>CM051235.1:78053986-80453986 GCA_027917425.1 Gastrophryne carolinensis | reverse complement strand
ACAACATGCATTAAGGTGTGTGTGAGCAGCTCTTTCACTAATATTCACTAATCAAGGCCAGTGTGGCTTCCACATTTATATGCAGATATATGGCCACACATCTCTGGCTTCAAACATATTTACACATGTTAGGGCCTTGTTAGTTAGTTGCTGTGAGTGTTACAGTGGGCGTGAAATTAGGCCGCAGGCCCATATTATTAATACTCCACAGTGCAACACTCGATTGTTTGAGCTGCTCCCACACCCATTTGTTCCCCAAACAACCAGCACCAAAATTAGTGGTAAATACCTTCAATGGCAGACTGGGGTAGCCTTGAGGTTGCTGGAAGGGCAGGAGTTTGGGTGTCCTGAGGCACATCCCGGACAGCAGCATGTGCACCTATGCAGAAAGCAACAGACAGGAAAGTAAAAAATGTTTGAGCTCTAATGTACTACTTCACAGGTCCTACTGTTAGTTGGTCAGAAAGACAAAATGCTAATCACATACATTAACAGTAGCTTTTGAAAAAAGGCAGAAAATATGTACCTTCAGTCCAACCTGTGGTGTCATCCCCAGGATCCACACCCTGCAGCCGAGCCAGTGGAATTTTGGCCTTCAGCATCTCCTCATACGGCCTGTAGGTACTCTTTGGAGCCTGGATGGTCCCACTGTCCACATCAAGATCGTGATTCATCTTTTTCATAAGGGCCTCTCTCAATGTGTAGAAGCGTTTCCTGCAGGATGGGCCACTACGTGGGTGTTGAGCAGTGCTACTAAGCTCCACACCAATGGCATCCCACAGTTTGCTTCTTTCTTGTTTGCCTATGGACTTGCTTTGGGAGCCAAATATCAGCTCCCATTTCGCAAGTGTCAGGCGCACAAGATGATTATTCTCAGCCAAATTAAATTCAGGCTCCCTCTTGGCACCTGGGCGCTTAGCCTGGGGTGCTGCCCCACCTTCAGGCTGGGCCCTTTTCCGTAAGGGAGGTCTGCGCACAGCACCCACCAAACTCCTACTTGGGCCTGCTGTGGCCGGCAGATGTCCTGAATTTGGCTCCATCCTGTAGCTGCACACACACACAAATACACACCCAACAAGCACGCATGCAGACTACAGAATGGCATCGCAATCTGTTTGGGTTGGGCAGGTTTTATGTGCTCTAACAGCCAATCAAAAACCAGGCCACTTAATTGATTCACACATACAGCCCAGTTCCTTCTAGCCACACCTCCACTGCACTGACTGAAGCATGTGTGTTAGCCAATTAACTCATTACAGACCTCATTAACCAAACAACACACACCCAAATACAACAATGGACTGATGTATCTGAACCCCTTGTGACATGTGGCTAGCCTAACGGCTATTTAAATAAACAGCAGCTTACCTTTCATTGGCCCACCACTGATTTTTCGGCCATGTCCGTTAATTCACGCAAGTTCCGGCTCACGTACGCTAGTAGCGCTACTAGCGTGCGCGTGCGCACTCCGTTTTACGCACACCTGGGTCGGCTAATTGGCGCCCGGAAATAGCAGAGCAACGCAAAAGGCGGCAAAGCGGACCTGTCCTTTTTGAAAGAGAAGTATAAATGGAAGGAATTTTCAAGCTTCTGGTATTCTTACACTGTGGCAAAGGCTGTGGTGTGGTGCGGTGCTCACTTGCTTCCCTTAGCTCATTTGAGCCTCTGTCTGGGTTCTGTCCTCACTCTCTGTGGCTTGTTGGGTGATTTCTGACATCAGTGCTGTTTCTTTAGGAGCTTGTTTTTGGTGGCATATGCAAATATTGTGTAGCATACAGCAAGTGAGGCTTGATTTTGGGGCCTTTTGTGGGCTGTGCAGCAACTCCCCTCTTGGTTGTGCCTAACTTAGAAAGCTGTTTTTCAGCAGGCTGGTGGTTTGGACCACTATAGTTCTGGTTTTGTGGTGAGCTGCATTGTAGCGGGTGTGTGTGGAGTGTGATTGTTTGTGTGTGTGTGGTGTGTTTGTGGTTTTGTTGTTTTTTTTGTTTATTTTGTATATATCTTGAGTGTGTGTGATGGATAAGAGGGTGATGTATGGTGTCTGGGTGGATGGATGTATGTGTATGCTGAAAGAGCAGGAGGAAAGGGAGCGGGGTGTTGTGAGGCTTAGGGCACCCCGCTCCTTTGCAATCCGCCTTTCAGTATGGGACTTAAGTGACGAGCAGATCAGGAGCCGCTTCCGTCTGAATCGTGCTGCACTACAGTCCCTATATGATCAGATTAAGCACAAAATCGAGCCATCCACCAAACGCACTCAATCCATTCCAGGCATAGTACGCCTGTGTGCCACTCTTAATATTTTGGCACGAGGGACCTTCCAGGCAACCTCCGCCCTCCTCAGCGGGATAAGCCAGGCTACTATGAGCCGCATATTAATCCAGGTAGTTCTGGCCATTTGTGATTTAATCCCAATTTACATAAAGTTTTCTGAGGATGAGGAAGAGGTTGCCAAAATAAAACATGCTTTCTATCTGATGGGAGGGATCCCGAATGTGCTAGGGTGCGTTGATGGTACACATATCCCTTTCCGCCCTCCCCGTGCACAGGAGCTGTCTTACAGAAACCGTAAGCATTTCCATTCGATGAATATCATGGTTGTCTGTGACCCAGACATGAGGCTGCGGGCGGTGAGATCGGGGTTCCCCGGCTCATGCCACGATTCTTACGTCTTGCAGCGGACAGTCCTGTGCCGGAAGTTTGATAACAACGAAATGCCAGCTGGCTGGCTACTGGGTAATAAATTAACCATGTCATTGTATTTTGCAAATAATATGTGGCCTAGTAAGCCAAATTTATCAAAAACAAAAAAAAAAAAACATGTACTAGTACTAATTGCTGTCTCTCTCCTTGTGTTTTTTCTACAGCGGACAAGGGATATGGGCAGAGAACGTGGGTCATGACTCCGGTCAGGAACCCACGGACCTCTGCCCATGAACGCTACAATGCAGCGCATCGCAAGACCAGAAGCATTGTGGAAAGAACCATCGGCCTGCTGAAAGCACGCTTTCTCTGTTTGGCACGGCCAGGAGGAGAGATGCTCTACAGCCCACAGAAGGTCTCCAAGATCATCCTTGCCTGCTGTGTGCTACACAACAGTTGCATTTGTCACCGAATTCAAGCCCCCGAGGAGACAGCACTGGTGCCAGAAATCCCCAACATGCCCGCAGCAAGAAGTGAGGACACCCAGACTGGCGATGAGCTAAGGGAAAGGATGATCACTTCTTTTTTTGCGGTAAACTAACTACCCTTCACTCTAATGCAAGTACTGCACTACTGGCTAAATGTATTTGACCTCCCATCAAAATGAGCAAAAAAACACACTAAGGGGGGTGTAAGATGACCCAAACCACTCTAAGGGGGGTGTAAGATGACCCAAACCACTCTAAGGGGGGTGTAAGATGACCCAAACCACTCTAAGGGGGGTGTAAGATGACCCAAACCACTCTAAGGGGGGTGTAAGATGACCAAAACCACTCTAAGGGGGGTGTAAGATGACCAAAACCACTCTAAGGGGGGTGTAAGATGACCAAAACCACTTTAAGGGGGGGTGTAAGATGACCAAAACCACTCTAAGGGGGGTGTAAGATGACCAAAACCACTCTAAGGGGGGTGTAAGATGACCAAAACCACTCTAAGGGGGGTGTAAGATGACCAAAACCACTCTAAGGGGGGTGTGAGATGACCCAAACCACTCTAAGGGGGGTGTAAGATGACCAAAACCACTCTAAGGGGGGTGTAAGATGACCCAAACCACTCTAAGGGGGGGTGTAAGATGACCCAAACCACTCTAAGGGGGGTGTAAGATGACCCAAACCACTCTAAGGGGGGTGTAAGATGACCCAAACCACTCGAAGGGGGGTGTAAGATGACCCAAACCACTCTAAGGGGGGTGTAAGATGACCCAAACCACTCTAAGGGGGGTGTAAGATGACCCAAACCACTCGAAGGGGGGGGTGTAAGATGACCAAAACCACTCTAAGGGGGGTGTAAGATGACTCAAACCACTCGAAGGGGGGGGTGTAAGATGACCCAAACCACTCTAAGGGGGGTGTAAGATGACCAAAACCACTTTAAGGGGGGGTGTAAGACGCCAATGTTGGTTATCAAGTAATGCATTTTTTTATTTTCAACGACAAAACAACTTTAAAGATATATACTAACTGCACTTTTCTTATTTTTTCAGGCACCCAGAGATGCACCCTGATCCCTACTTTCCATTTCAAAAACTTTCCTGCACTTTACTTTGCTTTATAATTTCTGTTGGACTTTTCATTTTCAATTTCATTTCTGTTTTATTTTTATTTTTTTTTAGTGTAAAAATAAAAAAAACAATATATATATACATGTGGCGATGTGTTTAATTCTGTTGTAAGTTTCCTTTTCATTCTAATTCCTATTTTAATTTTCCTTTTCTTTCTCATTTCTGTTTTTATTTTCTTTTTCTATTTTCCTTTTCTTTCTCAGTTCTGTTTTTATTTTCCTTTTCTTTCTCAGTTCTGTTTTTATTTTCCTTTTCTTTCTCAGTTCTGTTTTTATTTTCCTTTTCTTTCTCAGTTCTGTTTTTATTTTCCTTTTCTTTCTCAGTTCTGTTTTTATTTTCCTTTTCTTTTTTCCTTTTCTTTCTCAGTTCTGTTTTTATTTTCCTTTTCTATTTTCCTTTTCTCAGTTCTGTTTTTATTTTCCTTTTCTTTCTCAGTTCTGTTTTTATTTTCCTTTTCTTTCTCAGTTCTGTTTTTATTTTCCTTTTCTTTCTCAGTTCTGTTTTTATTTTCCTTTTCTTTCTCAGTTCTGTTTTTATTTTCCTTTTCTTTCTCAGTTCTGTTTTTATTTTCCTTTTCTTTCTCAGTTCTGTTTTTATTTTCCTTTTCTTTCTCAGTTCTGTTTTTATTTTCCTTTTCTTTCTCATTTCTGTTTTTATTTTCCTTTTCTATTTTCCTTTTCTCAGTTCTGTTTTTATTTTCCTTTTCTTTCTCAGTTCTGTTTTTATTTTCCTTTTCTTTCTCAGTTCTGTTTTTATTTTCCTTTTCTTTCTCAGTTCTGTTTTTATTTTCCTTTTCTTTCTCAGTTCTGTTATTATTTTCCTTTTCTTTCTCAGTTCTGTTTTTATTTTCCTTTTCTTTCTCAGTTCTGTTTTTATTTTCCTTTTCTTTCTCAGTTCTGTTTTTATTTTCCTTTTCTTTCTCAGTTCTGTTTTTATTTTCCTTTTCTTTCTCAGTTCTGTTTTTATTTTCCTTTTCTTTCTCAGTTCTGTTTTTATTTTCCTTTTCTTTCTCAGTTCTGTTTTTATTTTCCTTTTCTTTCTCAGTTCTGTTTTTATTTTCCTTTTCTTTCTCAGTTCTGTTTTTATTTTCCTTTTCTTTCTCAGTTCTGTTTTTATTTTCCTTTTCTTTCTCAGTTCTGTTTTTATTTTCCTTTTCTTTCTCAGTTCTGTTTTTATTTTCCTTTTCTTTCTCAGTTCTGTTTTTATTTTCCTTTTCTTTTTTCCTTTTCTTTCTCAGTTCTGTTTTTATTTTCCTTTTCTATTTTCCTTTTCTCAGTTCTGTTTTTATTTTCCTTTTCTTTCTCAGTTCTGTTTTTATTTTCCTTTTCTTTCTCAGTTCTGTTTTTATTTTCCTTTTCTTTCTCAGTTCTGTTTTTATTTTCCTTTTCTTTCTCAGTTCTGTTTTTATTTTCCTTTTCTTTCTCAGTTCTGTTTTTATTTTCCTTTTCTTTCTCAGTTCTGTTTTTATTTTCCTTTTCTTTCTCAGTTCTGTTTTTATTTTCCTTTTCTTTCTCAGTTCTGTTTTTATTTTCCTTTTCTTTCTCAGTTCTGTTTTTATTTTCCTTTTCTTTCTCAGTTCTGTTTTTATTTTCCTTTTCTTTCTCAGTTCTGTTTTTATTTTCCTTTTCTTTCTCATTGGTGGTTTAATTGTATTTCCTTTTTCTTTAAAAAAAAAAAAAAAACATGTGGCTATGTGTTTAATTATGTTTTATTTTGCATTTACATTCTAATATCTGTTTTAATTTAATTTCCTTTTCAACACAAAATAAAAACTACAAAAAGTAAAGAAACATGTTGCAATGTGTTTTATTCTGAAGGTACTTGATTCCCAGCCCACAGCAAAGCAAAGCGCAGGCGCTGTGTTGAATAGCGTCGTCAAACTGACTGACAGCGCCTACAAAGCTGAGGTCCAACATCATATTCAGCAATGTAGGCGTTGTTCCCAACAACGCCAGGTAGCGACTGAGGAGGCCTGCTATAGCGAATCGCTAACGCCCGCGGCTGACGCTAGCGGCGCTCATAGCGCCATACTTCAGTCGCTCATCTGTCGCTACCTGGCGCTATTGATGAGTCGGCCTCCCCAACTTACAACTTATCAGGAGAGACTTAAAGAACTTCATTTGTACAGTCTGGAGGAAAGAAGGGAGAGGGGGGACATGATTGAGACTGGAGATGAGCGAACTTCTTGAAAGTTCGATTCGGGCGATTCGCCAAATTTCCCCAAGAAATTCGGGTTCGCCCGAATCGAACTTTCACGAATCGCTCATCTGAAAAAAAAAAATGCCGGCATGGTGGGAGCGGGCAGGCCAGCTACGCCTGTCAGCGGGCCGTCATCAGAGGACGCGTCATCAGAGGGCGCCTGAGAGCGGCGCCGGCCTCCACGCTCCGACCATGCAGGTAAGTGTTTGCTTTTTAAACAAATGCCGGCATGGTGGGAGCGGGCAGGCCGTCTGCGCTGTCAGCGGGCCGGCTTCCGCGCCCGCTGACAGCGTAGCCGGCCTGCCCGCTTCCACCATGCTGGCATTTTTTTTTTTTATTTCAGGGAAAATTCGATCGGCACGAACCAAAAAAAATTCGGGTTCGTGCCGAATCGAATTTTCCCTGAAATTCGGAGCGAATTCCGGTTCGTCCGAACCGGTTCGCTCATCCCTGATTGAGACCTTTAAATATGTGAAAGGATTGAATAAGGTTCAGGAGGGAAGTGTTTTTAAGAAGAAACTTAATGATAGAACAAGGGGGCACAACCTGAAGCTAGTCGGGGGGAAGATCAGGAGCAATGTTAGAAAATATTATTTTACAGAAAGAGTAGTAGATGCTTGGAACAAACTTCCAGCAGAGGTAGTTGAAAAATCAACAGTCACTGAATTTAAACATGCCTGGGATAAGCACACATCTATCCTAAGATAAAGAGTACATACAGTATACACATAAGGGCAGACTAGATGGAGCGTATGGTCTCCTTCTGCCATCAACCTTCTATGTTTCTAAATATGCTGGATGGCAGGAGGAGGGGTCACTTATACACCCAGCATCAAGAAATATGCAGCCAGGCTTGTTTTTTTTTGTTTTAATGTAAGGCAGAGGAAATCAGGGGTGACAGGCTCTGTTACCCCTGATAAATTAAACCTGTCACTCCTGGATTTTATTCCTATCATGAAATAATTAACCACAAGCTTGCTAGAAGTTTTATTCAGTTCGGGTGTATAAGTGACCCCTCTTCTCATTAGCTGTGTTTATAAGGATTCTTAATATTACACAATTTCGCGATAGTGCTCCTATTAACAGCTTTTCCGTGTTCGCGTAAGATGTCAAACTCAAACACGGACTTCTGGGGTATAAACAAATTGTGGGACTGGACTTGGATATATTAACACATAGCTATTAGATCACCCTTTAAGCGTCTCTATTCCAAACTAAATAAACCTAACTTTGACAGCCTTTCAGGGTACTCTAGTTCACTCACTCTATTTATTCATTTAGTTGTCCTCCTTTGAATGCGTTCCAGTTCTGATAGGTCCCTCTTATGTACTGGTGCCCAGAGCTGTACACAATATTCCATATGAGGTCTGACCAGTGATGTATAAAGGGGTAAAGTGATGCTCTGGTCAAGGACCCCAATGCCCTAAATTATGCACCCCATGATCCTGTTTGCCTTGGCAGCTTCTGCTAGGCATTGTTTTTTTTATCTGCAAAAGTTTGACTGGACCTCCATTTTAAACAGGTCTAGGATTAGCTTCTTGTATCCTAATATAAAGAAAACATATAGTACAGACTAGATGGGCCATGTTGCTCTACTTTAGCTGTAAACCTTCTAAGTTTCTTTCTATGTTTATCAGTAAATGGCAGGGGTCTCCATTAGAGGGAATAGTAGTGAATGTTGAGCTCTGACATGCTCCCAGGCTGGTTGTGGCACACTGGAAACAATGCCACAGATGATTGGTAGCTTGCTGCTTTGTGTACCCTGTCTCACTGAGGAAGCCCTCCCCCTTCCTACTGAAAGCAGAGATGTCCATCAAATCTGCTCTGGGAGCACATTGTTGGCACATAGAAAAGTCTTTATCCCATTAAGTTTCTTTAAGGTGTGCCAAAACCCAGGGTTATGCCCCCATTGGTTATGGTCTGCCTCACAATTTGGGATACCCCTGTGAGTTAGCTCCCTCTATTTTCCAACTAGGCATATGTAAACCCTTTTTGTATCCCCTGAACTACATGATCCCCAGGGAGCCTTAAGGTATACCAACAGTCAGAAATGACAATAACAGTGCTTATATGCATCCCTCCCCAGGGCAATATAGATTGCTGCACATAAAAAATGATTTAGCTTTCTCTAACTCCTGCTGTAGTACATTTGAGAAAAAATGGCGGCTCATGCATTTGCAGGAAGTGCTGCTGGGCTTCCTGTTACTGTGCATTGTCAGTTATGTCAGTTGAATCCAGGCAGCAGCATGGCTGAGATACTGGGAGAGGAAGCTCCAAAATGGCTGCTACCTTTCTTTTCCAACTGTGCCAGGCTGTTGGTCCAGTTAAAAAGCAGGAGCAGGGAGCAGACTTTTCATGGGGTGCCTGCCAATGAGCTTATTGCTGTGCAGTGGAGGCCCACACACACGCCATGGGAGCATGAAGCCGGAAAGTTATCCCATATCAGAATGCCCTTAGAGTTCCCCAACCCTTTTCTCGAGTCCCACCAACAGGTCAGGATCTCTACACAGATGGAGAGGTAAAGTAATTAGTGCAGTAATGAGGCTTTGTGGAGTTCCACAAAGCATCACCTTTTGGTGTTTTTTCTCGAGGAAGAATACTGCCATAGAGAATGTTCTCACTTAGCCCTGGAGTCTTAGACTCTGGTGGGGGGTAAACAGGGCCGGCTCCAGGTTTATGTGGGCCCTTGGGCTGCATGGCCTCAGTGGGTCCCTTTGTGGTGAAGAGCCGTGTCACATCACAGAGGGACGTCCCAAATCTGGATGTCCCCTAAGGATCACCATAAAAAGAAACCTTCTTTTTCTAGAAAAAAATTACCTCTACAGTGCCTACCCCCCAGAGCTCACTTCCCGTCTCCTTGTTGCCACCTGCTGCCTGCTGTTTGATCGCCGGCATGCCTGTCACGTGGTGTGGAGGCCAGCTGTGGAGGTGCCCTCCTCAACCACCGCTGCACACCCCAAAGGCTGGCTCTGTCAGTGGGCCCCCCCTGGAGCCCGGGGCCCCCTGGCGGCTGCCCCCTCCATCCCGGGTGCTGACACCGGCCCTGGGGGTAAAGAGGGCTTTGATCTGCTTTAATATCATTGAATTTGCATTCACACTAGAGATACATAAATACTATTCCCAGCACACTGATCTGATGCTAAGCCATTATTACAGCGTTAGGCATCTCTACCTCACTGTACAAAACGTACGACATTCCATGGGCTTTTTGGCTTGCACTGGAGAAAAATAATGCAATAATTCATCCACAGCTTGGTACATAACTGAACTCATCCACATCATGTCTTTGTGAAATTTACCCTGAAATTAAACATTAGTCTTTGATAAATAGGCCCCTTTAGCTGATAAACTTGGCGGTCCAGCTGTTGCTTATTCACATTTGCCGGAGATAATCAGCCAGCAGCTCAGCAGCATCTGGAAAGCCTAACTTTGTCCAATCCTACTCAAACACGCTGCTGTATCAATATATTTATGCCTAGCAAGCAAATAATCAAGATAAAACACCGCTATGACTTTGCCGTCTGATTGATGGTGAACCCATCGTGTGTTTGTTTAATTTGTGAACAGCTTGCTGAACACAGATCTTCAGTTTGATGTCATCCTTGGGAGATCTGCTTCTTTGCCTCAAGCAAATTAGTTACAGGATTCTGCGGACCATCCCCGCCTGTGTCTGTTCCAGAACTGCCTCCGGAATGCTGAGCGAGGAGACTTTCTGGAGGATGCTAAGCATGGATAAGATCTGCCGCTCCGGCGTCTTCCAACCAAGTCAGCTGTTAGGTAGCAGGATTGTGCTGGAAACATCTTGAGTTTAAAGGGAAAGAAAAAGATACGCAAGAAAGAATGCATCAGGATTAACAATGAAGGAGCTGTTAATCTTCAAAAAAATCCATATAAATATACCAGAAAAGGAGAGAAGGTGGTTACTTATATATAAAATATTCCCACCAAGCTTGTGCTTTTCCTTCACTGGTAGAAATAAATGCAAGGGTGACGGGACCATTCTATGTTAACAGGGGATAACTGCTCACCTCTCACTGCTTGCCTATTAGTGACTTGTGTAGTATTAAAGTGATCCTATACCCAGTGTAAGGGGTTAGGTAGCGGGTTAGTCGTCTCCTGGGTAGACGGGCACACTTTCAGCAAGCACAAAGTCCACAGAACAAGGAAGAATCATTTAACTGACCTCAGCCAGTTTTATTGCCAGATTGTGGTATAAAGTAAAACAGAATTAAACAAAAGAAATCCTATGCCTGTCCGACTCTAACTAAACATTAGGTGCTCCTGACTAACCCAGTGCCGGCCTAGTACCGGGCACCATAACATAGCAGATCATAATATACCACTGGCAATGCTCCCACAGGCTCATAGCAGATGTCCTGCTCCCAGGATGAGAGAGACAGAGTGTGTGTGAACTCCCTCCTTCTATCAGGCAAGCACACCTTGGACTAATCAGACAGCCCAAGACCCGGACTGTCCGGGTGGAGTGGGGCCCACCCTCTCTTCCCCACTCCAGCAACACAGGCCCTGTACATGGGTTTTTTCTCAAACCCTAAACTAGAGATCCTAGATCCCTAGTTTCTAAATTCCTGGTTGCTTTTAGCTGACAGATACAAGAAATCTTGGGCAGATATACACACCCTCTATGACTTGTCCAGACACTCTGTCACACATCCTCCCCCCCTGTTTCAGACCCGGGGCTGGAACACAACTGGACATCATACAATGGACCAGAGATAAGGCATCAGCATTTTTCATTTGGGTCCCTGGCCTGTGTTTTACTGTAAACCTGTATTCCTGTAAGGCCAAGAACCATCTTGTAACCCTCCTATTCTTTTCCTTATTTTCACACATCCACTTGAGGGGAGCGTGGTCCGTAACCAATTCAAACTGACGGCCAAGCAGGTAATAACGGAGGGCTTCTAGGGCCCATTTAATGGCTAGGCATTCTTTTTCTACAATGGCATACTTTGTCTCATGATCATTTAATTTTCTACTTAGGTACAGCACCGGGTGTTCCTCACCATTCCGCACCTGTGACAGTACTGCCCCCAGTCCCACATCAGATGCATCCGTTTGAAGGACAAACTCTCTCGTAAAGTCTGGCGTTATCAGCACCGGCTGAGCACACAGTAGGCTTTTAAGGGTCTGAAATGATTTTTCCGCCTGTGGCGTCCACTTAACCATGACAGAGTCTTTGCCTTTCGTCAGGTCAGTTAAAGGGGCCGCAAGAGAGGCAAAATTAGGTATAAACCTTCTATAATAGCCTGTAATTCCCAAGAAAGCACGGACTTGCTTCTTGTTAACGGGCTGAGGCCATCTTTGTATGGCTTCAATCTTGTTTAGTTGGGGTTTTATCAAGCCACGGCCTATGTTGTAACCCAGGTACTTAGCCTCCTCCAGTCCCATGGCACATTTTTTTGGATTGGCTGTAAATCCTGCCTCACGCAGAGAATTGATAACAGCCTGTACTCTAGGTAAATGGGAATCCCAATCTGGACTTTGGATGATTATATCATCCAGATAGGCTGCTGCATACTGTCTGTGAGGCCTCAAAATTCTATCCATAACCCTCTGGAAGGTGGCAGGTGCCCCATGCGACCCAAACGGCAAAACAACATAATGAAACAACCCGTCCGGAGTGGCAAAGGCAGTTTTCTCTTTGGCCTCATCTGTTAATGGTATCTGCCAGTACCCTTTGGTTAGATCTAGGGTTGTTATATAACGGGCATTTCCGAGTCTATCAATGAGCTCATCTACACGTGGCATTGGGTAAGCATCAAATTTAGATATGGAATTAAGCTTACGGAAGTCATTGCAAAACCTCCAGCTGCCGTCTGGCTTGGGGATCAGAACTATGGGGCTGGACCATTGGCTATGGGACTCTTCTATTACCCCAAGTTCTAACATTTTCCTCACCTCCGCAGAGATAATCTCTCTCCTGGCCTCTGGTATTCTGTAGGGCCTCAGCTTAACCTTTTCACCTGGTTCAGTCAGAATGTCATGTTTAATGAGAGAGGTACGACCTGGGGTATCAGAGAAAAAACCCCTGTTCTTAAAGAGGAACCCCTGTACTTCTACTTTCTGTGTATCTGCAAGGGAGTCGGGTACTGTTACTTCTGGCAACAAGGGCTTTGCAGAGGCCAACTGCTTTGGTTGGGATGAGGTGTCTGCAGCAAGTGACAGTCGATCTTTCCACGGTTTTATAAGATTGACGTGGTACACTTGCTCCGGCTTCCGTTTACCTGGCTGGCGGATTTTATAGTTCACCTCATTTACTTTTTCTAATACCTCAAAGGGCCCTTGCCATTTAGCCAGAAATTTACTTTCTACTGTAGGGATCAGCACTAAAACCCGGTCACCGGGTGCAAAGGTACGTATTTTGGCACTGCGGTTATATACTCTTTGTTGTGCCTCCTGAGCATGGGCCATATGTTCTCGCACAATAGGCAACACGGCCGCGATTCGATCCTGCATTTGGGCCACGTGTTCAATGACACTCCTATAGGGGGTAGCTTCTTCTTCCCAGGTTTCCTTTGCTATATCTAGAAGGCCCCTCGGGTGACGGCCATATAGTAATTCAAATGGAGAATACCCTGTAGAGGACTGAGGGACCTCACGGATGGAAAACATTAGGTAAGGGAGAAGGAAGTCCCAATTTTTCCCATCTTTATCCACCACCTTCCTTAACATGGCTTTTAGGGTTTTATTGAATCTTTCTACCAGCCCATCGGTCTGGGGATGGTAGACAGAAGTACGCAGCTGTTTCACCTGGAATAATTTACACAGCTCTTTCATGACCCGGGACATAAAGGGGGTACCCTGATCTGTAAGGATCTCTTTTGGTAGTCCTACCCGGCTAAACACGTGCACCAACTCTTTAGCTATAGCCTTGGATGACGCATTGCGTAGGGGTATAGCTTCCGGGTAACGGGTGGCATAATCCATAATTACAAGAATATGCTGGTGGCCGCGGGCATATCTTACAACGGGCCCCACCAAATCCATTGCTATTCTCTCAAACGGCACCTCAATAATTGGTAGAGGAACCAGGGGACTACGGTAGTGTGGCCGAGGAGCTGAAACCTGGCACTCTGGGCAGGAATCACAATAATCTTTTACGTCTTTGTAAACCCCCGGCCAGAAGAACCGTTGAAGGACTCTATCTATAGTTTTCTCTGTCCCCAAATGGCCCCCCATAAGGTGACCATGTGCCAGATCTAGCACAATCCTTCTATATGCCTTAGGGACCACTAGTTGATCCACCAGATCCTCTCCCCTTTTTACCACTTGGTATAGCAAGTCATGTTTTACCGCCATGTATGGATAGGACAGTCTGGTGTCAGGCTCCACCAGGTTACCATCAATCATTTTAACATTTTCCCGGGCTCGGGTAAGAGTGGGATCTTTCAACTGTTCAGCACCAAACTGATCCTTCCGCACCTCAAGATCAGGCATACTGTCACTAGGGGGCTCTAGACTGCTATGACCCTCTGGGGACACCACATTGTGGGGTTCAGCTTCTTCCCCAGCCATAACCGAAAAGGGAAAAGTTTCCTCCTCAATTAGGGCCCCACTTACTGGCAGTGTATTTGAGACCCTCTGTTCCCACATCTTCCAGAAATGTGGGAAGTCCCACCCCATGATGACATCATGCATTAATAATGGCACTATCCCCACCATGAATTTTACTGCACCAAACTGTGTATGTATGTCCACTAAAGCCGTGGGGTAATGTCGAGTATCCCCGTGAATACAAGTAACCCCGATAGTTTTCACCCGACGGGTTATTGGAGGCACCAAATCTGCGTTTACCAGGGTCACTAGACTACCTGAGTCTAACAGTGCATTTACAACTTTACCTTCGACCGTAATAGGACACATGTGTTTCTCATCCCCAGCATTTGGTAACGCTACACACGCAAGCTGAGTATACAGTGATAAGCGGCGGTTTATGTATGAGACATCACATTGCATGGCATCATCATACATTGGTCAATTGGCAATAATATGACCGGGCATTTCACATCGAAAACACTTTATAACGTCCTTACTGAGTCTCTTATAGGCCCCCAACTTCCCTGGCATGGCTTGCCAGCTTCTAGAGCCTGGGCCTTCAGTCTCTCCACTTGCATGCACCAAGCCACCAGATCTACCAGCCCCCTTTTCCCTTAGAACAGTCTTACCAGGAAGTCCTGGAGATCTCTGCTGTGGGACTAGGGGGCGCTGTGGCAGACTCATCAGTTCCTCAGCGGCTTTGTACCTCTCCACCATCTCCACCATTTGGTCAGCATCTTTAGGTGCTCCTGACTAACCCAGTGCCGGCCTAGTACCGGGCACCATAACATAGCAGATCATAATATACCACTGGCAATGCTCCCACAGGCTCATAGCAGATGTCCTGCTCCCAGGATGAGAGAGACAGAGTGTGTGTGAACTCCCTCCTTCTATCAGGCAAGCACACCTTGGACTAATCAGACAGCCCAAGACCCGGACTGTCCGGGTGGAGTGGGGCCCACCCTCTCTTCCCCACTCCAGCAACACAGGCCCTGTACATGGGTTTTTTCTCAAACCCTAAACTAGAGATCCTAGATCCCTAGTTTCTAAATTCCTGGTTGCTTTTAGCTGACAGATACAAGAAATCTTGGGCAGATATTCACACCCTCTTTGACTTGTCCAGACACTCTGTCACACCAGAAATATTTTTTTTTTACTAAAGCCTTTGCCCATTTAAAAGAAAGCACTAACCAAAAGCAGTATGATGATTAATGGCAGCCATATGCTAATTCATTCAGTTACAACTAAACTGTCAAATGCTGAGCCTTGTTTACTGTAACTGTATTATTGCTGGAAATCACCTGGGGGCGGGGCTGCTTGGCCAGGGAGCAATATGGGCAACTTCATCCAGATCGTGTTGTTACGAATATTGGGCGGGCTATGATAAAAAAAAGAACCACAGGATGTTTTGGGGCACTGGGGGCTGGGGATAGAAGGTGACAACATAGACTTCCTATCCGGGTATAGATAGGATCACTTTAACCACTTCTGGCCAAAATATTGCATGATGGGTAAAAGCATCTACACATATTATTCCAGCAGAGATTTGGCTCAGGAGACAGAAATGTGATTACATCACATCAAAATGCCATGAATTTTATTTTCAGTGAATTGTGATGATAAGATCCTTAAAAACCAAAATTCCCAACGGCACCTCTTCTGGGTTCAATTGCGTCAATTGTAAAGAACCTCCTTAATGAGGTTTCAATTTTGTTGTGGCAAGAACAAGACAGACAGAGCTCCCGAGATCAGCATCGATTATAATAGGTGAGTACTGGGACCAATCAGCCTTTAATCAAGTGTTGACCAATCACATTGGTCCACAGGTGATTTGTTAAGGTATTACCTATGAAGAGGCCAATGCCCAGGCCACTCACTAACATTTGAAGGGCTTCATCCCTGGGCAAGGTTCTAACTATGAGTAGCCGAGGCCCAGGCCACACACTAACATTTGAAGGGGCTCATGTTAGTTAGCCCCTCAAGCCTTTCCAGGGTTATCCCTCAATTGGCCTAATGTCTTGTTGCTGCCCAGACTGCAGCCTGCCCCCTTTAACTCCAGCGAGCTGCAGAATGCTTTCATCAGTGGCAGTGCTTTTTCTGGCTGTGCAGGGAATGCTGACAGCATCCTTAAAGGAGCACTATCGCGAAATTATGTAAATATAAAAAATCCATATAAACACATTAGCTAATGAGAGGAAAGGTCACTTATACACCGAAACTGAATAAAACTCCAGCCAAGCTCATGGTTTTCTTTCCCTTGTAGGAATAAAATCCAGGGGTTACAGGTTTAGTCTATGATGGGTGAAAGAGTCTGTCCTTCCATTAAAATAAAAAAACAAGCCTGGCTGGATATTTCCTGATGCTGGGTGTCAAAGTGACCCCTCCTCCCACCATCCAGCATATTTCTATGGATTTTTATCATTGGGCCATTTTTTCGCGATAGTGCTCGTTTAATTGATGGATGATGCAGGAGCAATGTGGGCCAGTGGGAAGGTAAGTTCCTTATAGTCATAATGTAAAGCTTTCCCTCTCCTGACATTTGGGGGGCGGTTAGAGCCTCTCAAAGTATAGACAGGAGCAACTGCGTATGGTCATGATAATCAGGAATGCACCATTGCATATGTGTTATGCCATACATTATCTATAGCACGTCAATCAGTTGACAGCTGACTCCAGTAGAGAGTTGGAGGACAACCAACTGCATCTCAACCGGGAATAGGCATAGATGAATAAATTCATCAGGGAATGAGTTGTTTTTGTAAGTCACAAAAAAATTGGAACCATGTTAGTGGAGCTCTTTACTAATGGATGTACTGAATCTAGGAGATGTGGGATTAGAGGTTCTGGTTTGAAAGGATCTTAATTATAATATCCATGGAATTTTGGTATGACATCGCCTTTCTGTTACTTGAGCCAAACCTCTGCTGGTATAAGATCTTGCTGCTATTGCAATTACTATGATGTGTGTAGATACTTTTACCCATCATGCAATGTTGTGGCCATATATTAAAGTGGTTAAGGCTACTGTTTCCCACAAGCAGCAACAGTAGTTGCTCCTCTCTGGACTTGGCTGGCTCTAACTACCCCGTGAACGCCAGGAGCAGGAAAGCCGTACTCTATGACTCTAAGAGAATTTCCTTCCAGACCAAAATCACTTCTGCACCGTCTATCCTCGGCCAAGGGTGTCAGCTGCATCCCTTGCATAGCCAGAGGCATGGCAGGAATGAGCACTTGATGAGAGTCAGAGTTGGACAGGGCAGGCTGCAGTCATGGTGCCCACACGCTGTTCTGCTGTGGCCAATGGCCAGTCTGAGGGTTAACTCTGAGAGTCCACTGTTCACAGTGCTGAAGGGAATCACTGACATGAGCCCGTTCAGATGTTAGTGAGTGGCCTGGGCATCGGCCATGTAATAGGTAAAAAACTTGGGGGCCAAGATGATTGGTGAACACTTGAATAAAGACAGCCTGTTCCTAGCGCTCGCCTCTTATTATAACTGATGCTAGAGTGTGCTGTGGCTTTATTTAACATGTAACCTGGACTGATCCTTTACCAACGCTATCCCTTCAGTTGCAAGACTGCAAGAGTGTCTGCATGCTGAGTCCTATGTCCTGATTGCTCCTCATCAGCTTTATTGGGGCAGCACTCATACATCGGAGCTAAAAAGATACTCATTCTAGCCAGCAGGAGCTGCATCTGCCCCCAAAGGGGGGGGGGTGCTCCATGGCCAAGATGGCCGTGATGGTGACAGGTCCGCTTTAATCCCTCTTAAGGCAGGACCTTCAGCAACCTTTCCTGGGTTCCAATTTCATTGTAACGTACTCTGTTTAGTATATTATTTTGCTCCCACCCCCCTTTGTTCATTTGAATTGCCATGAGCACAAGCAGGGAGGAATTCAGCTAATATGGATTTCTCCCTGTGAAGTGTTCTAAAGGGAGGCTGGCTGCTTCCCAGGTGAGTAGCTCTCAGATATTTGTCTGCATTGCATGTCCCAACTTTGGGGACTCAGAATTAAGAGTAGGGACCACACTAAACACAGATTGCCTTGCCGGGGCAGTGTGGCTTCCTCATGTATCTGCAGATATATGCAACCAAATCTCTGTCTTTCCACATAGCTAGACATGTTTGTTGCTTGATATTTAGTTGATGAGAGGGTTAAACTGGGCGGTAAATTAGTTCCCAGGCCCTGAATAATAATGTTGATAATTTTGTATAAATAGTGATTGAGCTGCTCCCACCCCCCTTTGTTCATAGTATATTTTTACCAAAAGAAAGTATGGTAGCTTGCATTGGTTTGCCACTAAAGTGGATGGAGGAACTATACAATTTTCTTTCCCTTTACCTTGATTTGCTGTTTATTGGCTGATTCAGTCTGTTTATACCATGGAAGCAAGCCCTGCTTTGTAATGCAAAACACATAATTATATTGGATTAGTGAAGGAAATGTATAGTGGAATCAATAGCAATGGGGATAAAGACAGTCTCAGTAAAGGGTCAAATAAGCCCTAAAAGTTATTGGATTCTGGTCTTTGTTGGGTAATTGTTTCGTACAGATAATTATGAGAACAGATGCAATTTGCATCCTTAATTACAGAGAGAGAGCAATCCTTTCTTCAAACCCTTCGATCAAATAAGTTCATCAATTTAGTCATGATGACACAAAACAGCTCTGTAGCCAGATTGTTTTTGCAAATGCAGAAAAAAATGAAGCATATTTTCCAAGAAATTAAACAAAAATAAGCAACTGGCATTTGGAGAAATTTGCAATTTGATAATGATCTATAATTGCTTGTTGGTTTATTATGGAATGCGAATGTTTACTGTGGAGCAGAGCTGGTGATTACACAAAGCACAAAGATATGAGAAATAATTTCAAGGGGTCCAAAGAAACGCACAGATGCAGTGCAGTGCAGCACATTATTGTGTACCACCTGATGTTTGTAGTCCTTGAAAAAGTGGAAGGCCAAAGATGCAAACATTGGGGGCACGTGGAAGAATTTAGGAACCCGGAAAACCTGGCTGATGGGGACAGCTAGACATCCAGGTAGTGGCGGCAGCCAGGGACAGACTGAGGTTAAAAAGCGGCCTGGGAATTAATCACCCTCAACCAGCCCATGAGCTGCTGAGTCCTGCTCCCAGAGTGCTTCCAAGTATGTTCATCAGCTGACACTATAGCATCTGAGGGCAGATCATGGACAGGGGTGTAAATGTCCGCTCATAAATTGATGAGTGTACTGAACCCTTAGGGGAAATACATGGGTTGGGGTGTCCTGGTTCAGAAGGTACTATGAGGGCAAGAAGTAAGTGACCAGGTATAGGGTGGCAGGGAGTTGGGGGTGTGGTTGAAAATAAGTAAATTCTGGCACTGGGTCTGGGTTAAGTGCCAGCCCATTACGCCCTACAGCAGTGTAGCCCACTGGGGATTCACCCTGTGCTCCCTATAGCCAGTCTGCCCCTGGTGGCAGCAGGAAAACCCTGTGGTGGCAGTAGAATTAGTTGGTGTGGCAGTAGGACAACATGGCAACGGAGGACCTCAGTCCTCCAACAACCTAATGACAAGAAGAGCAGCTGTACCAGAGGACCCAGTGGGGACTGACAATTGACTGGGAGGCAGCAGTGAGTATGTAACTGCACCACAACAGTGTACATAAAAGGTGCAATACATCCACATCTATGGGATATGGCGTGATCGTGCTATGGGGCAAATTCTGTTTGCAGTTTTTCCTAAAACACGGTGCAATGCAGCACGTCAGAATTCTCTTTGGCATTACGATGGAGGACTCCTACCCTATTGCTACACAAGTGGGATGGTGCGAAAGGACCCTTATACACTTCCTGGCTATCCAAGCAGTAGAGAGAAAAAATAAGTTAATATCTTTTGTAGGCTAAATTAATATATTTTCAGGTGTGCTTTATAGGATACTAGGCCCTCTTTGTCGGACATTATGTTACATATCTACATTTGTAACATATCTACATATGTACACATCATAGCTGTGCCAGTTTTCTAAGCCAAGCGACCAGCTGTGTTCCAGCTATGATCACCGAGCAGCAGAACAGCCAGCTGACTGGACGTTTCTTGTGCGCCAGAAAGTCCAACAAAAAGAGAAAAGGGGCGATTCACCATGGTGCGGACAAAATAACGTAAATTTATATCTCAAATATGACACTGGATTTATATGCACATACACACAGAAAGGGAAGATGGGAATGCAGTTGGCAAGTAGGATCTTTGTGTGGCTGGTGGGGGGGGGGGGGGGATTAAAATACTGCTTGAGGGTATGTTTTAAAGAACCGAGTCTGGACAGATCCACCGTGGAATATCCATTTTTATATTATATCCCCACAAATAACAGTTAAAGTGGATCAACAGTCTAAAGCCGAATAAAGGCCCAGAGGACTTATTCACCTTTCTGGTGCAGGTCCGGGCGTCCCTGTAGCCACAGAGCCGACATGCTGCTTCTGAAAGCTGCTTCCGAGTTCATGAAGCGGCGGAATCCACTGATCCATGAATGAACAGCAAGCTGCAGATGACCGGCCGCAGAGGCCAACATCTGCAGCTTCTTACCTCATTACCTCCTTATTGCCGCCCACTCACCTCACTACCGGCTCACCGTGTCGCCCGCTCCTGCCCCGCTCTTTCACCGCACCGGCGCTACTTCCTGTGTCAGAGCTGGGATTTCCAGAAGAAGTTTTTTTTTCTTATGCTAGCAAATGTGTGTTTTATGGAAGAAGTTTTCACTAGCTGTAATCTTTTGCCATTAGCAACTATAGGGCAAGTCTGTACACCAACATTTTCAAAAGTGAGCCCTTTACACACAGAACACTGCTGCTATGGCCGACGGGCACAATGACATGGCCAGCAGTCGCGTTCTGTGTGTACAGGGCTCATATCTTTTTTTTTAGATCTTAGGCCCTTATTTATCAAGGGATAGCGCCAGGTAGTGTCTCACTAGCGCCAGGTAGCGCCAGCTATCGGCGGCTACCGACTCCAGAACGCCAGGCGGCGGACACAATCACGCATTTATCACGCTAAATGAGGCTAGCGCCGGCGAGAGCGTCAGCTAGCGTGGGATTCATCATGTAGCCGACTGCAATGAACAGCGCCGCTGCTAATCCCATCACAGCGCCAGGTATGACCTCTCGCTACCTGGCGCTCTCCAATGCATTTCAATGGAGCAATCTTTAAATATTCATAATTCATTGATATGAATGTTTTTTTTTTGATTTTTTTAAATGTCAAAAATTCTGTGACCACTTCGGCAATGTTAGATTTTTTTTTTAAGGTTAAAAAAAAAAAAAAAAATTTGTGCAGAATTGATATTACAGGTCTGATATTAATGTATTCATATTACAAAATGTTTAGAAAAACTTGTTTAATTTTATAATCAAAAAATATGGTTGTTTGGGGGTTAAAAACTTCTTTTAAGCCATCGCCGCCAGCGCTCTGGGGTTTAAACAAGCATTTCACAGCGCGAGAATTTTTTGAACGTGATTTGTTAATGAATATGCTGGGAGCCGTTCGCTCTGGCCGTTCGCTGTCAGGCGCACCCATACAGCGCGGAACCTGTGAAACAGCGACTCCTAACCCCGTATTCAACATTACCGCACACCGACTGAGTCGCTGTCAACAAGCGAACAACGGCCAAGCACAGCGAATACTAGCGGGCGGTGTGAAAATCACGCTACTGGCGCTCATCTGTCGCTACCTGACGCTATTAATGAATCGGCCTCTTGGTGTACAGTGGCCAGTAGCAACAGATAGCAGGTAAAGAAAACAACTTTCATAAAACGCTAACATTGGAAAAAAATACTACATAGGTTCAGCATAGATGTAAGCTTAGTGCTCTCCTCTAGTTGCTTCTTATTGTCTATGCTGTTGAGAGCAATGTTGGAAAGTTTAGCTAAGGGTCATTAAACTGGGCCAACGCCGTTACATGAAACAGTGCTCATATGCATCCCCCCCCCCTTCGTTGGCGTTCCATGGAGCTGCAGGCAGCCTGCAAACTGAAAGTACTGCTGGGCTTCCTGACGCTGTGCATTGTGGGTTATGTCAGTGAAATCCAGAAGGCAGCACAACTGGGATGCTGGAAAAAGAGAAAGCAGCCAAGGTCCTGCAAGATGGCTATGACAAGGAGAGAATTGGTGTGCTGGCTTTGAGTGGATGCAGGAGCAAATGTAAATGCAGACAATGATTCAGTATCATGCATGCAGATGGGACAAGTGAGTATTTTTTCAACTGTGCGAGCCTGTTAGTCCAGTTTAAGGCTCCTTTCACACTGTGTGCTTCCACCGCACAAACGCAGTGTAGGGCTGCACACAATTGTGTGTAGCGCTTTGCAATGGATGCGGTGTGGTGTAGGCACCGTGCCATTGCTTTTTCTGTCCCTTAGCTGCGCAGGAACCTGGAACAAGAGACAGAGACTGCAGAAGACAAAGCGGCAGCAAGCAACGGGAGGGGGGGCAGTGGCGGCTCCAGTGGAGGACAAGGTACAGGTGCTGGGGGCAACAAGGTGAAGTGGCAGGGGACAAGTGATGGTGGATCAGGAGGTGAGGGTGAGTAGGCCTCACTGCATCACAGGTAAAGCGCAATATACGCGCTCGACCTGCGCTGCCCAGACTTCTTTGGGGACGCATTGCGGTTCAGCAGCGGGTAAAAAGCAGCATGCAGAATTTTGCAAACCCATTTTTTTTGCGTTATTTTGCCATTTGTGAAACATTGGAGTATTTATACTCCAACACGACGCAAACAGGTGTAAAAAGGGACCTAAGTGTGTAGCTCTCTAGTTGACACACAGCTTTATTGCAAAGAGAAAGATTATGGTGTTAAAAAGGAAGTAAGAAAGGATAAATTAAAAGAGCTAATTTTTCTTGAGGCTTTTATAAACTATAGTATTCCTCATCCCTGTGGGTCAGCACTCCATACGCAGCTTCAGTAGGAGCTTTATCACCATTGGCTGTTTAATCTGCTTACTTCAGTACATTAAACACACTGAAGGAGAACATGCTGTGGGTGAGATAAATACATACGTTCCCATTAGGGACTGTGGTCTCCAAAGAGAGGAAGCAAGGTTAAACCTCCCCAGAGGAGCCAGACTCAGCATAAAGAACTAACATTGGATCCAAACTAAAAGTACAATGCTTTGGCTCATTTGTTTTTATTGTTGCTGTTGTGATTCAAATTCAAATTAAAATTGACCTCAGTTTCCATGATTTGATTCAGCTAAATCTAAACAGAATTTTGGCAAAATTTTAGTGAAATGCAGCAAGCACTGCTTTAAAGGTTATGTGCATTCAAAATGAAAAATCGGGGAGGCCGATTCATTAATAGCGGCAGGTAGCGACAGTTGAGCGACTTTAGTGGCATTTTTAGAATGCCCGCTAGTAGTCGCTGTGCTTGGCCGTTGTTCGGTAGTTGATAGCGACTCAGTCGGTTTGCCGTAATGTTGAATATTGGGTGAGGAGTCGCTATTTGACAGGTTCCGCGCTGTATGGGAGCGCATGATAGCGACAGGCCCTAACGACCGGCTCCCACCATATTCATTAAAAAATCACGCTCAAAAAATTCTCGAGCTGTAAAATGCATGTTTAAACCCCACAGTGCTGGCGGCGATGGGTTAAAAGTAGTTTTTTTTTAACCCCCAAACCACCATATTTTTGGAAACCAAAAAAAAACAAGTTTTTAAAATAATTTTGTAATATGAATACATTAATATCAGACCTGTAATATCAATTCTGTACAATTTTTTTTTTTTTTTTTTTACCTTAAAAAAATCTAAAATGGCAGAAGTGGTCACAGAATTTTTCACATTAAAAAAAAAAAACAATTAATAACAATTATTTATAAATATTTAAAGATTGTTCCATTGAAATGCATTGGAGAGCGCCAGGTAGCGAGAGGTCATACCTGTCGCTGTTCAAGGTCGGACGCTGGCGCTGTGGGCTGAGGCTGGAATAATGATGAATGAGTCGCTATATGGCGCTATCTCAGTCGCTAAGCAGCATTGGCTTGATAAATGTGTGATTGTGGTGGGGAGCCGGCGTTCTCATGGCGGGGCCCGTCATTACCGGCCGCTCACCAGTCGCTACCTGTCGCTATTCCTTCATAAATAAGGGCCTTAGTATACTTACCCTAAAGCGGCAACAAACTCATCCCCCAGGACCCCCTCCCCACTTGAGTGCCTCGAATGATGCATCCAGCCCAGCAGTTGTGCAGGCAAAGGAGCGCGTTTCAGCTACAGGGAAGCCAGAGATGCAGTGAGGTGGCTGGGTCACGCCAGTGTCATGTAAACAGATGAGGGTTGCTAAAGTGGAATCAGTGAGTGGAAGATGTAAGGGAAGATGCAGCATGGTGGTGTAAATTAACACAATAGAAGCGCCTACCATCACCACTACCGGACACCGAGCTGCGCCCTGCCCAAGGAGCAGGTTTTGAAGTCATTTTGGAGCTACATTCTTCAAGAGAATATGAATCAATTGTAATGAGGAAAAAACAAGCCTGCGTCTTCAGTGACCTGCTCTATCATCTGTGAGATGTCCATATAGAAGTTATATCTATGGAGAATGATAAAACGTGATTGAGAATTGATTGATCAAATATCACTACATCACTTATATCTATATGATGGGCTTGATTACAAGAATCTATCTGGTACGTGCAATTTAATTTTGGTGGCTGGTCACACAGTGAAGGTTTTGTTGAGCACGGAAAAAGAGAGGACTAATTAACCTTTTGTATCCCGCGGAGTCTGTCTATGTTCTTATACATAGTTTTTTCTTTTAGTATTAATTGAGACTGGACTGACACTTTTTTGACTCCTTGCGTAATTGTATTCAATTTCTAATGTTTTAGATTAAACTGTGTATTTATTTGTGATTTTAGTTTTAAAAAAAACTAGCGCGGCTTTAAAAGTGGGAGAATCCTCTCTCACTTATCCAGTAAATTAACATTTGCATAGTTTTTTGCCAAATAATGCAAGGTTTGCAGAAATTGTTCTCCCCAATTCACCTGGCGAGTGTGGCCTTTTCCATACGAAAATAGTCTTCCACATGTACAGTATGTTGTGCTACCAATACGGTAACGGTAATGTAATAGATAATTAGCTAGGGAGATAAAACACCCTTCAAATTGACTAGTAAACGAAACTCGTGCTTACACGCAAGCGCATATTCCTATCCAGACCTTGGGGAGTAGTCTGCAACCACCAATTATTTTTATGTTTTTATATAGTTCTATTCCTTCATATATTTTATTTATATAAAATATATGAAGAAATTTGTCTCCACCCCCATCCTTTAGACTGTAAGCTCGCAAGGGCAGGGCACTCCTCCCTATTGTCTCCTGTGCTCACAACACTTGGGCCCTTATTTAACAAGGGATAGCGACAGGTAGCGCCTAGTGAGCGACCGGTAATGACGGGCACCGCCACGAGAACGCCGGCTCCCCACCACAATCACACATTTATCAAGCCGATCCTGCTTAGCGACTGAGATAGCGCCAGATAGCGACTCATTCATCATTATTCCAGCCTCAGCCCACAGCGCCAGCGTCCGACCTTGAACAGCGACAGGTAGGACCTCTCGCTACCTGGCGCTCTCCAATGCATTTCAATGGAACAATCTTTAAATATTCATAATTAATTCATATTAATGTTTTTTTTTTTTTTTTAAATGTGAAAAATTCTGTGACCACTTCTGCCATGTTAGATATTTTTTTTAAGGTAAAAAAAAAAAAACATAACTTTGTGCAGAATTGATATTACAGGTCTGATATTAATGTATTCATATTGCAAAATGTAATTAAAAACTTGTTTTTTTGGGTTTTCAAAAATATGGTTGTTTGGGGGTTAAAAAACTACTTTTAACCCATCACCGCCAGCGCTCTGGGGTTTAAACATGCATTTCACAGCGCAAGAATTTTTTGAGCGTGATTTGTTAACGAATAGCGACTCCTCACCCAATATTCAACATTACTGCACACCGACTGAGTCGCTGTCAACAACCGAACAGCGGCCAAGCACAGCGACTACTAGCGGGCGCTGTGAAAATACTGCTACAGTCGCTCAACTGTCGCTACCTGGCTCTATTAATGAATCGGCCTCCCCGTTTTAACCTGTGGCATCTAATTTTGTATTGTTCTCTGTGCTATTTGTTTTACCTTGTCTGTATTCTTACCTTGTAAAGCGCTATGGAAGTTGGTGGCGCTATATAAATAAACAACAATAATAATAATAATAATAATAATAATAAGGGGTTGATTCAGCACCAGGAAAATAGGGCACACATTTTTAAAAATCGAAAACTGCCATTCAGTTGAACGTAAATTAAATGTAAATTAACGTTCTTAAAAAGTAGCACACTTTTTGTTGGTGTAGAATTGACCCCTTTGTCTACAAAATAAATAAAATCTAAGAATAAATAGAACAAGAATATAATAAATAATAGGCATAATTATTGGCAGCAAAGAGGGAGGTATAGGTTATCTAGGCACATTTCAGGGCAAATGTTTAAGTTGCGGAGGAGCGGGTAATGGGTCTTCCATGACAGACAACCAGTGGCGTATCTAAATGTGAAGGGCCCCTGGTGAGAACAATAAATGCGGCCCTTTCAAGTCTCATACAGTAAACTTTTTTCTGTCTTTGAACTCAATTGGATGCAACTAGACAACTTAAGACTGAAACAGCAGAGGCCTAAATGATGGCAAGTGACCACAAATATGATAAATAAGGTAGAGGAGCAACACTGATATGGCCTATCTGATCTCTTGGGCCCCAGTGTGGTCACATCCTCTGCTCCCCCTATAGCTACGTTCCTGCACACAGAACTTGAAGAAGGAGGGGGGCCACTGTCCAGTAGATGCAAGCCAAAGCAGACAAGGCAATCGAAGCATGAGGGGGCCAGGCATGGAGAATAGAGATGAGCGAACCGGTTCGGACGAACCGGAATTCGCTCCGAATTTCAGGAAATATTCGATTCGGCACGAACCCGAATATTTTGTGGTTCGTGACGATCGAATTTTTCCTGAAATAAAAAAAAAAAATGCCGGCATGGTGGGAGCGGGCCGGCCGGTTCCGCTATCAGCGGGCCTTTTGAAAAGTTCGATTCGGCCGATTCGCCGAATTTCACAAAGAAATTCAGGTTCGGCCGAATCGAACTTTTACGAAGTTCCCCATCAAAAATGACGGCATGGTGGGAGCGGGCCGGCCGGCCCGCTCCCACCATGTCGGCAAAAATGCTTTTTTTTTTTTTTTCTTTGTTTTTTAAATGCCGGCATGGTGGGGGCGGGCCGGCCGGCTTTACCGGCCCGCCGGCCGGCTCCGCTGTCAGCGGAACCGGCCGGCCCGCTCCCACCATGCCGGCATTTTTGATGGGGAACTTCGTAAAAGTTCGATTCGGCCGAACCCGAATTTCTTTGTGAAATTCGGCGAATCGGCCGAATCGAACTTTTCAAAAGTTCGCTCATCTCTAATGGAGAACATTCATAGAGGAACATGACAAATGGTTGACTACAGGAGGAACACAAAGAGGTGACTATTGATAAAAGTCACATATAATAGCATTTAAAAAGAGAAGAAGAAAATCTAATGCTGCTGCAAAGCTAATGTTTTAGTAAATGTGTTTCTTGCATGCACCAGCGTAAACTAAAATGTATAAATTATATTTTGCACCACTCTAATTTACACAGATATGGGTTAGTGGCTTAGTCTGGAAGATATTGCTTGATAAATCAGGCCTACCCCTGTCAAACATGTGAGAAACAAAAAATATTTCCTTTATGCTTTATGGTCATTTGTCTATTTTCAGTGGTACTATGAGGCTGATTCACTACTAGCGCCACGTATTGCCAGATGAGTGTCTGTATAGCGGCGCTTGGAGAGACCAATAATAGATGCTCTAAGCGGGTATCGGGCGCTGTAACCTAGCGTAGCAGTAGCTGTAGTAACCTGTCCGGCACTGATGAATATGATGTGTGTTGGGCGCTCTAAAATCTAACAACAGTATAACGCTGCAGCGAGTGAGAGGTAGAGCCAGCTCAGTGTGTCCGGCACTTGGCGCTCCACATCATATTTAACAAAAAACTACACCCACACAGCGTCGGCGCTCTAAAGTTGTGTGCTCTAGCAAAGAGCACCAGACGCTGTGTGATCAAAGTCTGTTTTTGAACACATATACACCACATATACACCAGTAACAACGCAAACACATGGAATGACATTGTTTGAACACATTGACAATAACACTTTAGTGCCAGACCTGTAAATACAAATCTGCATAAAATATAAAAAGTAAAGAAAAATTATAAAAGTGTTTATAACACAGCCAGGAGAGGTCACACAATGATTTGCGCAAAAAAAATAAAAAAGTTAATTGCCAAACACGCTATTTAAACACAAACAAATGGAAGCCCATTGAAATGTAAGGGTGAGCGAACGGCAATACTTGGCGCTCTTGAACCTAGAGCGCCAACGCTATACGCTGAGCCGCCTATGGTAATACATGTGACGCTACATGGCGCTGTTAGATTCGCTCACCAGATTTGCTTTCTTTCTTAAATGTGGTTTTGCGTACAGCGCCCGATGTTCACCAGGCGCTGCCTGGCGCTAACCCTTCTTAAAAAAACCCTATGTAACTATGAAGTAGAGGGATGTTTTAAACATGTAACCAGAAGGAAGCACTGCTGGACCTAATGTAAGAATCACTGTTTTTTATATTTCTGTGCAGGCTTTAAATGAAATGAATTCTTAATATGATGAATAACCCCCCCCCCCCCCCGTATGTTTGAGCATTGCTGTGCTCTTTATGCTAGGTATGAAGACATGGAGCAGCAGGCGAGCAGATCCATTACTCAAAAACAGATGTCTCCTGAAAAGCCTCATCTGCCACTTTGAATGAGTAATCATTGACTTGACACTGCAGCAGCAACAACATTCATCTTAACCCTACATTTCCTTTTGCACTAAATATGCTTTAAACATGGGTGATAATTTAAATCATTGCAACTGACACATCTGTTATTTACGCTAATATACCCAGTAAATATTTTATGGCCTCAGTATTTGTACAAGTCCCTTGTACCCAGGAGGGGGTGCAGGTACTCGGGGGGCGGGAGGCTTTGGGGGAGCGGCATTGGGAACCCATCTTCCACCAGAAAAGACAGGTAGGTTGTTGTGATCCCTTGCCTTCTAGACAAAATTGGACACCCGTACAGAAGTGCACCCACCTAATCAATAATCAATTATGTTCAATGATTTTTTCAATTTATTATATATTTGGATTTTATAATCAATATTCGATAATATTCATTTAGAGGCTTATTTATTATTATTGATAAGGCGCCACTTGAGCGCTTCGTCCGAGATGCTCAACAACGCCCACACCACAGCATCGGCTTCAGGCCGGGGAAGCTGTTAGCTGTAGCGTTCCCTGCCAAGCGAGCGTTCACAGCGCACAGCTTATATAAGCCTATTCCCTAACAACATCTAGCGTCAAGCGAGAGCACCGCAAGCTGACAAAATTTATCAAAAAACACCAAAGATAAAAGGGAATTTAGGCACAGAGCCCTTATGGATTCTCTGTGTTTTATGTTTCAGAGATTTTGTTTTTAATTAAAAATAGGAATTGCATTAAGGACATTAGACAAACATGGCATTGCTTTCTCACGGCCCAAATCACATGTTTGCAGCACAAAAAAACATGTTAAAATGCATATATAAATAATCCCAACCAGCCCAGGGATCCCGTGGCACGTGCACCAGCCCCAAAAAATTATACAAAAATTCTACTAAAATGCTAAAATTATTTTAACCATCCCAGCCCATTGAAATGTATGGGATACAGCCACACAGTGCTAGGTGAGTGCATGGTCCTATCTTTGCACTGTAGGCACTCACCCCATCGCCATTGCTGTTGATAGATGGGGCACTACCTGTCACTATCACAGGTGCTGTGGATTTTGGACTTAAGGCTGATTTAAGGCTAGCACCATGTATTGCCATGTGAGCGCCTATGTAGCAGCGCTTAGAGTGACCGCTAGTAGACGCTGCAATCAGATGTCGGGCGCTGTGACTTAGCTTAGTGGGTGGACAAGTGTGATGTCCAGAGGGCGCTGTAGAAGCGCTCTCCCCGATTCACTGCAGAGCCAATAGCGAACGCTAGGTGGTGTCCCGAGGTTAGAGTGCCCAAGACTATGCTACATTGAACAATAGGACGCTGCGGTAGACGTTAGGTGGTGCCAGTTAAGTGTGTCCAGCACTTGGCTCTGAAGCCTGTATTAAAAAAAACTCTTGAGCGCCAGAAGCTGTGTGATAAAAGTCTGTTTCTCTACACAAAAACACCAGCACCAGCGCGAAAACATATGGAATGACATCGCTAGTGATACATGTGACACTACATGGCGCTATTACAGGCGCTCACCAGATTGACTTTCTTAAATGTGGTTTTCACATAATGGACCCAACGTTTACCCGATGCTATGTTCCGCTATATGACACGGCCTGGCGTTATTTTTTCTTAAAGCGGACCATCACCCTAAATAAGAGCATATATTATATGTTTCCCCCACTCTGTACATACAGATTGCACACATTAAAAATCATCCTACATGCATCTATTGCATTTTTTGACACTTTAAACATCCAAGATGGTGGCCCATGGAGGTGCAGGCTGACTGTAAACAGGAAGTGTCTTCTGACTGTGCTGCTCTGCATTCTGGGATTGCTGACCTTTTCCTGACCCCAGCTCTGCTCTGTCTGTGCAAAGCACAGCTATAACCCCAATCCCCTTCACTTTTGAACCCTCTTCTCTCCTTAGTAGGTGATACTACTGAGCTGAGATGGCGGCGCCCGAATCCTGTGCTGGACAGAGTTGCAGGCCAGTGAGGGAAAGAATAAAAACTAAGTGACTAAAAATGTTAAATATATTCATTTTAGATGCTGGGGAATAGTTTTTGTTGAGGGTTTGGGCCTTTCCTTAAATGATGACTTAATACATACACCTTTTTGACTTGAACCTGCCACTCATCTGACACTCATCTGGCATTACCTGGCACTACGTGGCCTTAGCTTTTCCTTAATAACCCCCTTAATGTTATCTAATAAAAAATGATTATATATCTTGATTAACTAAATGCATACTAAACAATACAAATATAATTCTAAACAAGCCACACATTATTAACACTATCATAATTATTTATTAACTAAATCAGTAATGAAATCATTTTAGATATTATTTAGATTTTTAATATATAATTGTTTTGTGCATCCTGTATAATATAGATTTTTTGTTAAAGAATTGGTTGTCCTTGCCAAAATGCTTCTTATATAAGTTCTGTTTGAAATGAGTTGAATACAAAGGTTCCCCCTACCATTATGAAATACAAATTGTACATGAAATTGTAACCTACTGTATGGTGAAATGTTATCTCAACTCTAACTTACAACACTCTGTCCAGCCAGACCCTCTCTACATTTCATCTCTAATCTAGTAATATCAGACGCAACCTCTACTCTGCCTTTGACCTTTTTTTACCCTCCACCCTGTTCACCTCTTCGAAAATCCTCTTGGATGTCCCTCCCCACTCAATTCAACACTCTCCAACACTCCACGTTTTGAAAAGCACCCTCAAATCTCACCTTTTTAGGCAAGCATATGGTTTAAGTAACTGTTTTAACCTCCACAGGACAAATGAATCCGGACTCAATACCTACAACTTGTGATCTTTCCCCATTGTCTCCATCTGTCACGGAGGTGCACAAACGTACAAATGTTCATAACCGTGGGCATGTGCATGCACGGTTGCGCTACTCTGGTGTTCCAGTTTGGCGTGGCCAGGTGTGTGCACAATCGCAAAGGTGTTTGGTGTGCTGGCTTGCACTTACGCAGCCTGGTGCCCATGCTTCCACTTGCCTGTGTTCGCTTGTGTGCAAATGCAGACTGTTGCCTGCAGTGCAGCCATGAGCATGCTTGCGTGCAACTGTGCATGTGCCGAGGGCTCTTCTTGGCGCCAAATGGCCTTTAAAAGTAGGCTTGCAGCGCTGGGAAGATGACTTAACACCCGCCTTTTCCAATGTCTGAAAGTATCCGGTTTGACCTTGGCTCTGCTTGCTACCGCCTAGATTTGACCCCTGGCTTTGGAAGACAACCCTGCTCTTGCTCTTACCCTTTGGCTTTGGATGACAACCCTGCTTCGGCTTCTCAACCCTGGCTTTGGGTGACTACCTGTTTTGGCTCTTTGAATTCTGGCTCTGGATTACAAATGACCCTATCTCTGGACTTTCTTACTCTGTTTTAGTAACCAACCCCAATAACGGAATTGGACATACTGAACTCTGGGCTCATTGGTAATCAGTAACAGTTGGGGGACCCAAGGGAGTCCGTCCTCCCTTGCAGGGGGCTCCAATAAAAAACTAAGCTTGCCAGTAGATTCCCCACTCTGGAACCAGTGCATGGTAGAGCATCAGTTGCTCATTGTTGGCTCCTCCCAGGTACAGACGGTGTTAGCCCCTTCCTGTTTTCCAGATCCTGAGTGTCCTGAATAGCTGCTCTGCTTGTCATCTATACTTGACACTCTGGCCTTCCCTTTTGTTGTGTTTCACTATTACTCATCATCAGGGTAAACTGCAGGTGGTACCTCTGGTGGTACGCTGTGTTTGTGTCTACAATGGCCTGACCTGGACACCACCCCTCATCCTTAAACCTCCTGTAAGCTCTTAAAGTGGACCAACACCTCCCACCCCGATCACCCCGATCACCGAGATCGGGATGTCCCGCGGGGTGAAACCCCCCCAAACACCCCAAATCACCTACCTTATCTTCGGCGGCGGGCGGCTGCCGCCGCCTCCCTCGCGCCCCTGTAGGCGTGCGCGCGCCCGCGCCGGCCATCTGCGAATGGCCGGCGGGGGCGCGCGCGCGCCGAAAGTGACGCGAGGGAGGCGGCGGCGGCGGCAGCCGCTTGGACGTTCCTGATCCCCGCCTGGACGTTGGCGGGGATTGGACCGTCCAGTCACGTGGGAGCGGGGACAGGTAAGATTTTGGGGCTTTCTGGGGGGTTTCACACAGCGGGGCACCCCCGATCGGGGTGCCCCGCCGAAGTGGACCAAAACCCAGGATAGTCAAAATCCTGGGTGTTGGTCCACTTTAAGGACAGAGCTCTCTCTCCTATTGTATTCTGGTTTCATCGCATTCACTTTTAGCATCTTGTTTGTAATAGTCTAGTATATACTAGACTATATAGTCTATACTATATAGTATATACTGTATGTTTTACCCTGTCTGTAATCATACTTTTTTACTGCACTTTATACGAAGAGGGTGCTATATAGATAAAAAATTAATAATGATAGGAATATTATAGGAAATTACCATGTTACAGGGGTGCAGAAAAAGCACAAGTAACACAAATAATCTAAAAAAAAGTTTAGCCTTTTTAAGGCCAACAGTCAAGAGGTTGCATTTTTTAGGTTTGCATTTGTTCGCTTCTTTTTCTTTTTCATTTGTTCACTTCAATGACAAGCAGCAATGTGTGGGCTGCAGTCTCACGAAAAGAAACCTGATCAACACGACATACATGGAAACGATTGGCCTTACTTAGAAAATATTTGTTTACCTCTTTTAGGGCATGTAGGTCCTAACTCTGCCTTTGCACTTTGGAGCAAAGCTCAAAACATTACCAAAAATACACAAAGATTTCTGAACCATTTAAGTAAAAAAGTTAGAAAAAGTTTAATCTGACCCCAAGTCGCTTGGTAGACTGGATAAGTGATTGGCCCCCTGCGACCTGCTTGAAGATCTCTGCGGGTACGCATTGCTGGGGATGCAGCCGCTCGCACTTCTAATTGCAGAAAGGCAGAGTAATTTGCCAAGTGATGTATGTACGGCAAATGGCTCGGACTGGACGAGAGCCTGCGCATGTGCCATAGGATCAAGAAGAGGTGAGTATCACAGAGAAATCTGGTGGGTTTTACACAGCCAGGAAATCCGATTCGGCATTCCCCGGGAGAAGGTCAGCAGCTGGCCCTAGATTTTTTTTAGATTTCAGGGCTGGTCGCACTGGATTTTGTATGGGTATGTACCTTATGTGATTCAGTAAAGGCCCTTTTGTGAGCATATTTTTGGGGGGGTAAATTTCATTTTGTGTACTCCCAGATGAGTATAAGATGGCTCAATATGGTTTTAGTGAGTATCCCCACAAAATGCACCAGTGATTCCGAGCCTATTTTTCAAGATAAAAACTGGCCCAAAATGAATTTTTGTGGGCCGCCATTCCCACCAGCAAAAAGCTTGCCAGAGTCTTAGCACCTGCGGAGTTGTTAAAACTCATGCTGCTCGTGCTGGCATGCGTTTTAAATAATAGAATTACACTTTTCACTTGTAATTTACACTTTTTTCTTTAGATATAACTTTAATATTATAAAAAAAAAATGTATATTTCAATAAGTTTAGTTTTCAATAAAGCAAAACAGAATTCTGAATATAACATGTATGAACTGCAGAAAAGGCAACATAAAAAAATGGAAATAGAAGCTTTTCTGACTGATAATCAGCTAAATCTCATATACATTTTTTTTTTAATAGATTAGCAAAGTATTACCACATTTTTCGCCCTATAAGACGCACTTATTTTTCCCCAAAAGTGGGGGGAAATGCCTTATCGGGCGCATTTAAAAAAAAAAAAGTAAACTCACCCATTACCGGTGCTCCCGCGTTGCGTCGCCCATGCCCAGGAAGAGGCAGCAGATGGAGGAGCGGCAGGTACTGTCTCTGGTCCTGCCGCTGCTATTGCTGCTGGAAAATACAGCGATAGCAGCGGCGGGGACTGGGACAGAGCCTGCTGCTCTGCTTCTTATGGCCAGCTCTGTGAATCGCATGGGCGTGGCCTGCGCCGACGGGGTTCAGGCCACTCCTGGGGGAATGCTGGACTACCTATGATAATGAGGGGAGAGGGGATGCCACACTTCATATGGGAATGGGGGGAGGGGGATGCCACACTGCATATGGGAGGGGTCCATACCACACTGCCTATATGGGGAATGGGAGGGGGATGCCACACTGCCTATGATAATGGGGGGTACACTGCCTATATGGGGAATGGGAAGGGGGAATGCCCCACTGCTTATATGGGGAATGGGAGGGGGGATGCCACACTGCCTATGGGAATGGGGAGTGCCACACTGTCTATGGGGAATGGTAGGGGGGAGTGCCACACTGCCTATGGGAATGGGGAGTGCCACACTGTCTATGGGGAATGGGAGGGGGGATGCCATACTGCCTATGAGAATGGGGGGAATGCCACACTTTCAATGGGGAATGGGAGGGGGGATGCCATACTGCCTATGGGAATGGGGGGAATGCCACACTGCCTATATGGGGAATGGGTGGGGGAATGCCACACTGCCTATGATAATGGGGGGGGGCACACTGCCTATATGGGGAATGGGAGGGGGGGATGCCACACTGCTTATATGGGGAATGGGAGGGGGGATGCCACACTGCCTATGGGAATGGGGAGTGCCACACTGCCTATGGGGAATGGGAGGGGGGATGCTACACTGCTTATGGGAATGCCACACTGCCTATATGGGGAATGGGTGGGGGAATGCCACACTGCCTATGATAATGGGGGGGCACACTGCCTATATGGGGAATGGGAGGGGGGAAATGCCACACTGCTTATATGGGGAATGGGTGGGGGGGAATGCCACACTGCCTATGATAATAGGGGCACACTGCCTATATGGGGAATGGGAGGGGAGAATGCCAAACTGCTTATATTGGGAATGGGAAGGGGGAATGCCACACTGCCTATATGGGGAATGGGAGGGGTGCCACACTGCCTATATCGGGAATGGGATGGGGGCATCCCAAACGGTCTATGGGAAATGGGATGGGGACATGCCACACAGTCTATGGAATGGGGGCATCCCACACGGCCTATGGGAATATGAGGGGAGAATGCCACGCTGCCCATGAGGAATGGAATAGGGGGAATGCCACACTGTCTGCAATGGTGTGTTTTTGGTTTAAAATATTTTTTTTCTTATTTTCCTCCTCCAAATCCTAAGCACGTCTTATGGGCAGGTGCATCTTATGGGGCGGGGGAAAAAGGTAATCGTAAAACAAAACAAAACTAAATATATCCAGATATTAGACTTCAAATCCCCCTTAATTGTGACTCTTTAACGTAACATACTACTGAGCTTCTCGTTGGTCATTATCCCATTTAATTTATCAATAAACAATTTGAAGTTTCACAGAATTAGATTTCTATGACTTAGCGATGGTCAATTTTGCTGTCAAACAAGCATAGAAAATAAATGTATTGGAAAAACTGGAAATCCCCACAACAGATCTATTTAATAAGTCAACCAATGACGAATGCTTGGTTCCAAAACTTTACCACCTTAGGACATTCCTCCACATATGAAACATATCATCCCCCTGTCCACAATTTCTGAAAGGAGATATATTAAGGTATATTTTTGCCAACCTACTGGGGATCATAAACCAATGAGTAAATACCTTCAAGATTCTAACAGCAAAGTGTTGCGAGAACTAGAGATGAGCGAACCGGTTCGGACGAACCGGAATTCGCTCCGAATTTCAGGAAATATTCGATTCGGCACGAACCCGAATATTTTGTGGTTCGTGCCGATCGAATTTTTCCTGAAATTTTAAAAAAAAAATGCCGGCATGGCGGGAGCCGGCCGGCGGGCCGGTAAAGCCGGCCGGCCCGCTCCCACCATGCCGGCATTTAAAAAAAAAAAAAAAAAGCATTTTTGCCGGCATGGTGGGAGCGGCCCCCACCATGCCGGCATTTAAAAAAAAAACCAAACACTTACCTGCAGGTCCGGAGCGTGGAGGCCGGCGCCGCTCTCAGCTGTCATCTGAGGGCGTGTCATCAGAGGGCGCCTCTGATGACGCGCCCTCAGATGACAGCTGAGAGCGGCGCCTTCCTCCACGCTCCTGACCTGCATCGGCCGGCCCGCTCCCACCATGCCGGCATTTTTGATGGGGAACTTCGTAAAAGTTCGATTCGGCCGAACCCGAATTTCTTTGTGAAATTCGGCGAATCGGCCGAATCGAACTTTTCAAAAGTTCGCTCATCTCTAGCGAGAACCTTTAAAACTACGAACTGCCCATTCAATCACTTTAAATGTTTGCTGTAAATCCACTTCTCACTTTATCATATAATCAAGTTTGCCTTCTTCATCTGTGAAGTATTAATATAAGGTAGAAATACCACCTTTCCCTCCAGGACAAGTTAAAATAGTAATATTAACTATATCCATTTCTTTAACTATCCTAGATTTAAAAATTCTCTATTTGTCTACATGTGTATTCATCTTTTAAAGAAAGTTTAAAGTTGTCTCAGTTGTCACAATTCTATAGAGACCTTACTGTGTCCACCATTTTAGATATCCTCTTTTTCTCCCAGGCTCAAAGTCAGGAATTTCCTTTTTTGCTAATAGACAATACAGGACATAACATAGCTGGCCTTTTCTTATTCAAAGATTTTATTGAGAGACAAGTTGCACTTTACACAGTCAGGACAACAAAAGTGCACAACAATTTACATCATAACAATCTTCTCACTATGTCTTCTTCGAATTTTTTGTTTAACAAGTGAAAACCAAATCTTGAAAAATATTGGCATACAGTACCTAGAACAGTATATAAATAACCATATGTCTACTGTAGACAATTTCTAATCTCAGTTGAATAACAACCGCCTACTAGAAGGAACAGAAAAAATGAAATCCGTAAAACAGGACAAAACCTACATCCCTCAGTAGAAAAGTATCAGCCTATCCTAAAAAAGCTATAACAGGCCTAGGGAGGGGTAGGCAAGGGGAAATGGGAAGTTGGAAAAGGATAAGGGAGGAGGGGAAAAAGACATATAAGAGGGAAGAGAAAAAGAGGAAGAGAAGAGAAAAAAGAGAGAAGAAGAAAAAAAAAAAAAAGAAAAAAAAAAATTTGTAGTAATGTTCGTCTTTAGGGAAAATATTAAATGGAGCAATGTAGTCAGATCATTAAAAGATCGCTGTCAAAGTCTACAGGTAAAACAAAGCGAACCCAAGGATCCCATATTGCTCGAAAGCCTTCCAGATCATCATCGTGTATTGCTGATAGCTTTTTCATTGACATTGTATAACTCACTTTATTCTTAAATTCCACATAGCTCAAACTGGACGCCTTCCAGGTCTTAGCAATAACCAGCTTTGCCCCTGTCAAAATATGATAAATGAGAATTTTTTGAATTTTAGTTGTATTGTCCACCAGTCTGTTGAGGAGAGCCACCCCGGGATCCGGCGTAACACATTTACCCAGTACTGTTGAGATAGTATTAAAAATTTTAATCCAAAAGGCAGATACCAAAGGGCAATCCCACCATACATGCCAGTATGAACCTACCATAGAGCACCCCCGAAAGCACATATTCTGAGTCTCCCCTGAATAGTGACCAAGTCTCTCAGGAGCTAGATACCATCTCATGATTAATTTTATATTGACTTCAATAGACATGACTGATACCGCCGGGCCAAAGGAGCAGCTCCACATCTTGCTCCATTCTTTGTTATCGTAAGAACAATTCAAATCTCTATGCCATTTAGCTCTATAGGTTGGGTCATGAATTACCGCACTACCGCCAAGTTTGGTATATAATTCTGAAATCGCACCCCTTCCTCTAGGATCCTTTTTACATCTCTCCTCAAAAGAAGTTAACGAGGCTGGCCCCGATAGCTCTTTGGCAACTGCCTTTATAAAATGCGCCAGTTGTAAATAACCCAAAAAGTCTCAGGGCAGTAAATTATATTTATCCCTAAATTGTTGAAAAGTAAGTACATTAGGCCCCTGGAGACAATCCAGGACTCTATTAACTCCTGCCTCTTTCCAGGTGCGAAATCTTGCTGGGTCTAAACAGGCCGGTGGAAACATAGGGTTATCCCACAAAGCAAGTAGCGGTAGGTAAGGGGAGGCTAGTCCGCATGAAAATTTATGATCGTCCCACACCTGAAGGGAATGAGCCATAATTGGATTATGTCCCATCTTTCAGAGGATAGCATTGCTCCGACTCAATTGAGACCCAACTAGGAGGGTCAGATACTTCATGATATGCTAGAATTTTGGCTAACTGTGCCGCTTTGTAGTATCTGGAGATATTAGGAACTCCCACGCCACCTTCAGCTTTAGTTTTATACATAGTTGCTTTAGCGACCCTGGCTTTTTTGCCACACCAAATAAAGTCAAAAATCCTATTTTGTAGCATCCTTAAATATTGTAACGGTAGTTTTACAGACAAAGTTCTAGCAAGATATAAAAACTTGGGCAACAAGGTCATCTTAATCGCTGCAATTTTTCCCACCCAAGAAAGATTGTAAGTCTTCCATTTATCCAGAAGAGCATACAACTTCTGACGCAGTGGAATAAAATTTGCAGCGAACAAGGATTCATATGAGTTAGTGATATAAACACCCAAATATTTGACTCCTTTGTTTTCCCAATGGAAGTCGTAGTCAAGTTGAAGCTGCCTCCAGGCTTCGGAGGGAAATTTATATTAAGAGCTCTGGACTTAGCTGTATTGACCTGAAGCCCAGAAGAGATATGAGGGGGTTAGAAATTGTTAGAAGGACATCATCTGCAAACATGCAGAGCTTGAACTGTTTACCACCCACCTCAATGCCAGAAATATCTACCGTTTCCCTAATCTTCAACGCCAGGGGTTCCATGACCAGGGCGAACAGGAGGGGAGACAAAGGGCAGCCCTGTCTTGTCCCCTTCCGTAGTGGGAAGGAGCTCAATTTAAATCCATTATATTTAACATAAGCCGTGGGGTCAGCATAAATAGCTTCAAGAATACCAATAAATTTAGGGCCAAAACCCCACTTTCTGAGCAAAGAGAACAAATACTCCCAAGAGACCGAATCAAAGGCCTTCCTTATATCTAACAATAAAAAGAAAAGCCCTTTATCAGTCTTCCTAGCAATATGCGCGATTTGGATCAGCCTCCTTATGTTGTCCCCTGCCTGTCGCCCTGGGATGAAGCCAACCTGATAATTTCCTACCAAACCAGGCAGATACTCTGACAATCTATCAGCCAGGATTTTAGAAAGGATTTTCATATCTAGATTAATGAGTGAGATGGGCCTGAAATTGGCCCAAATAGAAGTATCAGTCTCCGGTTTCGGAATCATACTAATGGATGCCATCATAGATTCCCGCAAAAATGAACCACCTCCTCTTATATTATTATAATGGGCCGTTAACTTGGGGGCCAGGAAGCTTACAAACTTCTTATAATAGACGGCTGAAAAGCCATCTGGCCCGGGCCCCTTATTTAACTTTAGTCCACCTATAACTCTGGAAACCTCATCTATGCTAAAGTCTTCCTCCAACACTTCCTGCAACGATACCGGAAGTGCAGGAAGGGGGACATCCTCAAAGAACCGCAGTAAGCTCTCTTGATTCGATGAATGTGGACTGGAATACAACTTCTGAAGTTGATCTCTAAAGATGCTGACAATTTTAGTAGGATCGCTGGTTAACTCCCCCCTCACATCTTTTAACCTAATTGGACTATACACATAATCAGGTGTTTTTAATTTTTTAGCTAATAGGGTGTTGGGTTTATTGGCCCTACAATAAAATTTGTGCTTAACCCATCTTAGTGCCTTCTCAGCCTTGCCCGCCAAAGCTAAATTCAACTCTTGAGAAATATTATATAACTGGGCACGAACCGTAGGAGACATCTGAGATTTCGCTTTCTCTGCGACTTCCAGGTACTTTTTCTCTAGCCTGTCTTCTGGTAGGCTATCTGAAGCAATCTACCCCTAATAGTGGGCTTATGAGCCTCCCAAAAAGTAGAGACCGAAACATCTGGAGTTTCATTTTGCTTAAAATACTCTACCAATGCATCCGAAATTGACATAACCACATCCGGATATGCGAGTAGAGAGGCGTTAAGAGACCAGGAGCATTCTTATGGCTTACACAATAAAGAATCGAGTTTAAGGAGAATTTCATCGTGGTCGGACCACGATATAGGGCCAATAGTAGCAGACCTCAATCGATTCACAAATCCCTGTGGGAGGAAGATATGATCTATTCTAGAAAAAGTATTATGGGGGTGTAAAAAATGGGTGAAATCCTGAATTCCCGGGTGTGCCTCCCTCCAACAGTCCACTAATGAAAAAAGGAAAAAAAGGAGGGAAGAAAGGAGGTAAAGAAGAGAGGGCACAGAGGAAAGGGCAAGGGAACACAAAAAAGGGAAAGGGGAATCCCTGTATACCCTCAGGGACTAAATAAAATAAACTTGAGGGGCATCACCCAGGGCAGGAGTTAAAAGAACTCCCCCCTCGGTGAGGCAGCCACTACCGCCAATCTGTAGGCACTTACGACAAGTACTTGTCTACAGCTGGAGAATAAGAACCTCCTGCTATAGAGAGCACAACACTCAAAAATCAGATTATGATATCAATATAAAGTATATACCTGCTAGCGCAGTTAGAGGAAAAAGGAAAAATACTGTTAGGCTCCTAGGAGCAACAGAACAAACCGGTAGGCTAACCAAACCACAAGGCTAATACCTTCTGGTTTCAAGGGGGTGCAACATAAACTAACCAACAGAGGTAGGGGGGACTTTACCAAATTATATAAAAATATTTGGCGAAGGCACTTTGCAACCTTAAACTGTCATGAACAAACAATGTAACAATGTAAGTTATCGACAGTATAAACACAGATATTTCAGAAATTTCAAATCCCAAAACTCAGCCATACTAAAACATTCACTAGGAAAGATGGCCTTGAAAATGAGCAAAGCAGAACCCAGGGCAAAAAGGGAATTACCCCACATGTGCCCCTAGCCTGCTCCGCCAGCTATAAAACTAAACATACCATCAGATTTATATACAGAGCCATATATTATCAGGCTGGAAAAAAAAAATAACGCAAGATAATACAGAGGTAAAATTATTGCTGTGTCGATATAACAATAAAACATTCCAAATAGTAAAAAGCTGGAAGGAAAAGTTCCCAGGAGATTACATCTGCTATAGACTTCGGAGTCGGGGCACGATTAGCAATATGAATAAGCTTCACACACCGCCGGCCCACTTGGTAGGTAGAAAAGGTTTGAAAATAACAGGCGCTCCAGATTCATCTCAGGTGTCAATGTGATGGAAGGATGGACTTTGGCCAGAGAAGCCCTCGCTTAAAACTTTTCCCAGTCCTTTGGATTTTAGGCGAATCATCCACACACCTAGAAGATTTAGCTCCAGTAGGACCCCGGGCTAGTCCAGCCGCTGTCAGGTGGGCTTGTAACTCCTCCACAGACGTTGCGACATAAGATGTGCCGTTAATGCTGAAGCTAATACGGAAGGGGAAGCCCCATTTATATTTAATGTTACGCTCCTGAAGCACAGCAAGTAATGGCCTCATCTCCTTCCTCCTTGCCATTGTAGTGGCTGACAAATCAGAAAACACCTGATATCTGTGACCCTGAAAGATCAATGAATTTGAATCTCTAGCTGCTTTCTGGATCAATTCTTTCGTGCTGAAAACATGAAATTTTGTTATGATATCACGCGGGGGTTCTTCTGGCGGCCTGCGGGGGCCCAGGGCCCTATGGATACGGTCAAACTCAAAACGATCCAACGGCAGCCCTGGAAGCAACTCCTGACACAATGCTGTAATGGCTGATCTAACGTCATCAATATGCTCAGGTAGCCCACGAAAGCGCAAATTTGCTCACCTAACTCGGTTCTCCATGTCCTCGATCTTAGTTGCCATAAGAGAGCTGTTGCTACGTAATGAGTGTAATTCACCTTCCATAGCTTCTTGAGTGGCCGAGATATGACTCATTCTACCCTCCAAAGAACTCAGACTTAAAGTAATCTTCCTTATTTCCTTAGAGAGGTAGTCTGTCAGTAATTTAGTGTTAGAGGACAGCGGTCGCTGCAATAGCAACTCAAATTGTGTCATAAGGTCAGCACTTACTGCATGCTGGGTGGAAGTATGTGGCTGTGGAGAGCCCTCGCTGTCGCCTGCCAGGAAGGAAGCTTCGCTGCGATCCATCTCCTGCAAGTCCGCATCAGTGAACTCCGCCGCCATCTTGCTGCCGCCTGAGCCCCTGCGTGCGCCGCAAAAACCACACCGCAGCACAATGAGGACACCTCCAGACCCGTCGGTGTTGCTCCTGGCAGATCCCCCGCCTCCAACTGGGTAAGTTAAAGCCGCTCCCGGTGCCGTACCTCACCGCTAAACCCTGCACTACCTCCGTCGGGCTCGGAGCTGATCAGGACGCGTCCATCAGCTTCCGATGCGCATGAGCACTCCCATAGCTGGCCTTTTTAGCTTAGTTATCCACATGAGAGAATCAATAGAAAACAGATCACATGCTTTCTTTTATATCATTACGCAGCTGGGCTTTTCTCCACTAATAAACATTTGTGTAAGTTGGGCTAATTGAGCAACAACATAATAACTATATAAATTTAGGACACCAAAGCCCCCTTATGATTTGCTATATATAAAATGACCTGATTTATTCTTCTACTGTTGCCTGCCCAAATATATGTCAACACTTTACCCCCAACCAAGACAACCTCAGATCAAACCAGTCTATGTTGTTTCCCAATTTATGAAATAATACATTGTAATTGTTTTTATATAATAAATGAAAATGAGGGGTTAGTTGGACCCCAAGATAATAAATAATATCAGTTGTCCAAATCAGATTAAAGGATTGTTGTAAATTAAGAACCTATTGGTCCTGAGAGTGTCAAATTCAACAGACTTGGTATCGTTTTTTAAGCCTGAAATTGTGCACCCGAAATTTCTTGAGCATCTGAAATAAATTAGAAATTGAAGTGTGGGGTGAGGAAACAATAGAACATCTTTAGAAAATAATGCACATTTATGTTTCCTCCCTCTACACTCCACCCCCCCCCCCCCCAACAGTCCTGCTTAGTCTAATTGTTCTCACTAGAGATGAGCGAACTTTTGAAAAATTCGATTCGACTGATTCGCCGAATTTTCCGACAAAAATCGTTTCGACCCGAATAAATTCGCGACAAATCGCTATTAAAAACGGCTATTTCTGAGCCTCCTACAGCCTCAATAGGGTTGTAAACCATTCAGCCTTGCTGTAACACGCACAGGATGCGTGCTGGGTTAGTTAAATAATACTTTTAAGAAATATCACATGCAGATCAGAGGCATCGCTAATAGAATCGCAGAGCGGCACAATTGCAGAGAGTTGAAGTGGCATCACTATGAGGGGCAGAAGGAGCCCAAATATACACTGGAGTTGGCCTCAGGAGCCCAAAAATTGGATGAATCACACCCTGGAGTTGGCAGAAGTTGGCAGCAGCAGCAGCAGGAGCCCAAATATACACTGGAGTTGGCTTCAGGAGCCCAAAAATTGGATGAATCACACCCTGGAGTTGGCAGGAGTTGACAGCAGCAGCAGCAGGAGCCCAAATATACACTGGAGTTGGCCTCAGGAGCCCAAAAATTGGATGAATCACACCCTGGAGTTGGCAGGAGTTGGCAGCAGCAGCAGCAGGAGCCCAAATATACACTGGAGTTGGCTTCAGGAGCCCAAAAATTGGATGAATCACACCCTGGAGTTGGCAGAAGTTGGCAGCAGCAGCAGCAGGAGCCCAAATATACACTGGAGTTGGCTTCAGGAGCCCAAAAATTGGATGAATCACACCCTGGAGTTGGCAGGAGTTGACAGCAGCAGCAGCAGGAGCCCAAATATACACTGGAGTTGGCTTCAGGAGCCCAAAAATTGGATGAATCACACCCTGGAGTTGGCAGGAGTTGACAGCAGCAGCAGCAGGAGCCCAAATATACACTGGAGTTGGCTTCAGGAGCCCAAAAATTGGATGAATCACACCCTGGAGTTGGCAGAAGTTGGCAGCAGCAGCAGCAGGAGCCCAAATATACACTGGAGTTGGCTTCAGGAGCCCAAAAATTGGATGAATCACACCCTGGAGTTGGCAGAAGTTGGCAGCAGCAGCAGCAGGAGCCCAAATATACACTGGAGTTGGCTTCAGGAGCCCAAAAATTGGATGAATCACACCCTGGAGTTGGCAGAAGTTGGCAGCAGCAGCAGCAGGAGCCCAAATATACACTGGAGTTGGCTTCAGGAGCCCAAAAATTGGATGAATCACACCCTGGAGTTGGCAGGAGTTGACAGTAGCAGCAGCAGGAGCCCAAATATACACTGGAGTTGGCTTCAGGAGCCCAAAAATTGGATGAATCACACCCTGGAGTTGGCAGGAGTTGGCAGCAGCAGCAGCAGGAGCCCAAATATACACTGGAGTTGGCTTCAGGAGCCCAAAAATTGGATGAATCACACCCTGGAGTTGGCAGAAGTTGGCAGCAGCAGCAGCAGGAGCCCAAATATACACTGGAGTTGGCTTCAGGAGCCCAAAAATTGGATGAATCACACCCTGGAGTTGGCAGAAGTTGGCAGCAGCAGCAGCAGGAGCCCAAATATACACTGGAGTTGGCTTCAGGAGCCCAAAAATTGGATGAATCACACCCTGGAGTTGGCAGGAGTTGACAGCAGCAGCAGCAGGAGCCCAAATATACACTGGAGTTGGCTTCAGGAGCCCAAAAATTGGATGAATCACACCCTGGAGTTGGCAGGAGTTGACAGCAGCAGCAGCAGGAGCCCAAATATACACTGGAGTTGGCTTCAGGAGCCCAAAAATTGGATGAATCACACCCTGGAGTTGGCAGAAGTTGGCAGCAGCAGCAGCAGGAGCCCAAATATACACTGGAGTTGGCTTCAGGAGCCCAAAAATTGGATGAATCACACCCTGGAGTTGGCAGAAGTTGGCAGCAGCAGCAGCAGGAGCCCAAATATACACTGGAGTTGGCTTCAGGAGCCCAAAAATTGGATGAATCACACCCTGGAGTTGGCAGAAGTTGGCAGCAGCAGCAGCAGGAGCCCAAATATACACTGGAGTTGGCTTCAGGAGCCCAAAAATTGGATGAATCACACCCTGGAGTTGGCAGGAGTTGACAGCAGCAGCAGCAGGAGCCCAAATATACACTGGAGTTGGCTTCAGGAGCCCAAAAATTGGATGAATCACACCCTGGAGTTGGCAGGAGTTGACAGCAGCAGCAGCAGGAGCCCAAATATACACTGGAGTTGGCTTCAGGAGCCCAAAAATTGGATGAATCACACCCTGGAGTTGGCAGAAGTTGGCAGCAGCAGCAGCAGGAGCCCAAATATACACTGGAGTTGGCTTCAGGAGCCCAAAAATTGGATGAATCACACCCTGGAGTTGGCAGAAGTTGGCAGCAGCAGCAGCAGGAGCCCAAATATACACTGGAGTTGGCTTCAGGAGCCCAAAAATTGGATGAATCACACCCTGGAGTTGGCAGAAGTTGGCAGCAGCAGCAGCAGGAGCCCAAATATACACTGGAGTTGGCTTCAGGAGCCCAAAAATTGGATGAATCACACCCTGGAGTTGGCAGAAGTTGGCAGCAGCAGCAGCAGGAGCCCAAATATACACTGGAGTTGGCTTCAGGAGCCCAAAAATTGGATGAATCACACCCTGGAGTTGGCAGGAGTTGACAGTAGCAGCAGCAGGAGCCCAAATATACACTGGAGTTGGCTTCAGGAGCCCAAAAATTGGATGAATCACACCCTGGAGTTGGCAGAAGTTGGCAGCAGCAGCAGCAGGAGCCCAAATATACACTGGAGTTGGCTTCAGGAGCCCAAAAATTGGATGAATCACACCCTGGAGTTGGCAGAAGTTGGCAGCAGCAGCAGCAGGAGCCCAAATATACACTGGAGTTGGCTTCAGGAGCCCAAAAATTGGATGAATCACACCCTGGAGTTGGCAGAAGTTGGCAGCAGCAGCAGCAGGAGCCCAAATATACACTGGAGTTGGCTTCAGGAGCCCAAAAATTGGATGAATCACACCCTGGAGTTGGCAGAAGTTGGCAGCAGCAGCAGCAGGAGCCCAAATATACACTGGAGTTGGCTTCAGGAGCCCAAAAATTGGATGAATCACACCCTGGAGTTGGCAGGAGTTGACAGTAGCAGCAGCAGGAGCCCAAATATACACTGGAGTTGGCTTCAGGAGCCCAAAAATTGGATGAATCACACCCTGGAGTTGGCAGAAGTTGGCAGCAGCAGCAGCAGGAGCCCAAATATACACTGGAGTTGGCTTCAGGAGCCCAAAAATTGGATGAATCACACCCTGGAGTTGGCAGAAGTTGGCAGCAGCAGCAGCAGGAGCCCAAATATACACTGGAGTTGGCTTCAGGAGCCCAAAAATTGGATGAATCACACCCTGGAGTTGGCAGGAGTTGACAGTAGCAGCAGCAGGAGCCCAAATATACACTGGAGTTGGCTTCAGGAGCCCAAAAATTGGATGAATCACAGCCTGGAGTTGGCAGGAGTTGACAGTAGCAGCAGCAGGAGCCCAAATATACACTGGAGTTGGCTTCAGGAGCCCAAAAATTGGATGAATCACACCCTGGAGTTGGCAGGAGTTGACAGTAGCAGCAGCAGGAGCCCAAAAAATGGCCTAAAGACATAAATATGTTTTGCACCATTTGGAAAGTGTAAAACGTGGCACCATGCTGAATCTAGTCGCATGCATCAGGCATTGGTGGGTGGAAATCCTGGCTGATCCATCCCTGATTCATTTTGACAAAGGTGAGTCTCTCCACATTTTTAGTTGACAGACGAGTTCTCCTCGCCGTAACTATGGCCCCCGCCGCACTAAACACCCGCTCAGATGGCACGCTACTTGCCGGGCAGGACAGCTTTTCCAGGGCAAACTCTGCTAGTTGCGGCCACAAATCAAGTTTGGCTGCCCAGAAGTCCAGCGGATCCTCAAGGTGTGTTGGCATGGTCATGTCAAAGTATGACATGACCTGCTGGTTCAGGTCCTGCTCCAGGTCTTCCTGCTGCTCATGAGTAGCCTCACTATGCGGGTGTAGAAAGCTACTCATTAGCGACTGAAGACTGAGGCTGCTGCTGCTGATGGAGCTTCTGCTGCTGCTGCTGCCAACCCCCCCAGCGGCCATGGCAGTGGAAGGTGAGCGCAGAGGTCCCCTCGAGTCAGACCTGCGAGAGTATGGACCATGGCGCAGATAGGCATCGGCCAACTGCCTACGTAGAATGTCTTTGTAGTAGTTGAGTTTGTCCTCCCTCTCGGTGGGTTTAAAAAATGCCCCCATTTTGTGCCGGAAGCGAGGGTCCAATAAGGTGGACAGCCAGAAGTCATCCCGCCGACAGATGGAAACAATTCTGGGGTCACTACGCAAGCACGTGAGCATGCTTCGTGCCATTTGCGCAAGTGACTCGGATGGACTACCTGTCTCCATCTCCACTGCATACTGCCACGGTGTGCCCGGGTCCTCTGTCTCTCCTTCCTCAAAAACCTCTAGCTCCTCTGGCTGCTCCTGCTCCTCCTCTCCTGTCCGCTGACTAGATAAACCAGCCATTTCGCCAAGCCTAAACTGTGTTTCGCTGGGCAACTCCTCCTCCTCCTCTTCCTCCTCCTCCTCCTCCAGTTCAGCTCCAAGGGGGTTCATGTGGCCGTAAGATGTAAACGCCATGTCTCCAGTGCCCTGACCAGCCATGGTTTCCAACATGTGCTGTAGTACATGAAGCAGTGGAATCACGTCGTTCATCCCGTAATCCTGCCGACTGACAAATAAAGTGGCTTCCTCAAAGGGCCTGAGCAAACGGCAGGTGTCACGTATGAGCTGCCACTGGTTGACATTGAAGTTACACAGGGGAGTCCCCCTATCTGCTTGGATCATCAGGAAATCCGTGATGGCTTTTCTCTGTTCATATAATCGGTCCAACATGTGAAGGGTGGAATTCCAACGGGTGGAAACATCGCAAATCAGACTATGTTGGGGGATACCATTCTGACGCTGTAGCTCAAGAAGGGTGTGTTTGGCAGTGTAGGAGTGGCTGAAGTGCATGCAAAGTTTCCGTGAAGTTGTTAGGATGTCCTGCAGATGGGGGGAACACTTCAGAAACCGCTTGACAACCAGATTGAAGACGTGAGCCATGCAGGGGGCATGGGTCAGGCTTCCTTGGCGCAGCGCAGACAAAATGTTCTTCCCATTGTCGGTAACCATGATTCCCATTTTAAGTTTTCTCGGAGTAAGCCATGTTTGGATTTCCTGATGAATACATTTAAGCAGTTCCTCCCCTGTGTGACTCCGTTCGCCAAGACAAACCATGTGAAGCACTGCGTGACACCTCCGTGCCCTGCACACATGGTAGACTGGAGGGGCACTGAGACTTGAGCCTACAGTGGAGGGTGAGGAGATGGCGGAGGATGAGGAGGCCGAGTCGCACGGTGTCACAGGCCCAATGGGCAGAGAGCGCGGAGGCCGAAGCGGCGTGACCTGTCCAAGTTGCTGCTGCAAAGGGACCACATTCACCCAGTGGGCCGTAAACGACATGTACTGCCCCTGACCGTAGTTACAGCTCCAGATGTCGGCGCTGCCATGTATTTTGCTACACACCGACAGGCTCAAGGACTGGCCCACCTTCTGTTCAACAAAAGTGTGCAGCGCTGGTACTGCCTTCTTGGCAAAGAAATGACGGCTTGGGACTCTCCACCTCGGCTCGGCACAAGCCATCAGTTCTCTGAAAGGTGCAGATTCCACCACCTGAAAAGGGAGCGACTGCAGCACCAGCAACTTGGACAGGAGCACATTCAGCTTCTGCGCCGTAGGATGAGTGGGCGCATACTGCTGTCTCTTGGACATGGCTTCGCTGATGGATTGCTGGCGGGATGCATGACTTGGAGGAGGAGGAGCAGGAGCGACAGAGGATGGGTATGACGCACAGCTGCCTTCGGCTGAGGTGCTGGAGCCTTGGCTGGCAGAAATTGGGAGCTCACTTGGTGAGGAAGCAGACTGGACCACCCCTTGGGAGCCTCGGTTCTCCCAGGTCGTTTTATGGTGACGCATCATATGTTGACGCAGGGCCGTGGTGCCAACATTTGGACCCTGGCCACGCTTCACCTTTTGCCTACATATCTTGCATGTGGCCATGTTACCCTCCTGCGGATGCCTCAGGAAAAACTGCCACACTGCCGAGTAGCTACTTTTCCCACCCCCTGGCCTCACTGATTCACTGCTGCTGTTGCCAACTCCAGGAACCCCTGCTCCACTACCTCCCGATAAGGTAGACTGCCGCACAGCAGGTGCTCTACCCCGGCCCCGGCCCCGGCCGGCTCCAGCCTTTGGAATTGTGCCCCCATGCTGACTGCTACCACCTTGCTGCCTCAGCTGCTGACTCCGGGGCAACCTGCACCCCTCTTCTCCTGATGATGACGATGAAGCCCCTTCATCACCCGGCTCCCAAGTGCGATCGGCTTCATCGTCATCATCATCATCATCACCGGGTTGTGGCTGTACGTCACTGATGTTCGTGGATTCGTCAACAGTGTCTGGCGCAGGAGCTGGAACGCTCGCAGCACCCACGACACTGTCCACATCACTATTTGTCTGCCTAGCTAAAGAAGCCACCTCCATTTCTTGGCTGGGCAGTAGCTGCTGACTGTCCTCTATCTGATGGTCCTCCTCACTAAAGAGTGGAGCTGAACCCAAAGCATAGGATACGTCGCTGGGGGAGGGAACGGCGTAGGCCAGAGGCAATGGGAGGACAGGGACTGCTCTCGGGGCATGCCAACTCAGGGTTGTGTCAGAGGAACCTACCGACCCTAGACTGGGGGTCTCAGACGTAAGTTGTGATGATGTTGTTGATGAGCGCGTCAACCAATCTACCACGGCAGATGCGTTACTGGTGGAGACCAGACCGCTAGCAGATACTGGCAGATTAGGTCTCTCAGCGTGACTCCTGCTGCTACTGGCCCCCAGTCTGATGCGAGCTCTGCCTGCGGAATCTTGGCCTCTGCCACTCCTCTTTTCACTTCCAGGCACTTGTCTGCCCGACATAGTCTAACTGGCGTGGTAGTAGGTGATATTTAAAAAAACCCCGGGCAGCGGTGGGTCTATATGAAACAGAATATAATGCACACCAAAAGTGAGCAGTAACACTCAGCCTCCAACAGGCCTGCTTAGTGTAAATAAGAGAGCTGCTTAGTGTAAATAAAGAGGGGTATGCTATGTTACAGAATGGGATGCCTCAACAGAAGTGCACCTGGCAGGCAGCAGTAAGCCTATGCCCAGCAAAAGTGTCTTATAATATAAATATAATAAGAGCAAATGCTTATATGGTCTTAAACAGAGGCTGCTTTAGTCACAGAATGGGATGCCCCGGGCAGGAATCGAGCTGGCAGGGTACAGTAGTGCTTTGGCCAGCAAAAGTGTCTTTATCAGGCCTAATTTCAAATATGATAAGAGCAAATGCTTATATGGTCTTAAACAGAGGCTGCTTTAGTCACAGAATGGGATGCCCCGGGCAGGAATCGAGCTGGCAGGGTACAGTAGTGCTTTGGCCAGCAAAAGTGTCTTTATCAGGCCTAATTTCAAATATGATAAGAGCAAATGCTTATATGGTCTTAAACAGAGGCTGCTTTAGTCACAGAATGGGATGCCCCGGGCAGGAATCGAGCTGGCAGGGTACAGTAGTGCTTTGGCCAGCAAAAGTGTCTTTATCAGGCCTAATTTCAAATATGATAAGAGCAAATGCTTATATGGTCTTAAACAGAGGCTGCTTTAGTCACAGAATGGGATGCCCCGGGCAGGAATCGAGCTGGCAGGGTACAGTAGTGCTTTGGCCAGCAAAAGTGTCTTTATCAGGCCTAATTTCAAATATGATAAGAGCAAATGCTTATATGGTCTTAAACAGAGGCTGCTTTAGTCACAGAATGGGATGCCCCGGGCAGGAATCGAGCTGGCAGGGTACACTAGTGCTTTGGCCAGCAAAAGTGTCTTTATCAGGCCTAATTTCAAATATGATAAGAGCAAATGCTTATATGGTCTTAAACAGAGGCTGCTTTAGTCACAGAATGGGATGCCCCGGGCAGGAATCGAGCTGGCAGGGTACAGTAGTGCTTTGGCCAGCAAAAGTGTCTTTATCAGGCCTAATTTCAAATATGATAAGAGCAAATGCTTATATGGTCTTAAACAGAGGCTGCTGTAGTCACAGAATGGGATGCCCCGGGCAGGAATCGAGCTGGCAGGGTACAGTAGTGCTTTGGCCAGCAAAAGTGTCTTTATCAGGCCTAATTTCAAATATGATAAGAGCAAATGCTTATATGGTCTTAAACAGAGGCTGCTTTAGTCACAGAATGGGATGCCCCGGGCAGGAATCGAGCTGGCAGGGTACAGTAGTGCTTTGGCCAGCAAAAGTGTCTTTATCAGGCCTAATTTCAAATATGATAAGAGCAAATGCTTATATGGTCTTAAACAGAGGCTGCTGTAGTCACAGAATGGGATGCCCCGGGCAGGAATCGAGCTGGCAGGGTACAGTAGTGCTTTGGCCAGCAAAAGTGTCTTTATCAGGCCTAATTTCAAATATGATAAGAGCAAATGCTTATATGGTCTTAAACAGAGGCTGCTTTAGTCACAGAATGGGATGCCCCGGGCAGGAATCGAGCTGGCAGGGTACAGTAGTGCTTTGGCCAGCAAAAGTGTCTTTATCAGGCCTAATTTCAAATATGATAAGAGCAAATGCTTATATGGTCTTAAACAGAGGCTGCTTTAGTCACAGAATGGGATGCCCCGGGCAGGAATCGAGCTGGCAGGGTACAGTAGTGCTTTGGCCAGCAAAAGTGTCTTTATCAGGCTAATTTCAAATATGATAAGAGCAAATGCTTATATGGTCTTAAACAGAGGCTGCTTTAGTCACAGAATGGGATGCCCCGGGCAGGAATCGAGCTGGCAGGGTACAGTAGTGCTTTGGCCAGCAAAAGTGTCTTTATCAGGCCTAATTTCAAATATGATAAGAGCAAATGCTTATATGGTCTTAAACAGAGGCTGCTTTAGTCACAGAATGGGATGCCCCGGGCAGGAATCGAGCTGGCAGGGTACACTAGTGCTTTGGCCAGCAAAAGTGTCTTTATCAGGCCTAATTTCAAATATGATAAGAGCAAATGCTTATATGGTCTTAAACAGAGGCTGCTTTAGTCACAGAATGGGATGCCCCGGGCAGGAATCGAGCTGGCAGGGTACAGTAGTGCTTTGGCCAGCAAAAGTGTCTTTATCAGGCCTAATTTCAAATATGATAAGAGCAAATGCTTATATGGTCTTAAACAGAGGCTGCTGTAGTCACAGAATGGGATGCCCCGGGCAGGAATCGAGCTGGCAGGGTACAGTAGTGCTTTGGCCAGCAAAAGTGTCTTTATCAGGCCTAATTTCAAATATGATAAGAGCAAATGCTTATATGGTCTTAAACAGAGGCTGCTTTAGTCACAGAATGGGATGCCCCGGGCAGGAATCGAGCTGGCAGGGTACAGTAGTGCTTTGGCCAGCAAAAGTGTCTTTATCAGGCCTAATTTCAAATATGATAAGAGCAAATGCTTATATGGTCTTAAACAGAGGCTGCTGTAGTCACAGAATGGGATGCCCCGGGCAGGAATCGAGCTGGCAGGGTACAGTAGTGCTTTGGCCAGCAAAAGTGTCTTTATCAGGCCTAATTTCAAATATGATAAGAGCAAATGCTTATATGGTCTTAAACAGAGGCTGCTTTAGTCACAGAATGGGATGCCCCGGGCAGGAATCGAGCTGGCAGGGTACAGTAGTGCTTTGGCCAGCAAAAGTGTCTTTATCAGGCCTAATTTCAAATATGATAAGAGCAAATGCTTATATGGTCTTAAACAGAGGCTGCTGTAGTCACAGAATGGGATGCCCCGGGCAGGAATCGAGCTGGCAGGGTACAGTAGTGCTTTGGCCAGCAAAAGTGTCTTTATCAGGCCTAATTTCAAATATGATAAGAGCAAATGCTTATATGGTCTTAAACAGAGGCTGCTTTAGTCACAGAATGGGATGCCCCGGGCAGGAATCGAGCTGGCAGGGTACAGTAGTGCTTTGGCCAGCAAAAGTGTCTTTATCAGGCCTAATTTCAAATATGATAAGAGCAAATGCTTATATGGTCTTAAACAGAGGCTGCTTTAGTCACAGAATGGGATGCCCCGGGCAGGAATCGAGCTGGCAGGGTACAGTAGTGCTTTGGCCAGCAAAAGTGTCTTTATCAGGCTAATTTCAAATATGATAAGAGCAAATGCTTATATGGTCTTAAACAGAGGCTGCTTTAGTCACAGAATGGGATGCCCCGGGCAGGAATCGAGCTGGCAGGGTACAGTAGTGCTTTGGCCAGCAAAAGTGTCTTTATCAGGCCTAATTTCAAATATGATAAGAGCAAATGCTTATATGGTCTTAAACAGAGGCTGCTGTAGTCACAGAATGGGATGCCCCGGGCAGGAATCGAGCTGGCAGGGTACAGTAGTGCTTTGGCCAGCAAAAGTGTCTTTATCAGGCCTAATTTCAAATATGATAAGAGCAAATGCTTATATGGTCTTAAACAGAGGCTGCTTTAGTCACAGAATGGGATGCCCCGGGCAGGAATCGAGCTGGCAGGGTACAGTAGTGCTTTGGCCAGCAAAAGTGTCTTTATCAGGCCTAATTTCAAATATGATAAGAGCAAATGCTTATATGGTCTTAAACAGAGGCTGCTTTAGTCACAGAATGGGATGCCCCGGGCAGGAATCGAGCTGGCAGGGTACAGTAGTGCTTTGGCCAGCAAAAGTGTCTTTATCAGGCCTAATTTCAAATATGATAAGAGCAAATGCTTATATGGTCTTAAACAGAGGCTGCTTTAGTCACAGAATGGGATGCCCCGGGCAGGAATCGAGCTGGCAGGGTACAGTAGTGCTTTGGCCAGCAAAAGTGTCTTTATCAGGCCTAATTTCAAATATGATAAGAGCAAATGCTTATATGGTCTTAAACAGAGGCTGCTGTAGTCACAGAATGGGATGCCCCGGGCAGGAATCGAGCTGGCAGGGTACAGTAGTGCTTTGGCCAGCAAAAGTGTCTTTATCAGGCCTAATTTCAAATATGATAAGAGCAAATGCTTATATGGTCTTAAACAGAGGCTGCTTTAGTCACAGAATGGGATGCCCCGGGCAGGAATCGAGCTGGCAGGGTACAGTAGTGCTTTGGCCAGCAAAAGTGTCTTTATCAGGCTAATTTCAAATATGATAAGAGCAAATGCTTATATGGTCTTAAACAGAGGCTGCTTTAGTCACAGAATGGGATGCCCCGGGCAGGAATCGAGCTGGCAGGGTACAGTAGTGCTTTGGCCAGCAAAAGTGTCTTTATCAGGCCTAATTTCAAATATGATAAGAGCAAATGCTTATATGGTCTTAAACAGAGGCTGCTGTAGTCACAGAATGGGATGCCCCGGGCAGGAATCGAGCTGGCAGGGTACAGTAGTGCTTTGGCCAGCAAAAGTGTCTTTATCAGGCCTAATTTCAAATATGATAAGAGCAAATGCTTATATGGTCTTAAACAGAGGCTGCTTTAGTCACAGAATGGGATGCCCCGGGCAGGAATCGAGCTGGCAGGGTACAGTAGTGCTTTGGCCAGCAAAAGTGTCTTTATCAGGCCTAATTTCAAATATGATAAGAGCAAATGCTTATATGGTCTTAAACAGAGGCTGCTTTAGTCACAGAATGGGATGCCTCACAGCAGACTTAAGATCAGTTCAGTATATATGCACAGTTAGTTACTATAAGCAGCCTGAAAACGCTAACAAAGGCTGGATGAAAAAAAAAAAATCTCCCTGTCAGCCAGCTCCGTTTTTCCTACCTTTCCCTGGCTTTCTGTCTGTCTCCTGTCTGTCTCCTGCCTGTCTCCTGCCTGTCTCCAGCCTGTCCCTGTCTGTCCCTGTCTCCAGCCTGTCTAACTGCCTCAGCTACACAGCGTTCTGTCTGTCTGTCACGAATGCAATAGAGAAATGAGGAAAAGCAAGATGGCCGCCGTTAAATACCGCTGTGTGACGTCACCGGGCTTGCTGGCTGCTGATAGGCTGCATGTGACTGCCCCAGCTTGCACTGGCGCGGGATACATGTCCAGACATGTCCCGCCCGCCATCTTAGAATGCCTGTAATGTAAATGAATGGATGTTAAAGGAAAACTTCGAGTGATCGAATCGCGGGGAAATTCGGATTCGATCCGAATCGAATTTTTCCTGAAATTCGGATCGAATCCGGGTTCGTCCGGATCGATTCGCTCATCCCTAGTTCTCACCAATGTTTCCATTGATAACACAAGTAATAATGTCGACAAAGTATGTAGCATGACTATGTCAACCCCAAGAGAGTTAAGTGGTAATCAAGGCTCTGATTGCTCTAGTAAGTAAAGAGAATAAAAATAGAAGGAAAATGAAAAAAAATCAGACAAACACACATCAAGAAGCATTTTGACACAAAAATTAAACAACAAAAATCAGAATCAAAAAATTACCCAATACAGGTATTACAAACACCTGAGGCGGTTATTTAAGAAGGGACAGCACCAGGTAGTGCCTCGTAGCGGCAGGCTGCGTCTGGTGAACGCCGGGCACTGTACACAAAGCCACAATTATGAAAGCGAATCTGGTGAGCGACTCTAACAGCGTCATGTAGCGTCCAATGTATTATTACAGGCGGCTCAGTGTATAGCGCTGTCAGGTAGTACATGTCGCTCAGTGTCGCTCTCCCATACAGTTCAATGGCTGTTCATTTGCTTGTGTTTAAACAGCGTGTTCTTTTTTTTTCGTTTTTTTTCTAAAATCATTGTGTGACCTCTCCTGGCTGCAAACAAACACTTTTAGAAACTTTTTTGACTTTTTATATTTTTATGCAGAATTGTCATTACAGGTCTGCCAGTAAAGTGTTAATGTCACAGTGTTAAGACAATGTAATTCCATGTGTTTTCGCAGTGTTACTAGTGGATATGTGTTCAAAAACAGACTTTAATCACAAAGCTTCTGGTGCTCTATGCTACAGCGTCCAGCTTTAGAGCGCCAACGCTGTGTGTGTGTCCTTTTTTGAAGTATGGTGTGGAGCGCCGAGAGTGAGTCGCACTGAGCTGGCGCTACCTCTCGCTCCCTGCAGCGCTGTACTGCTTTTCTGAGCCTATAAACATCCGAGATTGTGGCCCATGGAGCAAACAAGAAGTGTCTTCTGACTGTGTTACTCTGCATTCTGGGATTGCTGACCTATTCCTGACCCCAGCTCTGCTCTGGTTGTGCAAAGCACAGCTTTAACCTGCCCCCTGCACTTTTGACCGCTCTCCTCTCCTCAGTATGTGATGCTATTGAGCCAAGATGGCGGCGCCCGTATCCTAGAGTCCTGAACAGAATTGAGGCCAATGGGGGAGAGAATAAATAGTAAGTGACTAAAAACGTATTTTAAGGGTTTGGGCTTTTCATTGAATGATACTGAAGGCCCGTTTTAAGTATATATATATAACACTATAATTTCTATAGTGTCTAACCATAAACTATAAGGCTTCATCTCTCGGTTGCGTTAAAGTGTTTGGCAAGTAAAAAGTTAAAGGATAAATATCAGTAGCTTACCTTTCATTGAGTGGCTGGAGCGCTGTGATTCCTCCTGTCGGCCTCCTTAGTGAGGAAAACACTTCCTCATGCAGCTTTTTATACCCACCTCACTGACCTGGTCCTTCAATCAACCTTCAGTGGACCAAGAATGGAAACACTCCCACTCCCTGCCCCAGTGCCCTGATTGGCTGCCTCTCTCTGCAGCTGTAAAACCCAGCCCACACAGTGTGCTTAAATCACATAGCTGTTGCCAATAACTATTGTTTCCCCTCATTTACACTCTGCATCTCCAATGTTCTAATAACAATATATATATATATATATATATATATATATATATATCATTATTATTGTAACTAACATAATACATATAACTTGTAATACAAGGTTTGAAAATGGATTGAAGCGTTCAATAGTTTTTTTAATAAATACATATGGACATCAAATCAAAACAAACGCTGCACTTTTGATGCGTCAGAAATGCATTTGCGCTGCATAATAAGTAAATGATAAAGTCTATGACAACGCAACGGCAACATGACAAAGGTACACTATGCTATACATGTGCTGCGCCCACGCTGCCACAGACCCCTCTGACCTGTGCTGTTACAACGATCCACTGAAAAAGGTGTCTGCAACTCTTTTTTAATGCATTGGGCAGCACAGCGCAGATGTGTGAACTATCCCATCTACAATGCTGTGCGGTGTTTTTTCTGCGTTGTAACTACCCTGTAGCACAGCAATGCAGGGAAAGCGCAGTGGTGCAAACAGAGCCCAAATCAACATACAAAATTCAATACTCACAAGGGCCATAGCAAACAGCTATATTTTCAATACATCTCTAACCTTCAAATCCTGGTTTACATAAATACTTCTATTAACATTTACAATACCAAAGTATTCATAACTGTAACTTATGTATTCTCTTCTCCTCATAATCCCCCTATTAGGATCAAAGTGTTAAAGGACATCAACCTAGATGTTGAAACTAAATGTTGAAAAGACAAGTAGAAAGTGATAGAATCTTCTTCAGCTCATGTAAGTACCCATGCTAGGCAATGCTATGCTATGTTTTGCCTATGCAATGGATGGACAGGTGACCAAGTGTCCACTGGAGCGAAGGCATAAGAACCGAGGCACATGGCGTGGGACACATTAATGGTGGAGGCCTCGTTTTCCAAGTCAGACAGGGTTGGGGGCTGCTTTATAGCACAAACATGTGCAGACCACAACCCTGTCTGCCTGATGAAGGCTTAAACGGGAAAAGGAATGCCACCATTATCGTGCCACACCACATGTTCCTTAGTGAACATGCTGTCAGTCATACGCTCCAGCCACTGTAACATGTACCACCTTTGCCTGCTTCTCTGGGATGCTGAGGGGCTCAGATGTGTGTGCGCTGAGGAGTCTGGGACACAATTTCAGGATGAGACAGGAGCCTTCCAATCCACCAGTAATGACCTGAAGACCTGTCTGCCAGTTCGCCTAGGTGCTTCAGTGATTCGGCAAGTGGCAGGGAGCAATAAGGAGGCCTTGGCACATGCGTCTACCCAGTGGTGCATATCTACATACTGGTTGATGCTGTTTTTCTGCCAGAAATTCCAAGGTTCATAGATAAGTTGCCCACTAATGCAGAACTGTGTTACAGAATTGTGCTTCTTTTCTAGCACTGTATTTCTGGCAGAGAATCAAGCCCACCCAGAGCAGAAGAGTCTGACCAGTGCCGCGGGAGAGACTGGGTGAGCGAGCATCAACCCTGAAGATTGGCAGTGTCCTCATCCTCCTCTTCAGAATCCCACAAGCAACCCAGGAACAATCCAAAATAAAGGAGGCCCAGGTGTTGGGGTTGGAGTCACAGCCAGAGGATAAGAACTCAGGTAGAGCAACAGACAAAGAACACACACCTCAAAGCAAGGAACTCCCAGTGACATGTTTGCTAAGTCCTGGTGTTCTGTGCTTTTCTTTTTCTACAGACTCCTCAGACCAGGGAGAATTTGCTGCTATGGGGACACCCAAGGCCGGACCCTGGCTACAGGCTGATCACTGACACTTGGCGTCCCTCCTCCATTGCAGTAAATGGAGTGTGTCAGTGACTGATGGCAGGGTGGCCCTGCATCATGGGGTCCTAAAAGAAGGCGGTGATGGCACAGACACAAGATCAGCAGATAAAGAGAGTTTTGAAACAGACTATGAGCAATCAGCGGGGTAAAGGTGTGTATTTTTTTTTTTATTAGGTGGCCACTTAGGGTGTGTGTTAGAGATGAGCGAACTTCTCAAAAATTCGATTCGGGCGATTCGCCGAATTTCTCAAAGAAATTCAGGTTCGTCCAAATCGAGCTTTAGCGAATCGCTCATCTCTGGTGGGAGCGGGGAGGCTGGCTGCGCTGTCAGCGGGCGGCGGAAGCCGGCTCCACCGCCCGCTGACAGCGCAGCCGGCCTCCCCGCTCCCACTAAGCCCTGAAATGGAAAAATAAAATGCCGGCATTTTTTTTTTTATTTCAGGGAAAATTCAGGTTCGTGCTGAATCGAATTTTCCCTGAAATTCGGAGCGAATTCAGGTTCGTTAGAACCGATTCGCTCATCCCTAGTGTGTGTGTGTATAATATACACTTACACCAGCAATTTAACACATGTGAACTGTCTACACAACTTGTATAAATAGCCCACAACCCACAAGACAAAAACAACAAATAATAAAGGGAGAATACAGCGACATAAAGGAGAAAAAGGGGTGAAATAGAGATACAGAGGAGGGAAATGGGGAAAAGAAAGGTATGACGAAGAGAAAAGGGAAGAATAAAAAGATAAAGAAAGAAAGGGTGGTGGAGAGATGAAGTATAGGAAGAGGAATATGGAGATATAGAGGAGAGAAAGCAGGAATATGGAGAAAAGCAGGAGAGAAATGGGGAATATGAAGAGAAGGGCCAGAGAAAGGGGGAATTTGGAGAGGAGGGGAAAAAAGGGGGATATAGGGAGAAGGGGGAGAGAAAATGGCAATATGGAGAGAAGAGGAAAGGGGGGTATGGGGAGAAGGGGGGGAATAAAGGGGTATATGCAGAGAAGGGAAAGAGAAAGGGGGAATATGGAGAGAAGGGGGAGAGAAAGGGGAATTCAGATAAGCTGGAGGCAGGAGCACGCCTCCGACAAACCTCCTGTTTCACTATGCCAACTGCAGAGTGACTGCATATGTGCCATTCAGTTATATTTATGCATTCCAGGTATGGTCTCTAAGAGATGGAGACTGGACATCACAGCACACACACACCTACACATGGAGCAGGGCGGCAGTAATAAGAGGCAGTTGTGGTTGAAGGAGCTCTAGAAGAGAAGACCAGCGGCAGTGGGATCTGACATCCTCTTCTGGTCTGGTGCTTACAAAAGCCACATTTTGGGGGGGTTTTCAGCCCCCCAAACCTTTGGGAGTACTGCAGCATATGCTAAGGTGGAGGATGGAGGCCTATGACAGCGCCTGGAGGACTAGCATCAATGGACCAGGAGGTGGAGATGACCATGGCCCTTTCACTGCACCACAGCCACCACAGGTAAAGCGCAATATATACACTTTACCTGTAGTGGCCATAGACTTCTATTGGCAAGCATTATGGCTTTCCAGGCAAAACTCTGCATGCAGCGTTTTGCGCAATACAGTGATGCGAAAGGGCCCATTTTTTTTCTTGACCTTCTTATTTGCGCCATTTGTAACACGTTGCAGTATTTGATGTGAAAATGGCCTAAGGTAGGTTGCCTCCTGGTGGCTATGGAAAACAATGGTGTGAAGAACCCGCGCTACTATCTTAACACTTAGATTTAAAAACACTATTGTCACTTGAGTTAAAAACTGCTCGACGTGTTAAAACCTCTTATCCCAGGTAGAGAGTGTATAGCAATTGTAAGTATATGAACACAGAGCAGAAAAAATACCTCTATTAGGTCTTATTATGGGGTACTGGCCCCTTAGTTGGCTCTCGTTCTTAAAACACTACACCTTTAGCGCTTCAAGTATTAAAGTTCAGATTATGAATACAGAGCTCGTTCTTAAAACACTACGCCTTTAGCACTTCAAGTATTAAAATTCAGATTATGAATACAGAGCTACAGAGAGATACAGTTAGCAGTGTTCTTAACAGGTGACACTGGTTCTTTAAATAGTCCTTGTTTATATAATAGTAGAGCTATAGTTCTTCCTTTTCCATTCAGAATAGTGTCAAACTGTGATTCTTTCATATACAGTGTTCTCAGTGCCCATAGACTTATACAGCCACCACTGTGCCCGTCACCGTTACTAGGTACTCTTACCGGCTAGTGGATAATATGAAGCTGTATGTATTATCTCCTCTTAGGTCTCTCCTCTGTATAGATATCCAATTAGGAGCTATAGGGGCTGGTTGCACTGGGTTTCAGCTCGCCAGGATAATACAGATGTAGGATAAAACAAAAGAGAGAAAATCTAGTGTATTCCCGCTTTTTAATATTAAAATTTATAAAATGCAACCTACAAGTGCACACTCACATTTTAAAAGTGACAGATCGCTTGTGTTGAAAATAGGCGAGGCTCTCACCCAACTCCAGTCACCACGGCCGTTGGTGTTACTGTTTAGAGGGGCGGGGTAGCTGTCGCAAGTAGATCTTCTTCTATTTCATATGCCTGTCGCCGTCAACGCGCCTCTGGCCGCTGGCAGTGAAACGCGTTGACGGCGACAGGCATATGAAATAGAAGAAGATCTACTTGCGACAGCTACCCCGCCCCTCTAAACAGTAACACCAATGGCCGTGGTGACAGGAGTTGGGTGAGAGCCTCGCCTATTTTCAACACAAGCGATCTGTCACTTTTAAAATGTGAGTGTGCACTTGTAGGTTGCATTTTATAAATTTTAATATTAAAAAGCGGGAATACACTAGATTTTCTCTCTTTTGTTTTATCCTACATCTGTATTATCCTGGCGAGCTGAAACCCAGTGCAACCAGCCCCTATAGCTCCTAATTGGATATCTATACAGAGGAGAGACCTAAGAGGAGATAATACATACAGCTTCATATTATCCACTAGCCGGTAAGAGTACCTAGTAACGGTGACGGGCACAGTGGTGGCTGTATAAGTCTATGGGCACTGAGAACACTGTATAAGAAAGAATCACAGTTTGACACTATTCTGAATGGAAAAGGAAGAACTATAGCTCTACTATTATATAAACAAGGACTATTTAAAGAGCCAGTGTCACCTGTTAAGAACACTGCTAACTGTATCTCTCTGTAGCTCTGTATTCATAATCTGAATTTTAATACTTGAAGTGCTAAAGGCGTAGTGTTTTAAGAACGAGCTCTGTATTCATAATCTGAACTTTAATACTTGAAGCGCTAAAGGTGTAGTGTTTTAAGAACGAGAGCCAACTAAGGGGCCAGTACCCCATAATAAGACCTAATAGAGGTATTTTTTCTGCTCTGTGTTCATATACTTACAATTCCTGGTGGCTATGCCCAGTCCAGCAGGCCTCCCCACTGGGAAATCTTTTCATGTTCCCTATACTGCCGAAAACATGGGTCTCTCTCTAACCAGGTTTATGACAATTTTCTGGCACTCCAAGCCTCCCTTCCCTTGTGTCACCATCCAACTACAGCCTTGTGCTGACAAGGGCCTGAAGACAAAACGTGTCCAAAGGTCGCAGTGTATAGTGACATATATTCTTATATGCTATTCCAGAGCATTGCACACCCCGACAGGTCCAGGAGCTTTGGGCATAGTTTTAGAAGGTGTAAAATATACTTTGCATGGACCAGCCTACTGCAAAGGATTCTGGAAGAAATTCCATTATCCTTGGCTTGTTTGCCCCATACAAATACTTTCCGTTTTAGGAAAGCACTCTCTGCCTTTAAATAGAGGGATTTTTAATCTATTTAATCCCCTAATACTGCCTTACATGGGTTAAACCTAACCAGACGTATGGCCATGTTCCCTATGGCTAATCCACCTTACTTACCTAACTTATAGGTGGGTTCTCTCTACACCCCAATTCCTCTTTTTCAAATTCCAGTCACATGCAGATGATTTAAAAGAAAAATATTATATGTATATATTTGGTATTTTGAGTGTGGAGGTGGAGAGGCACCCTAAGAAAATAATGGCTAACTGAGAGGCAGAGAGTTGAGAGTCTCTCTGCATTTTAATGAATGAACTGCTAAGTCATAATATGGTTTTTGCAGTTTCCTAAATAGGTTTTAATGTGCTAATAATGATATTAACATGTTCCCATTGATAGACAACATCATTGCATTAATTGTGATGCATTATTTGTATTATACCTTGTACCTGCAGTGCGCACTATAATAGGCACATGGGCGATAACTGTAAGAGATAATTAAGGAACACTGAAATGTAATTGCAACTAAAGGAAAACAAAACACAAGCAGTGAAATGTTGCGACGTGAAGCCTAAAAGGAAATTTACATTCGCATAGTGACCTTGTAGTAAGATCACATCCTCATCAAGGTAAGTGATATCATTAACTTTTAAAATTAAACCAAATGCATATTACCAATGACAACAAAAGCTCCATTAGGCTTATATCTGAAGCATGACAGCATTGTACTTATTTGCCACTGAATTAGATAATTGCCTCTGTTTTCTTATTTTATGCTGTATTTGCGCCTTCACAAAATTAACTTTTTTTAATGGTTGGAGAATTTACTGCGCATTTGGGAATAATTAATACAAAAGATATTTGCTTTACTTGCAATAAATCATTTAGTCCTGTACAAGTCAAAAAAGGTAAAAAAATGGAAAACCAAATCAATATATCAAAATTCTTTGATATATACTACTAACATACAGCAGCTGGTATGGCTCACTTTAAAGAAGCACTATCGCAAAATTGTGTAATGTTAAAAATCCATATAAACACATCGGCTAATGAGCATAAAACTCCCGCCAAGCTTGTGGTTTGTTCTCACATTGTAGGAACAAAATCCAGGGGTGACAGGTTCTGTCACCCCTGATTTCCTGTAAGGACTGTACCGGACACCAGTCTGTCTTGAGCTGATAATCCCCAATCTCCACCGCCTCTTCTGCCTATAGACAAGTCCCCGCTTGTAGGAGACGCGGGTTATGACTCTCCTAACTCGGTTACCCCCAGGACTTATAGGGCGCAAAGATTACCAGCTTAAGGTGGAGACTGATGAACGGCAGGGAGTCCCAAGTGAGGATGCCGGATAGCGGAAGTCCGATTAACAAGCCGAGGTCAGAGCCGGGAGGTCACGGGGCGAGGTATCCAATGGAGGTAACGAAGAGAAGTCAAACAAGCCGAGGTCAAATCCAGAAGGTCACGGGGCAAGGTATCAGAGGGGTCAGGCGGAATTGTGGTCAGGCAGGCAAAAGGTCAGGGCAGGCAGCAAGCGAGAGTGGTCAAAGTTCAAAGCCGAATAATATGGAGAAAGACAATCTGTAACGCTCTCAGAACCCAGAGGCTATAACGGGCACTGGGATAATGAAGCAGTCATACTTTATAGGGAATACTGGCCACTAAGGAAGGGGGCAAATGGAGGGAAGGACAGTGATTGGTGCACAGTACTAAAACGGGAGCGGTCCCAGGAACTGGACGGCCCAGGCCAGACAGGCCGACCAGTCCCTGGGTCCGCTCCCAGGATCAAGCTGGGGATAGGCTAATTTAAACTTGCCCCCGGCGGGCGCGCTGGAGGAAGCGCCGGCAGGAGGCATAAACAGGACGTGCTCGCGCGCGCGCGCGAGCACGTTGAAGATTGGGCGCGCCCCCGCTAGGAGGGGGAAGCGCCGCACTGAGAGGGAGCCCGGCGGGACCGCCCAGCCGTGCAGAGCGGGCTGCGGCACGGCCACCCACACTGCCCAGCGCCGCCGACCCCCGGTCCCCACGACAGCGCCGAGGAGTCGGCACACCCGGGGACCGTCGGGCAGCAGCCAGCTGGGGGCCACCCGACAGCGCGTCGGGGGACCAGGGACGGCGACGAGGTAAGTGCCTAACATTACCCTCCCCCTGAGGAGGAGCCACTGGACCCTCCAAGCTGGGCTTCAGAGGATTCTCCCTGTGGAATCTCTTTTCCAAATTCTGCGCATGAACCTCTCTGGCCGGAACCCAAGATCTTTCTTCCGGGCCGTACCCCTTCCAGTCAATTAAATATTGAAGAGAGTTTCGAAAAAAGCGGGAATCTAGGACCCGGGCAGTCTCAAACTCCTGATGCCCATCAACTAACACAGGACTAGGAGGACTATTAGGTTCATGGTTTCTTGCAGGTTTAAGAAGTGACACATGAAAGGAATTACAGATTTTCATGGAGGAAGGAGGAAGGGAGGTCTAACCGATACGTAACCTGATTGATTTTCTGTATTATGGGGAAGGGGCCGATAAATTTAGGGCCTAACTTAGCGGAGGGTTGGCGTAAGGCCAAATTCTTAGTTGAAAGCCAAACCCAGTCCCCCACATCATAACCAGAATTAGAAGAACGTTTACGATCTGAAAATTTTTTCTGTTGAAGGACAGCCTTGGTCAGATGTTGCTGGATCTTATTCCATAAGTAAAAAATAAAATAACCAGGGAGATCCTAGTATATAGGTGCGGTGCTCTGCCCTAACCCTAGTGGGGGGCGCTCATGAACCAACATCACAGACTCAAAAATTATACACATACAGACAAATGGTTCCTCTAGAGCTGGCACTCCCACAAATAAATCACCAAAATGACCTACCATTAATACATGTTTATTAATACATCCAAAGGCACCAATACAAAATTACCCAAAATCCCTAAAAAAGATAAAAAGCTAATTAGCATGGTAAACACGGGGGGCCCCCATTCAGCCACACTCCCAGGCATACAAGCTCCCTCACTCTCACACACACACTAATACATTGGGCTGGCCAGCCAATATAATGTTGGTAAACGGAGAATCCTGTGTATGGAGGGGGAAAAAAGGCAGTCACTGCTCAAGGGTCAAGACATGTGTAAAGTGCGCGTGCTTCAAATGGCAACTAATTTTCAGGTGGCTCATATCTCATATATCAGCGCTAGATGCACTCATGATGCAGCAGTTCCACAGCAGAGATAAATAGAGCTCCAGGCTTTGCATGTTGGTAAACACGATCATACGCTTAAAGAGTAGTGAAATGTCTGCACAGGCGGGAGACGCACAGGTCAGGACACCTCTATGAGGGCCATTGTACCTGGCACCGCTCGACCGCCTAATACCTTCTCCTCAGTGTGCGGCTACAGCTTGCGTCCACTGTCATCATTTTCCCCCGCAGTACCGAGACAGGCGGTTTCTCACATCAAGGAACTCGATATCACGTGCGGCCAGAGTGCGTGAGGAGGAGAGCCTGGGAGGGGGGCGTGGTGGGGCCGGCCGTCCGCCGACGTACGTTTCGCCCCGCCTACCGGGGCTTCGTCAGGGTGACGTGGGCCAATCAGGTTCCGCCAATTTATCCTCTTTTTGGTCGCCCCCCCCCCTTTTTTGGTCGCCCTGCCTTTCTCCCCTTTCTTCCTACTTTCTGAGTGGGTGTATAGGGCTAGGTACAAACATATGTGTAGTGACAGTGGTGGCACGGGTGTAACCCATAGTGTACCTTTTGATGGGATCCGGGGGTAGTAGAGTGCCTTCCCTTACATCTGTTTAGGTCTCCTTGAGCGCAGAGGTGGAGGAATAAATACACTCATTATCACTATATATATCGGCAGTTAAGAGCCGTTCTTTAAAAATATGAGCTGAGTGTTGAATGTGTTGTAAGTGGTGAGACATGGAGATTAGCTTGCCAATAAGGTGATATGATGACATAATGGCCAGCCGCTGAATGCATGTGTAATATCCATAGCAAAATGCTTCAATTGTTTTGTAAACATGGTTGTCTTGGCCACAGAATAGGTGTAATCTGCTTGAAAGTCCCAGGCATGGGAGTGCTCTCACATGCTGTCACAATGCTGATTAGCGGATGACAGATATGAAACAGTTAAACACAGAACAGCTGAGTTTGACGCGAGAACGAGCGCTACAAAGAGGATAAATTGGCGGAACCTGATTGGCCCACGTCACCCTGACGAAGCCCCGGTAGGCGGGGCGAAACGTACGTCGGCGGACGGCCGGCCCCACCACGCCCCCCTCCCAGGCTCTCCTCCTCACGCACTCTGGCCGCACGTGATATCGAGTTCCTTGATGTGAGAAACCGCCTGTCTCGGTACTGCGGGGGAAAATGATGACAGTGGACGCAAGCTGTAGCCGCACACTGAGGAGAAGGTATTAGGCGGTCGAGCGGTGCCAGGTACAATGGCCCTCATAGAGGTGTCCTGACCTGTGCGTCTCCCGCCTGTGCAAACATTTCACTACTCTTTAAGCGTATGATCGTGTTTACCAACATGCAAAGCCTGGAGCTCTATTTATCTCTGCTGTGGAACTGCTGCATCATGAGTGCATCTAGCGCTGATATATGAGATATGAGCCACCTGAAAATTAGTTGCCATTTGAAGCACGCGCACTTTACACATGTCTTGACCCTTGAGCAGTGACTGCCTTTTTTCCCCCTCCATACACAGGATTCTCCGTTTACCAACATTATATTGGCTGGCCAGCCCAATGTATTAGTGTGTGTGTGAGAGTGAGGGAGCTTGTATGCCTGGGAGTGTGGCTGAATGGGGGCCCCCCGTGTTTACCATGCTAATTAGCTTTTTATCTTTTTTAGGGATTTTGGGTAATTTTGTATTGGTGCCTTTGGATGTATTAATAAACATGTATTAATGGTAGGTCATTTTGGTGATTTATTTGTGGGAGTGCCAGCTCTAGAGGAACCATTTGTCTGTATGTGTATAATTTTTGAATCTTATTCCATAACCCCGGCCATTTGGAAACCCAGTCGTCCAAGGAAGGAACCCTAGAGGGTTGGTCCGATAGGGCTGAGAACTTCAGATCTTTGCCATAAACACAATGGAAGGGAGAAACCCCAGTGGAAGAATGTGAAGCGTTGTTCAGTGCAAATTCAGCAAACGGAAGGAAGAACACCCAATCCGTCTGAGTATCAGCAGTGAAACAACGCAAGTACTGTTCTAAAGATTGGTTTGTTCTTTCGGTTTGCCCATTCGACTGAGGGTGGAATGCAGAGGAAAGAGAGACGGTGAAGCCCAGCTTAGTACAGAAAGCCCTCCAAAACCGGGAGACAAATTGGACCCCCCTATCTGAGACAACGTCTACTGGGATGCCGTGGATTCTAAAAATGTGAGTGATAAAGAGTTGAGCTAAGATTTGAGCTGTGGGAAGCTTTTTTAAAGGGATGAAGTGAGCCATTTTGCTAAAGCGGTCCACTACTACCCAAATAACGGTATATCCCTGGGAAGGGGGAAGATCCGTAATGAAATCCATGGCCAAATGGGTCCACGGAGAGGCAGGAATGGGCAGTGGTAGTAGAGGGCCTTCAGGGGAGTGTCTTAAAGATTTACTCCGAGCACACACCTTACAGGCTAGGACACATTTTTGTGCATCCTTCCTAATGGATGGCCACCAGACTTGGCGGGACAGTAAGGCGATATTCTTTTTGACCCCCGGATGACCCGCTGTTTTAGTATCGTGAAAATGAGACAAAAAGGCAGTGCGGTAAAGAGAGGGCACAAACTGGACCGACTCAGGCTTTTCAGGTGGAGCCTCGGCCTGGAATTGAGCTAGATCAGGGAGTTGAGGTTGGATGGCGGCTACCACCAGGGAGTGGGGCAAAATGGGAACATCCACCCTTTCGGGTGAATCAGAAAAAGAGAAACTCCGAGACAGGGCATCCGCTTTTACGTTTTTGGACCCAGGTTTATAGGTTATGGAGAAGTTGAACCGAGAAGAGAACCAGCGAGCCTGTCTAGGAGTTAGTCTTTTTGCGGATTGGATGTACTCTAGGTTTTTATGGTCCGTAAAGACAGTAACTGGGTACTGAGCCCCCTCCAGCCAGTGTCTCCATTCCTGAAAGGCCAACTTGATAGCCAACAGTTCTCGGTTACCGATATCATAATTTCTTTCAGCCGCCGAGAATTTCTTAGAAAAAAAGGCACAAGGATGAAGGCGTTCAGGGGACCCACGATATTGAGATAGAACTGCCCCCACAGCAATCTCGGAGGCATCCACCTCCACAAAAAAGGGCAATTGACCGCCCGGATGTACTAACACCGGAGCAGAACTAAAGACTCCTTTCAATTTCTCAAAAGCCTGGACAGCCTGAACCGGCCAAACTGAAGGATACCCCCCTTTCTTGGTAAGATTCGTCAAAGGGGCCACTAAAGAAGAAAAGTTTTTAATGGACCTCCTATAAAAATTGGCGAAGCCCAGAAACCTTTGCAGGCCTTTCAGATCCCTGGGCTGCTCCCATTCTAATACTGCTTTCACTTTGGATTGATCCATGGAAAGACCAGTATTAGAAATAATGTAACCAAGGCAATCCCAGAATTAAGGGGGTGTTAGGCATGCTCAAGACTAGAAAGCTGATAATTTCAGAATGATTGGCTCCCACTTTAAATGGTATAGGTAGGGTTCTAAACTGCACAAGTCCCCCTGCAACAGGCGTGCCATCAATGGCGGAAACTCGGATGGGTGTAGGCAAGTACTGGAGCGTAATTCCTAAACTCTGGGCTAACTCAGAGTCAAGGAAGTTCCCTGCTGCTCCGGAGTCTAAGAGGGCCTTCAAATTCAAATATTTTAAATCAACTTTAAGCTGAACCGGAATAAGAACCGGCGACGATACACGAGGTGATACCTTACAGCCTAGGAGGGCCCCCTCGAAACCCCCTAGGCTCTGAAGTTTCCCGACGGCTTCTTAGGGCATACTCTGACCATGTGACCAGTTCCGCCACAGTACAGACACAGCCCCTCTGACAGGCGCCGACGTCTTTCAACTTCGGTGAGTTTTGTGGCGCCCAGTTGCATGGGTTCTTCGGATGATTGCACTACTGGGGCCTCAGCTCTCAAAACTGAATCGGGATGTGACCCTTTCTCTAGGCGTCTTTCCCGAAGACGACGGTCTATGCGGATGGCGAGGTGCATTAATTCGTCTAGAGTCTGGGGTTCCGGGTAATTCACCAAAGTATCCTTAATAGAATCGGCCAATCCAAGCCGGAATTGGCCGCAGAGGGCAGGATTGTTCCAGCGTGAGTCCACTGCCCAGCGCCGGAATTCTGAGCAGTAATCTTCAGCTGGACGGCGTCCCTGGCGAAGGGTACGTAGCTTAGCGTCTGTCGTTGCCCCTTTGTCGGGATCGTCATACAGAACCTCCATCGCGGAAAAGAAATTGTCCACTGAGAGACGAGCAGGATCCTGGGATGGTAAACTGAAAGCCCAGGATTGTGGATCACCTTGAAGGAGAGAGATAATCAGCCCCACTCGCTGCTCCTGTGACCCCGAAGAGACAGGACGAAGCTGAAAATATAATTTGCAAGAGTCCCGGAAATTGGCAAACCTTGCTCTGTCGCCATGAAATTTTTCTGGGAGTGGAATTTTGGGTTCCACAGAGGCTGCGGCGGGAGTCTCCTGAGGACTGGGGGTGATAGGAGCTGGACGGTTCTCCTGGGCCGCAACCCGGTGAGCCAGGTGCTCTATAGCCGCCGTTAAGGCTTGCACCTGTTCCAGGATTTGGTCCATTCTTCTGGCCCGTTATACTGGAAGGACTGTACTGGACACCAGTCTGTCTTGAGCTGATAATCCCCAATCTCCACCGCCTCTTCTGCCTATAGACAAGTCCCCGCTTGTAGGAGACGCGGGTTATGCCTCTCCTAACTCGGTTACCCCCAGGACTTATAGGGCGCAAAGATTACCAGCTTAAGGTGGAGACTGATGAACGGCAGGGAGTCCCAAGTGAGGATGCCAGATAGCGGAAGTCCGATTAACAAGCCTAGGTCAGAGCCGGGAGGTCACGGGGCGAGGTATCCAATGGAGGTAACGAAGAGAAGTCAAACAAGCCGAGGTCAAATCCAGAAGGTCACGGGGCGAGGTATCAGAGGGGTCAGGCGGAATCGTGGTCAGGCAGGCAAAAGGTCAGGGCAGGCAGCAAGCGAGAGTGGTCAAAGTTCAAAGCCGAATAATATGGAGAAAGACAATCTGTAACGCTCTCAGAACCCAGAGGCTATAACGGGCACTGGGATAATGAAGCAGTCATACTTTATAGGGAATACTGGCCACTAAGGAAGGGGGCAAATGGAGGGAAGGACAGTGATTGGTGCACAGTACTAAAACGGGAGCGGTCCCAGGAACTGGACAGCCCAGGCCAGACAGGCCGACCAGTCCCTGGGTCCGCTCCCAGGATCAAGCTGGGGATAGGCTAATTTAAACTTGCCCCCGGCGGGCGCGCTGGGGGAAGCGCCGCCGGGAGGCATAAACAGGACGTGCTCGCACGCGCGCACGTTGAAGATCGGGCGCGCCCCCGCTAGGAGGGGGAAGCGCCGCACTGAGAGGGAGCCCGGCGGGACCGCCCACACTGCCCAGCGCCGCCGACCCCCGGTCCCCACGACAGCGCCGAGGAGTCGGCACACACGGGGACCGTCGGGCAGCAGCCAGCTGGGGGCCACCCGACAGCGCGTCGCGGGACCAGGGACGGCGACGAGGTAAGTGCCTAACATTTCCTCTTTCATCCATTTAAATAAAAGAAACAAGTCTGGCTGGATATTTCTTGATGTCAGGTGCATAAGTGACCTCTCCTCTCACCATCCAGCATATTTATATGGATTTTCATCATTGGGCTATTTTTTGTGATAGAGCTCCTTTAAGTAGAAAGCTAAGAGGCCGATTCATTAATAGCGCCAGGTAGCGACAGATGAGCGACTGTAGCGTGATTTTTACAGCGCCAGCCAGTATTCGCTGTGCTTGGCCGGCGTTTGCTTGATGACAGCGACTCGGTGTGCGGTAATGTTGAATACGGGCTTAGGGGTCGCTGTTTCACAGGTTCAGCGTTGTATGTGAGCGCCTGACAACGAATGGCCAGAGCGAACGGCTTACTTCATATTCATTAAAAAATCACGCTCCGAATTTGCTGGCGCTGTCCATTCCTTGTTTAAACCCCAGTGCGCTGGCGGCGATGGGTGTTAACTAGTTTTTAACCCCTAAACAACCATATTTTTTGATTATAACATTATACATGTTTTTTGAATCATTTTGTAATATGAATACATTAATATCAGACCTGTAAGATTAATTCTGCACACATTTTTTTTTTTTTTTTTTACTTTAAAAAAAAACCGAACATTGCAGAAGTGGTCTCAGAATTTTATACATTAAAAAAAAAAAAAAAAAAAAAAAAAAAAATTAATACCAATTAATTATGATTAACCCTTTAAATGCCAGCCACGTAAAATTTACGTGGTTGCCTCTCCGCCACTTAAGTGCCAGCCACGTAAATTTTACGTGCCTGGCATTCCCCAATCCCACAAAAAAAAGTTTTCAAAAAAGTCACTTACCTGACCCCTTGTTTGGTCCGGCCGGGTCTCCACTTCAGCCAGCGGGGCTCCGATCGCCGATCGGGGCTTCTCCGGCTGCAGGGGAGGGCCCGGAATAGGGTGCCCCCCCCCCCCTTTCAGCAGCCGCCGGGATTGCCTGTGAAAAAAAAAAAATGACAGTTACTCACCTCCGCTCCCGCCGACTCCCGCCGCCTCTCCTCTTCATGGGGGGGGGCTCCGATTACCCCCCCGGGCTAATGACGTCACCGCCGGGTGTCATCGGGGCACCCGGCAGTTCTCTTCTCAGATGCCGGTGACGGCTGGGCGGAGAAGGAGGGAGGTAGGCGATCCTCCGATCGCCTGCCTCCCCCCTTCTCTGCCCAGCTGTCACCTGCATCAGATCGCCGCGGGACACTGCATCTGAACATCGGAGGTGAGTAAAGTTAAATTATTTTTATTATATTATTATATTATTATATTATATAAATAATTTTTTTTTTTTTTAATAAACTATTACAAAAACCTGTGTGTGTGTTTATTTTTTATACTGTTAACCCTTTGTGAACTGGTAAGGGGTCCATGTGACCCCTTATACCAGTTCACAGGGCTCAGGGGTCTGGCAAGTCACCTGCGCAAGCGGGTGGCTTGCCATTAACCCCTGGCACCCCCATTACCTGCCTCCCCAAAGGCCAGGGGGGGGCAGAAGAGCCCGGGCCCACATAAGCTATGTGGGCTCGTAGGCTGCAGGGTGGGGGGGCCACAAAAGCTGGCCCCCCCACTCTGTGCCTACAAGCCCCCATAGCTGGTCCCGGGCTGGTTACTGTGGGTAAGGGGGACCCCACGTCATTTTTTTTTTATTTTTAAGGGTTTTTAACCCTGGGGGGGGACACCCTATGTCATTTTTTTTTTTGATTAACCCTTTGTGTTCTGTCATCCAGCAGCTATAAAAGGCTTCTAGCAAGTGAGCAGAAGCCAGTGATCGCCGAGGGACAGAGTGCTCCAGGATGGATGGGAGGTGAGTACAGTGTAAAAAAAAATAAAAATTAATAAAATATTTTTTTTCTCTGCTTGTGTCTGTGTGATTATTTACTTTTAACCCCTTGTGAACTGGTAAGGGGTCCATGACCCCTATACCAGTTCACAAGGCTGGGGGGATGGCAAGCCACCTGCGCTAGCGGGTGGCTTGCCATTAACCCCTGGCACCCCCATTACCTGCCTCCCCAAAGGCCAGGGGGGGGCAGAAGATCCCGGGCCCACATAGGCTATGTGGGCTCGTAGGCTGCAGGGTGGGGGGGCCACAAAAGCTGGCCCCCCCACTCTGTGCCTACAAGCCCCCATAGCTGGTCCCGGGCTGGTTACTTTGGGTAAGGGGGACCCCACGTCAATTTTTCTTTTGATTTTTAAGGGTTTTTAACCCTTAAAAAAAAAAAAAAAAATGGGGTCTCCCTCCCCTGGGAGGGGGGACCCTATGTCATTTTTTTTCTCGATTTAACCCTTTGTAGTGTGGATGGTATTTGTATTTTTTTTGTGAATGTTATAAAATACTTGTTTCAGTTAGAGGGGTCTCCTGGGCAGGAACAGGGGGCTACCGATAAATATGTGGTACCGTTTTAATCGGTAGAAATGGGGCTTTCCCATGCAATATGATTTTCCTGAATAAAATACATTTTTTATTTAAAATAAAGGAGTCAATTTTCTAAAAAAATTTTTTATTTATTTATTTATTTTTTTACTTAATAATATTGTAAAAAAAAAAAAAAATTACAAACAAGACATTTCATGTTAAAGCCTAAACTCTGCTGCAAAAAATATATATATATAATTTTCCTGAAAGTTCCAGCAAAAATGGCGCAAAACATGACGCAAAATGGGGAAAAATGGCCTGTCAACAGAGGGTGACAAAATCTCAAGTAGGCTGGCAATTAAAAGGGTTAAAAGTAGCTATGCATGTTGGGTATTGTTCTGTTCGGGGGACCTTGCGCTTTCAGACTTAGCTTGTTTTTTCTGGTTTGCATATTTATATTTTAGGAAAAGGTGTTTTTTATTCAGCTTTTTTATAAATTTTTTAGGGAAACCCTGCGCAACCAAAGAATTCTTTGAGGTAATAATTCCAGAAAGATGAGCCCACTAGAACAAGCTGGGTACCCTTAGAAAGCTTAACATGTGTACTTTCAGGGAATATATGGTTTATGGGGGATATTCCAAATGTAAAGGGTTGTTTTGGTTGAAAAATAGCAAGGTGCGCACTTTGTCTGCAGAGCTGAAATTTTCAAGTAAAATTACTGTTACGCACATGCTTTACTTTGGGGTGTTTGGCAACTCTTCCCTTGACAGTAGCTATGCATGTTGGGTATTGTTCTGTTCGGGGGATGTTGCTTGTTTTTTCTTGCTTGTATATAGTTTTTTTAGGAAAATGTGGCTTTGATTCTGCTTTTTTATCCTTTTTTTAGGGAAACTCTTTGCAACCAAAGAATCCATTGAGGGATTACTTCCAGAAAACTATGGCCACATCAACAAGCCTGGTACGCCTAGAAAGCATGAGGTGTGTACTTCCAGAGAATATATAGTTTGTTGGGGGTATTTCAAATGTAAAGGGTTGTTTTTCTGGAAAAACTGCAAGGTGCGCATATTGCATAGCATAGTTGTATTTTTTCTGAAAATCCCCTAAAGCGCTGTTTCAGTTTGGGGGAGTCTCCTGGGCAGGAAAGGGTGTCTACATATACATATGTGGTACCGCTGTAACCGGGAGAAATTGGGATTTCACACGCTATAAGATTTCATTGACAAACTTACATTTTTTATTACAAAAAAAACTACAATATGTAAATTTTTTTTTTTTTTTTTTGCACATATTTCACCCAAAAATATTAAGAATACACCTAACAAATGACAAACATTTCATGTTAAAGCCCAGACTCTGCTGAAAAAAACAATATATCATTTTCCTGGGAAATCCCTGGAAATCCCTTCAAAAATCACATTTGAACATGGGGAGCGCAAAATAGTGCAAAATGGTCTGGCAACAGAGTGTGACAAAAACTCCAGGTAGGCTGGCACTTAAAGGGTTAATTAAACATTGCTCCATTGAAATGCATTGGACAATGCCAGGGAGCGACAGGTCAAACCTGGCGCTGTGAAGGAATTTGCAGCGGCGCTGTTCGTTCCAGGCGGCTTCATGATGAATCCCGCGCTAGCCGTCGCTCTCGCCGGCGCTAGCCTCATTTAGCTTGATAAATGCGTCATTGTGACCGCCGCCGGGCGTACTTGAGTCGGTAGCCGCCGATAGCTGGCGGTACCTGGCGCTCGTCAGACACTACCTGGCGCTAGCCCGTGATAAATAAGGCCCTTAGTAGTGCAGTGCTTAGAGGTAGCCACAGAAATTAGGTGCAGTGAATCGCTGTCTGAGCTTAGTACATGTTGCTGCTGAGGTTACAGAGAGGAAACTTCTGAGACCAGAAATGCAATAAGGGTTCTTTTTCTATTACATATATCAGGACCCTTTACACTTTGCCCTTCCACGTCATGGCAGTAGAATCAGAATTTGGATTAGGTTGATTACGCCAAGGATGTACATAGGACCCCATAGCAAATTCATGCTGTATTGCCCCCCCTTAAAAAGGCAGAGACAGTATACTGTACGTCACTGATTACTGATCCTGCAGATGCTGTTTGTCCATGATCGCTGGTCTGTCACCCCAGTTTTTGTTCAAGGTGCAGCATTGGCATACTGTCTGCACGAAGCACGATAGGGCAGGCCCTTGGGTTGCACAGAGCCAAACTAAGGACCTGATTTACCAAGCACTATTTTCCAAACTACGCCATATAAGTGCAAAGAAGAGCGCAAAACAAAATTTATAATTTTGCATGTTGCTACACCACTAATATTAAAGTAAATGTGTTTCTTACAGTGCATGTACCAGTGCAAAAAAAAGAATTTTCACTGATGTGGCGTATTCTGGCAGGAGTGCTAACCTGCATGCACCCGCTGGAAGCCATTCAGGTCTGCATGGAGTGCAGAGCAAACAGAGGAGGATGATGCCAAAGGACTGTACATGTACAGTGCACTCAAGGTACAAGATAAAGACAGTTTCAGTACCTCCTTTATCTCCTCCATAACTCAGTGCCCAGACACACCTACTGCCTATTTCCTCCCCGTCTCTGCTCCTGCCATTGGAGACTACAATGAATATGGAGGGCCCTGTGAAACCTATGTATACCCCTAGTCTCTTGTTAATTTTCGCTCTTCTTTTTGTCGAACCGGTCCTCCAGCAATGGTGGACAGAAACCTAAATTCATTTGCTTGCACCACTTTAAGACCTAACAGAAGTAAACAGCCTATGACATCCCTATTAGTATTATTGCTAAACTATGGGTCCCTCACCCCAGTTCTACAAAAGGAGGCAATGCTGAAAAGAGCAAATGAAAGAAATGTAGAAAATATAGAAAAGAAAAAGAGCTAGGCATGTGGAAGGGAGATGAGAGGGGGTCACATGAAGATGGGCGGGGCCACATAAAGACAGAATGGGTTGTGTAAACTAAAAAGAATGAAAACAAGGAGAAGCCAAAAGAAGGAAAAACAAGATTATGGACAGGCACAAAAACCTACAAACCTTCTGATATTTTTATGTTTTCTTGGTTTTACATAAGCACAGGATTCTATGGCTCGGAATTAGGCACAACCACTAAACTTTTACTTAAAATTTCCCAACTTCTGAACCTAACAGTCTTTAAGAATCTTTGTTGAAATATCTTAAATGCTAGTTACAGTAAGTTCTTCCACCATCTGCATTCCCCACCCAAACACAATTGGAAAAATAGGAAACAACATTAGGAAGTGAAGTGGTATATAACATAAATCTTGCTTCCCAAGACAAATGTAGGATATGTCTCCAACTGTACATGAGGAAACATTAATCTATATATATTGGACAAGCCCTAAGATTTCTTACACAAAGATATTTGATATTTAAAATTACAAAGATAGAGATTCCCAGGGACATTTACAGTATATTGGATTCCTTCTAAAGGTCGAGCATGTAACTAGTCTTACTCCTACATCAGCTAGGAACCATTTAGATATATGCTGGATGTCCCTCACTGCACCAATAATAACATCAATGTTGTCTCAAAGAAGCTTAGCAGAAAATATGTTTTCTATTGTGATGTCTGGATTGTTCTTGATCTGGGTTGGAGGTACAACCAAGTGGGACAAACCACTTAATAAGTGACTGCAGTGTTGGCTTGTGTATAGGACCCTTGTGTAAATAAGTTCAACATCCTTCCCCTTATTGCAGTATCTGTAGCCAATGCAAATTACTTGTCTGTATGTATTTATGTATTTGGTGAATTAAAATGGTTCTGAAAAAATATTGAAGGACCACGGGGAGGATTATATTTTAATAAGCCCACTCAGTAACCAACATTTCCTGTTTTATTTGGTTTTCTTTTACCCCCCCACCCTTTTTTATTGTTTTTAGTTTTTGTGTGTTTAAATGAATGAAACAGTCAAGAGAAGAATGGTGAATAAAATTGATTTGTTTTATTATATTTTAACTATATTCTATGATAGACATAATATATGCCCCCATTCTCCCTGATGTAGTCTACCATTGCAATCCCTTTTAGGTTCTGAAATTGTTACAGAATGGATGTAAAATTTTGAAGGCAACAGCTACTGTATCTGTTTTTCATACATGTTTAGTTGTGGCCTTTTAATTAATTTTATTATTGAGGTGTGCTTATTTTGCTTAGCTTTATATTAAGATTAGGGATGAGCGAATCGATCCAGACAAACCCGGATTCATTCCGAATTTCATGAAAAATTTGATTCTGAACGAATCCGAATTTCCCGGCGATTCGATCGATCGAAGTTTTCCTTTAAACTCAATGACAGGCATTCTAAGATGGTGGACGGACATGTTCAGACATGTCCCCAGGGGCAAGTGACGATGGGACAGTCACATGCAGCCTATCAGCAGCCAGGAAGCCCGGTGACGTCACCGTGCTATATAAAGCGGCGGCCATCTTGCTTGTGCGCATTTCAAACTTGCATTCGTGAGACAGCGGTGGTTTCTGCAGACAGGGACAGACAGTTAGTCATAGTTAGGTGAGAGTTAGCGATAGCTAGAGACAGTTACAGATAGGTAAAGAGAGAGACAGATAGGGAGATTTAGAGTGGTAGACAGAGCTAAGGAAAGATAGGCTTAAAACCAGAACAATCCAGCAGCATACAAGTCACATTGACAGGGTGCCTAGTGCTGCCTATGATTTCATAATTACTGGGTTACTGTTAATATATTTGGTTTGGTTAAAATACAGCTGCACACTGTGCATGCAATGCACATGCTATTTAACCCTTTCTGCTATTTAGCCCTGAACGCTATTTTAACCCTATCTGTTAAACAAAAGCATTTCTCATAATTGGATTAGTGTTAAAAGTTTCTGCTCAGCTTAAAATACATTACGCCACACTGGCATCCCAAGGCACATGCTATTTAACCCTATCTGTTAAACAAAAGCATTTCTCATACTTGAATTATTGTTAATACTTTTTGTTCAGCTTAAAATACATTACACAATTATAAGACACAGAGCAATACAGGACACAATTTAATGTGACCACAAAAAACAGTCTTTGAAGTGTTTTTTGAGGAGGTATCCCACGGTGCATGCACATCCACAGAAAAAGATCTTGTCACACGTGCCCGTCACCTCCACACATATACGCTTACCAGATTTACCACATTTTTCTTATTGGTTAAAATACATTACGCCACACTGGCATCCCAAGGCACATGCTATTTTAACCCTATCTGTTAAACAAAAGCATTTCTCATACTTGGATTATTGTTAATACTTTTTGTTCAGCTTAAAATACATTAGGCCACACTGGCATCCCAAGGCACATGCTATGTAACCCTATCTGTTAAACAAAAGCATTTCTCATACTTGGATTATTGTTAATACTTTTTGTTCAGCTTAAAATACATTACGCCACACTGGCATCCCAGGGCACATGCTATTTAACTCTATCTGTTAAACAAAAGCATTTCTGATACTTGAATTATTGTTAATACTTTTTGTTCAGCTTAACCCTTTAAGTGCCAGCCTACCTGGAGTTTTTGTCACACTCTGTTGCCAGACCATTTTGCACTATTTTGCACTCCACATGTTCAAATGTGATTTTTGAAAGGATTTCCAGGGATTTCCCAGGAAAATGATATATTGTTTTTTTCAGCAGAGTCTGAGCTTTAACATGAAATGTCTTGTTTGTCATTTTTAAGGTGTATTCTCAATATTTTTGGCGAAATATGTGCAAAAAAATAAAAAAAAATCAATTTTTTACAATTTGTAGTGTTTTTTTGTAATAAAAAATGTAAGTTTGTCACATATGTATAGGTAGACACCTTTTCCTGCCCAGGAGACTCCCCCAAACTGAAACAGAGCTTTAGGGGATTTTCAGAAAAAATACAACTGTGATATGCGCTATGCGCACCTTGCAGTTTTTCCAAAAAACAACCCTTTACATTTGAAATACCCCCCACAAACTATATATTCTCTGGAAGTACACACCTCAGGCTTTCTATTTGTACCAGGCTTGTTGATGTGGCCACAGTTTTCTAGAAGTAATCCCTCAATGTATTCTTTGGTTGCAAAGAGTTTCCCTAAAAAAAGGATAAAAAAGCAGAATCAAAGCCACATTTTCCTAAAAAACAAGTATAATCTGAAAAAGCAACACCCCCCGAACAGAACGATACCCAACATGCATTGCTACTGTCAAGGGAAGAGTTGCCAAACACCCCAAAGTAAAGCATGTGCGTAACGGTAATTTTTCTTGAAAATTTCAGCTCTGAAAAGTGCGCACCTTGCGATTTTTCAACCAAAACAACCCTTTACATTTGGAATATCCCCCATAAACCATATATCCCCTGAAAGTACACATGTTAAGCTTTCTAAGCGTACCCAGCTTGTTGTAGTGGGCTCATCTTTCTGGAATTAATCCCTCAAAGAACTCTTTGGTTGCAAAGAGTTTCCCTAAAAAATGTATAAAAAAGCAGAATAAAAAACACCTTTTCCTAAAATATAAATATGCAAACAAGAAAAAACAAGCTAAGTCTGAAAGCGCAAGGTCCCCCGAACAGAACAATACCTAACATGCAGAGGTACTATTAACCCTTTTAATTGCCAGCCTACTTGAGATTTTGTCACCCTCTGTTGACAGGTCATTTTTCCCCATTTTGCGCCATGTTTTGCGTCATTTTTGCTGGAATTTTCAGGAAAATTATATATATATTTTTTGCAGCAGAGTTTAGGCTTTAACATGAAATGTCTTGTTTGTAAATTTTATTTATTATTAATTTTATTTATTATTAAGTAAAAAAAAATAAATAAATAAAATTTTTTTTTAGAAAATTGCCTCCTTTATTTTAAATAAAAAATGTATTTGATTAGGGAAAACCATATTGCATGTGAAAGCCCCATTTCTACCGATTAGAACGGTACCACATATTTATCGGTAGCCCCCTGTTCCTGCCCAGGAGACCCACCTAACTGAAACAAGTAATTTTTAACATTTACAAATAAAATACAACTACCATCCACACTACAAAGGGCTAAATCGAGAAAAAAAATGACATAGGGTCCCCCCTCCCGGGAGGGGGGGGGGGGTGGCATTTTTGGGGGGGATTTTTAAGGGTTAAAAACCCTTAAAAAAAAAAAAAAAATGACATGGGCCCCCCCTTACCCAAAGTAACCAGCCCGGGACCAGCTATGCAGGATTTGGAGGAACAGGGCGCAGGGGCCAGCTTCTGTGGCCCCTGGCCCTGCAGGCTACAAGCCCGCATAGCCAGTGGGCCCGGGCTCTTCTGCCCCCCCCTGGGCTTTGGGGAGGAAGGTAATGGGGGTGCCGGGGGTTAATGGCAAGTCACCGGCTAGCGCAGGTGACTTGCCACCTCCCCCAGCCTTGTGAACTGGTATAGGGGTCATGGACCCCTTACCAGTTCACAAGGGGTTAAATGTAAAAAAAAAACACAGACACACAAAGAGAAAAAATATTTTATTATTATTTTTTTTTTTTTTTAATACTTACCTCCCATCTATAGTGGAGCACTCTTTCAGCCTTTTATAGCTGCTGGATGACAGAACACAAAAGGGTTAATTAAAAAAAAAAATGACATAGGGTTCCCCCTCCTAGGGGGGGGGGGGGGCATTTTTTTTGGAATTTTAAGGGTTAAAAACCCTTAAAAATCCCCCCAAAAAATGACGTAGGGTCCCCCCTACCCAGCATTACCGACCCGGGCCAGCTATGGGGGCTTGTAGAACAGGGCGCAGGGGCCAGTGTTGGTGGCCCCTGGCCCTGCAGGCTACTAGCCCACATAGCCACTAAGTGGCCCGGGCCCTTCTGCCCCCCCCGGCCATTGGGGAGGCAGGTAATGGGGGGCTGGGGGTTATGGCAAGTCACCCGCTTGCCGCAGGTGACCTGCCATACCCAGAGCCTTGTGAACTGGTATAAGGGGTCTCATGGACCCCTTACCAGTTCACAAAGGGTTAACTGAAAAAAAACACCACACAAAAGTATTTTATAAAAAAAAAAAATTTTACTTTACTTACCTCCGATTGCAAGCTCTTGTCCCGCGCCGTTCTGCTGACAGATGCCGGTGATCGGCATCCAGAGAAGGGGGAGGCAGGAGATCAGAGGATCTCCTGCCACCTCCTTCCCCGGCACCGATCACCGGCATCTGACAGCTGAGAACGCTGAAGCCTGAAGTGATCGGAGCTGGGATGACGGCATAGCCCCGCCCCCAAAAGGGGCAGGGCTTGGCGCGAAGACGGATCGGGATGACGTCATAGCCCCACCCCAAGGGGGCGGGGTTTAGCGGCAAGATGGTGGCCGCCATCGAGGAGGAGAGAGGAGAGAGCCTCCCGGGCTCTCTCCTGAAGATCGGTAAGTCCTGGGGGGGGATTGGAGGCCCCCCAGGTGAAGAGGAGGGACAGCGGGAGCCAGCGCACACACAGGTAAGTGAATGTCATTTTTATTTATTTTTTTTTTTACAGTTAGCAGCTGCTGCTGCAGAAGCGGGGGGGCGGCCTATTCCAGGGGCTCTCCTGGAGCCATCCGACCCCCCACGGGGGATCCGATGGCACCAAATTAAAGAGGAGACCCGGCCGGATCCAACAAGGGGTCAGGTGAGTATTTTTTATTTTTTAAACCAGCAGCAGGGAAAGTGAAGCACGTAACACATACGGGCTTGGCACTTAAAGCGGACCTTCACTCTAAATAAGAGTCTATCTTATATGTTTCCCACACCCTGTACATACAGATTGCTCACATTAAAAATCATCCTACCTGCATCTACTGCATTTTATAAGCCTTTAAACATCCAAGATGGCGGCTTATGGAAGCTGCCATTTTTGCAGGCAGCCTGCAAACAGGAAGTGCCTGCAAACAGGAAGTGACTGTGCTGCTCTGCATTCTGGGACTGCTGACCTTTCCCTGACCCCAGCTCTGCTCTGTCTGAGCAAAGCACAGCTATAACCCGCCCCCCTGTACCTTATCCCACTCTCCTCTCCTCAGTAAGTGTGATGCTTCTGAGTCAAGATGGCGGCGCCCGTATCCTAAATTCCCGAACAGAGTTGCAGCCCAGTGGGGGAAAGTATAATAAATTAGTGACTAAACATGTAACATATATTAATTTTAGATGCTGAGGAATTGTTTTTTAAGAGTTTGGGCTTTTCATTAAATCATGGTGAAGGTCCGGTTTAAGGCCCAGCCAAGCCAGCACGTAGGTGTTACGTGCTTGGCAACAAAAGGGTTAAAATACATTAGGCCACACTGGCATCCCAAGGCAAATGCTATTTAACCTTATCTGTTAAACAAAAGCATTTCTCATACTTGGATTATTGTTAATACTTTTTGTTCAGCTTAAAATACATTACGCCACACTGGCATCCCAAGGCACATGCTATTTAACCCTATCTGTTAAACAAAAGCATTTCTCATACTTGGATTATTGTTAATACTTTTTGTTCAGCTTAAAATACATTACACCACACTGGCATCCCAAGGCACATGCTATTTAACCTTATCTGTTAAACAAAAGCATTTCTCATACTTGGATTATTGTTAAAAATTTTGTTCAGCTTAAAATACATTAGGCCACACTGGCATCCCAAGGCACATGCTATTTAACCCTATCTGTTAAACAAAAGCATTTCTCATACTTGGATTATTGTTAATACTTTTTGTTCAGCTTAAAATACATTACGCCACACTGGCATCCCAAGGCACATGCTATTTAACCCTATCTATTAAACAAAATCATTTCTCATACTTGGATTATTGTTAATACTTTTTGTTCAGCTTAAAATACATTAGGCCACACTGGCATCCCAAGGCACATGCTATTTTAACCCTATCTGTTAAACAAAAGCATTTCTCATACTTGGATTATTGTTAATACTTTTTGTTCAGCTTAAAATACATTACGCCACACTAGCATCCCAAGGCACATGCTATTTAACCCTATCTGTTAAACAAAAGCATTTCTCATACTTGGATTATTGTTAATACTTTTTGTTCAGCTTAAAATACATTACGCCACACTGGCATCCCAAGTCACATGCTATTTAACCCTTTCTGCTATTTAGCCCTGAACGCTATTTTTAACCCTATCTGTTAAACAAAAGCATTTCTCACACTTGGATTAGTGTTAATAGTTTTTGTTCAGCTTAAAATACATTACGCCACACTGGCATCCCAAGGCACATGCTATTTAACCCTATCTGTTATACAACATAAGCGTTGATCAGCATCAGCTGCTTTATTAATGAATCATGGATGGATCAGCCAGGATTTCCACCCACCAATGCCTGATGCATGCGACTAGACTCAGCATGGTGCCACGTTTTACACTTTCCAAATGGTGCACAACATATTTATGTCTTTAGGCCAATTTTTGTGCTCCTGCTGATGCCAACTTCAGGGTGTGCCTTCCAACCAATTTTTGGCCTCCTGCTGATGCCAACTTCAGGGTGTGCCTTTCCGCCAATTTTTGGCCTCCTGCTGCTGCTGCTTGCAACTCCAGGGTGTGATTCATCCAATTTTTGGGCTCCTGAAGCCAACTCCAGTGTGTCTTTCAAGCTATGTTCGGGCTCCTGCTGCTTGCAACTCCAGGGTGTGATTCATCCAATTTTTGGGCTCCTGCTGCCAACTCCAGTGTCTCTTTCAGCCAGTGTTTGGGCTCCTGCTGCTGCTGCTGCTTGCAACTCCAGGGTGTGATTCATCCAATTTTTGGGCTCCTGAAGCCAACTCAAGTGTGTCTTTCAAGCTATGTTTGGGCTCCTGCTGCTTGCAACTCCAGGGTGTGATTCATCCAATTTTTGGGCTCCTGAAGCCAACTCCAGTGTCTCTTTCAGCCAAAGTTGGGCTCCTGCTGCTTGCAACTCCAGGGTGTGATTCATCCAATTTTTGGGCTCCTGAAGCCAACTCCAGTGTCTCTTTCAGCCAATGTTGGGCTCCTGCTGCTTCTGCTTGCAACTCCAGGGTGTGATTCATCCAATTTTTGGGCTCCTGAAGCCAACTCCAGTGTGTCTTTCAAGCTATGTTTGGGCTCCTGCTGCTTACAACTCCAGGGTGTGATTCATCCAATTTTTGGGCTCCTGCTGCCAACTCCAGTGTGTCTTTCAAGCTATGTTTGGGCTGCTGCTGCTTGCAACTCCAGGGTGTGATTCATCCAATTTTTGGGCTCCTGCTGCCAACTCCAGTGTCTCTTTCAGCCAATGTTTGGGCTCCTGCTGTTGCTTGCAACTCCAGGGTGTGATTCATCCAATTTTTGGGCTCCTGCTGCCAACTCCAGTGTCTCTTTCAGCCAAAGTTGGGCTCCTGCTGCTTGCAACTCCAGGGTGTGATTCATCCAATTTTTGGGCTCCTGAAGCCAACTCCAGTGTCTCTTTCAGCCAATGTTGGGCTCCTGCTGCTGCTGCTTGCAACTCCAGGGTGTGATTCATCCAATTTTTGGGCTCCTGAAGCCAACTCCAGTGTGTCTTTCAAGCTATGTTTTGGGCTCCTGCTGCTTGCAACTCCAGGGTGTGATTCATCCAATTTTTGGGCTCCTGAAGCCAACTCCAGTGTGTCTTTCAAGCTATGTTTAGGCTCCTGCTGCTTGCAACTCCAGGGTGTGATTCATCCAATTTTTGGGCTCCTGAAGCCAACTCCAGTGTCTCTTTCAGCCAAAGTTGGGCTCCTGCTGCTTGCAACTCCAGGGTGTGATTCATCCAATTTTTGGGCTCCTGAAGCCAACTCCAGTGTCTCTATCAGTCAATGTTGGGCTCCTGCTGCTGCTGCTTGCAACTCCAGGGTGTGAGTCATCCAATTTTTGGGCTACTGAAGCCAACTCCAGTGTGTCTTTCAAGCTATGTTTGGGCTCCTGCTGCTTGCAACTCCAGGGTATGATTCATCCAATTTTTGGGCTCCTGAAGCCAACTCCAGTGTCTCTTTCAGCCAAAGTTGGGCTCCTGCTGCTTGCAACTCCAGGGTGTGATTCATCCAATTATTGGGCTCCTGAAGCCAACTCCAGTGTCTCTTTCAGCCAATGTTGGGCTCCTGCTGCTGCTGCTTGCAACTCCAGGGTGTGATTCATCCAATTTTTGGGCTCCTGAAGCCAACTCCAGTGTGTCTTTCAAGCTATGTTTAGGCTCCTGCTGCTTGCAACTCCAGGGTGTGATTCATCCAATTTTTGGGCTCCTGAAGCCAACTCCAGTGTCTCTTTCAGCCAAAGTTGGGCTCCTGCTGCTTGCAACTCCAGGGTGTGATTCATCCAATTTTTGGGCTCCTGAAGCCAACTCCAGTGTCTCTATCAGCCAATGTTGGGCTCCTGCTGCTGCTGCTTGCAACTCCAGGGTGTGATTCATCCAATTTTTGGGCTACTGAAGCCAACTCCAGTGTGTTTTTCAAGCTATGTTTGGGCTCCTGCTGCTTGCAACTCCAGGGTATGATTCATCCAATTTTTGGGCTCCTGAAGCCAACTCCAGTGTCTCTTTCAGCCAAAGTTGGGCTCCTGCTGCTTGCAACTCCAGGGTGTGATTCATCCAATTTTTGGGCTCCTGAAGCCAACTCCAGTGTCTCTTTCAGCCAATGTTGGGCTCCTGCTGCTGCTGCTTGCAACTCCAGGGTGTGATTCATCCAATTTTTGGGCTCCTGAAGCCAACTCCAGTGTGTCTTTCAAGCTATGTTTTGGGCTCCTGCTGCTTGCAACTCCAGGGTGTGATTCATCCAATTTTTGGGCTCCTGAAGCCAACTCCAGTGTGTCTTTCAAGCTATGTTTGGGCTGCTGCTGCTGCTGCTGCTGCTGCTGCTTGCAACTCCAGGGTGTGATTCCTCCATTTTTTGGGCTCCTGCTGCCAACTCCAGTGTCTCTTTCAGCCAATGTTTGGGCTCCTGCTGCTGCTGCTTGCAACTCCAGGGTGTGATTCATCCAATTTTTGGGCTCCTGCTGCCAACTCCAGTGTCTCTTTAAAGTAATGTTTGGTCTCCTGCTGCTGCTGCTGCTTGCAACTCCAGGGTGTGATTCATCCAATTTTTGGGCTACTGAAGCCAACTCCAGTGTGTCTTTCAAGCTATGTTTGGGCTCCTGCTGCTTGCAACTCCAGGGTATGATTCATCCAATTTTTGGGCTCCTGAAGCCAACTCCAGTGTCTCTTTCAGCCAAAGTTAGGCTCCTGCTGCTTGCAACTCCAGGGTGTGATTCATCCAATTTTTGGGCTCCTGAAGCCAACTCCAGTGTCTCTTTCAGCCAATGTTGGGCTCCTGCTGCTGCTGCTTGCAACTCCAGGGTGTGATTCATCCAATTTTTGGGCTCCTGAAGCCAACTCCAGTGTGTCTTTCAAGCTATGTTTTGGGCTCCTGCTGCTTGCAACTCCAGGGTGTGATTCATCCAATTTTTGGGCTCCTGAAGCCAACTCCAGTGTGTCTTTCAAGCTATGTTTGGGCTGCTGCTGCTGCTGCTTGCAACTCCAGGGTGTGATTCCTCCATTTTTTGGGCTCCTGCTGCCAACTCCAGTGTCTCTTTCAGCCAATGTTTGGGCTCCTGCTGCTGCTGCTTGCAACTCCAGGGTGTGATTCATCCAATTTTTGGGCTCCTGCTGCCAACTCCAGTGTCTCTTTAAAGTAATGTTTGGTCTCCTGCTGCTGCTGCTTGCAACTCCAGGGTGTGATTCATCCAATTTTTGGGCTCCTTCTACCAACTCCAGTGTCTCTTTCAGCCAATGTTTGGGCTCCTGCTGCTGCTGCTTGCAACTCTAGGGTGTGATTCATCCAATTTTTGGGCTCCTGCTGCCAGCTCCAGTGCCTCTCTCAGCCAATTTTTGGCCTCCTGCTGCTGCTGCCAACTCCAGGGTGTCTTTCAAGCAATGTTTGGGCTCCTGCTTATGCTGCTGCCAACTCCAGGGTGTGCCTTCCAGGTAATGTATGTGCCCCTGCTGCTGCCAACTTTAGGGTGCCTTCCAGCCAATTTCTAGGTTCCTGCTGCTGCTGCTGCCAACTCCAGGGTGTGTCAGTCAATTTTTGGGCTCCTGCTGCTGCCAACTCCAGTGTCTCTTTCAGCCAATGTTGGGCTCCTGCTGCTGCTGCTGCTTCTACCAACTCCAGGGTGTGATTCATCCAATTTTTGGCCTCCTGCAGCCAACTCCAGTGTGTCTTTCAAGCAATGTTTGGGCTCCTGCTTATGCTGCTGCCAACTCCAGGGTGTGCTTTATAGCTAATGTATGTGCTCCTGCTGCTGCCAACTTCAGGGTGCCTTCCAGCCAATTTCTAGGTTCCTGCTGCTGCTGCCAGCTCCAGGGTGTGTCAGTCAATTTTTGGGCTCCTGCTGCTGCCAACTCCAGTGTCTCTTTCAGCCAATGTTGGGCTCCTGCTGCTGCTGCTTGCAACTCCAGGGTGTGATTCATCCAATTATTGGGCTTCTGCTACCAACTCCAGTGTCTCTTTCAGCAAATGTTTGGGCTCCTGCTGCTTGCAACCCCAGGGTGTGATTCATCCAATTTTTGGGCTCCTGCTGCCAACTCCAGTGTCTCTCTCAGCCAAATTTTTGGCCTCCTGCTGCTGCTGCCAACTCCAGGGTGTCTTTCAAGCAATGTTTGGGCTCCTGCTTATGCTGCTGCCAACTCCAGGGTGTGCCTTCCAGCTAATGTATGTGCTCCTGCTGCTGCCAACTTCAGGGTGCCTTCCAGCCAATTTCTAGGTTCCTGCTGCTGCTGCCAACTCCAGGGTGTGTCAGTCAATTTTTGGGCTCCTGCTGCTGCCAACTCCAGTGTCTCTTTCAGCCAATGTTGGGCTCCTGCTGCTGCTGCTGCTTGCAACTCCAGGGTGTGATTCATCCAATTTTTGGCCTCCTGTAGCCAACTCCAGTGTGTCTTTCAAGCAATGTTTGGGCTCCTGCTTATGCTGCTGCCAACTCCAGGGTGTGCCTTACAGCTAATGTATGTGCTCCTGCTGCTGCCAACTTCAGGGTGCCTTCCAGCCAATTTCTAGGTTCCTGCTGCTGCTGCCAGCTCCAGGGTGTGTCATTCAATTTTTGGGCTCCTGCTGCTGCCAACTCCAGTGTCTCTTTCAGCCAATGGTGGGCTCCTGCTGCTGCTGCTGCTGCTTGCAACTCCAGGGTGTGATTCATCCAATTTTTGGCCTCCTGCAGCCAACTCCAGTGTGTCTTTCAAGCTATGTTGGGCTCCATCTGCTTGCAACTCCAGGGTGTGATTCATCCAATTTTTAGGCTCCTGCTGCCAACTCCAGTGTCTCTTTCAGCCAATGTTTGGGCTCCTGCTGCTGCTGCTGCTTGCAACTCCAGGGTGTGATTCATCCAATTATTGGGCTCCAGCTGCCAACTCCAGTGTCTCTTTCAGCCAATTTCTGGCCTCCTGCTGGTGCTGCTGCCAACTCCAGGGTGTCTTTCAAGCAGTGTTTGGGCTCCTGCTTATGCTGCTGCCAACTCCAGGGTGTGCCTTCCAGCTAATGTATGTGCTCCTGCTGCTGCCAACTTCAGGGTGCCTTCCAGCCAATTTCTAGGTTCCTGCTGCTGCTTCCAACTCCAGGGTGTGTCAGTCAATTTTTGGGCTCCTGCTGCTGCCAACTCCAGTGTCTCTTTAAAGCAATGTTTGGGCTCCTGCTGCTTGCAACTCCAGGGTGTGATTCAGCCAATTTTTGGGCTCCTGCTGCCAGCTCTAGTGTCTCTGTCAAGCTATGTTTGGGCTGCTGCTGCTGCTTGCAACTCCAGGGTGTGATTCATCCAATTTTTGGGCTCCTGAAGCCAACTCCAGTGTCTCTTTAAAGTAATGTTCGGGCTCCTGCTGCTGCTTGCAACTCCAGGGTGTGATTCATCCAATTTTTGGGCTCCTGCTGCCAACTCCAGGATGTGTTTCAGCCAATATTTGGGCTCCTGCTGCTGCCAGCTCCAGGGTGTGTTTTTCAGGCAATATAGGGGCCCCTCATAGTGATGCCACCTCAACTCTCTGTAATTGTGCCGCTCTTGTGCCGCGATTCTAATAGCGATGCCTCTGATCTGCATGTCCTAATTATTTACAGTATTATTTCAGTAACCCAGCACGCATCCTATGCGTGTTACAGCAAGGCAGAATGGTTTACAACCCTATTGAGGCTCTAGAAAGCTCAGAAATAGCAATTTATAATAGCGATTCATCGCGAATATATTCGGGTCGAACCGATTTTTGTCGGAAAATTCGGCGAATCAGTCGAATCGAATTTTTCAAAAGTTCGCTCATCTCTAATTAAGATTGCACTATAGCTATTGCCTTTATTTTATCCTGTAGTTTATCTTGAGACTTTAGTACCACAAATGAGGATGCGCCTCCTGATAATTACAATGTGCTACACTAAAGATAAGCAGCTAATATCACAAGAGGGACTGTAGACAGCTTGCCCACATCCACCCCAAAGAGAGGAGCACCAAACAATACTATCAATACAAAATCATATATTTATTATACAAAAAGGAAGAATACACATAAGACAATCAATCACACTGTACAAGACAAGTTTAAAAACAACTGCATTTTCCCCAGTCACATCCAGGGCTGTAAACATATAGACAGACCAATATACCTGGGAATCTATGTACAAATAAGGAACGGAAGCCCCCAACAATCATTACAAAAACAGGGGGGGGGGGTTTTACTCAATTAATATTTTTTTTTTGCCAGCACAAATATACCCATATACACTATAAACCAATATCCACCAACCCAATACAATTCATTAAGTGACCAGTGCAAAAAACAATCAATTCCAAATAGGCCAATTAAGAAAAACATATAATTTATTATTTATTAATTATTAATTAATAAATCTGTAAAAAAGATATCATTACAAAAACTATTATGTATATACAATAGTGCTAATACTTGAGGTTATGGACACAAGAAAGTGCATAGATCAGAGACAGTCACAGTCAATTTGAAAAATTGTGTAGAATTGTTGTTCTTTTTTTTCTGTATGTAAACTTGAAATGAATAAAAATAATGTTAAAAAAAAGCCTTTGTGTGCGATGGCCCGTGATTCCACCTGGCAGGATAGTGGGGACGAGGATGGAGAACCTCTGCAGAAGAACCCACATTACTGCTGCCAGATAATCTGGAATGCCGGACAGAATTTCCCCAGCTAACACTATGTGTGAGCACCTCCTTGACCCTCACTTCCAGTGATATCATTACTCACATGGAGGGTATTCCACAAAACATCTTTTCTGTGGTTTAAATGTTTCCTTCCGAGTATGTCTCAGCACTAGCTTGGTGGTGGGGCATGATAGGAGGAGGAGAGATCTATGCCCCCCCTCACTACAGATGCTGGAGGAGCTCCAATCTTCGTCATGAAGAAGATAAAAGCTGCCGGACCAGGAAGAAGACCCCCAACCATGCAGACCCGCAGTGAGGACACAATCCGGTGGATAACAGGTGAAGGGAGTTGTGGCGAAGGTGAGTTCTTTATTTTATTTTTAAACTCTATTTTTTGTTACTGTTTATAAACTGGTAAGGGGTTTAAAGGACCCCTATACCACTTTACACATAGTGGTAGCCGGGTCCGACCCGGTCGGATATAGTTTCAGAACGGATCCGAATCCCATTACTAGCCCCTATACCTGGTGTGCTGGGGATGGTAACCCAAGGGAGGGAGGCCTTTTTTTTTACTAAACAAGGGAAAAACTTGAATTTACCCACCCATAGACTTTTATTGTATTTGTCATTTATGAGTACCCGTACAGAGGCCCTCCTATCTGGATATACCGCTGTCCACCTCATCTTGAGTTACAAACACTAAGTGTTTTACTAAGTATTATTAAGTGTGGCCAACATGGCAATATATGCAAGCTCAGGCAACTCACTCGTGAAAGATAAATAACAAATAGCTATTGAATAAAGATGCCGATCCGGATCTTGATTTTCCTCCTTCATTGCTGGTCTCTTTCACTTTCTTTGTCAGGCCTTATCCTCTATTCTGTACCTTAGAGGCACAATGTTCTTTCTAGGCTCTTTTTTATTATAGTTTATTGTTATTGCTACCAATGGAGTATTGAAGCAGAGTGCTTGGTTAGCGATGTTTATTACTGCAAAATGCCAACAAGCATAGGGGAAGAGTATGAAAGACTGAAATAGCCACTGTGCCTATGCTATTATTTTATCTGATATGAAAAATCTTTATTTGAGCAGCTTTACTTGTAGAGCTTGTATAGTTTTATTGTGAAGTTAGTAGCTTATATTATGCACACTTTCTAACATCTATGCTCCCACGTATATATGATATTGAACACTTTGCTTTCTTTTCTTATGGAGAATCTTCATAACAATACAGTAGTGCTAAAGGCATATCATTATTATTATTGGATTATGCTGAGAGAGGGAATCAGCTCACAGAGCATTATTGGAATACTTCAGATGACTTTGGTGACTTTGAAGATACCCACTCCCTTGAAAGCAGCAATGAACCCCCCCCCCCTCATTATTGACAGAACCCGCTCACAAGATGACCTTGCACTTGAACTCTTAGGAGTCAAATCAATCTCATGTAAGATGGCGCATTGATGTTTACAGCAACACAGTTCGGCTGGTGCTTCTGATTTGACCCGGCTCACCGATTTCCTTGCTTCAGCTGTAAGCTCCTGCTATTTACATATCATAGTTATACAATCTGTGTCGGCAGGCTCAACAAGCCAGAAGAAAACATGTAAAATATATCATTCAATATGGCTTTTTTCTATAACTGAATATTATTTGATATAAAATTTCAAAGTTAATAAACCAAACAAATTAATCCTGTTAAACTGGAACAATGCCCATTTTTCACAAAATGTTGTTCCTAGCACAAGGGGCATTCCAATTGCCTATGCCCCTGTGTATTAACCCCATTAAGCCCTGGGGCTAGCCCCAGATGCAGAGGTGCCGATTAGCTGTCGCAGTCACATGGTCCACAGGCTTCTACTGGGTATCAAGCCACCAGCGACCACGTGACTGTGTCGGCCTATTGCAGTGAATGATTTTGCCAGGGTACAGAGGAGAAAGGTAAGATTGCTCTGGTTTTGTGAGGTTAATGTGCAGAGGGGCACGGGAAATCAGGATCCTGCTATGCGCTTGGAACACCTATATTGTGTTTTGTTCCGGTTAATTGTGGACTAAAACCCAAGATTTTGACTATCCTGGGTTTTGGTCTTTGCCCCCCAGGGATGCCCCAGGGATGCCTCACTCCCTTCCTTGGTCCTACAGTGCATACGCAGCCTCTCATCCAGTTGGCACTCTCAGATCCGTTCCTGACCCTTCGTCCAAGAGCTTGTCTGAGGCGAGTGGATCCGAGCGTGCCGTTACCCTTTAACAGGTAGCACGCTACGCTAGCCGTTCACAAATGCCTGGTGGGGGCAGATGCTGCCGCTGTTCACATATGCGCCATTGGACCGGGAACGAAGGTGAGTTTCCGGGCGAATCTGGATGCCCCGGGGGGGGGGGGGGGAGGATGCCTGCCCTGGAGTCTCATAGAAGTAGGCAAAAAGGCACAGAAAGTGGACCCAAGATAATGTGCCATTCTATGACAATGCCTTGTCCCACACTGCGGGTCCTGATTGTGAATGCCCCACCACGCATGCCCTAGGAACATGCCCTAGGTCAGGGGTGTCAAACTGACTCCTGAGGGGGCAGGAACGTGCCAGGTTTTGTTTTTGTGGATCTCTAAAAAGCCATCTCTATAGTACTGTATGAGCACTAATTGCTCCACCTGTTCATCTGTTTGGAAATCCGCAAAACCTGGACGGTTTCTGGCACTTCAGGGAGGAGTTTGACACCTGTGCCCTAGGTGCAGGGTGTGCTAACTGTTTTAATTGTCTTAAAATGTGGTCGTCATCCATCATATTTGCATATACGGAGAGAGTCATAGAAAGTTACACCAGCCTCTTATTCCCATAGAGGCCTGCCTCCTCCTAATAATAATGAATCTAAAATTAACGTAACAAAATAACACTATATAAAAAATAGCAAAGTGTCTATTAAAAGCAATGTTATTGAATTGATTTTTGACACAAGACCACAATGAAGAGAATCCAGTGACACATAAGAAACGGTAAACACAAGTCCTTTTGTTTTGTCATGTGAGTTAAAGTCACCTTGTGCCGTTCTTCCATGAAGCTGATTCATCAGAAAGTGGGAGAAGTTATACATCTTGATCAATCTCCTTGGTGAATGACAGCATAAGATGATGCTATCTCATCTGAGACAATATCAGTCCTGTATAAAGCAGGGAGAGGTGCACTTATATCATTGACCAAAACTGCAAATGTGCTGGGCTGGTGATTATGGAGTTTAATATTTTCTATGATACAGAATCCAATGACAGTTGATGCGGCATGGAGACATATCAAGGTTGTGGTTTATTATGTGGACTTCGGATATCCTTACACAATTACTTTAAAAGTGCAAAGTTATATTACATAGCGCTGTACCAACGTCATACTGGTTCGTTTGGTGGACTGGTAATACCCTTAAAACCATTACACATAAGCTTTTGTTAAAAAAAAATTCCCAATATGGTTTCACAGTAATTTACTAATTCATTTAAGCAAAAAATCTATCTGACTGGTGAAACTTGGAAACTGTACAATTTATTGGAAAGAGCAAAATGTACTTAAATGATTTACTGTTTGAAGACAGTTTGAGATATGGTCATGTCTCATGGCATTGAGTTTGTGGTATATGGACATTCAGTGATTGCACACAGACAGAACTCTCTATGCATTTTGTGCCTGCAGTGTCTGCCTATGGCTCTGTCCTCCGGGCAGTATTCACATTACCTACAGCTTGTAGTACAAGCATGACTGCTAACAGAGCAATGCACTATACATATGCAATGTAAGGGTGCTTTTTAACTCTTTGCATGGTCTACTGTGCTGCTGGCACCCACCCAAAAGGACTTACCTTCAGTTTCCCCAGACAGGACGACTTTCATCTGCCCTTCTGCATTCCCACTCCATTTATTGCAATGGAAGGAGCATGTCCCCACCATTGCAATGAATAGAGTGGGGCAGAGATTGAAGGAACGGTACAGGACAACATGGTATTTGTTTTCAGGTAGCTTGAAGTCGCTTAAAACACCAGAGCTTGACAAAGGAGATGTGGGGGGGGGGGGGGATGGGGGGACAGCAACAAAAGGTGAGCTTAGCTTACCCTTGTATAATAACATCTTGAATATTCTTAACATCCATTCTTTATAAAAAAATATGAAATAACTCCACGTTTTTGAGTAATAGGCCTGGAACTTTGTCAGTCATTCACGTTTCTTCAATAAGCATAATAACCAGGGTGGCATTAATACTTTAGTATAGTAGTATAAACACACCAGAAAGGTCTACTCTTTGTACAAAGCAACTAATACAGTGGCGGACTCAATCCTTCCAGAAATTTACTTGGAGTTGTTTCCTCTTGTTGGTATAGAATGGGATATTTTCAAAACCTGCACCTTTTATAAAACAGGAAAATTGATTATCGCCTTCCAAGGTTTATTCTTGGATGTAGGTCCAACATCTCAATGAGCAAATATGGGTGGTGCAGCAAATGGAGGTTCATGTTATTAGAAAGAGTGGTTCCTGGATGTAACTGTCGGCAATCCCTTATGCTTTGTAGAAGAGGGGAAATCACAGACTTTTCTGATGAGCTTATACTAATTCCCCATATCAATGGACGCACAGCAACCAAATTGGATTAAAAAATGTAAGGAAATGTATTACATTTCCAAAAATTCACATAGTCTATACAAACATTAAACAATGAAAGAGAGAATGGCTCTAGTATCAATGCATCAATCTCAATTGTGAGCAATTAATTGAATATGGGCAGGTAGGCTAACAAAGTAAAGTGCAAAAAAGCAATAATTGAGGTAGTAAGGTTAGTGAAAAAGTGCCAAGAAAAATTGCAAAAAAAGTTAATTGTAAGAAAATGCTTTATCCAAAAAGTGCAAGTGCAAAGCTGTATACTACACAAATGCCAAATACATACATGAATATATAAAGTGCTCCGAGTGCCATCAGTGCTAAACAACCTGCTTATACCATATTGTTATTACCACTAAAATTCAAAAGAGTACATAACTAATATAAAAGAGCCGGGGTACCCCCTGCTGCAGTTACCGACAGGTTGCGTAGCCAAGCCCTTTTGGGGCACTCCTAGAACCCCATTTAATGTGCATTTTGACTTCAGACATCACTCCATAGGCCTGCAACCCCAGTAGTATTAGGCTGTGCGTATGCTAAATACTAGTTTACGAATATGCTTATTCATTTAACTATCATGATATTTATTTATAAAAATTATAGTACACAGAGGGATATTGATTTGGGTCGGTGCCAACAGCATAGCAGACCATACATGGAGCAAAGAAGCACCTTTACATTCCATTGGGATTGTGATGCTTGTACACTTTGTGCTAGAATGAGCTGTAGGTAATGTGAAAACTACCAGGACAGAGTCATTAGCCTCGATTCACAGACACATTCGTCCGGACTTCCGTAGCTGTCTGTGAAAGTTTGAGTGGGTGTTAGTCTTTTTTTTTTTTGCTTTTTTTCGTTCATTTTTCATTGGTACGAACGTTCGGGAAAATGTGTATATGCGCTTTCGATGAACGGAAGCAAATCGGAACATTTCCGTTAGTTCGGATCATTTTTCGCGCCTTTTGCACCAAGGCATTGCAGAAAATTGTATAGCAATGCATACCTGAATCAATACATTTCATGTATGCCTTATAGATGCATTTTAATGCTGACCTTAATTAGTCCTTAGCATGTAAACATTTATTTTCCCACACATCCATATAATTGCTATATTTTTTTAGACTTATGTCCTTTGTGAATTATATTTGGATTGTTGAACTTGAATCTTAATTTGTTGCAGGAGTTATTGTTTTAGTCGGTTACCTTTGCTTTGTGTAATTATTTTATATTAGGTTGCAGGAACCGCAAAATGTGCCACTCACACAACATACAAGCAGTGTTTGGTCCAGCTATGCGATTCCTCAGTGTTCTTGCAGGGCATTCAAGGTCGTTCCATGATGCTTATATATTGCTGAGCTCCGGCTTATTTCGTCAGTTTGAGTCTGGAGAATTATCTGGTGGATGGCTCCAGTGTAAGTTTGCTCACATTCCATCAATCCATTTTCACTGTATGGCACTGAATATAGTTGATGACTCATGACTTAACCTATTGCTGTTTTTAGCCCTTGATGACATGTTAAACAATATTGTAGCTTAGAATGTGTATTTTATGTTATTATTTTTAAATTCTTTCAGGGGATTCTGGATATCCACTCCTGCCCTTGCTCCTGATGCCGGTTCTTTGCCTGCAGAATGCGGGCCAGGGGTTCTCTAATCGGGCACTATGCAAAACCCGTCCGGTGGTGGTGAGGGCCCTCTGGCTTTTGAAGTCCAGATTTAGGTGTTTGGACTATACAGGGGGGGGGGGGGGGGGTCACTGCAGTATGACCCCAACAAGGTTATACCAATATTTTAATTTAAGTTTTTTAACAGGGACCACACGTGCCAGAGTGGCACAACTGAGTGTCAGGGTCCTTCAGTTGGTGGGCGAGTTGCAGGAGCTGCGCAACTCGTTGGGGACCACAGATGAAGAATAATGTTCTATGGCCTGCCATTGCTATGTATTTTGTTTTTTATAGTTGTAAAAATTAGAAATTTTCAAAATTTTTAAAAATCTTGTATTTTATGATGGAATCCAAAAAAAAATGTTACAGTGTCATTTCATTTACAAAATACATTAACACAAAACTAATGGGCCCAGAAATATTTAAAGATGAATATTCACATGACCGAGAAGTGATTTGGGTGAGCTTTAAGGATCCAAAAGGGAAGATGGAGGATAGTGCTAAGTGGTTTGGGTGAGCTTTAAGGGTCCAAAAGGGAAGATGGAGGAGAGTGCTAAGTGATTTAGCTACACATTGTAGTAGAAGTGAGGGTGGCAAATATGTAGGCGAGCACTTTAATGAGTTAAGTTTGTAGTGCGCAGGCGCTAGATCGTAAGAATTTCTGTCTGGACGAATATTTATTGAAAAAGAGAAACAGAATCGAACGGGAAACGTAAAGGATTCGTTGGAGGATACGATGGGAAAAGGGCAAAAACGAAAGCCTACGTTGTAACATGTGAAAATGAAACGGAAAAGTCACGCTGGAAAATGACATTTTCGCATTCGTAATCTGCCGTACAAACGGACGGAAACTTTACAGAAGGTTTTCAATGCATGCACAGAATCGCTCGTACACTCATACGAGAACAGAAACATTTCACAAAAAAAAACAGATGGGCACTAAAATGGAAGTTTTTTTTTGTCTCTCTGAATCGAGCCTATTGTCAGACACTGCAGGCTCAAAATGAACAGATGATTTCTTTAGCATGTCTATACATAAACTGACCAAATCTCCCACATTCAGTGGAACAGTCCCACTGTCACAATTTCAGAGTATAACAGCTAATGCACCATACACACATGGATCACTTGCAAACTATCTATTACACATTTGAACAAGCAGGAGAAACAACACAGCATAGTATTTACAGAACAGCCACATCCTCTCAGAAGCGGGGCGCTAAGGAGAGTATCCGCATTTGAACTTTCAGCCCACCAGAGTTTATTTCGCTACACTGATTTGCGGTAAGGTGCCTGTGGTACATATTTGATTGGTTATAGTTTTTGGAGATTGTTTATGTACTGTTTTGCCATTCGCTCTTAATTAGGATAATGGTTTCCGGTTTAAGATTGTTTTCAGGACTGCTGACATTTATTAATATTACCTCATCTGCTCTTTTGGTGCTATGGCTGTAAATGTTTTATCTTTGGAGCATTTGGATAAACTGTTTGTACTTTGCCATTTGGTCTTAATAATTGGATCTATAGGTGAGGTTTAGGCATTTCTTGGTATATGCCTTTAACCTATTCCATACCACAGGTTTCAGATTAGATATAATTTGGAGGATGCCAATCGCTTTAGGGGGCGAGCACAGAAGACCAGAGAACCAGGATGACCAGGAGCTCATAATGAGAACTAAGAACTGAGTTTAGGAGCAGGCAGAGAAACCAAAGGACCAAGATGACAGGGATCAGGGAATGTAGTGACATGGGAGTAGACACAACTAACAGCAGCTGAGCATGGAAGGCAAGAGTATACTTGAGAGTCGACCCCTTGCCTGTGGAGATAATTAATAGTCTGGGTAATCAGGGGCAGGTGAGGATGATCACTCAGCCACCTTCTTATGAACAATGAGATAGGAACCAGCAGGGAGACCAGTGGATCAGGTTGACCAGGAGCTAGGAATGAGAATGTTAGCAGGAATTAATCTGTTAGCAAATGCTGAGCAAGTATATTAGAAATCTAAATCCTACTATTCATTTAAGAAAACATTCTTCAAACTGAATAGAGCTTCAGACACTGATGGATCAGCCTGACACAGACATGTTTAGACAGGGGCAGTGAAGCTAGATATGGTCATGGCTGAAAGAAAAAACAACCAAAAATATCTATCTGACCAAAGGAATTTTTTTTTTTTGTAATTTTACCTGATACCACATTTACCTATTGAAGAACGTGACTCCGGAAGTAAAGTTGCTTAAAGTGTTTTTTTTTTTTATTTCTTTACAATTGCTTATTGTATGGAAGCAAAACAACAAGTTGTAATTTGTTGTGTAAAAAGGTTGTTCCACCACCAGGAACAAAACAGTAACCATGCAGTTCCATGAATAACAAGAATCTGCATAACTAATCATATGCTAAAAAGTCGCATGTCCAACTTATGTATGAGCCGATATGATTGTCTATGAAACGTCTCCTGTTCCAAACTGTAGTGGATGGTGAAGTATGGCACTTGAAAGTTAAAACTGTCAACAATGTTTTGCGTATCAGTGCATAGAACTTTTAAGTTGTGGTAGATAAAATGTATTTCTATTAAAAGCTCTCAAAACTCAACCTCTATGAAATTAAAGTGGACTGAAACCCAGCGTGATCTTATAGATTCCCGGGCCGATCCGTTCCCTCCCCCCCCGGGGCATCCAAAATCAGGATGCCCCACTGTGTGAAACTCCCCAGGTCGACTGCTACACTTACCTTACCGTCCGATCCAATGACGCATGCGCGGGCCGCATCCCCGCTATTCCTCTAGCAGGGTGCGTGCCCGCACCGGCCATTTGTGAATGCCCGCCAGCGCCCTCCGAGCCACTGTGCTAAGACGTTGGTTTAGATATCCATAGCTCAGCGGCTCCGAGCACGCTGATTGGACAAGCGGCCGCGCATGCGCCATAGGATCGCGGTGAGGCGAGTTGATGTGGGAGATTTGGGGGGGTTTCCCCCGGGGGGAAGGTTTTGGTCCACTTTAGTGAATCAGTTGGATAACCCTGCACACGTTGATGCAAAAGTGCATAATGGCATTCCATAGGTAAGTAAATTAAAATGTGCAGCTGCAGTAGGATAACTAAATGTGACATAGCCCTGGTGCAAATATAAAAGGGGCCTATTCAAAGCTCATATAATAACCTTTTTTCTGTCTTTTAACTCAGTTGGATGGAGCTGGACAACTAAAGACTGAAACAACAAGGCAAATGAAGCTTCCTTTATCTAAATGATGCCAAGTGAGCACAACTATGATAAATAAGGTAGAGGAGCAACAATGATGGGACCCCCCTGACATTTTGGGCCCCAAGGGCATTCATACCCCCTGCACCACCTATAGTTACGCCCATGTGAAGCTGAAGCCAGTTTGCCATTGAATAAAGTTATGATTGAAGACCAGCTTTACTTTTCAGGTGATTGGTCAAAGTGACTCCTGACCACTGATTTAAGGGGCTGATTTAAAGGTATACACTCATAAACTCTACAATCATTGACTAACAATTAGGGAAAGCTCTTAAATAGTTGTGCAAGTTAGATATCTGATAATTACTGACTTCAAGGTGGTAATTAGGTTTCCTCTACTATGTCATCAGACATGAAAAGGACATTGTAAAACTCCTCCACTTTCGAACAATGACATGACTCATGGCTAGCCAGTTCAAAGGTTCTTGTTCTCTCTATTGAAGGAGTATCAAACAAAAAGATCATCCACCTAGGTGACCCTACAATGCAGTAACAAGCTGCTATGTTTAGTGATACATTTCATTAAGGTAAGTCAATTGGGGATGGGGACCCCAGAACAGCTTTTTGGTTGGTACAATGCTGATGGTCATAAAGCCCTGACAATGTCCTATGAAAAATAATGTGATTGCTTTCCGCCAATAATCTGACAGTGGACAACTTTGAATACTTTTTCTTGGCCTTGAATCGTCCTTTGCTTTCCTCTGATTCTTGAGAAGCAAATTCACGCTTTAGTCAATGGGCAGATGTCAAGTGTAAGTTGTATACAGTTGTTGACTACAAGTGGCACTTCATATACAGCGTATGGGTAAGTGTCATGGGAGGGTCGTAACTGGGTTTGTGCGCAAACATCTGTTAAAGTCTGCAGACACTTGTGACATTCATTTGCTCCTAGTAACACTTGGATGCTCTTTTTGGGCCACTGGCCAAGTTATGTTGTGTGCCAAGAATGCTTTAGCGGTACTTTGCTGTACAAAAATGAGGAAGACAAAAACTAAAATATCATATAATGATGCTGATTATGGTGATGGAAATAGACAAAGTGTGTGTGTGTGTGTGTGTGTGTGTGTGTGTGTGTGTGTGTGTGTGTGTGTATATATATATATATATTATAGTAGTGTTAATCCTATAGTGTTATAATATTTTTATTTGGATTCTTCAAAAAGGTGCCCCCATCTCATCACCCTGCCTTTGCTACTTTTTTGTACAGATGGGCGAACCCTCTAAAGTTTGAGTTTGGCAAGTTTGGGCAAACTTTAAATAAATGTTTAGGGATCCAAACCCGAACCTGGTTCCCAATCAGATCAATAGGCACCCGAACTTTGGGGGGTGGCTGTGGCAAGGGGGGCTACAAGAAGCTCTGCTGTAACTCACTTAAGCCCCGATCCTCTTCTGTCAGCAGTGACGGCACCTGCACTTCAAACTGGCACTACAAAAAGATGGTCACCAGCTCCCATAAGTGAAGACACTTCTATTGATTGCCAGGATGCCTTGGTGCAGTGAATTAGTCAGCCCTGGAGTCTTTTAGATCCCCAGTGCCCGTTTCAGAGAATTTTCATTCATTTGAATATCACCAAGGGGTGCTGGTATAAGGTGCCCCACACAGGTCACTCTTATTTCCATACTTAAATAAAACAATTCCATAATATATATATATATGTATATATATATATATATATATATATATATATACAGGACAATATAACAATATATAGCTCTAATATAAGAATAATACAAAACATATTAATATGGTCTATTTTTATAGCAAGCACGTACAATGTATTCCAAATAAAATATATAAGCACAAACAATTGCAAGTCCATACTTGCAAGTCCATACAACAAACTGCCAAAAGGATACAGTAGGACCAAGATCACTGCACATCTTACATCTGAAGTACAGTATAATTGGGAGAAACAATAAGAACTTTTACATGAATGCCAAACACACAGAACCAATTTGGTTGGCAGGAACAAGGAGAGGAACTTCTACAGAACCATAAATCACTTAGGTCACATTGTATGTTGCCTGAATAGATGAGTGAAGAAATTGAAGAGTGCACAGGCATGTGAGAAGTCCCATAGAGAGGAACCCTTTGGGAAAGAGTATTAGCTGTCAAGGTTAGGTTTGGAATTTGTGTCCCAGATTTTATATAAAGTCTTTGATTCAGAAAACTTGCCTTCGATTATCTCATACAAATTAGGATTGTTTTATGCTTATTTCAAAATAAGACAAAGTGTGATTTTAGTACAGCGAGGAAATTGGAGCACCTAAAACTTTCAATACAGGAGCAAAATAAATCTTTGGTAAATCTTATATTTTATGGTCCCTAGGTTCCCAGAGTGAAAGCTTAAGGAGTTCAGACCCAAAATATGTGCACCTTATAACAATTATAAAATCCTGTAATGTTCTCCCTTTGTCAAATCATGCCACTCATTCCTTATTCTGAAATAAAGCCTGAAATGGCCCCTATTGAATCCAATGGGGAAGGGGGGGGAGTAGCAGGCTACATTTCAATGAATGGAGTGGGCGTAGCAGCGCCCCTATGACTTATGGCAAAACTCAAACCAGTGATAAAGTGATGATTGCTTAAGTCGTACCGACCAGCAGCAGGGGACAAAGGGAAGTACCGTTTTTAGTTTTTGAGCTGGTTATAACCTTTGAAGGGACTGTAAACCAAATGGCAATAATTAGCCTGCAGCAGCTGAACTGATGCCTGCCTCATATGCCTCTCCTCCATTTCCAGCAGCGTAGCTGTAGTAGGTTCAAAAGTTTTACCCTTTTTTAAATTCATTCGTCCAGAACCACGCAAGTGGTCCTACTGCCACTCTGTCCTTTGGAGCTCTCAGCGTGATCGAACATGGGAAGCCACAGTGATCTCACAGCTGTCTCTGACGACAGCACAGCGTACTCAAGACTTGTAAATCTGCTCAATGGCACGCCCTTCCCAGCTCAGCCACGACTCGAAAGCACAAAATCGAAGCAAAGAAATTACATACGTCTAGAATATTTAAGCTATTTACATACAATCAGAGATTTTCAGGTGCTTTGAAATGGCTCATTTAAACTATTCCCAAGGGGTATACGATGGGAGAAAGTTTGTGTGTGTCTGGACAGGGACTTTGAGGAAAGATCATAGTCTCCAAAGTTTAAAACATCTGTATGTAAAACTAGGGACTTTTTTAACAGAATAATGTGCCGTAATGTAACCTTGTACTTTATTTGCTCAAAGGACATAAGGGGCATTATTTATGATGTGCGCCGTTTAGCATCTTTTTGGTGGCTATAGCAGCAGTTTTGGAGCGCCGGCATTTTGTCTTTTCTGGCATTGCGTGGTGGACTAAAGTTCTTCTAGAAGTCACAGCTTCTGATGCGCACTAAGTTGCTTTGATTGTTGCTGCACTAGATATTTGCGGCCTGTGTCAGTGCCTGTTGGACCTGACTTCCGATTATACTAGCGCCAGTGAGCGCCACTTTGTTCCGCTGGCGCTGCACAGTGTATTTATGAATTTTTTCCTCCTTGAAAAGATTGCCACTGTGTTTTTCAGTCGCTGGTCTGCGTTTCATAATTACAGTTACAGGATATCACAGCTGGGGACAAACTTTACATTGAGCTTAGGTTGTGTTTTAATTGTCATAAAATATATATTCTACTATTAAAAAAATGCCATTTGGTGACATCTAGGTCCTGTGTTTCCATTACTGACAAGTCACAATGCACGTTCTGTACAAATAAATGTGTGTAATATTAATTATAAGCATAAAACACTTCCAGTTCTGCCCATTATGCTCTATGGGATCCGACCTACAGTGCTAGATTACAACTGGCACTGCTTCAACCAGAGCCCGACGCTGCAACCTTTTGGGCGCTAGTGTTAAATAAGATTCTAGCGAACAACCGCATCAGTGCTGCCATTTTCTTTTGTTTCTTAAATCACATTCTGAGTGCCAAGGAGGTCAAAAAAGTAGAGCTGTGTGGCAAAATGCAGCTGTGTGGCTCTGACACTTCATAAATAAGGCTCAAGGTGTCCATTTCTGTATATTTCTCATAAAGCTGGCCCTCTCCCAGGGTCTGGCCCGGGTTGGAGACTAGTCTGGGGCTCTTGGCCCTATTCCAAATGGTTACCACCATTTTCATACATGAAGTGTAAGCCTGCAACTCCCAGACACAAAGGCAATGGCATTGCAGCATCTAGAGTACACTTGCTCAACCTGTGGCCTTCAGAGTAATCTCATGTGACCCCTGACCTGCTGTGGGAAAGTGGGAGTCGTAAATTGACGTGTAAAGGTATTTAAATACCTTCTGGGTGAGGTGGAGCCAACAGCAGACGCCACTGACCAGAAGATTTTTCTAAGATTCTCCTAAGCTTGAAGCCTCCAGCTTGCCCTTAGACATAAAAGTATAAAGCTCTTTTTAATGAGAGGCTAGGGTACTACAAGTTGACATACACATCTAGATGTGCTCCTCACAAGTTTAATAATGTATAGGGCCCTTGGCTACAAGTGGTGGAGTCAATATCCAACACAGATGGATCTATGGTGACACTTTCCCGACTCGGGTCCCCTGAGACCGGCCACAGCCCTATTCAGTGCAGTGTGACAATGATATGACTGTGAAGGTCTTGCGTCTATTGTTTATAGTCTGTTATTGAAAACCAATAAATAAAACGGTTATTTAAAGGGAATCAGAAAGAATTTAAAGCGGACCAACCCCCCTCCCCAGAACAATTCCACCTATTTTGCTCCTCCACCCCAGGTACATTACCATGTGGATGTTTCTATCCTCAATGCTGCTTGGCATTCCTGTTATAGTGATTTTCATTTTTGTTTTCCCCAGGTATGCAATTGGTTTCTGACAGGATACCATTGTTCTAAACTAGCCGTTTAAGCCCTCCCCTCCTCACAATCTCATGCTGGGAGCAATTAGAGCCAATTGGCAAATTGTTAGAAGGAAGATAAGAGCCAAAAGAAGATTTGATTTCCCCTTAATTTTCCCCCAATTCATAATTTGAAGCCAAAATTGTTTGTGAGTATTTTTATGCAATTTATTACCAGGACACTAAGGGGAGTTGATGTTTATTTTTTAATTTAACCTTCCATAGGAAGTGACTTGTCCACTTCAAATTACTCCAGAGCTTGGTGACCCCCCCTCTTGTAAAGCAGACCAAAACCCAGGTTAAAGGTCCCAGGTCCACTTTAATGGTTGATTTTGTTCATTTTTCTGAGCGGGGGGCTCAAGCTTTATGTAAAGCCTTTTCAGTTTAAAATTGCCATACAGTACATTATTCTGTCAAAAAGGGACTTCTTACAAATCTGCAGTATAAAAAACACCCAAAGCCACCTACCGTTGCCCCCCTCCGGACCAGACTTATCCTTATTCGTGCATGTGTGTTGGTGTTAGCAGTGTATTTAAGTGTGTGTGTGTGGGGGGGGGGGGGGGGGGGGTAAAGAGAGCAATTCAGACATACTTATGTTTATACACTACTTACGAACAAATGCGAGTATACTATTTAATATCTGTACAAAAATAAGCACATTGATGTATTTGAATGCTATGAATACAATGAAGGAAATAGTACAATTTCTACATTGTTGCAAAAGGTCAATAAAAGATGATTTTTTAAAGGGTACCTCTAACATTACCTACAAGTCTTTTAAAGGGGTCGAATAGGGATTATTCTTTCTATGGAAAAAATACATTATTCTGTTAAAGGGGGCCTCTAGCATTATTTCTGCGGTTTACCATCTTTTTGTAAATATCTTTACTGCACTGGAAACATTCTACATCTCACCTTTAGAACTGCTTCATCGCAGGTTCAGGAGATTTGAACTTTCTTGCATGTTAATTAAGAAAGATTACTTCCAGAGCGAGCCTCACAAAATCTTTTGGATTACCCCTTGAAGGGATGATCCAGGCAATGGCAATTGCCTGTCCCATTTGCCTCTCCTTTATTTCCGGCTGTGTGTTGTAGATGCTCTAGCCATAGTGTTGAGCAAACATGAGAAGTTCCAGATCGACAAGTTCAGATTAAAATCAATGGGGCCCTGAACTTGGTGACACAAAAATGGCTGTAAAATGGGGATAGTAACGGGTAAAGGGCTACAAAATGGGGGTAATAACTGGGCAATGGCGCTGCAAAAATTGGGTAGAGAAAGTACTTAAATAATAACAAAAAATATTATTTATTAAAGTGTCAGAGGTCCAGAGGGAGGAGGAGGGGGAAGGGGATGTGGTGGTGTAAGTGGAGGAGGAAGAGCAGAAGGTAGCCAACACTTTACCCACTAACTTACTGGTATGAGTGACTGACACTGCAGTAGAAGACGGTATGAGTATACACATGAACTTACTAACAGCTCCCTGAAATAGGGCAATAATTTAAAATTACTAGCTGTCCCTCACTATTGGGTCGATTCATGCCTGTGTGCCAAAAAACACAAACCATGCGCAGCTGCATCTGCATGCAGAAACTTGCGATTGCGTGCACAATTCATGGCACCATGAAAATGGTTCATGCACATTCGCAAGTTTCCAATTTATAACCAAACGTGCTCAATAAATGCATCTCTTTTAAAGTGGACCAACATCCAATGCTGATCGGCCCGGGAATCTATAAGATTCCCGGGCCGAACAGCATCTGGCGTGCGGGACACCCTGATCGGGGGTGCCCCGCTGTGTGAAACCCCCCAGAAAGCCCCTAAATCCCTACCTGATCCTCGATCCAGCGGCGCATGCGCGAGACGCCGCCGCAGCTCGCGCATCCCTCTAGCAGGGCGCGCACCCTGGCTGGTGCGGGCGCGCTCCCTGTAAGAGTGACGCGCGGGAGGCGGCGGCGGGCGCGCTCTCTTGTCCGTCGCTGCCTCCCGCTTGTCCGTCGGCAGGGATTGGACAGCGCGGTCACGTGGAAGCGGGGACAGGTGAGTTTTGGGGGCTTTCTGGGGGGTTTCACACAGCAGGGCACCCCCGATCGGGGTGCTCCACCGAAGTGGACCAAAACCCAGGATAGTCAAAATCCTGGGTGTTGGTCCACTTTAATGTGGAATGGCCAAGCTCTGTGAGCATTGTGCAGGCTAAGGCAGTCACTGGTCCCCATGGCCCCCATGTTTCTCCCCTGTCTTTACTGTTTAGCAGTGGCAAATTTATTTCTCCTGCTACTGTGTTGGAGATGAAATTCTATTCTCCAATATGTAGTATATTGCATGAATTCTCCTTGTTTAGTGTGTAGTGTTTTAGTGTGCGTTATCTTGAATCCAGGTGACCTACAGTGTTGTGTTTGGTCCCAGATGTTCTCTATATCCCTCCCTTACTGTATTGTTTGTTTAGTGTATTACTACTTAATAATTGAGCTACTAATTTATTGTTTCTTCATGTTTATTTATTGAATAAAACATTTGTGGCCAAAAGCTTTAAAAATCGTAACTTTTGAAACTATTTCCCAAATTTTTATTTTCACAAAATCCTGAAAAAAGTTAAAAATACTGAAAATGAAAGAACATTTTCAGCCAACAAAACGCTATAATCACCATGTGTTCCACGCAGACTGTCAGCGATAGTGCAGCACTGCAGATCTTACCTGATGGCTGGATCCCCGGCCTGCGCTGCATGCCCGATCATGCATCTCTCTGAAGCATGTGGGACCACATATGGAGGGTGGTCGTGGAGAATTGGGAAAGAACGGAGGGAAAAATTGTAAAACCCCACTAGATAGAGATGTGTGGACCACACTTTTCGGGTCTGTGCCAAATATTGTGGGCTTGAATCCCTGGACCTGAACACAGGCTTCAGCCAAAAGTCTGTGTTCAGATTTGGCTGAACAGTAAAGCTGGTTGGTGAGGACCCAACACGCCCCTTTCCATTGCAGTGAATGGAGGGATGGCGTGCGCTCACAGTGACGAGCCATCTAACCTACCTAGCTTTAACTAGGACATGTGACTCCGCCTCTTATACAGCAGGGGGCGTGTGTCCTGTCTGACCAATTACAACCATGCCTATATTGGGCATGGCTGAGGTTGCTATAAGCTAAAAGCTGGTTGATGAGCTGCTCGGCAGCTGGCTTTACGGTTCAGCCAAACCCAAACACAGATTTCTGGCTGATGTCTCTGTTCGGGTCCAGGGATCCGAGCCCACATTGTTCGGCACGGACCCGAAAAGTACGATTCATGTCCAGGCATCTTTTTCCAATTCTCCACGACCACCATATGTGGAGTCTGGCAAGCCACCGTGGCTACTCTTGCTGGGCTTGCTCATGCTGAGACAGCTGAAGGACAAGGGCAGAAATGGAGGAGAGGCACATGAGATAGGCTTCAGGTGAGCTCCTTGCTGTATTATTATTGCCATTGCCTGGACTGTCCCTATAATTCCATGTTTTAGCTGTTTGAATATACTATATGCAGTTTGTTGTATTTACCTGCTTTATGCTGTGTGCCAGAGGCTTTGCAGCTCAAGTCTGGTAAAACAAATGGCTTCTGTCCTCAATTGCAGAGCAGCATGAATCTAAGAAGAGAGCAGTAACCATAGCACATATAAGATATCAAAGGCATCATGTTTGAAAATTTAGGGTGTCTAATATGGGTGATAATTCTGTTCTTGGGTGTCGGAGCAAATTCTGCATATTGCTAAAAGTGAAAGCCCTTCTAAAGTGGAGCAACCACCAGCCCAGAATCTATAAGACTCTAGGACTGGTGTTCTTCCTCTTTGTGGGGCATCTCAATTTGGTATATGTGGCCCGGATGAAACATCCCTGTATCGAAACAGCCTAGTTGTGTATGATAAAGAACAGCAGTTATACAGTTAACCAGCAGAGACTGCTGTAGGGAGTGACATCACAACCAGAGGTGTTAAATACTTCTGCTACTTCCTGGAATAACGAGTAGAGAGCCAGTAGGAGTCATGTAGTGTCCAGTGCAGTGTGTAGAGTGTACCAGAGTAACATACAGTGTACATGCGGCCTAGTGAAGCAGCCTGAAAGACAGAAAGTGGAAAGAGAGCACTTTTTGGAGATAGTTAACACACACAGAAGTGAATAGTGAGATAACCTGACAAGCCAGCAGAGCAAGACTGGCCTCTGTGAGAGAATCCACGAGGGCCTGGGAGGAGCACAAGGAATACACTAAGGACCATCATATACAGTAAGGTACTGCAGTTGTATAGACCCAGCCCCTAGCGTGACCCCGGAATCCAGAGACTGTGTTTGCTATTTGGAGTTGCTGATTTGGAAGTTGCTGTGTGTAATAAAGATTGGAAAGAGACGTTTGAAATGTGTTGTGACTCCACAGGTCCCAACCCAAACTCCCTCAGAATCCTCAAGTACTTGTGAATAACTCTCCCCACATCGCCCGGCCCTGGTAGTGGCGAGTAGGTTACAAATGCCCTGAAATTTGAAACTTCCCTGATAGCCATACATTTTATGGCTCATCTTATAACATCTGCACGCCATAATTATCTTCCACTTCCGTAGTATTGATGATAGACCTACTATCTTTTACCAGGACTATGCCATGCCCCCTCTGTTCCCTGCAATGGAAAAGGGGTGTGTGCCAGGTCTTAACCTGCCTATTCCATCTCAGTGAATGAAGGGGCATTCCATAGTCTGTAGTCTTTACAGACTAGTCTTTTATGACAAAGTCTTTATGACAAATGCCACTGAGGACCATTGATACACAGTATACTACAGTAAAGGCAGATGATCGCAGGAGGCGGGAGCGATCATCTACTGGAATAAAAGGTGAGTGTGAATATTGCTGTTCCCTGTGCGGGGGGAGGGGGCATTATGATTGCCAGTGCTCCACGCCCACTAAATAAATAATTATTGCCAGCAGATGTTGCAGCGCAGGGAGGGAGCTGGAACCAGCATTTGGGGTGGTGTTTCAGTTTAATTGTAGTGAGAATTAATACTGTATATAATTCAAAGTGTGGCTGTTGTTGGAAGAACTTCCATCACAGCTTTGACAGGGCTTCTGCTTTTAGTGTCCACTTAAGGTGGACCAACACCCATGTGGGTACGGGTGTTGGTACTGCTGCAGTATGGGGGACAAAATGCTGGAGCCCCTCCCACACATAACCCCCCCAGCATGCCCATAATCCTCTCCTTGATCATCTCCTGAAATCCAGTGCAGCGATTGGCCGCCCGGTACTCACGTAGTAAGTGGTACCATTTTTCTGGATGCCAGAATGGCTTGTCCACGTGAACTCCGGCTGCCAATCACAGCGATGGATTCCCACTGGAGATCGAGGTATGAATTACGGTCATTCTTGGGGATATGTGCGGGGGGGCTCCAAAATTTTGAATGCCCCCCCATACTGTCTTATAGCAGCAGTACGAACACAGTGTCTGCTTTAATTGGGACAGACTTTGCAGAGAGGATGGAGGCCCACTTTAACTTTGCCCTAATCCTGCCTTACTCTTAAAAAATGTATAAAAGAGCCTTATTGTTAAACACAGCATACAGCTGTTTATTAATTTATATATATTTCTCTGAAGCGAACCATTGGCACAGAAATCATCTCTTCTCTATGTCTAATGAACAGGTAAAGGGGCCCCTTAAACCTGTACCTGCGCCCTTCTACCAACCTCTGATCACCTGACCTCTGCCCACCTCACTTCCACATACATCTAATTACTGTATCTCACCTCTACTCATCTCCCATCTTTATGCCTCACCTCTTCCCACCTCACCCCACATCAGCTAAACTCACCTCACCTCTTCAAACTTCTTTCCATTTCACCTCTGCCTATCTATACCCACCTCTGCTCACTTTTTCCATTTCACCCCCATCCACATCACCTTTTTCCTGCCTCACCACTATCCACTTATATCCACCTCACCTCTACCTATCTCACCTCTGTCTTGCTCTTGCCACCTCTGCCTACCTCTTCCCCTCCCTCTGCTCCCTATTGCCGCCTCACCTCTGCACCTCACCTGACCCTTTCCCTCCTCATCCCTGCCCACTGCTTCCCACCTAAGCTAACCAATTTTTCCAGAGAGACAAATTTTGAACTTCCAAATTGTGACAGCTTAACACATTTTTCATGTCTGACCAATGCTGTTGCCATTGAAAAATAACCTAGCAATTTGTGAAGCTGCCACAATTTAAGGCAGCATTAATGAGAAAAATACATAATACAAATCTATATAAATATGCTGGATGGCGTTTTTTTTTTATTTTAATGAAATGAAAAAGTGGTCACCCCTGGATTTTATTCCTACCATGAGAGTAAGCCACAAGCTTGGCGGGAGATTTATTCAGTTTGGGTGTATATGTGACCCCTCCTCTCATTAACCGATGTGTTTATATAGATTTTTAATTGCGAGAGTGCTCCTTTAAGCTTCTCAAATTTGTCCCTCTGAGAAAATGGTCAGCTTATCCCCTCATTGCCTCTATATATGTCACCTCTACCCACCTCTGCCCAATTTTTCTCACCTCACTTCCACCTGTCTCTCTTTTGCCTACCTCTACTCTTCTCTGCTTACCTCACCATGTCCATCCTCATCTGCATATATATAAAAGCATATTTAAAATTACAACTTTCCTGATGTAAAGGTGTATCTGAGCCCCTGGGCTCCATATCATTCTTGTGGGGTACTTGGTGGTACCGTAACCTATGGAAGCAGGTTGGGAAGGTTGTTCACTGGATGTTAAGCTCATCCCTTGTCTCTCTGTGGGCTTCTTCCTTCTTGTTGTGATTTAATGAGGTAATTAAATATAGTAAATTAAACATATGTGCGCTTGCGGAAGATTTTGATCTTCTGGGGAGAGCATGCATGAGATTCTGTATAGTTGTTTTGAATATAGGAAACTCAGGAGCTGACATAGAGATACAGTATATGTGGATGGCTAGCATGCTTGATGCTGGGAAGCAGGAAGGAGGGCAGGGGATGGAGGAGGGAGGCTGGAGGGATGTGAGGGAGGGAGGTGTGAGGCTGGGGGTGTGCACAGAGCTGCTGCCTCTCCAGTCTGCTGTGTGTAGCATTGTGATAAGGGCTGATCTCTGGGATTGCTGTGAAGAAAGGAAAGCGCCAGGATTCAGATGATCATGGATCAGACCCCTTTCTTGTCTCCGCAGACCCCCCTGTAACCAGGCTTTTGTCGGAATGATCTTGGATCTCCTCCAGCCCCACGAACATGGATGACAAGTCCAACAAGCTTCTCCTGGCCCTGGTCATCATCTTTCTGTTTGCAGTGATCGTCTTGCAGTATGTGTGCCCGGGCACGGAATGCCAACAGCTCCGATTGCAAGCTTTCAGCTCCTCTCTGGTGGACCCTTACTGGGCTGAGGATGAGACCCCAGTCAAATTCATCCCCAAATTCAATTTCTCTGTGGATGATCTGCTGAGGAAGGTGGACTTCAACATTAACGGAGATGATCTTATCGTATTTCTGCACATCCAAAAAACAGGGGGGACCACGTTTGGTCGCCACCTGGTCAGGAACATCCGCCTGGAGCAGCCTTGTGAGTGCAAAGCTGGGCAAAAGAAATGCACCTGTCACCGACCTGGCAAGAAGGAGACCTGGCTTTTCTCCAGGTTCTCTACAGGCTGGAGCTGTGGGCTACACGCAGACTGGACCGAGCTGACCAACTGTGTCCCTGCCATTGTCGACAACAAGAAGGAAATCAAGCTGAGACCCCTGAGGTGAGTGACTTCCTATAAGGCTGGGCATCTCACCCTTTTCTGTATGACTATTTTATTATTTTGGAAGAAGGTATTGATTATCACCTACCCTTCATTTATGGATAGATCTTACCAAATTAGCCAAAAATAATAGGAGGCAAAGGTATGTTGTTGGCATGTCAAGAATTAAATCTGGGTACTTATGTGCTGAAGATCCTACCCACTATGAACACAAAGAAGAGCTGATGCTCTTTGTCTCATTATTATTAGCTGATAGCAATGTCTGAATAGGAAATCCTTCAGGTATGAGAAGGATCCCATCATGAACGGTAGAAGAAAGCTGCACATGAAGGCTTAAAGACACAGCGAGAGGAAGGCATTTCTCACTTCAGCCCGCAGCCCTAGCATGTGGGCTCCTGATCAGCTCCTGATCAGCAAGTTCCAGTCTGCTGAACTGAGCTGCAAGAGGGAGTTTAACCCTTTCAGCCTGCCTGCATCACTGTATGGGTTCATTGAATGACTTGGTACCCTACCAGACACATCTTCTGTACCTCTTGTAGATGAAGAGAGAACTAGCCTAATAAGGGGTATTCTTTGGCCTTTCTTGCATCTTCTTTGTAAATCGGCACATATAAAAAATGACAAAAAATATTTGAACCTGATTGGCTGTTGAAAGGCTAGTATGTGTCTACTGTACTATAGTTATTTTTATACAATAGGCAGAGTGCTGAATCACAGTAGATCATGTATCTATTTCAACTGCTATCATAGCATTTGGTACCTAAGAGCTTACAATCTAAGGGGCGCAGCACAGAGACTTACATACACATTTATAATGATTCTAAGTGACAACTGGGGTTACAGCAAGCAGGGTTAAAGCAACTGTTAAAAATCAGTGGGAAAATGTTTACGTTTCCTTGTGTGGCAATCCGAAGCTAAAATTTGATTGGCTGTTTCAGGCACTGGCCTTCATTTTTCTTTTTGTGTATTGCTGAAATCACCCACTGTGTACTATATTTGTCTTAAATATTAAAACCCTTCATGCCTGACCTAGATGTGTGTCTTTAAAAACACGCGTTTTACAGGGTAAGATGCAAATATGGTTGCGGTGGTATTTGCCTATTATATATATATAAGGATACACTGAAAACTTTGTATACAAAACATTTGTTTCATCCAACCCAAATTTTAAATAAACATAAAACATAAATATATATATATATATATATATATATATATATATATATATATATATAATTAATGTTTTTGTATAATGTTTTATATAAATATATATATATATATATATATATATATATATATATATATATATATATATATTATTATTATTATTTTTTTCTTGTTCTGTGAATAAAGCTGTAGTAGGGGGTCTAAATCTTACAAGTCCTAATATATATATTATATATTTCTGGTCCAAATCATTTTATTAGTTTTACGTTCCTTCCTTATTCCAATATATACACTTTATTCTTATTTATATACTTTAGCAGCATTGTTAATGAACCTCTACGATAGCTTGCGGTTTACTATATGAGCAAGGGGCGAGCTAATTAACACCGATGGTAATAAACATTTCATCCCCCGCCATAAATGTATTGGTGTGTGTGCGGAATGGGAGATTTGGCTGGAACGTGCTCTGCAGGCTAAGGGCAGGTTGGCTGTCAGGAGGGGCAGGTGGTCCTCGGCAGACTCACACTGTGTGCTGAGACTCAGCTCCCTTCTTTTACTTTGTATGAGACCATTTACTGCTCAATAAACTGCCACTGAAAGGGCTTCAAGCAGGTGAAGTTTACATTAACTAATGGCTGTGATGAAACAAACATAGTTTGTCTCCTGAGCTTAAACAGCAAAGGATGTACAGTCGCTTAAAGAAGAAAAAAAGAAGAAAATAATGTCATCCAAAAGGCATTTTTTTCAGTGAAGCTAAATCCCTTTCATCCCCAAGGCCCAGTTCACACATATTTGCTTTTGAGTGCTAAAATGTTCGTTTATACTGTACCAAATTGCGCAATTTATCTGCTACCATTATATTTATTGGCTCAGGTATGCTCGGTGGGTTTCGAAACCTCCTATAAGAGGCAATTTGTGCTTATTTTATTAAAATCAATGGTAGTACATGTACAACCTTACTTAAGTGTGTATTTCCACCAATGCCCCTGTTTTCAGTTTTACTAGTTATGCTGCAAGAATAAAACATATTAGTGTTAACAAAACATATATAGAAATGAGATACATGGAATCGAGCGTCCAATATGCCTTTTAAAACACAAGTCTCGGCAGGGTGGCCTCACGCATTTGCATGTTAGCGCATACTTTCAGGCGAGTGTTGCAAGTGTCATTTTTTTTAATATGACTATATAATATTTTTAAAAAAGGCAAACAATACATGGAAACTTAGAAACATAGAAGGTTGACGCCAGAAGGACACCACATGGTCCATCTAGTCTGCCCTATGCTTATCCCAGACATGCTTATATTCACTTACTGTTGATTTTTCAACTACCTCTGCTGGACTTTTGTTCCACGCATCTAATACTTTTTAAATACAATAATAATTCTGATGTTGTTTCTGATTTTCACCCTGACTAGCTTCAGGTTTTTCTGTCTCTTGTTCTGTCATTATGTCTTTTCTTAAAAACACTTCCCTCCTGAAACGTATTTAATCTTTTCCCATATTTAAAGGCCTCGATCATATCCCCTCTCTCCCTTCTTTCCTCCAGACTGTACAAATTAAGTTCTTAAATTCTATCCGGATAGGTTTTAAGTTTAAATCCTTCCACCATTTTCATTGGCCGCCTTTGAACCCATTCAATTTGAGCAATGTATTTTTGTAGGTAAGCTCTTCAAAGCTGTGCATAGTATTCCAGCTATTGCCTCTATACTGTGGCATCACAACCTCCCTTTTCCTACTGGTGATGCCTCGAGCTATGCAGCCGAGCATCCTGCTTGCTTTCCCTACTGCCTGGCTACACTGTCCACTCAACTTGAAGCTGTCAGTAATCAGTACCCCTAAATCTATCATCCAAAGTCCTGGCTAACACAGTGCTGCCCATACAATTTGAATGCATAATTGTTGGTTTCAATAGAAGATGTGATTTGGGCTAACCATACCAAAAACGCAGTTTGTAATAGTTTTTTTTTTTTAAATGCACCTCACCAAACTGCACAGATAAGAATGGAAACACGTTGTAGTTTATGATGCTACCGATTTGCATGATATTAGTGCAGTTTTTAGGCACTCATGTATTTACCGCTTTATATAAATCCGTGGATTGAGATTAGCATGTTATTACATAATTATCCGTAGCCTTATTTCGTATTGCAAAGAAACTTTAGGATTTTAGGAACTTAAAAACGGGTGTGAGGAAATTTGCACATGGGCCATTTACCTCTGTACCCATCTTCATCATCCTGCATCACTAACAGCTTCCTGCAATGGGAAAGAGCAGCGCCTTGTAATGAAAAATATGAAGCTTGTGATCACACCTAGGCGCTTTCTTATTGCTTATTCATGCATTGTGAACGTGCAGTTTCTTGCGCTTTGTGTTCATTTATAATGTGTTTAATTATTAGCATACTATCGTACTTTTACTATTCTATGTTGTACAATAATTAATTACATATCAAGTGGGGTTCTTGTGCATTTTATAATTATTGCAATGAAAATTGTGTTTTGGGCAATGTAAAAAACGTACATTACTGAAACATGAACTGGATCATTTACTGATGGTACATAAGGCTTTGTATGTTTCTGGGACCGTTTAAAGCTGGGTAATACACAGAGGGAACAAATGAAGCTAAAAAGGCTTTTTTCATATTGAGCGTTTCTGTTCTTCAAGCACAGTTAACATCGGGGTACATTTGTTTCACATCGGCTTTTGTGCAGTTTTTGTATATACGTGAGCATGCATTTTACATTAGTCTTCAGCTGTTCCGATGCGCATGTAAAATGGTAAACAAGCCCTGCTAATAGAAAGGCAGAATTTCAATGTATTTACACCAACATGTGGTGGATATCTATTGTATGGCACTGTACTATTAATCGAGAATTTTTGTCTAGGGGCTCTTTTGAGGATAGAGAACTGGAGTAAAATGCATGTAAAAATGCATTAAAAACGCACAAGTATGTTCAAACTGTATTTTAAAATGCAGAGATCTGAGGTGTAAGCTCAACCTTAGAAGGATCTGACCAGTGTGTTACAATTGAAGGACTTCTAAAGCACTGGAGAATAACTGTATAAACAATATCTTTTATGTTCTAAAATGTTGTTACTGTATAACTTTGGGGATAAGTTAAAAGGAAACTCCACTTTTTGGGGCTTTCCTAATCAGATCTTCAGACACAAAGTTCCCTTGCTCAGTTGCTACCACTCACACAGTATCCATTGCTAAATTCAGGGCCCGGGCATCTTCAGGAGATCGAGGTTCTTCTCAGGACTATTTGGGGTTTTTAATATTAGGACTTTTCAGCCTTGGTACTAAAGTCACAACTAGATAAAAGCCAATTAATTCAGAAAGAATGGAGTTGATTCTAAAAACTTAATTACAGTGACAGATGAAAAAAATGTGTACATCAAATTCTCCCATTCCAGTCTCAAATTCTGTCTATTACCTAATTTTCTGTCATAGTTTTTATGCCTGTCCTGACAGCTATTAGGTTCAACGTGGTTGTTTACCTTCAATTAACTATACCTAAACTAGTTTTCTAGTTCCTTACTTACACTATTCTATACTTAATACCAGGTTGCAATCTGACAAGCCACTTGGGCATCTCTAACTACACCATCCAGGTGAAACCCATTGGGGTTTTGAGCTAGGTAAACAACACACCTTGGAGGATGTCAGACATAGATGCTGGTGTGAAACACAGCCATTTGGGCCCACCAGAGAAAAACATTCTCTGCAGTGGTAATAGTACTTGTAGTAGTAGCAAAAGTAATTATCCTTGCGGTCCACTCTACAGCTAAGACAAAATTCAGTTGTAAATAATATAAAACCCGATTTCTATTAACCAGAACACATAACTTACTGAAGAAATAAAAAAGTAAAAAACTCAGAAAACATTCAAGGTAGGCCAGAAACATTGTTCTGATGTTCCTCTCAGATAATCCCCCCCCCCCCACTGCGTTTTGGATGTCAGGGTTATCTTAAACGCTGACATCCTGCTGAATTACACCCCCTCCCCACCCTTAGCCATCATTGAATTATGGAGCCTCTTCGTCGACCGCTGTTCGAATCCCACACACTGCTCCTCAAATCTCGCGAGCACTTGCTTCCATTGTCATTGGACGCACATGCACGATATCTGAGAGACAGTACAGTGTCTGTCGGGAAGCCTTCGGCTTCCAAGATGGTGCTGCCCTGTGGAGGGTGGGGAAGGAGCAGAGGGTTGCCAAGCGCGACTTCACTGGAGAGGTAAGTGTTTGATAGTTAACTGCTAAACTAGAGGGACAGAGGGGCTGGGCAAGACAGGTTTGGGGAGTTTTCATTAACTCCCCAAGACCTGAAATGTTCCTCTTTAAGTTACGTATCTTTTATACTACCCTGGTGGCCCTAGGGCAAAACCTTGGACCCACCAGAGGATCCTGGTGTTCTGGTTGGCTACTCCAACACTGAACACACACACATAACTATATATATTAATTTATTAACATTTTCACTGAAAATGTTCTCCCATATGGACATTGATATTATCGTGAGGCTTCAAATGATTGTCCAGGCAAAAGAACAACAAACTATATAGCCACCTTTTGTCCCTTGGAGATGATCGTTCCTTGTCTGGTGCGCTAGATCTCAACTGGTAATCAGATCGAGTTCCATGCCGTCCAATCCCCAGTCACATCCACTTTCACACTGGCCATCAGTCACAGTAACACAGTAAAGAGTTTGTTGTTTTCTAGCCTGAACAAATTTTCTTCACTTTAAATGAAGTCCAGTGTGTAGAAGGTAAGTATGTAGCCTCATGCCTCTGTGGCAACCCCTGGTCTGATGTCTGGAAAAAGTCAGCTAAACTGGACTTTTCACTTAAAGCCTGGTTTGTATCCTTGATTTCATTTCTTATACCTACGTTCACACAACCTCCAGGAAGAGTTTTTAACCAATGATTGTTGTAGGAGTAGGATCTTACCTGTCTGCGAAAGTTAGCCCACAGTTTATGTTGTGTTTTAGAGTTAGGGTATCATCTGTTGCTTTCTGGTTTAGATGTAAGTTAGCTGTCTCTGTCATCTTTTTCATGGAGCAGGGTTAAAGCACAATTCCAGGCCATTTTTTAGCATACCTCCCGTTTCCCCGGAAATAGGACCTACCCTGAAAATGAGTTCTAGTGAGATTTTTCTGCATTTTTTGCTTATGCATGAAATATAAGCCCTGCCCTGAAAACAAGCCCTAGTTACAATTCAAAATCCAGCTGCCAGGCTTCAGCAGAGAGACGGGAGTGGCTGTATAGAAGGTAAGAACACATTAAGGTTGTAAAGAAGAGGACACATCAAGGCTGTAAAGGAGGGTGAGGACACATCAAGGCTGTAAAGGAGGGTGAGGACACATCAAGGCTGTAAAGGAGGGTGAGGACACATCAGGTCACACAGGTAAGCTGTCTGTCGGGAGTGAAATGTCTGATCTTGTGGGCTCTACCCTAGCCTGCCATCATGCCTGGCACATGGCCGAATCCCAACCCCCCCCCCCCCCTCGCTGCCAGCTGGCTCTGTGCACTTACTGTAATGGAGCTGCTGTACTGCCACCACCATCTTGCCAGTCCCCAGCTGGCTTAAAGACGTCCCCTGAAAATTTGCCCTGTCACCTATTTTTGGAGCAAAAATTAATATGAGACGTGTCTTACTTTCAGGGAAACAAGGTACTTAAGATCCTACTTTCAAGGATCCACATGGGGAGTTAGTGTAAAAGATAAACTATAGGTTTCAGAAGTATTAGAGGAATATCACTGGCCCCAATAACAGCCTAATAATGTTCTGACCCTGGGTTTGTTCTTTTCCCATCACTCCTCCACCCACTCAAGACATTCTAATTTGAAATGTGCAACTGCCTAAAACCCGAGATTAGAAAGCCTAAAACTGGGCAAAATACTGATCCTACTGCAATCATACAAATGCTGCAGCTGCATCTTTGTGTTTACCATGCTGACCGCAGCCAATAGGGTGCACGACCACTGAGGGGACTGCATTGGTGCCCAGTGTTCACTGGCCAGGGGGAGCATGGACTAGCTGTGTAAAAATGTCTGATTTTTAATTAATCTGAAGGCATGGATACAATAGCCATGATTTGCTCCGTAATCTTTTTAAAGTGGACCAAAGCTCACGGAGATCGTCCCAGGAATCTATAAGAGCCCACAGATTCCCATCCAGAATTGGGATGCCCTGCTGAGTGAAACCCCCCAGGTCGTCCATAAATTCACTTTTTTTACGCGGTCCAACGGAATATGTGCAAGCAACTGCTGCATATACCTCTAGCAGGATGCTCCTATTTAGGGGGTAACAGGGGATGCACAGTCAGCGCGCTTGAATCCGCTCATTTTAGACGAGCTCCTGGACGAAGGGGCTTGAGAGGATCTGAGCGCGCTGATTAGACGAGCACCCATTCATGCGTCGTAGGACCGGGAAGAGGTGAGTTTGTTTGAGCGACCTGGGGGGTTCACACAGCGGGGCACCCCCTGATCGGAGTGACCCAGGGCAAGGTCCAAAACCCAGGATAGTCAAAATAACAGCCAAATCCAATTTTTGTACACCACACCATGCGTTGTAATCCACTTCACCTTGATGTAGGGGAGCATCAGCTCCCAGAGGCACTGCTGCAATCCAAAACAAATTAAGAGCCAGTACACCCTCTGTTTCTGAATCTTTATATTTCATTGGTACAGTTACATGTGATTCTGTGCCCAAGTTTTAGGTTGACACAGCAGCCCATTTTTAAAGGCAAGACATTAAAAGTTGCCGCATCACATGTGACTGTACCAATGGAAAATAACTCAGCATAACTCAATTACTCAATATTCATTTCTGGTTCATTTCTTGTTTTCTATGGGAAATCCAAACACATCGAAACTAAGCCTCCCCAAATTTGTTTGTATTCCCTATTGTGTCTACAAACTGAATTACAGACTTTTAGGCCCCTTTTACATCATGTTGGATTACGAATACTCCAATGCAATGAAATTGGCAAGAGATTTATTAAAATCAATAGGCCTCTTCACACCTTTGTGCTTCAAGCAGCCCCACAGTGCAATCACAACACAGCACATGCATGTCTGTGGTGCAGGAAGATGCTTACTACCTCCCAATCCACTGCTGGTTCCACTGAGCTGGCATCCCCTGCGGGCCCTCGGGCCACCTTTGGTCTTCTCGGGGTCCTTCCTGTCTCTCACTGCCTCCTGGGTCTCCTGCTGCAGATGGCACCTTGGTCTCATGCTGCTGCCACCACTTCTAATACTGGTCGGGCCAGGTCTTCTGTCACTGCCGCTAGGAGACAGGAAGCAATAGTGTAATGCATAGCAGCATATAGGGCCACCACTGCATCGCAACTGGAGAAAAGCACAGCATTACTGCATTACTGTACTGCGCTGTGCTGCCCCTGTGCGTTTCCACAGTGATAGAACCCTAAACTTGCCTCCCATCTATCTCTGATCATGGCTAGGATCAGGGGTTGGAAGCTTCATGGATCATTTTCAGCATTTAAAGAAAAACATTTGACCAATGCATCATTGTCACTCCCCAAGCACAATAATTAATATACCTATTATAGGTATTAAGTCACGCTAGCTAGTACTTGGTAAGCTTGGCCTTTTTTGGTCCCCATAAAAGCTCTGACTGGCTGCATGCCAGTAAGGTGGCACCTGCAAGCATGGCTTCTGCTGACAACAGCAGTAAATGGTGTTATAGGGGAAGAGTTTAGGAAACAAATGAACATTGTTCCTATTTAATACCACCCACTAGTCCTAGGGAGATCACTTGCATAAAAATGGTAGGGCCTGCTACCTTGTGCTGTGAGCCAGTTGCCTTGATTTACTTCTTTAGATATACCATGACCTGGAGGAACCTTTACAGATATATTCAGAACCACTTTCAATTGTCCCCATAATCTTCACAATTGGGGGTAAAAAAAAAAGCTCAAATAATGTAAACACCCTCTTATAATTGGGGATGTGATTGTGTTTAACTGTTAAACACAGCTACCATCATTTACAATTGATTCTGCTTCACCCAATGTAAAGTTCAGCTGCTCTAGGGGGATATTACACAGGAGATGTCGCTGAAATGTGATAGAAGAGTGGACAAAAAGTCTAGATGTGCCATGATAGACTCCTACCTAAAAAGACTGAATGCTGCCATACATTTAAAGTAATGAAGCTTTATTTAGGTAAAATTTCAGCGGAACCCAGGCACCCTATGGCACATGCAACAGCCCCTAGAAAACAAAACAAAAATTTATGGTAAAATAATTATAACCATCCCAGCCCATTGGAATGTATGGGATAAGGCCACACAATGCAGGGTGAATGTCATGTCCCACGACTTGTGTTTCATTTTACTCGGGGTAACTGCTTGATATAGTGTTTATTTACATAGGCTGAGCAGTGTGCCTTTAATTGCTTTTGCCCCTTCCTGGCTCCCTTAGTCTAGCTGTGATGCCAGAAGCTCCTCCCTTCTTCCTCTTTCCTCCAGCCATATTCTAGTTTGCATCCAAGCAGTGCACATGTGCTGCTCCCTCCTGCAGTCTACAGTCTTTTTACCTGCTGCTGTTATGGGTTTACATCACATGTTTCCTGCTGTATTGAGCATACATTTCAAGATTCTTGCTGTAAGAAGTGTTTTTTGCAAGATTCTGAACTGAAACAAAGCTTCTGAGACTTATCTACGTATATCCGTCTATCTGTCAAGCCTTATGGAGTAAGAACACCTCAGTCACAGACACACGCAGACAAGGTGAAGCTGTCTACAGGATTCACATTACTGCCATCTGGTGAGCTCCTGGTCTTATCTGGCACTCGTCCCATTGCCGGTGCTGTTGATAGATGGGACACTACCTGGCACTATCACAGGTGCTCTGGATTTTTGACTTGATAAATACACCTTTTGCACTGGGACCTGACATTCAACTGACTCATCTGGCACTACGTGGCCTTAGCATTTGTGGCCTTACAATTTCTTAAATGAATCCCAATGTCTAAGGGTGTGCATAGTTATGCAACATCTATATTTTCATTTTTCTACCCTAAATAATTTCATTTTGTTTTCTCTAGGATTGCACAGATGTTTAGGCAAGATTAAAGGTGGAAAAGGTTCTGAAAGGACTTTTCTTGGTCTGATTTTTTTTTTTTCTGGACAAAAAAACTTCCATTTTACCATGAGCTCGTAGACTTTTTATATCGACTGAACTACACAGAGCTAGGAAGGAAAAATCAGTTTGCCAGTGGCACAGCCACCATATTGGCAGTGTGTGCACGCAACAGGTTCTTTTTCTTTTTTTTCTGGTTCATTTAAGGTCAGCACCTATCTCTAAGCCCTGCTGGTTAATTTTGCAGAGTACATAGCGGCCCTAACATCGGCAAAGCAATATGTGTGTTTTCTGTGTAATTAAGTGCCTTCATTTTCCCGCACTTAGCACACACATTCCCAGGAATCCGTCCTGCGCATTAATGGCGGGATGTGACTGGCATACTGCGCCGTGCTGCTAGAATGACACGGAGGCCTAATTACACAAATCTCGCTGAAGGAAATGGAGCTGTGGTGAAGCAGCACCAGGTGATCGGTGCTACAGGGGGACCATCATTCATTAGGGTCTTTTCTACCTGTCATGTCGTCCTGGAGCTGCTGGATTGTTCCCCGGCTCGCTTCGTACATTGTATGCTCTGATTTTATTTTTTTTTTTTATTATACTGTATCTTCATGCTTTATGAATTAGAATACTTTATTTGTGGTCTAGTTCGGGGTTTGACAGTTTACATTGTTGTTTTTGCCTTTTCACTGAAATGCTAAGTATTAATGTTGCTGGATATGTAACCTACCTGTCTCCAACTAACAGAAACAGGTTGCCTATGGTAGATGGTGTGTAACTTATCCTTTATATCTGCCACTTTTAGTGGATGATCCCCATCTTTGACCACAGTTTAGGCATGTAATAAAAACAAAGAGGCCGATTCAGTAATAGCGGCAGGTAGCGACAGTTGAGCGACTGTAGCAGTATTTTCACAGCGCCCGCTAGTAGTCGCTGTGCTTGGCCATTGTTCGGTTGTTGATAGCGACTGAGTCGGTGTGCAGTAATGTTGAATACGGGGTGGCGAGTCGCTATTTGACAGGTTCCGCGATGTATGGGTGCGCATGATAGCGACTGGTCAGAGCGACCGGCTCCCACCATATTCATCAAGAAATCACGCTCAAAAAATTCTCGCGCTGTGAAATGCATGTTTAAACCCCAGAGCGCTGGGCGGCGATGTGTTAAAAGTAGTTTTTTAACCCCCAAACCACCATATTTTTTGAAACGAAAAAAAAAACATTTTTTGAAAGAATTTAGTAATATGAATACAATAATCAGACCTGTAATATCAATTCTGCACAATTTTTTTTTTTTTACCTTAAAAAAAAAATTATCTAACATGGCAGAAGTGGTCACAGAATTTTTCACATTTAAAAAAAAAACAAAAAAAAACATTAATAACAATTAATTATGAATATTTAAAGATTGTTCCATTGAAATGCATTGGAGAGCGCCAGGTAGCGAGAGGTCATACCTGTCACTGTTCAAGGTCGGACGCTGGCGCTGTGGGCTGAGGCTGGAATAATGATGAATGAGTCGCTATATGGCGCTATCTCAGTCGCTAAGCAGGATCGGCTTGATAAATGTGTGATTGTGGTGGGGAGCCGGCGTTCTCGTGGCGGTGCCCGTCATTACCGGCCGCTCAGCAGTCGCTACCTGTCGCTATTCCTTCATAAATTAGGGCCATAGACTCAACTGGACTCAACTCAACCCAGCAGGCAATACAGGAAATGCAAGCTAACATGGAGGTTGATTCACTACTATTGCCAAGTATCGGCAGATGAGCGTCTGTATAGCGGCGCTTAGAGCAACCGCTAGTAGACGCTGTGAGCGGGTATAGGATGCTGTAACAGAGCGCCTCAGTCGCTCTAGTAACCTGGCCGGCATTGATTAATGTGATGTATGTTGGGTGCTCTTACACCTGTACAGCGCTGCAGGGAGCGAGAGGTAGCGCCAGCTCAGTGCGACTGACTCTCAGCGTTCCACACCATACTTATCAAAAAAGACACACACAGCGTGGGCGCTCTAAAGCTGTTCGCTGTAGCATAGGTGAATATTTATTAAATGCAAAGCTTACTAGTGGTGAAATGGGTGGAAATTATCTTTGGGGCCCACCTGAGAAAATTATTCTTGAGAGTCAGCAGAGGAAATCATTCTTTGGGGGCGGCAGAGAAAATCCTTCTTTGTGTCTACCAGATGTTATCATTCTTCGACCCTCCCCCCCAGAGATAGCAATTCTTGATAAACTCCTTTCAGATAATACAGAGTTTGTTGCATAATATAAAACTAACTGGGCAAAACCAAAACAACTATGGGGGTTATTTAAGAATGGATAGCACCAGGTAATGCCTCGTAGCGTCTGATGAACGTTGGGGGCGCTGTATGCAAAACCAGGTTTAGTAGTGTCCGATGTATTATTACAGGCGGCTCAGTGTATAGTGCCAGCGCTCTAGCTTCTAGAGCGCCAGGTATTACAAACACTTATATATATAAATATATATTTTTTATATTTTTATGCAGAATTGTAATTACAGGTCTGGCACTAAATGTCACAGTGATAAAACAATGTCATTCCATGTGTTTTCACTTTGTTACTGGTGGATATGTGTTCAAAAACAGTCTTTAATCACACAGCGTCTTGCGCTCTATGCTATAGCAACCAGATTTAGAGCGCCGACTTAGGCCCTTATTTAAGAAGGGATAGCGTCAGGTAGTGGCTGGTTAATGAGAGGTAGCGACAGGTAGCGACTGGTCAACGCCGGACATGGCACGCAATTACACATTTATCAAGCAGAATCTGTTTAGCGACTGGGATAGCGCCATGTTGCATCTGATTCATCATTTTCACAGCCTCAGTGAAGTTCAGCCTTGCACAGTGCCAGGTATGACCTCTCGCTATCTGTCGCTCTCCCATACATTTCAATGGATGAACCTTTTCTTCTCTTTAAACAGGATATTTGTTTTGCTTTTTTTTCCAAAAAATCACAAATAATTCTGTGACCTCTTCTGGCATTGAAAAAGCAGTTTTTTCATAATTTTTAATTTTTTATGTATTTCCTCAGAAATGACATTACAGGTCTGCCATTAAAGTGTTCATGTTACAATGTTGTTACAATGTAATTCCATATGTTTTGGCTTTGTTACTAGTTGATAGATGCTGGAAAACAGACTTTAAAGTGGACCAACACCCTGGGGGGATCGGGCCGGGGAATCTATAAGATTCCCGGGCCGATCAGATCCCTCCCCACGGGGCATCCGAAATCGGGATGTCCCGCCGGGTGAAACCCTCCAGGAAACCCACAATCCTACCTTTTCCACGTTCCAGTGGCGCATGCGTGTCCGCCGCCTCCCGCGCGTCCCTCTAGCAGGGCTATTGGGGTGCCCCATCGAAGTGGACCAAAACCCAGGATAGTCAAAATCCTAGGTGTTGGTCCACTTTAAACACACCGCCTCCTGCACTCTGGGCTTCAAACAAGTATTTTTCAAACCCGGGGATTTGTGAGGCTGTTTTTTTGCTTAATATGGTGTGAGTCGGACGCTATGACCAGTCGCTAACATGCGCTCTCATACAGCGCTGTACTGGTCAAATAGCGACTCCTCACAATGTATTCAACATTACTGAACAGCGACTAAGTCGCTATAAAGTAGCGACCCAGGGCTGAGCACAGTGACTACTAGCGGGCGCTCTGAAAATGCCTGCTACAGACGCTCATCTGTCGCTACCTGCCGCTAATGATGAATCAGCCTGCCCGATTTAGAATATGGTGTGGAGCGCGAGAGTCAGTCGCACTGAGCTGACGCTACCTTTCGCTCCCTGCAGCACTATACCGGTGTAAAGCGCCCAACATACATCTCATTAATTAATGCCGGCCAGGTTACTAGAGCGACCGAGACGCTCTGTTACAGCGGCCGTTACCCGCACACCAGCATCTACTAGCGGTCGCTCTAAGCACCGCTATACAGATGTTCATCTGCTGATACCTGGCGTTAGTAATGAATCAGCTTCTACGTGGCCCTGAAGCAGTGCGGCCCACCAGGAATTCTCCCTGTACTCCCTATGACTCTATATAAGAAGAAAAAAAGGGGAGTAATGATATTTGAAGTGAATTTGTCACCACAGAGGCCCAGAGTGGCGGTTGGAGGCCTCAGTGAATTACAGATAGGCGCCTTCTGTGACTTCCTCCAGGAAAATATACAGAGGGGTGGAACTTTATGAACAAATATTAACTTTGCATTATGAGATTAATATCCGTGCTGTTTTTTCTGAAGGTCAGTTTTGGTGTCGGTAGTAGGGATGAGCGAATCGGTTCTAACGAACCTGAATTCGCTCCGAATTTCAGGGAAATTCAGCACGAACCTGAATTTTTAGTGGTTCGTGCTGACCGAATTTTCCCTGAAATAAAAAAAAAAAAAAAAATGCCGGCATGGTGGGAGCGGGGAGGCCGGCTGCGCTGTCAGCTGTCATCAGAGGACGCATCATCAGAGGAAGCCGCTTCCTCTGATGACGCGTCCTCTGATGATATCTGACAGCGCAGCCGGCCTCCTCGCTCCCACCATACCGGTAAGTGCTGTATAGTGGGAGCGGGGAGGCCGGATGCGCTGTCAGCGGGCAGGGGAAGCCGCTACCTCTGATGACGCGTCCTCTGATGATATCTGACAGCGCAGCTGGCCTCCTCGCTCCCACCATACCGGTAAGTGTTTGCTGTATAGTGGGAGTGGGGAGGCCGGTTGCGCTGTCAGATGTCATCAGAGGACGCGTCATCAGAGGAACGCGTCCTCTGATGACAGCTGACAGTGCAACCGGCCTCCCCGCTCCCACCAGAGATGAGCGATTCGTTAAAGTTCGATTCGGACGAACCCGAATTTCTTTGAGAAATTCGGCGATTCGCCCGAATCGAATTTTTGAGAAGTTCGCTCATCTCTAGTTGGTAGTACTGTAACAAATTTACGCAGATTAGCTATTCCCTCTGACAGACACTTGCTTGCATTTTCTAATGAACAGTCTTGTGGCCATATTCTCTTTCTCTCTTATTCTCTTTTTATTAAAATCGCTCCTATTGCGGCATTTCTCATCCATTTTTGTTTTATCCAGTAAAACTGACATCCAGTTAATGCAAATAATAGAAGCGTTTTCAGAGGGCACCTCATGTTCACTCAAGGGCTCCCTCTCGTCAGATCTTCACAGCTAGATCTCGGCAGAGCGCTGTGGTAAAAGTATACGCTTGCGTCCCGTGTTTTTTTTTTTATATATCTTACCCCAGAAGAATTTAGCCCTTATTAATGTAATTGGGAATTGTCGTGAAACATGTTCTCCTCTGATGTAAATGCCAGCAAAAAGGACTTATTAGTAGATCTGATTGCTGTTTAAATTTGACTAGCCGAAATGCGGCGCCGTGCCTTGGAGAATTGGTCTATTTCTTGTGCGCAGTTCAGTGGCTAATGAATCACTTCAATATACTTTTCTGAAGGAAAGCAGAGCCATTTAAATGTGCAATGCATTGATTTACATCAAATGGATTAGGCCTCGGTGTGCTATCCCCTGCATTAATTTACGTTGTGCCGCAGCCGTAATAATGAAGATGGTACTTCAACGCAAGATCCACTCAAATGAACTTCTGGAGATCATTGGGGTACCGCAAGAAAAAAAAGAAACTAAGTAATTGGGTAATTTTTTTCCATGTTCAGGGAATTGAATCCTTCTGAAAACATTTACAAAGTAATATTGGTGGATAAAGGAAAGGGAGATAGTGCTGCGACCATTGTGTCTTTCCTTCTCCTCAGCCTTCAGTTGGCAACTTTGCAATATTAACAGTCAAAAAGGACTTAAACCAGACCAACGCAACAAACAGTGCTCCTATGCATCCCTCCCCAGGGCAATTTAGATTGCTCCACCTAAAAATTAATTTACCTTTTTCTAACTCCTGCTGTAGTAAATTTTAGAAACAAATTGGTGGCTCGTGCATTTGCAGACCACCTGCAAACAGGAAGTGCTACTGGGCTTCCTGTTACTGTGCATTGTCAGTTATGAGGCTAATTTAAGACTAGCACCATGTATCGCTATTTGAGCATCTATGTAGTGGCACTTAGCGCGTCTGCTAGTAGAAGCTGCAAGCGGGTGCCTGGCGCTATAACCTAGCTGTACTATCCTGTCCTGCATTGATGAATGTGATGTCTGGAGGGCGCTGTAGGAGCGCTCTCCCTCAATCAATGCATATGTAGCGCCCCAAGGGAAAGCCGGCCAGAGCAACACGACATTATAATAACATGACAATGCTGCAGCCAATGATAAGTAGCGCTAATTAAGTGCGTCCGACACTCGCCGCTGAAGCCCATATTTATGAAGACCAAACACAAGACCAGCGTCGGCACTCTAAAACTGGGCGCTCTAGCCCCGAGCACCGCACGCTATATGAAAAAAAGTCTGTTTCTCAACACATATCCACCAGCACCAGAGCAAAAACACATAGGCCCATATTTATGAAGGAATAGTGACAGGTAGCGACTGGTGAGCGACCGGTAATGACGGGCCCCGCCACGAGAACGCCGGCTCCCCACCCCAATCACACATTTATCAAGCCAATCCTGCTTAGCGACTGAGATAGCGCCATATAGCCACTCATTCATCATTATTCCAGCCTCAGCCCACAGCGCCAGCATCCGACCTTGAACAGCGACAGGTATGACCTCTCGCTACCAGGCGCTCTCCAATGCATTTCAATTGAACAATCTTTAAATATTAATAATTAATTATTAATTTTTTTTTTTTTTTTTTTAAATGTGAAAAATTCTGTGACCACTTCTGCCATTTTTAATAATTTTTTTAAGGTAAAAAAAGTAAAAAAAAAAAAAAGTACTGAATTGATATTACAGGTCTGATATTAATGTATTCATATTACAAAATTATTTTAAAAACTTGGTTTTTTTGGTTTCCAAAAATATGGTTGTTTGGGGGTTAAAAAAATACTTTTAACCCATCGCCGCCAGCGCTCTGGGGTTTAAACAAGCATTTCACAGCGCGAGAATTTTTTGAGCGTGATTTGTTAATGAATATGGTGGAAGCCGGTCGCTCTGACCAGTCGCTATCATGCGCTCCCATACAGCGCGGAACCTGTCAAATAGCGACTCGTCACTCCGTATTCAACATTACAGCAAACCGACTGAGTCGCTATCAACAACCGAACAATGGCCAAGCACAGCGACTACTAGCGGGCGCTCTGAAAATGCTGCTACAGTCGCTCAACTGTCGCTACCTGCCGCTATTAATGAATCGGCCTCATAGAATGACATTGTTTTAACACAGTAACAATGACACTGCAATGGCCGACCTGCACATACAATTCTGCATTAAAAAAAAAAAATTAAAAAATAACAATATAAGTGTTTGGTTGCTGGGCAGGAGAGGTGACACAATGATTTGATCCTAAAATTGAGAAAAATAATTAATTAAAAAGCTTTTTATACTCAAGCAAAAAACATCATTGAAATATATGGAATAATGCTGCTGAGTGATAGCTGCTGAACATACAGCGCCGGCGCTTAACACCAAGCCACCGCTAGTAATACATGTGATGCTACATGACGCTATTAGAGATGCTCACCAGCCTGACTTTCATATATATGGTTTTTCACATACTGCACCCGGCGTTCACCTGATGCTATGTGGTACTACGTGGCGTTAGCATTTCTTAAATAACCTCCATAGTCAATTGAGTCCAGGAAGCAGCATGGCTGAGATGCTGGGTGAGGAAGTTCCAAAATGGCCGCTACCTTTCTTTTCCAACTGTGCCAGGCTGTTGGTCCGGCTTAAGAAGCTCTGATGTTGACACATTTTCTTATGACTGCTAACTGCTATTGCCTTTGCTTCCTCACAGCTTTCCTGCTCCCTAAAGGCTTGTGATTACAGTAAGCGCCATGGCTCTTATGATTACGCTCTCGGGCTTTGTTCCGCTTTCCTTGTTTTTATGGTGAGCTTGCTGGACAAAACTCCAGGGCTGCCCAGCTTGCTCTATACAAATCTTAACATCATATTATATTTTTCTATACATGGTTTAAAAAATAACTATATATATATATATATATATATATATATATATATATATGACTTGTCTATATTGCCAAATATCCTTACGGGCAGGCTGATTCATCACTAACGCCAGGTAGCGACAGATGAGCGTCTGTAGCAGGCATTTTCAGAGCGCCCGCTAGTAGTCGCTGTGCTTGGCCATTGTTCAGTTGTTGATAGCGACTGAGTCGGTGTGCAGTAATGTTGAATACGGGGTGACGAGTCGCTATTTGACAGGTTCCGCGATGTATGGGTGCGCATGATAGCGACTGGTCAGAGCGACCGGCTCCCACCACATTCATCAAAAAATCACGCTCCAAAAATTCTCGCGCTGTGAAATGCATGTTTAAAGCGCTGGCGGCGATGTGTTAAAAGTAGTTTTTAACCCCCAAACCACCATATTTTTGGAAAACAAAAAAACAAGTTTTTAATTACATTTTGTAATATGAATACATTAATATTAGACCTGTAATACCAATTCTGCACAAAGTTTTTTTTTTTTTTTTACCTTAAAAAAAATATCTAACATGGCAGAAGTGGTCACAGAAATTTTCACATTTAAAAAAAAAAACAAAAAAAAACATTATTATGATTTACTTATGAATATTTAAAGATTGTTCCATTGAAATGCATTGGAGAGCGCCAGGTAGCGAGAGGTCATACCTGTCGCTGTTCAAGGTCGGACGCTGGCGCTGTGGGCTGAGGCTGGAACAATGATGAATGAGTGGCTATCTGGCGCTATCTCAGTCGCTAAGCAGGATCGGCTTGATAAATGTGTGATTGTGGTGGGGAGCCGGCGTTCTCGTGGCGGTGCCCGTCATTACCGGTCGCTCACCAGGCGCTACCTGTCGCTATCCCTTGTTAAATAAGGGCCTAATTGTTTTTTCTTTTGTTGTTGTTTGGCTGTTCCAGGCCAATTCCTGTTCAGAAAACCTGCCCATGTTTACTGCCTAGAATTTAAAAATCCGAGATGGAATTTTGGAATTAATTGTTTTGCTACCAGGCTACTGAAACTCATGAGACTCTTCCTCTTTCAAAATAGGCAAAGAGACAGCAATGTATTTACATGGAGCATCTTAGTGAGTCGACAGATCCATGTAATTCATCTTTTTTTTATCTCGTGCCAACTCAAGTCCAGTCTCAAATAACCCCCCTGCTTTGCCACACTGCCCCAGTGCTGTAATAACGACTTACCTTGTCTGAAATCCAGTGCTGTAATTGGCGCTCTGGCGGCAGGCGCACAAAGGCTGTACAGAATGGCTCTGCAGGGGATGCTGCTTTGTGCAGTCTCACCAAGATGGCCGCGCCCAGGGTCAGAAATGCTGGAGGAATGGTGCTGTATTTTGGATAATGTGTCCTTCAGGGGGGGTCAGGGGGGTTATTTCAGACGGGACCAAAAGCAGCCCTGTGCTCTCATAGATTGATTCCCTCTCCCCAGGGCATCCTGATTTGGGATGCTCCGCTATCTGACCCCCCCCCAGTCAGACTTTCAGATAAGCAGATAACCTTCCTTGTCCCCAGGGGTCCTTTTGTTGGGAAGTTTTAGAGCTGTCATTATTTTGAAGCACCTGTTGAAAGGGCACAAGATTTCTTTATGGTCATATATTTCGGGGTTTATTTAAAAAACGCTAATGCCACATAGTGCCAGATGAGTGTCAGGTGAGTGTCAGATGAATTTCAGGTCCCAGTGCAAAAGGCGTATTTATCAAGTCAAAAATCCAGAGCGTCTGTGATAGTGCCAGGTAGTGTCCCATGTATTATCAGTGCTGCAAATGGCATGGTAGTTCCCTACAGTGCCAGATATGACCGGGCGCCCACCCTGCACTGTGTGGCCTTATCCTATACATTTAAATATGATTTTATGGTTATAAGTTTTCCCTTAGCTTTTCCTGTTTTTGTCTTAAAAAAAACCCGGACCCTAAAAAAAAAAAAAAAACGGGGACACCAACAGGAGCTGTCACCCTGTATCTCCTTTAGACATCGCTGGTGTGGGCGCTGTGTTTTTCTATCAATTTGCTGGATTTCCAGCACTCCCAGTTGGCGCTAAGGGTCGCAGTTGCATCGGCTTTGATAAGCTGTGCATGGTGTCACCCGGCCAACTGGGAGGGAGCGCAGGCATAGCGCTGCCTCACCCCCTTTGGCGCACAAGCGCGGATGCAGATAGCCGCTTGTGTGAGCCACTTATCTGGCACCCGCTGAATTTTTTACTAAACCGGACCTTCACCCTGAAAAACAGCCTATCTTATATGTTTCTCCCACCCTGTACATAGGTTACAGATTGCCCACATTAAAAATCATCCTGCCTGCACCTAGTGAATTTTCGGAGCCTACATCCAAGATGGTGGTCCATGGAATCTCAGACTGCTTGCAAACAGGAAGTGTCTTCTGACTGGGCCACTCTGCATTCTGGAATTGCTGACCCCAGCTCTGCTCTGTCTGTGCAAAGCACAGCTATAACCCTCCCTGTACTTTGGACCCCTCTTCTCTCCTCAGTATGTGATGCTACTGAACCAAGATGGTGGCTCCAGTATCCTAGAGTCCTGAACAAAGTTGCAGCCCAGTGGGGGAAAGAATAAAAAGTAAGTGACTAAGGGGGTTATTTAAGAAGGTCTAGCGCCAGGTCGTGCTTTGTAGCGGCAGGCAGCGTCTGGTGAACGGCGGGTGTTGTACGCGAAACCACACTTAAGAAAGCGAATCTGGTGAGCGCCTCTAACAGCGCCATGTAGCGTCACATGTATTATTACAGGCGGCTCAGAGTATAGCACTGGTGCTCTAGGCTCAGGAGCACCATGTAGTACCTGTTGCTCTGTAGCGCTCTCCCATACATTTCAATGGAGCTTCATTAGTTGTGTATAAATAGCGTGTTTGGCAATATAATTTTTTTTTTTGGCTCAAATCATTGTGTGACCTCTCCTGGCTGCAAACAAACACTTTTATAAATGTTTTTGACTTTTTATATTTTTATGCAGAATTGTCATTACAGGTCTGGCACTAAAGTGTTATTGTCACAGTGTTAAAACAATGTCATTCCATGTGTTTTCACTTTGTTACATAGAAACATAGAAACATAGAAGGTTGACGGCAGAAGGAGACCATACGGTCCATCTAGTCTGCCCTTATGTGTATACTGTATGTACTCTTTATCTTAGGATAGATGGATGCTTATCCCAGGCATGTTTACATTCAGTGACTGTTGATTTTTCAACTACCTCTGCTGTAAGTTTGTTCCAAGCATCTACTACTCTTTCTGTAAAATAATATTTTCTAACATTGCTCCTGATCTTCCCCCGACTAGCTTCAGGTTGTGTCCCCTTGTTCTATCATTAAGTTTCTTCTCAAAAACACTTCCCTCCTGAACCTTATTCAATCCTTTCAATCATGTCCCCCCTCTCCCTTCTTTCCTCCAGACTGTACAAATTAAGTTCTTTAAGTCTCTCCTGATAAGTTTTAAGTTTAAGTCCTTCCACCATTTTTGTTCCCCGCCTTTGGGCACGTTCTATTTGAATAATGTCTTTTTGCAGGTAAGGTCTCCAGAACTGCACACAGTATTCTAGCTGTGGCCTCACCAGGGCTCTATACAGCGGCATCACAACCTCCCTCTTCCTACTGGTGATGCCTCGAGCTATGCAGCCGAGCATCCTGCTTGCTTTTCCCACTGCCTGGCTACACTGTCCACTCATCTTGCAGCTATCAGTAATCAGTACCCCTAAATCTCTCTCCTCCGAGGTCCTGGCTAACACAGTACTGTCCATATGGTACTCAGAGCAGGGATTCATTGTACCCAAGTGTTACAGGTGTATATGTGTTCAAAAACAGACTTTGATCACACAGCGTCTGGTGCTCTATGTGCTACAGCGCCCAGCTTTAGAGCGTTGACACTGTGTGTGTCTGGTGTATTGTTAAATATGGTGTGGAGTGCCGAGTGCCGGTCGCACTGAGCTGGCACTACCTCTCGCTTGCTGCAGCGCTATACTGTTGTTACAGCACCCAGCACACATCATATTCAACAATGCCGGCCAGGTTACTACAGCGAGATGCTTACAGCGCCCGATAACTGCTTACAGCGTCTACTAGCGGTCGCTCTAAACGCCGCTATACAGACGCTCATCTGTATCTGTGTTAGTAGTGAATCAGCCTCAGAACGTAGTATATATTAATTTTAGATGCTGGGAAATAGCTTTTTAAGGGTTTAGGGTTTAGACTTTTCATTAAATGATGCTGAAGATCCTGTTTAAATCAGGCTCTTAAGCTATGGCAATTTGTATGTTTGGCTTGTATGTATTTATTTTTTTTCCTTAAAGTGGACTAGCACCCAGGATTTTGACTATCCTGGGTTTGGTCCACTTCGGTGGGGCACCCCGATCGGGGGTGCCCCGCTGTGTGAAACCCCCCAGAAAGCCCCGAAAACTCACCTCTCCCCGCTCCCACGTGACCACTGCAGCCAATCCCCGCCGGCGGACAAGCGAGAGGCAGCGCCGGACAAGCAGAGCGCGTCCGCCGCCGCCTCCCGCGCGTCCCTCTTACAGGGAGCGCACCCGCGCCGGCCATTCACAGCGCACCCTCACACGCGGGAGGCGGCGGCGGCGGACGCGCATGCGCCGCTGGAACGTGGAAGGTAGGATTGTGGGCTTCCTGGGGGGTTTCACCCCGCGGGACATCCCGATTTCGGATGCCCTGCGGGGAGGGATCTGATCTGATCTTATAGATTCCCGGACCGATCCCCCCTGGGTGTTGGTCCGCTTTAAATGCTACAGGGAGTTTCCAGACAAAGTGATATTATTTACTGGCTAAATCAATAAACTGAAAATTCAAGCTTTAAAAACCACGTAAGATGAAATCTTCAGGCATGATCAAGGAACCTTACACTTTTCCAAAGCTTGCACTTTTTAGTCTAGTGAGTTAGCCAATAAATCTGTCCATGCTCAGAATTCATTGATGGCTAACACACCACTCCACTGCCTTTCGTTGTAAAAATATGCTTTTGTCGATAAAATGAAAGAAATTCAGAAAATGTAAAGCTGATCTTATTTCACTTATGTGGCAGAAAACATAAAAAAGAAATGGCAAATTGAGTAAAATACCGACTGAAATATATAAACGGTTACTTTAGCATTAGGCCAATGTCTGCTGCTCATTCTTACTCAAGTGTTCCCATTAACCGGTTAGCCTTTGTGCCATGATACGGCGGATCCATTTTTCATTCTGTATGAAGCATCTGTTCTGCATTATATCTCTGATGTAAACCTGATTTATTAATATCCTTGCAGGCCACACACTGAGGGATGAAACTCTAAAACATTTCTGCTTCTACATTCTAGAATTTTATCGAGCTGTCTCTAGTAGAATGTTATTTTTCCCTAATGAATTAGTGGACAGACGGGTAACAATACATGGTCACATGCGGGATTTCCCCAGGTACACAAGTTCCCTGACAAATCGGATGTAGACACGCATCATTCGTATTGAGTTCAATATATTGAAAACATTGATCCTTTGTTACATAGCTTTTAGCTCCTTTTAATTCTACATTGATCTAATTTAAACTATCATGAACATGTAAGAAGACTGAGAGGCCGATTCATTAACAGCGGCAGGTAGCGACAGTTGAGCGACTGTAGCGGCATTTTCAGAGCGCCCGCTAGTAGTCGCTGTGCTTGGCCGTTGTTCGGTTGTTGATAGCGACTCAGTCGGTTTGCCGTAATGTTGAATATTGGGTGAGGAGTCGCTATTTGACAGGTTCCGCGCTGTATGGGAGCGCATGATAGCAACTGGCCATAGCAACTGGCTCCCACCATATTCATTAACAAATCACGCTCAAAAAATTCTCGCGCTGTAAAATGCATGTTTAAACCCCAGAGCGCTGGCGGCGATGGGTTAAAAGTAGTTTTTTAACCCCCAAACAACCATATTTTTGGAAACCAAAAAAAAACAAGTTTTTTAAATAATTTTGTAATATGAATACATTAATATCAGACCTGTAATATCAATTCTGTACATTTTTTTTTTTAACTTAAAAAAATTATTTAAAATGGCAGAAGTGGTCACAGAATTTTTCACATTTAAAAAAACTAAAAAAAATTAATAACAATTAATTATGAATATTTAAAGATTGCTCCATTGAAATGCATTGGAGAGCGCCAGGTAGCGAGAGGTCATACCTGTCGCTGTTCAAGGTCAGACGCTGGCGCTGTGGGCTGAGGCTGGAATAATGATGAATGATTCGCTATCTGGCGCTATCTCAGTCGCTAAGCAGGATTGGCTTGATAAATGTGTGATTGTGGTGGGGAGACGGCCCGTCATTACCGGCCGCTCACCAGTCGCTACCTGTCGCTATCCCTTGTTAAATAAGGGCCTTAAATAACTATCAGGTCTGTAGACCCGGGATTATGTAGCAACAATTACCATGGGGGTAGTGTACCCAGAGGTGTAGAGATTTGTCCTGGTTCTTCTTAGACCTGTCATATGTATGAATCAAATGTGAGAGTCCACTTTAAAGGGACTCACTGTGAGCTATGCTTCTGAATATACAGTAGTATGGTGTTCCTATCCTTTCCTTCTAATGTTACCACTGCTAATGGCTACCAGTGCATAAACAACTGTGGCCTTTGTTCTACATACTAACATTGTTAGTACCTGGGTACAAAGTTGTTAGGAATAAAGTTTTCAAACTTTCTTGCTACACAAATGTGCAGAAAAATGTATCATTAGATCAGGCCACAGACCCTTGAGCAATTCTGAGGCTAATTTATTATGAAAGGTGTGGATGGCACTTGCAAGCACCTTGTCCGAGACGCTCGGCATAATGTCAAGTGAACTCCTGGGTTTTGGTTCATTCCCCCAGGTCACCACAATCGGGGGTGTCTCGCTGTATGAAACCCCCCAGGTCACCCGAACAAACTCACCTCTTTCTGGTCCTACTGGGAGGCCGATTCATTAATAGCGGCAGGTAGCGACAGTTGAGCGACTGTAGCGGCATTTTCAGAGCGCCCGCTAGTAGTCGCTGTGCTTGGCCGTTGTTCGGTAGTTGATAGCTGAATATTGGGTGAGGAGTCGCTATTTGACAAGTTCAGCGCTGTATGGGAGCGCATGATAGCGACTGGCCCTAGCGACCGGCTCCCACCATATTCATTAAAAAATCACGCTCAAAAAATTCTCGCGCTGTAAAATGCATGTTTAAACCCCAGAGCACTGGCGGCGATGGGTTAAAAGTAGTTTTTTAACCCCCAAACAACCATATTTTTGAAAACCAAAAAAACAAGTTTTTAAAATAATTTAGTAATATGAATACATAATATCAGACCTGTAATATGAATTCTGTACAATTTTGTTTTTATTTTTTCCCCTAAAAAAAATAATCTAAAATGGCAGAAGTGGTCACAGAATTTTTCACATTAAAAAAAAAAAAAATGAATAACAATTATGAATATTTAAAGATTGTTCCATTGAAATGCATTGGAGAGCGGCAGGTAGCGAGAGGTCATACCTGTCGCTGTTCAAGGTCGGACGCTGGCGCTGTGGGCTGAGGCTGGAATAATGATGAATGAGTCGCTATATGGCGCTATCTCAGTCGCTAAGCAGGATTGGCTTGATAAATGTGTGATTGTGGTGGGGAGCCGGCGTTCTCGTGGCGGGGCCCGTCATTACCAGCCGCTCACCAGTCGCCACCTATTGATATTCCTTCATAAATAAGGGCCTAAGAATGTGTGGCCGCTCGTCCAATGAGCACGCTCGGATTCACTTAAGCCCTTGCGTCCAGGAGCTCGTCTAATGCGAGCAGATCCAAGCGCACTGGCGACCGCATCCCTCGCTACCCTTTGACAGGGAGTGTGCCCGCACCGGCCAATCACAAATTTCTGGTGCAGACATGCGCCCTGCTAGAGGGATAGTGGGGATTTGGCTGCTGATTGCGCATGTGCCGTTGAATCGGAAAAGAGGATGAGTTTATGGTCGAACTGAGTGGTAACACACAGTAGGGCATCCCAAATTAGGACGAGGTGAGTGAAGCGATCCGCCCAGGAAACTTATAGATTCCTGGGCCGATCTTTGTGGGTTTTGGTCCACTTTAATAAAACTCACTTGTCGTTAAACTGGTCCTTCAGCATTATGTAATGAAAAGCCCAAACCCTTAAAGTGGACCAACACCCTCCACTGATCGGTCCGGGAATCTATAAGATTCCCGGACCGATCAGTCCCCTGACTGCTGTGTGAAACCCCCCAGAAACCCCTAAATCCCTACCTGCTCCTTGATCCAGTGGCGCCCGCCGTAAGAGTGACGCACGGGAGGCGGTGGCAGGCGCGCTCTCTTGTCCGTCGCTGCCTCCCGCTTGTCCGTTGGCGGGGATTGGCAGCAGCGGTCACGTGGTCAGGTGAGTTTTTGGGGCTTTCTGGGGGGTTTCACACAGCGGGGCACCCCCGATCGGGGTGCCCCATTGAAGTGGACCAAAACCCAGGATAGTCAAAATCCTGGGTGTTGGTCCACTTTAAAAACAATTTCCCAGGATCTAAAATTATTATACATTTTTAGTCACATACTCTTTATCCTTTCTTCCTCTGGGCTGCAATTATGTTCAAGACTCTAGGATATGGGCGCTGCCATCTTGGCTCAGAAGCATCACATATTGAGGAGAGGGGAGGGGGGTAAAAGTGCATGGGAGCGGAGTTAAAGCTGTGCTTTGCACAAACAGAGCAGAGTTGGGGTCTGGAAAAGGACAGCAATCCCATAATGTAGAGCAGCACAGTCAGAAGACACTTCCTGTTTGCAGGCAGCCTGAGACTCCATGTTCCGCTATCTTGGATGTTTAAGAGCTCAGAAAAAGCAGTAGATGCTGGTAGGTTGATTTTTAATGTGAGCAATCTGTATGTACAGGGTGGAGGGAATATACAAGATAGACTCTTATTCGGGGTGAAGGTCCGGATTAGGGCTAACAGGCAAAAGCGGCCTCATTTTGCTGGCAGCATAAACATGAGACTCATGTGGTCTGATGAGTCCAGATTTACCCTGTTCCAGTCACACGTTAGGAAACAATCCTCCAGCCTTTTACACCTGAAGGAGGAAAGCGATTGTGATGGTTTATGTAAAAAGAGGTGATCTGCTTTACTTATTTCTCTGTGAATGTTTCCCCCTTTTGCAAGACGCGTTGTTCAGAATCATGAAGAGATTGCGTCCTTATTACTTTCCTCCCCTGCTATTTTACAAGACTTCCTCCTTGATTATTGAGGGAGCTGTGGTTGCTGCAGGTGTGGAAGTATCAGTAAATCCCATTCAGCAATTACTGACTCTCTAGAGAGACGGGATATTTATCTGACAAGAGCAAGGCTCTATTTCATGTTTCCAGCGCCTTATTGCCTGCTAACAGCAACTGCTTTAAATTCCTATTGCTGCTTTATTGGGGACACACTGGGATCCATCCGAAAAAATACAAAATAAATGAAATGTGACCAAAAGGGGGACGAGGATTGGTGTATTATAACTTTATTCGGACACATTACATATCTGCTTTGGATTGCCTGTTGCGCTTTTTGGCATTGTGTGCATAGCTGTTAATTTTGTCTCATTTTGTATTGTTCTCTGTACTATAAGGCCCTTATTCATGAAGGAATAGCGCGACAGGTAGCGACTGGTGAGCGGCCGGTAATGACGGGCCCCGCCACGAGAACGCCGGCTCCCCACCACAATCACACATTTATCTAGCCAATCCTGCTTAGCGACTGAGATAGCGCCAGATAGCCACTCATTCATCATTATTCCAGCCTCAGCCCACAGCGCCAGCGTCCGACCTTGAACAGCGACAGGTATGACCTCTCGCTACCTGGCGCTCTCCAATGCATTTCAATGGAACAATCTTTAAATATTCATAATTAATTGTTATGAATTTTTTTTTTTTTTTTTAAATGTGAAAAAGTCTGTGACCACTTCTGCCATTTTCGATAATTTTTTTAAGGGAAAAAAAAAAATTGTACAGAATTGATATTACAGGTCTGATATTAATGTATTCATATTACTAAATTATTTAAAAAACTTGTTTTTTTTGGTTTCCAAAAATATGGTTGTTTTGGGGTTAAAAAACTACTTTTAACCCATCGCCGCCAGCGCTCTGGGGTTTAAACAAGCATTTTACAGCGCGAGAATTTTTTGAGCGTGATTTTTTAATGAATATGGTGGGAGCCGGTCGCTAGGGCCAGTCGCTATCATGCGTTCCCATACAGCACGGAACCTGTCAAATAGCAACTCCTCACCCAATATTCAACATTACGGCAAACCGACTGAGTCGCTATCAACTACCGAACAACGGCCAAGCACAGCGACTACTAGCGGGCGCTCTGAAAATGCCGCTACAGTCGCTCAACTGTGGCTACCTGCCACTATTAATGAATCGGCCTCTAAGGGGCAGGGATTAAATGTGGGTATTAAAAGCAACAGCCCAACTGGCCGCAACGCACTGCGGCTCACCGGTCATTGTCCCAGGTCTCCCTATGGCCATTCCGCCCCTGAGTGAGAAGAAGAGTCTCGACATGAAATAACTGGTGAGATCTTTTGTCTAAAGTGTTTTTCTAAGACTATAAGACAATAGGGCTGATTCAGCACCATGAGAGGGAGACTAAGGGGGCAGGGATTGAATGTGGGAGTTAAAATCTGCAGCCCAACTGGCCCCAAAGCAGTGCGGCCCACCGGTCATTGTCCCGGGTCTCCCTATGGCCAGTCCACCCCTGACTACGGCCCACCGGTCATTGTCCCGGGTCTCCCTATGGCCATTTCGCCCCTGAGTGCGAAGAAGAGTCTCGCTATGAAATAACTGGTGAGATCTTTTGTCTAAAGTGTTTTTTTTAAGACGCTAAGACAATAGGTCTGATTCAGCACCGTGAGACATTTCTTATTCATTTAGAATGATTTTGCTTAGTGCAATTCAGGACCATATTTGGCTGTGCAGATGTTTGAATAATACACAAAGCTAAATATGGTGCTGAATTGCAAAATGGAAAATAATTCTAAAATGTTTTTTTCTCATAAAAAATCTCATGGTGCTGAATCAGCTCTAGTTGTGTAGAATAGTCCACCCTAAATGTAGATATATCTATTTGGCATGGAGCGGTTCTAAAAACCAAGCCCCCCCCTCCCCCCCATGTACACAAGGGAATCACAAATTTAAACCCAAGTGTGCTATGAGCAGAATAAATATCATTGAGTAAAGGTAATGATGCTGTTTGTCTTGGGACTCCTGTTCTCCTTCACGTAGCTTTCCGCTGCCTCGGCACATTACTGTTAATCTTCTGGGCTCTGCTTGTCTGCAGTGATTTGGTTTCTGTTATGTCTTTTAGCTTCCATGGAATAGTTTAGAAACAATTCATACATAATGTGTCAGCCCTGGATTGCACCTCCCCGTAGGAACACTTTACACTAAATTATTTAACTTCACTGAATTCAGGGCAAATAAAGACAATTAGAGGGATCTCTTTGTTTTCTTCGTCACATATGGGCCCTCGTGTTTATCAGTAGGAGACATTTCTAAAAAAGAGGGGCCCGTACATTCTATATTTTGGTGGCCAGGGGCACCAGACTGGTCATATGGCGACCCAGGGGGAACTCCTGGTGGGCTGCTTTCACATCCCCCATTCAATCACTGCCTTCTCTAGTCTCCTTTACCCAGACCAGTGTACCCCAACAGCCAAAGTTCTACCCCCAGTGCTATAGCATAACATTCATCCACCTGGGTTTTGGTCCTTTCCCCCAGGACCCCGATCGGGGGCGCCCTGCTATGTGAAACCCCCCAGATCGCAAAAGCCAACTCACCTGTTCCCGGTCCTACAGCACATGCGTGGCTGCTCATCCAATCAGCGTGCTCGGAGGGATAGCGGGGATGCGGCCGCGGTTTACAAATGTGCCGTTGGACCAGGAAGCAAGGTAAGTGTATGGAACGACCTGGGGGGTTTCACACAGCGAGGCATCCCAATTTTGGATGCCCCGGGGGAAAGGAATCGATAAGATTCCCAGGCCGATCAGCATGGGTTTTTGTCCACTTTAAGAGTGGCCATATCTGCCCATGATCAGTTCCTGCAAATCTATATCCTCAGCCATGGAGCACACTTGATGACTGGCCAGGAAGTGGATTGAGGGGGAGGGGCATGCTCAATGGGGATGTGGTGATCTGGACATCGGCTACTCAGGGGCAAGTTAAATCCCAGGCTGATTCTTAAAGAGGATGACCTTTTCTAATGTTCCTCTTTAAAGTGGACCATCACCCTATACCCTATAAGATTCCCAGGCCGATCACCTCCCTCCCCGCGGGACATCCGAGATCGGGATGTCCCGCGGGGTGAAACCCCCCCAAAACCCCCAAACCCCCTTACCTTAGCTTCCGCCGCCGCCTCCCTCGCGCCCCGCTAGGCGTGCGCGCGCCTGCGCCGGCCGTCTGTGAATGGCCGGCGGGGGACGCGCGGGAGGCGGCGGCGGAGGAGCCGCTTGTCCGCGGCTGTCAAATCCCTTGTCCATCGGCGCTGGGAGCGGGGAGAGGTGAGTTTTTAGGGTGATCGGGGGGGTTTCACACAGCGGGGCACCCCGATCGGGGGTGCCCCACCGAAGTGGACCAAGACCCAGGATAGTCAAAATCCTGGGTGTTGGTCCACTTTAAACATCCCTCCCCCATCCGGCAGTATTCCTTGGATGGCTCCACCTACTGCAAGGATTGATGGGTAAATCTATTATTCCTTGTGTTTGGCACTGTGTAAATATTTTCCGTCTCTTTTCCAGCACCCTATTGGCAGGCAATGCGAGATGCTTCCCTGTTATGCTCATGTGTTTGGCCGTATCGGCTCTGCTGAAAGCACGTTATAATCGGCTTAATCACTAAACAGATTCTCCGTGTATAATGAATATTCCAGATCTCTTTAAATACATGGCCCTCGCTGGCAATGGCGTTGCTTTCCTATTTTGCTTTTCTTTTGATCAATGTCAGAATCAATATTTCTAACGGGTTTTACTAAGTAACTTAATCTCCATTTTTTGCAGTTGAATTTATGATCTCATAATTTAGGATCTTCTAGTGAGTGCAGATGCCTCGTACTTCAAAGAAATAAATTGTGCCGTGTATCTTCTTTTTCTTTTTTCTTTTTTTATAATCAGCTTCAAATCATCAATGTTTGCCATTTGTAAAATGATCATTCCAATTACTGAGCTACTGTAACTTTCCAAATTATGCTTTGCTGGTGGATATCTGGCTCAGGATGCATCTGGATTAACAATGATAATGAGGGACATTATCTGCATAATAAACATGTCATGTCACCCTGGACCGGGCATTAAAGAGGACCTCTCTCCTTCGCTCACCTTCCGCCGGTCCAAAGCCCAAAATTAGGCTATCACTGGAAACCCTTGCTGGTTGAAGCTGTAGGATGGCAGCCATGCAGTTGGCATGTCAGTCACATTTATTACTTCAACAGTAGAGCTTCTGCACAGGGATTAAAGCAGTCCAACAGTCGTTTCTTCCACTTATGGCTGTTGGTCTGGCTCCCGGTGCATTAAAAAGGGCTCGGAGGGCATGCAGAATGCTGGAGTCCCCCCTGTATAGCAACTCCAGAACACCCAATATTCTTACCTAATACTTGAGCTTCCGCCAGAAATGGAGCTCATAAATTGGCTGCTGGGCGGTCATGTGGGTCAGGGTGGCATCCTCTGCTTCAGACACCGGAAAGACCAACCTGCAACGCACCCACTTTAGCGCCAGTGGGCAATCGTGGCACTCCTTTTTTTGCTGAGGCTCGAGGATAAGGTAAGAATATTGGGCATTCTTGGGGGGTGATGTTTTGGGGATTCCACATTCTGAGTTCCCCGCCAAAACCTGTTTTAATGTTCTGGGAGACGGACCAACAACCATTAGGGTAAAAACGGGTGTTGGTTCACTTTAAGTGACTGACATGCTGCTCAAGCCCTCCAGCTCCACCCAGAAGCCAAAAGCAGAGCATACAGTAGTCTGTTCCCATCCAAACTGGCAGTGGGCCACTGAGTTTTTTTTTTTTTAAGTGATTGAATGCCCAACTAAAAGAACTAAAGGAAACTCACCTTTGTCCCCAGCAGCTGATTGGTCCTACTCTGGTAATCAGCAGACATGGAAGTGCTGGTGAAAGGAGTCCAGACCTGGCCGGTCAGTTACAGGGGCATAGCAATGCCCTCTCCATTCACTGCGGTGGAGGGGGTGTGCCACGGATCTGGGTGCCCCAGGGGAACTGAGTATGCCTGCCCTGGACGCCCTCTCATAGACTCCAGAGTGGGGTTTGGTCCACTTTAAATGAAAACTCCCTTTTTGGTCGGGTTTTTGGTATCTGCCTTATTGTTTTCCTCTTCTGGGTTTCACACAATGGGGCATCCTAATTTGGGATGCCCCCGGGCATGGAACATAGCCCGGATAGTCATAATATGATAAATATGATGATGGCGCCCTCTAAACTTCTGGGTCCTGGTGAGGTTGAACCTCCTGCACCCCTTATAGTTACACAAAATAGGCAGTCTGAGAGAAGCACCCCTAAGAACCCCATAACAGGAGGTGTGGCGGAACCATCCCCCAGAACTTGATAACAGGCAGTGAAGTCAGCTGTGAGCCTATGACAGGGAGCAGCATGTAGAGCTTATTGGTGAGTTTAAAGTGGACCAAAACCCACACCCTGATTTCCCCCCGGTGCTCTTAGACGACGTGACGTCAGCGGCTCCGAGCAGCCACACATGTGCCATAGGACCCGAAATAGGGGAGTTGCCTTAGGCAATCTAGGGGGTTTCACACAGAGATCGGGGTGCCCCGGAGGAAAGGACCAAAACCCAGGATAGTCAAAATCCTGGGTTTTGTTCCACTTTAACTACTCCCTGTCCACCGGTCCTCAACTGCCTCCGCTCTGTACATTACATACATACTGCTGGGCTTTCCAGGATTTAAAGCATCCAGTACTGGTAGGTGCCCCACAATGAGCACATGATCATGGGCCCTATTGCAATTGAGACCCCTGTGACATAAACCCATCTATAGACACCCAGCCTCAGGAAGATGGCACTTCTGTACAGCTGTTGTGTGGCCCGATTGTGCAGTTTGATCTTGTGCTGTGTCCAGTTATTAAGCTCTACTCAGTAGGATGTGATCTGCGGTCTAGCATTGATGTGGCTTAATTGGCACTTATGTTGTATAACTGAATATCATCCAAGCCAGGAAAGCTGCCTTACTCATTGAAGCTGTCTATGTTATTAAGCTGTTCATACATTTCTCTCTGAAAATAGTGCAAATACAATAAACACAAGCTGCCATCATTACCAATGAGTGCTTGCTAAGCCTGCCTGCCATTGCCTGCTTTGTGAGACATTGTGTAGGTGGTGAGTGCGCTTTAAAAAATCCTTTACCCAGAGAGACAGACTTAGGGGGTTATTCATGAAGGGATAGCGCCCGCTAGTGTCACGTAGCGGCACGTAGCGTCTGGTGAACGCTGGGCACTGTACGCAAAACCACATTTAAGAAAGCGAATCTGGTGAGCGCCTCTAACAGCGCCATGTAGCATCAAATGTATTACTAGAGGCGGCTCAGTGTATAGCGCCGGCGCTCTTGGTTCAGAAGACTTTTACGGGCAGGCTGATTCACTAATAGCGCCAGGTAGCGACAGATGTCTGTAGTAGGCATTTCAGAGCGCTCGCTAGTAGTCGCTGTGCATGGCCGTGGGTCGCTAGTTCATAGCGACTGTGCAGCAATGATGAATACATTGTGGTGAGTTGCTATATGACCAGTACAGCGCTGTATGGGAGCGCATGTTAGCGACTGGTCAGTGCAACCGACTCACAACATATTCATCAAAAAAACAGCCTCACGCACCTTTTTCTAGGCCAGGAGATGTCACAACATTAATAGAGATTTAAAAAAAAAAAAAAAAATCCCTGTTTAAAGAGAGATAAAAGAACGTCCATTGAAATGTATGGGAGAGCGACAGGTATCGAGAGGTAATACCTGGCGCTGTGCAATGCTGAACGCCGGCGCTGTTCGCTGAGGCTGGGATAATGATGAATCGGACGCTACATGGCGTTATTCCAGTCGCTCAAAAGATTCTGCTTGATAAATGTGTAATTGCGTGCCGTGTCCGGCGTTCACCTTCTGCTACCTGTCGCTACCTGTCATTTACAAGGCACTACCTGGCGCTATCCCTTCATGAATAAGGCCCTCAGTGTCTCTCTGCCATATATTTCAATGGCCTTTTTTTGCTCAAATCATTGTGTGACCTCTCCTGGCAGCAAACAAACACTTTTATACATTTTTTTTACTTTTTATATTTTTATGCAGAATTGTCATTACAGGTCTGGCACTGAAGTGTTAATGTCACAGTGTTAAAACAATGTCATTCCATGTGTTTTCGCTTTGTTACTGGTGGATATGTGTTCAAAAACAGACTTTAATCACAGAGCGTCTGGTGCTCTATGCTAGAGCGTTCAGCTTTAGAGCCCCGACGCTGTGTGTTTGTAATTTTTTGTTAAATATGGTGTTGAGTGGCGAGTGCTGGACACACTGAGCTGGCGCTACCTTTCGCTCGCTGCAGCGTTATACTGTTGTTAGAGCGCCCAGCACACATCATATTCATCATTGCTGGACAGGTTACTACAGCGTCTGCAATGCTAGGTTACAGCACCCGATACCCACATACGTTCTAAGCGTCGTTATACAAACGCTCATCTGGCAATACCTGGAGTTCGTAGTGAATCTACCTCTTATTATCAAATCAGTGTCTGCTCCAGGTTTATGTGGTGTCCAGGTCTCCAGGTATGGTGGATATTACTAAATAATTCACCTATTTACTAAGCTGTCCCAGCCTCATACCTTGTGCAATTTGTGATAGATAGATAGATAGATAGATAGATAGATAGATAGATAGATAAAGAAAAAAGGGAATACACAAACATAAAAACATAAAACAAATAAAAAAGAAATGCTCTTTCTTATGCATGTAACTCCATGACACTTACATACTGAGGAGACAATCTATACAGAGTATTTTCCATCCCACAGCACAATGCACACATCGCATTGCACTGTAAGCTATCTAGATTCCATTAATAGGTTCATAGCTGTTTTAGAAAGTATCACAGCTGATTACAATAGAAACAATTAAGATCAATGAATTTGGTTTCAATAATGTAACACAATCGACCTCTCAGCAGGGAGCGCGCACAGCTAGAGGGCAGCAGGTGCTTTAAAGTCAAGTGAAGACCCCTAGTTTTGTGAACCTGCCATGCATTTACTACTCTAAAGCTGGTCATCTGTTATCTGGGCTATTTGATAGCTGATCACATTTTTCTTGACTGATCATACCCATGGTGACCTTCAAATCCATTGAGACAGTATAAGAAAGCCAGGAGCATCCGTATTGCTTGCTGCTATGAGATCAACAATGATCAGCTGGGGATTTTTTTAACACGGTCCAGTTCTGCTTGATTTTGCCATTGTTAAAGGAATAATATTATGGACTACCATTTATGAAATCTTACATGTGCCCCTGTTACCCCACAGGTCACCATCTCCGCACTCCTTTGTGTACTTTTGTTGACTAACATTTCAAATGAGCCTTCCTACTATGCTGTAGCTGCGTTGTCGATTTTTGACTTGTGTCATGGGTTTACTATAGCGGCCATCATCTCCCGCTTGTCAAAAAGTGTTTAAGGCTTCTGGCACTCTTCAGCGAAAGGTCAAAATGAATGGCTATATGGGTGGGGTGTGGCTTAGGAAAGCCTTATCAAAGCAGCAAGCCACCATAAGCCCAACATGGGCCTCCCTCAATGTGTCTTGCTATAGTAAAAACTGTAACTTCACATGAGAAGCTTAGTAGCATGTATTGTTTAATGTCACTCGGGCAGCCAAACCCGGTTTCAGGGGTTTCAATGATGTCAATGGGGACCTGAACTTTTGGCTGACTCTGCCTATGGGGGTGCTCTGAGGGCCCCCGACTCCTCACCTGTGTGAAGGGGGGCTGCGTGTCAAGGGGCACAGAGAATTGGGGCTGCTGTACAACTTAACTGAGCCCCAATCCGGTGCCTGGTCAGCGGTGGCATTCTTTTCAAATAGTCTACTTCCAGGGCAACAGAAAGATCATCACCACTCTCATGAGTGAGGACATTCCTAATGCCTAAAGGGACCTCCCTCAAAGAGCTGTATAGTGCCTAAGTAGCCTGACCCATCTATATTACATCCCAGAAGAGGAAAACAATAAGGCAGAACACCAAAAACCAGACAAAATGTGAGTTTTCCCCATGGAAGTGGCCTTATCCAGCGTTACCAACCCAAACGCAGCCTCCTCTCTGCCTCTGACATTCTCCTGTCTTCCTCCTTGGTTACCTCCTCGCACTCCCGCCTTCAAGACTTCTCCCGTGCCTCCCCACTTCTCTGGAATGCACTCCCCCACTCAATCCGGCACTCTCCATCACTCCAAGCCTTTAAAAGTACGCTCAAAACTCAACTTTTCAGACAATTATATAACCTGGCATAAGCAACTCCTATACCCTTCAAATTGCACATGCTGCCCATCTCAAGCTCTACCACTTGTCTCCACCCTCATCCTTTAGACTGTAAGCTCGCAAGGGCAGGACTCTCCTATTGCTTCCTGTGCTGACAACACTTGGTTTAAACCTCATAGCATCTAGTTTGTATTGGTCCCTGTACTATATATTTTATCTAATCTGTAATCATAGTTTGTAAAGCTCTACAGAAGATGATGGCGCTATATATAATGATTAATAATAATACTGATAATAATATACACCCCTGCCCATGATCTTTTCCTAATGCTGTAGCCTCTAGTATGGAGCCACATGTTGTGGGCTGGCCAGAACTAGGTTCAGTTTTTGGTTGCAGTCTGCCCCTGCTGCTATGACACTTACCCTTGGTGGAGAGTATAATATAGTATAATATAGTATATAATATAGAGGCATTAGGCAGTAACAGACAGTGAGGTAAATGGTTCATCGTCTGCCTCCAGCATGAAATTACCTTCTCGCTTTTAGTTTTATTACTTGTTACATTTTTATTCTTTATAATGTTAGAACATTTAAAAAAGAAAGGGACAGTCGACTATTATGAAGCATTTTCTTAAAAAGTGTATTATGTCGCTTCCATTAAATATCCTTGTATTGGCTATTATATGAAATTATATTGAGGTGTATATGACAGACCGGTAATTCTCCGGAGCTGAGGCTGATCACTGAAGTTATGATATTACGCTTTAAGCCGATGTTACTGTTTGAATAGGCCGTGTTTACTCAAGATGAACAATTGCATTTTATTCATTTTGTAATCCATTGTATCACAGAAGGGGATTTATTTAAACCAAGTTCCTGAGCAAATCATCTATATTTCACAATTACATGAGAAATAGTGGCTTTAAAAGAGACGCTGCTTGGATAGCGTTCAATATTTGTGAGCGTTGATCCCGGCAGCTCTGCTCGCTGCCCTTTTGATTCTTATTAAGCTCTGTAAGTGGCTTCAGGGTTTGGCGCCAGAATGTTGTTACCTGCAGGTCACAGGGCACCAAGCAGATGCTGCTCAAAAACAACATGAGCAAAGGCTAAATTAATTGGTCTTCTTTTATTTATAGAACACCTTGGGGATGGTTTACAGTCACAGCTTAAACTTTTTCAAACCTCTACGAAGCGGTTCACATCAGAGGAAAAACTTTTCTTCATCTTAAAGTGGACCAAAATCCGGAATTTTGACTGGGTTTTGGCCCTTGCCCCCGGGGCACTCCGATTGGGGTTGCCCCACTATGTGAAACCCCCTCAGGTCGCTCGAATAAACGTACCTCCTCCCAGTCCTACAAAGCATGCACGGCCGCTCGTCAAATCAGCGTGTTTGGATCCACTCGAGCCCCCTCGTCCAGGAGATTACTATACACTTTCAAAAATTCAATCAAAAATGGATCGTAAAAATATTTAAAGGTTGGAATATAAAAAAATGAGGGGTTTATTTAAGAAATGCCAAGGCCACATAGTGCCAGATAAGGGTCAGGTGAATGTCAGGACCCAGTGCAAAAGGTGTATTTATCAAGTCAAAAATCCAGAGTAACTGTGATAGTGGCAGGTAGTGTCCCTCCCATCCATCAACAGCACCGCCAACGGGGCTGAGTTCCCTATAGTGCCTGATAAGACCAGGGCCCTTATGTAACAAGGGATAGCGCCAGGTAGCGAATGGTGAGCGGCCGGTAATGACGGTCACCGCCACGAGAACGCCGGCTCCCCTCCGCAATCACACATTTATCAAGCCGATCCTGCTTAGCGACTGAAAGAGCGCCAGATAGCGAATCATTCATCATTATTCCAGCCTCACCCCACAGCGCCAGCGAGCGACCTTGAACAGCTACAGGTATGACCTCTCGCTACCTGGCGCTCTCCAATGCATTTCAATGGAGCAATCTTTAAATATTCATAATTAATTGCTATTAATTTTTTTTTTTTTAAATGTCAAAAATTCTGTGACCACTTCTGCAATGTTAGATTTTTTTTTAAGGTTTTTTGTGCAGAATTGATATTACAGGTCTGATATTAATGTATTACAAAATGTTTTGAAAAACATGTTTTTTTTTCCCTAAAAATATGGTTGCTTGGGGGTTAAAAAACAACTTTTAACCCATCGCCGCCAGCGCTCTGGGGTTTAAACAAGCATTTCACAGCGCGAGAATTTTTGGAGCGTGATTTGTTAATGAATATGCTGGGAGCCGTTCGCTATGGCCGTTCGCTGTCACGCGCTCCCATACAGCGCGGAACCTGTCAAACAGCGACTCCTAACCCCGTATTCAACATTACCGCACACCGACTGAGTCGCTGTCAACAGCCGAACAACGGCCAAGCACAGCGAATACTAGCGGGTGCTGTGAAAATAACGCTACTGTCGCTCATCTGTCGCTACCTGGCGCTATTAATGAATCGGCCTCCAGGCCCTCACACTGCACTATGTGGCCTTATCCCATACATTTCAATGGGTTGGGATGGTTACAATTATTTAGGCATTTTATTTTTTGGGGGGGGGGCAGGTTCATGTGCCAAAGGATCCCTGGGCTAGTTGGGATTTTTTTTGGATGCATTTTTAGCACTTTTGTGTTGCGCTGCAAACTTGTGATTTGGGCCATGAGAAAGCTGTGTCATGTTTTTCAAGTGTCCCCCGACACTAATTCCAGGACCCTAAAAAATTATAAATTGTGATGCCAACAGATGCTTTGTGCCTGGAATCCCGTTTTTTCGTCGCTAGTGCATAGCATAAAAAACCTGTGCTCTGTGAACACTGCCTGGCCGGGAGCACTACAGCTAACAGCTCTTTTGACAATCCTGGTGACTGGTCCGTGGCCCAGGGGCATCCCAATGTAGGATGCCCCCCGTGTGAAACCCCCCAGATCATCCACTTTCACTCACCTTTCTGCAGTACCGCTCGTGTAGTCAGCTCTTTATGCCACACATACTAATGTGCGGCATAAAGCTGCTGATTTGCGGCGGACCTCAAGGAGGGGGGTTAAAGCATTTGAAATGCATAATTACTGTATATATTGTTTATCAGTACATTCTGCATTGTATTTAAAAGTTGCAGTTAAGTACTAAGGCAATTTATATTGAGGACCTGGCACAGTTGGAAAAGAAAGGTAGTGGCCCTTTTGGAGCTTCCTCTCCCAGCATCTCAACCATGCTGCTGCCTGGATTCAACTAACAATGCACAGTAACAGGAAGTCCAGCATTGCAGGGGGCCTGCAGATCCATGAAAATTTTGTTGCTAACATTTACTACAGCAGGAATTAGAAAAAGGTAAATGATTTTTTATGTGCAGCAATTTCAATTGCCCTGGGGAGGGATACATATGAGCACTGTTTGTTGTGTTGTCCTGGTTTAAAGTGGACCAACACCCAGGGGTGATCGGCCCGGAAATCTATAAGATTCCCGGGCCGATCACCTCCCACCCCGCGGGACATCCGAGATCGGGATGTCCCGCGGGGTGAAACCCCCCAGAAACCCCAAAAACATCTTACCTGATCCGCCGCCGCTTCCGCCGCCGCCGCCTCCCGCGCGCCCCTCCAGACGTGCGCGCGCGGGAGGCGGCGGCGGCGGAAGCGGCTTGGACGTTCCTGTCCCCCGCCTGGACGTTGGCGGGGATTGGCTGGCGCGGTCACGTGGGAGCGGGGAGAGGTGAGTTATTTGGGGCTTTCTGGGGGGTTTCAGACAGCGGGGCACCCCCGATCGGGGTGCCCCGCCGAAGTGGACCAAAACCCAGGATAGTCAAAATCCTGGGTGTTGGTCCACTTTAAGTAATTTTTGACTGTTGGTCCACTTTAAATGGATTTTGTTTTATAAAGAATTCTAAAATACAAAGTTTGAATGTACGTTGTGAGGCAAAGCCAAACACATTGGAAATATATAAAGACATTAGAGTGCTCTTTGGGGTAAGCGCTGCCACTGTGGAGGTGTCGGGAGCATGCAAATGTGTTTGCAATTTTCACATTAACTTTCATACAGTAAAACTTAAACTGCATAACTAACAAGAAATAGCAAAACAGGACTAACACAAAAGAAGCTGTTGCAGATGTCTCTTTAAGATTAAAGTTTATTATAATCCGAAACACGTGTCCACGAGTAGGAGTGGATGGTTGTGTGATTAGTATTAGCTATGCCCGGCATTGCACACCCAGAACTTTCTGGGTCCATGGGACATTCAGGTTTATTTCCCCAAACCGGCTAAGACTGGGCCACGGAGTTAACATGGAATTTGCTAGTGGGCCCCTGAACTCAGGGGCCCTTTTTTGATTCTTTAGTGGCGTAACTATGAGGTTTATTCATCAAGAGATAGCGCCAGGTAGTGCCTCGTTGCGGCAGGCAGCATCTGGTGAACGCCGGGTGCTGTAGGCAAAATCACATTTATGAAAGTGAATCTGGTGAGAGCCTCTAACAGCACCATGTAGCGTCCGATGTATTATTACAGGCGGCTCAGCGTATAGCACCGGGTCTCTAGCTTCCACAGTGCCAGGTATTACCTGTCGCTGTCCCATACGTTTCAATGGATGTTCCTTTTCTTCTGTTTAAACAAGGTTTTTTTCCTCTCAAATAATTGTGTCACCTCTCCTGGCCTAGAAAAAGTCATATTTTAAAACTTTTTTGACTTTTTGTTTTTTTATGCAGAATTGTCATTACAGGTCTGGCATTAAAGTATTAATGTCACAATGTTACAACAATGTCATTCCATGTGTTTTCGCTTTGTTACTGGTGGATATGTGTTCAAAAACAGACATTAATCTATATGCTATAGCGACCAGATCCAGAGCGCCGATGCTGTGTGTGTGTCCTTTTTTGATATGGTATGGAGTGCTGAGAGCCGGTCGCACTGAGCTGGCACTACCTCTTGCTCCCTGTAGCGCTGTACTGGTGTTAGAGCGCCCAACTTACATCACATTTATCAATGCAGGCCAGGTTACTACAGCGACTGAGGTGCTCTGTTACAGCATCCGATACCCGCTTACAGAGTCTACATATGACAGGCCCTGGTGCGAACACTAAATGGGCCCTTTCAAGGCTCATACAGTGAACTTTTTCTGTCTTTTAAATCAGTTGGATGCAGCTATACAACTAAAGATGAAACTGCAGAGACAAATGATGCATCAATTCTTTAAATGATGGCAAGTGAGCAGAAGTATGATAAATATGGTGGGATGGGACCTCCTGGGCCCGGTGCAGTTGCACCCTCTATAGTTCCCCCCCTGGGACCCTCTATTTCCATAAGGTTTGCATGGTGATAATAACCCCAGTCAATATGGGCAGCTATTTTAAGTTGTAGCTTTCTATACAGTGTCAGTGCTCAGGGGATCCTGCACAGATGGTACACTTGACAGTTAATATTAAAGGAGCACTATCACAAAATTGTGTAATACTAAAAACCCATATAAACACATTGGCTAATGAGAGTTGGCGTCACTTATTAACCCGAACTTAATAAAACTCCCACCAAGCCTGTGGCTTTCTTCTCCTGTAGGAATAAAATCCAGGGGTGACAGGTTTAGTGTATCAGGGGTGACAGAGCCTGTCACCCGATTTCCTCTTCCTTCCATTAATAAAATTGAAAAATAACCCTGGCTGGATATTTCTTGATGCCGGGTGTATAATTGACCTCTCCTCCGGTCATCCAGCATATGTATATGGATTTCTATTAATGACATTTTTTCGCAATAGTGCTCCTTGAAACATGCCTCCCAAGTTTCCCTGATTTGGAGGGACTGTCCCTCTTTTGAGTCCAAGTCCTGCTGTCTCCCATTGTTCTCTTTTGTCCCTCTTTGAGGTGTAACATGCAGACCTGCATCAATAAATGATTCATTCACCCATTTAAAGTGTTTATATTGTTTTAACTGGTACACCCTATCTCCTATCCATCCCTCAATGAGGGGACGTGGCCTAATTTAACAAATATCCCTCTTTCCCACCCTGAAAAGTTGGTAGGCATGATTATGCCATCCCATCCCTGGCTAGTAGGTATGGGGAATACGGCTGTTCTATGTCAGGAGAGCACAGCTTATCCACTCACACACAATACAGCATAATGTCTGTGTGAATAAGCCCTAAAAGGAACAGGTAATATTTGCATTAAACTTATATATTATAGAAATGTGTTTGCTTTAAGGGAGCCTCAGTAAAACCATTATTACATGCATCAGAAGCAGTATAAGAAGAGGAGGAGACAAAATTGCCATTGACTTTCATTGTCTAACCTTAAATTTACACACATTAGACAATGAAAGTCAATGGCAGTTTTCTCCCCTACCAAAGAAGTGAGTTTTCTCACCAGACTCTGAATCAACCCCGTAGTGAAGAAAGTGACTAGTGGAAGTATAGAACCAGGGTGTAAGCTGAGAGAAGGAAGGGTTATCCCTAAATTAGGTGCATCCTACCAGGCAGTCATTCCATTCCAAGGTGCTACTTGGTCAGGGGCCCAAACCTAGGAAAAGATAAAAAAGTGTATCTAGTAGATAGAAGTAGTGAATGATCAGCGTGTTATATGCTCTAGTGAAAATGGAGTACACCAGCGCTGAAGGTTTAGAGTTTGGAGCAATATCAAGAATTGATTGGGGTCCAAAGTTACAGTCAAGATGGTCTATTTCCTCTGAGTATCCAGGAGGAGGACAAGCTTTTCATGGGGTGCACTATAAGGGGCAGACATGGCCTAGTGGTTAAAGAAGCAGTCTTCTGGGCCGGCCAGGAACTGACTCAAGTACTATTGAGTCTGACACCTAACCCCCCAACTGCTCCCTGGGCACCATTGCTAGGGCAGCCCACCACTCTGGGCATATGTGCACTCACTGCTTGTGTTTGTCTCACTGCATGGGCAGATTATGCGTAGGCCATAAATATCCAAAATAATCCAGAATCCAATAAACGAGGGGGATCCTGATCACTAATATGTGATCCCTAGGAGGCCTGAAATAAAGCAGAATTGCTCACCCAGTTCGCACTGCAGCACCACCACTGTGCCCCACAAGACGGCTAACTGGGGTCTGGCCAGGGAGTGCAATTGCCTTAGATTTTACTCTGCTTCAGGCTCTGCAGAATTGAGAGACAGGTACATTTTTGTAATTCTATTTAGGATTTTCAGAGGACAAGTTTTAGAGTTTTTAGAGTCGGGCCTAAAGAAATGTATCAGTGGCCACAGTAGCAATTATTTAATGCTTATAATATACATTCAGCAAGTACCAGAGCAGAGTATGAAAGCCATTAGCTGCCTGTTCCTGGCCCAGAAGAGTCAATTCACATTGGGATAAATGGACAGTTTCCATCTTTACCTGCCCAGTATGTGACAAGCTCAGCGGATTATCCTTTGGATGACATTTCAAACAGATGTTCTTTTTCTCCCCTGTAAAACGTTGGACTATTTTCAGCATTTGATTTCCCTACGGTGGTGTTGAGGTTTGAACACGCTTGCTGTTAGTATTCAGGCAGAGCAAGCTTGACTCTGATATTAAAACCTGTATTTGTTGATGTGTTTGGAGAACATACTGATCATTGCTCAGGAAACTCCCTTTGGTCTGGATTAGCTCATATCTAACACAAGCTGCAGGAAAGCTCAGCACTGCCCTCTGTATGCCGTGCTGGGGATTCATTAAACAATACATACATGGAACTCTTTTACTTAACTCTTTGATGATCAGAATCTTCTTTTGTAAACGATAAATTATGTATTTTATTATTAAAATTTATTCACATATTGAAAGTTCTATCTGCAGTAGAATGCAAGTGAACCTCTGTCAAGTGAACCTAAAAAAAATCTCTCTTTTAACCCCCACCCCCAAAGCCTAGAGGCCCCACAGTTGGAATCGCTGCCTGACCACCTGCATACTCAACTCGAAAGGAACTACTGCAGTGCTTTGAACAAATTTGGCGCAGGATATGCGTGGAGTGGCATTCCCGCTGTTTGTGCTTTACACTACTCGGCAGAAGGAGCAGGGGATGCGCTCACTTGCTTGTTCTCAGCAAGATGAGTATGTGAGGTACGGGGTTAGGCAATGATTGGTAATGATGGGTCCCAGCAAGATGAGTATGTGAGGTGCGGGGTTAGGCAATGATTGGTAATGATGGGTCCCAGCAAGATGAGTATGTGAGGTGCGGGGTTAGGCAATGATTGGTAATGATGGGTCCCAGCAAGATGAGTATGTGAGGTGCGGGGTTAGGCAATGATTGGTAATGATGGGTCCCAGCAAGATGAGTATGTGAGGTGCGGGGTTAGGCAATGATTGGTAATGATGGGTCCCAGCAAGATGAGTATGTGATGTGCGGTGTTAGGCAATGATTGGTAATGATGGGTCCCAGCAAGATGAGTATGTGAGGTGCGGGGTTAGGCAATGATTGGTAATGATGGGTCCCAGCAAGATGAGTATGTGACATGCGGGGTTAGGCAATGATTGGTAATGATGGGTCCCAGCAAGATGAGTATGTGAGGTGCGGGGTTAGGCAATGATTGGTAATGATGGGTCCCAGCAAGATGAGTATGTGAGGTGCGGGGTTAGGCAATGATTGGTAATGATGGGTCCCAGCAAGATGAGTATGTGAGGTGCGGGGTTAAGCAATGATTGGTAATGATGGGTCCCAGCAAGATGAGTATGTGAGGTGCGGGGTTAGGCAATGATTGGTATTGATGGGTCCCAGCAAGATGAGTATGTGAGGTGCGGGGTTAAGCAATGATTGGTAATGATGGGTCCCAGCAAGATGAGTATGTGAGGTGCGGGGTTAAGCAATGATTGGTAATGATGGGTCCCAGCAAGATGAGTATGTGAGGTGCGGGGTTAGGCAATGATTGGTAATGATGGGTCCCAGCAAGATGAGTATGTGAGGTGCGGGGTTAGGCAATGATTGGTAATGATGGGTCCCAGCAAGATGAGTATGTGAGGTGCGGGGTTAGGCAATGATTGGTAATGATGGGTCCCAGCAAGATGAGTATGTGACGTGCAGGGTTAGGCAATGATTGGTAATGATGGGTCCCAGCAAGATGAGTATGTGAGGTGCGGGGTTAGGCAATGATTGGTAATGATGGGTCCCAGCAAGATGAGTATGTGAGGTGCGGGGTTATGCAATGATTGGTAATTATGGGTCCCAGCAAGATGAGTATGTGAGGTGCGGGGTTAGGCAATGATTGGTAATGATGGGTCCCAGCAAGATGAGTATGTGACGTGCGGGGTTATGCAATGATTGGTAATTATGGGTCCCATCAAGATGAGTATGTGAGGTGTGGGATTAGGCAATGATTGGTAATTATGGGTCCCAGCAAGATGAGTATATGACGTGCGGGGTTAAGCAATGATTGGTAATGATGGGTCCCAGCAAGATGAGTATGTGAGGTGCGGGGTTAGGCAATGATTGGTAATGATGGGTCCCAGCAAGATGAGTATGTGAGGTGCGGGGTTAGGCAATGATTGGTAATGATGGGTCCCAGCAAGATGAGTATGTGAGGTGCGGGGTTAGGCAATGATTGGTAATGATGGGTCCCAGCAAGATGAGTATGTGATGTGCGGGGTTAGGCAATGATTGGTAATGATGGGTCCCAGCAAGATGAGTATGTGACGTGCGGGGTTAGGCAATGATTGGTAATGATGGGTCCCAGCAAGATGAGTATGTGACGTGCGGGGTTAGGCAATGATTCTGATTTTGGTTACCCCAAATCAGGATGCCCCCTTCACAAAAGTCTATTTTGACTTTTGACCGAGTTTAAAAGAACTTAGAGGGACTTTTCAACACGCCAAGGAGTAACATTTGGGTATGAGACTCCCATTTTGTAAATTGCACTCCCGCAGCCTAGACACACATCTAGCTTGCAAATCAGCAGGGACACCCATAGAAAATATGGGACGCCTCAGTCGGGCCTAATCCTTTGGATAAACCTCCTTGAGAACAGAAGCCAACACAGCAGGACCTGGCATGGGATTCCAGGGCCTTCAAGAGCAATATAGATGGGGCAGAAGTAGGCAAAAGGTAAGTAGGGAGCCTTATGCCTGTATGAACTGGTGGGCTGGGGTATTTTTAATGCCAGAGAGCTGCTTTTGCAGCCACCCAGCCAGCATCTGTAGTGAGGGGGGCACAAGCTCCTCTTCTATGGTATAAATGCCAAGGAAGGAGGAGGAGGACCTGTGCCCCCCCCCCATTACAGATGCCAGCAGGGTAGCTGCAATACCGGCTCCCAGGCATCAAGAAGATCACAACCCGCCAGACCATGAGGAAGCCCCTGACCTGGCAGACCTGCAGATAGGATGCAATTTTCTTTTTTTATTTTAACTGTTTATGAACTGGTAAGAGGTCCAAGGGACCCCTATATCACTTAACGGGATAGTGATAGCGGAATGCCACCTGCCAGAATTGGTGGGTGGAATGCCAGATAATTTGACCCAGATCTTGCTGGAATCAGGGATGGGCAAACTGGAGCGAAATGGTAAGATCCAGATCAAATCTACCTAGGGCCTATTTCCGAAACCCATTACTAGTAAGGAAACAATTTTTTTAAATTTAGCCTGGACAATCCCTTTATTAAAGCCTCTCCAAGTTAGCATACAGCAATATGCAAAAACAAGTTTTTTTTAAAGATCTGTAACAGAAATCTATATAATTACAATGTCATTGCAATGTAGGGAGAAGAAGCCTTCAACACTTTGAAATGTAGAAAGGTGAATCCCTCAACATGTTAAATACTGAGGCTATGCTTTTGGTTGGTAGTGTGGATGGTTGTAGACATTTCATTTAGATGTTGGCTAGCACAGTGCATCACTACCCCTATATCTTATGACATCACATATATATTGCCCTTGTTAGTGTTAAATTCATAACACAGGGTGATTGAAAAGGTGCAACCTGCAAAGCTGTTTGGTAGTGAATCCCTATGAGCCCCATTCAGCAAGAGGAACTAATGATGAATACAAGGGAAACTTTTTTCAAAGAACAATGGATCACTGTTGTTAGATCCCTGTTGTCTCATTTAGGAAGATTGGTGAAATCCCTTGGTTTGAAGGTATAAGTCTAGAAAATCAATGATGCATCTATCAGCAACACTGTCTGAAAAAAATATGATTACACTTGGGTGAACAGAAGAATCAGCGAATATGATCACGGGGAGCCTCATTTATTAAGCGCCAGTATGCCACTCAGCGCCAATATTTTTCCTAAGCGGCATTCATTACGTGATTTAACAGCGTCTATGTTTCCACCAGTCTGGGTCTAATTTATCTCCAGCGCCAAATAATTGTTCTTCTTAAAGCTGCACCAGTTTATAGTGGCACTACAGGTTTATATCCCATACAACGCAATGGGCAGACATGTACTGAAGTGTTTCTTGCTTAATATTAAACACACACATTTGCACAAAACTGGCATTGGGGACTTGTCATTTTATTATTTTCAGGCTTTTTTATTTTAGCAATGTATCCTTAAGACCAGTGTCCTCAAATGGCCAGGTGCTTCTGGTAAGGGAGTGCTATCACCTTCTAAAGCATTCAGGTTCCTCAGGATTGAGGGACAGGGATTCCGTTTTAGAATTGATGGGGCGGGCTGAGGGTTTGGGTTAGTCCCGGTCTAGGCTAAAAATAGAAAAAAAAACTTTTTCCTCTACAGCCTTTCCATCCCAGTTCTGTTCAATAAAACCAGGAAAAAAATACTTGATATGTTTAGCACCTTGATAATATCCTTTTGGCACAAAAAAGTGGAATTCCCTTCTCTTCTCCTTTCCCTAAATACAAACAAGTATCAGAAAAACATTTCATTCCTAGAACACTCCAAAGTATATGGGAGCATAATTTAGACAAGAATCAGAAGTGAGCAGAAAGGGTTGTTTAAAACTTTGGAATGTCTCTCCTCAGTGAGGAAATTTCAAAAAGTAGCTTAACTGAAGTTCTTAAAATAAGATATAAAAAAATAAAAAAAAAGATATTCCTGGGAAGATCTGTTGGGGAAGAATTTTTTGAGGCAGAATTGGCTACTGAACAAAATATATAGTTAGCTTCACTAGCTTGTGTGGTTTAACTAGCTGTACATCTGTAATTTGTCACCAGAAATACCATATCTAAGACACAGGTAAGGCGAGTGGAAGGAAGTTAGTGGAAATCTCCGTAATGGGTTCATTGGCAGCAACAAAAATATAACCCGGGCATTCAAATCTATCCTTTTTTATCAAAAAATGATGGACATTTACTCTAAGATAGTTATTTATTGTTAAGAGCATGTTTTCTATAAAAGGAAAAAATATGAAGTATGACAGAGTTAGCACAACAATAAGTAAATCATATAATATATTATAGTTTTTGTATTACCATAGCTAGCCAAAAGGGGGGATTTTATTTTAATTGTTTTATTACTATACAGTTTCTTTACTTTAATGCCTAGTTTGTAATGTTAGCATTCAGCTTTACCATGTGAACCACAAAGTTTAAGCACATTTAACAGGCTCTTAATGGAGAATTAGTAACACTCGATCTCTAAATCTCGGCTCTGTGACTTGATGTCAACAAAATTAGGCTTGTTGAGGTGTCTGACTGCAAACGTAGAATTTGAACTGATTATAGTTTTACTTATTTTCCAATTATTATTTTTAAAAACTAATTAGAAGAGGCACTTTGGCTGAACAAACAAGGGCTAATTTTCTGGGTTTCACCACTGACGAAGGTCAGTAATTATTCCGGGGAAATGAACAGAGCTAATTTTGCAGCTGCTCTAAAGGTGCATCAAATACCAGACAGTAACTGGAAATGCAATTCTTCAGCTGGACGGTGTCCATGTTTATTACAGAGGATAAGGGCTGCTTGTTATGGAAATTAAATGGTTGAAATTTTGGACACCACTGCTGATGTTATGTAATATTAGAGCAATAAAACCTGACAGGCCAATACTGTTTGGTTAATCTTCCAACATGAGGTGAATAATATACATGGTAAAATATAACCAAGCTTTATTAGCTACAATTAAAGAGGGTACTACGAAGGATAACCCCCAAAACTAAGTATACCCTATATGCATTAGTTGTAAAAGGTATCCAATAGGACATTGACATTTTCCTGCTTGCCTTGGGACCAGGTAGATTCTGGGAAATATTATATTATATGAAGTATATGTATTCATATTAGAATGTTACAATTTATAAATCCAGTAATAGGATTGGTCCAGTGCTAATGCTCCTCCAAAAAACACATTTAAGGACAATTTGTATATTACTAATTTCAAGGGTCAAAAAAAAGTCACCCCTTTAGGCTACACAGCAGGCAGTACAACTGAGGTTGAATTGCTTATTGGCTTCCAAAATGCCTAAAAAGAACCTCCATTCAAAATTGGCTTGAGGTCCTGTCACCCTTGTTGGACTTGGTGTGTAAGCACGTTGGGTGAAGCTGCTGGCAATCAGGTGGGGCAGCACAGCAGGACATTCCCAACTCTCTATGCTGGGTTGGTTAGTCAAATTTACTGAAAACATTGTTTAAGGAGCTTCAATTGCCCTTATTTGAGTTTTCCTGTCAATAGAACTATTCCACAGATCATAATAAACGTTTAACATGAGAGCTGGAGGTCAATGGTGGCTTTTGGGTAGTGTGCATCTGTACTGATGAATCTGAGAGCGATCTCTGAATGAGAGTTTATGGTCTAACTTTTGCAGTTTCTTATGGGTTGAATTAGGCAGGCTGTCCAAACTCACTGAACTCAATAAAACTTAGACATGAACACTTCCAAAGGGACCCAAGTCTCCCCAAATCTTTTGGTTTACCTCCCACTTATTTCTGCTATGTGCAGCCACTGGTGGCCACAGGTGTAGTCCTGTCACTTATTGGGTCCATAGCCACCCTCTATATATTTAATTCCTGGTTTCTTATAATAGATGCTAACTTTCCCATTACTTTCAAACTTTTGGATGTGGAATCTACTGACATTTGAGATCTGTCAATACCGATAGTTGTAGATTTAGGTTCTCAAATACCTACCGGGCTCTGTGAATAGAGACCCTAGTAGTATAAACATATAAAAGTATACAACAGACTTCTTGTTGCCTTTTCCATTTGATATTTATGTCTATATTACATTTTTTGAAAGAACTTCTGATTTATAGGTCATTCCAGGGGTTTGCTGCAAATTTGAACAATTACTATTATACTGGAAACATAGGGGTGGAGTAGCCTTTGTATTGTCATATAATAAAGTGTGATAATATTTCCTAATGGTCAATAAGCAATAAACAGAATGTTAGGGACAAGGTCGTGTCTGGCAATGGCGTGATGTCAATTTCTGGTTTGTCATTCACTTAATGCACATAAAAGAGACTGGTCCTAAGGGTACCAACTGTGACAAGGTTAACTATCTGTGCCACCTAAAGGCAAGTCCTTTTAATTTCCAAGTGGAACACTTTTGGTATTAGAAAATGACCTCAAAGGCATTGATTTTGTCTCATTTATTTTGCGATTATGAGACAAGAATGACAGCTCAAAAAATGTGAACAATTTGACATCTAGGTTTCCTGGAGTAGATGACAGATTTACACCTGCCAACCGCACAATTAAAGGTACAATTGAATGTTGTTGAAGTCGTCCTTGATACCTTTCCCAAAAACTTTTGAATAAAGGACTGATACAATTAGCAACATAATTTGGTATATAAAACATGTCAGTAAAGTCTTTTATATACTTATAAATACTAGTACTAGTACTAGTACTAGAGTACTAGTGTTGCAGAGCTATGTTCTGGTACAATTGGGCTAAACTTTATTAATTAGCACAAATCCAAGTAGCACTGATAATTGGGAAAATATTTTTGCTTTGGTCTCTGGACAGCTAAAAGAAAGCCTTGGAAATTGCAGAAAAAAAAACCCACCAAACAACAACATTTTGCTAATAAAACAAAATCCATATAATGTAGCTGGAGTAAAATGAAGTTTAATTATAGTAAAAGAAAAAAACTCTTAAAGTAAAAATCTACTTTATACACATTTGTTTTACTCTGTTATTAAGTTTTTCCTTTGCTGTTTTTCTGCCTTTTTATTTATTTCCTTTAATAAAAAAATTATTTGGTTTAACATAAATTACTGTACTTTAAAACATGTTTTTTTTATTTAAAATGTTGGCCAAATTTCTCCCGAATATTGTGAGAATTCCACTGGATCGAAGTGAACCCAATCTGTGAATTCTGGTTACATTAACTCTTACTTAAATTTGGACAGTAATACTAATAAGCGGAAGACCTGTCAATCATGGCTAAGTTTAGTTTTCCAAACTATTAAAAGGTCAGTGTGTCATTCCCCCCCATCTCATTTCCATAGGCAGTGTGGCATTCCCCCCTCCCATTCCCAAAGGCAGTGTGACATTCCCCCTATCCCGTTCCCATAGGCAGTGTGGCATTCACCCATTCCATCTCCATAGACAATGTGGCATTCCTCCCTCCCATTCCCCATAGGTGGCAAAAAAAAAGTAAACTCACATGTCAAAAAAAAAGTCAACTCACATGCTACAGGCACTCCCACGTTGGTGACTGGGCTGCCACACTGCGGGGGGCCAGAAGAAGATGTAGGAGCGTCCCCGCTGATGCTTCTTACAGCCGGAGCACACACAAGCACCTGGCTCCACTCTATGGTGTCTGCGTGGCCCAGACAGTAAGAAGCAGCGGCGGGGACAGGAACAGAGGCAGAAGAAGATGGAGGAGCAGCGGGCACTGTCTCCGTCCCTTCTGCTGCTGTCAATGCCGGAAAAGACAGCGATAGCAGCGGTGGGGACAGGGACAGAGCCCGCCGCTTCTCTATCTTCTTCTGGCCTCCAGCAGTGTGGCAGCCCTGTCAGCAACGTGGGAGCACCCGCAATGTGTGAGTTTACTTTTTGTCTTTTCCCCCCCAAAAAATAAGTGCATCTTATAAGGCAAAAATATGATATATATTGATTGAGGTATATATATATATATATATATATATATATATATATATATATATATATCCGTATATCCCAATTAATATTCTTTTTTGCAATAAAACACTTGCGCATGAAGCTATGTGAATTTTCTATTCTGTAAAGTACATTAACAAAAGACCAGTTAGATGTAGCCATACATATTGTTTCCTGTTAAGGTCATGTTTTCCCCTTCAAAAAGGATTTTTCAATGATTATTTTTTATTTTCCTTAATAAAGGCATATCTGAAAAGTAAGTTTATAACAATGTTATTTAATAACAATGGTCTCTAACTGTTCCTTACATGGCACAAAACTTTGGCTATACAATAGAACCCGAACAAAAGACCTGTCCAATAATGTTTCCCAAACTACTTTACCCTTGAATGTGGCCAGTGAATTAGTAAGGCTTCACAATACAGCAAAAGGTGCTGGGGGAGTCTTTGAATGTTTCAGAATAAGCACAGAGATCATTCAAAAGGTCACTCCATTGTGTGGCCTCTAATGGCTGCTTAGGTACTATGCTAAAGATAAGATGTACTGCAGAGGTATGAGAGGTAAGACCAAAATCTTTTGCACCCCTGTTACAGAATATTATATGCTACTTTTTTATGTTAGCAAATGTGTGTTTTATGGAAGCATTTCTCATTACCTCCAAGTTGTTGCTATTTGCAACTGTACACCAAGACCCACAAGAAGAGAGGAGTGAGCCCTGTTTACACCGAAAGCTGCTGCTATGGCCACTGCTGAGGTGAGGGAGCTCACTCAATCTTACACATGCTTGGAAGCTGTGTTCTGTGTTTACAGGGTTCACTTCTCTTCTTGTAGATCTTGGTGGACAGAGACCTGTGTGCTTGCTCCGGAGAAGAAGCAGTGGCAACGGGGACAGCGTGCAGAGATCAGCTACCCTGCTTGTCTGCCATTTCTTCATCTTCTGGCCTCCTGGGACAGTGGCAGTCTGGCCAGCAGAGCAGGAACGCTGGATATGTGACTTTTTGTTGTTGTTTTTACATTCGCCCCAAAAGATGCACGCACAATCCCCCCTCCTTTGAACAAAAGTGCGTCCTATGGTGCGAAACATGCTGTGTATATTATATACAAACAATTACTCTATGTCCTGTTTGTTCTACAATGTATTTATGCTTAACATCCCATGCTTAAGTGCTAACTCCATGGGTTCTTTTAATATCCCTTGGCTAAACTGTATAGGAGGGATAGTGGGTTAGGACTTCATTATTTTCTTTTTAGTTGACCTTGAAGCATGAGAAATGGTCTTCCACCTACAGTAGCTATTTTTCTGCTTGCCTATATATAGACACACGCACACTTGCCTACCCCAGCGACTTTCAGATTTATGCTTAAGCAACTTCAATTCATTCAAGTTTCTCTTGGATTTTTATTTTTGTTAAATAAGAGCTTTGTAGTAAAAATCCTTTGTTTTCTGTGTAAGCTGGATTTCTATAATGCCTTTTCATTTCTAATGTGAAAGAAACGGACTGATACGCTTTCCCGCCTAAAGCAAAAAAAAAATTTAAATCGTTCTTTTGCTCTCTGTTCTTACACAATGATAAATCTCTGTATAAAATGTATTACACATTATGAGTTAAAAGGAAGGCATGTAGCAGAGATTTCTCGCCTTTCCTTTGGATTGTACTTTTGATGTAGTGCCATGCTGAGGCTCACCAGCAGGTTTTTAATGAAGAAGAAAGCAAAACATGGAAAGTGTAAAATAACTTATCACAATCAATTTGTTTTGCTGTTATCCAGCACTAATCTCATCTTTAGTTTATTATCGGGCTAAACGTATAATACATCAATTTTGTCTATCTTAGCATATTCATAAATCATTCTGCAGAGCTGTCTGAGGTTGTCTATTACCTAGAAATGCCGGTGTTATTCATTTAGTTTTATTCATTACATGGCTCAGTTTCTGTACCTACATATTGTCATATTTCCCAGGCTAACAATAAGCCCGGGCTCCTTTAAGGTGGATCAAAACCATTTTTGTCATGTTTTTGGTGTTCTGTCTTTTTTTCTGGGATGTAAAATAAACATCTGTGTTCGGATTGTGCCCCCAGACCTGTGATTTACCTATCAGCATGCTGCTTCCAAGTTTCTTATATATTCATGGCCCTGTGTTGTTAAACCGGACCTTCACCCTGAATAAGAGTCTATTTCGTATGTTTCCCCCACCCTATACATATAGATTGCTCACATTAAAAATGCAACTATTGTGTTTTTTGAGCCTTTTAACATCCAAGATGGTGGTGCCCATGGAGTTTCAGGCTGCCAGACAGAAAGTGTCTTCTGACATTCTGGGATTGCTGTCCTTTTCCTGACCCCAGCTCTGCTCTGTATGTTCAAAGCACAGCTATAACCCACCCCCTGTACTTCCCCCCCTCCTCCTCTCCTCAGTATGTGATGCTTCTGAAGCAAGATGGTGGCATACATATCCTAGAGTCTTGAACAGAGCTGCAGCCTAGTGAGGGAAAGAATAATAAGTAAGCGATTACAAACTTGAAATTAATTTTACATGCTGTGGAATAGTTAATAAAATGCAGATGTAGAGTAGTGATGATGAGCTTCCACAAGGAGGTATGTGAAGAGCTTATAGATGGTTTGGGCACCTCCAGAACGCATGCAGCGTGACCTCCATCCAGAAGTGACCATAATCTGGCCCAGGGTCATCTGCTTTATGCCTCAGGACCGTCTACCACAGGGGTTCCCAAAAGTTTTTTTCATGAAGTACCTATTTCCATTTTCTAATTACATTTTCTATATAGTACCTCCTGAATGGTGCATGTACAAAATGCACATAAAGATATTCGTATCACCTTTTGGAGCAAATCATTTTGGGGTACAGGTTAGCCTTTGCCTAGTACCACCTGATAGGATCTCGAGTAGCACTGGTCTGTCATGACTGTATATATATATATATTATACAAGCAAACCTTTGTTTAATTTCATTTTGTTATGCTCAAATTCCGTGTGCATAAGTTAAAAAGTGTTATGCATTTATGGTTATGGATTTTGTAATATGCATTGCCGAACACATGGAAATGAGATAAATGGAAAATGAAAACTGTCAAATAACATTATGATGCCTTATTGATTTCTCCATATTTCCTTCCTCTCAGCAAAACTTTAAGATTTTCTAAATTACAAACAATATTGGAAGTTAGAAACTACACAGTTTATAAAGTACTGATGTACTTTAGTAATGATTGTTATCTGAAGTAACGATTGTTATCATTGTATTATTTTATATTATTGTTATTGATTTATAAGGCTCTTTCTACAAAGCTCAGAGTAAATGGCAAAACAAACCACCCCCCTCCCTTACAAGTGGCAGAGGCCAAGTCAGCCCTACAGCCCAATTCAAATAGAGTACAAGCACAAAAAGCCCTGTCTGGATAAGCAGAGTGAACACAGGGCTATTACATTTTAAAGTCAAAGCAGTGATCTTTTTTGTTATTTATTATCATTTAATCTCTATTTTATAATATAAATAATCTTTAAAGCAATCCCACACCATTCCGGGTGGTATATAGGACCACTGTACATGTCTGGGGCAGGGGGATCCCAAGATTAAAATTCAGAGCCCAGAAACCCCCAAACCCCCCTATTCCAGGGCAGGATAAACCAGCAGCCAGTCCCTGACCCAGGTGATTGCTTGTGACCAATTGCTATGGAATCGTCAGGGACAACATTTGACCACCAGTGGTCACATGGGACCAGAACCCATTTTTCCTTATGCGTTTAATCGGCAGGACCAGCGAATGCCAGCTTGAATCATGATCCAGCTCCCGGGATTTGAATGTGCCATTGGCACTGGGTTTTCTAAATAAATACTTGCTTCTGGGGCCGTGATCTGATAACACAGGAGCCCGGGTATAGAACTCTAAAAACAAACTTTAGAATATGTCAGTGTAATAGAAAATAGTGATTTATTATTTTACTCCCAGGAAGAGGACTATGAGTGGGGAGATTGGCTAATTTGGTTTTGCATTACTGATGGATTTTGGTCCACATTTAAGGCAGAACCAAATCTTTTGAAATGTATATTTATCCAAATGTTCTGTTTCTTTTCCTAATGTATGTTTACGGCCTAAATTTCATGGTCCCTTTCATGGCGGATGTACCGTCTCATGATATCCCAGTTTGCTATAAATAAGGAAGGGTCATTAAAATAATCCACTCAAAGCATAAATCTTGAATTCACATTGTACTCGCGTGCGCGTGTGTGTGTGTGTGTGTGTGTGTGCTTCCCCTTGGTCTCTATTTCCTTTTATAAAACATTGTTCTGTCGGCACAACATTGATGTAACACTTTCCCAGCATGGTCTGAGCTTCTGACCTGTGAAGAATGTGATTAAGCAATGATTATTTGCTCTATATGTCTGAACCACAATAGCCTTTGCCAGACACAAATTATACAAGGTGAACAAACTGTTCATTAAATTGAAACAAAAAAGATCAGGGTTTCTCTTTCTTCTTTTTTTTTTCTCTTAAAGGTTAAGATGTAGTAGGAAACCTTGGTGCATCCTAAAAGTTATTAACACCGCTCCAGAATCCGCCAAGTGTGATATTTTTAAAGGCCATTGTAACCTTTGAAAACCCTCAAGATACTGAGGAGAATGTATTTCCACCACAAAAGTATTTATGTGTGGGATGGAGATAAATATTAGAGATGAGCGAGTAGTGAAATATTCGAAATTTCGAATTTCGATTCGAATAGACCGCGTTACTCGACTACTCGACCGAATATCGAATCCCATTATAGTCTATGGGAAAAAAATGCTCGACACTTGGAAATCTCAATTCGACCACTTGGAGGTCACCAAGTCCACCCTGAAACATCAGAAAATGATGCCAACACTGCTGGAATGCAACTGGGACAGCAGGGGAAGCATGTCTGGGTGCATATAACGCGCCCAAGTCGCACTATTACGCCACTATCACAGCCACTCAACAATACACTCCAAACACAATATAACTTCTACGTAAAGTGAGACAAGACAAGGAAACCTTCTTTCCTCTACATTGCCATGGACCCCAAGCCAAACTGTACAAAAAAGAACAAAATTCTGCACCCCTTAAAATCACGTTGCCTAATGACAACCACAGATGGCATAGGCAAGGGGGAAAATAAATAGACCCCACCCCTAATTGTCATTGTGTGTGTGTGTGTGTGTGTGTGTGTGTGTGTGTGTGTGTGTGTGAGATGTGGTCAGACATGTCCTCTTGTGTCATTGTGTCACCCCAGCAGTAAGGGAAGCTTAAAGGAGGAGGTTTGTTACAGTGTGTTACCCCAGCAGTAAGGGAAGCTTACAGGAGGAGGTTTGTTACAGTGTGTCACCCCAGCAGTCAGGGAAGCTTACAGGAGGAGGTTTGTTACAGTGTGTCACCCCAGCAGTAAGGGAAGCTTAAAGGAGGAGGTTTGTTACATTGTGTCACCCCAGCAGTCAGGGAAGCTTACAGGAGGAGGTTTGTTACAGTGTGTTACCCCAGCAGTAAGGGAAGCTTAAAGGAGGAGGTTTGTTACATTGTGTCACCCCAGCAGTCAGGGAAGCTTACAGGAGGAGGTTTGTTACATTGTGTCACCCCAGCAGTAAGGGAAGCTTACAGGAGGAGGTTTGTTACAGTGTGTCACCCCAGCAGTAAGGGAAGCTTACAGGAGGAGGTTTGTTACAGTGTGTTACCCCAGCAGTAACGGAAGCTTACAGGAGGAGGTTTGTTACATTGTGTCACCCCAGCAGTAAGGGAAGCTTACAGGAGGAGGTTTGTTACAGTGTGTCACCCCAGCAGTAAGGGAAGCTTACAGGAGGAGGTTTGTTACATTGTGTCACCCCAGCAGTAAGGGAAGCTTACAGGAGGAGTTTTGTTACAGTGTGTCACCCCAGCAGTAAGGGAAGCTTACAGGAGGAGGTTTGTTACAGTGTGTCACCCCAGCAGTAAGGGAAGCTTACAGGAGGAGGTTTGTTACATTGTGTCACCCCAGCAGTAAGGGAAGCTTACAGGAGGAGGTTTGTTACAGTGTGTCACCCCAGCAGTAAGGGAAGCTTAAAGGTGGTAAATGGTGGTAAATGGTGGTATATGGTGGTAAATGCGATATTCTGAGCTTCTGGGGCCCTGCCTCCCTACATATGAGCTATATACTGTTCAACATAGTAGCCCTAATAAGGGCTCTCAATGACTCTCTTGTCTTCTGGTAGCTGGTATATATGGTGGTAAATGCGATATTCTGAGCTTCTGGGGCCCTGCCTGCCTACATATGAGCTATATACTGTTCAACATAGTAGCCCTAATAAGGGCTCTCAATGACTCTCTTGTCTTCTGGTAGCTGGTATATATGGTGGTAAAAGCTATATTCTGAGCTTCTGGGGCCCTGCCTGACTACATAGAATATGAGCTATATACTGTTCAGCGTAGTAGCCCTAATAAGGGCTCTTAAGGACTCTCTTGTCTTCTGGTAGCTGGTATATATGGTGGTAAAAGCTATATTCTGAGCTTCTGGGGCCCTGCCTGCCTACATAGGATATGAGCTATATACTGTTCAGCGTAGTAGCCCTAATAAGGGCTCTTAAGGACTGTCTTGTCTTCTGGTAGCTGGTATATATGGTGGTAAAAGGTATATTCTGAGTTTCTGGGGCCCTGCCTGACTAAATAGAAAATGAGCTATATACTGTTCAGCGTAGCAGCCCTAATAAGGGCTATTAAGGACTGTCTTGTCTTCTGGTAGCTGGTATATATGGTGGTAAAAGGTATATTCTGAGCTTCTGGGGCCCTGCCTGACTAAATAGAAAATGAGCTATATACTGTTCAGCGTAGCAGCCCTAATAAGGGCTATTAAGGACTGTCTTGTCTTCTGGTAGCTGGTATATATGGTGGTAAAAGGTATATTCTGAGCTTCTGGGGCCCTGCCTGACTACATAGAATATGAGCTATATACTGTTCAGCGTAGCAGCCCTAATAAGGGCTCTTAAGGACTGTCTTGTCTTCTGGTAGCTGGTATATATGGTGGTAAAAGGTATATTCTGAGCTTCTGGGGCCCTGCCTGACTAAATAGAAAATGAGCTATATACTGTTCAGCGTAGCAGCCCTAATAAGGGCTATTAAGGACTGTCTTGTCTTCTGGTAGCTGGTATATATGGTGGTAAAAGGTATATTCTGAGCTTCTGGGGCCCTGCCTGACTAAATAGAAAATGAGCTATATACTGTTCAGCGTAGCAGCCCTAATAAGGGCTATTAAGGACTGTCTTGTCTTCTGGTAGCTGGTATATATGGTGGTAAAAGGTATATTCTGAGCTTCTGGGGCCCTGCCTGACTAAATAGAAAATTAGCTATATACTGTTCAGCGTAGCAGCCCTAATAAGGGCTATTAAGGACTGTCTTGTCTTCTGGTAGCTGGTATATATGGTGGTAAAAGGTATATTCTGAGCTTCTGGGGCCCTGCCTGACTAAATAGAAAATGAGCTATATACTGTTCAGCGTAGCAGCCCTAATAAGGGCTATTAAGGACTGTCTTGTCTTCTGGTAGCTGGTATATATGGTGGTAAAAGGTATATTCTGAGCTTCTGGGGCCCTGCCTGACTAAATAGAAAATGAGCTATATACTGTTCAGCGTAGCAGCCCTAATAAGGGCTATTAAGGACTGTCTTGTCTTCTGGTAGCTGGTATATATGGTGGTAAAAGGTATATTCTGAGCTTCTGGGGCCCTGCCTGACTAAATAGAAAATGAGCTATATACTGTTCAGCGTAGCAGCCCTAATAAGGGCTATTAAGGACTGTCTTGTCTTCTGGTAGCTGGTATATATGGTGGTAAAAGGTATATTCTGAGCTTCTGGGGCCCTGCCTGACTAAGTAGAAAATGAGCTATATACTGTTCAGCGTAGTAGCCCTAATAAGGGCTCTTAAGGACTGTCTTGTCTTCTGGTAGCTGGTATATATGGTGGTAAAAGGTATATTCTGAGCTTCTGGGGCCCTGCCTGACTAAATAGAAAATGAGCTATATACTGTTCAGCGTAGCAGCCCTAATAAGGGCTATTAAGGACTGTCTTGTCTTCTGGTAGCTGGTATATATGGTGGTAAAAGGTATATTCTGAGCTTCTGGGGCCCTGCCTGACTAAATAGAAAATGAGCTATATACTGTTCAGCGTAGCAGCCCTAATAAGGGCTATTAAGGACTGTCTTGTCTTCTGGTAGCTGGTATATATGGTGGTAAAAGGTATATTCTGAGCTTCTGGGGCCCTGCCTGACTAAATAGAAAATGAGCTATATACTGTTCAGTGTAGCAGCCCTAATAAGGGCTATTAAGGACTGTCTTGTCTTCTGGTAGCTGGTATATATGGTGGTAAAAGGTATATTCTGAGCTTCTGGGGCCCTGCCTGACTACATAGAATATGAGCTATATACTGTTCAGCATAGCAGCCCTAATAAGGGCTCTTAAGGACTGTCTTGTCTTCTGGTAGCTGGTATATATGGTGGTAAAAGGTATATTCTGAGCTTCTGGGGCCCTGCCTGACTAAATAGAAAATGAGCTATATACTGTTCAGCGTAGCAGCCCTAATAAGGGCTATTAAGGACTGTCTTGTCTTCTGGTAGCTGGTATATATGGTGGTAAAAGGTATATTCCGAGCTTCTGGGGCCCTGCCTGACTAAATAGAAAATGAGCTATATACTGTTCAGCGTAGCAGCCCTAATAAGGGCTATTAAGGACTGTCTTGTCTTCTGGTAGCTGGTATATATGGTGGTAAAAGGTATATTCTGAGCTTCTGGGGCCCTGCCTGACTAAATAGAAAATGAGCTATATAATGTTCAGCGTAGCAGCCCTAATAAGGGCTATTAAGGACTGTCTTGTCTTCTGGTAGCTGGTATATATGGTGGTAAAAGGTATATTCTGAGCTTCTGGGGCCCTGCCTGACTAAATAGAAAATGAGCTATATACTGTTCAGCGTAGCAGCCCTAATAAGGGCTATTAAGGACTGTCTTGTCTTCTGGTAGCTGGTATATATGGTGGTAAAAGGTATATTCTGAGCTTCTGGGGCCCTGCCTGACTAAATAGAAAATGAGCTATATACTGTTCAGCGTAGCAGCCCTAATAAGGGCTATTAAGGACTGTCTTGTCTTCTGGTAGCTGGTATATATGGTGGTAAAAGGTATATTCTGAGCTTCTGGGGCCCTGCCTGACTAAATAGAAAATGAGCTATATACTGTTCAGCGTAGCAGCCCTAATAAGGGCTATTAAGGACTGTCTTGTCTTCTGGTAGCTGGTATATATGGTGGTAAAAGGTATATTCTGAGCTTCTGGGGCCCTGCCTGACTAAATAGAAAATGAGCTATATACTGTTCAGCGTAGCAGCCCTAATAAGGGCTATTAAGGACTGTCTTGTCTTCTGGTAGCTGGTATATATGGTGGTAAAAGGTATATTCTGAGCTTCTGGGGCCCTGCCTGACTAAATAGAAAATGAGCTATATACTGTTCAGCGTAGCAGCCCTAATAAGGGCTATTAAGGACTGTCTTGTCTTCTGGTAGCTGGTATATATGGTGGTAAAAGGTATATTCTGAGCTTCTGGGGCCCTGCCTGACTAAATAGAAAATGAGCTATATACTGTTCAGCGTAGCAGCCCTAATAAGGGCTATTAAGGACTGTCTTGTCTTCTGGTAGCTGGTATATATGGTGGTAAAAGGTATATTCTGAGCTTCTGGGGCCCTGCCTGACTAAATAGAAAATGAGCTATATACTGTTCAGCGTAGCAGCCCTATTAAGGGCTATTAAGGACTGTCTTGTCTTCTGGTAGCTGGTATATATGGTGGTAAAAGGTATATTCTGAGCTTCTGGGGCCCTGCCTGACTAAATAGAAAATGAGCTATATACTGTTCAGCGTAGCAGCCCTAATAAGGGCTATTAAGGACTGTCTTGTCTTCTGGTAGCTGGTATATATGGTGGTAAAAGGTATATTCTGAGCTTCTGGGGCCCTGCCTGACTAAGTAGAAAATGAGCTATATACTGTTCAGCGTAGTAGCCCTAATAAGGGCTCTTAAGGACTGTCTTGTCTTCTGGTAGCTGGTATATATGGTGGTAAAAGGTATATTCTGAGCTTCTGGGGCCCTGCCTGACTAAATAGAAAATGAGCTATATACTGTTCAGCGTAGCATCCCTAATAAGGGCTCTTAAGGACTGTCTTGTCTTCTGGTAGCTGGTATATATGGTGGTAAATGCGATATTCTGAGCTTCTGGGGCCCTGCCTGCCTACATATGAGCTATATACTGTTCAACATAGTAGCCCTAATAAGGGCTCTCAATGACTCTCTTGTCTTCTGGTAGCTGGTATATATGGTGGTAAAAGCTATATTCTGAGCTTCTGGGGCCCTGCCTGACTACATAGAATATGAGCTATATACTGTTCAGCGTAGTAGCCCTAATAAGGGCTCTTAAGGACTCTCTTGTCTTCTGGTAGCTGGTATATATGGTGGTAAAAGCTATATTCTGAGCTTCTGGGGCCCTGCCTGCCTACATAGGATATGAGCTATATACTGTTCAGCGTAGTAGCCCTAATAAGGGCTCTTAAGGACTGTCTTGTCTTCTGGTAGCTGGTATATATGGTGGTAAAAGGTATATTCTGAGTTTCTGGGGCCCTGCCTGACTAAATAGAAAATGAGCTATATACTGTTCAGCGTAGCAGCCCTAATAAGGGCTATTAAGGACTGTCTTGTCTTCTGGTAGCTGGTATATATGGTGGTAAAAGGTATATTCTGAGCTTCTGGGGCCCTGCCTGACTAAATAGAAAATGAGCTATATACTGTTCAGCGTAGCAGCCCTAATAAGGGCTATTAAGGACTGTCTTGTCTTCTGGTAGCTGGTATATATGGTGGTAAAAGGTATATTCTGAGCTTCTGGGGCCCTGCCTGACTAAATAGAAAATGAGCTATATACTGTTCAGCGTAGCATCCCTAATAAGGGCTCTTAAGGACTGTCTTGTCTTCTGGTAGCTGGTATATATGGTGGTAAATGCGATATTCTGAGCTTCTGGGGCCCTGCCTGCCTACATATGAGCTATATACTGTTCAACATAGTAGCCCTAATAAGGGCTCTCAATGACTCTCTTGTCTTCTGGTAGCTGGTATATATGGTGGTAAAAGCTATATTCTGAGCTTCTGGGGCCCTGCCTGACTACATAGAATATGAGCTATATACTGTTCAGCGTAGTAGCCCTAATAAGGGCTCTTAAGGACTCTCTTGTCTTCTGGTAGCTGGTATATATGGTGGTAAAAGCTATATTCTGAGCTTCTGGGGCCCTGCCTGCCTACATAGGATATGAGCTATATACTGTTCAGCGTAGTAGCCCTAATAAGGGCTCTTAAGGACTGTCTTGTCTTCTGGTAGCTGGTATATATGGTGGTAAAAGGTATATTCTGAGTTTCTGGGGCCCTGCCTGACTAAATAGAAAATGAGCTATATACTGTTCAGCGTAGCAGCCCTAATAAGGGCTATTAAGGACTGTCTTGTCTTCTGGTAGCTGGTATATATGGTGGTAAAAGGTATATTCTGAGCTTCTGGGGCCCTGCCTGACTAAATAGAAAATGAGCTATATACTGTTCAGCGTAGCAGCCCTAATAAGGGCTATTAAGGACTGTCTTGTCTTCTGGTAGCTGGTATATATGGTGGTAAAAGGTATATTCTGAGCTTCTGGGGCCCTGCCTGACTACATAGAATATGAGCTATATACTGTTCAGCGTAGCAGCCCTAATAAGGGCTCTTAAGGACTGTCTTGTCTTCTGGTAGCTGGTATATATGGTGGTAAAAGGTATATTCTGAGCTTCTGGGGCCCTGCCTGACTAAATAGAAAATGAGCTATATACTGTTCAGCGTAGCAGCCCTAATAAGGGCTATTAAGGACTGTCTTGTCTTCTGGTAGCTGGTATATATGGTGGTAAAAGGTATATTCTGAGCTTCTGGGGCCCTGCCTGACTAAATAGAAAATGAGCTATATACTGTTCAGCGTAGCAGCCCTAATAAGGGCTATTAAGGACTGTCTTGTCTTCTGGTAGCTGGTATATATGGTGGTAAAAGGTATATTCTGAGCTTCTGGGGCCCTGCCTGACTAAATAGAAAATTAGCTATATACTGTTCAGCGTAGCAGCCCTAATAAGGGCTATTAAGGACTGTCTTGTCTTCTGGTAGCTGGTATATATGGTGGTAAAAGGTATATTCTGAGCTTCTGGGGCCCTGCCTGACTAAATAGAAAATGAGCTATATACTGTTCAGCGTAGCAGCCCTAATAAGGGCTATTAAGGACTGTCTTGTCTTCTGGTAGCTGGTATATATGGTGGTAAAAGGTATATTCTGAGCTTCTGGGGCCCTGCCTGACTAAATAGAAAATGAGCTATATACTGTTCAGCGTAGCAGCCCTAATAAGGGCTATTAAGGACTGTCTTGTCTTCTGGTAGCTGGTATATATGGTGGTAAAAGGTATATTCTGAGCTTCTGGGGCCCTGCCTGACTAAATAGAAAATGAGCTATATACTGTTCAGCGTAGCAGCCCTAATAAGGGCTATTAAGGACTGTCTTGTCTTCTGGTAGCTGGTATATATGGTGGTAAAAGGTATATTCTGAGCTTCTGGGGCCCTGCCTGACTAAGTAGAAAATGAGCTATATACTGTTCAGCGTAGTAGCCCTAATAAGGGCTCTTAAGGACTGTCTTGTCTTCTGGTAGCTGGTATATATGGTGGTAAAAGGTATATTCTGAGCTTCTGGGGCCCTGCCTGACTAAATAGAAAATGAGCTATATACTGTTCAGCGTAGCAGCCCTAATAAGGGCTATTAAGGACTGTCTTGTCTTCTGGTAGCTGGTATATATGGTGGTAAAAGGTATATTCTGAGCTTCTGGGGCCCTGCCTGACTAAATAGAAAATGAGCTATATACTGTTCAGCGTAGCAGCCCTAATAAGGGCTATTAAGGACTGTCTTGTCTTCTGGTAGCTGGTATATATGGTGGTAAAAGGTATATTCTGAGTTTCTGGGGCCCTGCCTGACTAAGTAGAAAATGAGCTATATACTGTTCAGCGTAGTAGCCCTAATAAGGGCTCTTAAGGACTGTCTTGTCTTCTGGTAGCTGGTATATATGGTGGTAAAAGGTATATTCTGAGCTTCTGGGGCCCTGCCTGACTAAATAGAAAATGAGCTATATACTGTTCAGCGTAGCAGCCCTAATAAGGGCTATTAAGGACTGTCTTGTCTTCTGGTAGCTGGTATATATGGTGGTAAAAGGTATATTCTGAGCTTCTGGGGCCCTGCCTGACTAAATAGAAAATGAGCTATATACTGTTCAGCGTAGCAGCCCTAATAAGGGCTATTAAGGACTGTCTTGTCTTCTGGTAGCTGGTATATATGGTGGTAAAAGGTATATTCTGAGCTTCTGGGGCCCTGCCTGACTACATAGAATATGAGCTATATACTGTTCAGCATAGCAGCCCTAATAAGGGCTCTTAAGGACTGTCTTGTCTTCTGGTAGCTGGTATATATGGTGGTAAAAGGTATATTCTGAGCTTCTGGGGCCCTGCCTGACTAAATAGAAAATGAGCTATATACTGTTCAGCGTAGCAGCCCTAATAAGGGCTATTAAGGACTGTCTTGTCTTCTGGTAGCTGGTATATATGGTGGTAAAAGGTATATTCCGAGCTTCTGGGGCCCTGCCTGACTAAATAGAAAATGAGCTATATACTGTTCAGCGTAGCAGCCCTAATAAGGGCTATTAAGGACTGTCTTGTCTTCTGGTAGCTGGTATATATGGTGGTAAAAGGTATATTCTGAGCTTCTGGGGCCCTGCCTGACTAAATAGAAAATGAGCTATATACTGTTCAGCGTAGCAGCCCTAATAAGGGCTATTAAGGACTGTCTTGTCTTCTGGTAGCTGGTATATATGGTGGTAAAAGGTATATTCTGAGCTTCTGGGGCCCTGCCTGACTAAATAGAAAATGAGCTATATACTGTTCAGCGTAGCAGCCCTAATAAGGGCTATTAAGGACTGTCTTGTCTTCTGGTAGCTGGTATATATGGTGGTAAAAGGTATATTCTGAGCTTCTGGGGCCCTGCCTGACTAAATAGAAAATGAGCTATATACTGTTCAGCGTAGCAGCCCTAATAAGGGCTATTAAGGACTGTCTTGTCTTCTGGTAGCTGGTATATATGGTGGTAAAAGGTATATTCTGAGCTTCTGGGGCCCTGCCTGACTAAATAGAAAATGAGCTATATACTGTTCAGCGTAGCAGCCCTAATAAGGGCTATTAAGGACTGTCTTGTCTTCTGGTAGCTGGTATATATGGTGGTAAAAGGTATATTCTGAGCTTCTGGGGCCCTGCCTGACTAAATAGAAAATGAGCTATATACTGTTCAGCGTAGCAGCCCTAATAAGGGCTATTAAGGACTGTCTTGTCTTCTGGTAGCTGGTATATATGGTGGTAAAAGGTATATTCTGAGCTTCTGGGGCCCTGCCTGACTAAATAGAAAATGAGCTATATACTGTTCAGCGTAGCAGCCCTAATAAGGGCTATTAAGGACTGTCTTGTCTTCTGGTAGCTGGTATATATGGTGGTAAAAGGTATATTCTGAGCTTCTGGGGCCCTGCCTGACTAAATAGAAAATGAGCTATATACTGTTCAGCGTAGCAGCCCTAATAAGGGCTATTAAGGACTGTCTTGTCTTCTGGTAGCTGGTATATATGGTGGTAAAAGGTATATTCTGAGCTTCTGGGGCCCTGCCTGACTAAATAGAAAATGAGCTATATACTGTTCAGCGTAGCAGCCCTAATAAGGGCTATTAAGGACTGTCTTGTCTTCTGGTAGCTGGTATATATGGTGGTAAAAGGTATATTCTGAGCTTCTGGGGCCCTGCCTGACTAAGTAGAAAATGAGCTATATACTGTTCAGCGTAGTAGCCCTAATAAGGGCTCTTAAGGACTGTCTTGTCTTCTGGTAGCTGGTATATATGGTGGTAAAAGGTATATTCTGAGCTTCTGGGGCCCTGCCTGACTAAATAGAAAATGAGCTATATACTGTTCAGCGTAGCAGCCCTAATAAGGGCTATTAAGGACTGTCTTGTCTTCTGGTAGCTGGTATATATGGTGGTAAAAGGTATATTCTGAGCTTCTGGGGCCCTGCCTGACTAAATAGAAAATGAGCTATATACTGTTCAGCGTAGCAGCCCTAATAAGGGCTATTAAGGACTGTCTTGTCTTCTGGTAGCTGGTATATATGGTGGTAAAAGGTATATTCTGAGCTTCTGGGGCCCTGCCTGACTACATAGAATATGAGCTATATACTGTTCAGCATAGCATCCCTAATAAGGGCTCTTAAGGACTGTCTTGTCTTCTGGTAGCTGGTATATATGGTGGTAAAAGGTATATTCTGAGCTTCTGGGGCCCTGCCTGACTAAATAGAAAATGAGCTATATACTGTTCAGCGTAGCAGCCCTAATAAGGGCTATTAAGGACTGTCTTGTCTTCTGGTAGCTGGTATATATGGTGGTAAAAGGTATATTCTGAGCTTCTGGGGCCCTGCCTGACTAAATAGAAAATGAGCTATATACTGTTCAGCGTAGCAGCCCTAATAAGGGCTATTAAGGACTTTCTTGTCTTCTGGTAGCTGGTATATATGGTGGTAAAAGGTATATTCTGAGCTTCTGGGGCCCTGCCTGACTAAATAGAAAATGAGCTATATACTGTTCAGCGTAGCAGCCCTAATAAGGGCTATTAAGGACTGTCTTGTCTTCTGGTAGCTGGTATATATGGTGGTAAAAGGTATATTCTGAGCTTCTGGGGCCCTGCCTGACTAAATAGAAAATGAGCTATATACTGTTCAGCGTAGCAGCCCTAATAAGGGCTATTAAGGACTGTCTTGTCTTCTGGTAGCTGGTATATATGGTGGTAAAAGGTATATTCTGAGCTTCTGGGGCCCTGCCTGACTAAATAGAAAATGAGCTATATACTGTTCAGCGTAGCAGCCCTAATAAGGGCTATTAAGGACTGTCTTGTCTTCTGGTAGCTGGTATATATGGTGGTAAAAGGTATATTCTGAGCTTCTGGGGCCCTGCCTGACTAAATAGAAAATGAGCTATATACTGTTCAGCGTAGCAGCCCTAATAAGGGCTATTAAGGACTGTCTTGTCTTCTGGTAGCTGGTATATATGGTGGTAAAAGGTATATTCTGAGCTTCTGGGGCCCTGCCTGACTAAATAGAAAATGAGCTATATACTGTTCAGCGTAGCAGCCCTAATAAGGGCTATTAAGGACTGTCTTGTCTTCTGGTAGCTGGTATATATGGTGGTAAAAGGTATATTCTGAGCTTCTGGGGCCCTGCCTGACTAAATAGAAAATGAGCTATATACTGTTCAGCGTAGCAGCCCTAATAAGGGCTATTAAGGACTGTCTTGTCTTCTGTTAGCTGGTATATATGGTGGTAAAAGGTATATTCTGAGCTTCTGGGGCCCTGCCTGACTAAATAGAAAATGAGCTATATACTGTTCAGCGTAGCAGCCCTAATAAGGGCTATTAAGGACTGTCTTGTCTTCTGGTAGCTGGTATATATGGTGGTAAAAGGTATATTCTGAGCTTCTGGGGCCCTGCCTGACTAAATAGAAAATGAGCTATATGCTGTTCAGCGTAGCAGCCCTAATAAGGGCTATTAAGGACTGTCTTGTCTTCTGGTAGCTGGTATATATGGTGGTAAAAGGTATATTCTGAGCTTCTGGGGCCCTGCCTGACTAAATAGAAAATGAGCTATATACTGTTCAGCGTAGCAGCCCTAATAAGGGCTATTAAGGACTGTCTTGTCTTCTGGTAGCTGGTATATATGGTGGTAAAAGGTATATTCTGAGCTTCTGGGGCCCTGCCTGACTAAATAGAAAATGAGCTATATACTGTTCAGCGTAGCAGCCCTAATAAGGGCTATTAAGGACTGTCTTGTCTTCTGGTAGCTGGTATATATGGTGGTAAAAGGTATATTCTGAGCTTCTGGGGCCCTGCCTGACTAAATAGAAAATGAGCTATATACTGTTCAGCGTAGCAGCCCTAATAAGGGCTATTAAGGACTGTCTTGTCTTCTGGTAGCTGGTATATATGGTGGTAAAAGGTATATTCTGAGCTTCTGGGGCCCTGCCTGACTAAATAGAAAATGAGCTATATACTGTTCAGCGTAGCAGCCCTAATAAGGGCTATTAAGGACTGTCTTGTCTTCTGGTAGCTGGTATATATGGTGGTAAAAGGTATATTCTGAGCTTCTGGGGCCCTGCCTGACTAAATAGAAAATGAGCTATATACTGTTCAGCGTAGCAGCCCTAATAAGGGCTATTAAGGACTGTCTTGTCTTCTGGTAGCTGGTATATATGGTGGTAAAAGGTATATTCTGAGCTTCTTGGGCCCTGCCTGACTAAATAGAAAATGAGCTATATACTGTTCAGCGTAGCAGCCCTAATAAGGGCTATTAAGGACTGTCTTGTCTTCTGGTAGCTGGTATATATGGTGGTAAAAGGTATATTCTGAGCTTCTGGGGCCCTGCCTGACTAAATAGAATATGAGCTATATACTGTTCAGCGTAGCAGCCCTAATAAGGGCTCTTAAGGACTGTCTTGTCTTCTGGTAGCTGGTATAGATGGTGGTAAAAGCGATATTCCGAGCTTCTGGGGCCCTGCCAGCGACAGCCTGTCTTTCCCTGCTGTGAGCGTCTGTCCCTCACTAAGTTCAAGCTGCTAATGCTGACGAAGAGGAAGTGCTGAGTTTTGTATATTCGAGGTCACATGGTTTTTCCAGCCAATGCGTGTAGACGCCGTTTTCGCGATGCCAGCGTCCTCCCAGGACCTGTCCCACCCCCCCTGCATGGTGATTGGTGTAAAAAACGCGCCAGGGAAGGTGGGAGGGGAAACGAATTGTGAGTGCGCCATCGCCGCTGTACTCGATCGAAATCGAGTATGACGAACAGCGTAGTATTCGATCGAATACCGGCTCGGTCGAATACTACTCGCTCATCACTAATAAATATCTGTGTGAATCTGAATGAGTGGGATGAAGAAAGGCTCAATGAAAAGGGTGGAGATTTAGATTTCCATAATAGCATCTAAATTATAGGAAAAACAACTGATGCCTGAGTGCTCCTTACACGTATATATACACAATATGTATCAGCTGGACTAGGGCTGGCGCCAGCACAGGGCAAACCTGGGCAATTGCCAGGGGCCCTGGCATTATAAGGGGCCCACTTAGACTCACGCTTGGCCATGGTATTTTTTTACAGTGGATCCAAACCACCAAATGCTGCATGATGTGTGTAGACCTGCTCATGGCTGACCTCAGCAACAGGGGATGATCAGCAACACTGGAAATGGTGGCATGGAATGGAGGGCAATTGATGGAAGCTCAGAAGGCAATAACAGCAATAACAAAGTCTTTAGTGGCATCAGAACAAACAGTAAGGGCTGAAGGGTGCTTGGTAGCAGTAGAGATTGCAACAAGGAGTAGAGTGTCTATAGGCAAAGCAATAAGGACTGGAGGGTGATCAGCAGTAGAGGATGACCCATTTGAGGCAGCGGAGCTGCAAGATGACATCATGTGACTCCCTACTTAGGGGCCGACTAAGACTCTCTTGCCCAAGGGCCCTCACAAACCTAGAGCCAGCCCTGAGCTGGACCCAACTTTTATAGTAGATATAATGTCCACTATATACATATCTACAACTAAAAGTGGCCTTCAATGTCACTGTGTCCCTCACCACTGGTCATCCCTATTAAGATCGGATAGTGTACTTACCACTCCATGCTCCCACAGTACTAACATATTATGACATACAGGGAAGGGACCGGGGAGGCAGCTACAGAGCCTGTGGTTAAAGTGCACATCTGTCCCTCATACCTCTATTGTGTGTATCATTTGTCTCACCTCCTCACTTTGAGCCAGCCACTCTTCCAACCAGCTCTGGAGCTGCCACTTCCAACATCTGGGCAGTTCCCTCCCTCCAGCAGAGCCCATGGTGAAGGCAGTAGCAGTGGCTGTTCTAATGGGCCTCCAGGCATCTGTAGTGGGCTCTACTGGCTGCCTGGCCTGTCTGTCATCTCTTTTCTGTGGTCTCTTCCTCAACAAATCCTTTTGCTCTAGTCCTAGCTGCTTATGGGCCCCGCTGCACCTGCCACTTCCACCTTCCCCATCCTGGGCCTGCCCTTGAGCCAAAGGCGTCTTCAACTCTGACAGCTCTAGACAAGTCAAATTATAGAAACCAGACAGGCATTTATTATATGGATGGGGGGGCACTCTGAATTGGAAGGGCATATAGCTATAGCTTTTTTGGGATTATGTAAAGTTCATTCATCCAGGTCATAGTTCAGTATATATCTAGTAATAAATACGACAACTGGACTTGCTGTATTTATCTAAAAGTGGATGGAAACCCATTTCACCCCTCTGCCTAAGCAGCTGGACGCTGCTGTTAAGACGGCGGAGGACCAGTTTTCAAAGAAGTTGGAATTTTCCACCTCCAAAGTCACACCCTGCAGCACTTTTGAGAGAACCCATTGGCTGGCAGCATCCCAGGCACACAGCGGGCATCCTGTAGAGGATGCCCTAGGGGTAGGCTAGCGGATGGGCCAGGAAACTTTTAGATTCCATGACGGCCACAGTGGGGTTTTCATCTGCTTTAAAGGCATTTAGCTGATTATGCAACTAGTTCAGAAACATAAAGAGTTCAATCTGAATAAGTCACATGACTAGTGAAACATCTTCAAAATTATAGCTTGTCCAGTTTCCTTAATATATTACTATAGATCTATGAAGGCTTGATAAATATGGCAAGAACGACAGGTCTGAACTGTTGTATTTTTATGGGACTCACCCTACAGTTATGTGGTAGCAATATCTATTCAAAAGCTCAAAGTGCCAGATAGACAATAAACAGTTCAACTGCAATTACTGATTAGATATCTGAATGACTATAGAGAAGTTGTATGATGGCTGTTATGTTAAAACTCGCCATGATCTGGAAAATGTGAAAAATTATAGTTTCATTATAAGGGCAGAAGAAGAGTCCTTCAATGCAACAGAAAAGTGAGACAAGGGGGTGATTTATTATTACACCCTATAGGGTCGATTCAAAGAAACATGTAACAGCTTGGATTTTGGTGCCGATCATCCTATTTTTCCCGTCCGCTCGTGCGTTCGTATGAACTTGCGAGTGATTCTATAAGCAAATACGTTTCTATCCTAAAATTTACGTCCGTTCGTATGGCAGTTCGGGAATCAGACCTATGTCAGTTTCCATCCTGAATTTTCCGTTTCATTTCTCAGGTTGCAACATTGGTTTTGCCCTTTTTCCGTTTTTGTCTGGACGTAAATCCTTCTGATCTTGCGGCTGCGCACTACAAACTTACCTCATTAAAGTGCATTCTAAATATTTGGTCTTATTTTTCTTTATTTCATTCATTTTGTAGTAACCAACCATTAATGAATGCATTTGCATAAGTAAATCTTACTTTGTTTAATTTTTAGTTAACTTGCATTTTTTACTTGTGGATGTAATTTTAATATTTTGGCTTCAAATGGTACAACTTTAAATTTTGTGTGTGGTTACCCACACCCTCTCCATACAGATTGCTCTCAAATATAAAAAAACACCCAGCAACTTCTGCATGTTATGAGTCTAGAAACAGCCAAGATGGCGGCTCAGGTATTATCGGGCAGCCTGCAAACAGAAAGGGCCTTGTGACTGTGTTGCTCTGCATTCTTTGATTTCTGACCTTTCCGTGCCCCCAGCTCTGCTGTGTCTGTGCAAAATACAGCAGTAACCCACATCCTGCACTTTATCCCGCTCTCCTCTCCTCAGTAAGTGTGATGCATCTGACCAAAGATGTGCTTAAATAATTAAACAAAGCAAAGGTAAACAACTACACCAATAAATGCAATCTAAAAATATTATTCTAGTACATCAATTTAAAAATAAATACCAAAGGACATAAATTTCTTTAATTAACGCAAATATATTGCAAAATAAAGGTTTACATGCAAAGGACTAATTAAGGTCCACATTAAAATGCTTTTATAAGGCATACATGAATCAGGTATGCATTGCCATACAATTTATGGCCTCGGCCATGCTGATACATGCAGTTCATTGGAGCTCAAGACGCGCAGACTCCTCCACATAGCCAAAAAACCTGTTCCAGAACAGCAATACGACTGCTAAAAGGTGTCGGCAGTGGCTTTCTTTTAAAACGTATTTAGAGGTTTGAAAACTGTTCTCTGAATCACACCTAAACACATTCGATTATCCTAAGTTTTACGTTTTGATCCTAAGTTTTAGGATTTGATCCTAAGTTTTACGTTTTGATCCTAAAATTTAGGAACGAACTTGCGATGATCGTAAGAGCATATACGCATTCGTACGTAGGCTCGTGCGAGTCGGAAATGGCCAAAAAAACAGGAAAAAATGACTAACACCCACCCAAACTTACGATTCTCGATCCGAAATCAATTAACTTTTGCTCTTTGAATCGAGGGGTATGTCTGATTTATTAACATCAGAGCCCCCCCCCCCCCCACATAACCCCCCAGAGCGCCCGCAATTCTTAGCTTTAGACTCGATCCTCGTCAGGAATCCAGCACCGCGATTGGCCACTTGCCGCATAAGTGGGTAGTGATGTTCTAGCCGCTGCAAAGCCTCGCCCACCTGAGCATAGGCGGACAATTGCGGCACTGTGATTCCAATGGAGGATCAAGGCTAGGGTAAGGATTATGGCTGTTCTGGGGGGTTATGTGCGGGGGGCTCCCGTATCCTGGATTTCCCACCAGACTGTCTTATAGCGGCGGGGACCAACACGCTTATCCGCGCAGATGTTGGTCCTCTTTAATGATAACCCCAACAAATTAAATAATAACATATTTTAAATATTAAGCCCTGTCTAAGATCCAGATCTTTAAAGGTAATTACAAATATGTAATAAATCACCAAATCCTATAATGTGTCGAAAAATATATTTTTAAATAGATGAGAAAGTACCAAGAGCAAAATTTTATAGATACATTAAATAGATAAATAAATATAAATGAGAATTGTACTAAAACATAAACTGCTCTGAGGGAGAAAACCATAAGAAAAAGTGTTTTCTCTAATGGTGCTGAATCAACCCTACAGTGTCAGAATAAATAACTAGAAAGGCACAGGCAGGGAATTCACAATCAAAGGGATACAATTCAGCTCAAACCTCTAATGTAGACCCCCTGCAGCCACGCGTTCTGCCTAAACCGTCTGGCAGTTGGTCCCCAGTAATCCCTATTAAAGAACCTCAGCAAAGGTCAAATCAATCATAAACCTAAATGCTAAGGTACAGGTTTATATGTTATTCCTCCATCAAGCAGCTTCACTGGGTGGGGTGCATAGTTTCTTCTGTTTCTGAGCCCATGGTTAACTATAGGCATAGACTTCAATTAAAGGTGTAGGTCTGCTTGAAGAAAATCACAAATGAGCTCTGAGCTGTAAAAAAAATGCAACACATATGTTTGCAACCTTCTATTCACACATCTGAAAATCAAGAAGAGCTGTGACAAACATTTCTTGGTTAGGGAAAAAATAACACCCTCTGCTGATTCTAGACAGCTATCTCTTTAAAAAAAAAGGAAAGACATTTCAAACTAATTTCAAGATGACATGTAGCTCAACTCGAATGGATGGACTCTCTAATGGCCATCTATGAGTAGAAGATCTTACCTTTGCCAGGCTTGATCCCATGCACTTCCAACTGCTGAAGCCCATTGATGCTTCTGCTGTCAACCTGAACAAAGACAGCACATTACACAGCTGCACCTATGCTGCTCAGACGGCCAACTCGAACATGGACTTTTAGCTGTAGTCCGTGTTCGGGTTTGGGAACCCAAGCTCGCAAAGTTCGATATGAACACGAATCTCTACTCATAATGCTTTTCAAACCCAATTGGGTCTTTAATCATATTATCAAAAATTTGCCCCCCTCCCCTGTGGGAACAATGTAAAATGAAAAACCATTTCAAACCATCTTCACCATTTTGATCATATGTATTCTAAGGGAAGCTGATCAAATTCATAACAAATTAATTTTAAAAGAGAGCAAACTTTGCAGCCTTGCTAAAGCTTCTTCCTTGCTCTGCAGGAAATTGGGGAGCAGCCCATGGGACAGGAATCAGGGGAGCTGCTTGCTCTAGTATTATTGTGGTTGGGTTCAGAGTCCCTTTAACAGTTTTTTTGTTAAATCTTTTAACATCAGTCCTGTAATGTGAATACAGTATATAAGGTTTGGGCTATGCTCCAAGCTCTAATGGCCTCTGTTGATTCTAGTAGCTTCTTGTCCATATGAACATAAAAGGTTATGCACACAGGGCAGCAGGTTGGCTTTACTAATTGGGAAATAAATCACAATTACTGGACACAATCACATATCCAGGAGCCTGGTTTTGTTACCCCAGGAAATAGTTTTATTTTGACACGGTGAACTAAAGCTCAGCGAAGCAGATGTTTTTATAAAACGGAGATAGTTTGTGATGGTTGGTCATGATGAAGCATTATACAACAATCATTTTTATCCAGACCCACATACCAGTGGCTGAGAATTAATGAACATGGTCATTACAAATATATACAGAGGTGTTCTTTTAAGACAGAACTTCAACCAGAATGGGCTGCTGTAAAACGTTAATGAGCCACGCAATCCTCTTCCTGTCTGTGTTCCTTCAAATTGGTCCAAGGCCAGGACCACTGAAACATGACTTCTGCTCCCCATGAGTGTGGATACTTTTAGTCCACTTCCACTGACAAGAAAGGGCTCAGGCAAGTTTTACAGAGGCAGAATCACCCTCCAAACTTTGGGACTGCATTGATTTCAATGGAGACCAGGTTCAGGGCCTCTGAAACTAAACTTTTAATCAAAATTTGGCCAAACTTGCCATGAACTTGGGGGGTTCATTCATTCTTATATTGAAGCTCTAGCATTGTAGGAGCAGATAATGGCAGGGTTGGTATGCCCGCGGAGGCTCTCGCATTGCCTGGGCAGAACATGTCTATAGCATTGCAGAGGCTGGAGAGATGTCTTCTTATGGTATACCTGAGAGATTATGTTTGTTTTTTGCCATTGTGTATAGGACCTCTGAGATCTGCTAATTTACACAGTGACCATTATTGTGATGGTTCACCCTCTGAGTGGTGGGATGCATCTTTAAGTGACTGGGTTTTAAAAAGAAGGGGTCAGCCCAGGAATCCAGGGTAGTATGAGCTCAATTCTCCTAGTGCCACTGTGGAGTGTCACCTCTGTTACCCATAGTCATAGCCAGCAAGCCAGCGTTACACAAGATAAAGCTGAGGTCAAGTACAGGTTCACTGGTAAAAAACAGGAAGCAAGCGTTCAAAAATGATTTACCAGACAGAGACCAAACCCCTCAGGTGCATAAACTGTTAACCAAGCCAAGGGCCAAGTTGGTGGTTCAAACTGAGTACAACAAATGTGACCACAGTAGAAGGCAGGTCATACCAAGAGGTCAACAGAAGGGATAATGTGCAGGCATAATCTAAAAGGATAATTCAGCAGAGTACCGGTCCAGGCATGTGTGTACTTACTGCTTGTGTATGTCTAACTGCATGGATGGGTCAAATTCCTGGGTATGTGCAAGCATACAATAGCCATATATGCCCAAGAATCCCCCCAAAAATCTCAAAAATACTGGACACTTCTTTTAAATGGAATTGCACAGGAAACTACACTAGGCTCTACTTAGATTCACATGTGCTAGTTTCACATCAGATGCGCAAGCACCCTCTGTTCTTTGAAGGTATTGGATAATTGAGTCCTGCACACGACCACTGATGATGGGCCTTGATTCTGTTTCAGCACAAGGAGAGTACAACATGGCAAGATATAGTAGGAGGGCTTGGGGGGTCTGGAGTCAAGGAGTAGAGGGGGGCACTAGAAACAGCACTGCACCAATTGAACTGAATAACTTCCAGCATGAACTTTGAATGAACTAGGGGCTACACGCTTCAAAGCAGTATGGCCCATTATATGTCACAATATAGAACAAGCCAAACCAGTTTACCAAATTCAATTCAGAAAGTCAATTACTTAAAGGGCATGGCTTAAAAAAAAAAGATAACTCACTTTTTTACTTACTTACCTTTCCCTGGCCCAACCGCTCTGGTGATTAGATGACTTCAGTCCAAGCAAGCTAATTTAAGCCTCTCAGCCTTGATGCCAGAGAGGAATCTCATCATAACTGAGGATAGGCAAGTTTAGGGACTTATTTACATGATTTTAAGGGACTACTTTTAAGACACTTTTTCACTTAAGTCACAAAGTGAACTTAAGATGCAAATTGAAAAGAAATGACACCTTTTACTCCAAAATAAGCATAGTGCATTCTTTACTCCTGCTGCTGAATCAACCCTAATGACATGGGCGTCACCGGCATCACCGATCAACTTGATGTGGAACTTGGCTTCTGGGTAGAATATTAAATACTTTTCAGACTTTAAGGGTTTACCATTTTTCTACAATTTATGCTCCCTTCCGGAGCAGCAGTTTCAGAAATAACCTTTATTAGAATTTAATTAGGTGATAACTTAAGTTGCAGGTCATGTGTTGTTTTTAACGTGGGTGTAAATCAGTCAAATCATGGTGCTCGAGGGGGTGATGACACATTTCTCTCTGGAACGTGTTAGCACTTCTACTAATAGTGAGGTGCAATATTGAAGATTAGTGAACTACTGACTCAGTACTGCCAAACCTCTCACCTCCTTTTAGTTAAAATGGGGGATTTTATTTGTCTAGTACATGGTATTTAGAATAGCAAATGAAGAAAAACTATTAGCTGGAACATTACAGAACCCCAGATGACTCCAAGGTTAGATGCTTTCAGACTGGGATTAGCAGTGTGAGTTCTGCTTCTGCACATATATGTGTGTTAGGGATCTATCACAATATTGGCCTTGTTTTCTGTGCCTTACAGGAGTATAATTTATCAAATCTCTAAATATGAGACAAGACAAGTAAGTTGTACAGATACAAAACTTTTAACTGGAAACGGCTTGAGACTGCTCCATCAGAAGCACCATTTCAGCAGCTACCCCATATACATATGTATCAAGTAGATACCCATTAGAAAAACAGGCCACAGTAATTTGTCGGGCATTGGACCATCAGCTAGGCCAGTGGCTTTCTGTCAGCTCACTATTTCTCTCTTACTCCCCAAGGATTTCCCCCAATCAGCAAGTCATTTACTTTCATGGACAAGAGATGCTGAACCTGTTCATTGTTATTGGAAAAGATACCCATCAGCATCATTACGTTACCCTGTTGTATTTCTCTGTCCACTATCACTTATTGTAGTCAAATTATAGTTGTGGAGGAATTCTAGTATAGATTTCTAATGTTTTATAGAGGTTTTTAGTTTTACCAGTATTGCTCAGTCTGTAGTTTTAGCAAATAAAATTAATCTTGGTCTTGATCCACCAACCAGGGCAAAGGGCATCACAATTTGGTATGCCTCAGAGTGTAATTGCGCAGAAACCGGGCATGCTACCTACTCAACTTGTACAAAGACCCTGCAGTTGGTTAAGTGCAACATTCTGCCGAGTATTCCTGCTCTCTTCAAACTGTGCACCCAGCAACCTGATGGCCGCAGAACAGAGAGAGCTGGGGTGACGAGTTTCAAACTTGACCACTACAGGATTCTGGAACTAAGTAAGGAGGTAGGTTTCTTGACTATTACACATTGCGGGGCTTTACAAATCACGATGCCCCTTAGGCATTGGACCCACTTAAAGAGGACCAAAATATGGGATTATTCCTATCCCAAGTTTTGGTTTGTACCCCAAACTTGTCACTGTGATGAATATCTTGTTGGCGATCCCACAGTCCAGATACAGCTCTCCACCAATCAACTTTTTGGCCACACATATAAATGAGAGGCTAAAAAAAGCTGAATAGGAGCTTAACCGCTTTCGTGATTGGCAGTGACACCATCTGCATTCACATGCCAGCCATACAGTTACAGCAGGTGAAGCCATGCACCCATTGGATGGATGCAGGAGATGCCGCTGCAGGACGCACAAGCACCATGTAGGTCTAACAAGCGAATGGCAGGGTTTCACACAGTTAGATATTTCAAATCTATATGACCTTTCTGCCGTCCCCACAGCGCATGCACGGAAGCTCGTCCAATTAGTGCTTTATGCTGTGACTACTAATGCACAGCACAAAGCCTTTTTTTAGGACTCAGCTTCAGCATAGGGAATGGGGGCAGCCAAATCCCCAGTTTCCCTGTGGATTGCGTGCTCACGCATACCCAACCTATCTGAATGGCTGGACGTGAGAGCGCACACAGCTGCAGGGATGACAGAGATGTGGCCAGTAAAGGCAAGGTGTTTGTGGGCAATCTGAGTGGGAGGGTTCACACAGTAGGACATCCAGATTCGGCGTGCCCGGGGGGAACCTACTTGGCGGTAATTGATCCACTAATATTTGTGATATATTTTGCTTTTCCAGTTAAAGCTTTCATTTAGAGCTTCCTCAGAGATCTTATGATGGGTTTGATTTAATGATTATTGATTATGAATAGACAACCACCTTCTGAAACTCTAAGTATTCCCACATTTCAACAAATTCATTTGTCTTCATGTGGCTAGCCTTTTTTTATTGATATGGTGTTATTATAGCTTAGACCACAGTTTCTCAACCTGCGGTACATCTCAGGGGGGACAAGGCAGTTCCGGAGCAAACCTTCAGGGGGTGTGTAACTGGCGTGGTATATTACTTTACAAGTGAAACCTAAACCCTTCTTGCTTTACAAGGCCTAAGGTATACATATTTTGGTACTATCTTTGCTTGGTAGGGCTTAGAGCCAGGATAGTTTAAGATTCTAATGTATATGTAATTATATGTAATACCTTGCAACGGTTACAAACAATGCATTTTGTTAGGTGAAAGAAGTCCCAAATTGAGCAAAAGTGGTGCAAATAATTTACTAATGAAAAGGTATACACCAGCTGTAAGATGATACACACATATGTTTTTGCGTTACCTGAACATTCTGGTACTTAGGAGAATACAGCTTGAAGCAGAAACAATTGGATCTTTAAAACTGCCTGTCTTGGCATACATAAGAACAGATCACCCAGTACAAATGACCTCCATCTCTTCTATGGCTGGTGCGAGAGAGGCACAACAAGGCTGACGCAGCACCTTATGAAGTGCTTTCCTTATACTGCTATAACCTTCTAAATGAAGCAAAAAACCTTCTACAGCATAATATTATTTCTGATTTTATCTGTTTTTTTAAAAGGAGGCCCAAGATTACAATTATAGGCTTCTCTGTATGCATACACATAGTTTAGGCCTTTTTAGATATAACATGCTTTACTCTTCTGTAAAAATGCTTGCTCCCTAAATGGGAATGTGGGTCACTTTCCCTTACTTATCCTTTCACAATTTGTAATCTTATCATCTTTTGAGCTTTAGGAATTATTCCATTTGGAGATAATCAGTTGATTTTGGGTGGGTTTTGCTCTAATTTTTACTGGATATCTGTGCAATGGGTTTGGAGAACTTTCCCCACTCAGCGCACAAGAAAGTGCAGAAAAAAAATTCCTGCCCCTGAAGTTTTTAGAATGTTTCCAATGAGGTAAAGAAATGAGGTAAAAAGTATTTATAGACTTTTTGTTAGGCTGAAAAAGATTGCTTAGGGGAGACCTGAAAAGCTCTTCAGTGTAGGACTAAGAAGCCCAATATAGGGCGGCGAGGGGCATGACCTATGGCCGTCACCATTAAGAGTTGCCCCTACCCATCTGCGGAAAACAGGATGGCTAGTATGGCTAGGATAAAGGAACCCCTTCTACAAACACAATCCCCTCGATTCAAAGAGCAAAAGTTAAGTGATTTCGTATCGAGAATCGTAAGTTTGGGTGGGTGTTTGTCATTTTTTCTGGTTTTTTTGGCCATTTCGTATTCGTACGATCGTTCGCGCATAGACGTATATGAACATACGCATTTCGTACGAGAATCGTATAATTTGCGTTAGTTCGTGTGTTTTTCCCGTCCAAATCGTATTATTTGCGTTAGTTCGTGTGTTTTTCCCGTCCAAATCGTATTATTTGCGTCCGATCCTATTTTTTACGTCCTTCACATGGGCTTGCGCCCAATTCAGAGAGGTGATTGCTAATTGTTTTGAAGCCCATTAAAGAGCTGCTTTACGAAATGTTTGCCGGCAGCTATTTGGCCTCGGGAGTAGGATGGAGCGGAGCGAGTTTGTGGCACATCAAGGGCTTATGCTTTTTGGCATTGAGTTGATCGAGATGTCTGAGAGCAGATTGCCCCTGCGTCGTCGCATGAACATCGATAGCATGAATGATGTTGAGCTGTTCGAGCTGACCAGGCTTAATCGCGCTTCCCTCCATAAATTATATAGTGAGCTGCGGCCATGGTTAGCCCGCACCACAAGGAAGGGGCATGCAATTTCAGGTATGACCAAGATGCTTGGCTGCCTGCAATTTTTGGCGAACGGCTCGTTCCAGAGGCTGGGTGCCCTCTCCGTGGGGATGTCACAGCCTACGCTGAGCCGCGCACTATCTAAATTTTTGGAAGGCATGGCTGCCATAACTCAAAAATATATTTATTTTCCTGATGATATGGCAGCCAGAAACGCCATTAAGCTTGGGTTTTATAATGTGGCCGACATGCCCAACGTTATTGGTGCAATTGACTGCACACATGTGGCACTCGTACCTAGGGCAGCCGACGAGTATATATATAGGTATTGAGATTGGTTATTATGTTGCCCAACGTGTCATGTCACCTGTTTTCCTTTGCGGCAGCATATTTGTTTATCCCTCATTTGTGTAGCTGCTTTATCTCGGCTTTTCATTAGTATTTCCCAATAGAGTGCAGACATGTTTTGTGTTTAATTTATTATTTTGGGTCAAATATCAATTACCCTTTTTGTATGTTTTTGCCTTAAGGAATCGTAAAATGGGACACTCACTTAATGTCCAGGCCGTGGTTGGTCCGGATATGCGGTTTATGAGTGTCCTTGCCGGCTACCCCGGATCGTCCCACGACTCCTATATCCTCCGGCGATCTGGGTTGTTTCGGAGATTTGAGGCAGGTGAATTTTCGGGGGCATGGCTGCTTGGTAAGTGTGTCCTATTTGTGTGTTATTAAATGTGGCATTAATCTTGTATTTGTTGATCTGTTTGTTTTGGAAAACTTGACAGAAGCGTCCAACTGCCTTTTTCTTGGCTCATATATTAGGAACTTACCCAAAAAATCCTTGTCTCGCTTTGGCCTTCAGAATGTTTTCCCTTTAGTTAGGATGTCTGTAAGTTCCTTGTGCCTAAATATATTGGTTTGGAGTTTATACCCAAGGATCTTTGACATTTGGCTCCTTTTGTACTATTGGTCGTTAAATGTCAAAGTGGACTTAAACTGCATACATTGTAGTTTCCAGTGAAATGTGGCTAGGGATCTTTGACATTTGGCTCCCTTTTGTACTATTGGTCGTTAAATGTCAAAGGGGACTTAAACTGCATACATTGTAGTTTCCAGTGAAATGTGGCTAGGGATCTTTGACATTTGGCTCCCTTTTGTACTATTGGTCGTTAAATGTCAAAGGGGACTTAAACTGCATACATTGTAGTTTCCAGTGAAATGTGGCTAGGGATCTTTGACATTTGGCTCCCTTTTGTACTATTGGTCGTTAAATGTCAAAGTGGACTTAAAATGCATACATTGTAGTTTCAAGAGAAATGTGGATAGGCCCTCAGCAGCATCCTAATTGTAACATGTCTGAAAACTACAAATATATGTAAAATACAAATACCCTTGGCCGTGCAGATGTTTGTTAATTAATTGGTATATAGAAGTTCCATTTTTATTTAGGTTATACCTTAGTGCAATTTTTGGGGGCCCTAATGTGCCCTGTTTTTTTTGGGGAACACTTTACCTTACATCATTATGATATCTGTGAATTTTTTGGTGTTGGTTGTGTTGCCTTTTTAATTTTGATTACATTTAATTCTCTGTTTAAGGTGATTCCGGGTACCCACTTCTACCCTGGCTCATGACGCCTGTGCTGCGGCCCCAGGATGCCTCTCAGGAAGCGTATAACCGTGCGCATCGCAAGACCCGGGCTGTTGTGGAGAGGGCCTTTGGTCTGCTGAAGACACGTTTTCGTTGCCTTGACCATACTGGGGGGGCCCTGCAATATGATCCCAAGAAAGTGATCGACATTATAATGGCATGTGCTGTTTTGCACAATTTTGCCATCCTGGAACGTGTCCCACGTTATGTGGACAGCCTGCCCTCTTCAGCCGTCGAGGATGAAGCCGAGAATTTTGAGGGGCCCCCCAGTGAGTCTGGCCAATCTGTTAGAGCCAACCTGATCAGCCAGCATTTTAGTTAACTTTTTTCCCTGTCTCACCATTCTGTATGTCTGTGTTATCCTTTTGGAAACATATGTTGTTTTGCCCTAATGTGGCATTACCTCTAAGTAAAACATTTCGACCTTAATTGTTGCCTAATGTATTTCATGTAGTTTCCTTAGCTTTCGCTGTGCATTGTTACACCTCTTCCAACCAAAATTATCTGGTTTAGGCCAAGCTGTTACAAAAGTCTTCCCACTAAAAACGCCACAAGTATTGGAAGTTAAATTTTTGTTTTACTTTGCAAATGAAAAATTATAGTGGTTAACAGAAATCAGTCCACATACATCTGTGGTAACAAATGGATAACATTAAAAAAAACATCGAGCACATCTACACCTGGAAGTGAGTGGCACAACCAAACAAGGACACCCAGTCCAAAGGCCAGCCTAGTCCAGTCATTAATATTGCCTGTGCCCAGGGATATTTGGGCATGGCCATAATGTCACACAAACATGTCTGCAAACAGGAGGAGCACCAACCAAATACATAGGTAAAGCCATAAGTGGCCAGATAAACTCCACATAGACCTATGGCATTGGCTAGTGGCCTTAAGCATTACTCTAAGGAGCTATATGGGAGCAAATACAAAACACAACCTGCCAGAGCAACACAAAATGGATTGTTTGAAACCTCAAAGGACAAGTAAATACAGTGGGGGTTAAGAGAAAAGATGTCCCACACACCCATGGCTTAATAGGGTGGCTGCCCATAATACCCAGGTGGAGGTCCAGGTGGAGGTCCATGGGAATGGGACCTAGCCTGGGCCATGGCAGCATTGTGAATTTGAAACTGCTCCACAATGTTTCTCTGCATATTGGTCATCTCAGCCATGGCTGACTGGATGCCATTACTTGAATTGGCCACGTTGCTGTTGAGGGTACGCAACTCCGCGAGGATGCCCTGTAGACTGGTATGGATGTTCACCATGTCGGCATGCCTTTGCTCACGCTCTGTAACGAGCTGGGCGTCATAAGAGTCCCTTTGTTGGGTCCATAATTGAAGCAGGGCACTCTGCCTCCCCTGGGAAATTGTGGGGCGGCGTAATGGCGTCCGCCGCACAATTACCCTGGCTCTTGGGCGTGCCCTGCCGCGTGGTGTCGTACCCTCAACAGCAACCGGCCTGCTTTGCAAATCCTCAGCAGCAGAGTGAACACTGGGGACTGTAGTGTCAGTCTCCCCATGTGCAAGCACAATGGATGGAGATTCACTCTGCTGCTGAGGATTGGCCAGAGAAACATTATCGAGCAGTTCCAAATTGGGACCCAGGGGGAGTTCATCCGACGTGCCCTGTACGGAGACATCATCATCTTCCTCCATGTCCTGGATCTCTTCCATGAGTGTGCGGGTCTGTAGGGACATATCAAAAAAAAAAAGGCTAAGTTTGCGTCCCAATTTAGGATTTCAACAGTTTAACACATTCTTAAGCACTTGTTAGTATTTATGCTACTAAATAAACTTACCGAAAATCTCTGATCTGGGCTCCGATGCTGTACGGACCTGGTAGGCATAACCAAACTGGGGGGTGAGTTTACCCTTGCTGAGGGATCATGCTGGGCTGAAGAAGAGAAAAAAATACCACGTAAACACACACACATAACCTTTTTTTGGATAGGTAATCAAATATAGCTCTATTTGTAATATTATTCAACTCTAGAGCAATGGTGACCTTTGTTCAAACCCACGCAAGTTTACAGAGGTGCAATGGCTCGGACAAACTGCTAAGTGACCTCAGTTCTAAGTCATGAAGTGTACCCATTCAGCATCCAACTTTCAGGGCACATTTTTGGATTTAGCCTACCATTCGCTAGGTCCGGGGTACTCAAACAATTGTTTGAAACGCCCATTTAAAGGTATGTGGTGAGAGGTGAATGTCTGGCCATGGTGCTGACGCAGGGGGTGTCTAGTTAAAAATAAAGACACTGGTGGAGGGGCTGGAGCTTTCAAAGTGCCAACTAATAAAGGCTGCTTGCCCTTGCTGGGCTGGATGGGCCAGAGCTGAGGGGACAGGGATTGGATGTCTAAAGGGGGGAGTTAACGTATTGATGGTGATGTGATGGATGGAGCCAATCTGTTACAAATGTATGGGGCTTATGTGGGGGGGGGGCATGGGGGGACTGTGGCACATGGGCCAGAGCAGGGGCAGCGGGACACGATTGTGGCCAGTGAAAATTTAAATAAGTTACTGTGTACCTTGCAATGCCACTTCCTGGGCAGTACTTCATATTGCAATGCTATGTTTCACGGAGCCATGACATTGGGCAGGAGACCAACCACTACATGGCCGATCAAGGGGGCAGCTCTGAGCACGTCAACACAGAAGTAACTGAGTGCAGGGCTGTCTGGGCAGGGGTCCTTGAATGTGGTGGCAAGGCCCGCATTGGGACCCCGGGCCGCCAGTTGAGTCTCGCTGCTCTTGGTCACATATGTTTGTGGGTGGCTAATTAAATAGTTAACTCAAACACAACTCACACAACCAAAAGGCAAGCCATACATAATGATGTGTGTTTTGTGATTGCTTCAAAATATCTCACTTATCTTGCGAAACTTCATGACTTTAACAATACAATTGGACATTTGATCTTTGCCATAATGGCTGTGGGCCTAAATGTGTGATTCCCAGGGACCAAAAGAGGACACAAACAGCCACAGTAGTGCGAGGCCAAGCAAGGCAAACCATAGGGGCATCCCGTTATCTTGTTACTAGTGAACTGTAGATTATTTAGCAAACAGGCAAACATGCAGATTTAATAGTACTCACCGTGGGTACGGGTCGGGGAGTCTGTGTCCCTTAGACCAGCATGTCCACCGACCGCGACCGGATGGAGAAGTCCAAGCACAATCTCCTCAGCAGGGGTAAACTCCAATTTAGATGGAAAGCCACCTCCAGTTTTCATGCTGAAAAGAGAAAATCGTTTGGTATTCAGAAAAGGGGCATACAGCACATCCCAAACATTATATTTAGCGAAAACATTTATTTACCTGTAATTATGCCTTTTAATTTCTTTTTGCCGTACAGCATACTTCAGATCAGAGATTTTCTTCTGAATTTGGGACACATCTTTCCTCTCTTCCCCCGCTGCATTTACTTGTCGGAGGATGGTTTCAAACAATTCCATCTTGCGCTGCTTGGTGGTGTGTTTGGATTTGCTCCCATATAGCTCGTCATAGTATAATGTAAGGCCACTAGCCAATGCCATATTTTGGTCATGGGAGAATCTCCCACTCAACTGGCCGCGGCGCAATGTGCGGCCAGATGGTTGGCTTGGCTGCTCCTCCATGTGTGCAGACACATGTGGTGACATTATGGCCTGGGGCTGGGTAGGGGAATGGCCGGATTGGTGGCTTCCCAATGACTGGACTGGACTGGCCAAGGGACTGGGTGTTCTGGCGTGGCTGGCCACCGAACTTCCAGGTGTAGATGTGGTCATGGTTGCAATTCGGGGCCCTCTTGGGGGGCTAGGTTCCCGGCTGGTGCCAGGTCGGGGGCTCTGTTCCCGGCTGGTGCCAGGTCGGGGGCTTCTGGCCCTGGATGGGGTTCGGGCCCTGTAGGGGCTTCTGGCCCTGGATGGGCTTCTGGCCCTGGATGGGGTTCTTCTGGCCCTGGATGGGGTTCGGGCCCTGTAGGGGCTTCTGGCCCTGGCTGGGCTTCTGGCCCTGGATGGGGTTCTTCTGGCCCTGGATGGGGTTCGGGCCCTGTAGGGGCTTCTGGCCCTGGCTGGGCTTCTGGCCCTGGATGGGGTTCTTCTGGCCCTGGATGGGGTTCGGGCCCTGTAGGGGCTTCTGGCCCTGGATGGGCTTCGGGCCCTTCTGCGCGGCCTGGAGGGGCTTCGGGCCCTTCTGTGCGGGCTGGAGGGGCTTCGGGCCCTTCTGTGTGGGCTGGATGTGCTTCGGGCACTGCTGTGGGGCCTGGGTTGGCTAAGTGCCCGGCTTGAAAGCATGGGTGGTGTGGGCTCCCTTGGGCGGCCTCTTCTGGGGGCAGAGGTGGTGGTGGCTGCTGTGGCCTGTTTTTTGGCCGCAGGGGCACGTGCCTTTGGGGCCCTTTTTTGGGAAAGGGAGGGTCCAGTGTCCCTTGGTGGGGCCGAGGTGGTACTTGCCTTCTGGGCCTTCTGGGACCTTAGCTTCTTCGGTCGTTGCTGGGACCTGGTTGTTGGGCCCTCAGAGGTCTGGCTTTGCTGGCCGCGTTTAGCTGCTGCCTTTTTTGGTGCCATTTTGTCCAAAAGCTCAAAGAGAATGAGCTTTGGGTGCAGGGACCTTTAAATCATGCGCCCAGCGTCTGACGCCTATGCGCACGACTACGCGCTCGTACGGACGTACGTTCGTGCGGAACCAGGAAACCGCTGGGGTTTCACTTATCTGCTGCCTGGAAGAAGACTAAAGATGGCGCCCACTATCTTCACCCGTCAACAGGAAGAGATCCTCATGCTGGTAAGTGGCTGCCTGTGCATTTTAATAGAATAGTCAATGATGGCCTAAATGTAAATGATGCGTTGGGAACTAGTTTGGGGTCTCTTAATGTTTAATCACTGGCTCCTCACACTTCATCCTCAAGGGCCGAGCCTGGCCACGTTTTCACCTGTCTATGCTGATGTCCTAATTCGGCCAATTGCTCCGGCTTAGCAACAGTTAATTAACCTGTGGAGTAGCGGGGCGAGCTGTCAAACCTGGCCTGTCTCGGACCTTGATGCGGATGTTTGCGGAACACTGTTTTCCTAAGCCATAAAAACACAACGGGAAGCCACACACGTGGGCCAAAAGCCTAAGCATTAGGCTACATCTTGGATCTTTAAAACATCCTAACATGCCATAGATGCAGGTGGCCTGATTCTTGATGTTGGCTATTATCTGTATGTACATGGTGTGTGATACATATAACATAAGACCAGACTGTCAATCACAGTCAACGTCCTCTTTAAGGCACTCCCCAAAAATGGCGGCCATTCGAAATGTGTGTGTTAATGACATTAAATACTCAACTTGTGATGCAACACATATGGGTCTGTGTGTAAAAGTAAAAGCTCTGTGTCCATTATGTTTTCCAGATCATGCTTCAGCGCCGGTATGACTTCGCGCCCAATGTGTGCGAGAAAAGGGACATCGCCCGGGAGATCATCGCCGAGATCCACCGTGTCACCAGCACCACCTTCACTCACACCCAGATCATGCAGCATTGGTCGGACCTGAAGCGTCTGCACATGCCCCGGGTGCGGAGGTTTTTTGGGATCCATTTCCCAAGTAAGTACCAAGCAATTGCATGTTATATGTTCCAAATGTCTAAGTTATGCCTTTATTTATAATGACTTTTCTTTGGTAGTGTTGGAAATGGATTTCAGAATTCGCCGCACCCGGAGACGTACAGGCCGACCAGTGCTGCATGACTCTGCATCTGTGAGTGAAGGTGGTGGATCTCCCGGGCGACGGACCTACCCCTCCTCTGTGGCCTCCTCAGACCAGCCCCTGGACCTTACCACAGAGGAGGGGCCAAGGCGCGTGGGCGTGGAGTCATACCTGGCCACGCATGGGGAAGGCTCTGGTATGTCACTCTTCATGTATAGGCACAAAGATATACATGTCAGGCCAAAAACTAAGTTATCCTTTATTATGTATTTGTAGAAGCTTCAGGAGCGGGTGAGATAGTGGAGGAGGAGGCAGCAGAGATGCTTGAAGTCGATCCTGGCGAAGGTGAGTGATGTCAGCCAGACTGGGAGCCAGATATGTTGGGGATAGTGACTCTCTACAAAGACTAACCAAATGTCACATGTTTCTCCAGGGACTTCTTCACAGCAGAGCCAGGACCAAGGGCAGCCTGTTGGCCCCAACCAGCCATCTGTCGGCCACCAACTCCGTAAGTCTCCATGCCATGATTCAGATTAATGTTTTGTAAGCTAATAACACACACATAACTAAAGGCGTAGCCAATGTGTAGTTAACACTTTCATGTGGCCACTTCTTTAGCTTAAAGCGGACCCTAACTCGTATTAAGAACATAGGTAATAATTAGGCAACACACTGTACCTACAGATTGGAAACATAGAAAAACAGACTTCAGCCATCTAATGCATGTTAGGAGCGTGAAAACAGCCCATATTGGGGAATATGGAAGGCGCAATATTTACAGGCAGCATGGGATACAGATTGTAAAAAGGAAGGTGCTGCCATGCATTGTGGGAGTGATGACCTTTCCCTCCACCCAGCTATGCTCTGGATTCCCAACGCACCACTGTAACCTACTCCCCTGTACTTTATCCAACTCTCCACTCCTCATTAAGTGTTATGCTTCAGAGTCCAGATGGCGGCGCTGTAATAAAAATAAATCCCAAATTTACTTTGATCTGGTGCAGAATCATTTGGGAATAGTTAGTGGGTTTCATTAAATAATGTTGAAGGTCCGGTTTAAGGAGTTTAAAGACTTACCTGTGGGAAATGCATTAACTGTATCCCTTGGAAGAATGACATATGTCATGCATTTACATGTATTTGATTAACCCCAAATCTATTTCCAGCATACAAACCGGTCTGGGACTCCTATTTATGTTTCTTTCTCTATTGGTTCCAGGGATGATCCCCCAAACTTTGGCGCAGAAAAAAAAAAGAATGAAGGAGTTGGTGGCCGAGCTGCTGGCCATACAGGCGACGTTGGGGCCAACAGATGAAGAAGAGGAGGAGGATTAGTGCCCTTGGTCCTGGCTACTTTGGTTAAAAGTTTTAAAAATTTTGATATTTTTGTATAAATTTTAAAGTTTTGGGTTTTTCACACCCAAAAAAAATTTTACTCTGTTTTTAATGAAAGCCCAAAAAACTTTGAAGATGTTTGTGTAAAAAAAAAAAAAATAAAGGGGTTTCAAACCAAACACCCCAATAAAAAAAAAAAATTGAAACAAAAAAATATCCAAAATACACCAAAAAATTTTAAATAAATTAAATTTTAATACTTCATAAATGTGTCTTTTCTAATATGCGCAAACACAAACAATTACACAAACCAGAAAAAACACGCTTAGAAACATATAGACATATGTACATTATGTGGTTTGGGTAAGTTTTAGGGTCGTCAACATGAAGAAGGATGCAAGCGCTAAGAGGTTTAGGTAAGTTTGAGGGACCGAGAAATGAAGTTGGATGCAGGCGCTACGGGGTTTAGGTAAGTTTAAGGGACCGAGAAATGAAATTGGATGCAGGCGCTAAGGGGTTTAGGTAAGTTTTATGGACCGAGAAATGAAGTTGGATGCAGGCGCTAAGGGGTTTAGGTAAGTTTTATGGACCGAGAAATGAAGTTGGATGCAGGCGCTAAGGGGTTTAGCTAAGTTTTATGGACCGAGAAATGAAATTGGATGCAGGCGCTAAGGGGTTTAGGTAAGTTTGAGGGACCGAGAAATGAAGTTGGATGCAGGCGCTACGGGGTTTAGGTAAGTTTAAGGGACCGAGAAATGAAATTGGATGCAGGCGCTAAGGGGTTTAGGTAAGTTTAAGGGACCGAGAAATGAAATTGGATGCAGGCGCTAAGGGGTTTAGGTAAGTTTGAGGGACCGAGAAATGAAGTTGGATGCAGGCGCTAAGGGGTTTAGCTAAGTTTTATGGACCGAGAAATGAAATTGGATGCAGGCGCTAAGGGGTTTAGGTAAGTTTGAGGGACCGAGAAATGAAGTTGGATGCAGGCGCTACGGGGTTTAGGTAAGTTTAAGGGACCGAGAAATGAAATTGGATGCAGGCGCTAAGGGGTTTAGGTAAGTTTAAGGGACCGAGAAATGAAATTGGATGCAGGCGCTAAGGGGTTTAGGTAAGTTTGAGGGACCGAGAAATGAAGTTGGATGCAGGCGCTAAGGGGTTTAGGTAAGTTTGAGGGACCGAGAAATGAAGTTGGATGCAGGCGCTACGGGGTTTAGGTAAGTTTAAGGGACCGAGAAATGAAATTGGATGCAGGCGCTAAGGGGTTTAGGTAAGTTTAAGGGACCGAGAAATGAAATTGGATGCAGGCGCTAAGGGGTTTAGGTAAGTTTGAGGGACCGAGAAATGAAGTTGGATGCAGGCGCTAAGGGGTTTAGGTAAGTTTGAGGGACCGAGAAATGAAGTTGGATGCAGCCGCTACGGGGTTTATGTAAGTTTCTGGTTGAGGGTGCGCATGCGCAAGATCTTATAAACATAAGAACGCACGAATCTAAGAGGCCAAAAACCAATGAAAACCAGAGGCAAACGCAAGTAATTGGAAGAGCTGGACGATGGAAGCCGCCGACAAAACAGGCTGCCGCCGCAACAGGTGAGCACATGAACGTGATTTTTACGATTGCCAACTGACTGAGGCAAGTTCGGGAGATATCATACGAACGGACGTATCTTTTAGGATAGAAACGTATTTGCTTATTGAATCACTCGCAAGTTCATACGAACGCACGAGCGGACGTAAAAAATAGGATGATCGTGAGCAAAATCCAAGCTGTTACATGTTTCTTTGAATCAACCCAAATGTCCTTGGCACCCAGAGCGATCACCCCCCTTGTCCACTCCTAGATATTGCTCAGCAAATGATTTCTTCAGCAGCTGCACTCTCACACATTGGCTATCCATAAAGAAACTTGGAGGAATGGATATAGAACAAGGGCTAGAGCTAAGCAATTACATCCTTCCATTAAATGGAAGTTTAGGAGGGACAAGATGCCTGGAAGGCAGGGTAAGCATGCTTTGATTAGACGCTAAGCCTACAGATGTCCTGTAATTTCTTATACAATGCTTCAGAGTTAATTGATTTGTGTTTTTCTGTATAACTTTTTATTTTTCAGGTTTTTTTTTTAATATTTTGATCTTCTAACATTATCAGAGACAGAGTTTAAACACATGAAATATCTAAATGTCAAATCAAATTGCCAGAAGGGTTAGGCTGGAAATTTGAGAATAAACAAAGAGGAAACCAAACAAGTGATTTGGCATGGCTACCAATTTTCTATCTCTTTCATCGGAGGCTTTCTGGCATCCAGTTACAGACCTGTGTGGAGAAACAGAGGTTCGGTGTTTGATAGCGATCAGATACGAGAAAGGCTCAGCACCAAGCATCCGACAGGACGTCAAAGTGATCACTTTCCTGCATTCTTCTCTGGTGACAAGGTTATAGCGTGGCTGACAAGGATACCAGCAGCCATACAGAACATCCAGCACAATAATGGCAAACAGTTAAATATCTCAGCAGGAAGGAATAACAGCATTCCACTCTGTCACTCCCAGGAACAAGCAAGCCAAAGAACTTCTGGGTCAATTTTAAATATCACAATTTCTGCACGATGACATTTTGCATCTATGGTTCCCGTTTCCTTGGGTCTCCTCTGCAAAGGTGCATGGTGGCAAGTACATTTCTTTCTGTCACTGTGTGAAAATGTGGACATGATGTACCATTTATAAAAGGATTTAGAACCATTTTTTAGACAGCAAGAAAAGAGCTTTCAGCTCAGATTTGGCACTTGTCACCTTTTTAATATAATACCTAGCTCGGAGAATATGCTGTATGTTGCTTCCATTCTATTAAATATCCTGGCTTGAGCAACTAGTTCTGAGTATCTGTTAAAAAAATATAGAAAGTCATTGAGGTCTAACTTATACGATTTGTTGATGTCTGCCACAATATAGCACCATTTTTATGGACCCATAATGTAACCATATAGATTGCTCCTTTGTAGCTCTATTGGGTTTGGAACATCGTGTCCTACTGTCGCTTCAGAAACATCATGTTCAATGGCAAAGGTCACCCATCATATTTGTCTCACATTGTCAAAAACCTAAAGAAGTCAATTAAAATACAAGTGGGATTTAGCCAAAAACCATTCAACTCCCACGTACTGATATACTTGGACAGAGCCATTTATAGAAGCTAATAATGGGGTCATTGCAGGTCACAGGCACTACATTCCACTGTCTCATGACTGACAAGATGCTTAGCATGTTACCGGTCTATATAAGCAGAGTCTCTGGAGTTAAAGAGATATTCATTGCCTTGTTGAATAGATTGAAAGCTTTTTTTAACTACCGTATCTATGTGCAGATGCAATTTTAAATCACTGCTGATGATTATTCACAAAAATGTTGTGCTTGACACTTTTTCCACTTCCACTCCATCAATGTCAGAGCAGATCTGCATAGATGCACTCTCTGAATGTCTATCACTAACTCCAAGGTCTTTTTAATATTCAGGATCAGTCACCAGTGATTGACCCTCTCCACCTCCCTTCTGAAGACTTGGTCACTGTCCTTTTTTAACAACCTGATGATAACCTTATAATCAACGTACATCATTATATTTACTGATTTATTATTTGCCATACAGTCATTTGTATAATGGCAAAAAAGGAGAGGTGACAGCACATCCATCCATTTCAGATGTTCCAAAAATATGCCTGGGACTATGGTGCTGAATTTGGAACTAAAATCCACATTCTTACTCGCTGATTTGGGTAGACCAGGTGGAGGAAGCTGGTTGCAGGCCACAATGAATAGGTTAAGAGTTTTTTCATTTGGAACAACATGATGATTTTCTACAACAATCAAGATATCCACTGTATCCACAAACTCCATTTGTATGTCCTCTCCTCACACTCCATTACATTAGACAATCTCCACATGCTAGCAATGCACATGCCAATTGGCTTACCTCTGACTATATAGGTTTGTAATTTTTAGCACTCTCACATCAGTCCCAAATCTTAACCATGTTCCAAATACTCAACCCATCTAAGCTCCCACCAATGCCTATGATTATTATAGAAAAACATTTACTTTATAGTTGTATCAAAGATTTCACCCAGGGGTGGTGGTGTACAATCAACGTCACCAGGTTCCTCCAAGCCACATCTGACACCTCTAATTTCAAATGCACCCCTCCTATATCACTCTGTGCAACTTCCCATCCTTACTGCACCTCTATTTAACTACGTTTACATGTCAGTTCTCCCACTTTCCCCACAGCAGGTCAGGGGCTACATTAGATGTTTCTGAGGGCCACAGGCTGAGCATGTGTGAGGTAGACCATCATTAACATAACTACGAAAGTAAGTACTACTGGCCTGAAGTCCTTTGTCTACAATGAAGAGGCCTTCTTGGATACAGGAATAATGGTAGACCATTTCAGACATGCTGGTACTAGCCGCCGTTCCACCTTTATTCTCAATCTATTTTTTAATTTTTAATGCAATAAAACAAAAGGATCTTTCTAAACCTCACCAATGGCATGTCAAGATTTATCAGGCCCCTTACAAGAAAATGTAGAGTAAAATAGAAGCAATTAATGCAGTCAAGTTCCCATATGATTGGCTATGTTTGCATGAATACAGCAAAGTTTGCAAAAAAAATGATAAACGTTCTTTATTTATTTCGCTGTATTGACCTCAGTTTTTCATACGTCCAAAGATTTGAAGAAAAGAAAACCCCATCAAACAAATCAGATTTTTAGACTTGGTAATGTTCAGAGAATTATTCAATATCACTTATATATGAGTGTCAATTGTATGTAAACCTTATCTGGTATGACCCCATTGTGCACCAATTTTGCACATTTAAATGTTTGTAGTAATTGAAGATTATTCCTGCATGTCTGCTTGGGGTCTTCTTTTATTTTCTTAATACAAAACAGGCAGGACCACTGGGCGGATAACAGCAAGAACCTCAACATTTTTTCAAGAGGCTGCCGTTGTTACCGAAACGTCAATGTTCTGTACGTGTATACTTACCTTTTCCTGATGCTACTGCTCTCATTTCTATCATGTACTTCTATGCATAAATGCTTGATTAATTGTGGGTTGCCCCCATTATACCTATGGGAATCTTATGATCTTCAATTACTGTATTGTTTAAAAATGACTTACCTTTACCCATAGATATGTATGATAAGGAGTGTTACCCAGTACATACTGGAACCACTCTGTAGCACCATCCAGCAGTCAATACCATGTATTTAATGTATCTGGTATCTGTGTGTTTTGGTAATATCAGATGTATTGTTTCCTAATTCATCAGCATTAAATCAATTTTTGATTGCACAGTTTTTGTTTTGGGTGTTTGTCCTTCCACTCCTCTCCCCAAACAGTCAATTTGTGTGCAGTGAGTGGGCGCACACTGGGATTACTGAACCCCTAATAATGTCCAAGGTGTATGCTGCATTCATATGAATCCATTACTGGTGTGCTTCAGCATAACTCTAATATATATTGTCTTGCTGCATGAGCCATTCTTTTAGGATTCAGCTCATTGGCAGATGTCCTGACATTTCCTTTAAAATTTGCTAGTGCAGTTTGTAATTATAGGCTGAACCTTGATATTACCACAACAATTGGTTGAGGTGAGATTTTTATGCTAGAATGCAGAATTTTCCTTTATTTAAACATAATGTTCTTGTTAAAAGAAAATAGTTTTTGTTGTAATTTGTCCACAAATCATCAAAACATTTTATCAAACTGGAGACAGACAATGTTTTTGTAGAGGAGCAGCTTTCTTGCAATCCTAACGTGCACACCATCATTGTTCAGTGTTCTTTTGATGAAGGACTTTCCAACAGTAACATTGTGACAAAGCTTTTTAGTTGCTTAAAGGGTACATTGAGTTCTTTTTTGACCTTGTAGACTATTATATGCCTTACTCTTGGCATGACTTCTGTTGATTGACCACTCTAGGGGAGGATAATAATAATCTTGAATTTCTTTTATTTGTGCACAAAATGCCTGGCTGTGGATTATTGGAGTCTAAACTCTTTAGAGATGGTTTTGTAAACTTTTCCAGAATGTCAACATTTTTCTTCTGATTTTTAGAATAGTTTTGCATAGATTTCTATAGTTTTCTTTGTATACTTTCACAAAGTGATGATCAAACTTTAATGGAACCTGTTAATATAATAGTTTATGCTTCCTAAGGAAACTGGTTGGGCATGCCAGATGGGCAATCCCATGGTGGATGAAAACATTACCTATGAGTTTTGTTGTTCAACAATATTCAATCTAAAACCTTTCAATGCCCTAATATTCAGAATTGTAAAGTAAAGGTGAAATCAGGGGTAAATTGGTTATCTGTTTGGGTAAAGTGTATATATTTGTTGCTCTATCTGCTTTAAAATGGACCTAAACCCTCCTTTGGCAACTCTGTACCAGGTCCCTTCCTGGCACTGAATTGAGTCTAGATATTGTTTAACGTGTTTTATATTGTTTAACTTGTATTTTATATTGTTTAACTTGTATTTTATATTGTTTAACGTGTATTACTCATCTCATTTTGAAACCGCAAAATACTTACAAATGTTCTAAACTTGTAAATGCTTAAGATTATTATTGAAACATTTTTCCCATGTGCGCTCATTTGCTTGGAAATACTCCGTCTTGTGTGCCTTTCAGCCTTCCCCCTGTCCTGTAAAATGACATCATAATATTAAGGGAGCTGCTTATTATTATGTTCTAGTGCAATATGTGCTGATTGCATTCTGTGGTATTTATTGTCACGCTGACACATCTCTGCAGGCAGCTTTAGGTCTGCCAGCAGCTGGCCTAGTTTCCTGGGTGGTTGGCATGGTTGTTTCATATTCATTAAGTTTCTTTTAGAAACTGCATGGCAGGTGGGTGATCTCGTTGTGAGAGGAAATACATCCCTTTTAGCTTACCTTAGCCAAAGGCTCCCTTTTATGTCACTGACAGCTTTGCTTTAAGCTATAGACTCTCTGTATAATGCCGTTATATTACTTTGACAGGCATTCATGACAAGAATCAATATAAATGCAGAAGGTTTTATGCCGGGAAAAGCAAGAATATTTTAGAAAAACCACCCATGACGATAAAGGTGTATGATTAAGTTGCACACCAAAGAACACAAGGTCTAATTTAACATTCAATATGAAGTGTTTTTAGGGCTTGACTTTATTTGTTATCTTACGTCTTATTTTACTAATCCAAATTAATTGCACTTGCATCAAATGTCACGAGTTTTTTGCGAACCACTTTCAACTGACGTGTAGTTGTGGTTGTAGTTGTGGAGAATGTAACTCACTAGATTCCAAGGGTCTTGGAAAGTATATTGTAATCCACTGCCATGATGGGTCAGTGCTCGAGGGGGCTGAATGTTAAGAAACTCTCCTGCCAAAGCTCAACTGAAGTCCAAAGTCAATGAAAAATATTAACCCACTTGGTCCACCACTAGTAAAGCGTAACGTTACGAATTCATATTAAAAATCTTCTGGAATGTATCTAAATAATCTTCCAGCAATGCATTTCAGATTACAAAGACCCTTGTATCAAACTACAGCACTTACCCTCCAGTCACATGGATTGTATTTATGACTGTCAGACCCATGCCCCCAAAAACTGAAGCAGGGCCACCCTAGACAAGATGCAGGGCAACAGAATGATGTGAACGCCCTTGCCCAGGTTGCCACTCCCTGGCCCCACCCCAGAGACAGAGTCAGGGAAATACAGCCACATAACAAATATTGGGGAACCTCCCAAGCCCTGCTTCTGGGAGTGGCACAGAAAGGGAGCGCATCCAGGCCAGGGACTATTATTCGCGCCAACTATGGTTGCGGCGAGACCAAGCACAAAAACAGTGAAGATCAATAAACATTATGGCCATAAGGGGTAGATGCTAAAAGGGGTAATACAAATCACTAAGCATTCATTCAAATATCAGCATGTTTGTCCTGCATGCCCACAACCTTGGCACCTTTTCCAGTGTCAATTTAGCACTGGAGCTATACACAGGGGATTATGGGGCATGCTTACACCACTGAAGATGCAGAAGCTTGTGGCGAGGAACAGAGATCATGGGGACCAAGTGAGTTTATTTTATAGCTTATAGCTAAGCTGGGGTAAGTTCACTAGATAGGGAGGTTTCACTCAATACTTGGCATCTATGAGAATGCCAACCTGGTAAGCATCAGTTGCCTAGTAGCAGAGGAGAAATGCAAAAAAGGATGCTCCCATGCTTCAGAAGTATGGAAGTCTTTGCTAATCCTTATTTTATCCTGAAAGAGGAGCTTATTTTTGGCAGAGAGTGGTTTTCTCTAAGTCATCCATAATCCCAGTTGACTCCTCTGCCCACTTGGCCGCTGTTCACCAATACAAACAGACGCGCCCAACATTTTACACATTGCTAAACTTACAACATTCTCTTGTGTAATGAATTGCATATCCCCTTTAGAAAGTGTTGCATACACAGACAGTGAATTATTTACCAATCTATATTGCATTGTAAATAACAGATCTACTGAATAATAAATTAACTCGACTGCCAGAGAAGTAATTCCAGTCAACAAAATTCTGATTTTGCTTCTCATACGTAGAGTTTGTCAGTTGTGTTTTTTTTTTCTCTTTTTATTTATTGATTTTCATTAAACATTGAAAAGTTTATCAAAATTAATTTTGTCAGGCACCAATTAAAAATTGCAAATGAAATCAACAAGAAGATGATATTCTGAAGCCTGATTAATAAATAATAAAAAGCCTAAAACATGGATAGAAAGTTGTCCTGCTGTTGAGCTATAGGGTCGTTAAATATTTATTAAGATTTCAGAAATGCAACTTTAATCTTAAATCTTCATTTTTGAATAGGGCTTCTTGTGGATATAGAAGATTGTACAATCTTGTTTTATTTAGTTTAGCCCAGTTATCATTTCCTACAAGACGTGCATTGCTGAAATGCTCAGATATCGTTCAAATGAAGTTATGGCCCATTTAGACGGAACGATTATCGTGAGAGAAATGTCTAAAGTCATCACAATTTAGTGATGATCACTCAGCGGAAACTGCTGTTGCGACCAAGCGATGAACTAGAATTAGTTAATCGGTCGGCCATCATATCGTTTCGGATGACCCAAAAATTCTCATTCAAAGCTTGGTTGTTAAAATGTGTAAACATAAGTCACCCTCAAAAAATAGTGTTTTCCTATGAAAACTATGAACGCATTAGCGATTGATCTATCAACCAATTGACCAACAAATCTTCAGTGCCTGAACCAGTCGCTCTATGGCAGAAGGTTTGTATGGCCGCTTGCTCTTAGAGCGAACAGCCAATTAATCTGCTTGTGTAATCCCAGCTTTATAGTTTAAGATGTGAATGGAAAATAGACAGAGGACATAAAAAACAAAAGTGGCAACTGCTCAAACCAGCTTAAAAATAATAACCTGGGAAGTGCATGACACACAACCGTGTATGTAAATCAAAAATATAAACAGAGGAGTTAGTTGGCACACATCTGCAGATATATGTTAAAGCTGCACCACAAAATGCCACGGTGCCTCTGTCTAGGTGTAGTCCTAACTAATCTATGAAAGCCCCCTTTGGGACATACACAGTAATGTATACACTGGGAGCAGATAATCCGAGGTTGTCCTATAACCTCGAATGCAGCACATGGCGGGAGAAGGGTCAAAAGCCCCCCCCCCCCCCCAGCCGCTCGAACCAATGTATAAATAATCCGGGAGATGCATGTGAGCAGGACTATTGGAACAGACAAATCTTAAAAAGCCACAACGCTCAACCCTGTTATCTTGCAGCCAATCCTATAATCTGTCTAAAATCTAGTTAAAAACAGATTAGGCATACATCTGCAGATGTCGAGCACCAACAAAACGGTGGCTCTGTCCATGTGCTTTCCTAACTCTAATCAGGGAAGCTGCTCCTAATTTATCCATTGCTGTGTATGTCCCAAAAGGGGCTCTCATAGACTACGGGCCTTATTTTAGCATCTTTTTGTTGTGGCTATAGCGCTCGTCAATTTTGTCTTATCTGGTGATGTGCTGTAGACTACATTGGCGCTAACAGACTCTGCGCAGAATGCTAACTAATTCGCTTTGAATGTTGCACTTAGGTATTGGCCGGCCTGTCAGCGCCTGTTGGACCCGCCTGATGATTATCACTGGTCCAGTGAGAACCCATTTGGATCACCATTATTCCAGCACTCCCCAGCATATTTATGTTTTTTTCCCTCCTTGAAATCTTTCCTGTGCTGGTTGGCGTTTTTTCATTACATTTACAAGAAATCAATAATCACTAAATAAAATCACTAATAAGTCCTAATTACACATTGTTAAACCGGACCTTCACCATGATTTATTGAAAAGCCCAAACCCTTAAAAAACGATTCCCCAGCATCTAAAGTTAATATATTTTAAGTTTTTAGTCACTTATTAGTCTTTCCCCCACTGGGCTGAAACTCTGTTCAGGACTTTAGGAAACGGGCACCACCATCTTGACTCAGAAGCATCACACTTACTGAGGAGAGGAGAGTGGGATAAAGTACAGGGGGGCAGGTTATAGCTGTGCTTTGCTCAGACAGAGCAGAGCTGCGGTCAGGAAAAGGTCAGCAATTCCAGAATGCAGAGCAGCACAGTCAGAAGGCACTTCCTGTTTGCAGGCTGCCTGAAGTTCCATGAGCCACCATCTTGGATCTTTAAAGGCTCATAACATGCAGTAGATGCAGGTAGGATGACTTTTAATGTAAGCAATCTGTATGTACAGGGTGTGGGAAACATATAAGATAGGCTCTTATTCAGAGTGAAGGACCGCTTTAAGCAAAAGAAGCCATTAACATAAATTTGAAAAATCCCCCCAAAAAACACATTTGGTGACATCTAGGAACTGCATTTCCATTACTGACAAGTCACAATGTAAGTTCTGTACAAATAAATATGTGTAATATTTATTATAAGCATTAAACACTACAATCCAACAAGATTGAGTGCTATGGCTTGTTAAAGCTTTGTCTATACCAGTTGTCTGCCAGTGTGCATCTCCCAGGTTAGTTATAAACAGGTTTGAGCTGCTGTCTATCATTTTTTGTATCCTTTGGGTTTGTGCAAGCACATGGGGGGGGGGGGCTTAGCTGAATAGAGTTTTGACCCCACCGACAATAGGCTCGATTCAGAGATACAAAAAAAGACTTTTTTTAGTTTAGTTTAGACTAGTTTTAGTGCCAATCTGTTTTTTTTTTTAATTTTCCCGCTCTAGTATAAGTGTACGAGCGATTCTATGCATGCATTGCTAACCTTCAGTAAAGTTTCTGTCCGTTCGTACGGCAGAGTACGAATACGAGGATGTCATTTTCCAGCGTGACTTTTCAGTTTCATTTTCACATGTTACAACGTAGGCTTTCGTTTTTGCCCTTTTCCCACGAATCCTTTACGTTTCCCGATAGATTCTGTTTCCCTTTTACAATAAATAATCGTCCAGATGAAAAACCTTACTACAAACTTAACTAATTAACGTGCTCGCCTACATATTTGCCACCCTCAATTCTACTACAATGTTTAGCTGAATCACTTAGCACTATCCTCCATCTTCCCTTTTGGACCCTTAAAGCTCACCCAAACCACTTCGCGGTTAGGTTCTTCTTCCATTTTAGGTCCCTAAAACTTACCCAAATCACTTCTCGGTCATTTATATTCTGGGCCCATTAGTTTTGTGTTAATGTATTTTGTAAATGAAATGACACTGAAATTTTTATTTTTTTTATCCATCATAAAATATAAAATATTAAAATATTTTGAAAATTTAAAATTATCCTGAATCCCCTGAAAGTATTTAAAAATACTAACATAAAATACACATTCTAAGCAACAATATTGTTTAACATGTCATCAAGGACTAAAAACAGCCATAGGTTAAGACATGAGTCATCAACTATATTCATTGCCATACAGTGAAAATGGATTGATGGAATGTGAGCAAACTTACCCAGGAGCCATCCACCAGATAATTCTCCTGACTCAAACTGACGAAATAAGCTGGAGCTCTGCAATATATAAGCATTATGGGATGACCCTGGATGCCCTGCAAGAACACTGAGGAATCGCATAGCTGGACCAAACACTGCTTGTATGTTGTGCGAGTGGCACATCTTGCGGTTCCTGCAACCAAATATAAAATAATTACACAGAGCAAAGGTAACCAACTAAAACAATAACTCCTACAACAAATTAAGATTCAAGTTCAACAATCCAAATAAAATTCACAAAGGACATAAGTCTAAAACAATATACCAATTATATGGATGTGTGGGAAAATAAAGGTTTACATGCTAAGGACCAATTAAGGTCAGCATTAAAATGCTTCTATAAGGCATACATGAAATGTATTGATTTAGGTATGCATTGCTGTACAATTTATGGCCTCGGCCATGCTGATACATGCAATGCCTTGGTGCTAAAGGCGCGCAGACTCCTCCACATAGCCGCAAAACATGTTCAACAATAGCAATCCGAGCCCTCAAAGGTCTCGTAAGTGGATCGGAAATTAAATGGATTTATAGGGTGGTGGTCCGTCGGCAATCAGCTCTCTGAATCAGACGCAAGCCCATCCCAACAACGTAAGTTATATGAAGGAACGAAAAATATCAGATTTTGTTGGGAAAATTATCCAAACTAACGCAAATAATCCGATTTGCTTTCGTTCATCGAAAGCGCATATACGCATTTTCCCGAACGTTCGTACGAATGAAAAATGGACGAAAAAAAAAAAAATGACAAACACCCACAAAAACTTTCACAGGCAGCAACGGAAGTCCAGACAAATGTGTCTCTGAATCGAGCCTAATGTGCTTAAACAGAGGTATAGCACAACCTCAGGTAAGCTGCTCCCAACCATACTATGAGGCCGATTCATTAACAGCGGCAGGTAGCGACAGTTGAGCGACTGTAGCGGCATTTTCAGAGCGCCCGCTAGTAGTCGCTGTGCTTGGCCGTTGTTCGGTAGTTGATAGCGACTCGGTTTGCCGTAATGTTGAATATTGGGTGAGGAGTCGCTATTTGACAGGTTCCGCGCTGTATGGGAGCGCATGATAGCGACTGGCCATAGCGACCGGCTCTCACCATATTCATTAACAAATCACGCTCAAAAAATTCTCGCGCTGTAAAATGCATGTTTAAACCCCAGAGCGCTGGCGGCGATGGGTTAAAAGTAGTTTTTTAACCCCCAAACAACCATATTTTTGGAAACCAAAAAAAACAATTTTTTTAAATAATTTTGTAATATGAATACATTAATATCAGACCTGTAATATCAGTTCTGTAATTTTTTTTTTTTTTTTTTACCTTAAAAAAATGGCAGAAGTGGTCACAGAATTTTTCACATTAAAAAAAAAAAAAAACAATTAATTATGAATATTTTAAGATTGTTCCATTGAAATGCATTGGAGAGCGCCAGGTAGCGAGAGGTCATACCTGTCGCTGTTCAAGGTCGGATGCTGGCGCTGTGGGCTGAGGCTGGAATAATGATGAATGAGTGGCTATCTGGCGCTATCTCAGTCGCTAAGCAGGATTGGCTTGATAAATGTGTGATTGTGGTGGGGAGCCGGCGTTCTCGTGGCGCGGCCCGTCATTACCGGCCGCTCACCAGTCGCTACCTGTCGCTATCCCTTGTTAAATAAGGGCCTATGTATGGTCCAAAAGAGCATAGTTATTCACTGGGGGTCACATGGGGCGGCGTACCTATGGGAATCACAGGCAGTACACCTGTGTCCATCCTTATCCCTTCTCATGGCTAGTTTTATTATAAGGTTTCTGTACTGTATCTCTACTCAGGGTCACTACTAGGAATTTTGGAGGCCCATATAGTCACAATGTCTGCCGCCCCTCGCTTTGATCCTACACAAATGTATGTATACTATTATGCATACTATATCTGTATGTATACTATATTTCTTTGCACTTTTTATATCCATGATTAGTTTGTTTCTTGCACAGACCTCTGTGGACCAGCTTTATGATATATACACATTGGCTTAGTGCCTATAGGAATTTTGTATGGTTTGTTGTAGTCCTATTAGGTTTAAATGTATTCACACATTTTATATGGATTGTAGTGGTGTATTTTTAATTAAACCGGATCTTCAGCATCTTTCATGAAAAGCCCAAACTTTTAAAAATAAGGTTCCCCCCTTTATTTTTTTTTAGTACCTTACTAATTATTCTTTCCCCCGCTAGGCTGCAACTCTGTTTAGGGCTCCAGGATATGGGCGCCGACATCTTGCCTCAGAAGTATCACATATTGAGAAGAGCAGAGGGGGCAAGAGTGCAGGGGGCGGGGTTATAGCTGTGCTTTGCACAGACAGAGCAGAGCTGGGGTCAGGAAAAGGACAGCAATCCCAGGATGAAGAGCAGCACAGTCTGAAGACACTTCTTGTTTGCGGATAACCTGAGACTCCATGGGTCGCCATTTTGGAAAAGGCACTAGGTTCAGGTAGGATGATTTTTTTTCCAACAATAATTTTTATTGTAAGACAAAAGAATGTACAGCATGTTACAACAAACCTTACTTTTTATAAAACAGGTTATAACATCCAGAGGAATATAGACTTACACATATATAGCAGACATTATCTTCTTTAAAAAGGAAGAAAAAAAAAAAACATGATGCACAAATAGAATGAGACAAGGAAACATGGATGTGGAGCGGAAGGTGGGGAAAGGATAGTGCAAGTGGGGAGGGGATAAGGGAAGGGCAAATGGGGGGGAAGGGAAGGGGTCAGGTAGGATGATTTTTAATGTGGTCAATCTGTATGTACAGGGTGGGGGAAACATACACGATAGGCTCTTATTTATGGTGAAGGTCTGGTTTAATTTCATTGGCCCTATATGTAGTACTAATACTAGTAATACTAGTTCTGCAGCTTGGTTAAATATTTATTAATTTATCTGTTATTACTGATCGGGATTATCCAGCTATCTAAATATCTATTAGGGATGGTTAGCGCATTCTCTTGATTTTACCTTGTCTCTGTGTCATTTTTGTATACATGGTTTTAACTTGTTGACTAAATAAAGTTTTGTATACATTTTTAAGCATTTAGTGATACTTCCGTCTTTAGGGGGGATGGTGGCACATGGTGCCATCCCGCTTTCTACTCTATGTGTTACAGTGAGCAAATATCAGAAAGCCCCTAACAAAAAATCTATCTTAAACTATTTGTATTTCAAATATATTTTATACCAGTTGTCAGCGTTATCCTCTTAAAATACAAGATGCTGTTTATTATCTGGATAGCTTTCACCAACTGCCCAGAGCCTTTCCAGTGTTCATAAACCATTTACATCAAACTCAGTCCCTGAAGGAGGTGATGATGAAATGTTCCTGCTACAGTATTATATATACAAGCACCCAGGCCAGATTTAATGGAACCCAACTTACCAGGTTGATTGAGCAATATAACTAGAAAACATGTTTTGAGGAGTGTTTTATTTTTAATTTAAAATGGGATTTGCCCGCCATCCATGCCTTTCTGAAACACTGTTGACCCAAGTTTTTCTTATAGAAAAACTACAAGTGTAAAGTAAGAGAATCTAAATGAAGGGTTAAATATAAAGAGACAGTATTCCTAACTTCAATAATTAAATCCCCAATCCAGAAAGGTTCTGTCCTGGCGACAGCAATGTGGGTCTACCTTGACCTTTTGACTTGTGTCTCTGTGGATAAATACCCAGTAGGGAAGGGGTACTTCTTGTAAAGGTCCATATACAGGCATCCAGTGAGAGGTGAAAGTCCGGACAGGGGGCTATTGCGGTGGGGTAGGTAGAAATCCGCTCACTGGTGGTGGGGGGGGGGGCTATAGATTCCACAGGCAAAACAGGAATGGATGGAAATGGAATTGATGGGGCAAAGCTGGGGGGACAGTAATGGATTGGGTTGACTTTGGCGGGGGGGGTGGAGATGGATGTGGCAGAGATGGCAGGGCAGGGATGGATGGGACTGCGCTGGGGCAGTGGGACAGGATTGGATGGGGCAAAGAGATTGAGAAATGAAGTTTGTATGTACCTTGCAATGCCACTTCCCGCCCGTGCAGTACTTCATATTGCAATGCCAGGGAGCCATGACACTGGCAGGGAGACTAGCACTACACCGCCGATCAAGTAAAGGAGGCAGTGCTGAGCACGGCAGCGCAGAAGCAACTGAGTGCAAGGCTGTCAGGGCAGAGGTCTAGAAATCTGGCGCCTGAGGTCGTCCACTAGTTGGGTATAGCTGCAGTAGAGGATTTAAACCAGTCTAAATTGAAAAAAGACTTTAGGTCTCCTTGCACACCAAACCCTGGCCATCCCAATCTAGAATGCCACTCCAGTTTTAGAGCAATATAAAACCAACAAAATCCCCAGGACACCATCTTATTTGGGATGCACTTCCAGTTAAAGAGTAATATAAAGCATGTAATTGTGATAAATTAATCACCAATTTTGAGCTCTTGCACCAGTTACAAGCCTCAAGGGACAGGCTTCTCCATAAAGGGCACAACACACTCATCCAGTGAGTTTGATGCTCCTAGTGAAGGTGTAAATGTGCCACCAGTGGCCGCTACTACCAAGGAAACATGGAAGGCTGATTTGGTGCTTCCTATTGGGCTAAAGGGATATCCCAAATCAGGATACTCTAGGGAAGGGGTGTAAGTCTATTTTTTTACTTAAGAACCACATTAACTCAAGCTCTACCAAAATAAAGTCAAACTAGGTAACCGGAGTTCTACTTTACTATTTAGTTCTACTTTACTTTTAGGCTTTACTCGGGTTCCTCTATTTCGGCACTAACCACCAAATTTCTGTTCATTGCATAGTTCAGTTCGCAACACTGGGCTCATTGACAATGTATAGGCTGGAGGGGCAATTTATTTAGAGGATTTCCCTGGCTTCCCTTCTGTACCACTATTTATAATTACGAGAAGCACGGCTTCACCACCACAGAACATAACAATATGCTTAGTGGTACGCGCTGCATGTTGGATGCTAGGTCTGCAATGAAGCATCTGTGATAGATCACACATTCAGCATATACAATATGCGCAACCCTATTAATGCAGGCATCTCGGAAAACTACTAACCTACCCATATGCTTGCTTACCAGAGTTATTTTCATATTCCAAGAATTCTCATGTATGATATATAATGCAAACCCCGCAAAGACTGTGCTATCCATCATCATTCAAATCCAAGCAAGCCATATATATGTGAAAAATGAATGAATTGCTTTGTTTTTTCTTATAGACCATAGACTCTATATACTATAGCTTTTGGTTTTGTGATCTATTTATCACAGCCCCAAATAGGAGTGTGTAGAACATAGAGGCCAATTTATCACTAGCGCCCCATATCGCCACTTGAGTGTCTGCTGAGAGACGCTATTAGCGCCTCAGCCACAACTTCGGACACAGACTTTTCCAATGGAGATACGCACAGGTAGGGAGGGCCAGAAATCATTTGTATTTAACATGAAAATGTAAATGAACAGCGCCAGCAGGGGTGCTCTGAAACCATGCTACTCCACCATGTGCAATACCAATGCTTGTGTCGCAATGATAACCACTGACTGAAGGGAACTAAATACAAAATTGGAATCCTACCCCTGTCCCCACTCCCAATAAGCCTTTAAGAGTCTGACATGGCTGGTAGTGATTTAATCGACTCTACAAAATAATCTCCCATTCAGGTCAGCGCTCTAGTGAATGTAAGGTTCTATTCAATGGTATAAGGGCATTATGGATTTAAAGCAACAAAGAGATGTTATTATGCACTTGAGCCAGTTCCTTTTCACACAGAATACTGTTGTTATGACTAGAAGGGAGATACAAAGACGCTCACTAGAAATTTTAATGAAGGGCTAAAGAAATCTCTTAAGCATTTCTGAAGCTTCAGTCAATAAATAATGCATTCTAGTTTTCTTTTAAGAATCATCTTGACATTCTGATTCTTGGAGTGTTGCAGGGCTGGGACTGGAAGCCGCAGCCTGCAAGTTAAGTTGAAATTTGTTCTCCTGCTGGTAGTCACTTCTGTGGCCTGGGGTGAGAAAGATCTTTGTGCCACTTTGTATGCTGTTGTCAGGAAAGATATCTGTAAGATTTATAATGAGGACTCCTTTAAAATGTATGAAGGAGGAGGGGCTGAAAATAGAAACCCAAGATAAATAACAATAATCCTTTGGTCTATGTGAAGATTCCCTGAGCGCATCATAAATTAAAGCAATCTACAATAAAGTTGACAAGAAGTGCTTCTCTCTGTGTCTTGAAAATGTTTTCGCTGTAAAAAAAAAAGGTTTCTGGAGGCTCAGAAGACACAATAGCGTTGCTGAAAAATTTATAAGCACAATTTATAGATGAGTGGACATGTCCCCTAGGCACTGGCGCCTTTACAATCTAGATGTAAACATTTTTTACACCAGCAATTGCAGTAAGTTCTCAGCCCTCTGATCTTAGTCTACACTACAAAAATACTCTTGTGCCAAATTTCATGTCTGGGCTAGTGGGCAGTCAGAAAGACAGGACGAGCGACTGCTGACATTGACAATGATTACTTCCTGCAGCTGCTTTCATACAGCTGTATGATACAGCTCCCACTAGAGGCCAAAGAAAGATTAGCACGCAATTCAGCATTAGAACGCCTTCTTGTGCTTTGTAGGATTTGGGGGTATTTACTGTATATACTCGAGTATAAGCCGAGTTTTTCAGCCCACTTTTTGGGCTGAAAAAAGCCGCCTCGGCTTATACTCGAGTCAGTGGCCGCTCTCACACACACTGACACTTACTGGCTGTTGCGCGCAGGTTGGTGGGAGGCGTCCATTGTTTCTATTGGACGCCGACCACATGGGGCACGCCCACCAACCGGCGCGCAACGACCAGGAAGTTCCTGCGCGCGTTTGTGAGAGCGGAGGCAGTGGCGGCGGCAGAGGGAACGGAGGTGGCCAGCGCGCGTTTGTGAGAGCGGCGGCGGAGGCAGTCGCGGTGGCAGAGGGAACGGAGGTGGCCAGCGCGCAACAACAGGTAAGTGTGGGGGGGACCACTGGGTTTTTTTTATTTTTAATTGTTGTTAACTGTTAATGATTCCAAGTGAGCACACATATGATATCCAGGGCCAACCTGAGGAGAAGAAAAGATGGGAAAAAGAGTAATACTTCCAGAAGTTGGAACAAGAGATGGACAGAATGTGGAAAAAAGAATTTAAAAAGTAGTAAAGTAGTAAAGAGTGAATTTAGAAAAGGGAGAGAGGGGTAATGAGGAAACATGAAGGAAGAGAAGGTGATAGAAACCTATGTGTGACGGCTTGGCCCCTAGTTTGAATTGGGCCCCAGCGCAAACCAGCCTGGGGGGGGGGGGAGGCAGGCACTCTCATTTATAAGCAACACCAGCAGTAATAGTGTGGCAACATGCATGTCTCAGGTCAGAGTGGCCATTATTAGGGCCACCTAGCCGGGCCCCCTTTTCATCCCTTGGACCCCTATACCTGAGTCCCTAATGGCTGCTGCCATCACATCCACAGCCTGCATTTCCCACCCTAGGCTTATACTCGAGTCAATAACTTTTTCCAGTTTTTTGTGGTAAAATTAGGTGCCTCGGCTTATATTCGGGTCGACCTATACTCGAGTATATACGGTAAGTAATTTAAAGTCCATTCTAGGGTCAGAATTGCAGTGGTCCAGTTCATTAAAAAAAAAAAAACCTTCTAACATAAAAGGTTTGCTACATACCTTTCTCCATGAGATGCACCTTTTTGAAAATGTTGAAAATGTTAGGTGAAGAAAGTGTTTTTCTTCTTATTTTTCAACTTACCGTACATTTATGGTGCTCCCATGCCACTGTCTGTGGCTCCTGCGGCAGCACAGGCTCCTGCACACATGCATCTTACCAGTGGCTGGCCGCTCACTGTCTGTAATGTTGGACGCTGCTTAATGTCTTTAATGTGGGATGCTGTAATAGAAGATGCTGAACACTGACTGTAATGTGGGATGCCTCACACTGTCTGTAATAGGGGATGCCAAACACTGCCTGTAATAGGGGATGCCAAACACTGCCTGTAATAGGGGATGCCAAACACTGTCTGTAATGTAGGATGCCACACACTGTCTGTAATAGGGGATGCCAAATACTGTCTGTAATGTAGGATGCCACACACTGTCTGTAATGGGGTGATTGAGAGGGGGGATTTTAGCATGCCATTTGGTTCAGAATTTTTTTTTTTCTTATTTTCCTCTCCCGAACCCTCCTCTAAATCTTATGGAGCGAAACATACAGTAATTTCACTGATCTTCACGGTGAGGCCGATTCATTAATAGCGCCAGGTAGTGACAGATGAGCGCCAGTAGCGTGATTTTCACAGCGCCAGCTAGTATTCGCTGTGCTTGGCCTTGCTTGTTGACAGCGACTCAGTCGGTGTGTGGTAATGTTGAATACGGGGTTAGGGGGTCGCTGTTTCACAGGTTCCGCGTTGTATGGGTGCGCCTGACAGCGAATGGCCAGAGCGAACGGCTTGCTGCAGATTCATTAACAAATCACGCTCAAAAATTTCTCGCGCAGTGAATTCCTTGTTTAAACCCCAGAGCGCTGGCGGCGATGTGTGTAAAGTAGTTTTTAACCCCCAAACTACCATTTTTTTTAATGTAAAAATTATACAAGTTTTTCTAAACATTTTGTAATATGAATACATGAATATCAGACCAGTAATATCAATTCTGCACAATTTTTATTTTATTTTATTTTTTACTTAAAAAAAAATCCTAACATTGCAGAAGTGGTCACAGAATTTTTGACATTAAAAAAAAAAAACAAAAACATTAATAGCAATTAATTATGATTATTTAAAGATTGCTCCATTGAAATGCATTGGACAACGCCAGGGAGCGCCAGGTCATACCTGTCGCTGTGATGGGATTAGCAGCGGCGCTGTTCGTTGCAGTCGGCTACATGATGAATCCCGCGCTAGCTGACGCTCTTGCCGGCGCTAGCCTCATTTAGCGTGATAAATGCGTCATTGTGACCGCCGCCGGGCGTACTTGATTTGGTAGCCGCCGTTAGCTGGCGGTACCTGGCGCTCGTCAGACACTACCTGGCGCTAGCCCTTGATAAATAAGGCCGTATGTATCAAAATGGGAAAATGATGGTGGGGTCCCCCACCAATAGAAGAAGATTGGAAGCAATTATGCTTTTCCCGAGTTACCCTTTTGCTTTAGGGGTTGCCAAGCAGATCCTAAGGCCCAAGACCAATTCATTGTGGCATTGCTCTTATGATTTATTGTATCTTTGGGATTAAGCCATATGAAACATTCCAACAAAAAACAAAAAAAAAAATAACAAGCTCACAATTTAGCAGATACAGTTGATATTGGGGAAAAATTGTGTGTTAAAATTTCAAAGCTCACCAAGATGCAAGTTGCTATTTAAACACACTTTGCTTTTCTAATTTACTAATTAAATAATTATCATGACTTCCAGTAAGTCTTATCATCCAATCACAGAAGCTGCAATTAGAAATAAAACATATACTCAGCTAAAGTCCCTCAGCCATTGGTCCCATGCAGACCTGCCCATTTAGACTATGCTGTCAGTTTACATAAAGTAGATGTTGATCTGGGTGGGGGGTATTCCAATTGCTGATTTCACAGTTCATATACACCTGCTGCAAGTTCTGGTATTTTTACCTGTTCCTCATTACCCCAGCGAAATTAGGACCAGTAACTAACCCCTGGAGGTCAGGTGGTCCAGGTTTCCTTTGGTGGCCACAACCCTAGAGGAGAACTCAGGACTGCATTAATTCCTACTGTACAATCACTGTGCTTAGTTTTATCTGATGAGGACTGATGAAAATCTACACAGAGTATTAAGTGCCAGGCAAGAATCAGAAACAGGCCTGGCCATCTGGGGCAGAGAGGTAAGCAAAGGTAATTTTTTCCTGGGAATCCTGGAATCTTGGGACCCATGTGATTGCTGAAGTTCTGGCAAACTCCATCCAAAAAAGTCAGTGGGAAACTGGACAAGTGGTATAAAGCTGCTGTAGCACTGGGGCATAGAAGGGTATGTGCCCAATGTGAGGCATCACAGGAGACAATAGGTAGTGAGGCATCCTCCCTTGTGGGTGTGGGTTTTAGCATGACTATAGCCTATTTTGATATTTAAAATATATTGAGTCAAAAGGTATGATAATAATAATGATAATAATACAAATGTTAATGCCCTGTGCTCACCCCGTTTGCTACTTCATTGCCAGTCCCACTTGACGCAATCACAGTTTCTCTGAGTTGTTGGCTTCTGAAAAGTGATTGATGGAAACACTGCGTGTCTATTTTACATTTCTTTTATGTGTCTTGACCACCTGGGAGGAATTTCACTTTCAAAACCAATGAGATGGACAGCAATCATAGAAATGGAAAAAATGCAGCACCCCACTTTATCCTGTCAGTCAATATGCTTTATACTATGCCATGTCCATTTTATTAAGTGATTTTTTAACTCAGTATGGTGTGCACAGTTGGGCAGAGCTCTGAACCACCTGTTATCAAGCTGATAAAGGACCTGGTGACACTGACAGCTTGGGTACAGGGCGTTCTAGGAAGCTCAGTACTTGTACAATACAAATGTGTAACATGTAAATGTCTGCTTGTTTAACTATTATCTATCTATCTATCTATCTATCTATCTATCTATCTATCTATCTATCTGTTTGTCATGGGGTCATGCTAATTATTTGGTGAATCATAGTGCACTAGCGGTGTGCCTTGCAGTGTGAATTGTAACCTTCATCTTGGTGAGATTTTTTCCCAAAAATCACATGTGCCTTGTGCCTTTTTTTTACAGATGATATACATATTTTTTTTAGAAGTAACGAGGCATTGGGTATTTTTTTAGGGATTTAGAAACAACAAACCCAAATGCAAAATTATTCTGCATAGCCCATGGGGAGATGTTATTTCCAAACTCTTATCTCATTGAAAAAATCATGTCCCTCACCTGTAGCAATGCCCCATGGAAGGTACAGGTAAAAACATTTTATTGCACTTGTGTGCTAAAAATTAAAAAGTACAGTGAGATGCAGGTGGCAATTCACACTGCAAGGCCCACTGCTGGTGCACCATGCTTTACCAAATAATGAGCATGACCATCCCTCTGTCTAAAGCAGCCCTGCCAAGAAAGTTGTAATTTCTATGTTTTAATAAAATTTAAAAAAAAATTAATAAAACAAAGAAAATCAAAATGACATACAACATAGGCAAAGACAGAAAATTTTGAATTCTACAGCAAATGTTCTGTAGAGCTATTTTTAGTAAGAGCTAAGATAATATCTAAAACGTTGTCCATGCCTTTCCAAATACCATGGATAAATATGCATAAAGGGTTACCAAATGGTTAACAAGTTGCCAAATCATCTGTGGTCTACTTGTGTGTACAGTTTCTAGGGTCATCCTCTCCAGTCACTGCAGGATTACCAATATAGGTTATCTTGTTCACAGGATTGTCTCCAAGGATACATGGGCCCATTGACAAGAGAATTACCATCCAGTCCTTACTGCTTGGTCCGCTGCTGATCATCCTCTCGTTCTTGTTGTCCTCTCTCTTGCTACTGAAATTCCACTATTGCTGCCAATCATTCTCTGATTATTGCCACTTTCTGAGCTGAAACTAATCGCCCTTAATTCCACATCACCTTTTTCATTGCTAATGAACATCCTCTGGTCCTGAGGCTAGTCAAAAGAGACGCCTGGGCCACCAGAGGATCATCTTGTAGCCCAGTCCGAGCCTGAGTGGCTTATATGGCCCCCTGAAGATGTAAGGGGCACCAGAAATTGGCCACGTATGCTCAGACCTGCCAGTTCACCCTGGAAGTGACATGGCCCCTGTATGAATAAAGTGGGTATCCAATGGTAGTATCGCTTAGGGGTTGGGTGTGAATCTACTGGTAAGCTGTATGCAGGCTCTGAGGTTCTTCTGTTTTCTTAGCATAAATATAGGGTTATATGGTTATATAGTATCTATGGGATGTGCACATCTTAGGATTCTCGTGGTCAGATCAGTACTATATCAGCTTGATATAAAAGACGGAATCTGCTTAAGAGGTCTAGGAGGAGGTTTCCAGATACACTTTTAGAAGGTCAGCTCTGTGATGGCAATTTGCTATGGTTTTATGTCAGTGGCTAGTGGCATGTGTATGATATATATATACAGAATAATACCATACTTTTATTACAATATTTATGTAGGTCATACAGAACATTTCCAATAAGGCAGATACATATTTATATATAAATTTACATTGCTATATGGCAGGCCAGCTGCTCTTCTGTAATTCTGCATGCCTCTGATCGGAGATTTGACCTTGGGCAAGACAGCTGGTCCCATTGTGCCTCCGTTATTTAATATGAGATGGCGACCTCCGCTCCCTTGGACATGTGTCCCTTTTTTGTACGCAGAAGCAGCGCCCCTGTGTCAAATTCAAATGACCTAAACTGGTGACAATTTCAAGTGCTTAACACCTAAATAGCTCGGTAATAATAAATTATTTACATTTTTACCTAGCCCCATCCATAGCTGTAAAGATCTGTAAGGCATTGCATGTATTTCCCTGTAGCTGGCAAAGGTGAGGGGAGCAAATGTACACCTAGGCAGGGTGGAGTGAATATGTAGCCCAGTCTAGTGCTTTTTTTTAGGGAAACACACTGGGATGGTGGTTCCTTGGGAACATTGTATGTGGGGCAAAGTATTATTAAAGTTTTGGTCCTCTTTAAATGTTTACTTAGGTGCTGCTGTTTCAGAGTCCAATTTGGTGAGAATTGTAAAAAATCTGAAGAATATTTTAGGGACATGCATTCGCCGGGCGTGCTTCGAGCTAATGCTGCCTGTTTTAGCTGAAAGTGCAACCTCTTTGAGTCACTGATACTGTGAGTGAGTGGCAGTGATGTCATTGCCGCACCTATGCAATGACAATTGCTTACCAGCTAACAGAAAAGAACAGCAAAAAAAGTATCCAGGACAAATCGGTAATTGAAAATATTCATATGTATGTCACATGTTCAGTGGGTTTTGGTTTCGCTTTAAAAGTGTCAGTTATTGTGTGCCAACATGATTTCTTCAATGTGGTGAGCTTACATGTTATTTTTTATTTTGCAGTAACCTTAGCAACAGTACACAAACTGGTGTGTTTGGTGTACAAAGCAGATATCTCCTGACTCTGGCTTGCTAATCATCTGATTGGCTGAGGCAGTGATGATGCTCCCCATCCCTGAACCCACATGTTTAACCCCTGCTGCTCTACTTGAGCTTCTTCAGATAAAGGGGCCACAATCTTATGTTCCAGTAGCTAAAGAGTTTCAGCCAGCGTTGTAAACTGGGGAGAGATGTTCGTAGTTACTGCTGCCTGATTTTCCTAAGCTGTTATCTGGGTGTAGTGGTGCACGCCTTTGACAGTTATTCTGGAATTTGTAGTCAGAAACTCTTCTAGGGGGTTTACTAAAGGCCAGGAAAGCCATGCCCTCTTGAGCAACACAGAGCCACAGAAATATAAAAAACTTGGATGATAAATAAATCACAGGTCTGACATGTAGGTAAGCTACACACCGCACAGTGGGAGCGGGGGAGGCCAGCTGCGCTGTCAGCTGCAGTGTGTTTTCCAGAGGTGAGTGATTTGGTTCGGGTGATTCGCCCAACTCGCCCGAATCAAACCTTTTTAGGAAGTTAATCTCTAGTATTTATTTGTCTGGAAGAGATGCTATGGTTTGATGGAATTGTTTATTTGGATGATGCATTATGTGGAACAGGTCATTTTTTTTAGCCAATAATACCTTTGTAAAGAATTTGCAAATCAAATTGTAAAGTATATATATTTTTTTATTGCTTAGCTGATACATGGTATAGGCCCATAGTATGAGTTTTGGGGTTTAATTTGAAAGCCTGGAAACTATTTTAGCCTATGTTTTGCACTATAATCACTCAAATTATGGCATCTAGTTCATGCTGACTTTGAATGACTACATTTCAAGAACAGTTTGCACTTGAGTCTTAAACCTGTATTTAGCCAAATGTAATATTCACCCTGGCTGGATGAATGTCTAATACTCGGCAGGTTTGTTTGTGGGTGGAGGATGCTTTTCAGAGTTGTTTACCAGGACTTTTCATCTAAAAGCCAACCCAGCTTTCATTAAATAATAAGTATTTAAAATAGAAATGATTACCGTATTTGCGTATAAGATGACTGGGCGTATAAGACGACCCCCCCAACATTTCCACTCAAAATATAGCGTTTGTTATATACTCGCCCTATAAGACTACTCCCTCTTCCGCACACGCTGCCCCCATCTCTGCCCAGCACCACGCTGCCCCCATCTCTGCCCACATCCACGCTGCACCCCATCTCTGCCCAGCTCCACGCTGCACCCCATCTCTAACCTGCTCCATGCTGCACCCCCATCTCTGGCCAGCTCCATGCTGCACCCCATCTCTGGCCAGCTCCATGTTGTACCCCTTCTCTGCCCAGCTCCACGCTGCCCCCATCTCTGCCCTGCTCCATGCTGCACCCCCATCTCTAGCCAGCTCCATGCTGCACCCCCATCTCTTGCCAGCTCCATGCTGCACCCCATCTCTGACCAGCTACATGCTGCACCCCCATCTCTGCCCAGCTCAACGCTGCACCCCTTCTCTAACCTGCTCCATGCTGCACCCCCATCTCTGCCCAGTTCCATGCTGCACCCCCACCTCTGCCCTGCTCCATGCTGCACCCCCATCTCTGGCCAGCCTTACGCTGCCCCCCCCATCCCTCCTGCACCGGCAATGACGTCAGTGGTTGCTTAGCAATATTACAGCTGGCCAGGGCAGTGGCAGTGCTGGGGGGGGGGCAGCCACCCTAAAGGAAAGTCTGACAACACCCTGGGGGGCTCTGAGTTTGCAATAAACACCACTGAGATAGGCTCTGCTTTATTATCTTGGATGACACTGACCCAAGTTCCATGATTAGGTTTGTTTGTAATGGATTGCAGTGAGCAAGGGGTTCTGCGCAACCCCTAAACGTTGGCTTTTGGCTTAGTACATGGGTAATATATAACTTTCTGACTGATACTTGGAACACTTTAACTTTCTTTTGGCATATGGACTACAGTGGTGCCTCCGCAAGCCATTTTGCACTGACATTTATTTGGTGTGTTGCTATACCTGATTTATTTGTACACCAAGTCTGTACATAAAGAACGGCAAAGAGTAGTGAGTCTTGTACACACAGAACACTGCTGCTGGGCATGTGTAAGGTTGGGTGAGCTCCCTCACCTCAGCATCGGCAATATCAGCAGCATTCTGCTTTCTATTGTCTTCTTGTAGAGCTTGGTATTTAGACGGGTTATACAGTTGCCTGTAGCAACAGGTTGCAGATGTGAAAACTGCTTCTACAAAACACACATTTGCTTACATAAGAAAAAAAATTAACAAGTTGTTAAGTGAGTTTAACACCTTTAGGACTTTATTTTGGCACAAAAATACACTTTCATATATACCATCAAAAGTGGAATTTCCATTTGGGCTCTACTTGTTATTTGTAGGGGTTTATAATTAAAATTTGCATTACACATGGGTAGCACACTGCCCTTCTACATTGTGCTTATTCAGGGTTTGTGGTTTCACCAGTAAATTTTCAAGGAGAAAGCTTGATACATCAACTAGATGACACCATTTACATCAGCAATATGAGTCCTTTCCTGTTTTTAAATATCCATCCTATGTTACCTTTCCCTGTCTCCATGTGGTTATTTTAAGGTCTCGTTTTTTCCCTGTTTGCCTTCTCTCCAGACTGTACTGGCTGCTATTGAATCCACAAAATGAGGTAGCCAGAAAAATGAAACCTCCCATTACCAAGGTTGATGGATTGGTATAAAGATATTTTACTTAGTTAATATAAGTTTCAAGTGTTTCTGCCTTTATCCCTGGCACTTTGGTAAGATGATAGCCCGAGGATGGCTCCTGTCTGATTTACTAGCCCGATTCCTGGTGGGACAGTTAATATGTGAACTTTGAAGGAAACTTGGCACATTTTATGAGATCTGGCAACCTTGTCTGCATATATAGAAGACGCATGAATGAGTAATCGTCTGGCTCGGCTTAATAAATTTGTGACCTTAGACAAGCATGAGCCAATTGAATTTCGTAATGAGATTTTCTTTTATGGTTACCTGACTTATTATTCAAATCACTATGACTAATAATTATTCCAAAATGGAGAGGCCATTGTACAAGTAGGACTCGGCAGAAATAGAGGGCTGTCCATGCACTTAGTAAATTACTCCTTGCTCTTTAATATTTATGTTGAAGAGGACAATGACTTTCTCTGGCTGGTGCACCAGAGCATTCGAGCCTGATGCTTAATAGAGCTGTTCCCTTCATTTACTCAAGCTCTGGTGCATGAACAACCTGCTTACTGGTCTTTTAACAGTCAATTATACCTACTTCTGATTAATTAAACCTCTGTCGCTGCTTAACAAAACACTTTTTACGCTGCAGCGGGTAACCACACCTTGTGAGCGATGGCTGGAATGAAATTCACAAACCTCAGGGTTGTGGGCAATCAGAAGCATGAGATTTATTGTATTGGAAGGATGGGATTACTAAAGTTGGCTGTCTATTTAGGGGTCTAGGCAGGTGAAATCTCTCTGCCTTGAAAACATAAGGCACTGGATATCAGTCGAGATGGTAGAATATGCAGTTCTCCCTAGGCATGAAGATTAGTGGGAATGAAAGCTCAAGAATTGGCAGCGGGGCCTAAATTCTTTCTGAAAATGTGGCTCTCATCCAGAACTGGCATAGGCAAGCAGAAAAAGCTGGTTTCTGGGATATATGCCATCTTTGAAGCAGGAAAAATATCTTTAGTAGAATTTCCAGAAGACCATAAGCTTCCAGAGTAATGTCAAGGCTGAATGCTCTAATAAAAATGGACATTAAAGAAGGACTATTGCAAAAATTGGTCCAATAATAGAAATCCACACCACTATGTTAGATAGCAAGAAGAGGGGTCACTTTTACCCCAAGCTACACTGCACTATTCTACTTCTACAGGGGTGACTGCTCAAATTTAATTACATGTTCCTTGAGCCTATGCTGGAATAACATCATTATGCTACTGTAGTTCTTATGAAGCATACTGCATTTCTTATTTACAAATGGAGGTGAGGCAAAAACTATGGCATTTGCCATAGGCCCAAATTCATCGAACCCAGTGCTGGTATTGGGGGGGGGCAGTTGCCCAGGAACGAATAATTATATGCTAGTGCAGTGGGAGGAGGGATAAATATGCCATATTAATAACTGGTTCCTGGTGAAGTGAGAGGACATATTAATAATTGAATGCTTGTAGGGTATGGTGATAATTGAATGCTGATAGGGATTATTTGGTGATTAACCTTCCTCCCCCAAGGTTAACAATTGTATGCTGGTGGGGATTATTAATTGAATGCTGGGGAATGTGGGAGGAGGGATTAATTGTTAGATGATGGTTGGGATAAATTAATAGAAGCCAATGGGGTGAATGGGTCATTGGTACGGTATTTCAGAACTTGCTATAAAGGCATTTAAGAAGCATTGCTTTACCTGTGCGGTTATACAACCTAAAATATCATCATCGTTGTCGAACAGAAACCAGAAGAGCGACTTTTTTCAAGGACATAATGAACATGCGTAGGATTTGAACCTGTGGCTCTAAGCAAGCATATAATTTTAACCCAAACTATTCAAGAGGGCAACAGATGGGAGATTGTGAGCATGTTAAACACTTTTTTCCTATTCTAGAACATAAATACTTCTAATTTGTAGCCTCAGTGGAATTACATAAAAAATGCTGAGTAACATTATATCATTATTTTCCCTTTTCTGTCACAATTTACTTTAAATGAGCTCGGCCTCCCAAACAAATCTCTCTTGGTATGACACTGCTTTAGGCTGCTTCATTAACGAGTTTTGTGATCCATTATTAAATCCATACCTTACTGTCTAATGCTTGCGTCCATTAACTCCTATGGGTGCCGTGATAATCTTGCATTGTAATTATCATCTGTGCGTTAACCCAGGGAGATGCCTCCTCCTGAATTATGGATTCAATTAAAAGTCTTCACATGCACAGAACATGCATGGCAGTTTTATGTTACCTAATTGTAATTCTGCAGAAATACTTGGGTGCGAGTGTACGCAATTTGGGCTCATTGTTAATCATCACCCTATCATGAACCCGGCAACCACCATGCTACAAAATAAATAAGAATAATTCATAATGTGGCAATAGATTTTGCTGTCCTAGGCATGTTTTACACTATTGATTTATTTCCTCAGTTCCAAAGGAGGAAACATCTGCACAATGCAAAGGAGTCTGAAGCCGGAGAAATGCATGTTTTATAGATTATGCTATAAAAATGGACTGAACATGCAAAATATTAAAAAAAAAGTGGATTGCTTTCTTTCTTTTTCAAATTGCTATTACAGCATCTACACCCAAGAATATATTTGGGGTTTCCATCACCTATGGCACTTAATTATGATGACCTTTTAGACCAAAGAACACCCATTATTTACCACATTCCTTAATGCTTAGTAAAAAAGTAACAGTAGATTCCTTTCTTTGCCATTGAGGAGCTCTGAAATTGTTGTTTCAGTGTCTACACCTAAGGATGTATTTATGGTTCCCGTCACTCTTTAATTATGACACCCCTTCATATCAAAGCACACCCATTATTTACCACCCATCTTAAAGAGGAACTTTGGACCTCTAAACTACTAGGTCCTGATAGCCACCCACCTCAATTCTGTATACCTTTTGGATGACAGCGTCTTTCAGATCGCCGTCATCCTGCTGCTTTTTCCAGCCCCCAGGCATCTTAGCCATCTGTGATAGATGCCGGCGGAGCTTAGCCGCCTTGCTATCCGCCCCCTCCTCCCTCCGAGATGAGGACTTCACTGTGCAAGCATGAGATCTCGGGGGTGGCGCAGTGCCTCATGGGACAAAGAAGAAGACAAGATGGCGCTGCCCGAAGGAAAACGTATGAGAAGAGTGGTTGAGCGCAGGAGGAAGAGCAGAAGACAGGTAAGTTAAACCTGCCAAATGTAGAACCAGAACTTTGAAGGAAACAGAGGGCGAAGATTTGGGAGCTTTTGAAAACTTCCCAGACTGTCCAATGTTCCTTTTTAATGTATACTGACAGAAAATACCAGTATATTGTTATCTTTACCATTGAAGAGCTCTATAATATTAGTTACAGTATCTACACCCAAGGATGTACCAAAGCATACCCACTATATACCCTCCCTTAATGTTTACAGGCAGAGAATGCCAATAGATTCCTTTTTTCTTTTTATTTTTTTACCATTGAGGCGCTCTAAAATAGTTGTTACATCGTCTACACCCAAGGATGTATTGGGGTTCCTTCCACTTTAGGCACTTAAATTGAAACTGAAAAAAGTTTGAGAGTTCAGCTTTACAACAGCATTGACACCAAATCTTATTGCAAGTGTTTAGTAGGGTGAGACAAGCAAGAAAAAAAGGATAGCTATGATTTTGCAGAGAGAGTTGATGCCCCTTGCCTTGTGGTGCCCCAGGGCCATGCCCCTGAGTGCCTAATGTGAACTACAGCCCAGCCTACACTACGGAGTTATTAACTGTGCAGAGCTTTTCCATACCAGCCTTGTGCAGGCCAACAATTTTGTCTAGTCTAGTGTAATAGATCTTCCTATGGCTAAGATATATCAACAGGATGCACAAAGGCAGCAACCATACCGGATGACCCATCATTAACTATTTTGTTTTACTTTACTTTGTGCACTCACAATGTTTTATGGACTGTAGCTGCATTTAAAGGGATACAGAAGGCAAAGGCATTTGTTAGACCATTGCGCGGGCTATGTTTGGCACTGTTCTAAATCGATTTCAGTCTTTATATTGAAGAAATTTCACCATATGATTTCTCTTCTGAAACATGTGCCCGGGGGGGGGGGGGGGGGGTGGCAGAAAAGCTGCCCCCCCCCCACTCTGTTCCTACAAGCCCCCATAGCTGGTCCCGGGCTGGTAATGCTGGGTAAGGGACCCCATTTCATTTTTTTTTTATTTTTAAGGGTTTTAACCCTTAAAATTCCAAAAAAAAGGGGTCCCCCCCCGGGAGGTGGGACCCTAAGTCATTTTTTTTTTAAGTTAAGCCCTTATGTTCTGTCGCCCAGCAGCGAAAAAAGGCTTCCAGCTACAGCAGAAGAGCAGAAGCCAGATTGATCAGCGTGGGACACAGGGATGGATGGGAGGTAAGTATTAAAAAGTATTTAAAAAAGAAATAAATAAAATCTTTTTTCTGCTTGTTTCTGTGTTTTTTTTTACACTTAACCCCTTGTGAACTGGTAAGGGATCCATGAGATCCCTATACCAGTTCACAAGGCTGGGGGGCTGGCAAGTCACCTGCGGCTAGCGGGTGACTTGCCGTTAACCCCGGCACCCCAATTACCTGCCTCCCCAAAGCCCAGGGGGGGCAGAAAAGTTGCCCCCCCCCACTCTGTTCCTACAAGCCCCCATAGCTGTTCCCGGGCTGGTAATGCTGGGTAAGGGGGACCCCATTTCATTTTTTTTTGGATTTTTAAGGGTTTTAACCCTTAAAATTCCAAAAAAAGGGGTCCCCCCCCCCCCCCGGGAGGTGGGACCCTATGTCATTTTATTTTTAAGTTAAGCCCTTATGTTCTGTCGCCCAGCAGCTAAAAAAGGCTTCCAGCTGCAGTAGAAGAGCAGAAGCCAGATTGATCAGCGTGGGACACAGGGATGGATGGGAGGTAAGTATTAAAAAGTATTTAAAAAATAAATAAATAAAATATTTTTTCTGCTTGTTTCTGTGTTTTTTTTTTTACACTTAACCCTTTGTGAACTGGTAAGGGATCCATGAGATCCCTAAACCAGTTCACAAGGCTGGGGGGCTGGCAAGTCACCTGCGGCTAGTGGGTGACTTGCCGTTAACCCCCGGCACCCCAATTACCTGCCTCTCCAAAGCCCAGGGGGGGGGGGAAGAAGAGCCCGGGCCATGGCTATGTGGGCTTGTAGCCTGCAGGGTGGGGGGGGGGCACCAAAGCTGGCCCCCTTGCACCCTGTTCTACAAGCCCTCATAGCTGGTCCAGGGCTGGTTATGATGGGTAAGGGGGACCCATATAATTTTTTGGGGGAGTTTTAAGGTTTTTTAACCCTTAAAATTCCCCAAAAAATTGGTCCCCCCCAGGAGGGGGGACCCTATGTCATTTTTTTAACCCCTTGTGTTTATAGTGTGGATAGTAGTAGTATGTAAATGTTATATAGTGCTATTTTCAGTTTAGAGGGTCTCCTGGGCAAGAATGGGGGGACTACCAATACATATGCAGTATCGTTTTAATCAGGAGAAATTGGGCTTTCACGTGCAATATGGTTTTCTCTAAGAAAGTAAATGTTTTATTTAAAACAAAGGAGACAATTGCCACCAAAGCTGGCCCCCTTGCACCCTGTTCTACAAGCCCCCAAGCTGGTTCAGGGCTGTTTATGATGGGTAAGGGGGACCCCATATAATTTTTTTGGGAGTTTTAAGGGTTTTTAGTTTAGAGGGTCTCCTGGGGAAGAATGGGGGGGGGGGGGGGCTACCAATACATATGTGGTGCCGTTTTAATTGGGAGAAATTGGGCTTTCACATGTAATATGGTTTTCTCTAATAAAGTAAATGTTTTATTTAAAACAAAGGAGACAATTGTCTAAAAAATATTTAATTATTTGTTTTTTTGTTTTTTTACACAAAAATGTTAAAAAAACTGTAGAAAAATTACAACCAAGACATTTCATGTTAAAGCCTAAACTCTGCTGTAAAATATATATCTATAATTTTTTCTGGAAATTCCGGCAAAAATCACAGTTAAACATGGCGCAGAATGGGGAAAGAAAACCTGTCAACAGAGGGTGACAAAACTTCAAGTAGGGTGGCAATTAAAAGAGTTAATAGTACCTATGCATGTTGGGTATTGTTCTGCTCGGAGGACCTTGCTCTTTCAGATTTAGCTTTTTTTTTTTTTTTTGCATATTTATATTTTAGAAAAACATGTTATTTATTCAGTTTTTTTATTTTTTTAGGGAAACCCTGTGCAACCTAAGAATTCTTCGAGGGATTACTTCCATAAAGGTGAGCCTACTACAACAAGCTGGGTAATCTTAGAAAGCTTAACATGTGTACTTTCAGGGAATATATGGTTTATTAGCGATATTCCAAATGTAAAGGGTTGTTTTGGTTGAAAAATTGCAAGGTGCGCACTTTGTCTGCAGAGCTGAAATTTTCAAGTAAAATTACTGTTATGCGCACGCTTTACTTTGGGGTGTTTGCCAACTCTTCCCTTGACAGTACCTATGCATGTTGGGTATCGTTCTGTTCGGGGCATGTTGCTTTTTGAGATTTTACTTGTTTTTTCTTGTTTGCATATAGTTTTTTTTAGGAAAATGTGGCTTGATTCTTCCGTTTTATTCTTTTTTAGGGAAACTTTGTGCAACCAAAGAATACATTGAGGGATTACTTCCAGAAAACTAAGCCCACATAAACAAGCTTGGTACGCCTAGAAGGCTTGAGGCGTGTACTTCCAGAGAATATATAGTTTGTGGGGGGTATTTCAAATGTAAATGGTTGTTTTTCTGGAAAAACTGCAAGGTGCGCATAGCGCAGAGCGCAGTTGTATTTTATCTGAAAATCTCCTAAAGCTCTGTTTCAGTTTGGGGGAGTCTCCTGGGCAGGAAAGGGTGTCTACCTATACATATGTGGTACCGCTGTGACCGGGAGAAATTGGGGTTACGCACGTAATAAAATTTTATTGACAAACTTAAATTTTTTATTACAAAAAAACACTACAAATTGCAAAAAATTGATTTTTTTTATTTTTTTTGCACATATTTCACCAAAAAGTATTGAGAATACACTAGAAAAAGGCCAAACAAGACATTTCATGTTGAAGCCCAGACTGTGTTGAAAAAAAAACAATATATAATTTTCCTGGGAAATCCCTGGAAATCCTTTTAAAAATCACAGTTGAACATGTGTAGCACAAAATAGTGAAACATGGTCTGGCAACAGAGGGTGACAAAAGCTGCAGGTAGGCTGGCAGCGAAAGGGTTAAGCATTGTGACCCAATATCAAATGATGACATTTTTCCATAGTTTATATATATAGAAAGGCATTTTAAATGTATGATTATGGGGTTTATTTAAGAAACTCTAACTAATGGTGTGTTCCCTACAGCGTCACATCACATCAGATGCTCAGGGGTTAATAAATACTAACGCTGTGTAGCGACATGTAGCAGCAGGTCTTTTTAGTGAGTGCCACCAGCAAGTCATATTTATGATGCAAAATGTTTAGCACCTCTCCTAGCGCCATGTAGCGTTCCATGTATCAAGAGCACCTAGTATTTTGTTAGCAATGGCACTGTTCTCCCTACACTGCCACATCAGATCAGACACTCGTTCTCCCATTGACCTCAATTAGCCATCACAGTCCCATTTTTTGGTGACTTCTGGTTAGAGTTTATTATATTTTTGTGGTCAGTCAAGTGACACAAGATCCCTGGCCTGTTCATTTTTTTTGTTCATTATTGTACTTAGGTTACCCACAGATAACTTGCGTTTTCATTCCTGCCAATCATGTGTCATGTCATTTGTATGTCCCCAATGTCATTCCATGTGTGTTCGCTTGATCACTGTGCAGCCATCCTCAGTTAAAGCCTTTTTTTGTATTACGCATGGCGCTAAATGCCTGAGTATTGTGGTTTTACAGCGCCCGCACTGGCGCTGTTCATTTACATGTTAAATACAAATGATTTCTTGCCCTCCCCACCGGCGTTGCCTGTCACTAGATCCATTGGAAAAAACAAAACAAAACACAGCACCACGGTTAGCCTACCATGCTGAACCCTAACAGCGCCGCCTGCCTGTGGCCGGTGTGGTGGCTGAGGGGCTAATAGCATCTCTACACAGGTGCTCAAGAGATGCTACGAGGCGCTAGTGATAAACTGACCTCCATGTCTTGACAACACTCCAAGATTACCGGTACATCAGGGGCCCATAACCTCATGTGTTTGAAAAGCAAATCATTTTCAAAGAGATGATATTAATGACAAGGAAATAAGTGTATTATAGTAGTGTATTATACTGTGTGCATTATACATGACAACATGGCAACATTATTAACTCTGTAAAGACAATGTAATTTCTTTTGTGTATTTGCATTTATCATGATACAAGAAACTGCCATGTTTTTGTTGTACTGACACAAAATGTCATGTCAACGACAGCAATCTAATTATAAATTATCATAAAAGAATGGCGGTTTTCATTGCAAGTAATAATAATGAGCTTCAACATTGGAAAGCGCAATACAAATCTTTAGCATTGAAGGGGTTTGTCATGAATAAATTGTAATGAGATTAAAGTCGAACCAATTTTTTTTTTCATTTTTCTTTATGTCAGATAATTTTGTTAAATGTGTTAAACATAAATTTGTGCAAAGTAAAGATTAAAGCACAGTGATCGGGTATGGGGTAGATTAGACTAGATAAAAAAATGTTTTTATTGATAGTTAAACAGGAAGAGCACTTGGGAAATCTCAGGAGTGTTATATATTGGTTGCCAACATGCTGAAGACAAATTAATTAAAGGAGGCCTACATCCAAAAGCATAGCACTAGCATTGGCTGCCATCTTCCAGTGACTCTGATGACTGCCTTTAGCGAAAGCGATTGATCTTTTGGTGCAAACTGCAAGCCAAGGCCTCTTATAGTCACACATTGTAATTTGTTATCAAGTTCATGGGTGCACTTCCAATAGGGTAATCCAGCCAAAGTTCACAAATCTTATTGGATGAGAAGGGACACGGGTTGGCCAGTTGAGGCAGGGGGTAGTGGTGCCACTCATGTGGCAGTATTGGGTCCTAGAAAGGGTCAGGTGGCATAGATCCATTACTCTGGATCTCCTGACCCTGCCGGATACAGTTTGAAAGACATCTATTGGCAAGAACTAGACTTGGACTTTTATAGCCCCGTTAACTTTCTTTTTTCAGTCGAGTGTGTCATCCTTCCTGGGGGCTCTGCTCTGCATAATTTTCTGTCCAAGATATTTATCCTATTTTTTTATTGAGGAGCTTCACTCCTGCTTCTTGCAGTTTTTTGGTGTGGATAGTTTCCATCAACATCATTGTTGCATAGTTTTTAAGGGAGGGGGTTATGAGTGTGGTAATGGGAGGTGGGCTACTAGGGGTTAGATCCCCACTTTGCATTGTGCAGTAGGTGAGTAATTTTTAGTATGTGCCAAATGTAAGAATATATATATATATATATATATATATATATATATATATATATATATTACAAATAATATTTTTAACTAGTATCTGTGCACTAGTAAAGGACATAATATCATGTGTCACTCACTGGTATCATACTTAGTTATACCTCTGTATGATTCATTTGAGGTTTGCTGCTTCCACTAGGTTCATTCCATGATTGGACGGAGGGCTACATTTCCTGACCAATGCTGCATTGCTGAGTGCTCTATGTTGCTGGTCTGGGCACACTGGCTGTGCATCTGGAATAAAATGGATTGTCCTAGCAAAAATTAAAAAGACAATACTTAAAACCTGGCAGATCTTTAATCTCGCGCATACCAGTGCTGTGGGAGAGAAATGTGCGGCAGGGGGAAGGTAAGTGGGGAGTCTCCTGCTCAAGGGAACACCCTGATTTGAGATGTGTCAGGAAAGTCCACGAAAGTTAACTCCTATCCCCTTCGGCAGTCTTTTCAGTCTCTGGTTAGTTCAAAATCACCTGACTTGGGAAATAGGTCACAATTTATTGAGGGCACCGCTGTGTCACTGTCTGTATCAAGCAGCAAGGGCATGCCTGCACACCGATGGACCTATTCTTCGAGTTTCAGTTAGTTCAAAATCTTGTTGGTTGCTGTCAGCAATATATAGTGTAGAATGATATAGTTAGACTATAGTTCTACAGGAAGTAGGCAAGTATATTATATAGGTATGTGCAGGTATTAAACAGATATTGTTTTTTTTTATGCAGTTCTGGACTTCCAGCCTTGACAATTGTATTAAAGCATGAGTATCTATATATGCATCACCACAGCAACTCATGGAAACAGATCAATGTGCAAGCGAGCCACACAAATGGGGAAGCCACTGATGACTGGGAAATGGAGAGATAAAACTACTGGGTACATGGCTGGTGGCAGAGAACGGCAAACGTAGGCAAGTGTCCTGGCCCATTGCACCTTGTGCCCCAGAGGCCATTTAGTGTGTGTGCTTCCTTGGGGGTACAGAAGGAGAGCACATGTACAGGAGCATGTGGACATACTAATATGCTATTCATAACAAAGGTTTCATCACAACAAGCTTGCCATTGTCCTGCCCTGAAATTGAGGTGGACTTAAAATAGGCCCTTGTTTGATAAAAAAAAAGATGAAATGTAAAAAATAAATAGTACACTGCCAGATTCAGAAGCAAAAGCTGGTGCCTGATGCACAGACTGGTAGTAGAAAGGAAGTTATTGCTTCAATGCCACTTTGGGTAGTTTGGAAGGATCCCAATAGGAATCAGCTGATTGCTATGAGTCTCAGTAGTTACTTACTAGCTCCCCACTATTCTCAGCTCCCCCTCATTGTCTTCTGTCTGCCCAGGCCTCTTCCTTGCTGTCTCTCAAAGCCTTCCTTGGCATCTAAAATTGGGATGCTTCGCAGTGTGAAGCCCCCAGGGTCATCAGTAAACTCATTTTTCTGAGTATCCCCAGCTTCCCTGTAGATAGATTCGGGGGCAGGAGTCCTCCCCAGACTACAGGGATGAGATTAGCCAATCAGTGAGGGGGGATTTGGGTCATTTTAATCTTTCCTAAATAATGTAACAAATTAATGAATGTGCCGAAAATATAAATAACAATAAACCTTGTAACTCCAGCACAAGTAACTTCTTATGATTGATGGCATCAATGATCTCTTCTGTTTTCAAGTCAAATCATATCAGAAGCCATCGACAGATTTATTGTTTTAATTACACCTGCGCCTAGTGTTTGTGAATAGAGTAGCAGAAATTCATTTAATAGTATTTAATAACAGTTTTCTGATAAGTAATTGCCCATCCATACCAGTTTCTTTCAGCTCTACATAAATCGGCATCCAGAAATGGTGCTCGCTTTTGTGCAAACCTCCTGAGGCCGATCAATATGAAAGCAAAACAGGAATTAACAAAAAGAACACAATCAACGCTGCCAAGAAAATGAATATGCAGATCCAGACACAAACATGATTTACTCCACGAAAAAAAATCAAAGAAGGAAAAAAAAGATTTGGAATTAAAGATACAATGCAGCCTAGCTTAAATGAAACCAAAGCAATGTAAATCATAATATAACTAAATAATAATTCATAGATATTTAAATTAAGTAGATCTAAACCATAGTGCATCCTATGAAAAGGCATTATGGCAAAAAAGACAGTGAAAATACATATATTTTTCTCTCACCGGGGTGTAAATACGGCTCCTTTAGGATCTAATATGGGACCCACCCACTGAGTTTACCCATTGTGATGTCATTACTGAAATTACAAATTGTGATGTCATTATTGGGTTTGCCCATTGTAATGGACATAAGTATACGTTTCATTTAAAGGAGCTCTATCGCGAAATTGTGTAATGTTAAAAATCCATATAAACACATTAGTTAATGAGAGAACAAGTCACTTATATACCCGAACTGAATAAAACTCCCACCAAGCTTGTGGTTTATTCTAAAATGGTAGGAACAAAATCCAGGGATGACAGGTTTAGTCTATGAGGGGTGACAGAGCCTGTCAGCCCGGCTGTCCTTTTCCTTCCATTAAAATGAAAGAAACAAGCCTGGCTTGATATTTCTTGATGTCGTGTGTATAAGTGACCTGTCCTCCCGCCATCCTGCATATTTATATGGATTTTTGTATCATTGGTCCATTTTTTTGCGATAGTGCTCCTTTAAAGCGTACCTTCAGCATCATTTAATGAAAAGCCCAAACCCTTAAAAAACTATTCCTCAGCATCTAAAATTCATACATTTTTAGTTTTTAGTCACTTACTTTTTATTTTTTCCCTCACTGGCCTTCAACTCTATTCAGCACTCTAGGATACGGGCGCCGCCATCTTGGCTCAGTAGAATCACATACTGAGGCGAGGAGAGCAGTCAAAAGGGCAGGGAGCGGGGTTATAGCTGTGCTTTGCACAAACAGAGCAGAACTGGGGTCAGGTGAGGCTCAGTCAGAAGATACAGCCTGCATCTCCATGGGCCACCATCTTGGATGTTTAAAGTCTCATAAAATGCAATAGATGCAAGTAGGATCAATTTTAATGTGGGCAATCTGTATGTACAGTGTGGGGGAAACATATAAGATAGACTCTTATTTAGGGTGAAGGTCAGGTTTAAGCATTAATCTAATTAAACTCTCATTTTAATCATAACTTAATTCTGAAATTAAACCCACTTATATTTTAACCCTTATATTCCATTACTTATACTGTATAGTTTACTGTTGAATGGAAAATGTAAATGGTAGCTTAGATATTATATGTTAAGCTTTAAAAGAAATCTACAAGTAATCTTAGGCAACTGAAAGCAGATCAAAGCCTGTGCTGGCCAGCCAAGCATGGAGAGAGGTAAAAGAAACAGCAATCCATATATTTTGCACCTTGATGGCCTTTTCGGCCAGCCTGCTACATACTTACTCTATATGATAAAAGAGGCCTTTATAGATCTGTCCATGATCAGTTCAGCCTTTTCTATGCAGAAATAGATCACATAGTGAGTAACTGCATCCTTCATATCCCTTCTTACCTTTAGGCAGAGAGGGCCTGAGGTCCCAATAGGATGCTGCTTTTGCATCTGTAGGGCAGAAGTTTCCAATCAGATTTTTATCAGGCACCACTTTCCATTTTCCAATTAAATCAAGAACAACATGTGCGGTGCATGTGGGTTCAGTCACCTAAAAACGGGGAGGCCGATTCATTAATAGCAGCAGGTAGTGACAGTTGAGCTACTGTAGCAGTATTTTCACAGCGCCCGCTAGTAGTCGCTGTGCTTGGCCATTGTTCGGTTGTTGATAGCGACTGAGTCGGTGTGCAGTAATGTTGAATACGGGGTGACAAGTCGCTATTTGACAGGTTCCGCGATGTATGGGTGCGCATGATAGCGACTGGTCAGAGCGACCGGCTCCCACCATATTCATCAAAAAATCACGCTCAAAAAATTCTCGCGCTGTGAATTGCATGTTTAAACCCCAGAGCGCTGGCGGCGATGTGTTAAAAGTAGTTTTTTAACCACCATATTTTTGGAAACCCAAAAATAAAATTTTTTATTTAATTTATTTTTATTAATTTTATTTAATTTAGTAATATGAATACAATAATATCAGACCTGTAATATCAATTCTGCACACATTTTTTTTTTTTTTACCTTAAAAAAATTATCTAAAATGGCAGAAGTGGTCACAGAATTTTTCACATTTAAAAAAAAAAAAAAACATTAATAATTAATTATGAATATTTAAAGATTGTTCCATTGAAATGCATTGGAGAGCGCCAGGTAGCGAGAGGTCATACCTGTCGCTGTTCAAGGTCGGACGCTGGCGCTGTGGGCTGAGGCTGGAATAATGATGAATGAGTCGCTATCTGGCGCTATCTCAGTCGCTAAGCAGCATCAGCTTGATAAATGTGTGATTGTGGTGGGGAGCCGGCGTTCTCGTGGCGGTGCCCGTCATTACCGGTCGCTCACCCGTCGCTACCTGTCGCTATTCCTTCATAAATAAGGGCCATAGTAAAAACAAAAAAAAATCCAGTTAAAGACTATAAAGTCTATAACACACACAAATGCACATACAGTCGTTGCCATCACATTCTAGAACAGTTTTGTACTTTAGAGCAAATCAGGCTTGGGTACAGGTCAGTCTGTAGCCTTATTGAGTACCACCTGGATAGATATTGTGCTACTACCATAAGCCTGTGAACAGTGATCGGATGTAAAATGGCACCCCCCACCTGTGCTCACCAGTGTCCCCCCCTGCTCCCCCCCAGCTATGCCCCTGGGGATAACTATAGCTGAAGGCTGATCTGCATCTATTTATATTGTGTATATGAATGTCATTTTTAGTGTTAAACTGGACCAACAACCTTGCACAGTTGAAAAAACTCACCAAAACTTAATTTCCCCATCTGTATGCATGAACGTGAATCATTGCCAGCACTTACATTTGCTCCTGGACCCACTAAAAGCTGAAACGCCACCCCACCGATCTTTTTCTAGTCGCAGCTTGAAACACCTGTGGGACTTCTTACTTTCACAGCAATGCTGCTCCCTGGATTTAACCAACATAACCCACAATGCACAGTGACAGGAAACCCAGCAGCACTTCCTCTTTGCAGGCCACTGGCAGGTCTATGGGGGGGTCGACCACGGCAGGAGTTACAAAAAGGTTAACTCAGTTAACTCAGTGCAGCAATCTGAATTGCCCTGGGGAAGGATGCATATGAGCATTGTTTTTATGCGAGGGTGTTGGTCTGGTTTAATGAAGGGGAGCATCCTAATGGCCACAGCTTTCCTATTCTGACACTGATATCTCATCAGCTCTATAGTTTCCTGAGATATTATTTTTCACTTCACAATGTAAGTTCTGGGTTACTAGATTTGCAAAAAAAAATATGGAGACTGATTCATTACTAACGCCAGCTATTGCCAGATGAGCGTCTGTATAGCGGCGCTTAGAGCGACCACTAGTAGACGATGTAAGCGGGTATTGGGCGCGGTAACAGAGAACCTCAGACGCTCTAGTAACCTGGCCGGCATTGATGAATGTGATATGTGTTGGCCGCTCTAACAACAGTATGGCGCTGCAGTGAGTGAGAGGTACCGCCAGCTCAGTGCGTCCGACACTCAGCGCTCCACAACATATTTAACAAAACACTAGACACACACACAGGGCCTTATTTATCAAGGGATAGCGCCAGGTAGTGTCTCACTAGCGCCAGGTATCGCCAGCTATCGGCGGCTACCGACTCCAGAACGCCAGGCGCGGACACAATCACGCATTTATCACGCTAAATGAGGCTAGCGCCGGCGAGAGCGTCAGCTAGCGCGGGATTCATCATGTAGCGGACTGCAACGAACAGCGCCGCTGCTAATCCCATCACAGCGCCAGGTATGACCTCTCGCTACCTGGCGCTCTCCAATGCATTTCAATGGAGCAATCTTTAAATCTTCATATTTAATTGTTATTAATGTTTTTTTTTTTTTTTTTTTTTTTAAATGTCAAAAATTCTGTGACCACTTCGGCAATGTTAGATATTTTTTTTAAGGTAAAAAAAAAAAAAAAATGTGCAGAATTGATATTATAGGTCTGATATTAATGTATTCATATTACAAAATGTTTAGAAAAACTTGTTTAATTTTTTAATCAAAAAATATGCATGTTTGGGGATTAAAAACTACTTTTAAGCCATCGCCGCCAGCGCTCTGGGGTTTAAACAAGCTTTTCACAGCGCGAGAATTTTTTGAGCGTGATTTGTTAATGAATATGCTGGGAGCCGTTCGCTATGACCATTCGCTGTCAGGCGCTCCCATACAGCGCGGAACCTGTCAAACAGCGACTCCTAACCCCGTATTCAACATTACCGCACACCGACTGAGTAGCTCTCAACAACCGAACAACGGCCAAGCACAGCAAATACTAGCGGGCGCTGTGAAAATCACGCTACTGGCGCTCATCTGTCGCTACCTGGCGCTATTACTGAATCGGCCTCACAGTGTCGACGTTCTAAAACTGGGCGCTGTAGCATATGTGTTTTTGAACACAAATCCACCAGTAACAAAGCGAAAACACATGGAATGACATTGTTTTAACACTGTGACATAAACACTTTAGTGCCAGACCTGTAAACACAAATCTGCATAAAAAGATTAAAAGTCAAAAAAGTTTCTAAAAGTGTTTGTTTTCAGCCAGGAGAGGTCACACAATGATTTGAGCAAAAAAATAAATGTAAATGGCCAAACACGCTATTTATACACAACTAATGGAACCCCATTGAAATGTATGGGAGAGCGCTACAGAGTGAAAGGTACTACATGGTGCTCTAGAACCTAGAGCGACGGCGCTATACGCTGAGCCGCCTGGATTAACACATACAACGCTACGTGGCGCTGTTAGAGGCGCTTACCAGAATCGCTTTCTTAAATATGTTTTTTTTTTGTACAGCTTCCATCGTTCACCAGACGCTGTCTGCCGCTACGAGGCACTACCTGGCGCTATGCATTCTTGAATAAAGGCGCTATCCCTTCTTGAATAAGCCCCTAAGTTTATTTCCTTGCAGTTCTTATTATTAGAGATCCCAAACTGCAAAGTTCGGACAGGACGCCGAACTCGAACACAGAAAAGCTGGTTGATGGGCTGCTGAGCAGGCGGTAGGTTTGATTTACACTTTACATGGACAGTCCCTTTAAGTAATATCACAAATCACAGCATACCTTATTTCACTACTCCAAATACAGTAAGGCCTTATTTCATGGATACAGAGTTACTCTCTCTCCTTTTTTCTGTCTTAATCCAACTGCATGAGATGCTGAAAAAAGTCTTCAGGATGCCTAAAAAATGTAGGCCCTTATTTATGAAGGAATAGCGACAGGTAGCGACTGGTGAGCGGCCGGTAATGACGGGCCCCGCCACGAGAACGCCGGCTCCCCACCACAATCACACATTTATCAAGCCAATCCTGCTTAGCGACTGAGATAGCGCCATATAGCCACTCATTCATCATTATTCCAGCCTCAGCCCACAGCGCCAGCATCCGACCTTGAACAGCGACAGGTATGACCTCTCGCTACCTGGCGCTCTCCAATGCATTTCAATGGAACAATCTTTAAATATTAATAATTAATTGTTATTAATGTTTTTTTGTTTTTTTTTTAAATGTGAAAAATTCTGTGACCACTTCTGCCATTTTAGATAATTTTTTTAAGGTAAATAAAAAAAAAAATTGTATAGAATTGATATTACAGGTCTGATATTAATGTATTCATATTACAAAATTATTTTAAAAACTTGTCTTTTTTGGTATCCAAAAATATGGTTATTTGGGGGTTAAAAAACGACTTTCAACCCATCGCCGCCAACGCTCTGGGGTTTAAACATGCATTTTACAGCGCGAGAATTTTTTGAGCATGATTTTTTAATGAATATGGTGGGAGCCGGTCGCTAGGGCCAGTCGCTATCATGCGCTCCCATACAGCGCGGAACCTGTCAAATAGCCCCTCACCCAATATTCAACATTACGGCAAACCGACTGAGTCGCTATCAACTACCGAACAACGGCCAAGCACAGCGACTACTAGCGGGCCCTCTGAAAATGCCGCTACAGTCGCTCAACTGTCGCTACCTGCCGCTATTAATGAATCGGCCTTTAAGTAATATCACAAATCACAGCATACCTTATTTCACTACTCCAAATACAGTAAGGCCTTATTTCATGGATACAGAGTTACTCTCTCTCTTTTTTTCTGTCTTAATCCAACTACATGAGATGCTGAATAAAGTCTTCAGGATGCCTAAAAAATTTAGTAAGATTTACATGTGCCCAACAAGATATGTGAGAAACTCCAAATGTGTTAATACAATTTAGATTTTCTGTAAGATTTCCACGCTCACTGTATAACTTCTAATATGAAAGATTAGATGAATAAGATAACTGCAAAACCAACAGCCTTTAATATGACAGCATAGCTCTGTGTGTCGTATACTAGAAGCATTTCAATTAGTTTCTCTTGACATGCCAATTAATTAAAAAGTGATATTTTTCTTATCTTTTGGGTCCTTTCTTGTGTGTTTTTTAATACAATTAATTACACGCGGCTTGTTTTTCTCAGATAAATGCCTTCAGATATGTTTGCTGTTTTCTTCCACTCTTTTTTTGAGTGAGGGAGGGCATAACGTTCAGGAACACTGCACCTCCCAGGTCCAGGAATCTATGAGATATTCCAGTTTTCACTAGATGGACATTTTTTTTTGTGTACACAAAGGTATGGGAATACGTGATTTCTGAAGTGTGCCCTTTCTGTGCCACTTTGCCTCATTTTGTCAATTGTAAGCATTTATTTAAGTCGTAACGTCTGTTCTTAAAGTGCACCTGTACTAAGGGGGTTATTTAAGAAGGGATAGCGGCAGATAGTGCCTCATAGCGTCTGGTGAACGCCGGGCGCTGTACGCAAAACCACATTTAGGAAAGCAAATCTGGTGAGCGAATCTAACAGCGCCATGTAGCGTCCGATGTATTATTACAGGAGGCTCAGCGTATAGCGCCGGTGCTCTAGCTTCCAGAGCACCAGGAATTACCTTTCGCTCAGTGTTGCTCTCCCATACATTTCAATGGGTGTTCATTTGCTTGTGTTTAAACAGCGTGTTTGACAATTTTTAATTTTTTTTGCTCAAATTTTTGTGTGTGTGACCTCTCCTGGCTGCAAACAAACATTTTTAGAAACTTTTTTGACTTTTTATATTTTTATGCAGAATTGTCATTACAGGTCTGGCACTAAAGTGTTAATGTCACAGTGTTCTAACAATGTAATTCCATGTGTTTTTACTGGTAGATATGTGTTCAAAAACACACTTTAATCACACAGCATCTGCCGCTCTATGCCATAGTGACCAGATCCAGAGCGCCGACGCTATGTGTGTGTCCTTTTTTGATAAGTATGGCGTGGAGCGCTGAGAGTCGGTCGCACTGAGCTGGCGCTATCTATCGCTCACTACATACAGCGCTGTACTGGTGTTAGAGCGCCCAACATACATCACATTCATCAGTGCGGGCCAGGTTACTACAACGACTGATGCGCTCTGTTACAGCGCCCGATACCCGCTGACAGCTTCTACTAGCGGTCACTCTAAGCGCCGCTATAAAGCTGCTCATCTGCCGATACCTTGCGTTAGTAGTGAATCAGCCTCTTAGAAAGGGTCTCCTTCCATCTCCAACAAAGTGCCCAAAAGCCCTTTTTTTACCTCAGCCTTTGCCCAATATCCATAAAAATACCAGGAAAAGACAAAAGGAAGTAGTATTATGGTGAATGGCATACCATGTGCTAATTTATTCAGCTACAACCAAACTGTCACATAATGGCAGTTAGGTTGAAGTGTTCCCCATTGCTGAGCTGTGTGCGCTCTAACTGATTGCATCATCACTGGGGGCGGGGCTGCTGAGCCAGGAAGCAATATGGCCGCCTACATCCAATTTGTGAGGTAAAAAAAGAAACACAGGCTGTTTTGGGGCACTGGGCTGGGGATAGGAGGTGACTACATATACTATAGGTGCACTATAGCTTGCATTGCAGCCTATCCCAAATAAGGATGGCCCAGGGAAAGGGAATCGACTGTCCTTGGACTCTTTTAGACTCCAGGGCAGGCCCAGAGGTCAGATGTTCGCCTTTAAATCGGAGCAAAATATCATTTCCCCTACTCCTCGGGGGTTGCTGTTGGATCAGTGGTGGCTTGTTTTCAAATAAATCCATGTTTTTCCATCGCCGCAGTCACACCCAGCGCTCCTTCTGACATTGCCAATCGGCTCTTTCAGAGATGCAGTCGACTGGATTCTCAGGGAAAATTTACACCTGGTAAACAATTAAAGTAAATGGCAGTTTTCTCTCCCAAAGAAGAAGTGAGTTTTTCACCAGCCTATGAATCGACCCTAGGTGAATGGCACTGACAAGCCCAATCTATATTCATTGCAGACTTTAATAGATACGTGGCGTCAGTTATTGGGAGTTACAGTCAGTTACAGGGCTAAAGTCAGTTTAGGCCTGGACTGCCACTTTAACCCGGACCTTCAGCATGATTTAATGAAAAGCCCAAACCCTTAAAAAAATATTCCCCAGCATCTAAAATTATAATATTTTAAGTTTTTAGTCACTTATTATTCTTTCCCCCACCGGGCTGCAACTCTGTTCAGGACTCTAGGATACGGGCGCTGCCATCTTGACTCAGAAGCATTACACATACATATAGAGGACAGAGGGATAAAGTATAGGGAGTGGGGTTATAGACAGAGTAGAGCTGGGGTCAGGGATCAGCAATACCAGAATGCAGAGCAACACAGTCAGAAGGCACTTCCTGTTTGCAGGCTACCTGATGCTCCATGAGCTGCCTTCTTGGATGTTTAAAGGCTCATAACATGCAGTAGATGCAGGCAGGATGATTTTTATTGTAAGCAATCTGTATGTACAGGGTGTGGGAAACATATAAGATAGACTCTTATTCAAGGTGAAGTTCCACTTTAAGGAAAGCACCCAGCTTCACTTTAAAGCGAAGCCCACTGCTCAGAAGACACTTCCTGTTTGCAGGCTGCCTGATGCTCCATGAGCCGCCGTCTTTGATGTTTAAAGGCTCATAACATACAGTAGGTGCGGGTAGGATGATTTTTATTGTAAGCAATCTGTATGTACAGGGTGTGGGAAACATATAAGATAAGCTCTTTAAGGAAAGCACCCAGCCTCACTTTAAAGGGAAGCCCCCTGCTCATCTTCCATGGTCCATGATATAGTAGCAATATCATTCTCCATCTGTCATTTTCCCACCTTATGATTGGATAACACAGAAGATGGCAGGCGGCTCATCTGTCAAACACACGGCTAAATAAAGGTGGAAAGCGCGGCGTGTGAAATGAGCATGCGGCACTCTGCTGATCTCTCTATCCTGTATGTGATTGGTCACTATCTCAATAACAAGAAAAGTGATAGTAGAAGCCAGGAGCTGCAGCAATGTAACAGAGGCGGAACATGTGGAATACAATAGCGCCGATCGGCTTTCACAGGCGTTTTACAGTCCAGCTGTCACTGCTATGTGAATAGATTCGATCTTACATAAAAAAACGCAGATCTCCACTTTATCATTTCCAACCAATTTCACACTCGGGTGATTCCTTCCAGTTTCATTATCTAAACACCAGAGGTCCAGCGAGAGATGGATACTCGTGTTTATCAAACACCTCACTGTCCCTGGGTGTGTTGCCACTCTGATGCGCAGGCACGGCTGGGGCCCGTAACATTATTATTGTCTGTATCCCGCTAGACAAAACGAGGAATGGGAACGCGCCGGGATCAGCGGAGAGTGGCAACAGCTACAATATAAATACTGGAAAGGACTTTTCAGTTTCTGGAGGTACTTAAAAAAAGGGAATTTGTCAGTCTGCACCAACGTTTATTTATGGACGGTCTACAGAGCATTATTTTTTATATTCCCAAGTCATTTGTAAAACTCCAGTATGGCTGCTCTAATAGGCGACCCTGAATAATGAGCTCCGACATGCAGAGGAGGAAGTGGCCTTCATAGCTGCAAATTAAATAAATTACCATATAAATAGTAAAGGCCTAAAAAATAATCTCTCTGGCAGTTTTCCCATTTTATTGGCATAGAACATGAAAATGACCTATTCCTGTCTCTATTCATTCATCCCCAATAAGGATGTCCAGAGGCAGACTAGTCTTAGGGAGAGCTGGGGGAATTCCTGGTAAACCACACTACACTGAACCAGCGTTCCCACTGCCAATGCATGGGTATAGGCATACCACTGGCTAATGTAACACACCATCAGAATGGATGGCATGGGCACACATAGCCATAGGGGAGCTGCCAAAGGGATGCTGGCCACTCCCACCACACTGTGCCGAGCTTGGATGACAAGTGTTCTATGGCGTTCATTCAAATGCATGGTACATAATGCTGGATGAGAGCCCACACATGCCCAGTGGATTCAATGGATCTTTAAGTATACCTGGCCCACCAGGGTTTCCACACAGTAAGGACATACCAAATAAGGTGTAGAACAGGTGGCCTATTATAATAAAAGATTCTGGGGGATATTTAAGAAGGGATAGCGCCAGGTAGAGCCTCGCAGCGGCAGGCAGCGACAGGTGAACGCTGGTCACTGTATTCAAAACCAGATTTATAAAAGCGAATCTGGTGAGCCACTCTAACAGCGCCATGTAGTGTCCTATGTATTATTATAGACGGCTCAGCGTATATCGCTGGTGCTCTAGCTTCCAGAGCGCCAGGTATTACCTTTCGCTCAGTGTCTCTCCCATACATTTCATTGGCCGTTCATTTGCTTGTGTTTAAACAGCGTGTTTGACAATTTTGATTTTTTTTTTTTTTTTGCTCAAATCATTTTGTGACCTCTCCTGGCTGCAAACAAACACTTTTAAAAACTTTTTTGACTTTTTATATTTTTATGCAGAATTGTCATTACAGGTCTGGCACTAAAGTGTTATTGTCACAATGTTAAAACAATGTCTTACCATGTGTTTTCGCTCTGTTACTAGTGGATATGTGTTCAAAAAAAAAACTTTAATCACACAGCATCTGGCGCTCTATTCTATAGCGACCAGATTTAGAGTGCCAATGCTGTGTGTGTCCTTTTTTGAGAAGTATGGTGTGGAGCGCTGATAGTCGGTCGCAATGAGCTGGCGCTACCTATCGCTGTTCTGCTGTTAGAGCGCCCAACATACATCACATGTATCAATGCCGACCAGGTTACTACAGTGACTGAGGCTCTCTGTTACACACGCCTGATACCTGCTTACAGAGTCTACTAGCAGTCGCTCTAAGCACCGCTGTACAGACGCTCATCTGGCAATACCTGCCGTTAGTTGTGAATAAGCCTCCACGTTATCTTTAAAATCCTGGCCTGATTTGTGACCCCAGTTGTAAAATCTGAAAGTCCAAAATCAAGTTGCCATGCCCATCTGTTGCCCATGGCCTTGGGTCTTCTGCTTTGTCCCCCAGCACCCAATGGGGTTACACAATTGGGTGTGTATGTTTTTTTACCTCATCTACAAATGCAGATAATTTCAGGGAAAACATAATATGCTCGTCTAGTAAATACTACATAGAAGGTCCATACTACACACTGTAGATAGGCCTCTATCAGCTAGACACTGCAAAGATTTCTACATAGCTCTTTAAACTGTTCAAGCTATGTCAGGTTTTATGGAAATTATAACTGGCCAAGCCTTTCTAAACATCAGCTACATTTTGTAAATTGGATGTTGTTTTTTAAGCTGTTCATCTGCAGTTTTGCCATTATTTTTAGGATCATTATGCTGTAAATGGCAAATCTTACCCAAGGCTTACATCTCTTGCAGACTTTGTCATTGTTCCTCCAGGATTTCTATGTATGGATTCTGACGTCCACTCTTAAAGGCCCTCCATGGCTTCTACATTGGAGATGAGGTGTTGGTTGACTGATGTCAAATTTAGAGGCCGATTAATTAATAGCGGCAGGTAGCGACAGTTGAGCGACTGTAGCGGCATTTTCAGAGCGCCCGCTAGTAGTCGCTGTGCTTGGCCGGTGTTCGGTAGTTGATAGCGACTCAGTCGGTGTGCCGTAATGTTGAATATTGGGTGAGGAGTCGCTATTTGACAGGTTCCGCGCTGTATGGGAGCGCATGATAGCGACTGGCCCTAGCGACCGGCTCCCACCATATTCATTAAAAAATCACGCTCAAAAAATTCTCGCGCTGTAAAATGCATGTTTAAACCCCAGAGCGCTGGCGGCGATGGATTAAAAGTAGTTTTTTAACCCCCAAACAACCATATTTTTGGAAACCAAAAAAAACAAGTTTTTTAAATAATTTTGTAATATGAATACATTAACATCAGACCTGTAATATCAATTCTGTACAATTTTTTTTTATTTTTTTTTACCTCTAAAATGGCAGAAGTGGTCACAGAATTTTTCACATTTAAAAAAAAAAAAAAAATCATAACAATTAATTATGAATATTTAAAGATTGTTCCATTGAAATGCATTGGAGCGCGCCAGGTAGCGAGAGGTCATACCTGTCGCTGTTCAAGGTCGGACACTGGCGCTGTGGGCTGAGGCTGGAATAATGATGAATGAGTGGCTATCTGGCGCTATCTCAGTCACTAAGCAGGATTGGCTAGATAAATGTGTGATTGTGGTGGGGAGCCGGCGTTCTCGTGGCGGGGCCCATCATTACCGGCCGCTCACCAGTCGCTACCTGTCGCTATTCCTTCATAAATAAGGGCATATGTCTAATACATTTTGGAGTTTCCCAAATTTGCCTTGTTGCAAAATTGGCGAATTCGCCTTTTAGTTAAAAGAGTAATTATAAGCAAAAATTTGTTTTAAATTCAGTTTCCCAGACAACATGTTTCCAACATCATCACACACTGTAGAAATACATTTGAAAGTTGAGTGTGCTTTATAACCTCTGGCCAGTACTTGGGCTTTGACAGTGGCTTTTTATTGACACTCTCATAAAGTTGTTATTAGTGATGACCTAGCTGCAAACTAGTTATGTGCATAATTATTATAGTAGTGAGTAGCGCTGGAAGATCAAATTTGTTGAAGCTGCTGCCTACGCTGAGGGGCCACATTTCAGAAATGTACATTTGTATTCAAAATATATATGGGTCCTGGTACTGTGATGGAAGTAATGCTCTCAGAGAACATTATTTCCGTCATAGTGCCAGACAAAAGGATCCATATATATTTTGAATATAGTTATGTGCATAGCCCAACCTTAGACACTGAGGACTGCAACTTCTTTGGCTATATTCACTCCTGTCCATTACTCTGTGTTAGCACTGAATCTGCAAGGGTGAACTGTATTTATTGTACTGGGTTTTATGTGATATGGTACATGGTGGTACATGGTATGGCCAGTACAATATGATTTGTGGCAAAAACACTGTATGCAACATTTGCCACAACACAGTGCATGCTGTAGATGTGACCCAAACAATTAAAAATAATGAGTTTTCTCTTCATTGTGTTATAGTTAATAGGTGTGAATAGGGCCTTAGGGCGGCTATAGCACTCCCTTGCTTTTGTATTCTTTTTGTATCAGTCCCCTGGTGTGAAATATCTTGACTGCACACAGCTCATTTTAAAATGTATTAATATGTGGCTGCACCACTGAAAGTCCAGCTACCCCCCCCCCCCCACACCAATTTCGGACCCCTGCTTATTAAAGAATGCTAGCAAGCCTAAAATGCTGAGTCTTCTATCAGTTCTATCAGTGGTAGTGAACATATTGTATCCAGCTCATACTCACGTTGCCATTTAATGAACTGCTCTTCTGATGACCAATAGGTCTCGACTCTCGAGGTCTGCTTTGAAAAGAAGAGAACAGGTACATGTGTTATCAGTTACATTTTTTTTTATCCATGATAAATGTAAACTGCTTAGCAAAGATTTGCTTTCACTTTATTGGTCACTGGATGTGTATTCACTGAATGAAAGCAGTTGCCAATAAGCAATAATGTAAAGGGTGTTTTTACCTTGTTTCCTTTTATAAAAGGAACCCTGTAAATAACATAAATAAAGGTAACCCCATCTATGTTGACATTTTCGGAGCTTCTTCCAGCATCCTTACATTTATTGTATTGAGATGCTCAGACAAGCATTGTATGTTCAAATAGGGAGATAGATATTGTCTGTACAGATAGAAGCTCCTGTCATGTTTGGTTCTTAAAGGATTAGTTGACTGCCATTTATTAAACATTTCTATTAAAACTATATTCCCCAGATAAGGAGACAGGTGATGTCTCATGTACCTTATCATATAGTCATATTTTGTCATGAACAGAAAAGAAAACATTTCTTTTCACTTTTAATTCCTTTTAGCGAGAATCCTTTAGGCATCTCTGCCCTGACATCGTGAAGGCCTCGTGAAGACATGCATGGCCGCCTGCAGGCCTCAACAAGGCCCAACCCCTGGCTGTTGGCCTCTCCCATACCCATTTAACATCAGCAGCATCCATCTGAAGCTAGTCATCCTCTTTATAGTCCTTCCCTTCCGGCATGTCCTTCCGGCATGGATCAGGACTGGATTTGGCCTACAGGACCCACCTAGCTTCCCTTAGTGACCAGACTTAAGGCTCCTGTAGAGCATCTTACCAACAGACCCATGAAGGGCTTGTAACTCAGAACATGGCACTTTTCCTGGAGTCTTTGTTTGGCCCAATGCAGCATTTTGCTATCCAGAAACGTTTATTTTCTGTCTGCATCTTGGCACAATATATATAGTCCAAACGCTGAATATCTGAATGTTACTAAAGTTTTCTTGTTTTATTAAAATATATTACGTTGTACCTTGCAACACATTTTTTTACTGTTTTATAGGGATTATTCTTTAACTTAGCTAAAAAGCTTACCTTTAATTAAAAAGGACCTACGCCATAGAATATATTTAGCTTTTCTTTTTTGTTCTTTTGTAGTACAATTTTTATGAAGTAGTTATTGTTTTTTATGCAATTAGGGGCTGCTTTAGTTGCTTTCCAGAGACCAGAATAAAAAACCTCCAACTCATGAGTCACAAATTTTTGTTCCCAATTTATTACTAGCACCTTGTAGCGCCGCTTGACAATCTGCAGGTAGATGTTATTAGTGCTTCAACCCCAACCCTGGCCACAGGCAGACAGAGCTGCTAGTGGTCAGCGCTGAAGGCTATGTGGTTGTGTACCTTTGCATTAATGGTTTTCAATGGAGATAGCGACAGGTAGGGCCGGTGGCGCTCCGCCTTTCCATGCCATATTAAATGTGTAAAACCACAGCGCCAGGTGCAATACAGAAAAAAGCTTTAACAAAGGATGGCAGCACAGTGACCAATCGAAAACACATGGAATGACATTGGGGACATACAAATAACATGACACGATTGGCAGGCATGAAAATGCCACTTAGTCACGGGTAGCCTTCGTACAATAATTAACCAAAAAAACATTCTGAACAGGCCAGGGGTCCCAGGGAGTCACCAAAAATATCTGATGTGATGTGGCGCTGTAGGGAATACGGTGCCGACGCTAACCAAACAACCACCGCTTTTGATACATGGAACGCTACATGGCGCTATGCTTGGCACTATTTTTCCTTGCTGGTGGTGCTGAAGGAAAACACCTGCCGCTACATGGCGCTAGCATTTCTTAGAAACATTTGGCTGAACTGTATCTGAACTGAATAGAGGCATATTAGCGCAACACTTGCCATGAGTTAGGGAATATCTCATCAATGTTATCTATGTATTTTGTCTATTAGGCTATTCACAAGCTATAGAGCACATTTCCACTTTCCCAGTTGCCTCTAATGTACTGACCTGTAAGTAGAATACATCAGAACCACTTGCTTATAGACACCTATTTATCCCCATGTTACTCATCACTTGGAATGTACTGTATGCCTGCAGCTGAAGTTTGCTTGCCCTTTTGTTAACCAATCATCGGCAAGTATCTGATTGATGCCCCTAGCCTGTACTTTGCCTACATTTGGTCCCTTGTGGGTTAGTCACTGCGGATGTTTACAGGATGTTTTCTGAGTCTGCAAAGTTGAGAGCGGAATCCCGGTAGAAAACACACCATAAGTTCCACTGGGACCTAATTAAGCATCAGCACAATACAATTGTTTTCAAAGTAAAGGGTAGTTCACCACAAACCACCACACAGACAACAGAGGCAATTGTTGTGGTTCAATAAAATAATAAAAAAATGCTTTTATTTTTTTTTATTTCATTTTTTCACCTTGTACTCTTAGCATTTAGTAGCTATACCTCTATGAAGCTCAACATTTTCTTTACTGCTTTTTTTATTGACGGAAATAATTATTCATCGTTTTCACTCGAACAGGGATTATAAGAATGTGAATTTTACTTTTAGGCCTGTTTTAATTTACAAAGACATTTTCTGTTGTTTTTGGGGGGTAATCATGATGGCATCTTCTGGCCTCCTGGAACCTGTGTGGTTTCACCCTTTTACCTTCTCTGGCTTCTTTTTGGTTATAAATTATACTTTTTTAGTCTCCTAAATGGGACAGATGACCAAACCAAGATTGCGACTTGCATAGCAGTTCTACTGGAATGGAGCACTGCTGTCTGCTGAAGCTTCTAAATAAGTTGTTACAGATTCAGGCCTAAAAAAAGTTAATTTTTGTTTTGTCAATTTTTTGTGTTTGGTCTTATTGTTTTCCTCTTCCGGGATGTAAAATGTAAGTGTGAGGATTGTGCCCCCAGACCTGTGATTTACTTGCAGTTTCCAAGTTTCTTATATTCCTCTTACTCGGTCTTGGAAAAATAGGAGTGGCTTTCTTGCCTTTTAGTAAAGCTGTTAGTATCCTTTCTTACCACAACTCCACTATAACAGGTGAACTTATTAGCAGCTTTACCTCCCCAGCCGAGAATGCTACCAATAAACATTTATCTATGAAACACCAGACTGTTTTCCTTCCATCTGAAGAGGTTGAATTAGAGAAGAAGGGGTTAATGCTCTTGTCTCTACTTCTGATGATTAGCAAGCTAAAGTCAGGAAGTCTCTGAACTGTTCTTTTAACACACTAGTTTGATGTACATTCCTAAGGTAAACACGTTGTTGCTATGGAAAACTGCAACATGGAGTTGCAAAAAATAGAAAATAGAATAGTGGAATAGATAAGCTATAAAAAGTGAAATTACCCTTTAAAGGGTGAAAAAAAGAGAATTGTCATCTCTATCTCCCCACCCCCCAGCAGCAAGCATGTCTGTTTTTTAAAAGCCTACTGGTTTTCAAGCCCCTGGTATGCTGGTGTTGCTTACAGCGAGAATGGGGAGAGTAGCATCCACCTCTCTGCACATGGTTCAGGGCACCCAGAAGAAGTGACATGTTTGTTTGTGCATGTCACAGGTCTAGGTCTTGAAAAGAGTATTGGCTTGCCACAGATTACATTCAGCCTCTAATTTTGCCATGAATTAACCTTAATAAATATTAACCTTAATAAATGTTTTTTTCAGTAGCAAGGGAGCATGCTTTTCCTACTATCATTTTGCATCTCCATCTCCATGAAGGAGGATAGGATAGCGGTCACAGATAGGATGTGGCATAATGAAGATCTTTAATAGACGTGTCTGTGGCCAGACTGGAGTCACTTTCAAAGTATTGGTGGATTATTTGTCCAGTCCTTGTCCTTTCAACCACTTTCATGAACTTTCCCAACAGACCTCAGAAGCGGGGTGTCAAAGAGGGCATTAAACCGTACCAATCGCCTGGCACAGTTGGAAAAGAATGGTAGAGGCCATTTTGGAGCTTCCTCTCCCAACTCACATAACTGAAATACACACAGCAAGTGACAGAAAGCCCAGCTCGACTTACTGTTTGCAGGTGGCCTGCAAGCCCATGAGCGGGCACCTTGTTTTTAAAAAGGCGTTAGAAAAGGTAAATTATTTTTTATGTGCAGCAATCTAAATTGCCATGGAGAGGGATGCATATGAGCACTGTTTGTTGTCTTGGTCTGATTTAATTCATTTTTGACTGTTGGTCCGCTTTATGTTCCCCTGCTCACCTTCACCTGCAGCCGTGATGTACACAATCTTTATACTTACGTTGTGGCTGAAGGATCATGTGACAAGAAGTTTCTTTAAAGAGGACCAAAACTCACCATGGAATTTATGAGACTCCAGGGCAGACATACTCACTCCCCCCTAATCAGGGGTACCCCGTTGTGTGAAACCCCCCAGGTCGCCCGAAAACTCAACTTTGTTCCCCGTCCAACGGCACATGCACGAGCAGTGGCTGCATCCTCGCTACCCCCTTAGCAGGGTGCGTGCCTATGCCAGGCATTTGTGAATAGCCAGGACATGCACACTCCCTGTTAGAGGTAGCGGGGGGTGTGGCCGCCAGTGCCCTTGGATTCGCTCGCGGTAGACGAGCTCCTGGATAACTCGAGCGGATCCGAACACACTAATTGGACACATGCGACGTAGGACTGGGAAGAGGTGAGTTTGTTTGGGCAGCCTGGGGGTTTTACACAAAGCGGGGCACCCTGGGGGCAATGACCAAAACCCCAAAAATTCTTGGTATTGCTCTACTTTAACCGTTTCTTACCTAACTATTCTCTTCTTCATGACTTGAGTGGTACCTTGGGAAGGGCACCCGGGCAGGGGTTTTCTCCTGAATCCTTCTACTTTCTACTTCTACTTTAATTGGCTGCCCTTACTAGCCTTACATTTCATTTACCTTACCTCTCCATTGCCTAATCAAATGGGTGGATTGGGGTTGACCTGGAATATTCTTAACTTTAATTTGGAAACCAATGTACTTTTCATTGTGCTACAAGGGATCCCTGGTATTTCCATGTAATATATTTACTTGATGAAAAATAAAAAATATGAAAAAATGCCTGTGCTAAGTGATTAAAGCTCCTCAGTGATCTTAATGGATGACAAAGTCCAGTGAGTGACTTTTCTTAGCCCTGATTTATCCAAGCTGTTCTTGTATGTAGATAAATAGAACATGTTATTAGTCTCTAATTGGCACATTTCACCCATGCTCTGCCAGCCTCCCAAGGGCAAAAATGTATATTTAAAATACATTACAAAACACTTCTATAAAAGGAAAGAAGGCTGTTAAAGCTGCTATAGAAATACTAGAGTTGCCAGCTACCACACTAATCACGTTTAATATAGTGCTTTATTAAAATGAAAACGTTGACTATTTAACAAGACAAGGCCCCAACCCCCAGTCCTTTTTCTGAGCACTCAGTCATGGCCAGAAAAGTAGGATTAAAGGCTTTTTTAAAGTTCAAAGGAAAAAACATTACTCACCTTTCTACCTGCAGGCTTCATATCTCATAGTTATGCAGGCTGAATGCCACCTCCTTCAGTGCTGACATTGCACTCCCTATCCGGCCTTGGTGTACACCCCTGCTTCCTGTCACAAGGGAGCAGTCTGCTTCATTGATTGGCAGTTGATCTGTTAGTCATCCACTTCTGAACTACAATGACAGGTGAACAAAATAGCGTGCCATCCCTTTTAGAGCTGACACTACAGAATTTGAGTTATTCAGCCCACATGGATTGAGCCTGTGCATAGGCAGGCAGGTAAGTATGGTTTTTGTCAGAAAATAGTTGGTCAGCACTGCTTTCAAAGGAACATTCTAATTTGGAATGCTTCACAGGCAAAACCATAACAGAAAACCCACTTACCTACTCCCGCATTCCCAAAGTGGATACAAGTGTGGAGTGTGGTACCCCTTGCTCCCTCTGGTGATAGTCTATGTTGACGTTTGTTTTACTTTTATTTGGAGTTTCATCATTGCATATAATTGTGTTGAGAGAGATCTCTGAGTGAAGGCTTTCTCCTTATATAAGAAATCAACAAAAAGTGTTGGGCCTTGAGAGCAGGGCACTGTTATGAAATAATTTGTTTTAGTGCCGACCTACACTCAGTTTAGATATATTTTTCAACAGCAACATACACCCCCTATTAAAACTGCTGTGTATACTGTGGTGTCCAGAACCTACTATTGGAAGGGGGGGCAGCTACTGGATGTAGTGCAACAAATTCTGGCCCCCAGTCTGATAGAGATGCAAGGAAGGAGGTAAGCAACAACGTATTGTGGGTATGGGTAGTAGTGAAATCTGTGCCCTTAGGTGGCACTTGGGCGTAGGCTGGAGCGTAATTTGAGGGGTGCAGGGGGTGTGACCACACTGGGGTCCAAAAAGTCAGAGGGGGGCCCATCATCGTTACTCATCCACCTTATTTATCATATTTGTGCTAACTTTATCTTTTAGATAAAGGAAGCACCATTTCAGTCTTTACTTGTCTAGCTGCATCCAATTGAGTTAAAAGTCTGAAAAAAGTTTACTGTATGAGCTGTGAAAGGGCCCCATCACATTTAGTTACGCCACTGGGTGTAGGGGCTACACACTGTCTCCACAGGAGTGGTGAAAACTGTCAGGATTTTGGTGTTCTGCTCCATTGTTTTTCTCTTCTGGAAAGTAAAATAAACATTTGTGTTAGGATTATGCCCCCAGACCACTTTCTTATAAGCATGCCGTTTGCATGATTCTCATATTCCTGTGGCTTAATGATGCCAAAGTGGGAGTGGAACATTTTAAAAATGGCATTGAAGGCCTTCACATTCTCTTAAATTGAATTCTCAAAGCACAGTTCTTACATAGTTCCTTCAGCCCTACTGCAGCAGAGTTGGCTTCACTTCCAGAGATACCATGCTTACCAGTTCCTCCTGATTTAACCTTGCTCTGGTTCCATTAACTGTTTTTGTCTCCCTGCACTGAGCTTAGCATGACTACCTGAAACAATTAATTGTCTAATATGGTTCTGACTAGCAACAGACAAAACTTAAATAATCCCTGTCACCCCCCTCTTCAACTGCATGCAAAACCCATTTGCATAGCCTAATGGGGCACATGTACACTTCACTGCCCCTTCGTGTGTTAACCACCTGTGTGTACATCACTGATAAGGTGTTTATTCATTGGTGTGTCCACTGAGTGTAAGTCAGGTGTGTGTAGTCAATAATATAAGGGTTGATTCAGAGAGAAAAAAAAGACTTTCGTTTTTATGCCGATCTGTTTTTTTGCCCCTCCTCTGACGAAAGGTCCAGGGGCTGGTCGGAGGCCGCGACAGAGGAGGGATAGGAACGTCGCCCTGGAGATCCACCACCTTCACTTGGTGCTGCACTGGTCGGCCTGTGCGCCTCCGGGTGCATCGGATTCCGTACTCCATTTCCAACACTAGAAAAGCAAAGCATTTATAAATAAAGGCCTACCTTCTGTATTAGTTACATCTAGCAAGCAATCGCTATATACTTACTTGGGAAATGGATCCCGAAAAATTGCCGCACCCGGGGCATGTGGAGCCGTTTCAGGTCCGACCCAATGCTGCATGATCTGTGAATGGATGAAGGTGGTGTCCGTCTCCTGCTGGATCCTGGAAACAATCTCCAGGGCGACGTTCCTCTTCTCAAACGAGTTGGGCAGGTAGTCGTACCTGCGCTGAAGCATCGTCTAAAAAACACAAAATAAACATAATTGTTAGATCAAACTGCATACAAATATCTGTCACAATCCGATCAGTTGACTAAATGACATTCCAAGACACATTTCTAGCCTCAAACTATCCTTCTAGATGCAAGTGACTTGGTTCGCACATGTGCGCACTTACTTCTGCTTTGCACGGAGTTTTACTAACTTTTAAACTAAACTTTTTCTTCCTACGCTTCCTTAAGGCCTAGGCATGCATTTAGATGGCAAAGGCCACAGCGGCCTGAGGAGCCTTCATCATGTCCGACCACTCGGTCACAACTACCAACTCCGAAGGTGTGGGAAATGCGCAGCCACAGTGGCCAACCAAATGCGACATTGCCCACCAAGTCCGCTAAACCCAAACCAACCAGCAAAGCCAAGGAGGGAGCGGCTAAGAAGAAGCCAACAACAAAGCAGGCAGGTACGCCTGCAAGAAAGGCCACTAAGAGAGTGACAAGCCCCAGCCGCCAAAAACCACCCTCCCCTCCTCCCCGGCCTAGCACATCCCTTCATAAAGCATGCTCCACTGGCAAGGCCAGTAAGAGCCACAGGCCCAGAAGCCCCAGCCCAGCCAGCTCTGCATCTCCTGAGCCACGTGGTAAACACTCCCATGGGCATGGAACAACTAGGGGCAAGGCCAGTAAGAGCCACAGGCCCAGAAGTCCCAGCCCAGCCAGCTCTGCATCTCCTGAGCCACGTGGTAAACAGTCCCATGGGCATGGAACAACTAGTGGCAAGGCCACCAAGAGCCACAGGCCCAGAAGCCCAATCCCAGCCAGCTCTGCATCTCCTGAGCCACGTGCAAGTACATCCCAGGGGCATGGAACCACAAGTGGCAAGGGCACAAAGAGGCACAGGGCCAGAAGCACCATACCCTCAAGCACACCCTCTCCTCCTTGGCCACATTTGCCACCGGCACAGGTGGCAACCAACTATCCATATGCCACATCCACGCCTGGAAGTTCTGTGGCCACCCAGGCAAGGACCCCCAGTCCATTTGCAAGTTCAGTCCATTCATTCTCAAGCCACATGTCCCACATTTCAACACAACAGAGCCAGCCCAGAATGTCCCCCGAATTGCCTACATACAGAGATGAGCCAGAACAGCAAGCAATAGGCCGGACATTGCGGCGAGAACAGTTGAGTGGCAGGTTTGGTGAGGCCCAAACTCTTGCATTGACAAGTGGACTTACACTCCATTATGACGAGCTATATGGGCGAAAATCTAAATCTACAAGCAAAATGAGAAAGACAGAAATCTTGGAGGAGCTCACCAGACAGGTCAATGCAGCGGGGAGGAGCTTAAATATGTGGAGCAGATACAGCGCAAAATTTTGGACCTGAAGTATGCAGCACGGAAGAAACAAAATAAACGGCGCAATTACAGGTACATATTTGAGTTGTGCATTTGTCTGCTTGTTGCATTGACCACAATTCCCTAAATTTGCAAACTTCTATTTTTCAGCTTACAAACTGGCGGAGGCTTCCCCACAAAATTACAGTTTACACGAGCTGAGGAGATGGTGCTGACGCTGATACATCCCGTGGCATTAGAGGGCCTCTCTGGCCGACGGGACATGGACATCCCTACCATTCCTGCAGGTTAGAAATGTTAGTGTGTATGTGAAATTTTTAAACGTGTTAAATGAGGCTCACAGGCATATATGAACACATGCCCCTAGGGAGTGGCTTGTAGGGGAGGTTACAGTTTTAGCTGGGTGTTTAATGTCTGCGGAATGTTCATTTTCAAATTTTGCAGCCCATACATGACCTTGGACAGTATTTATGGTCACTATTAAAGTCTTAATATTAGCAAAACACTGCTTGTTATGTGAATCTAGTCAATCATATACAACACTTCCTTCTTTGTCTTTATCCCACTTGGGTTTTAGCTGTGCTTTGGTCTAAATTACTTGATCTGGGGTCAGGAAAAGGTCTACATAGGAAGAATGCCCACCAGCATACTCTGAAGACAAATGCTATTTGCAAGCTGAGTGTGGGCCCCTAATGGCCCTTTAGGGATGTGTGAAGCCTCATAACATGCAGTACATGCATGTTTGTATTATTTAAGGTGACTAATGTGTATGTACAGGGTGAGGCATACATATAACAGATAATGACATTCATAGTGAAGGTCACCTTGGACCGTTGGGGGAGTTGGCATTCCTGCTTGGCCACGTGTTTTCTTAAAGCATATGTAGTAATCCAGATCATCAATGGATTTTTGGGTGTTTACGTGCCTTTTTATTTTAAATGCAGCCCAGCATCAAGCCTCAGCAAGTGTGGAAGCCTCATCCAGTTTGACCACACCGTCAACTTCGGTGCTGCCTAGGAGCCAGGACCATATATATACGGTAAGTGGACTTTGATGAAACTGCTGATGCATGTGAATTAACATGACTAATTTGCTTAACAAATATTTTTAGGGCCCAAACTGAACCTTTTTTTGCACATGTCCCAACAGACCCACACACTGATGGAGGAAATCCAGGAGATGGAGGAGGATGCCAGCTTGATGGGACCTTCAGACTTGACTCCCTGGAACCTAATCTGCCACTGTCCCAACATGCTACTGCACCAAATCCTCTGCAGCAAAGTGAAGCTGGACGCATGCTGCCAGCCCATCATGCAGAGACTGAGCCTACAGGCCCCAGTGGTAGCTCTGCTGCAGAGGATTTGCAGAGCACATCTGCGACTCTTGCTCGCCCTAGAGGTCCAGCATCTGCAGGCGCTCAAACCCGGGGAATTGGTAGACGTAGTCAGCAACGTCGACCAGTTTCCCAGGAGAGGCGCGTGCCGGTCCTGGAGTTAGCGTGGTGCCATAACAGCCGTTTATTTTGGCAGGTGACTCAAAGAATCACAGAGCAGCTTGCTGCACAATTAGAGACATTAAATAATACATTCACCACCATGCTGACAGAATTTAGGACGAGCAACAGCCACATGGCCACCTTAAATAATAATTTCACAGCCATGCTGGAGGAAGTTCGAACTAGCAATAGACTCATGTTGGAACAGTGGCAGATTATGAATGCCACACATGCCCAGGTGATGGGCCACCTTCAAAGCCCACCACCAGGGTTTTATGGGCAACACCCATTTTAACAGCTATTTGACCTGTATCACTGTATTGACCTGTCTGGTGAGCGCTACCAAGATTGTCGTTTTTATGGCTTTGCTTGTATGATATTGATTTTCGCCCATATAGCTCATTAGAGTGCTGAGATACCCCACTAGCCAATGCCTGAGCTAAAGCCTCACTGAACCTGCCGCTCAAGCTGCCATGATGCAGGCTTGGGCCTAATGAAATTGGGTCTGGCTCATCCTGTTTGTAGGCAAGATTGGGGGACATTCTGGGCTGGCAAACTACTACCTTGAACCATGGCAAAGATTGGACTGGACTTGCATTCGGACTGGGGGTTATTGTTTGGGTGGGCCACTGACTTACAGGTGTGGATGTGGCATAGGTATGGCTGCTTTCCACCTGTGCCTGTGGCAAATGTGGCCAAGCAGGAGAGGGTGTGTATGTGGCCCTATGTATTACTGGCCAAATATTCACATGCAAATGGTTGCTCCCTATGTCTGTATATTTTATTGGTTATTGAAACTTCGGCCTGGAGTGCGTTACTTTAAAACTCCTGGATGAGGCCAATTGCTATGTGCCATGAATCTGCACCAATGTATATTTCTGTTGTACTATGTATGTACATGAAGTCTGCGAGTGCCCTTCAACTCCAATTTTTCATATTTCAATAAAATATATTGACTTTGTGACTTTAGCTGTTGTTGACTAAGTTGATGCATTAATGTTTGGGTTCTTTGGAGATTACTGAAGGTTTTGCTAAACAAACATGGCAAAAAAAAATGCATGAGGCTCAGATCATGTGTCAATATTTTAGTAATTCATTACTATTTGTTAAAAAAACTATACAAAAGCATTCCCAAAGCCAAATGATAGTAAAAAAAAAAAATGACATGCAACAAACAAACACAGGAAAACCAAATTAGGCAAAATGGGTGCTTATTAAATTGGCCCAAACAGCTTGGCCAGAGGCACTAGGTGTGCCATGGTAGTTCTCTTCTGGGTCCTGGTTGGGTGGAGAGGGGGGCAGATCCACATACCAGGGGACACGCTGCATTATGGCAAAGTTGTGGAGGACACAGCAGGCCAGTATTATATCGACCTTGTTGGGGTCATACTGGAGTGCCCCCCTGGTATGGTCCGCCCAATTGCAGGAATTGGCTTAGGACTGTGCTGCTCAGCATTCTGGGATGTCTTACCTTTTCAAGACCCCAGATCTGCTTTGTCTGAGCCAAGCACAGCTCTAACCCGCCCCCTGCACTTTATCCCACTCTCTTCTACTCAGTAAGTGTCATGAATCTGAGCAAAGATGGCGCAGACACTATCATAAAGTCAAGAACAGAATTGCAGCCAAGTGTAGGGAAGAATAATAAGTAAGTTACTAGAAAGTAGAAATATATTATTTTTAAATGTTGGGAAAACAGTTTTTAAGGGTTTGTGCTTTGCTAAAGTTAATGGTTAAGGTCCGGTTTAACATGTCATCAAGGGGTAAAAAAAGGCCATAGGTTCAGACATGGGTCATAAACTATATTCATAGGCATACATTGAAAAGTGAATGACATTATTTGCGTCAATTTACCAAGGAGCCATCTACCTGAGAATTCTCAAACCGACGGTATAATCCAGATCTTCGCAAGATGTACGCGTCATGGGATGAGCCTGGAAACCCGGCGAGGACACTAAGGAACCGCATGTCCGGGCCACAATTGCTTGGACATTCAGTGAGTGACCCTTTTTGCGGTTCCTGGTAAAAAAGAAAAATAATAAAAATTAGCAAGGCAAGGTAAACTACTCAAACACTAACTCCTAACACCCTCCAAAAACATGTTGGCCAATACAAATAACACTAACTAAGTACATAAGTAGTTTTGGGCCAAAAAAGGATATGTATGGATTAAGCTATACACTGTAAGCTGTTTCACAGGGACAAATTACAAGGAGGGATTAAGCTATACACTGTAAGCTGTTTCACAGGGACAAATTACATGGAGGGATTAAGCTATACACTGTAAGATGTTTCACAGGGACAATTTACAAGGAGGAATTAATAGATAGGTGAAATACAGTTTGTCTAAACTATATAACAAAATGACCGATTGAACTTACCTATAGATGTACTCGTCGGCTGCAGGAGGGACCAATGCAACGTGGGTGCAATTAATCGCACCCATGACGTTAGGCATGTCGGCGATATTATAAAATGCCAGCTTAAGCGCGTTCCAGGCTACCATGATGTCAGGAAATAAAATATATTTCTGACTAATGGTAACCATGCCTTCCAAAAACTTGGATAGCGCGAGGCTCAGCGTAGGCTGGGAGATCCCTACGGAGAGGGTACCCAGCCTCTGGAATGAGCCGTTCACCAAAAATTACAAGCAGCCAAGCATCTTGGTCATACCTGAAATTGCTTGCCCCTTCCTTGTGGTGCGGGCTAACCATGGCCGCAGCCCACTATACAACTTATGGAGAGAAGCGCGATTAAGTCTGGTCAGCTCGAACAGCTCAACGTCATGCATGCGATCGATATGCATGCGTCGCCGGTGCAATCTGGCCTCGGCCCTGCTGATACATTAGCTGGAGGCGCTCATATTCCTCAACAAAGTCGCAAAACATGGTGAAAGCAAGGTATCCAAGGTCAAAATGGTCCCGTAAGTGGATCGCAAAGGAAACGGTTTTATAGGGTGCTGGTCCCTCGGCAATCAGCTCTCTAAATGAGACGCAAGCCAATCCCAATAACGTAAGTTATTTGAACGAACGCAAAATATCAGATTTTGATGGGAAAATGATCCGAACTAACGCAAATGATCCGATTTAGTTTCGTTCATCGAAAGTGCATATACACACGAGTGCGAACGAACGTACGAATGGAAAATGGGACGTAAAAACCCCAAAAAAGGCCAACACACACAAAAACATACACATACAGCTACGAAAGTCCAGACGAATGTGTCTCTGAATCGAGCCTATAGTGTCATCATGGAAGTGTGTTCACAAGGGCACAGATGGGAAAATGCGGAGGTAACATTTCATGTGTGCGTAAGCACAAAATGGCCAATATTACCATTATCACTCTCTCACATGGCTATACCATGTGCGATTTCATTGATTTCTTGTTCAAACTGAACTGTTAAATGGGTGCCTGTCAACTAAATGTTCTCTAATTTCACTCTACTGACCACAAAGTAGCTTTTCAGAAATCTATAGGTTCAAATGACAACTATCATTTGCCAGATCTTCTTGCTTTGGGCTTAATATATTTTAATTACAGACGTTTCTCTGCCTCTAAATTGATAAACGTGTTACATTCTCTTACTGCAAAATAAACATAGCTGGCCGTTAGTTTATGATTCACTGAAATGAATTTTCATCACCCATGTCTACCCTGTAGTACGAGAATGTAACGGAGAGGCAGAGAAATGTCTGTGATGTAAATATATTCTGCCCATCACCAGACCAGCTGGCAAATTATACTGGTCCTTTAAGGTAATTCTATACACAGAAAGGAAATTTATATTGTCAAATTTTATCCAAAGCACAGTGCCCGAAAACTACCTTTGTTTCTTATTTTTAATAAAGTCCCAATATTCATAAAAACATGAACAGGATGCTGTCTGCTGTTCAAACGGTCAGCCATATTGCTCCCTGGTGCTTTCCAGCAATGAAACATTCAGTTAAACACAGCTCAGCATTGGGAGTCAGGCTTTTCAGGAACAGGTATTTTCAGGAACAGAATAAATTAGCATATGCCCTCCATTTGACATTATACTGCATTCTGTTAGTGTTTTTATGAGTTATCGGCAAAAGCTTAAATAAAAATTTGGGGGCACGGGGCTGGGGATAGAAGGTAACCACATAAATGTCCTATGAATGTATAGGTACACTATAAAAGAGCATTATTCCTTTCCCAGATACACTTCTGTTGTCTCATGATGACGTGATAATCTAATGATACTGCAAACTTCAATGCTGTGAAACACATTAGGACTGCCTCAGCTTGCATGTACCTTGGCATGCATACATTAGAATTGCTTGATGGATGTAGGTACTAATAAGCTTTGATGGGTTGGCAAGGTGGTTTTTGGTATTTTTTGAGATATTTGAATGTACTGTTGTCCTATTTAGATACAACATTGTGTTTATGGCAGTACATTTTGCACTTTCACTTTTATTTGGAGCATTGCCTCTCAAACCCCTAACAGCTACAACCTACAACCATGTACCCCAAAGGATGATTACTGATAAAAAGTACCAAAATCAGTAAGCCACAGGCCTTGTACTACTTTTACAGCAAGAAGGAATAATGTTTCATTGTTAAAGAACATTCAGGACCAGTCAGACACCCTATGTTGGTGAGTCCTTGAACACTACCATGGGACACTTGTACTGCAGGTTGAGCAACAGTGATTCTGAGTAGAAAATATAGTTCTCACTGCATTGAGACATTTATTATTCCATATATTTTTTTTTCAGTTACACACCATAGAATTTTTAGATTTACCTCAGCTGGTGATTGATTTAATTTGTGTCTGTGTTTGATGTTGTTTTTAGTATGCCCATGTCTTGATAGATAGATGTCATCTATTCATTTGCTGATCATACAACTACAGATTAGTTGTATGATTGGCAGTACTTCAACAGTGTTTTGACATGTTTTGGCCTTCCGGTGATGGCACATGTCATAGGTTCTCATCAGCATCTCCAATCTAACACATTAAACTAAGGTTAAGGCTATGTGATTATAAGATGCTGTTATTGATAAAGTATGACATCTTTACTTTGTAAAATACAAGAGGGACAGTATACTGCTCAGCTTGCAGAGCATCATGGGGGCTCCACATCTTGAGCAATGACCTAAGACAGTTATATGAAGATTCTGCCCTGAGTGTAGGTCCACATTAAAGGCCATCTGTGGGATAAAAACAAGTGTCCTCCCTTTTCAGAGTGGTACCTACCGCTCTTCCTCCTCTCTCCTCCCAGCCGATGCCGGGAGAAAGCAACGGCACCTCTTCCTTTGGTACTGGCGACCCAAGCCCTGTGCGCATTCGGGGTTGGAGGGTGGCTGCATGCACTTTCACTGCCCACTGCCTGCCCCGCTGCTTAAGGTGACGGGGGGCTGGGGGTTGCTGCCAGTTGTCCAGTCCCCCTTGACCAACTACCTTCCTACCCACCAACCCACCTATCTACCTACCCACCTTCCCACCCATCTACCTACCTACCTACCCACCCACCCACCAACCCACTTACCTACCCACCAACCCACTTACCTACCCACCAACCAACCTATTTGACTGCATTTGGGAGTGTGCACATGCACTTTAGGAGCTTGAACTCAAAATTACATCTAAGTGAGCTTTTTTACTTACTCACAAAGTGCTATAAAAAGTCCTACTTTTCCCCAAAAAATCACCAGTAATGGAAACTTTTTCGAATGAGGTAAGAATAATTTTTTGTTTGTTTGGAATGACAAACACCCTATGGGGTTTGTTAAATAAATCTCTGATTACTTTGTAGCTCATAGATGTTGTTTTCAAACCTCAGAAACAATATTCTTATGTCACTGGAAAAAATATGTATCTCACCTGTAAAAAGGCCCCATCTCAGGTGCAGGTGATTTTTGGGGGAAAAATTACAACAAAAAGTTTCGGAGACTTAAGAGGCAGTAAGAGCTTTTCTCATTCAGCACACAATAAATGAAAAAGCAGTTTTATGATTTATTAAATCACTACGGAAGATGATAGCGCTCTATAAATAAACAATAATGATAATAATAATAAAAAATATTTTGCCCCTGTGTTGAAGCACTTCTACAGATGAGATCATTGTTTTGAATGGGATACATATATACTGTATTTATCATAAAAGGCCCATTGCCTACCATATGCTCTAACTAATCATTATTGGAATCCTATATGGGATATTTTATATTAGCAAACATTATGGATAGGAACCGTATTAGGAGGCCTGAACCACCAATATGACTTCTTACTGTTGGAGCTGCCATAGTGCATTCTGATTTTCTGGAAGCAGAGTCTTTGTCCAAATTCTTTTTTTCCTGTAAGTGATGATCCTGAATTGTAAATGAAACGGATTCTTTTCTGTATGCAGATTTGATTTGCTGATTGTTTTCCTCTTAATCCCTGAGTTACGTGCTCAGTGACGTACATGCGGTCTGTAGGGAGTGAGATTGAGTTTCAGGTGCACCTGTTCAAGGCGTTTGTGTAAATGATGTCTAACTGTTGGGTCCACCTGCTACACAAAGGAGGGCGAGCAGATGTTATTCACTGACTGAAATATAAGATATATTTAAAATATAATATAACACACCTTACAGGATATTCGTAATTGTATGTTTTCTCTCATTTCTAGGAAAATTAGTCTATTTGAGCAAGCTCACCCATTAGAAAATTACCTGCCCTGTATATCAACAATACAATTGGCCGCATTGTTACACAGCTCCAACCCATTTAATAGTGAGCTGACCGGTGTGTTGTGGTCATACCCAACTTATCTTAAATCATCAAACCTTAAAGAGGAATAACCACCCCTCTTGAGACTTTAAGACTCTCAGGGAGGTGGCATATCTTTTTATGGAGGAATCCCAAATTGATCTGCTGTGTGAAGCCCCCTGATCGTTCAACACACTCACCTCTTACACGATCCGCATCCCCAGTACTCCTCTATCTAGGTGTGCACCTATGGCAGGCCTTTCTGAATGTCCAGTACGGGCACACCCACAGCTAAATGTGGGAACGGGAATGCAGCTGGTGGCACTTGCTCCATTCAGATTGAGCTCAGTGCCACAAAAGATGAGTTTATGGGTGATCATGATGAATACATACTGCGGAGCATCCCAAAATGGAATGCCCCCACCAGGAGGAACAAAAGCCAAGACAGTGGAAATCTGGGGTTTTGTTCTTCTTTAATACATACATAACAAATATAAATCTCAAAATTAACGAACAAGGAGGTTTAATCCTAGGACAATTGTTCAACAAATGTATACAGTCAAGCTCATAAACTACTCACCAAAAGAATAACAAAGATTTTAAGGGTTATCCTAATGTCTCTGGAGAGGCTGAGTCTTTAGAGCCTTTCATAGACTTTCCAACTAAACATTGCAATGGGATGTCATTTTGACAGTGTAGCAGATATTTTATTTATCAAAAGAACTCAAATCTCAGCTTCCCCAAAATTGATAAAATAATTTTGATAACATTACAAATCTCTAAGTTTTTTTCATAAAATATAGTTTAATAAAGAAAGTATAATATAATTTAGGTTTTAGATATAGGGGGTTATCCAAATGATTTTGGAATTTTATTGGGATGCCCAGTTTGGAAAAATGTTAAAAAATCAAAATCAATGGACATGCAGTTGGGCTGTTCTACATGCGAAGTGAAGGTTATTTTTAATAAGGTTATAAAAAGGTTATAAAATAACAGCAGCCTATGGGTGCTGAGAAAATTGGCCGGCCGGTCACAGCGCCTGATTAGATGGGAATGTTGGTGCTCCCAAGCTGGCGCTATAGCCACAAAAGTAAGGCTAAAAGACGCACATCACAAATTTGGCCCAAAATCACAATGCTGCAATACACAGATGGCCTAAGGGGGTTAGAGTTATAGACCACCAGTTGAGCCCTGTGATCGGTGGTCTACTGCTAGGGGAATCATTTCTAAGTTTCCGCATCTAGGTGCTGCTGTGAGGGTACAGGAAGGGAGAGGTCAGCTAAGTTAAGCAGCAGAAATCATGTTTTTTTACATTCTGCCTGGACAGTCTCTTTATATAAAAAAAAATATGTTTATTTATACTGTATACTGAGTTCGAAAGGCTCAGACTGCTCCTCCATACTATCTTACTTTACATAAGTAAAAATATTTACTTAATGTAATAAGCAGGGGAAGGATATTTTGAGCCTAATTGTTGGCATCAATGCCTGTTAAGAGCACTCAGTGCCAATATTTTTGCCTCACTAAGTGCCTAATTCAATAAACAAAAACAGGCCACGCTGATGGAGCCATCAGCCTGCTTCTAATTTATCACTGGTGCTAAAATTCAGCATAATCACACTGTAAAGTTTGTCCCCAGCAGTGATATCCTATAACTGAAATACCAACCAGCATCAGTTACTGGTAAATACAGAACCAATCCTTTCAGCATGCCAAAAATGAATAAAGCAAAAATTAGCAATACAGCATGGCTTTCACTAGTGCTGTTAATAATCGGCATAAGGGTCCAATAGGTGCTGACTCAGGCCGGCCAAAAGCTAATGCCTCAATCCAAGCTACTTATTTAACATGGGGCATTGTGACTTGTAGCACCAATCTGTACAAATAGCAGTGCCAAAATAGAAATAGATGCTGGCGCACAACGGCGGGCAGTATGCATGCAAAGTAAAATGGTGCACTTCTTATATCAGACCCCAAATCTTATTTTTAACATTTCTCCCCAATCTATTTTCTTATTTCAAGTTATAATAGATCAGCAATACAAGTGGCAAAAAATCAACCAAACCTGTCAGGGAAGGCAACCAAATTTATAGACTACTAAAAAAAATAAAGTAAGAAAGGCTGGAGGCTGACCACAGGTTATAGGCTGTTCTTACGCGTTTCTGGGCATGCTATACCACTTCCTCAGAAAGAATTAGTAAGCTGACACAGGTAAATACTACTACTGTGCACTGTACATTGTCTGATTAACAAAAGCTGTAGTGTGAAAAGCACACATAGGAAATGCAGGATGATTACACTTTAGAAGTCACTTTAAATGATGGTGTGATGATCTAAACCTTAACATGAAAAATGAAACTTGTGGAAAGATGTTTGTACCAATTTAAACCATCATATTTAATTAGGACTTGGCTTGAGGGGCACTTCGGTGCAGCTCACGGATGGTATAGAGATACTAAAAGTCAAATCTCTGTATATATCAGCTTTAAAGTGGACCAACACCCAGGATTTTGACTATCCTGGGTTTTGGTCCACTTCGGTGGGGCACCCCGATCGGGGGTGCCCCGCTGTGTGAAACCCCCCAGAAAGCCCCAAAAACTCACCTGTCCCTGCTCCCACGTGACCGCTGCAGCCAATCTCCGCCACCGGACAAGCGAGGTCCGTCGCCGGACAAACGAGCGCGCCCTCTGCCGCCTCCCGCGCGTCACTGTTACAGGGAGCGCACCCACGCCGGCCATTCACAAACGGCCGGCGCGGGTGCTCGCCCTGCTAGAGCGATGCGCAAGCGGCGGCTCGCGCATGTGCCGCTGGATCGAGGAGCAGGTAGGGATTTTGGGGCTTTCTGGGGGGTTTCACAGGCCCGCGCATCCCGATGCTGATCGGCCCGGGAATATTATAGATTCCCGGGCCGATCAGCATCGGGTGTTGGTCCACTTTAAACATAAATAAGTTAATAATAATATAGTGTCTCCTAAGTTTTGAGCGCCTTTCCAACTTGACATACAACGAAGGACAAAAAACATCATCTACCCGTCCGAGAACCTTGTACCAGACAAACCTCAGTGGTCACATCATGCTTTACAATGTAAGCAATATTAAAGCCATGTAAATGTGGAGGCTGATTCACTACTAGTGCCAGGTATTGCCAGATGAGTGTCTGTATAGCGGCGCTTAGAGCGACCGCTAGTAGACACTGTAAGGGTTGGGCGCTGCAACCTAGCATTACGGTCACTGTAGTAACCTGGCCCGGCATTGATGAATATGATGTGTTTTGGGTGCTCTATCAGCAGTATAACACTGCAGCGAGCAATAGGTAGCTCCAGCTCCGTGCGACCGGCACTCGTCGCTCCACACCATATTTAACTAATTACAAATCGAAAACACATGGAATTACATTGTTTAACACTGGGACAATAAAACTTTAGTGACCTGTAAATAGAATTCTGCATAAAAATATAAAAAGTCAAAAATGTTATAAAAGTGTTGGTTTGCAGCCAGGAGAGGTCACACAATGATTTGAGCAAAAAAAATAAAAAATGTAATTGCCAAACACGCTATTTAAACACAAACAAATAAAAGGCCATTGAAATGTATGGGAGAGCGACACTGAGCGAAAGGTAATACCTGAACCTAGAGCACCAGCGCTAAACGCTGAGCTGTCTGTAGTAAAACATGTGACACTACATGGCGCTGTTAGAGGCGCTCACCAGATTTGCTTTCTTAAATGTGGTTTTGTGTACAGCGCCCGGCATTCAACAGACGCTGCCTGCCGCTACGAATCACTACCTGGGGCTAGCCGTTCTTAAATAACCCCCATAATCAATTTACCGGAACATTAGCTTCATGCGGACAAAAACTCTGGGACACAACATATGTCTAAAGCCTCCGCCCCCCCCCCCCCCCCAATAGCATACTAGAAGAATGTAATAGTGCGTATGCAGGGATCCCCTCATTTTCAATAGCTTATTGAACTCACAGTCAGTGCGCTATTGCTATGCTAGGAAATCCCTGTAGGCACACCACTGAATTCTGCAGAAGTATGCTCTCAGGATGGGGGAGGAGTGCAGGTTTAGACACATGTTGTGTTCCAGAGTTTTGATCTGCTGTCCCTGTCAAGTATTATAAAAAAAACTAGTATAAGAAACTTCCTGATATGTAGGTGTGGATTGGATTTTCTATATATTTTTATTCTCACGCTGTCAAGTGATGACAGTGGCTATCCTGAAACCAGGACTGAACACCATATCGCAGTATTTCAGTAGAATTTTAATGTAATTCATTAATAATTTTTATTCCTGTAGGTGTTTTATTAACTAGCATCATTTGCTTTACAGTTATTGCCTGCTTGCGCTTCCAGGCAGTTGCCGTAGGCTATAAGATGGACTATATTCAATGCCTTTTAATCAAGCTTTTCTATATGAATATTGTGGTTAGTTTTAAAAAAATAATTGCAATCATAGTTCATTAATGTATCTCTTTTTCACATGATGAGATAGGGACGCTCTTTCCTGTAGAGCTCAGAATACTTAATAATTATAATTAAATCTTGTGACCAAACCTATCGCCCTGTCTCCTTACCCTTAGAGCAGAGCTCTTGTTCCTAATGTATCTTGTAATTGTTAAAATTCTGTCAGTCGTAAAACTATGCCTAATATTAATATATTTCTTTAACCTCTTGTTTATCTTTAAAATGATAAAATAAGATAAAGGGCAATTATTCTCATTAAGTTGTTACAATCCAGAGTGTATTAGTACATTATTGCTTTGCAAACAAAAAGGTTAAGTGGTATGTTGACAGTATTATAATAATAATAATTATTATTATTATTATTAATATTATTAGCTTAAGCATTCTGATAAACAAGTAAAGAAAGTAATCCAAAGCTATGCTTTTCCATTTCCTATAATTAGGCATTTCAGAACCGTTGAATGCCTTTTAATAAAACGTAATTTCACAATAATAATGCATTATTAGTGTTCCAAAGTATATTACTGCTAATAAACAAAAAAACGCAGTCATGTGTGATTATGGTGGTAATAATGATGAAAATTAGCATTCTTTATTATTCTAAGTAAAAAGACTAGTAAAGAAAAAATGACCAATGTCTCATTATTTCTTATTTAATGTAATAAGTATATTATGAGGCATAATATAATCAAGTATGATGAAATATTTCAATCATGTATTAATAAAAATGGTTATAAGGTATAACGTGTAAATGTAATTTTAACAGAGGATCATTTAATAGTGTAGCATAATGTGATTATAATTTTTCTATTTAATATGATAATTATAATATAAGGTATTTATATACTGAATATTTAAACATATTCTTGTATTTTAATATAAAGTAAACTTAATTTTAACAGTGCAGTTTGATTTTTCTACATATAATGGTTATATCCAAAACAAAATACATAGACATATATTCAAGTGTTTCAATATTTCTTTATGATCTTGCACTTAATTATTTTTCAAAATGCATTTACTGAAATATATTGAAATGCTTCAATGAATGTGATTAGTAGTAGCACATTAGCATGTGTTTTTTTTTACAGTTGCAATGTAAAATGTAAAGAATAAATAGATTTTACTACTTAACATCAAATCGATCGTAACACCATGGAGACTATGGGGTTGAATCAGAGCCAGGTGAGAAAAGTGCCATTCACTTTTATTAGTCTACCTTGGGGCTGATTCAACAACCGGGTGTACATTTTCACCTGGTGTAGACAATGACACTGAATGGAAGTTTTTTCTCCTAAAAAAGGATTGAGTTTTCTCACCTGGCTCTGAATTGACCCCTATGATGTTGCATTTGATATAGCTAAATTGGGGAACCTAAAATAACCTGTGTATAAATATACCATAATTATATGGATATTTAAAAAAATAAGGTTATAAATTATAGAAAAGGCCAAATATAGTAACAAAGCCCATGATTCGGTAAGAGTTGAAAAGGTAGTATGGTAGCATGGTAGTAAAAAATTCACTTTATGTGAAAAAGCCTGATAAATTTCCTGTTGCTGATTGCTAAATCACCAGCTAGGAAGACAATGAAAGTCAATGGCACTTTTTACTACAGTAATAAGGAGTACTTTTCTTAGGAGTAAATAGTTCCATTGACTTTCATTGTCTTCCTACCTGGTGATTCCCTAACAGTGACATTCTCGAGGCTTTTTCACCTAAAGTTAATTTTTTACTACCATGATAATTTTTGTAACTCTTACTGAATCTAGGCCATAGTATGTAAGGCTGAAAAAAGGCTTCAGAAACTCATGTGGCAGCCATACAAGCACCCCCTCTCTCTGTTTGCCCATATCCTCTGAGTGAAAGGGAGGGGCATGAATACATGCACAGACCAGCTTTGTGCAGCCTCTTCAAGATGGCCATGCTCAGGGCCAAAATACCAATGTAACAGTGCTTGATTCAGTATATTAATTGATTAAGTATATTACAATCCTAAAGATTTCTGCAGGCCATGGGTAGACTAGCCATAGAGAGCACAGGGAGAATTCTCAGTGGGCTGCACTGCTTTAGGGCCAATTGTTCTGCCCCTGCAATGCTAAAGTCTCAGCATCATCCCCACCTCTGCCACAGTATCTTCCCCTACAATACTAAATCTTCGTTACCATCACATGGCATATCTCCCTCTGCCCATGATCTGATGCTGCAATGCTATAGCATCAGCTGATCAATGAACGTATTGACTGGATGAGAAGTTCTTTGGGGGCTTGGCTAAGGCCAGGGGAGAAACATGCTGTGAAATAGGCCTGTGGGCTGGCAGGTGAATGCCATTTTTTTACTGTATGGATTTTTTAAGGTGAGTATTGTCCTTTTTTTTTTACTGCAACATCCCTTTAAACCTGTGTTTTATCAACTTGTTTTTTTACACCTTTCACACACAACACCATCAACACCAACCTCAGCTCATTATCAGCTCCAATCATTATCACTGCGTTATAAAGGCTGAACTTCCCTAAGTAGGTCCCTCAGGGTAGGTTTGGGCGTATAGTCCTTAAAGGTGGCAAATGATGATCACATGCTTTTACCCTAACTGTCATCAACAGCTCGCTGACTCTATTACCAATATTATGACAGCCTCTGAAGGTAACTTTATATTGTGTGGACTACAGATGGCTTTATAATATTTCTATTACTGGATTTTTTTTTCTTCTTCTGCACAAATCTAATTTGACACTTTAGATAATGCAGGTCCTTGGTAAGCTTCACATTGCTTCCAAACACAATATCGGAGTATAGCTCCCGATTAAGACCTGTTTTGGAGAAAATATATCTGCTGCTATTAAAGTGAATAGATATTGATTTGAATCCTTGGGGTAAGCTCTCGTTCTTGTTTCTGATGGATGACAATTTGCAGTGTAACACAATCTCCTATTTGTGTGGAAATTACACTCAGGTGCTGCAGATTTCTATAGCGCCGGCTCTTTTCTGTTCTGTTCCCAGCAATTAGCGGTAACAGGCTGATAGTTATACCTTCAGTCTGTGCCATGTAAAATGGTGTGCTGAGCCTTGCTGATAACGACAGACACTGCACTGGCTGCGGGGAACCAGAAGTGCACGCACACACACATGAGGGGCCCAGTAGCTATAGTCTCCTGACCACACGCATTATCCATACACTTCTTCATTGTCTTATCTTATTACGCTAACTGGCTTATTCTACATGGCAGCCTGTTTGCTCCTTATAATCATTATACAGAAGTCTTGCTGCTTTTGAATGGCTTCTGCTGTGTCGCTGGAAGAAGAGAATGCCGGTGCTGAGCAACTAAAAAAGTATTGACTATGTTTAGTAAGTATTTAATTCAGATTCACATTGTAGTTGTATTTCCAAATCAAATCAGATTAAAGATAAACCAACGCCACTTTAAAAATATGTTGATTTTAATTTGGCATTGTTTGGTTGCCTATACATAGCAAATTGTGCTCCGCATTTATCCTATCCGTAAAGTTAGCATTCTGCGCAATGCCTGCTAGCGCCAATGTAGTACACAGCACAGCGCCAAATTACATGGGAATGCCGGGCGTTCTGAAGCTGGCGCTATAGCCACAAAGCAGTTGCTAACAGATGCACATCATAAATTAAGCCCTTAATATCAATAAAAATTGCAAAAAGGGAAAAATCATTTAACATAAGATGATTGCTGTTTTAATATAGAGTGTGCATAATAGAATTTACATATTAGGAGATACGTCAGACTTTCTATTTAAACTAAAATATGCAAAGCCATTTTTAGACATTAAACAGTTTCCATAAGTGGCTCACATGATGGAAATAGAAAAGTGAACTGAACATCCTCGCTACACTTTTCTTGGAATCTCTCCAGCTTCTTAGCCATCTCTGCTCTCTGTATTTCACAATATTGTGAATATACAATATATATATATACAATATATATATATATATATATATATATATATATATATATATATTAATATGGCGTGACAAAATTATTATATAGCGCATTTATGTCTGTACTAAATGTCACATTTACTGCCTTTTTTTTACATTCCAATTTAAATACATTTTAAAGCGTTGGAGCAAATAGCACATAACTAGTCTGCACACAAAAATAGTCTGCAGCCTGCTTTTTTTACTAGACTGGGCAGGGTTTTTAATTCTCTTTCTATCAAACAATGGCTTTTTAGATCCCTTGAAAACAAGAGGAAAGATGTTTCCCCATCGAACATTATTCCTCAGCCTGCTAATATAAACGTGTATACAATATGTATTAATAACGACATGGAGCCATGAACACCAAAATAAAGAATATGAAAATAAATAATTATATAATTTTCCTCCACGATGTCCCTTGGTTGAAGTCTTTTTTCAGTCACATTGACTATGTAATAAGATCAAGGTTAACCTGAATGTACTTATACAAAGCTTCAAATAATAAAAATGAGGCTTTAATAAAACAATATACTGTGGCTTCCCTTTAAAAACATCAAAGAAAATATCTCCATTAGGTACCACTATAGTGTGATCTTTACTTTCCAGAATACGGATGATCCTGTTGACGTGAAGGTCAATATTTATCTAATTAGAACATTTAACCACAAAAAGCTTTCCTGATTGCTGCATTCTTCAAAGTTCACTTTCCCTTTTCTTCTCGCTTATCCTCAAAAGCTGTCCAGTTAAAACAAATGGCTCAGGGAAAGTTCTAGAAATAAATGAGCATCAATAATAGACTGCGGGACATGAAAGGCTTGCTGATGAGAAACGAGAGTGATAATGGCTCTGTGGGCTCCTCAGGTGTCAATAGGGCTGAAGAGAGAAATGCTCTCCTATCCGGCACAGAGGCGGTTTGATCTCCGTGGTAGACTTTATTTAGTCATGAATGGTAAATGAAATCTGGCCAAGAATCCATCTTCATGCTCGCCTATGAATATCGGAACAGACAGCATGGATTTCTGAATTCATCGCAACATTGACTGCTGACAGGTGCTTTGTTGTGTTATTTATCTTATTTGTAGCATACGTTACTTGGGAAGAAGAAAAAATGTAATAGGGGAAATGTTACATTCTTAATGTTCTTTAATCCATAGTTTTTTTTAATTAAACTTGGCAAAATATAGGTTAATTTTGGTACACTTAAAAAGCTGAAACACCCAAAAAAAGTTTATTGGATAGCCGAGATTTAGCTGGATTCACATCTTCTGACCAGTGCTGCTGCTTCTATTCACAACCAAGGTCATTTCAACCAGATGTTTGTTGATTCACTTCTATCAAAACAGGAGAAATTCATCAAGGACAATTCCTAATAAAAAATAACTTTAGATAATGCAAGAGATCCCCTTAAGTTTTTTTTGATTGAAAAAACACCTGACACATGCCTTGAATCCAAAAGTAGGTGATTCGATTTCTCAGGCATCCTGATCTGGAATGTTCCACAGAGTAAAACCACCAGGAGTCACAATAAACTCACCTCAATCCTCACTCCAATGCTGCATGCCAGACCTTCAGTGGCATCATGGTCTGCAACCTTGCCGTACTCTAGGTTTGAATGTGTGGTGATATCAGCGAGCAAAGCTGGTGGAGCTGGGATGGCATTGATTGTTTGGGCTAAGAAGATCCTGGCTAGGCATTACACAACAGCATCCCTGCTCCTTTTTGCATGCATGTTCAGTTCATTTAAGTCTGCACACTGCGGTTGGTGTTCAGAGCAGGGATGCTGGCGGAGGCCCAAGCATGCGCCATGCAGCAAGGATGGCCTAGTTCAGAAGGAGAGGAGATGGCTCAGAAGAAACTTTAAACTAATAGCCATAGCTTGCCACTAGGAGGTATTAACCAAGGGGAAATCCCAAAATTGGTCATATAATAGACCAACACTCATTTTAGACCAAAAGGGTGTTGGCCCCAGTACAACGTGATAACTGCCATTTGGTAGCGTCCCCCAAATTTACACCACCATCAGCCCGAAATATTCTTACCTTTTCTATGTTTCCAATCTGGCGGTCATGTGGTGTTCACTGATATCAAAAGCCGATAGTCCGGACCTTGTTACCGACAATGCCCAATCACTGAGCTGCATTTCCCCAGTGGAAGAAAGAGCAGGTTAAGATAACTCGGGTTGGCAGCGGTGTATGCACAGTAAGGGGCATCACCAATTAGGATGACCCCCGCAATAAGCCACTTAAGTCTCGTTGAGGTCCAAAACTCAGCCTCCTGCCACCAGCCAGAACCAATTAGGGTTTAGAAAGAAAAACTCAACTGCTTGGCATTTTTTCCCCAATCCACAGTGGAAGTAGGTCACTGTAGCAGCACTCCCTGTCAATAAATGTAGCCCAGGAATTGTGAGTGACTCATTAGTCACCCAGTCACTGAGGCAGCAGTGGCACTATGGCTGCATTGTTTTGGTGAATAGCTATACTTGCCACCCTATATTCTTCTACTGCATTGTGCACCTGTCCAACTGGTGAACATAATTGGTTGCTAGTGATCTTGTAGGGCAACGAACCAGCAGACAGTGACAAATAAAAGCAGACAAAGGTGAGTAGATCTACCTGAACCCTGGCCTTCATCTAGGGTATGCCATGCGGGCATCGCATCTTTTTTTTTTTTTTACATATGCTAGTGGATAGTTATTTGTTATCAGTGGGCATCAGGTTACAATGTACAATGTAAATTCTTTATATAATTCATTAACCTGATTGTTTACCAGCGGGGTCACCTTGCCATTTGTAGGAGAAAACTATTGATTTTATGTCATGGCGCAGCTGCCTTCATAGCAATTTGTGTGACCGCTACAGCACAATCCGGGCCCAGTGAGAGCATGGTGCAGTAGGCATACGTACAGCCATTAAAGACTGGTGTCTCTTCTAATATGGAGACAATAGTTCTGATATGTTTTAAAGTGTGGAGAGCAGTTCCACCTCATTGTAGATAGCTACCACCTCACTTGACCATCGCTAAAAATTGGCGAGCTTCTCTACAGCTTATTAAAAAAAATGTAATTTAGATCAGAGGAAAAGGAGAAGGATAATCCCACAGATAAATGTGGAGAAACCTCACAGGATTCCCCACTTTACTTAACCAGTATACAATCAAAATTGTATACATGATTTTTTCCAGCACACATTTAAGTGAAAAAAATAGGTTTAGAGACAGGGCAGGATTAAAGGGGGGGTCAGGGCTCTTGCCCTGCCTGCACCACTTTGGGGCAGCCATTGATTTACAGTTACTAGACTTCTGTCCAGGGGTTTTCAGCACACTTAAACAAGTCCTGTTTAGAGGTATAGAAGTTCCCCAAAACACATACAGAATGAGGAGGAAAGTTCCTGGCTGGGGTAAATAAGTTTTCCAAATTTTAGTAAATATATAAGTCTATGGAAAATTTGTCAAAATAAGATGCTCTTTACTACCTTGTTAAATAGGTTTCTCCTGATTGGAAGGTGTATAATGGTGATCAGAAGTCTATAATGTGAAAACAGAAAAGTGGAAAATCTTTAAGCTGCTCTCAAGGTCTTTGCCTTCCCCACCTCGCTGACATCCAGGTGTGGGTGAGCATGTGGTTTCCATGTGCATCTGCAAATGTTTGCAGCTAAGACCTCTGCTTTTAACCAAATTTTAGAAACCGAATATATGCCAGGGTTTGAGTGCTGGGGCTCCATTTTGTATGTTACACATTTTTGTGCCTCCCTGACTGGGACCAAGGAAACCAGCTTTTAATTGCACCATTTAAATGTTAAGTTTCACAGCCTTCCTGGAGTTGGAGGCTGGAAATCTCCTACTTCCCGTGCATTTTAAGCTACGCCCCAGCTCCTCTTTGCTCCTGCTGGGGACTTTGCAAATAACAGTGGGAGGAGCCATAAACTTTTTTCTTGTTCATATACATTTTTGGAATTCCTACTGGTAATATTGCCTGGAAAAGCCTGAAATCTCTCAATATTAATCACAGCCTCTGTGCTGCCACGGCCCATGTGACCACTGGTGGCTAATGGGTTTTGCTGGAGGAATGTGGCATGCATGGCACCAATCACATTAACATTAGAGTTTTATGGCCTCTTTTTTGAAGGACTTAAATCTGCATAAATATAGTGGATGAATTTTAAAGTTGCTTTTGTACACTATGAAAATAAATTGGCCACATGTGTTTTTTTCCTCAACTGGAAGAAAGAAGGCTAGGGATGAATGTATAAGTCTGCTTTAACCGGGGAGGACTTCTTTATGCAAAAAACCCACCCCTGAACACCAGTGGAGGAAAAATGACCTTCTACTACTGTAATTCCTGATGCAATGTTTGGAGTTTCCCACAGTCTGTTTCAGGGGATATGCAATTCTCCCTCATAAAAGTGGAATAGTACCTTCCAAAATCTGGAATGTTTTCAACAGGTGTCATGCTAGGGGGTAACTCCAGACCTCTTAATGAGCTTGCAACCCCCAATCTCCGCAGCCAGCTTCACCTATAGGAGCCCCCGCTTGCCGGGACGCAAGTACGCCTACCCGGGATCGGTTGCCCCCAGGACTTATTGGCTCAAAGGATGCTAGCTTATATGGAGAGATCTGGAGAACCAATAACTGGAGCGTGAGTGACGGAAGTCCAGAGACAGGCAATAGGTCGATAACAGGAAGGCAGAGATCGTAGCGGCACCAAGGATCAGGCAAGACGTAGTCGGGGTACAGGCTGAGGTCGGCAACAAGGGTTCAGGATCAAGAGGCGTCAATACAGGCAGAGGTCGGCAACAAGGATTCAGGATCGAGAATGGTCAGTACAATCAAGCCGGCAACAGGCTAAACTTCCCAGGAATAGAGTACAAAGGGTTCTGAGCGCTATCACAGGCAATTCACAACTGAGAGGGAATTGCCTTTATAGGGACAGGTCTGAGGGAAGCAGTGTACTGATTGGAGCACATAGGATTCCAAGGGTAATTGGCTGGCAACAAGGGAGGAGGTAAGGCCAAGATATCAATGGGGCTGATTGGCCTGCAGAGCAGAAGAGGGCGAAGCCCTCAATCCCCTAGGACTCATTAACCCTTTAATTGATCCTCCGGCGGGAGCGCGCAGCACAGCGCCGCCGGAGGGCATAACAGACACGTGCTTGCGGCCGCGCACGAGCACGTCTACTGGAGGAGGAAGCGGGGGGCGTGGCTGAGCTGGGCGCCGCTCGAGCCGACGTTGCTCGAGCCGCCGCCGCCCGGCGCGGCCGCCGCACAGTGACAGCTGCAGCTGGCCGCCTGGAGACGTCGCTGGAACGGGGATCAGGTAAGCGTTTCCTGACAACAGGATCCTCTGGCAGGTTTTTACATTTTTATATTGGGCAATTTTCACAATGTGTTCCTTTAAAGAGGAACATAAGACATTTTCTGATGTTCCTAGCTGAACATCCCTTCACCCTCCCTCACTTCCTTTAGGATGTCAGCATTATCTAAAACGCTGACATCCGGCAGCATTCCTGGCCCCTTTCCACCCCCTCTTAGCCGTCCCAGAGTGAAGGCTGCAGGCTTAGCTGGCCTTACCTGTAGCCGTCCTCTCTTCAACTGCACATGCACAAGATCTGAGAGGCGGTGCAGTGCATGTCGGGATTCCAAGATGGTGCTACCCGACGGAGGACTATGGGGGAGTGGAGGGATGCCAAGCACGATGTGACTGGAGAGGTAAGTTAACTAGTTTCTAAACTGGAGGGGCTGGGGGGCCGGGCAAGCCAGGTCTGGGGAGTTTTTACTAACTCCCCATGACCTGTAATGTACCTCTTTAAGCTTTGCTTTAACACAAAACAGAGAAAAGTGGACTGAATAAAAATGATCAGCGGATTAAGGAAATAAATATATTCCATCATCATACACATGTTTGATATCAGAGGTCAGTTAGTGCAGCACAAGTTTTCAATATGAGTAAAAGAAAGAATGCCCGCCGCTATAATCACAATGACATCAGCTGTTATATAAACTCCTTTAGTGCTGAGAGCTAGGTGGGCTTGATCAGGAAGAGGCACAGGTCCATCTTGAAGATGCTGTTTAGAGCAATGTGTGCACCACTTTTCCCCCCATTTGTGAGTGTTTCAATTTAATGTGAAGTAGCTTAACAATTTAATAATGTACTTTACTGAAAGTATTCACAGGTTGAACAAAGCCCCTCTATCCTAAGCACTCAAAATCGTTTCAGTTCCAAATGCGGCAAAAGTGCTTAGAATTGACTTTAAAAAGCAATCAAGCGATGGGTAAAAAAATCAAAGAACACTTTAACCACAACGAAGAATATGTACGTGGCACAGGTTATGCCATTGATTTTCTTTTCTTTAGTGATTGGAATGTCTTAACCTTCCTGTTGCTATTGTAAAAAGATTTTCAGGATGACATTTGAAATAGCCGCTCTTTCTGTAACTAAAAGTTTGAACAAAAAAGCTATTTAAAGGTGTTGACACAATGTGAGTATTTAGCTGTATTTGCTGTATATGTGAAATGATAAGCAGGGCAAAAAGCCCAATTACATGGTACCCTAAATCAGGAATCCCCAACCCTCCTCTTCAGGGCCCCATGTTTTGTGGATCTCCACACAGGTGACATAATTAATGCTGCAGCAGACCTATAGAGCTTCTATGTAGAGAAGGCTGTTCCCGCGCCTTGAGGAGGAAGGTTGTGGACCCCAGTCCTAAGCCAGCAGGCAAGGAGCTTAGAGAAAGGACAATGCTTCATGTGGATTTTGGGCATTATAAAATGAAGGGCTTGGGTTTTAAGTGGACCAAAAGCAAAACAATCCCATGGACCCCCTAAGTTTCCTAGGTGGGCAACTCGATTTGGGATTCCCCAGTGTTTGTAATGGTGCAGAGAACATCACACCCCATACACAACTAGAGCAAGTTTACTAAACTGTGGCATTTCAGCTCAGTGTGTGTCAGTATGGTGTTTTTTGGCACACCACAATGTCATTTTCCCAGTGTAATGCGGCTAACTAGCAGCAAACAACCTAGCTAAATAGCCAGGCCAAATGGAAAGGGAATGAGATATACTGTATATTACATATGGGACAAACATAAATTATTTATTTACAGAACAGCATACAAACACCAGACAAAAAACACAATACAATTTACATATTTATGTACTCCTCTCATGTTCCTAAAGCCATTGACAGCATTTAAATGTTAAAAAAAATGTGAAATATCATGCTCATTAATTTGCCTGTTATGTTCTACGAGGGCAGTGAGCACTACACCACCTAAACCAGATGTAGTGGCCAGTGCTGTGTCACTATATGATATTGATTTACTAAATGCATGTTTTACAGTGTGCTGATATGCAGCGTTTTCGCTAATACAACATAAATGCCGTTTTCACGCATGCTTATATGCATCAGTATGCAGCGGTGGTGGTGGCATCCAGGCTCATTTGGGGGCAGTGTTTGAGAAATCATGTTCAAAGCTCTGTCATCCCTTAGTGGTCAAATGTGGCATTTAGCAGAGAGCGCTGTAGAGCAGCGGCTGCCCTGCTCTCTCCACTCTGTGCACCACCACCACCAACCATGAGGTTGCCAGGTACACCTAACATTGGAGCCTCATCTATCAAGCGTCAGCACCTGTTAATACCAATTCAGTTGCAATATTTTAGCATCAGAATGTCCGCCATCCGAAATCTAATTCATAACCGGCAACCATATAGTTTGTGTTGACCGGCAATTCCTGTTGAAATCCCTGCCTTCTTTTGCATGCCATATGTGAAATAAATTAATGACCAGCTTCAGTCAATAATATTTGATGAAGAAGCCACAGGCTACCTCAGGGGTTCTTGTTCTAAAAAAAACTGGATAAAGTAAAGCTCTTTAAAATCTTGCTATGAGTTTCGTTAAGCCATTTTGCTAGCTGCAAAAATCCAACAGCACACAACCATGGGTCACTTTAATGCATGGTCGGTAAAGTAAAAATCCAACTTGTCCTTAGACTACAGAGGGCCTGGGGGTCTTCCATCAGTCGATTTGCTCAAGGTTTCTATTACAGTAACACTGCTGTAAAAAAAAAAAACTTCTTAGGTTAAATGCTCTTGTTGATTTGAAAGCGGAAAGACAGTCTGGAGATATATTGCAATGCTCTCTGCAATCTCTGTTAAGGTAAATAAAGCATGAATCAAACATTATGGTCAGTCTGGCAGCCGCAGTGGCTTTCTTTAGAGGCTTCCATAATCTCAGGCCAGTTGCAGGCGCGTGTGTTTTATACCACTCGGGAAAGGCTCAAAGCTTGTTGTACACTAGGAGGTTTATGGAGCTCTATGAATTACAGCAGCCTCAAATGTCATCTTTATTAGACATGTGTATCTGATAAATCAGGTTCACAAGTTTAGAATACATGGTATCAAACAGCAACGTCGCTCTTTATAGGTATAGGCTATTTGTAAACCTCTGGAGCATTAAAGGGCAATAGCCATGGCCGATAGACAATAACCACATTTCTATATTAGTTTTCAGCAAGTAAAATCTTTTATATTTAACATATATTTTACCCAATATACACTACAATAAAGTGGTTGGTTTGTTTGGTACCGCATCCCAGCTCACAATGGTCATCTAGTGTAATATGTAATATTAATGTATCACCATTTCCGAGTTGTGCTTGCTTTGAGCTAACACACTTTGCCCAATAAATGGGTTTTTATGCATTAACCAAGCCAAGACACCCCCCCCCCATCTTCTCCCTTGCAATTCTATAGCTTGGCATTATGGCTGGAGATGGCTATACCCACCCCCGCCACGGTGACTGCCCCCACAATACTAATGCTTCAGAATTATATATTGGAATTTTATAGTGGACCCAAAGTCAATGAAAAAATGTGGCCTTCTTTAACAAGGATTTACACTCTTAGTTATTGTTCCTCTCCAGTGGGGAATCCTGATTTGCGATCTCCTTGTATTAGGAGCCACAGCACTCAACCCTGTTAGCTTGCAGACCAGCCTACAATCTGTCTCTAAACTTAGGCCCTTATTTAACAAGGGATAGCGCCAGGTAGCGAATGGTGAGCGAACGGTAATGACGCTCACCGCCATGAGTACGCCGGCTCCCCTCCGCAATCACACATTTATCAAGCCGACCCTGCTTAGCAACTGACAGAGCGCCAGAAAGCGAATCATTCATCATTATTCCAGCCTCACCCCACAGCGCCAGCGAGTGACCTTGAACAGCGACAGGTATGACCTCTCGCTACCTGGCGCTCTCCAATGCATTTCAATGGAGCAATCTTTAAATATTCATAATTAATTGCTATTCATTTTTTTTTTTTTTTTTTTAAATGTCAAAAATTCTGTGACCATTTCTGCAATGTTAGATATTTTTTTTAAGGTAAAAAAAAAAATTTGTGCAGAATTGATATTACAGGTCTGATATTAATGGATTCATATTACAAAATGTTTTGAAAAACATGTTTTTTTTTTTTTTCTAAAAATATGGTTGTTTGGGGGTTAAAAAACTACTTTTAACCCATCGCCGCCAGCGCTCTGGGGTTTAAACAAGCATTTCACAGCGCGAGAATTTTTGGAGCGTGATTTGTTAATGAATATGCTGGGAGCCGTTCGCTATGGCCGTTCGCTGTCATGCGCTCCCATACAGCGCGGAACCTGTCAAACAGCGACTCCTAACCCCGTATTCAACATTACCGCACACCGACTGAGTCGCTGTCAACAGCCGAACAACGGCCAAGCACAGCGAATACTAGCGGGCGCTGTGAAAATAACGCTACTGTCGCTCATCTGTTGCTACCTGGCGCTATTAATGAATCAGCCTGTTAGTTAAAAACAGAGGGCTCGGTCACACACATCTGAGTCTTATCATGAGGTTTAGGGCAACCTCAGGTAAGCCTGCTCCCAATTTATCTATTGCGCTGTATGTCCCAGATGGGCTCTCAGAGATTAGAGTTAGGACTGCACCCCACAGAGGCACCTTGGCGCTTGGTGGTGCAGCTTAAGCATACTTCTGCAGATGTGTGTGACCGAGCCCTCTGTTTTTAACTAAGTTTAGAGACAGATTGTAGGCTGGTCAGCAAGCTAACAGGGTTGAGTGCTGTGGCTCCTTTAAGACTTGTGTATCCTGATTGCCCTGTTAACGTGCACCTCCCAGGTTAGTTATAAAATGGTCTGAGCGGCTGCCACCCCTCCTTTGCTCCTTGTATTAGGGGTGCACCTGTAACAAGGGTATGGAGAGCAGAATTCTTCTGTTTTATTATTTTATTTACTCACATTATTATTTATTTAATCACATTAGTCATTCAGGGGAAATCAGGGGCATAGCTGCAAGCTGTCGAGTTTTTACATCCAATCATTGCAGCACCTACCCCCCGTAGTAAGTTGTCACTGCATCCATCACAGGAAGGAGCCAGGCGGAATAATACACTGAAATACTGAGGAGTTGAGAGGCACGTCCTGGAGGGAGGGTGCCTTTCTATAGTTTGCCTCAGGCAGCAGAGGTGCTAGGTACATCCCGGCCCACTGTGAGTATCCCTGGAAAACACTGTAAAAACTCACCTCTCTGGTGATCTCATGCCACATGCATGGGCCATCTGCCCATCAGCTTATGTCAGAGCAGCATAGTAAAGAGGAATAGAGCTTAATACCACCTGAAACGCCAGCCCTGGAGTCCAAAAATGTTCATGGGGCATCCCAAATCAGGATGACTTATCCCACAATTACAACAACCAGAGCCTATGCATATATCGTTGGACTGGGGGGATAACCAGAGGAAAGGCCAGTGGCCAGCCTTGGAATCTTTGGTGTTTTGTTCCCCCTTAAATACACTACATAATTGTCTAAAGCTGTCCATGCATCATGGACATGATTGAATGATTGTTCCACCTCCCCAGCATGTTGGGGGATTGTCTTTTAGTGTATATTATGGGCATTTGAGGATGTTTCAGGAGCATGTGTCAAATGTCTAATCTGTCTTATTGACAGCTGACATAAAAACACCTTCAGCTTCAGAAAAAAATCACCTTTCCCCAAGTGCACAGAAGCCAGTGCAGCACCTAATTATGTCCACGTTTCCTCAGGTTCCACGTGCACTCGCATCACCTGGAGCTTAGTTTAGAGAGCAAAGTGGACGCCATTTCAGGAGCTGTTGCTCGAATTGAGTTTATTTTTCATTTGTTCAAAAGCCTACAAGTACTGTGGCCTGCATTTACAGGCTTTTCCTTTTCATTATCTAGTTTGCGGGTTCACTTTTATTGGGTCTTGGAGATCCCTCCTGGATAACTGTAGGATCGGGGTTGGGCTACACTTGCACTCCGCCACTGCTTTTAATATCAGGGGGTTTTATAGGGGAGACGGGTGACATGGAAGTACTGTGCATACTGTCTACCTGTAGAAGATATTGTGCACCCCAGCTGCCTGCCCATAAATACAGTATGCCCTGTGCTATATTTGTGCAGTTATTTGCTTTCTACTATTGTTAGCACTGTACATATATTTAAATGACATGCATGCATACAGTAGCAGTAAGCCTAAGATCTGCTTCCCAGCCATAATTAAGACACCCCTGTGCACCTTCCATCCATGTACCCACCTACAGTACATACTAATGCATAGTCGGCCCAACATCCAGTCTACTGTCTTCTCCAAGAGGTGTGTAGTAGCCCCCAGCCCCCAGGAAGGCCAGGGATGCTTCCTTATGCCCAGACCTCTGTTCAAAACAGGGCCATATGCTGTGCATTTATATACACTGCATACAACGCTGATTGGAGGACAACTCATGCATGTGCCATGGGAACATCGGCAAGATACGTTTTAGGGGGTGATCTGGGAGAGATCTACACAGTGAGGCATCCCAAATTGGGATGTCCCAGGAGCAAGGACTTGTCCTGGTTGGGGGGGTGCCTTCCGATAGTTCGCCTCAGACGACAGAGAGGCTAGGTTCACCCCTGGCTGCAGCATATATTTGTGGATTACCACCAGCTATAATTAAAATGGGTGTTACTTCCTCTTACTTCTGTCTGATGTTTTCCATTCTAGAAATACCAGTTTTGAGAAGTGAAGGTGAAGTGAATTACAAAACAGCGATTCAACAAGATTACCTTAGCAAGATGAATGATGTGTATGGATCAGGGCATCTAGAAGGAATGGAGAAAGCCTTATTGCTGGTCCTATTGGGCATGCTGGCACGTGGCTCCCCTCCAACTAGTGACAAGTGCTGGTCTGGGGAAGTAAGCCCGAGTCTTTCCCTCTTTCCTCCTCCTGGCTTGCAGCTGGAAACGCAAAACCTAAGGAGTTACTTTGAAGCCCATCTGCTATCACACCTTCCCAACTAGGCCAGGCTCAGCTCATGGAGCCTTCTCAATCTGGGGTCCATTGCTACTCCATTCAGACGATTCTTACACATTCCAGTTTAACTGCAAGCCAGTGCTATATTAACATTGGTGAACCTTTTTTTAATCCCTCCTGTCTTCCGTGCGGGACTAACTGCTTATCTGTCGTACACAGCATAGAGGTCATTTCAATTTCCCAAAGGCATCTTAGAATAGTCAAACAAAATTTCCACAACAGAAAGAGCTCTGATATCTTTAGCAAGTTAGGAAGTTACACAATAGGGGTCTATCTGTTATACGGTGGTTATAGCATAAATGCTGCGTTTTATGGAAATTTGAATATCAAGAGGAGGATTGAGCGCAGTCACTTGTGTAAAGTCACAATCTACTATGATAGCAGCTCCTCAGCAATCTCAGTAATGTCTACTGCTATCACGACTGAGTGACTGCAACCGTGCGCCCAGGAAAACGTTTTTTTTTAATTAAAGATACAAAAACAATAGTGACAGCAACACTGTGTACCACAGTGCATCACATAGATATCTACTATAGGTGTAGGGAAGATATATATATATATATATATATATATATATATATATAAATACCAGCCTGTACTGACCTAAACTGATTTTGCTGGCAAGCTTATTTAGAAAGATAGTAATGTAGTGGGATAAAGGGACCAAAAAGACCATTATTCAAAGGTAAAAATGAAATGTTGTGGGGCCATGCAAATCATCTCTTACGGTGGACCAACAGTGTAAAAATACATTTAAAAAGAATTCAGTCTAAACAAAATATGCCACTCTTTTGCCCCTGAATATTAAATAAAAGGTTTTTAGATGTAGATAAAATCAAAGCAGAGCTTACCTAGTGGTATTAAATTTTTATGTAGGCACTGCCATCTAGGATTTGGGGGCTCACAGTGCAGCAAATATTGCGCATGCATTGGAGGACACAACAGCTGTGATACAGAGCGAGGTCGAGCATTCACCTCTTATCCCGGAAGTTGCAAGAAGTGTGCCTGCGTCTGCAGAGGCTTACCAGCAGACATATACAGTGGGGGGACAGGCACGCCCTTGTCCCCCCAGCTGATGTTTGTAATGCACATGCGCTGAAGCTGAGACTGGAACCCAGTGCACCTCCCCATCGCAAGTCTCGCAGCAGCATGGACTTGCCGCTTAAAGGTAAGCTTAATAGACTAGCGAGGGGGACATCATTTGTAGGGGATGTCAGAGATAGGGCAAACATTATATTTTATAATTTCCTTTTCAGGAAGTCCAGGTAGGGGCAGATGGATAATTGACACTTCTCTGTGAAAAGAACCAGCTCAGGCAGAATATGGACTCCCTGCTCATTCTCCACACCTGAATGAAATAGCAAGGGATAGCAAGGGAGCCCTGACTTGAAAGGCTCCGTGAGGTGAGTTTGGCCTAGTTGAGAAGGTGCGATGGCAAATGGGCTTCAATCGTATTGTGTCTCCAGCTGCAAGCCGGGAGGATGGAAGGGGTGAGAGACCCGCAGACCAGCACTTTGTCACTACTTGGAAGGGGAGCCATGTGCCAGCATGCCCAATAGGACCAGCAATAAGGCTATCTCCATTCCTTCTGGATGCCCTGATCCATACACTTCATTCATCTTGCTAAGGTAATCTGACATTGTGTTGTATCTCTGTTTTGCAATTCACTTCACCTTCACTTCTCAGAACTGGTATTTGTATTATTTCTACTATAGTCAAATGCTTGTTATACCTATCTAGTGAGCCTACCACATTAAATTATAAATTTAACTTGAGCTGTCATCTTGTCTTAACCAAGAATCTGTGTGTTCGTGGCCTTGCTGGACTTTTTAGGTTGCTAGACTGGTGAAACAGACGGTGATTTAGGAAAGCATGTGGCATGATCCTAGGTGCTGGGTTGTTAGCGGTGCACATTTCCTGACAGGAGACAATCTATCTTGAGGAATCCGCAGCCCTTGTATGAGGAAGTAGGGGCGGATTTCGGATGTGCAGCTGTAGTGGGGATTTCTTTTTGTAGTTATTTGACTTTTGTCTCTCATCTGCATGAGGCTACAAATTAATGGTTGCATGGGAGGAATTTGGATGTGCCGTAATATCTTAGGGTGAGATCTATGTTAGGCTAAAAGAGATCAAGGACAATGTATGGAAAAGTAACTTTGCTGAGGGTCTGATCATTTGAAAAACAACACCATGGGTAAAAATGGTACCTTTTTGTCTCATGACCACTGCTATCCCAGGGCAGCATGCCAGTCAGGGCTGTTTCTATGAAAGAGTGAGCAGGGTGATAGCCTTGGGCGCCTTGGCCATTGGGGGTGCCTTTACAACAGCAATTCTGTTTTCTGCAGATGAGTTAGGGCCACTGTTAGTGGTGCAGACCATAAGACATCCTCTATATTGTGCTCAGCCTTGGGGAGGCTGCTAAGGTAGGGGCACAGCATAGCAAAACTTATGTGGGTCAGCAGCTGCACCATATGATGGATGAAGAGGGGCAGCATTTTTCCCTCCCACAATGAGCAATATTTTGTCAAGATTTAAGATGTACTTCGATGGAGTTGCAATTCAAAAAGCAGAGCCAATAATGGAGAATTAGATTTTGTTCTTGGAACAATAGCAGAAAAAAATGCATATTTGGCATGTGCAGTAGATGCTTTTTATTTAAGAAAGCTAAAAGTAAATGAAAGGAGACCCTTTTGAATACAGACTAATTCTGATATCAAAATATGATCACAGAATCATGCATTATACATACAGTCAGTGGCAGCAATTCCCAGCACTGCGGATGGGCTGATGGCACCAATACAGCAGTGTCTCAATACAACCATTGCGTGTTTAATTTAATTTACTTTAATGCACTTTTAATTGAATTACAGCAACTGTATTTGAAGTGACCTGAAGGTGCTGTGTGGAAAGATACATAGCACTTCACTAGTACATCTAGGAAATTAAATTGATTAGTCAACTTGAGTAGAACATATTGACACAGATGAAAAAAGAAAAACGTCTGGCATTGGCCAGTTGACAAGAATGCAATTATCTGTTGAGAGTGATGGAGGAACAGGTATATTTCAAAGGAAATAAAACACTGGTCTGAATGTCGTCATGCTTTTATAGTGGCGCTATTTCAATTAAACTGAGTTTTTTTAACTGGCCTAGTAACTGAACCTTTCAGTAACTAAACTGTAGGCCAGCGATACTCAACCAGGGTCCGAATGTGGACCTAGGTGCCAGTTTTCTGGACCCCTGCACTGACAGCCCTGCATTCACTTGTCTCTGTGTTGCCATGCTCAGAGCTGCCCTCTTGATCAGCGGTGTAGTACTTAGTCTCCCTGGCACCTAGCAGTACTGCACGGATGGGAAGTGGCATTGCAAGGTACACACAAACTTTGTTTGCCCCATCCAATCCTTTTCCAACACCCCAGAAAAGTTCCATCTATCCTTTTCCCATCATCTTGTCTTCCCAGCTCAGCCCCATCCATTGCTGGCCCCCCCAGGTTTGCCCATCCAATCCCTGGTACCTCAGCTCGGCCCCATCCAGCCCAGTCTCTCTACCTCAATCCATTCCTGTCCTTCAAGTTTTGCCCATCCAATCCCTGGCCCCCAGATTTGCCAATCCATTACTCTTCCTTCCAGCTCTGGCATCCACCCCCATCTTTGCCCATTCATTCCTGTTCTTCTAGCTCTGTCCATCCATCTCTTCTCCCAGCTCTCTCTCCATCCCTCCCTGTTCTTTCTGTTCTGTCTATCAATCCCTCTTCCTTACAGCTTTTCTCCCAGTCATCCCTCTCCCCCAAGCCCTATCTATGCATTCTTGTTATCAAATATTATTGCTATTATTGCTTCCCAAGCAGTGCACCGCAGGCCAGAGTTTTAGGTTCTGGGCCCCCCCCCCAAAAAAAAAAAAATTACCCAATAGGATATTTGGGTTGGGCGCTCAAGCATCCTTTTTTAGTTTTGCCTGGAGAATCTCTAGCCCCTCCCCAGTGTTCTGATTTCTAACTATCCACCCCCTGCGACAGCCCTCTGCCTGGACCTTCACCTCTCACCGGATGCATTTAAATGAACCTTTACAAGAAGTGGTTAAGTATCCCCGCTGTAGGCAAATCACACTAACAATGTCATCTAGTGTATAGCAAAGCAAGGCAATCGGGGTGAGCTGGGCACATTGGCCTTGTCAGGGCGCACCTTTACCCTTCCCTGTTGTTGTGCATGCTGACCTATTATCCTATTGGCCTCATACCATTAAAGACAATTTCCAGCCAAAAACAAAGCAAACACTATGCTCACCTTAAGTCCCATGTAGGCCCATAGCTGCTATTCCAGGGCTGAAGGGCTTACCTCATTGTTTGATCTACAAACATCGCTGCCCAGCCAATCACCATGCTCCTCGTGCTTGTCGCACAGTCTCTTCCTGGGTCCGTCAGACGCATACGCCCCCACCGTCAGTCACAGTGAGGTGCCATGCCCCCTCCATTCCTTGCAATGTACCTGGCCTCATTATATCCCCCTCCCCCCCTTATTTTCTACCCACATCATGGCTGTCCTATTTCTACATATCGATCTCTGTATATCCATGTCCCCTACATGGCTAAAGATTAAGTACCATTGATTTGGCCATATCCACACCTGCCCATGACCTTCCCCTATAATTCTATAGCCTCAGCCATGGAGTGCACTTATTGACATTGGCTGGCTGGGGGGTGGTAATATCCCAGGCTGCTTGATAACCCCAGTCTGCCACTGATATATAATATTGTGTTTTGAAACGGATGTATTTTTAAATGTAAGAACTAAATGAATGTCAAAGCAATACGATGCAACACACCAAAACGCATGCATTGTGATGGGAATACAGCATAATAACCTCATTGTGTCAAAGCATTGGAAACTTTTGGATCAGAATTCCGGCACTAATCATATTAAGTCCCTCTGAGACTGAATATTTCCTTCTGAACGAGGCACATCTTCTATACAGAAAGCTCATTAATCTTTTCAAATTGTGCTTGTCACCATTAAAGGCACAGTGCCACATAGGCACAAATGCAACTTGCGGCAATAACATATGAAGCCATTTAACTCTAGGTGATTGATGCGTTTGAAGAACAGTTTGTCCTAAAATACCTTTGTTTCACTCTTCATTGTGGAGAAAGATGACATATATGTGTTCCAATGCTGGAAAATGCTGGAAAATACTGGAAAATGCATCCTAATGTTCTGAATACCAGCCGGAGGTACTCAAGATGACACTTTCAAACAGCTGACCTTTCCCAAAGCTCTCTCATTAACGTTTGGCAACTATAGTAACTCTGAGACTTTGAGCAGGCCAACATAAGCATAGTCCCAGAGTAGCAAAATCCAGGGCTGCATTATCAGCAGTTTTCTAATTTTATTCAGTCATTTAATGTGATCCTATACTGACAAGTTTATGTCGTCACCTCCTATTCATAGCCCAGTGTCCCAACACAGCCTGGGTTTCTTTTTTCTTACTAAAACCTTTGCTTTATATTATTTATATATATCAATATTCCTTATAACACAAACAGTCGAACATATTGCTCCGTGGCCCATCAGCCCGGCCCCCTGGGCTTTCTAGTGATGGTACATTCAGTATCCCATAACAAGGAGTGAGTTCCCCAATCCTATAATGCGCAGTGCGACAACATCCATTCCAATCCCCAATAACAAGCGATGTTACAGAACTCACCCCCTCATTCACCGTGCTCAGGAATCTGCCGTTGTCAGCGCCGCAGACAGCAGCACAGACTGTGCACAGGGTGGCTTTCCCAGCTCTGTGCGCACGCCCACCCATCCATTTACTTTCACGGCAAGGTAAAGATGGCTGCCGGATGGCCCCTGAAACCCGGGCGAGGGAAGGGATTTTTTTTTTGTTGCAGCCCCGCCCTGTTCACTCACCTTACTACGTCTCTGTGTTCTGCACCTAGGTGCAGGATGATGAACAAATGCAGGACAATCAGTGGTGCAAGAATACCAGTGAGGTGAGTGAACACTTTTGGGGAGGGAAAGTGCGTCTTTGGGGGTGAAAAATACTGTAATTCTCTATATAAGTATAATCTTCAATTTATTACCAATTGTTTATTTGGTTAATGAGAAAACGTAATTGCTTGATTATCAATTGGATTAATTGCAATGCTTAATAATTTAATAAAACCATGTATTTTTATCTGGTTTGAGGAGCAATAGAAGCCCCCCGCGGACATTCCACCTCTACTGCAGCCTGAATGTTTTTTTCTTTCTTTAGTGCACTGCTGCTTTTAACATCCCCTCCATCTCCTGCCTCCCCTCCAGCACCCCCATACTGGGTCCCAATAACCCCCCCAGGCCAAGACACTGCAGCCTATGTTCTGCCCCTACACTGCTATAACCTCAACATCATGATTGTAGGGAAACTTAGGTTTAGAGTTTAACCAGCTAGAAGCATATTGGTGGTGGGGCTCATTTGGTGATTTATTCGGTAACATCCCAGGCCGATGTATGGATCCTATCTGCCCCTGGCCTTTGATCTTGGTCTTGTTTTGGTAGAGAGATATAGCAGTTGCTTTCTTTTTCATATTGGAGGGCACCTCTTGCACTTGGCACTGAATCAACCACCTAGATTCAAAGGGAAAGTCTACAAACCGAGGGGTTTTAGGAGTTTAAAATGAATTAGAAACAGATGTGTTTTAATTCTCATCTGATGCTTAGTCAACCCCTAGATAGACAGGCACATGGCTGCTTTTACAAAGCTTAAAGCGGAACAAAACCCACCAAAACCATTGGGCGTCCTCAAGGGCATCCCAAATCAGGATGCCACACTGTGTGAAACACCCCCGGGGCGCTCAACTTTCCCTCCAGTGGTACATGCCCAGGCAATTATCCAATGAGAGCCATCTGCCATGACTATATCATTCAGTAAATGGCTCTTATTGTTGTCAATTGGGAGCACGCTGCCGCATTCCCTGCAGTGGCGTGGACACACTCCTTTCCCCGCTATTCAGATAGGCTGAGGCAGGAGCGCACACACCGCCAGGGATGCAGCAGCGCATCCTCCACATTCTAGTCAATGAGAGTCATTTGCCAAATAACATAGTCACGGCAGATGGCTCACACTGGATGAGATCCTGTGCATGCACCATTGGAACAAGGTAGAGGTAAGTTAATAGTGGTGTTCTGGTGGGTTCTACACAACGGGGCATCCAAATTCGCGATGCCCCGGGGAGTGGAAAAAACATGGAAAGTCAAATTCCCTGATTTTGTTTCGCTTTAAAGAGGAATTATAGGCAAGTCACCACTTCCTTTTTCAAAACGGCAATCACTTGACCAACGGAAACTCAGGTTGGATGTGCAAACCCACTGCGAAATTCAGATTAATCACCAGCAGTCATATGATAAACTGCCATTTTGTGCCATACACCATAAATGAGGAAGCTGCAACTTGCCTATAGTTTCTTTTTAAATAAAAAAAGACAATACCAAAAAGTGCTGTACAAGCTTTCATGGTCAAGACCTGTCATCAGATCATCCTGACCGAACAAAGGTGCTTTGACCCTGAAAGCTTTCCAATTTATATAACGAGACCAGGACCCACTTGAACAGCATTTTCTGGCATTGTACATTTATGTAAGGGATCAAAGTGAGTCATAGGTTTTGTGCTTTTACAAGGTAACACAGCAGGGATCCGCCATTGTAACACTGTTACTGCAGTTACACACCTCAAAGCTACAACGTAACACAACAGGAACCTGGCTGACATTTTACAATGTTAAAGCAGGACTCCATGCTGCTTGCTACATTGTACAGCACTAGAAAGAGAGGCAGCAGAGTGAGTTTTATTACATTATTAGTGAGTATTGTTGACTTTTTATTTCATGTGCACATTCTGCACCTGGTGCTGAATAAAATTAAAAATGTTGAATTGCATTCTGCTAACTACCCATAATGCATAGAGCTTGAATTGGCTATAAACACAAGCAATACTGTATAGTGATCCCTAGCTATGCAAGGGATCAAAGAATGTCATTGGTTTTGTGCTTTTACAATGTAACACAGCAGGGAGCAGCCCATGTTACACTGTAACTGCAGTTACACACCTCGCAGCTACAGCATAGCGCAACAGGAACCTGACATTTTACAATGTTAAAGCAGGACTCCATGCTGCTTGCTACATTGTACAGCACTAGAAGGAGAGGCAGCAGAGTGAGGTTTATTACAATATTATGATAACTGAAAAATGTTGAATTGCATTCTGCTACTTACCCATAATGCATAGAGCTAGAATCAGCTATGTAAACAAGCAATACTGTACATTGATGCCTAGATACAGAGCAGCGCTTGCAGTTATTTCATAGGCAATAGATAACAGAATAATTATCTTCCCGTCAAAACTGTATTGCAGTTGGCTTCTTAGCGATCTCCCTTCCCTCGTTCTAGAGCTTGAATCATACACAAATGACCAGCTTGCACTAAATCTTTTCTATTTTAAGATTTACTCTTTAAGGGCTGCTCTGCATATAGGATTATTTATTAATGCTGAAATATGTTGTGCTGCCGCGTGCCTTGTTGCTACATTAGAAGCATGCAATTAGAGTAATTCTTTCCCAAAGCAACTCAGGGAGACAAATGTGCTATAAACATATCCGTACATGGAGTTTTAATGGGACTATAAGAAGCAGGCACAAATTATGCAGTTATGTTAGACGGAGCCCAATCCTCGGAGCATATTTAAGGATTGTTGTTCTTCACCATGACAAAAAGCCAAGCGTGTTTTGTCTTTATTATTATACGAGGGACAGCTTCTCGTACCCAATGTTAGCTGGGGGAGCCATAGAACGCAGGGCCCATGTAACACGTAGGCTCTTTCTAATTGCTGTGCTTGCAACAAAAAATGTGCACTATATCATTATTTGTCTTTTAAAGAATATTCTGAGAGCTAAGCGTTGCTAAATATTCCATTATTTTCCCAAAACGTGTTCCTTTAGCCCGGAGGGAGTGCAGTAACGCTGTAATGTTCTGATTACAAGTAATCGTTCTCGACATTTGTTCTCTGCTAAACGTGTTTAGCATCTGTCACACATGGAAGGAAATGATATAAAAAATTGACTTTTTAAATACAATATATATAGTAAATTAAGTAAGTACGTAAATAAATAAGGTAACATTTAGGTTTCCAGCTGGGCGCTTGTACTTGTAATATACAACGATAAACAAATCCAGAAGCTACATCAGCAGATTCCTTAGATGGTAGGAAATAGTAGATAATAACACCTATCCCTCTTCAAAGATTTATTGTAAAGCATCATAGCTCAAGCATTACTAAGACTGGTGCTTATGATCCAGACCCTAAAGTATAGAAAATGTGTCCTTACCTCGGGAACTGTTTTTTTTGTACTTGATTCAAATGGAGAAAACTTCGGAGCCCTGCTGTGGCTTCTGCAGCCACTGTACGTAATGGAGGATGGACACATGGGACAGACATCAGTTAAGCTGCTTTATGTCTTACTATTGCGGTTGCTTAGACTGTCCCTTTAAAATTAAGGGATTTATGTTCAGCTTGGGAGTTTGGTTAATGTTAGGTTTAGTTTGTGATAAAGTAGGCAAAACCCAATTTGTGATGTGCTGATGTGTTGAATCTCCTGTGATCGGCACAAGTCTTACCTTTATGGGGACTCCATGGTACACGCATGGGCTGCGACTGTATCCGCAGCATCACACAACAACTTAATTGACACTCACGGTAGTGGCAAGGATTTGAGGAGGCGAGGCTTCACTGCAATAAAAAAAGCTAACCAGAAGTTGATTGCCTTGAGAGACCCTCTAAACTTAAATACAATACCTGCCAAGTTATTTGGAGAAGTGAGTTGGATAAGGTTTTCCACATTAAATTAATGTGAGAGAGACATAACATGAACTAATGATGATCTGGTCGTAAGTATCGGGGACTTTTAGAAGATTATTTAAAGGGGAATTTCACTTTCACTGACTTTACCTTTCAGAGATACAGATCAGAGTGCAATCCAACACAAGACACCCCACTTATCTACCACTCGTTCCCGTGACCTGTATGAGAAACTGGCACGGTGTATGGACGTGGCCTCAGATGTGCTCCCAGTGACTTTGATGGATGCCATCGTACACCCGGAAGGTCCATGCATGATGGCACCCCTGGATGTCAAATGGAGCACTCCAGACTGAAGCTACAGCCACCCACTGTGCCACCTTCTCATACTTGCGCTGCGGGTGGGCGAACATTGGCACACGAGTAGGTGGAGGTCAAGAGGGTAGTCTTGAAAGTGGACTTACTCTTTAAGGTCTCTGTTCAAGCACATGCCACACACACTTATTCCCTGTTGCAAATCAAGATCTCTGATTATGTGTAAATACCTTATTTATTCTGAGATGGTTTTGTTTCTATTCCTGGGTGTGGCTGAGCCGGGAAGGGCATGTCATGTTACAGGGATGAGCATGCTCTGAGGTGGTTGGAGCAAGCTGTGTGACCACTGTGGATTGCTGTGATCAATTAAGCTGGGAGCACCAAGGGAATGGAGTGGCCATGTGACCACTTTAGAGCATGGTCATAGTGGAATGAGAAAGGGGAAAGACTTTGAAACCCTGCTACGGCTTCTGCAGCCACTGCATGAGACAGACATCAGGCGAGCTGCTTGCTGTTGCCTAGACTGTCCCTTTAAAGGTTAGAGATTTATGTTGACCTTGGAGTCTACCAAAACCTTTTGTGGGCCAAAAAACGATTTAAGATGCAATCTTATCTATCTGGTGATCGTGCATCAGAAAGTCAGTCACAGGAAGAATGGGAATATGTCTGCTTCCTATGCCAGAACTGTCTTTCCAAACAGAGATTTATGCTGTGCATGGGACCAGTGGAAAGGTGAGTTTTGAGGGTGATTCAAATTGGGAGGCCCCAGGAAACTCGACCACACCTGGGATGGTCACAATCCTGGTTTTGGTACACCTTCAAATTTAAAGCTTCTAAACCAAATGTCTTACTGCTACTTCCTGCTACTATTGAGCTCAAATTGACCTAAACCAAACTTCTTGGACATTTTTGAAAGAATAACTAATTGCCTAGATTTGTGGTGCCAGAATTCTAAAGTGAGAAAGGGAAAAACATATCAAGTCCAGACTATTACTATAGAAACGGCATGATTAACATTGTGGACTAAGGTTTAGTTAGATACTTCAATGATAAGTTGACCTTGCTGATCACCCTTGACCATGTTGGTTCAGTGTAAAAGTGAGGCAATTTTTCCCACCTTATAGTCAACTGGGAACAATGTAAAATAAGCCATTTCAAAGCATCTAATAATATATGAATACCTTGTGTATTCAAAGCAAATTCACTTTCTTCACTTCTATTTCTGTGTCATGGCTGAGCTGGAAAAGGGGTGTAATGGTGCGACTTGAACATTTTCTGTTGTGGCCAGAGACAGCTGCGGGACCACTGTGGCTTGCAATGCTCAATCATGCTAAGAGCACCAAGGGACACAGTGACTGTTAGACCATTTTTTTGCCTGGTGCTGGAGGGATGAATTAGAAAGGGGAGTACAAACTTTGGAGCCCAGCTACATGGAGGCACATGGAACAGGCATCATGGGAGCTGCTTGCTGCCTTATTATTGCCATTGGGTTTACAGTCCCTTTAACTCCTATTCTGGTCCCAGATGAAAAAGACATGCATAACCTTTCTCTAACGCAATCACCCCGATGGTAAAATTCAAACACACACTATGAATATATGAGAGTGTTATAGCATGCTATAGTGCTTATTGCCTTTCCTGCCCTCCAGCTCTGACTACAGATGTCTCGGTGATAGCGGTCTGCAGCGCAGGGAAAGCGTTTGTATTCCCAGACTTCATGCAAGTGTCAAGCTCTCTGCGTTATATTCCGAAGATGTATTAGCAACATAATATCTCCGCTCACAGGCTGCTTCCATACTTTTAATGTGGCGCAAAAGTAATTAAATTATTTTACTTAAATGGATCCTAAATAAGACATAAATTGTGCTGTTATTTTCCTGGACCTGCTAGATAGCACAGAGGAATGGGACGCATCCAATGATTCCATATTCATTAAAAAATGAAATAAATATGGGAGACTGCCAGTTCCATGATGGTGCCTGGCCTCTATGCTGCTCCAGCGGTGAGCTGACTGTGGTGTGCAGATCAGGAGCCTGGTGTCCACCGTGTTTAAGTAATAAAGGGGGGGTGGCAGCCGCTCAGACCATTTTATAACTAACCTGGGAGGTGCACGTTAGCAGGGCAATTAGTACACACAAGTCTTACAGGAGCCACAGCACTCAACCCTGTTAGCTTGCAGGCCAGCCTATAATCTGTCTCTAAACTTGGTTAAAAACAGAGGACTCGGTCACACACATCTGCAGAAGTATGCTTAAGCTGCACCACTACGCCAAAGTGCCTCTGTGGGGTGCAGTCCTAACTCTAATCTCTGAGAGCCCATTTGGGACATACAGTGCAATAGATAAATTGGGAGCAGGCTTACCTGAGGTTGCCCTAAACCTCTAAAGTGCAAGCCATGGGGTGGAAAGGTGTTTAAGTAATACATATTCCTCATGTCAATCTTTTAGAGGGAAGAGTCCAGACAATGGAAATAATAAAGCCAGAGACGTAGCTAGGCTTTCTGGTACCCAGGGCAAAGATTCAAAATGGTATCTGCCACCTGCTCATGCCCCCTTTTGGCGTCCCCCCAACTCGCTGCACCTGGGGCACCTCCCCCCCCCCAGCTACACCGCTGATAAAGCAGTAAACCAACTCACCTAAAGCCTGTCTCATGGGACTCTCCTCCATTTCTTGCAGTGCACTGTAGATGCTGTAGCAGTCTTCCAAAGTTTGCTCCTACTCTCCTCTCTATGGACCACTATGAGGCTGAGGGATCATTGCTGTGACCCATCATAAGGTGTACAGTTTATTGTTTGTTTTGTAGACCAAAACCCAAATCTGCAAACATGTCTCCTGGGCACTTCAGTGCCTAGGGTTCGCAGATCTGGTCAGCCTGACAGTTGAGCCTCTGTTGCGACTCCCCAGCCACCCAGATCTTCTGCAGCAGGGTCCTCTGTGGCACCCCAATTCTCCAGCACTGCCTTAGCCGATGTTGAGACCAGCATATTGGAGGAGAGGGCTTTGCCCATCACGGTAATTTGGACCTTGATTCGAGCACAGTACCTAATATTCCTCTAGCAAGGCCTGCACAATAGCCTACAGCCCAGCACCCTTAAGGGCCAGGGCTCGGACGATCGTGCAGCATAGGTTAATCTGCACTTTTATGCAGGGTGTTGCACATGTTTGGCCTCCATGGTGGTCGATAGTGCCACCCTAGGATCTCAATCTGGTCCTATCTGGCTTCCCTGATGACACTCACATTGAAGATGGCTTTTTCTTTTTTTCTTTTCTTGTGGCGATCACCTCCACCCAGCGTGTTTCTGAGTTTTTTACTTAGCTGCTACTCGAGAGGTAAGTAGGATGGATTTGTTTTTCGTGATCCCAAAAGGACCGAGAAGGGGCCTGGTGGCTGCCAGGTCCACTGTTAGCAGATGGATCAGGAAGTTGGTCATACAAGCATATGCTTGTGAAGGGAAGGAGGCACCCTTCCGGGTCACCTCTCACTCCACCAAAGCAATTGCCGCATCTTGGGTCTGCAAGGCGGCGACCTAGACGTCTCTCCACACCTTCATCAAGTTTTACAGACTTGATGTCAGGGCATCTGCCGATGCTGCTCTGGGGCGTAAAGTGTTGAAGACAGTGGTGAACACCTCTTCAGGGGTCTGAGCTGAGGTGTCAGTGCCATTGTTCTTGGTTAGGTTGACGCAGTCAGCTGTTGGCTGTTCTTGCACGGTCCCACCCAACCTCCCATTTTTCCCTGAAATTCAGAGCGAATTATGATTCATCCAAATCTGTTCCCTTGTTCCTAGTGTTGAATCATTTCACCAATTTCTGGGCTTGTGTTTTTACAGTAAATATATGTATTTTTATTTTTGTGTTTTAAAGTAAAATGTAAGTTGAGCCCATTCGATCTCTGCTCTGTATTGAATCTCAGCACTTGCTAATTATCATTGTCTGAAGGTTTTTATCTGTATCAGCATAGATTTTTCTTTCTCTCTCATTAGGGTGGATGTTAAGTAAGTTATTGATTTTGGTATCTGGCTCTGATTATTGTCAGAGGTAAGAGTTTAAGTGACCCTGTGGGGATAATAAATACAATGCTGTCATCTATCAGCCTGTCAAATCTTTCATTTCTTAAATTTTTTAAATTACATTTTGTCACCATTTACTTGATATTAGATTAGCTGAAATGTGTTGCACTGTTTATTAGTGACGTCTGAGAAAAATCACAGATCAGTGGCACCTTACTCGACAATGTAACACCTCATAGAGCCGTATTAATGTGTTAATCTATGGGAGAATCTGCATTATGCATGTGTGTGTGATCTGTATTTAAATTAAAAGGTTTATTACACATTATTATACATTATTGTGCATGAAAAAATACAGTATATATATATATATATATATATATATATATATATATACACACACTTTTTTGAAATATATATATATATATATATATATATATATATATATATTATATACATATTTTTTCAAATACACACACATATATATAAATATTAATTGCACATTCTTGTGCATGAAGAAAAATATAGTATATATATTTGTATGTCTAGCACATTACTCATTATTATTACCGTATATGTATAAATATACATTTATGACATTTTGATTCCAGTATATCGTTCTTTATTCATTATATTTATTTGAAACACACACACAAACACACACACACACACACACACACACACACACACACACACACTTTATTTGTGTGTGTCTTTATTTGTTCATTGTATTTAATTCAAATGACAAGTGAACATGATTCACCTTTTCATTGGTTTTTACCTGGGAAAGAAAGTCACAAAGTTCATTTTTGTAGGACATAAACGTATTTGAGATGCATTGCTGATTAGTATAGAGCCTTCATATGGTGTTTAGCTGTTCTTTATTTTCATATAGGATCTCTTTAGCCACTACAGAGGCTTTGCATGAACAGCAGTAAACTAAAAGTGTGTGGCTGAATATACTGTATGTGTATTTATAGGAAATTGCTTTAAATCTTGACTGTATGGCTGCCATCAGAATTAAAGAAGACCTACACGCTAATTCACCACTAGGGCCAATGCATACCCAACCCTCTGAGCTTCCGAAATAGGAATGCCAGTCTGAATTTAACATCTTAGAAATATGTTGAAATTCTGCTGAGCAGCCCATCAAACAGCTTCACCTAAGCTTGCAACAGCAGAAAGCAGCTATAACTCGCCTCTGCATGATCCTGTTCCTGTCAGCAGCGGTGGCGTTTAAAACCGGCACCAGCCGGGGCGACAAAAAGACCTTCAGTAGCCCCGGCTGGAGCCGCTTTCAAATGTCACCACCACTGTCGCTAGCAATAAGAGGATCGGGCCGTTAAAGCAGTGAGCTTCTGCTGCACACTGTGCAACCAACCCCTCCCCCCCCCCCGCCACAGAACCCCATTACTTTCAATGGGACAGGGCTTGGGTTCCCGAATGTTTATCCAGAGTTTGTCCGAACTTGCCGGACCTGAACTTTGGGGGGGAGGACTTTGTTTCCATTAATGCTTTTGAACTAGATGTGCACACACCAAATTGTGCACATTCTGTTGGCTGACCCCTGTAGGTCACATTAGTCAATTTGCTGGTACCGCCACAAAAGACTGAGTGAGTCTGTCTTGGTCTGCTTTTCCAATTTTCTTTGAATGATTGCTTGTTGGGTCCCATGCTCACATATTCTATTCTATGGGTCCTACAGAAATAGCTGTATTATAATTATATATAATAAAATGTAGACTTGCTTTTCTACAAATGTTTGTGTAGTATTTTGTTCAATATTAATAAGCAACTAACTTTCATTTTTTTTCTTTTCCTTTCATTTCCTTTGATTTGAATTCCCACCTTGAATGAACGTTACTTTCCCTGAATTGTCTTGTCAATGCAATGAATGCCTGTATCACTTAACTATAAAGGTAAGTGAATGTTCGTTTTGTCTTAATGATTTACTGATTTGATATGAGCAATGTCAATCCTGGAGCGTTTAATTATTCTTTCTAGTTGAATGGGGTTGGGGCCGCATATTTCTCCTGGCCTTGAGGTCACAAATGTTCTGTTTGATGATATATATATATATATATATATATATATATATATATATATATCAAAACCAAATCTAAAGTAATATCTATCAATGGTTGGGGGTGGTCTGCATTGCAGGGTTCGGTACCACGTTCATGAGAGCAGCTCTAGTCAAAAATAAACTTTGGGTTTTTAGGTTGCGTGGTTTTGATGGGCCACAATCTCTTTCCAGGGGGGAGTTTTTTAAAGAGTTTGTGAGCAGGGTTTGAGGGGTTGGCCACAATCTTTCTTGCCTGCTTCAGGGTCCTTGTATCCTGCAGATATTTTGAGCGATGGTGGATTGCAACCGTTCTCAGCAGAGCGACTGAAGCGACTGAAGCGCTGCAAACTGCTACCAGACAGTATTTCAGCAGCTTAGAATAGATTCAATGAAGACAGAGTAAAAGTTCACCATTATTGCCCGTGGCAAATGTAACTTCTTTAGCTGCTGTAGGAAGTACATCCTCTGCTGGGCCTTCTCAGTAAGGGATCTGATGTTGTACTCTGACTGAAGAGTCCTGGATGATGAAGGTGCATAAACACTGCAAGCATGTCCACTTATTATTTGGGCATTGGGCTTCAAGTCATTTTTTGTGCACTAGATGGTCAATATCCCACCTGTGTTAAGACTAATCAGTGTGGTGTAATCTGCAAACTTTAAAAGCTATATGGACTGATGACTGTCGGTGTACATGGAGAAGAATAGAAGGGAAAGAACACAGCCTTGCAGAGAACCAGTGCTGATGGTAAGGGGAGCGGGAGATATTTTTTTTCTCAGCTTCACATGCTGCTTCCTGTCCATGGTCAGGTACATTGAAAGGGATTATGATATTTAAAGCACATCAAAACCCATTTTTCTCCCCCTGACCTCCCCACCAAGAACCTTCGGTGATGCTGCTGTCTCAGTGGTGGCCCAGTTTCCAAATAAAACTGGGTTATTGTTACCGTCAAAGCCGCACCGGGCAGCAGTTTTGAGGTAGCTGATTGGCTGATCTCAAAACTGCCGTATGATGAGTTGCAGCTGGCTGGTTGCATCCTTGGCTTTCTGTTCAGGCACAACCGTTCATGTGCCCAGCCAGATAGGCTGGGTGGAGGAGCACGCAAGACTACACGGATGATGGTGATGTGGTGGTAGGCAATTGCAGTGTCGTGGGAGCTGCTGGTAAAGTTGAGTTTACCGGTGACCCCGGGGGCTTCACACAGGCAGCTGTCAGCCAGCGCTAAGGGCTTTGGTGCAGAGCTGAAGTTCACAGACGGAATGCTAGCATATTTTCCAGGTGAGCCCAAATACTGTGGAATAAGGTGGTGGGACATGGCAATGCAAACAAAAGACAAACTATATATATATATAATCAGCCAATTACATGTTGCCAACAATGTTTTAATCAGTGACTCTGAACCCCCCTAATTAGATGGAACAACACCCATTATTAGAGATGGGTGAACCTCCATAGCTGAGGTTTGGCAAGTTCAGCCGAGCAAATGTTCGGGTTTGAAATCAATTGGCACCCAATCTTTGGGGGGTGGCTGTGGTGAGGGGGTGCAGAGTGTAACTCACCTCTGTCTGACCCTCTTCCTGTCAGTGTGGTAGAGCGGTGACACAAGGAGTGTCCTCACTCATTGGAGACGGCACCGCTCTGCCTCACTGACAGGAAGAGGATCGGGCAGAGGTTAATTACAGCAGCTTCCTGCAACTACAACCTTAGGTGAAGCCTGTTGATGGTATGCTCAGCAGCCCATCAACCAGCTTATTCATGTTCGGGCCGGACACTGAACTCAAACACAGACTTCTGGCTGAAGTCTGTGTTTGGGTTTGTGAGCCCGAACTTGCAAAGTTTGGTATGAACCCCAAATTTGCGGTTCGGGTTCGTCCATCTCTACCCATTATTTAAAAAATGGGTGTTGTTTCGGGCACAGGCAGGCATCCCGGTTGCGGATGCCCCCCTGTGAATTAAAGTGGGCCAAAACCCAGGATTGTTTCATGTAGATTAGGTTTGGGCATCTTTGTTCCCAAGGCTCAAGAAAAGGACAACCAATTGTAAAACCCAGTGTTGGACCATATGAATGCACATAAAACTAATCAAAAAGTTTACTCATACACAGGACTGGCCTTTATTGAAATGGTAATATGCTAAAACTACATATACATGTATTGGTTACAATTTAAATGGGTAATCATTTTGCTACAGTATTATTCTCCTTTAAAGGAAGTGTTTCTTGGGCCTTATGGAATTGCAAGGGTGGGAAACACAAAACTGCTGAAGAGAGTCATTTCACTTACCCTTCCCCCCAACCAGGGGTATAGCTGGGAGGGGATCCGGGGGGGTGTAGCGATAACCCTTATCGCCGGAGGGCTTCCCCGCCCGAGACGTCCTTTTCCCAATGGTGAGAGGTGCTGCTAGTGAATTGTAATATAGCGTTTCCCCCAATAAGAGACAGAACTCAGTATTGAGGGTGAAGATGAACTCTTTTTATTAGTGCCACTCTAGGCCTTATATACACAAGTCTCCATGCAATGACAACCACACTGACCAATAGCAGCAGGGCACACAATCCCTCAACTCTGCCGGTGACGCAATCAGTAGAACAATAGCGGGCTGTAATACAATCAATCAGGACAATGCCATTGTCTGTGACGTAATCAATTAACACAATGGCAGTCTATAATACAATCCAAACTACAATGACATTGCCTGTAACAGTATCAAAATACAATGACATTGTCTGGAACCTAATTAAGAAAAGGCCAGTGAATGACCCGGTGGGCAACTGAATAGTGATGACATCCAAAAGACAGAGCGTCTGTCACAGGGGGCATGTGCCCTGGGTGCAGAAAGTTGAAGGCTTCACTGAGTTCCTCCTAAACAAAGATTTGTGGAAAATGCCTGCTCAAATATAAAGCGTTTCTCCAGTCAGTGGTTATGAAAGTGCTATGCGTTGACGGCATTATAAATCTACACGTGTATAGTTGTTACATTCCTCCATTTTATGTAAGACCATGCAAAGCTGTCCACATAATAAATGTGAGGCAAACAGCTCAGTGTCCCTTAGGGCGAACAGTTTCTTTCTTTGTTAGGTAACAGCCTATAAATCCAGTGCCAATTCCCATTTACACTAAGACACATTGCACACACCTGTGTTTCATCTATACACTATATACAGAGTACACTATATATCATTTTGGAAATTGTCAGTCTTTATTAATTAACAGGTCGAAGGGAAGGATTGTGTATATAACATACAGCATGGCTTTTATATATACTAAATGGTAACAAGCTCAGGAGTGTGAAATAGTGTAGAATACCCCAAAGCCAACCAATAGAAAAATCAACTTCCACAGTGCACGCACTATCCCATAAAATAGTACATATACTGTTTAAATCTACAAATATAAGAAACACAAGAATAGATAAATATCATCACATAGAATAAATGTGAAGGACATAATTCTAATCCTAACTAGTTTCTGCAATGGTAGAATCATCATCACAATGTTCACAGGACAGCACAACCAACTTTTTTGTATATGGCAGTCATGCGTTTATTTTCCCAAAAGCCCCAACTTGTACTCTATATGTTACTGTAGCCAGGATTTAGGCCCCCAGAACACCTTTCCCTGGAGTATTCTAATTTTGGATGCCTGACTTCTAAATCACCTGTAGCAGTGCACGTATGCCTGGCAAACCACTGGCAAGATCATAGAAGAGCGAAAGTCTAGTAGTACCTGGTAATTCAGGAGTCACTCATAGCGCATACTTTTATAAACTTTCATACATTTCTCGTTGTCCACAAGGCAGTCAACAAAAGTACATCATGCTAGCTCATTTTGAAAGCAAATAGAGATGTGTTTAGTTTCATAAGATTCCCAAATTAGCTTCATATTTGCAACATTTGAAAATACACAATACAGAAAATCCACAAAGATATAATGAATTGGACCTAAATCCTGGCCTCTGCAATACTCCCCCGTCTGTTTACTTAACACCAAAAACACTCCTCGAGCCTGTAAACAGCTTTTATTTAATTTCCCTCCTCCCCACTAACCAGGGCAGAACCTCTAGTATGTGCCTCACCAGCAACCAGTGGGTTTCACCAGGTAGGCATGCATGGCACTAAGTACACCCTATTGGTCAGTGGAAGGTAACATGGATGGCTAGGCAGCCAAGAGGAGGGGAGAGTAAATGGTTTGTTTTGGCCACAAAACAAACCACAAAATAACCACACCCACAGAATTACATTACACTGTATACAAACGATCAACCAGTCATATATTAGTCCATCATTATTAAGTGCATATACTACCAAAAGAGGACTCTAAATACTCTAATGCTCTTAATACATTAAGCCAATATGGTTTCATTTACGCTATATACAAGGGGCATCCCAAATTGGTATGCCCCAGTGGTGGAGGTGTAGTAGGACCTAAAAAATGTTTAGACAGTAGGCCCAGCCAATTTGTATTAACACTCCCCCTCTATCCATCTTCCTATGGTAGCATCAAAAGTGGAGTTATAAAAAAATCACTGCACTAGATGCCAAATCTCCCAGCAGGTGTTCAGGGGTGTACAGATCCACTTCCCATGGCAAAGCCATACCACTATAAATGAACCTCCGCTTAGCGTGCTAATTTGGGCAGCAGCACAACTGCTGTGCAGGGATTGGCCAACAGTCAATCAAGTTCTCTGCACCAGCTTCAGTTGCAGTAGCCACCACAAAGGAGCAAAGTCAGGTGTCCCACTTCGACCACTGAATTGGGCTTCCGACGTTGAGCAGATGAGCAATCCTTATTTTTATCCCCATATGGGTCCTAGTCCCATCCCGTGCTTTAGATTACAAGGGTTGTCCTATATCAGGTCTGAAACAAGTATGAAACATTTCTGGATATAAATAAGCTTTTATTTATTATTCCTATCATACACTCAATACTCTATATATTGCCATGTGGAATAAAGCTGGCACATGAGGGTTGATTCATTGTAGTATTTTTGGAGTGTTTTTGGTGCATGGGCTTCCGTCTGATTCATGGTCATCAAAATGTGATATGTACTTGTTTTTGCACCAATTCGCGCACTAACGGCAATGTACCAATTTACATCTAAAATTTTCTGCTCGGGCCATTTTGACACACCAAACTGTCTGATGCTTGATTTATGGTATGTTTAGAAGACAGAAAAGCGTGCGCAAATGCGGCAATTTAAAGAGTTGATTTCCTCCAGCAAATAGGTGGAGGAAACTGCCGATTCCAATGAGTAACAGGCTTATCTCATTCTAAAAACAAAAGCCGGCATGTTTGTGAACAATGAAAGTGTCAGCCGCAAGTTCTTTTTAGGGATTAAACTCTTTTTTTTGTTTCCTATTAAGAGAAATAAAAAGTTGTCCAAAATCACAAAAACTAAGGTCAAAACAACAAAAATAAAAACAAAAGTTTAGCAAAAAAAATATATATATTTAAATTATTAAGCATTAATATGCAGACCAAACAGGGAGGGTTAAAAAGAAAATCTGAGACAAAACATTTGGCAAAAAAACATTAGTGGGTTAACTGAAATCAGAATATTCCCTCCCAAAAAATGAGGAACACAGGTTCTCCAGAGAATCTACTCTGAAATAGTGCATAGAGCTTTTCAGAAAACACAGACGCTGGAGAGATCAAATCACTATGGAGAAGCAGTAAAGGAAAGGGGAGAAACATGGGGGACCATCGGGAGCAGTTAAAGTGGACCAACACCCAGGGGTGATCGGCCCGGAAATCTATAAGATTCCCGGGCCGATCACCTCACTCACCACGGGACATCCGAGATCGGGATGTCCCGCGGGGTGAAACCCCCCAAAAAAACCCCAAACTCCTTACCCGATCCGCCGCCGCTTCCACCGCCGCCGCCTCCCACGCGCCCCTCTAGACGTGCGCGCGCCCGCGCCGGCCGTCTGTGAATGCCCGGCGCAGGTGCGCACACGTCGGCGGGGATTGGAATGCCCGCCGAAGTGGACCAAAACCCAGGATAGTCAAAATCCTGGGTGTTGGTCCACTTTAAGCACTTAGCCGGACAATCACGGATGGGGCAGGCCATTTGCAGTTCAAAACAGCAGATTTTCCTGGCAGAAGGTGCAAATTGGTGCTTCTCTCATGTGCTTGCCATTCGGTGCGGTTCATACACCCGCTGTGGGCACGCAGCCATTAATCATGTGCCTAAGCACAAGCTGAATCCTTTGCGCACTGCCTGAACGTTTTTGCGCTCCGACTATAAATCGACCCTATAGAGAAATTTACAGTTTTTGGCGCAGCGTTTCCATATGTATAATCGGTATGACAGGCTTTACTTGAAGTCACCTTAAAAAATGAGAGTAGCAGGTTTCTGCATAGCTCTCAGAGACGAGTCCTTTTTACCATGAAACTTTTACGCATCTCCTCCCCGTTCTTCTTTCAATCAGCTTTTCTATTTCCATGATGCAGCATTTTTTTCATCTGAACACAGATTGTCGTCCTTCTTTGTGAAGGGAGATTTAATTACACTTCGAGTGAGCAGCATCCATCATTTCCAGTTCGTGGCTCATCCAGAGCCCTTCCCATTACTTAGGAGACCATGCCACATTACATTTGAAGTTCTCATCCTACAGAAGTACTTGTGATAAGATGTTCTTTACAGAGGAATGTTACAAAACACAGTAAATGTCTGCCTGAGTTGAACAAGCTATTCTGAGGTCAACTATCTTCAAACTTTACTTGAGCCACACAGGTCCTCTGACCCTCAGGATTTGAGGCCAAATGATATTTTACCAGATTTGCTTTAACTACTCTATGGTTACTTATTCAAGAAAGATTCTGGGCCAGAGGGAACATGCAGAGGTAGTGCACTTTTGGGCAGGGGTCCTGGCCCCTGCCGGAACTCTAACACAGCTGCCGTGTTGCCGTCTGGACACAGCCTCGGACAGCCTGACCCAGCTCCCAGCAGCAAGCCCATATGCCCTCCCAGCAGCAGACAGCCTCGGATCCCGGCACCCCTACCTGTGGCGGACAGCCCTGGACCCTGGCATCCTTCCCAGTGGCTTCATCCCATAACCCTGGCTCCCCTCCCAGCAGAGGCATCCCTGGCCACAGGAGGTGAGCAGGGCGAGTAGGGGGGGGGGGGGGTTCTGCCACTCAGTGAGTTATAGGGGGCAGGGATTCTGCCACTCAGCATGTTGTGGGAGGACTCTGACACTTAGTGTGTTATGTGGGGTTCTGCCACTCAGCATGTTATGGGGGGTTCTGCACCTCAGTGTGCTATGGGGGGATTGTGCCACTCAGTGTGTTATGGGGAGGTTTTGCCCCTCAGTATGTTATGGGGGGTTCTGCACCTCAGTGTGCTATGGGGGGATTCTGCCACTCAGTGTGTTTTGGGGGGTTATGCCGCTCAGGGTGTTATGGAGAGGTTCTGCCACTCAGTATGTTATGGGGGGTTCTGCCTCTCAGCGTGTTATGACGGGGTTCTTCCACTCAGTGTTTTATGGGGGGGTTCTTCCACTCAGTGTGTTATGGTGGGATTCTGCCACTCAACATGTTATGAGGGGGTTCTGCCGTTAGGAGTGTTTTGGGGGGTTCTGCCACTTAATGTGTTATGGGGGTTCGGCGTCTTAGCGTAGTGTGAGGGGGGTTATGAGGAGATTCTGCCGCTCAGCATGTCATGGGGTGTTCTGCTGCTCGGTGTTCTATGGGGGGTCAGCCCAGGGAACTCCTGGCATATGCACCAACCTAAAAAATTAATGTTAAAATAATGGTAACCATCCCAGCCCTTTGAAATGTATGGGATATGGCCACACAGTGCAGGGTGGGTGTCCGGTCTTATCTGGTGCTGTAGGGAACTCATCCTGTCGTCGGTGCTGATGACAGACGGGACGCTACCTGGCACTAGCACAGGCGCTGTGGATTTTTGACTTGATAAATACGCCTTTTGCACTGGTACCTGACATTCACCTGACACCTGGCACTACCTGGCACTAAGTGACCTTAGCATTTCATAAATAAGCACCTTAGCATGATCCTCACCATGTAGGATTCAACAATTACCAGATACTGAAAGTAAAGGTTTACATGTTGCTACTTACAGATACAGAATATTGAATAAATAAAATAACCTAGTGTAATGCTTTTGACACATTGGCTTAATTTGTTTTCAGTTAACTATTTTTAGAACTAGAAAATTTGATGCAGTTATGCAGGTGCTCCAATCAGGTGTCTAAATATATATATATATATATATATATATATATATATTTTTTTTTTACCATTAGATTTGTTAGGGCAATACTCTTTTTATATCAGCACGGTGTCTCTCATGCATTTAAATGTCTAACTACTGTTGGCTTAGTAGAGGTCATGCGTATTAAAATGAAAATTTGATTGAGACGTTGTTTAAAATGGCACCCATCGGCATAAGGACACTTGTGTAATCTGAAATTAATATACTAGAATGCTGCACAGTCACTCTTTTTAAGGTTCCCTTCAGCTGCGGTTCCCAGTAGCACTAATACCTCTTCAATACTGTGGCTCTTAAATTAGACCCTGGGGATCCATTAAGTGGTGAGTTAATTTGATGCACTTTCTCTAAATGACTCTCCTGCATTCCTCCTCAGTTTTCCAGCAATCCTACAGGAACTAACTGATTGAGGAAGTGGCCTCCCGAGCACCTACTGTGTGTCCTTACCCACCCTCTCCATTGCATGAGAGTCAGTGTTTCTTTTCCTTTAGTCCTTGAACCGTCATTTAGAGGTCAGCTTCACAAACATGACAGTGTGGAGCCATGATTAGTCTATAATAGAACACAATTTGTTTCAGTTCTTAATAATATGCAGTTCTATTTGGGTATCCAGTTAATAAAATGAATTAGCTTGGACTACCAACAGTGCAGAGGGTAATGGCATTAATAGGGCACAGCCATCTTTGACCTAAGTCCAAAATACCCAGCACATCATAAAGTTAAAGTTGCATAATGTTCATTATCCACTGGTAAACAAGTGAACAAATAAATCCACATCCTTAATCAAGGTTAAATCATGGCTGACGTTTCGGGGGTGCAGAGTCCCCCTTCCTCAGGGCCGTAGAGCAAACAGGTTACCACTCAAAGAAGGGTTAAATAGATAAAAAGAGAAGAATTCCCGCCTGAAGTCACCGGTGATGTCATAACAAACACGTGGAAATAAGGTATAAATAATACATTAATTATGCCTGGGTAACATTCTTAGGATAAAAAAAAAGTATGAAAACAAAAAAACGCATGAAAATACTTACCCCCGGGGCCATGCGAGACAAAATCATGCCTCGGTCATTCCCCGTCGCTGCCGTCGGGTTCGCTGCCATTGGGTCATTGGTTGCAGGGCAGACTCATGTCCCCGCCCACTGGACGTCTGCTCTAGCAGGCAGGGACTCGGGCCCGTTGCCTAGCAACCAGGCTGCGGACCCCACAGCAGCGACAGCGATAGAGTCCTGTACAGAGTTGCAGCCCAGCAAAGGAAAGAATAAAAAGTGACTAAAAACTTAAATTATATTCATTTTAGATGCTGGGGAACAGTTTTTTAGGGGTTTGGGCTTTTCATTAAATGATGCTGAAGGTCCGGTTATAGATTTTTTTTAGTAACCTCCCCTTGTTCTGTCTAAGCACCAGGGGAGAATGGCATGGTGGGGGGGGGGGCTACACTTAGACTGAACATCCACTTTATTTTTTTCTACGTTTGTCCTTCAATGGGCAGACCCAGCTGGTCACTTCAAAAATGGTTGGATCTGGATCTTGGATCTGCTGCACAGAGCGACTTCCCCCCCAGCAGAGCGTGGCCCAGCATGCTCTGCTGTCTGTGCGGCTGCAGGAGCGCCGGTGACAGCACTGGATCCCAGGCGAGTTAAGGAGTTTTTTTAGTAACCTCCCTTTGTTCTGCCTAAGCACCAGGGGAGAATGGCAGGGGGGGGGGGCTACACTTAGACTGGACATCCATTTTTTTCTACATTCGTCCTTCAATGGGCAGACCCAGCGGGTCACTTGAATTGTTGGATCTGGTTCTTGGATCTGCTGCACAGAATGACTTCCCCACCCCCCCCAGCATGCTCTGTTGTCTGTGCGGCTGCACCGGTGACAGAACTGGATTCCAGGAGAGTTAAGGAGTTTCTTTTTCTTAGTAACCACCAGGGGAGAAGCACCAGGAGAGAATGGCAGGGGGGGGGGGCTACACTTAGACTGGACATCCTCTTTATTTTTTTCTACATTTGCCCTTCAATGGTCACTTTAAAAATGTATTCAAACCAGACCAAATCCAGTAAAATAAAATGCTGATGTGTAGTGGTGTGAAAAATATGAAATGGCAGGTCAGCGTTTAGGCCCTCACCAAGACCCCTCTACTACAGCAAGTTCGACCTGCTATTAGAGGGTTTGATGATCCGTGAATACCTACAATGCTTTCTTCTGCTTAGGCGCCCGACAACACAGTGCTTTTTCAATGACCCACTTTCATATTCTCATTTCAACACCGCAAAGGTTACTGAACAGTTTGAATGCTTTCGTTGAGCGCGGAATTCAGTGGCGAGATTTCGTTTTTGGCCTCAAGGAATCTAGAATTATCTTGAAGTCTGTAAAGCGGAACAGGGAAAAAGTAATCCACTAACCGACAAGTCTCATTACACAAAACGTGCTCCTTTTGTTTGTGAGATTTGCTGTGTTTCATCGTTCCATGATTATTACAGAGAGACAGATAGAAAAGTCGTTAGAAGCGTTTTATCTTTTACCGAGTTCAGATCTGATTAAAGCCATCTGTATAAAAGAGGGTAGTCATACAGAGGAGGAAAATGTCAGCACATAGCACCTGCAACCTGTTGCTGTAACCTTGCTGACAAGGACAGCAATCAGTAATGTTCTTGGATGAGCTCGTTTGTAAGAGAGTGTTTCTTTTTTTTTCATAACTACACCGCAGGTCAGGTGATGATTTAGAAAAGAATTCAGTGAAACACCATTAAAAACGTCACTAACAAGCCAATTGTGCAATGTTCCTTAAACTCAACCTTCACCCTGAATAAGAGTCTATTTTGTATGTTTCCTGCACCCTGTACATACACATTGCTCACATTAAAAACCATCCTACCTGCAGCTATTGCGTTTTCAGAGCCTTTTCACAACCAAGATGGCGGCCCGTGGAGTCTCAGGCTGTTTGCAGACAGGAAGTGTCTTCTGACTGTGCTGCTCTGCATTCTCATATTGCTGTCCTTTCCCTGACCTCAGCTCTGCTCCGTCTGTGCAAAGCACAGCTATAACCGGCCCCCTGCACTTTTACCCCCTCTCCTCTGTTCAGTATGTGATGCTTCTGAGGCAAGATGGCAGCGCCCGAATCCTAGAGTCCTGAACAGACTTGCAGCTCAACGGGGGAAAGAAAAATACATAAGTGACAAAAAATATATTCATTTTAGATGTTGAGGAATAGTTTTTAATTTGGTTTGGGTATTTTTGTTGTGCCAAAAGGATGTTATCAAGGTGCTGAGCTGATATTGATGAGACTTGGGGCCTTTTTTATGTTCACCGTTTAGCATCGCACATAGCGCCAGTTTTGGAGCGATGTGGACTACAATGGCGCTAGAAATCACAGTGTTGGATGCTAATTTGCTTTGATTGTTACACTAGGGATTTGCAGGCCTGTGTCAGCAGCTGTTGGATCCGACTGTCGTTTATCCCAGCGCTAGTGAGCGCCACTTTGTACCGCCGTCTTTTCGGCGCTGCATGGCATATTTATGAATTTTTCCTCCTTGTAAAGACTGCCACTGTATTTTTCTGATGCTGCTCAGCATTTTATCATTACAGTTAAGAAATCATTGCTGGGTACAAAAAAGACAAACTTTACAGTGCGTTAAGGCTGCGTTTTAGTTGTTGTCCAAATTATACATTTGTAACAAAACCGAGAAACAATTTTTCTATGAGAAAAAAATGCCATTTTGTGACATCTAGCTCCTGTGTTTCTATTACTGACAAGTCACATTGCAAGTGCTGTGCAAATAATTGTGTTTTATATTAGTTATAAAAAGAAACACTACAATCCAGTTCTGCCCAATGTGCTCTATGGGATTCTAACCTACAGCACCAGGTTTCACCCAGAGCAGCTGGCGATGCAACCTTTTTGGCGCTATTGTTAAATAGGACGCTAGCTGACGGCCGCATTGGTGCTGGCTATTTTTTGTTTCTTAAATTGCACTCTCTTTGTTTCTTAAATGCCTGCCTGTGTACAATAGCAACAGATTGCAGGTAGTGAAAACTGCTTCCATAAAACACACATTAGATAACAAAATAAAAAATAATAAAAAAAATACTAGGTCAGCTCCTAGTATGACAAAAAATATATAATTTCAAAAACTCCAACAATAGTAGACTTTCCCTTTAAAACAACTATTGACTAAAATAAGGCAATCTATGCTCCCACAAAAAAACAAATTTGGTGACTCAGACTATATGTTAATATAAGGTTCTTACCTGAAAGTATCTGTACATCAGCTCACAGAAGTATCAGGATGGGCGAGCAGGCTTCAGTGAGTAATTACAGTGTCTAAGTCTAATTGACTTTTTCAAATGGCCATTAACACAGTAAAACAGTGGGGGGGGGGGGGGGGGGGGTGGAGAAACTGAACTAATTCCTTGAGGTTAACATCAATCTTGTTCAGTACAGTAGTGATTTGGTTGTTTGAAGCCATTTCTCTGCTAGATTCAAGTCTTGAAAAGGAATCTTGAATCTGCGTTTTAAACATCAAGAGCATATCATTATTATTTTACCCATAGGGCAAGGGTGTCAAACTCATTTTCACTAAGGGCCAAATCAGCATCTTGATTGGCTTTAAAGGGCCGGTTAATAACAAGCATGAAGCAAAATGCAAGCACAACCATGAAATTGCATGGATTTGTTTTTCCTGGGACAGATGCAGATGCTAAATTATTTTGCCCAGGACAGTCCCAACGTTATTTTGCCCACAACAACCACAGAATTATTTTGCCAAAGGCAGATTTTGCCTAGGATTCTGGTGAGTTTCTGGGCACCGGAGTATGACCAATCAGCTGCGGGGGACTAAAGGAGTGTATTTTATTTATCTGAAGTTATGTATCCTACTTGTTTTGTTTAGAACTAATGTAACTCCACAATCATTACATTTCACAGAACTACGTAGATGGATAGATAGGAAAAGCCAAGACATTTGAAAAATAATAACTGAGCAGTCTACTTAACCCTTTCTCCTCTCTTAGTTATTTCATTGACAGAACAAATTGTGAATGTAGTCTCTACTGGAAACAGTCCAAAAATATCCAGAGGGCCCCCCTGTCATCCCTCTCTTCCAGATAAACTTTGATAAACAAATATAATTAAATAATAATTAAAACAACCCCCTCATCTAGTCTGTGCCATCTGGTCTCACCATCTGATGTGGTGTCACATCAGCAACCCCAAACAACCACTTCATATGATAGCCACCGAAATGGACAACATACCAACAAATGACCATTGTTCCCCTTGCTGTCCCTCAAGTCCTTCAAGAGTAGAATGGTGTTGTGCTTAAGAGACTTTCATTCTCTCATATACAGTTAGGACAGTACATACTGAGATCATAAAACAGTAAAAGAAAATATTAGGCAAGAAAGAGCCTGTCACCAAGACTACACCCCCAAATATAATGCTACACAATTATGTACCAAAAGTAGGAAATAGTGAATTAAAAAAAAAATCAAAATCAACAGCCATTATTAGCCTTTATGTATAAGCTTCCTGACCTGAATAAGGGGAAACCTTGTTGGCACTGTATGTACTGCTATGGTGGTACAATGCTCCTTGTATTGTCAATGTGTGTGCTGTTCCAGATGCCAACCAAGGTTCGATTGCTACTTCTGTGCCACGACCTGTTGCCAACCCATGCCACATCTGATTGCATCTCTGTCTGATTACGTCTGTGCCAAGGCAAACAAGGAAATGTTAAGCAAGACAGAAATGTCTATGTGTTTCGGGCAGATCTAGCCCTTGGTCATGATTAAGGGCTAGATCTGCCGAAACGCATGGAGGCTTCCGAACCTGTCATGTTTTTATGGTGAATGGGGTTGCTTTTTATGAGGATTTATGGACCTAATACATGTGAGTGTTTCTATATTTAAACTTTGTTCACTGCACATTTCCTTTTTTGTGAATGTACTCCTGGAAGTTATTATCTTCACATGACCTTGCAAGTGGATCAGTTGGTGAAAGTGATTTGGAGCTGGCGTCAGCCCTGTTGCTGACCCATAACACGTCCTTTTGGCACCGTGAGCCATGTTTGTCTATGTAGTTACTGTTGACCCAGTGTTATGTCTGACCATATGTCTGTGTCCAGCTTGTTGCTGAGTGCTGACCAATGCCACAGCTGACAACATCTCTGTACCAAGCCCTCTTAGAAACCAGACCATGTGTCTGTTGCCAACACAGCATTACATCTGACCATGTTGAGCACCACATCCTGCTGGCAGCTCTTGCTGTTCCTATAGCCAACATTTCAGGTGGTACCACAGCCACATCTCTTGCTGCTACACCTGGAGCCACTGGTCAACTGCCATCTCTGCCCTCTGGCTAGACATGAACTGTAGAGTGGCCTTACCCACACAAGCTGCTCCCTTGCAAACCAATAAGACTCCTTTGCTAGTTATGCTTCAACAGATTCTGAGTTCTGTACATAGTAAGTCAAGGGGGTGGGAGTAGCTCCATCACTATTACTTATACAAAATTAGTTTTTATTACATTACTTATTAATTACTCTTATTTATACATAGTAATATAGTGTTTGACAGTGAACCTGGTGACCTGCCAAACACCAGCTCCCCAAGCTGCATCTTTCCAACACCTTTTCAAATGTGTCTTCTGATCTCTCTCTCTGAACATATTCTGGGTACCCCATTGGGGTAAAACAAGTTGTAAATATTCAGCATCTCCCCTGTAGAGCTGTTTCATCACCAAAACATCTCAATTTTGTAAAAAAAAATATTTTGTGTTGAGCAAAAAAGGCTTTCTAAATGTACTGCTTGGATATTAAAAAAAAACTGGCACGGCACCACCAAAGTGAGTCGAGCTAAGCCAAATCTTTTAATTATCCAGTTAGATGACTATAGTAAGATACATTCTAATTTTTGGTTTAGCGTTAAAGGACCATTTTCTGCTCCATACATAAACCCGTTTTGGAATTGTAAGCTTGTGCTCTGCAGGCTAGATTCTAAATAGCTTTAGTCAATCTCTGTAAAACATATAAGAAGTGAATAAGATTCAAAGTTTACTAAATGCAAAAATTGCCTTTTACTGATGAGAAATTCAAGCTACATAAACATAATTTACGCATTTTATGTGAGCATTAAAAGGCATTGCCACAGTCCATATAAACCATGAACTATTAGAGCTTTTTTTTCCCTTTAATCCAATTCACATTTATTACAAGTTGAGTGCAAACGATAAATTGCGCTAGTCAGTTGGATGTTATGTTGAAGTCATTGCAAGGGAAGGCTTGTAAAAAAATGCACTCACAGAAAATCCTTCTGCCATAAAAAAAAAAAATAAAAAAGGCTTTCGTATATTTTTGCTTTACTGCTTTAGGCATATTCAGTTGGAAAGCACCTTACAATAGCGAGGAATGCTCCAATACTATAACAATTTTGGCTGCAAAATGCATTTTTGAGCGTATATCAAAGTGTTTCTGTTTGATAAGCCCCATTGCCACATCCCCCATTCAGAATAAATACGTAGGTTCCATTTTTTTTCTTCCTTTTTTATCTTTTTCGGCTCTGGTTGGTTTATAGCCACAGGAGGTGTATTTTTCATTTTCCCCCTCACTCATGCTCTTTTCATTTAGCAACTCTAATTAGCAATGAATAAACACTTCATTGTGGAAACAGAATTATGTTTGGGTTGTCAAACAATATACAAGAATCTTCTATGGTGCTTTAAATATCTATCAATTTATGGATTCTGAAGAGGTAGGAAGATGAATGTTAACAGAAACTAACACAACTTGCAGTGCTTGATTTATGAAAAGTGGGTCAAAGGAAAACAGTGCTTCTGCTAACCGAAATCAATCACACCACTGCTTTCATTTACTACATGCTCTGTTTAAAGGAAACTTTTGTTTGCAGCAGCACATTTTGGTGTAGTTACCATTCATGTTGAGTAATGTGCTATATAACAAAGAATATTTGTATGCCACACTTCTACATGGTGTGCATTGCCCCAGCTGGTCACCAGCCTTTGTTCAGGTGCCAAACCCAATAAAGCAAAGCCCCTCGCTCTCAGTGGCAAAACTAAATGTCAACGGGCCCTGGTACCAACATTAGATAGGACCCTATATTTTAACTGAATTGGATACAGCTAAACAAATAAATACTGAAACGGCGAGGACAAATTATGTTTCTTTTTTCTATACATGATTCAATGAGAACACAAATATAAGAAATGATGCAAAGAAACAACAATGATGAAGCCCCATGACCTTATGGGCCCGGTGCGATCACAACCTCCGCGCAACATGTAGTTATGCCCCTGATCACTCTCGATCTGAAGGTGTTTTACTCTCCAAGGCATGACACCTGGAAGTGCAAATGGTCAGGGCAAAATAGGAGCTAAGGCCACTGAAATGGACCGGGTAGTACTAGTTCAGAGCAACTATCCAAAGAAATGTTTGTTGGCAGTGTGATTTAGCAAAAGGTAAGTTGTACTCCAGGTGTCACGAGGGAGAGAAGAATGCTCAATTTAGAATGTAGAGGAGTATTGCGGTAATCAAAGCATAACTTGATGGGATCGGTTAAGGTGACAAGCAAATGTAGGTCAGACAAGCAATGGTCAGCAACTGATGTACCATGAATGAAAAATACACAGTGCAGCCTGCGCAACAAAATTATGTAGCGCTATCACTGTCAAGGCTACCATTTAGTTTGCCAATTGATAAGCTGCAGGTTTAGCCAATTTCCTCTAGCTCATGCTCTAGATATGCAAAGATTTCTAGTTCTGGTGATGCCTGCTCATCGGGACATTCTTCCAGGCGCTAAAAGGACAGTAAGTATCTAAGTTACCAGCAGCACCAGAGTTTCACAATCATATGATACCATCACATCCATGGTGAGGCCTGACTAGGGGAAACCAAAGATCTCAGGCTGGTGCTGGAGTCTACTAGACAAAACTCAAAGTTTGACTCAGCAGCTCAAAATCTAAAGGCAATCCTGGCCTTCAGTAGACATACTCTCAAAGAGAAGGGGCTGCATAAAATGCCCCATGTAGTGTAGCCAATGAATCAAGGGGATAGAAAAGCATGGATCTCCTGGCATCAATGACATGGCAACACGTTCAGGTGTGACCCAGGGGTGTAGGCAGGTAGAAGGCAACAACTGTAGTTATATTTCATAGCAAGTAGTCAATGACTGGCAGCAAGATGCGTAACCCAAAATCCAAGCAAAGGTCAGCAATGAGTAAGAAGAATCAAAAACAAGGTCCTCTCTAAAACAGGGCAATGGCTCAGAAGGATCGGCCCTACAAAGATTTTCATGGTGCCTTAGCTCCCTATTGATAGGCCTTTTGATAGCATCACCACCTATGACACATACATTTATCCTACTTATCCATTGACTAGCTTTACCTGTATCTGCATTACAGAAATATACTATTATATTCAAATAAGCCTATACAATCAAAACACATATCTATCAACTGAGCTGGCAAGAAATATTCAATATATATATAAGGGTCTTTTCACACTTGTCACACTTTCACACTCCGCTTGTGATACGTTGGGCAATACAGTCACAAAGCAAGTGAAAATGCTGCCTATCATTTTTCATGGGCCAGAACACATTTATATGCAGTGTACATATGTGAACTAGCCCATTAAAAAATAATAGGCAGCATTTTCCCTTGTGTAGTGACTGCGTTGCCCCACACAGAGCAAGCAGACAAGTGTGAATAGAAACTAATTAATGCTTATACAATCATATTTATTGTTAAAACTAAACAATCCCCAAATAAAACACAATTAAAAACACAGAATGAAAAGGCAGTAACAGTGACTGCCGGACTATGTATAAGACTTTCCATTTACAATAAGGCGCATATAATATAATGTAATATAATATAATGATAATATAAACACATAATACATATATTCAAAATTACCTCTATTTTGTAAAATTATATATATAAATAGTAGGAGACCCTGTATCCATTGTGCATCCAGAATTTTTGATCAGTCACTCGCAGCATGATGCCTGGGTGGTGAATGGACCACAGTTGAAGCATGGAGGGAGAGGTACAACTATAATCACCTAACATTTGCTTTACTTTTTTCCCCTCTGATACTATTTTTCTTCTTTTCCTCTTCTTTCTACCTTTCACCTTTCTCCATTTTTTCTCTTTTTTCCTTGTTCTTATCTGAAATGTATTAATGTCAAAAAATTTTTTTAGAACAATTAGTCTGATTAACATGCCTAATAGAGTGATGGAACACTTGTATTCCTACTTGTAAGTCCAATATACAATATAACAATGCAATGGTGTCAAGTAAAATTACCCAAGACATGTGGGATTTAGCTGTATGTAACAAATGCTTATAAGGATACACATGAGTGTTTATTATAAATTCTATTTGTCACAATTGTTGGATAACCATTTTATTCAATTATATAAAAACTAATGAAAATATAAAATAATATAATAAGTGTGTGTGTGTGTGTGTGTGTGTGTGTGTGTGCGCCAAGGGATTTAATAATATATATCCACGTGTATAATAAAGCAGAATATCAAAAAAATTACATTTAAAACATCAGAATAAATAAATAAGTGAATGGATAACTAACTCAAAATCATTATCCTTTGTCCGCCAGTCACGGAAACCAACCCCTCCGATATGTTTACCCAGTTCTTCTTTGTGGATTTTCTTTTTTTTTTCCAGCAGTAATGCATTTTCATATAACCTCAGCTTTATATTACATTGGGTTTTTTGGACCTTTGGGAAAAAGCCATCTGTTGATAAACAGATTGTTAGAATATTTTTTTTTCACTTCCAGTAGTGCAACTAGAACAGGCAATAAGCATTATTAAAAATCTGCTTCTTATTTTCTACATATTTACAAAAAGCCTTTACAGCTAACACAGATGGGAAACTACAAGGGCATGTACTGATGCGCTAAATGGTTTAATCAGCTTTATCAGTATGAAACCACGTTTTCAGGTTAAAATCATGCCTGAAATGTGCTCATATTTTCTCCAGCAAAATAGGCAGCTATGGAGGAGACAGCCGTTCATACCAATCCCTGGCTCAGCTGCTTTGATTTAGTCTTTACATCAATAGCCTGTGTCACTACCCTAGGTGACCTCTAGCGGGAGAAAGATACAGCCAGTGTGAAACTTAAAGTGGACCTCTTTTAAACCTCCCTCAGGCAATCAGTGAAGTAAGCTATATGAGACTGCTTAACTTCTTGGAGATGTTGCTGCATGGGAGAAGCCATCTTGCCACCATTTTGAAGCCCTGCTCCCGAAAGACCCACAGTCAAAATTACCCTAAATCCTGTTAAAATATCGCTTTATTTAAAACACATCACCTATAACCACTCATCACTGTTCAGAAAGCTCTTAAAACAATTTTTGCAATGCTCAGCGACTCCCGAAGCCATTGACTGACATTGATACATAGGCCCTTATTCATCAAGCGATAGCGCCAGGTAGTGTCTGACGAGCGCCAGGTAGCGGCAGCTAACGGCGACTACCGACTCAAGTACGCCCGGTGGCGGTCACAATGACGCATTTATCAAGCAAAATGAGGCTAGCGCCGGCGAGAGCAACGGCTAGCGCGGCATTCATCATGAAGCCGCCTGGACCGAACAGCGCCGCTGCAAATTCCCTCACAGCGCCAGGTATGAGCTGTCGCTCCCTGGCGATGTCCAATGCATTTCAATGGAGCAATCTATAATTATTCATAATTAATTGGTAATAATTTTTTTTTTTATATTTTTAATGTCAAAAAATCGGAGAACACTTCTGCAATGTTAGGATTTATTTTTAAGTAAAAAAAAAAAATTAAAAAAAATATGTGCAGAATTGATCTAACAGGTCTGAGATTAATGTATTCATATTACAAAATGATTCTAAAAACATGTATAATGTTACATTCAAAAAATATGGTTGTTTAGGGGTTAAAAACTAGTTAATACAGATCGCCGCCAGCGCTCTGGGGTTTAAACAAGGAATGGACAGCGACAGCACATTCGGAGCGTGATTTGTTGATGAATATGAAGCTAGCCGTTCGCTCTGGCCATTCGTTGTCAGGCGCTCACATACAACGCTGGACCTGTGAAACAGCGACCCCCCAGCCCGTATTCAACATTACCGCACACCGACTGAGTCGCTGTCATCAAGCTAATGCCGGCCAAGCACAGCGAATACTGGCTGGCGCTGAAAAAATCACGCTACAGTCGCTCATCTGTCGCTACCTGGCGCTATTAATGAATCGGCCTCATAGTAACATTCATCCTTTCCAGTAGCTGTTGTTTCAGTGTGCATGTGTGTGTAACATGCTGATCCCTTTTCCCTGACTATATATCTCTTTAAGTTTGATGTGATCTGCTTATAGCAAAATCCCAAGATCTAGACATCCTGCCTTGTGTGGAGAAACAATATCACACAGGTACACTGCAGCCATGCTGATCTTTACATCAATGCAGCCAGTTAGAAAAGGATATTATATTTTTTTAATCTAAAATTCTGTATGGAAACAGATAATAGAGCTGATTCAGCACCATGAAAAAAAATGTTATAATCATAATATAATCATAATCATTTTTTTTTCCTAAATGCAATTCAGCACCATTCTTGTTTGTGCATATTTTTAAAATAATTTGCACAGCTAAAATGGTTCTGAATTGCACTATGGAAAAAAAATCTCAAAAAAATGAGAGACAAATTCTCACAGTGCTTAATGAGCCCTAAAATCTCTCTTTGGATGATTGAGCTGATCATAAGGAAGCTCCCAACTCAACTGCAGTGTGTGTGTGTGTGTGTGTGTACTAAAAAAAGCTCCCCCCTTCCCCCGTGCATTCTCATGTGTAAGCAGGGCTCTCAGGTGTGATCCAAGTAATTCTAAGCGTGCAGCTATTCCACAACATCTGATTATACAAAGGTTAGTAATAGGGTGGATATTCCTGGAGGTGTCTGCAACATGGAAAATGATTTAGCTTTACTGGAGCTTTACTGGATAGATGGTCAAAACTGGGGAAATTAGAGTTTAATGTCTCTAAATGTAAAATCATGCACTTGGGTAGAAGGAATCCCTGCTCTGAGTACCGTATGGGCAGCACTGTGTTAGCCAGGACCTCGGAGGAGAGAGATTTAGGGGTACTGATTACTGATAGCTGCAAGATGAGTGGACAGTGTAGCCAGGCAGTGGGAAAAGCAAGCAGGATGCTCGGCTGCATAGCTCGAGGCATCACCAGTAGGAAGAGGGAGGTTGATGGCGCTGTATAGAGCCCTGGTGAGGCCACGGCTAGAATACTGTGTGCAGTTCTGGAGACCTAAAAGACATTATTCAAACTGAATGGGTCCAAAGGCCCAACAAAAATGGTAGGGGCTTATACTTAAGGAGAGACCTAAAGAACTTAATTTGTACAGTCTGGAGGAAAGAAGGGAGAGGGGGGACATGGTTGAGGCCTTTAAATGTGTGAAAGGATTGAATAAGGTTCAGGAGGGAAGTGTTTTTAAGAAGAAGCTTAATGATAGAACAAGGGGGCACAACCTGAAGCTAGTCGGGGGGAAGATCTGGAGCAATGTTAGAAAATATTATTTTACATAAAGAGTAGTAGATGCTTGGAACAAACTTCCAGCAGAAGTAGTTGAAAAATCGACACTAAGTGAATTTAAAGTGGAACAAAACCCAGGATTTTGACTATCCTGGGTTTTGGTCCTTGCCCCCGGGGCAACCTGATCAGAGGTGCCCCGCTGTGTGAAACCCCCCAGGTCGCCCAAACAAACTTTAACTCACAAATGCTCCCCTGCTAGAGTGATAGAGGTGATGTGGCTGCTGCTCACACGTGTTGTTGCACCAGGAAAGAACCACATTTATGAAAGTGAATCTGGTGAGCCACTTTAACAGCGCCATGTAGCGTCACATGTAGGTGGCTCAGTGTATAGCGCCTAGCTTCCAGAGCACCAGGAATTACCTTTCGCTCACTTTCACTCTCTCATACATTTCAATGGCCGTTCATTTGCTTGTGTTTAAACAGGGTTTTTGACATTTTTTGTTTTGCTCAAATCATTGTGTGACCTCTCCTGGCTGCAACCAAATACTTTTAGAAAATTTTTTGACTTTCTATATTTATATGCAGGTCTTTACATTACAGGTCTGGCAGCGTTAATGTGTTAATGTCGCTGTGTTAACGTTAATCACACAGCGTCTGGCGCTCTATGCTATAGCGACCAGACATAGAGCGCCGACGCTATGTGTGTGTCCTTTTTTGATAAGTATGGCGTGGAGCACTGAGCTGGCGCTACCTTTCGCTCCCTGCAGCGCTCTACTGGTGTTAGAGCGCCCAACATACATCACATTCATCATTGAGGGCCAGGTTACTACAACGACTGAGGGGCTATGTTACAGCGCCCGATACCCGTTTACAGCTTCTACTAGCGGTCGCTCTAAGCGCCGCTATACAAACACTCATTTACCGATACCTGACCCAGGAGAAGTGGGCTTGAACCACGCAGCGCGTCGCTGAGAGGTAAGTGGGGAGGACTAGGGGCGTTGGATTGGTAGATACAATCAGAGTCTGATTATAATTGATAATTGGCAACATGACATGGCGGATGCTTGCAGAGATGAGTAGGAGCACTATTAGTTGGTAGAACTAGCACTCACAGCACTTTAGGCACTTATGCACTGAATTATTGCACTTTATTGCTTAGTTTGCACAATGTTTTAGTAGTATCCAAGGCTGCTTATAGCCTTAATGAAGGAGCACAGATCACTAGTAAATGTAGTTTAATATGGATTCACTTATGTAGTATCTCATCATGCGGGCGTCTGTTAATGTATATGTATGCCATTAATACTCTAAAGTTAGAGGTATATGAAATTATATTATATGATTGGTTAGACACACATTGTGAGTGTCTCATATATTAGCCCCAAAAAGTTCCTCCCCACTTGGATTTTTTATATATATGTTTTTTAAAGTGTGATGTCGTGTGATATATGTTATGTACTGACAGCATTTGATGAATACATTTTCATCTATTTTTGTAAATTGTGTGCAGCCTGCTATATGGGGATATAAAGGTGGGCTAGCTCTGAAAGTCCACCAGGTGCAGAGATTAAGTTACAAGGTTGGTCCCATAGGCTAGCACTAGAGATGAGCGAACCGGTTCGGACGAACCGGAATTCGCTCCGAATTTCAGGAAATATTCGATTCGGCACGAACCCGAATATTTTGTGGTTCGTGCCGATCGAATTTTTCCTGAAATTAAAAAAAAAAAATGCCGGCATGGTGGGAGCGGGCCGGCCGGTTCCGCTGTCAGCGGAGCCGGCCGGCGGGCCGGTAAAGCCGGCCGGCCCGCTCCCACCATGCCGGCATTTAAAACCCCCCCCCCAAAAAAAAAAGCATTTTTGCCGGCATGGTGGGAGCGGGCCAGCCGGCTCCGCTGTCAGCGGAACCGGCCGGCCCGCTCCCACCATGCCGGCATTTAAAAAAAAAGCAAACACTTACCTGCAGGTCCGGAGCGTGGAGGCCGGCGCCGCTCTCAGCTGTCATCTGAGGGCGCGTCATCAGAGGCGCCCTAACACCATGCCGGCATTTTTGATGGGGAACTTCGTAAAAGTTCGATTCGGCCGAACCCGAATTTCTTTGTGAAATTCGGCGAATCGGCCGAATCGAACTTTTCAAAAGTTCGCTCATCTCTAGCTAGCACCGATAGTAATTCATAGAAGCTGTGCATACCCAGAGGTAGAGTTGAGTAATTTACATTACATTTACCGATACCTGGCGTTAGAGATGAGCGAACTTCTTGAAAGTTCGATTCGGGCGATTCACCGAATTTCCCCAAGAAATTCGGGTTCGCCCGAATCGAACTTTCACGAATCGCTCATCTGAAAAAAAAATGGCGACATGGTGGGAGCGGGCAGGCCGGCTACGCCTGTCAGCGGGCCGCCGCCGGCCCGCTGACAGCGTAGCCGGCCTGCCCGCTCCCACCATGCCGGCATTTTTTTAAAAAGCAAACACTTACCTGCATGGTCGGAGCGTGGAGGCCGGCGCCGCTCTCAGCTGTCATCAGAGGGCGCGTCATCAGAGGGCGCCTGAGAGCGGCGCCGGCCTCCACGCTCCGACTATGCAGGTAAGTGTTTGCTTTTTAAAAAAATGCCGGCATGGTGGGAGCGGGCAGGCCGGCTGCGCTGTCAACCTCCACATTGAATAGGAGTTCTAATTATCTAAGTCCAGGCATATTGAGGAAATGGTCATTGTGAAGTGCTGGACTAGAATAAAGTCACTCTGCAGGAATGGGTCAGGTTGGCGCCTGCGCCGCCGTGTGTCTGTCTATTGTAGAAGCCGTAGCATTAGTAAATGGATGTTGGATCACTTTAACTGTAAATCTATCTCTGGGGTTGTTGGCGAGGGTGAAGGGTTATAAAAAAATTGCCAGAAATCATAGTACATATTTTTTCCTAGCTTGCACATTCTTCTTTAATCAGGCTTGCTCAAAAAATTAGTGACTTCATCTCCCATTTGGCTCTGGGAAGCATGGGAAGAGGGTAAAAGTTGCAGATAAGATTGGCCTTCCCTTGAGATGTTTCATTACTGTATTGACGTGCGCAGTAAATCCTGCATTTCTTTTACAACACGCTGAAGGTCACTACTGCAGTCTGATAATAATGAGCCTCATAAGCTAGTGTCTCATCTCAGCATGATGTTCAACAGATTGCACAAGAAACACTTCCATTTCTTTTTTTACCCTTATTAGTTTACAAGAGCTGAATGCATCTTTTGGGCTTAGGAGTTGTTATCTACGAGGTGCTGTAAGGCTTAATTCCCAAAGCAAATCATAATTGGATGAGCCGCTTTCTAGTTATGTAACAAATGCTGGCAATTGCTGGCACCACAGCTCATATAAAGCCGGGGTGATTCGGGGGATGTACAGTAAAGGCATGCAGTGCTCTTTATGTGCGTACAGTATATAAAAATCATATAAAACTTTTTTATAGCTGGCAAAAAGTTTTAAATAGCTAACTTATAATAAAACCGACACTGGCTGTACCAAGCAAAAGGTTCAAAGCCAATAAGGAGATGAGATGACATGAAGTGCTGTCTGTAATACAAAGCTGACATCAGCACTGGGCTTAGCAGGGTCGGGCCGGGACCCCTGCACCTTGGTAGGGCCCACTTCATATATATATCTTTCCCACTCCCAGGATACAGGGGCGTGCTGTAACCAGGACGGGGCATCAGACACTGGCGACTGGCCTTTGGGAGAGCTTCCTTATGTCTTCCCTTCTTTCTTTATCTTTTTCTATGACATTCCTTCTCTTTTATTTCTGTGTCATGCCCTCTTTTCTTTCTCATTCCTTCTATCCTTTCTGTGCAATTCATTCTATTCTTTCTTTCTTTGTCATGCCTTATTTTCTATTTCTTTGTCATTCCTTTTTTCCTTCTGTCATTCCTTATTTCTTCCCCTTGTCTTTATCTTTTTCTATGTCATGCCTTCTTTTCTTTCTCATTCATTCTATTCTTTATATGTAATGCATTCTATTCTTTCTTTCTTTGTCATGCCTTATTTTCTATTTCTTTGTCATTCCTGCTTTCCTTCTGCCATTCCTTATTGTTTTCCTTTTTCTTTATCTTTTTCTATGTCATTCCTTCTTCTCTTTCTTTGTCATGCCCTATTTTCTATTTCTGTCATTCCTTTAATTCTTCCTTTCTTTCTCGCTCTTTCTTTCAGACTTTTTTGGTAATCCTTTTCTTTCTTTGTTTTCATTTCTTGCAGTCATTCCTTCTTCTTTGTTTCGTTCTTTCTCTCCTTGTCAAGCAGAGCAGCTTTGCCATGTATTTCATAACGGGGAGGCCAATTCATTAATAGCGCCAGGTAGCGACAGCTGAGCAACTGTAGCGGTATTTTCACAGCGCCCGCTAGTAGTCGCTGTGCTTGGCCGTTGTTCGGTAGTTGATAGCGACTCAGTCGGTTTGCCGTAATGTTGAATATTGGGTGACGAGTCGCTATTTGACAGGTTCCGCGCTGTATGGGAGCGCATGATAGCGACTGGCCCTAGCGACCAGCTCCCAGCATATTCATTAACAAATCACGCTCCAAAAATTCTCGCGCTGTGAAATGCATGCTTAAACCCCAGAGCGCTGGCGGCGATGGGTTAAAAGTAGTTTTTTAACCCCCAAACAACCATATTTTGGGAAACCAAAAAAAACAAGTTTATAAAAACATTTTGTAATATGAATACATTAATATCAGACCTGTAATATCAATTCTGCACAAATTTTTTTTTTTTTAAATATCTAACATGGCAGAAGTGGTAACAGAAATTTTCACATAAAAAAAAAAAAAAATTATTAACAATTAATTATTAATATTTAAAGATTGTTCCATTGAAATGCATTGGAGAGCGCCAGGTAGCGAGAGGTCATACCTGTCGCTGTTCAAGGTCGGACACTGGCGCTGTGGGCTGAGGCTGGAATAATGATGAATGAGTCGCTATCTGGCGCTATCTCAGTCGCTAAGCAGGATTGGCTTGATAAATGTGTGATTGTGGTGGGGAGCCGGCGTTCTCGTGGCGGCCGGTGACCGTCATTACCGTTCGCTCACCAGTCTCTACCTGGCGCTATCCCTTGTTAAATAAGGGCCTAAATTTCCTTCTTTAAAAGAAAAGTTGATTTCCATGACATTTTTGAAAGTGTATTGTAACCAACATCTACAAGAAGAGAGGGGTGACCGCTGTACACACAGAACACTGCTGCTATAGCTACTGATGAGGTGAGGGAGCTCACTCAACCTTACACATGCCCAGCAGTGGTTCTGTCTGTACAGGACTCCGTTTTCTCTTCTTGTAGGTCCTGAACTGGGATGCCCAGCTGTGTGACACCCCCCAGAAAGTCGCTATTAACACATCTCTTCCTCGTTCTTACGGTGTGCAGGCTCTTGCCCAATGAGAGACATCTACCATGACTATGGGGTTGATTCAGAGCCATTGCCGAATAATTTGCCGGGGACCTTAATGTAACTTGCCGACAAGATTTTCCGGCAACTCATCTGATTCAAAGCCCCTTTTGAGATATTTTTGTTTGTGCGGATTGAAGCGAGAATTTATGGTGATAATTCTCACATGATTTTACAACTCGCAGTTGAATGAGTCGCTGTCAATGAGTTGTACTACTTTTCATCGATAAAATGAATTCCACTCCAGGCAGAAACTGAAAGTGAGCCTTTTTATTTATTTTTTTTTAATTAGATGTTATTTTTCTACTACAAAAAATGCATGAGGTCCACCCCTCCAAAAGGCAACTAGCCCGGGCACCAGCAGGGGCGGACTGGCCATAGGGAGACCCAGGACAATGCCCGGTGGGCTGAACTGCTTTGAGGCCAGTTGGGATGCTGCTTTTAACACCCACATTGAATGCATGTCCCCTCAGCCCCTTGTACCCAGTCCCAATGTAACCACAAACCAAGGAACCCCAGCCCTCAATGCTATAGCCCTGGTATCATGGTTGGGGGGCCACAGCAGGGATGTCTTGAGCTAGCCAGGGGATTTTATTTTAGTCCACCACTGGGCACCAGGCATAAGGGCTTGTAACCCAGGCCACATGAGGCTACAAGCTCTTATGACCTTTGGTATAGGCTGGGGGCTTTTCCAGGGATGTCGTGGGCACCGTGCACCGGGATCTTCTGCACCCCTGGTGCCCCAAGTGGGGCTGTGGTTGATATGTTGGGTTACCAGCATGTCACCAGCCGAGTCCAGCAGGTGCCATGCTGGCTCCCAACCTTGGTGAACAAGCATAGGGGTCCCCTGGACAACGAGGAAACATGTGTTTGTACAAGCATTCTTGGGGGGTATCACACAGTGATTCGGCATGCCCCTGGGGCACGGAACAAAACCCAGGATAGTACAAATCCCAGGTTTGGTTGCGCTTTAAGTATAAGTCTGTGGTATTTGTCCCATATGTAGAGTGCCTCCCAGGGTAACAGTAATCTGGAGTAACAAAAAAAAAGCTGATTATGGGAAAGTAGTTGTTGTTAGTTATCTCTCAAGGACTTTGTGTGACACGAGAGGCAAACGACTGCCGGAAAATCCTTCTGCAGCCATTTGTTTGTGCCTGAACTTGTGTACACTCTCAGCCCATTAAAATAATAATTTCAAGCTTGAGCAGCTATGCTGGTGTGGTGCAGCGCTGGCCCGATGTCATGGGAATCCCAGACAATATGCTTGTTTGATGTCTGTCTCAAAGTGATTTGACATCTAGAAGAAGCTGTATCACAAACATTCATTATCTTGTCATTTAAGCACATGATGTATAATTAATTAACACAACCAAGAAATTGCAAAAGTGGGAAAGATCCCGCATCTGCATTGCAGAATAACACATGTAGTGGAATGGCAGAGATGAACTATTAGACGTGTGGAATTTATTTGCATGTCTTCCTGTGATGACAAAACTGAAGTGATTTGTTTTGGCACAATGCTGTATTTTTCTTAAAGTACAGCTGCTGTAAATTTCTCCAAGTATTGGTGCCTCCATGAATGATGGATGCAGATCATTGCACTCCTCAACAATATATCCTACAACATTAAGATGTCTTTCAGTGTTCATAGGATTAACTGGTCAACCATGGCTGTGCCAGGCCGGTGGGGTGCACTGCTTTGGAGCCAGTTGGGTTGCTTGCTTTGAACACCCACATTCAATCTGTGCCCCTTAGTCTCCCTCTCAGCCCCCTGTACCCAGCCCCACTGAACCAACAAGCCAATGAACCCCGCTATGCTATAGCCCCAGCATCATGGTTGTAGGGGTGGGGGCTCAGCAGGGATGTCTAGGGTCGGCCATGGGCTGGTAAACTCCCGGTCTGATTTTTGGCCCTAGTCCACTGCTGGCCATAGTGGTCATTCTTCTATTCAGAAGTAGGCAAGTTTTATTAAAAAAATCCCTATCTCAAAAGGTGGATAAAAGTATATCAAGTTACATATACAATCAGTGGTAGAAAAGTACTACATACTATTTATAACTAACAAGAAGCAGTATGATGCTCAAATTGTGGCTGTTTGGGTCCCTGGTCGTGAAGCAGCTCCACCTGATGCTCTCCTGATGTTCCCTGCAATGTTTCATATAGTTACACACAGTCCAACATTGAGGGCCAGCCTTATAATTTATAATACCTGCAATAAATCTGAAAGCATTACAAGCTAAACTGCAATATACACTTCATCATGCAGTTTAGCTGCTAACTGAATGTATCGTTGCTGGTAAGCACCAGGCATGGTCAGGGACCCAAACAACTGCCATTGGAAAATCATACTGCTTCTTGTTAGTGTTTTTATGAATATGGGGCAAAGTCTTTAGTAAAAAAATAAAAACAGGCTGATTTGGGGCACAGTGCTGGGGATAGAAGGTGACAACATAAACCTTTCTGGGGTATGATGGTCACCTAAAGTTGATCCACTAAATTTTTGTATTTCAAGTAACAAAAGATGGTATCAAACACTTTATGCTTAAATAAAATAAAAGTTATGCGTGAACTTAGCTACTTCCATCACAGTTATTAAATTCTTCAGCAGCTCCCTCTAAACTAGGAAGGTTCACCGGTTGAGAATCTTGTTGAGGGGTTTATTGAAGATGGCATTTTCTGAAAGTAAAAATATGTTATTTTTAGTTTTTTTCTCTATTTGCTTGATGTAGAAACTATCTTGGTTTCTTTTATTATTTTGGGCACAGGCCTATCATTTTATTTTACAATTGACTGTGATTTTAGTGGGTACTGGCATTATTGCAATAGAACTGAATATTGTACAATGAGAAAACACTGTATTTAGTGTATGGTGAATGAAGTTGATAGGTAGATGCATCGATTTACAAAGGACTAGAGCTTTCTATACACAGAGTGATCTTTGGGTCCAGAGATATCTTTTAAGCTGAATTATTTTGTTAAGCAATAGCCTTAAAAGAGCACCGTCAATAGATTCCCATCATTAGGAAACTATTTTTTACTTTCCACTGAAAATTGCATTGATCTAAAGCCAAGCTGATTTGCTCTCTTCAGACATTAGAGACTTATTTGTTCCCGTGAGACATTCGGCTTCCAAGTTTGTTTAATGTTGTTGAACATTTAATAAATCAGTTCTTTACGGGAGCAACAGGAAAAAAATGCCCAAGCAGTAAAGAGTAACATAAAACCTAATTTTTAACACATTTATGTTGCTGGCTGACTGGTGCAATACTGCAGAAGAATTAAGATGATTAATAAGAATAAATTAAAGGTATGAGCTCATTCCTTATGACAGACACAGCCTTTAAAAATGACACTAAGAGCAACATCATCCGTTTTAAAGTTCGCTTCATGAGTAATTGTTGGCAATTATAATGTCTTTCCGCTAAGATCCATATATAACACTGTCTGATATGAGAACATTTACATAACGGTGCAATATGCTCGTGTCATGTCTATTGCAGATAGAGAAACACAAAAGTCTGATTGCCGTAGGTCTATTCGTTATATTGTTTTGTTTTTTTTTGGCCTAAGAAAATACTCATGTTTATCCCTCCTTTTTGAAACTATGCTCCAATTTTGTTTCAGGTACCATCTTGGACCTTATTCACAGATCAGGAACAGGCTTGACCTTGACACACTAAATTCCTCCTTCACCCCTTAGCTTCATAATTAAAAAAATATGATCCACTATCTGCTCACATTGTATCTGGTATTTCCTATTGCAGGAGGTACCAACCACCAATAGCGGCCCCCGCTCCTGCACAATGACAGGTTGGCCAAATATAGAGGCAACAGCATTCATTATAACTAAGCCCGGGCTGGGAGTTTTGAAACTCATGCTGCTGCCTCTCTCATCATACTGTACAATGTAATAAGCAGGACAGAGTCCTGCTGATCTTTTCAAAAAGCTGACCAAATTCCCTGCTGTGTAACTTTGTAACAGCCAGGCACATGACTGCTGTTTACAATGTAACAACGGCAGTTTCCTGAGTTTCATGGTTTAGCAGCCACAACCTGCTATTACAACAATGTAATCAGCTAACAGCTTTCTGTGATGTTTGAGTTATCTCTCAATCGCACTGAATGCCACATATGTATGGGTGTGATTCAAAGTACAAGAAAGTTAGGTCCAAGATTGTGGCCATGAACTTATTGGGTTTATGGCCCTGCAGCACATCCCCTACATTCATTGCAATGGAGGGGGGGGGGGGGTGCTGAGGTGGGGTTATGTGTCATATCGCAATGAATAAAGTGGGCATGCTGCAGGGCATAGCCTGACACATTGATGGCTGCCACCCTGAACCAAAGAGGCTTGATCACCAATCTCAGTGAGATGTACACCTGTGGGTCCTTGTGAGATTTGTTTCAGAAAATATGAGTAGCGCCATATTTTATTTTTGGCTGCCCAATGCCTTTATTTTTTAGACCTTATTTGTCTATAGAACATTCTTTTGCCATAAAATTGTCAAAGATTTTTAGCAGCCCATCAACCAGCTTCACTGTTGAGCAGAGCCCAAGCTCAGACATCTGTTTGAAGTTTGAGAACCCGAACAGGTTCACCCAACACTACTGTGAGGCCACAGCTAGAATACTGCAGACTCTGCAAACCTCACCTACAAAAAGACAATATTCAAATAGAACAGGGCCAAAGGCAAACTTCAAAAATGGTGGAAGAACCAAAAATCAGGAGAGACTTAAAGAACTTAATGTGTACAGTCTGGAGGAAAAAAGGGAGAGAGGGGACATGATTGAGAGCTTTAAAAATGTGAAAGGATTAAATAAGGTTCAAGAGGGAAGTTTTTTTAGGAGTTGACTAAGGGCCTAATTTATAATGTGCAACTGTTAGCAACTGTTTTGTGGCTATAGCGCCAGCTTCTGAGTGTCAGCATTCCGGTCTAATCTGGCGTTGTGCTGGGTACTACAATGACTACTAGCAGGCATTGTGCCAAATGATAATTAATTAGCTTTGATTGTTGCACTGGGGTATTGGCCAGCCTATGTCAGTGCCTGTTGGACCCGCCGGCCGATTAACCCAGTGCCAGTGAGCGCAACTTTCTACAGCTGTTTTTCCGGAACTTCCCAGTCTAGGACAGGAAATATTTGGCTCTAGAGACTTTGACTTTAGGGCCGAGCTGAATAGGTTTTGGTTCTTTTTACAAACATATTTTGCAATCTTTAATTCAGATAAACTGATTGTGACTTTCCCGGGTTTTGTTCCGTTCTCCGTGGGCATCCTGATTTGTTCGACCCGTTAAACTCACCTCTCATCGGTCCAACGACACATGCGTGGGCCCTTAGCCAATGAGAGCTGTTTGCTATCTTTACATCTCATTGACTAAAATCATTTGAACTGAATGGCTGGGGTGAGAGCAAGTACGAAATGCCGGGGATGCAGAGAATGCAGGAGAGCACGCTCCCCATTGACAACAATGACAGCCGACTGCCGAAATTTCCTCAGTTCAGCGGATGTCTTTCATTAGACGAGAGCCTGCGCATGTGCCATTGGACTGGGGAAAGATGAGTGTGTATGGGCACCCTGGGTGGGTTTCCCAAAGCGGGGTATCCCGGGGAATTGCACTATAAATTTCATTAATAAAAAAAACCCAGGAAATAAAATTATGCATAAAATTGTGAATATATGGCACAAGAATGATTAAACAATATAATATTAGAATACATACAAGGTAGTTTTCCTTTATGATGGTTGGAAATCCTGGCTGCCCTGTAATTATTATGCTCTGGGGCCTCGCTATATAGAGTTATATTTTAGACTGAAATACGGCCAAAATGATATCTCATTTTCCAGTCTTTACACAATTTGGGCTTGGCAGTATATAATACTGGGGAATTCTGAGAGCACATTTCATAGTAAAATCTGGTTGTTATTTTTTTTTTTGTCTTTGGATATTTTACCTCCCACTATTGTTTCCTTGCTGTAGAGTGGATGGAGTAAGGGATCTGAGCTAATATGAGTCAGGACTCACCTGCAGGAAGACACATATCTGCTGTCTCAGCTGCTGTAGCGCGGCCAAGCATGCAAAGAAGTGGTGGGATTATAAATCTTTCTCTGATAGCCATCACTGGAACCTTTAAATAAATGATTCTTACAGAACAGCCCATGTTAGCATCCTAATGTAATTCAATCCTTTACTACGAAGCAAAGCAAGAGAACATCATTATCATGGTAGAGGGAGACGGTGGAGACGTATATATGCCGTGTACGGGACTGATCTTATTAAATATACAGCATATCACTGAGTTCCTTCACTTCAAGCCTACGCTAATTATCTGCAATATCTTCTGATCATCTCACTTTCTTGAAATTCCGCAGATGTGTGCACAAGAAAAAGGCTCTTTTCTTACCTCTGCTTGGCAATGGGGCTATGGCAATGGGCATTATTGTTGGAAAAAATTCTGCTGCAGAGTCGAACATGACTTAAGGCTGATGACAGCACATTTGGGATGCCCGGCCATGTATAAATTTCTATGAAACCCAAAATCAGGCAAAACACTTATCCATGTTGTGCTCCTACACCTGTTCCAGCCACCTGTGGACCAATAGCATTCTTTGAACCTCATTGGTCATGTGTAGTCACGAGGACAAGTGGTCAGGGTACATAATGCAGATGAGTGTTTTGAACTGATTTTGGCCTTCTGGGGATTTTTTTTTAAATCCTTACCAGTAATGCCTCAGAGGGATACTGTTTGCAATAGCCTATAGCCGTTTTTGACAATAGGTCCACTTTAAGGGCAAAGCAACTGTTTTCTAGAGCCTTCAAATAAATACTCACTGGGTATCTCTTTCTATTTAAGGGGTAATGCTTTTAAATGGGAGTTCTTTATTAGAACTTAAATGGGAGTTCTTCACTAGGTGAAGCATCTAGACACCTGATGCTGCAACCAAATAGAAGAAACTATTCTAATCTATCCATTATAAGTCCCCTTGGTGCCAGCAGAATCTACCCAAGACTTAATGTGGACCAAACCCATGATGTCTAGCCCTGAAGTCTATTCTGTTTCCCACTTTATTAACCCCCCTCCCACGTTCCGGTAAACTCACCTTAATCCTTCTCTTATGGTAAATGTGCGGCTTAACCCCGACATCCCTGATGTGTATGCTCAGTTGAATGGCGACTACACCATAGAATGGCGGGATGAAGGTGTGTGAAGGACCAACTGGGGTGGGTTCCATAACGTGGAGCATCCCAAATTGGGATACACCTGGGAGGTGTTTTCTTTGGATTTAGTCCTTCTTAAAGAGATAAAACATCTGAACCCTGACGATTATTCATAAGGAGATATGTATATCTCCATTGTCTGAAGTTAATCATTGAAAAACCCTCAAATAGTCCTTTTTAACTTCTCCTCCATAAATTTCTTGCTGCTTGTAAAATTACAGATCCTTATGTATGCTGTTCACACATCTCATGGAGCTTCATATTCACAGGGGACAGTGGCAGTTGCAAATATTTAGCATTGCTCAAATAGGTGGTATGAAGCATATTTCATTAGTATATTGAATTCCAGTTTGGAAAATCTGGAGAAGAAAATCAAACTAATGCGACTGGCTTATGTGACTGGAAGTTCCCTGAAAAAGGGACATCCTGATCAGGGGATACAATGCTCCATATACAGCACCTTCTCTGGAATACTGACCCCTGGCTCCAGCAATCCTAATACTTTTCGATTCCCTACAGGTTTGCTTTTTCGCATGACTGCAATGCTATGTATCAGCCCAACTAACTCCATTGGTTGCCAGTCCATTTTTAAAGGGGTAATAGAGTTCCTGTAAATACAAGGCATAGAGTGCTTTCTTAAAATAAAATGTAATTGTATGGTGCATAATGCCATGGATAATAGGATTTCTCCCAGTAGGTAGAGCCATTAAATTATGTCTTTTCATCTCAGTCCTATTGTACCTTTAAAGAGACTCTCCAGACAGCAATATAAAAAAGTTTATACTCACCTTTTCCCCCACAACTCCTCCATGCAGGATCAGTGTCTTCATACATACCAATGAAGGAAACAAGTGACTCCTATTGGCCTGGCATGGTGGTCTCCATCAAGCCTCGTATACATCCCAACACGCGGACTGTGTGTCCTTCTTGGCCTCAATTGCAATGCATGGGGTAGGTGTTAGGGTGGTTTAAAACAATCTTGGAGGATGGAATCACTTATTCTCCCTTATTGGTAAGTTTCAAGATCCCAGAGCAGCTGGTTAGACAGATTTTTGGATAGATTTGGATTGATTTTTTATGTAATTGCCTAGACAGAGACTTTAAATAGAGGGCTTTTCGATCTCTCGAATCGCTTTATACTGCCTAGTGTGTGTCTATCCATAACCTGGCTAATGACAATGTTTAAATAGAAAATATAAATGTTTAGGTGAAGTGCAACGAGTAGTAGCGGGGCTCAAAATTAATAAGCTTTCAGGACCTGATGGGTTCTCGGCAGTGTATTATTAGACATTTAGCTAAATTTTGGTCCCAAAATTGACTGCTGCGCTCAATGCACTCTGGAGAGGGGGCTCGTTTACATATGAAACACTTAGAGCATCAATAAGTATGATCCCGAAGCCTGATACGGACCATACGGTATGGTCGAATTATAGGCCAATTTTAGATGTTAAAATTCTGGCCAAGGTATTAGCAGATAGGATCTCAAGTTATATGCCACACTTAGTTCACAACGACCAGACGGGCTTCATCCCGGGGCGACAAGCAGGGGACAATCTTAGGAAAGTTATTCAAGTTTCTCATGTAGCTAAGGAACAAGGCATCTCTACATTGCTCTTATCCTTGGATATACGAAAGGCTTTTGATTCTGTGGCGTGGGAATACCTTTTTTGCTTATTAGAGAAATTGGGTTTTGGTCCAAAATTTTTTTCTTAGCGGCAATATATAACACATCTTCTGCCTTTATCAAATATAGTGGTTATAGGTTGGACTCTTTTAATCTTGCTAGGGGTACTAGGCAGGGTTGCCCCCTGTCTCCTCTGCTTTTCGCCCTGGTTATGGAGCCATTGGCTCAAATGATTAGGACCTCCCCAGATTTCAGGAGTAATGGTAGGAGACAGGCACCATAAACTTTGCCTTTTTGCTGATGACGTTCTATTATTTGTGTCTAACCCCCTTATTTCATTACCAAACCTGCTGCATATATTGGCCCGATTTGCAGATGTGTCAGGCCTCCAAGTCAACACTGCTAAGTCGAAGGCATTGAATATTAGTGTTCCGTTAATAACTTGGCATCAGTTGCATTCCAGTTACAATTTTAGCTGGGAAGATAAAACTATAAAGTATCTTGGAGTTTCTTTGACGAGTGACTATAATGACCTATTTGCGGCAAATTATCTACCTTTACGTAGGAAATTTACCGCATTATTAGCACAGTGGAAAGAGTATAAGTTGTCTTGGTTGGGTAGAATGGCAGCCATAAAAATGACACTATTACCCAAATTCCTTTATTTGGCTAGAACTCTTCTGGTGCATGTCCCTTCTCGGTTCCTGAAAGATCTGCAGGGTCAATTGTCTTTGTTTCTTTGGGAAGGCAAAAAGCCGAGGATAAATATGCATACTCTGATTATACTTAAATTAGCAGGGGGGTTAGGTTTTCCAAGTGTACAGAAATATTTTCAGGCAGCACAGATTGGGCAACTTCTATCTTATCATGTTAAGGATGATACCCAAAGCTGGGTCCAAATAGAAAGTGCTTTATCCTGCCCATTGCAGGTTGATAACCTTCTATGGTTGACTCCAAAGAATAGGGGTAGGATTCGCAACCCGATTATAGCACACTCCATGCGGGTGTGGGATGATGTCAAATTTGCGGGGGAATTAGCTTCCACGCACTTACCGCTGATGCCCTTATGGGACAACCCCCTATTTCTGCCAGGACTCTTGGACCCCTCGAGATTCAGTAGGTGAAGTAGAGTGTGGATTCAGCGTTTGATAGATTGTGCCCAAGGACCGGATGTTGCCTCCTTCCAGTTACTTCAGGAACGATATGGTTTGCAGTCAAAGGATTACTTTGGATACCTACAGGTCACCCACTTTGTAAGGCTAATGACTAGAAATACACCAAGACTAGATGATATGCCTCTTTTTGAGAGGCACTGTAGACGAGATCCGAGGGGTAGAGGGGCAGTGTCTGACATGTATAATTCTTTGTGTTTTGGAATCAACCAAGGTAAACTCCTGCATAGGGAAAAATGGGAATCGGATTTAGGAGAGACTAGAGAATCGGAGCAATGGCAAATAATATGGTTAGCCTCTTTCGGGAAGGCGGCTTCTGTTTCAGCTATTGAAGCAAATTTGAAGGTGTTTCTGCGATGGTATCTTGTGCCGGAGCAGCTAGCACACATGAAGGGAGGAGGTCAGGGGCACTGTTTTAGAGGGTGTACTGCCCTGGGTACAAATAGGCATATTTGGTGGGACTGCAAAATAGTACGACATTTTTGGTCAAAAATTTTTAGGGTGATTAGTAGCGTATTGGGTAGAGAAATCGGATTGGATCCCTGGGTAGCTTTATTGAATGAATCCCCAATGAGCAGTAATGCGAAACAAAGTCAACTAATTTATCATATCTGCACATCAGCAAAGATGATTATCGCTAAAGCATCGAAAACTCCAACTTTGCAGTTTGGGGAATTTAAGAATAGAATAAATAATATTATGGCCATGGAAAAACTTTCTGCTATAAACAATAATAAATTGGAGGAATACCGAGTAGTGTGGGATCCCTGGGTTCGTGAGCTCTTACCTGGGACATTCGATCGTCATCTGTTAATGATTTGATAGCCCGAAATGAGGACAATGCAATTTTTTCTCTACCTTTTCCGTTTTCTCTTTCCCTTCTACCCTCCTTTTTTTATTTTTTTTTATTTTTTTGTTTTGTTTGCCATTTATCCCTAGTATTTTAATCCCTATCTATTATATTCCTCAGGGGAGGACTCCTTACTTTTTCTTACTTTTTTACCTTTACCGCTCTTTGTAGTTTTTCGCCATTATCTGTTTAATATAAGCGTGTTTTATATTCGATAGCTAGTGATGATATTTTGCAACATAGGACCTCAGTGTTTGCGAGTGATTTATACTGTGGTGCTTTGATTTTGTTATTATTGCCAGGACTGGTGATTATTGTCACTGTCATTGAGTACCTCGGTTCTTACTGCATACCTATTATTCTATAAATGAACAGAATGTGTTATGTGATATAAGCTCTTGGAGCTGTCTGGAAACAACTATGGTCTTTTCATGCAATCTGTATGTTATTTCTATATGCCAACAAATAGTTGTACTATTCCCTTTATTTTGCTGCAATAAAAATAATTGAAAGATGTTTAAAATGATTGACCAGCCAAAAAACAAAAAAACTAAATTATATTCATCTTTGTCCCCCGCAGCTGATTGGTCCTACTACGGTGAGCAGCATCTCACATGATCAGCGTGCATCACGTGCCAGCTGGACCAAAACGCCAGTCACCAGCACTTCTGTGTTCGGATCGTGCCCCTCTGCCATCATTAAAAGGGTGCAGCCACGCCCTTTCCATTAATTGCGATAGGGAGGTGTGCCAATGCCTAACACATAAGCTCCATTGCATTGAATGGAGAGGGTGTGGCCGCTACCCCTGTGACTGATGGTGGAAAGGCGCGATTCCAACACAAAAGTATGGTGTGGTGGGGTTCGAGCCCACGATGTGATCCAGTGATTTGGTGAATTGCTAATCACCAGAGTAGGACTTATCAGCTGCAAACAAATGGTTACTAACCTTTTGTTTGTTTTTCGGCCGGTCAATTCTTTTTACATACAGTACGATCTGAATGTGGAAGAAGAAATACCGAACTACCATCCTGCATACAGCTGTCTTGCCTTGTAAATATTATATTAGATAATTTAGATATTGCATAACATAATGTATACCTTCATTTTCTGTTCATTTAATTTACAAGCTTATTGATTTCTGAGCTGGCTTGGTACAAAGGAAATGCAGCATGTTCTGAATAACAGCTATCTGAACATTATCTACACAGGAGGCCTTTATAAGCCTGTCATGGCTTTAGATATAAGGCTATAGATTGAAATGTAATTAGGTGCGATATTCAATTATGTGCCCTTTGGTGTGACCCAATGTACTCTGAGTCTTACGAGAGCTAGTGAGCAATTTTCGCCTCACATGCTGTTTAATAACCCAGTTGCTATTGATTTGTTGAAAGCAACATATTATGAGTTCGTCAGCATTCTAGTAATAAAACCATTGAACATATTAACAAATTAAGTTTTCTGGCTGGTCAGAGGTCCATGTCTTAATTACTCATAAATAATCAAACGTTGATTGGATTTTTATGGATTGATGAGCACGGTGATCGAATTTTGATCTGTTCTGGTCATAAACAGAGTTTTTAATGTAATTGCTATTTAAGGCTCTAGAAGCTACCGATGGAGAAAAACAATCAGGTAATTCATAGGCTGATGCTTAGCCTTTGGATCTTAGCTACATGTATTCCACAAACTGTTTTTTCATTTCTCAAAATCACTGGTAAAATGAGAAAATAGTGGAACAAATGTTTTATGTTTCAATCATTTTTATTGAAATATGAGAAGAAGGTACAAAGCACAAATCATTTCTAATGTTACAAAATGTCCTTTTCCCAGCAGGGGAATTTGCAAACATTGGTTCAAAGATAAAAAACGAAAACCTTTAGTCGAGAAAGATAAGAGGTGTATCAGTAATGATATCATTCAACTTCACATGACCCAGGGATGGATGGAAAGCACAATAGGCCATTCCGTTATCTGGCCCAAAGTCATTAAAGAGGACCAACACCCAGGGGTGATCGGCCCGGAAATCTATAAGATTCCCGGGCCGATCACCTCCCACCCCGCGGGACATCCGAGATCGGGATGTCCCGCGGGGTGAAACCCCCCAGAAACCCCAAAAACCTCTTACCTGATCCGCCGCCGCTTCCGCCGCCGCCGCCTCCCGCGCGCCCCTCCAGACGTGCGCGCGCCCGCGCCGGCCCTCTGTGAATGGCCGGCGGGGGCGCGCGCGCGCCGAGAGTGACGCGCGGGAGGCGGCGGCGGCGGAAGCGACTTGGACGTTCCTGATCCCCGCCTGGACGTTGGCGGGGATTGGCTGCGGCGTTCACGTGGGAGCGTTGAGAGGTGAGTTTTTTGGGGTTTCTGGGGGGTTTCACACAGCGGGGCACCCCCGATCGGGGTGCCCCGCCGAAGTGGACCAAAACCCAGGATAGGCAAAATCCTGGGTGTTGGTCCACTTTAAGAGCTGCATATTGCTCTACGATGCAATACAGCAGTAAGGCCTGATGATCGGTACCTTTATAATCCCCAGCACTAGCAAAGGTTATTCCCGCAGCTGTACAACACCTGAAAATGGAAAGGAACCACTAAACTTTAAGAATCCTGGAAATGCTGTGAACTTGGGTGCCCTATACATGGCCTCCAAGTCCAATTTAACTTTATGTTTAAATATGACTATAAAAAAGGAGGCTGCACTACTTTTCAACTGGCCACGAGAGCTGCTAGCAGGGTGAGAACACAGGCTTATACTGATACAAAAAAATATATTATCCTCTGCACACACACAAATACATTTTAGTATAATATTTTTGAAAGTCACATGTACTGTAGTTTGAACACATCAATGTCACCTTTAGGTGAGAAAATACAATTTTTACTTATAGTCTATCCTGCCTATTGCTATACTGAATATGCAGAACTTCTTAGGGATGATCAAGAGTAGATATGACCAAAGTTAAAAATGATAATTCAAATAGTTACCAGTCACACATTATTTAGGTGATACTAGGGGGGTTATTTAAGAAGGGATAGCACCAGGTAGTGTCTCATAGTGTCTGGGGAACGCCGGGCGCTGTATGCAAAACCACATTTATGAAATAGATTCTGGTGAGCGACTCTAACAGCGCCATGTAGCATCTATATTGTATTATTACAGGCGGCTCAGCGTATAGCGCCGGCGCTCCAGCTTCCAGCTATAGCGCCTGGTATTACCTTTCGCTCACTGTCGCTCTCCCATACATTTCGATGGGCGTTCATTTGCTTGTGTTTAAACAGCGTATTTTTTGCTCAAATCATTGTGTGACCTCTCCTGGCTGCAAACAAACATTTTTAGAAACGTTTTTGACTATTTATATTTTTATGCAGAATTGTCATTACAGGTCTGGAACTAAAGTGTTAATTTCACAGTGTTAAAACAATGTCATTCCATGTGTTTCGCTTTGTTACTGGTGGATATGTGTTCAAAAACAGACTTTAATCACACAGCATCTGGCGCTATAGTGACCAGATTTAGAGTGCCAATGCTGTGTGTGTGTCCTTTTTTGATAAGTATGGTGTGGAGCATTGAGAGTTGGTCGCATTGAGCTGGCGCTACCTCTCGCTCCCTGCAGTGCTGTACTGGTGTTAGAGCACCCAACATACATCACATTCAATGTGGGCCAGGTTACTACAGCGACTGGGGAGCTCTGTTACGGCGCCCGATACCTGCTTACAGCGTCTACTAGCGGTCGCTCTAAGCGCCGCTGCTGATACCTGGCGTTAGTAGTGAATCAGCCTCCACGTAAACACATGTGACAACAACCAGCACTTACATTTTTCTTGAAAGGTTGGCAATGTATAATTTTACCATATTCCCAAAATCTTTAAAGTGGACCATCACCCTCGGGTGATCGCCCCGGGAATCTATAAGATTCCCGGACCGATCACCTCCCTCCCCGCGGGACATTCGAGATCGGGATGTCCCGCGGGGTGAAACCCCCCCAAAACCCCCAAACCCCCTCACCTTAGCCTCTAGGCGGGCGCGCGTGCGTCAAGAGGGACGCGCGGGAGGTGGCGGCGGAGGAGCCGCTTGTCCGCGGCTGTCAAATCCCTTGTCCGTCGGTGCTGGGAGCGGGGAGAGGTGAGTTTTTAGGGTGATCGGGGGGGGGGGTTTCACACAGCGGGGCACCCAGATCGGGGGTGCCCCACCGAAGTGGACCAAGACCCAGGATAGTCAAAATCCTGGGTGTTGGTCCACTTTAAGCAGAAGAGCCCTAGTTGGACACCGAAGCCCGAAATAGCCTATAATTTTGAATGTCAAGGAAAGCATGATGGAGAAAGTTTAGGGCCGCTATAAGTCTGGGAGAGCGGGGAGGGGGATGTGCTGACAGTACGAAAGGTAGGAAGTGTGAGCCCAGTCACAGCTACAACTAGAGATGAGCGAACTTCTTGAAAGTTCGATTCGGGCGATTCGCCGAATTTCCCCAAGAAATTCGGGTTCGCCTGAATCGAACTTTCACGAATCGCTCATCTGAAAAAAAAATGCCGTCATGGTGGGAGCGGGCAGGCCGGCTACGCCTGTCAGCGGGCCGCCGCCGGCCCGCTGATAGCGCAGCTGGCCTGCCCGCTCCCACCATGCCGGCTCTTTTATAAAAAGCAAACACTTACCTGCATGGTCGGAGCGTGGAGGCCGGCCTGCTCGCTCCCACCATGCCGGCATTTTTTTTTTTTATTTCAGGGAAAATTCGATCGGCACAAACCCAAAAAAATTTGGGTTTGTGTCGAATTGAATTTTCCCTGAAATTCTGAGCGAATTCTGGTTCGTCCGAACCGGTTCGCTCATCCCTAGCTACAACCTCTATGGTTTGGGCATAATAAAGAGCTATTGTAGCATTTTATTAACTTTACAGGCAGCCAATATTTCCACAGCTGGGGAGGACATGAATAAGAATAAAGTACTACGCCACAGAATCCAAATCAACTCTTTAGAACACCGGAGGACAGCTGTGGAAAGCAGAAATGTCATATAACAACAGTTCCTTTGCTTTATTGATGAGGATGATTTTGAGGTTCATCACAACTCTGAAAGATAGAAAGGAAAGCTTATTTTCATCAGCACTAAACACCTTTCAAAAAAGTTTGGAGGTTATTTGAGGTTACCACACATTTAAAAAAAACGAGTAAGCCACTGCTGTTACTGTAAAATAACACCTTAGATTTGCAAGATAGACCCCAGCAAGAGGTTTGTATTACAAATAGCTGCCACTAGAAGATTTGGACCATGGAATTATTCAAAGTCTGTTACACATTGATTTTTATTTTTCACTATCAGTTTAATCCTTTTACATTGCACTGTATGTTTAAAATCTGCTTTCAGTGAAATGGGAACATTTACAAGGAAAATGTATACTCACCCACTCCCTGGTATTTTTAGTTTTAATTATTTTCACCGGAGTTGTTATAAGTTCTTGATTAAGCCTGTCATTTCATGCATAATTGCGAACTGGAAAAAAATGCAGGTTTGTGCAGGGAGCTTCAGAAAAGCTTTTGTTAGAGAAGCTCTTCTACACCATGATTGAAAAGACGTCCGGGAAAAAAGAAAATGGTAAAAATGCAGAAGCCTTGATTATAATTTAAATGATAAGGTGCTTTCTTTGTCATCAGGCTTAAGGTGGCATCCTAACATTTGTGTCTATGCAGTTATATATTTTAATGTTACCTCTAGATCAATTGTGGTGATTGTATGGATATATATGACAGACCTGCAGAAGGATAAATGAATAGTTACAGAAGAACAAAACATGGAGGCTGATTCACCACTAACGCCAGGGATCGTAAGATCAGTGCCTGTATAGCGGCGCTTAGAGTGACCGCTAGTAGACGCTGTAAGCGGGTATCGGGGTCTGTAACAGAGTGTCTCAGTCGCTGTAGTTACCTGGCCGGCATTGATGAATGTGATGTATGTTGGGTGCTGTAACACCAGGACAGTGCTGCATCGAGCGAAAGCTCGATCAGTGCAACCAACTCTCAGGCACTCCACACCATAGTCCACACAAAAAAGGACACACACACAGCGTCGGTGCTCTAAAGCTGTAGCATAGAGTGCCAGGCGCTGTGTGATTAAAGTCTGATTTTGAACACATATCCACCTGTAACAAAGCGAAAACACATGGAATGACATTGTTTTAACACTGTGAAATTAACATTTTAGTGCCAGACCTGTAATGACAATTCTGCATAAAAATATGTTTGTTTGCAGCCAGGAGAGGTCACACAATGATTTGAGGAAAAAAAAAAAAATGTGTCAAACACGCTGTTTAAACACAAACAAATGAACGGCCATTGAAATGTATGGGAGAGCAACAGTGAGCGAAAGGTAATACCTGGCGCTCTGGAAGCTAGAGCGCCGGCGCTATACACTGAGCTGCCTATAATAATACATCAGACGCTGCATGGCGCTGTTAGAGTCGCTCACCATATTCGTTTTCTTAAATGTGGTTTTGCGTACAGAGCCAGACGCTACAAGCCACTACCTGGCGCTATCCCTTCTTAAATCACCCCCATAGTCATAAGTAGAGATGAGCGAACTTCTCAAAAATTCGATTCGGGCGATTCGCCGAATTTCTCAAAGAAATTCGGGCTCGTCCGAATCGAACTTTACCGAATCGCTCATCTCTGGTGGGAGGCCAGCTGCGCTGTCAGCAGGCGGCGGAAGCCGGCTTCCGCCGCCCGCTGACAGCGCAGCCGGCCTCCCCGCTCCCACCAAGCCCTGAAATGGAAAAAAAAATGCCCGCATGGTGGGAGTGGGGAGGCCGGCTGCGCTGTCAGCGGGCTGACAGCGCAGCCGGCCTCCCCGCTCCCACTATACAGCAAACACTTGCCGGCATGGTGGGAGCGGGGAGGCCGGGAGAAGCGGCTTCCTCTGATGACGCGTCCTCTGATGACATCTGACAGCGCAGCCGGCCTCCCCGCTCCCACCATGCCGGCATTTTTTTTTCCATTTCAAGGCTTGGTGGGAGCGGGGAGGCCGGCTGCGCTGTCAGCGGGCGGCAGAAGCTGGCTTCCCACGCCCGCTGACAGCGCAGCCGGTCTCCCCGCTCCCACCATGCCAGCATTTTTTTTTCCATTTCAAGGCTTGGTGGGAGCGGGGAGGCCGGCTGCGCTGTCAGCGGGCGGCAGAAGCTGGCTTCCCACGCCCGCTGACAGCGCAGCCGGTCTCCCTGCTCCCACCATGCCGGCATTTTTTTTTTTTTTATTTCAGGGAAAATTCGGTCAGCACGAACCACTAGAAATTCGGGTTTGTGCTGAATCGAATTTTCCCTGAAATTCTGAGCGAATTCCGGTTCGTTAGAACCGATTCACTCATCCCTAGTCGTAAGCTATTATGTGGAGAGACCCATGTTAGGCTTAATATAGGGGGGGGGGCTAAGGATACCAGAAGATTAAAGTGAAATTCCTCTTACGCTGAAGAAACAGGAGACCTGGCAGGATCAGCGGAGACCTGCTTTAAAACTCATGGGTGTTGAAACGTAAGATTTACTTAGGATGTACACTAAAGGGGCACAAAAGCCTAGTACCTTGGATGATGATGCAGCCTGGGCGGTGCCCCAATTTAAACATAAAGATCAGGTTTGCCACCACGAGGCCATGTCCACCAGCCATTTTTGAGATCGCCGTTTGCCCGGTGTAATGTGACTAGCCTGCTAGGCACATCTTAGGCTTCCCCCACATTCCTGTTCCTGTGTGTCGGAGGCCCCTCAGCTACAGGGAAGACAGGCATGTGGTCACAGGCGACAGAAGCACCGTGGGACCTGCCGGGAAAGGCTTGGAACACATTAGCTGCTAATGGCGTGCTCATAGACTGGCTAGGGCTGATTCCTGGGCAGATCTCTAGGCGTTATATATTCTACTCTGTCTGTACAATTGACACATAACACATGAGACCTAAGGCCTTTTCATACTTTCTTTTTCCAGCACATTGTCTGGAGTTCCCAGAATAATTATTTTAACCATTGTAATTTATAGGGTGAAATTTTAGTTCTAATGGCCAACATCTCAAAACAGCTTTTTTGAGGTCTTAGTCCCTGTTTAAGTTCTAGATATTCACAAAGACAAACTAAAGTAAATGTATTATCGCCTAGAAATCATTTTGGGGGCTGGGCAGCCATGAAGTTTAATTATGCCAATTATTAATTGGATTTTTTATCACATTGAAACATGTGAACAGTCTTTACTCTATTTAGGAAAATGTTTTGGAAGAAAAAATAGATTGGCTAAGGCTTTGATTAAATAAAAACCTGCTTCCTAGAGATAACAATCATCAAAAAAACAAATGATTAAAGAGATGCTGCCTCTATCTGTATAGTCCAGCTGCACGAACCCTTTTTTAAGTCAGAGGTGCAGGGCAGCGATAACACACAGCACACATGCAGATAGTGTTAGTAAAATCCTAAGTAGACTCTGCTGGAAGGACCCAGAGTCAACATCTGTAACATAGTTCATGTCTAACACCATTAACCAACCTTATTAAACAAAACAATAGCAAAATGAAGGCATACAGTGCAGAAAGACTCCCTTAAAAGCAAGTCCTTGTTTAGGCAACAAAATAAAATAAGTCTATACTCACCTTTTGTAGACCACAACTCCTCAGTGCATCACTGTTGTCTTCAAACTTACCAATGGCAAAGAAGCAGTTTTTTCCTCCAGCACCGGATAGACAAAAACAGCTCAAACAGACTTGGCACACCCCCTTAATTGCAATGAATGAAGTTGGCGTAAATAAAAATAAATAAATAAAAAATATCTCGATGGAGGCTGTGAAGTTTGCTGATGCTGGAGGATGGAATCACATGTTCTAGAGCTCCACAGAGGAGCTGTGGGGGACAAAAGGTATTTTGTTGTCTGGACAGTCCTCTTATGATTAGAACATTTTTTTGGAGGGGGGACTCTGCTTGGGTATCACTTGGCCCTTATAATCAGAAACAGAAACCCTAGTTCATTTAGATGGGTACTCTAGCTGTTGGAAAGCTGGTTTTCTTTAAAACTTGTTTTAATTCGTTAACTTTTTTCATTGAATCTCTTGAACATTAGTGAATGTCTTAAGTAGGTCTTGCCATGGAGAACACTTTTTAATAAATGATGACCAAAATATTTGATATGGTATCTCAAAATAACCACCTACTCTATTGTACTCTATTGTACTTTATTGTACTCTATTGTAGGTACTCTATATATAATGTTGATGAAAGATCACTATATCTATAGCAATTACTGCTCGGTATGTGTGACACTCACTGTGGTATATAGCTAGGTCTATGTTCCCCAAGGGCTGGAGTCATGAAGATATTCTAACCTGGCAATTCTGCTATTGCTAATGAGGACATTTTGATCTTTTAGGCCATTCTACAGACATCACTTCAAATCACAACAGTCAATTTGGAGAAAGCAAATGATGTGGAATCCAGTTTGGATAACAAAACGTGTGTGTTTCTGTGGCCTCCATTCAAAGAAAAAAATAATAAAATACACATATATATATATTTATATCTATATATAGGTATAAATATATATATATATATATATATATATATATATATATATATATATATTTCATTCTCACTAATTCTTATGCCTTTCTAAGCATTGTATGCTTATACAATTAGGTGTACAGGAATGCTGGATATTCATAGGGGAACTTTGAGGTTTGATTGGGAACCAAATAATGGAGTGGATTGCACTAGAACAGTTATTGAGTACTGGAACTATAGGGGTTATTTAAGAAGGGATAGCGCCAGGTAGTGCCTCGTAAAACCATGATATTCCATGTGTTTTCACTTTGTTACAGGTGTATATGTGTTTAAAAATAGACTAAAATTTAGAGCGCCGGCGCTGTGTGTCCTTTTTTAATAAGTATGGTGTGGAGCGCCGAGAGTCAGTCGCACTGAGCTGGCGCTAACTCTCGCTCCCTGCAGCACTGTACTGGTGTAAGAGCGCCCAACATACATCACATTCATCAATGCCAGCCAGGTTACTACAGTGGCTGAGGCGTTACCCGCTTACAGCGTCTACTAGCTGTCGTTCTAAATGCCGCTATACAGATGCTTATCTGCCGATACCTGGCGTTAGTAATGAATCAGCCTTCACGACAGTGACTGGGAAGATGTAAACAGGACTAGGTATTTTAAGGAGGTTGCAGACTGTAACCAGGGCTGTAAACCAGGAACAAGAGCACAGACCAAGAATAGGCAATCACACTGACCAGATTAATAGAAGCCAACAAGTGGCACTCAGAAAAGGCAAGGAACTTCAACACAGAACAGACAGCACCAGTTCAAGGACCAGGGATGCTAATTCTAAATTGTATAATCCAGTAAAGAAAAAAATGTGTAGCAGTTATATACATTTTAGCCAACTGAATTTAAAGTGAACCAAAACCCAGGATTTTGACTATCCTGGATTTTGGACCTTGCCCAAGCTGTGTGAAACCCCCCAGTTCTTTGAAACAAACTCACCCTTTCCTAGTCCTATGACGCATGCGAAGCCTCTTGTCGAAGCAGCACACTCAGATCCGCTCACGTCAGCTCATCTAAGCCTTTGTCTAAGGGAGCGTGCCCTCAAGAAGTGCGAACCAATTAACGCCAATGTGTACACCAGATGACAACAAATGTATCACTTGCACCTACTTCACCACGTCGTCAAGTGCTGTTGTATAAGCAGTGCCAGTTTATAGTGGCAATAAAGCTTAAGAGGCAGTTTTTCTTTACGTATAAATAATGTTAAACACATTTCTTTACAGAACTTTTTACACAACTTGCTTTGGTGACTTGTAGATGTAGGCAAATTTTATCAATTTATTGAAAAAACTTATTTCACTGTCTTTTGATTTCAATGTGTTCTTTTGAGCTCCCTGATGAAAGGGGTGATTGCACCCCGAAACATTGGATTTTTGTTTGACATTGACTTACTCTGATTTAATAGAAGCTGAAAGCTATTTATGGAATGCTGGTAGTTTTTTTTTTCCAAAAGTACCATGGTGCCACCACCAGCCACAAGCACCCAAAGTTTTAACTCTGGGTAAACGTGAATCTGTTATGATTCCTTCTTTTTCTTGTTTTCAATTCGCTTTTTTGCTTTTTTTTATGTTATTGTTCTGTATTTCCTTTTTTGTCTTTTTTGGGGATGGAAAATGTATAAAGCTAAATAACTTTTAAAGGAATTCCTGGTCCCCTTTTCAATTTAATTATTTAAGCTTTGCTTCCCTCAATTTTGCCACACATCTTTAACTTACATTTCATGCTGTTGTTAACAATAGGGAAATATCCCAAAAATGTCACAATACGCTGAAAAACAAGCAAGCATTGATGTAAATAACAATAACACCACTGGATGCTTACATTTACCAACAGCCATTTTTAACAGGCTGCTCCATTCTAATCGTGCCTAATATGTAGTCTGTAGTTTTTTTCAGCGCCCTCGTTATAGTGGCCCGAATGGTAAGCAAAATGACACCACATGGCACAGAAAGGTACTTCATAAATTAGGCTCTAAATTTGGGTAAAAGTGCATTTTTGTTTAATTTGTTATGTGTATTTTCTTTTAAAAAGATTTTCAAGCATACATCCTAAATGTTTGGTTTCTGTGAGCTTTAACCCATTATTCCTTACTCTAATTTTACTGTTCTTATATGCGGTAGGTCGTTGAAATGGTCTGGGATTTTTTTTGCTTGTTTTTCTATAGATCGAAACAGAACATTCTTAGAACTGAAAACTAAGAACTCTCTAAACACTACTTGCTACACTATAAAATGTTTCTTCTTCGCAACATTGTAAAGAGGGAACACAGTTCACACAGTTGGTGGCTGCCGATTTCATGGAGAGCATAAATTACCGCACGCCTTACAGGATGCTTTTATGTGATGTTTTAAGTGTCGCTCATCAGCCTAATAATCTGTACTCCATGAAGCATTTCAGCCTCACTGTGTGTCACGTTTGGCTTCAGATCTGTTACAAAAACATGGCAGAATATGTCTATAGAATCGTTTGTAAAGTACGGATGTGAAAGGGCAATGATCTGCCTTTGTATTGCTTGCTATGACAGCTTTAGTCATGCAGACAATATATCTGTCATGGCATCCAGCAATGCAGGGGATACTGTACAAGTTAGACTTTGTCATCATTTGCAGGCCTTTTCTTGGTTCTGTAGGCCTTGCTTATACTATGCCTATTAATTGTGAGAACTTGGAATCTTGCTGGTTTGCCCTACCTCAAATGTCAAAGAAGGATGTTTCTAGACCTAGCATGGGCTTCTGTAAAAGGTTCTTATTCATCCAGATCATGATATATATATATATATATATATATATATATATATATATATATATATACACACACCATATTTTTCGCCACATAAGACGCATTTTCCCCAGAAGTGGGGGCGAAATGTCAGTGCGTATAGGGTGAATGTGAAAAAAAAAGTATGGACGGCCGGCCAGGGGTAAATAAACGATGTCCGCTCAGGTGTCATTGAGCACCAGCATGAGGGGCAGTGTCAGTGCCGAAAGCCAAAGCGGCAGCAGCGGACAGTTTTTATAATGCTGTCCGCTGTCCCCACTCTGGCTTCCGGTGCCACCACTCTCTCTCTCTCTCTCTATATATATATATATATATATATATATATATATATATATATATATTAATAAATCAAGACACCTTCATTGGACCTTTTTGGACCTATTGGAAATGTTTCTCAATACAGAATTATTGCTACAGATAAACCAGAGGGCCTACCTGCTGAAATTATGGTAAGGGCAAATGCTTAGCCATTGTCTCCGCTAGATGTGTTTTTCTTTTTCAGCGTTCTTTTCTTTTCATCTAACAATTAAATAGGTACTATTTAGCACCTACTCATTTCCTGACTGTGGTCTCCACCAGGACAGCCAAATGGCTGTAAGCAATATCGGATGAGGGTGCCTGGGGCCCAGTTCACACATAGATGCTAATATTAATGACTACTATCTTGGGCCCATACATATAGATATTATGCCAAACTGTACTGTCTGCATGCCCACGTTGGATGCCACAAATAGGCAAATTACACAACTCACCTAATTATTATTTGCATGTAGTGCACCATCTGTGCAGTATCACTTTAGCGTCAGGGCTGAAATAAAAACAAAAATGGCTGCCGCGTTATTTCTATCAACTCAATAAACAGAACTGTGTTCACACTACAAATCAGGACAGGGGGACACTTTTGGAATGGATTCTTTGGTACCCCCGTGGGCCAGTTAAAGCCTGGCTATAACGGATTTTGAGCCATCCTAAGAGCACAAAAGAGACAAAAGGTGGCACAAAGTCTCTACATTCACATGTTGCAGATAGCGTTCCAGCAGTTCAGCTACAAAAAAATCATCTTGTAAAAAGATATATAGCAAGAACAAACATGATGGCGGCCCTGTTGCAACACTTTCAGGGTATACCCCTTAATCTTGCAAATTTCTTTGGGATACCCTACTCCCTTAAACTATTTGCAGCAAGGTTGCTATTATACTGTTTGTTGTTGTTATTTATTTCCAGAGATGAGATGAAGTAAATGTTACGTTTTATTGTATCTGAGATCAGCAGCCATGACTTTGTCTGCAGTATATCCTTAAGGGTAAGTCCACTTTTAATAGAATTTTAATGTCCATTATTTTGTGCCAAAGGTATGTGCTCAAGATGCCGAGCTTATCTAATATATTTTCCTATGTTAGTAAATATGTGAAAACTGTTTTCACTACCTGCTAAACCATTGGCAATGGTTATATGACTATGGCTAGTGACTATGACTATGGCTAGTGAAAACTTAGTCCATAAAACACACATGAAAAAACTACATCAACTCAGCACCTTGAGACATCATTTTGTCACATAAAAATATACACATCCAAAAATGCCATTGAAAGTAGACTAGTGGCAGCAGCTTCTAGATGGATCTAAGCAATCAGCAGATGAGCTGTATTGTCTGTCCACTTGTCTTCATGGTTCAGTATTGTCCACACAGAGCCAGGTGAGAAAACATACTCCTTTTTTACTACCATTTACTTTCGTTGTCTACCTTGGGGCTGATTAAACATCTAGATGTAATTTTTTGTCTGGTGTTGAATCAGCCCCAAGGTAGAAAATGAAAGTCAATTCCAGTTTTCTTTCCTAAAAAAGTAGTGAGTTTTCTCACCTGGCTCTAAATCAAACTTATAGTGTATTATAAATCCCAAGCATACCTTGTATAGCGCTACGGAAGATGTTGGCGCTAGATAAATAAACAATAATAATAATAGGGGGTCATGCTAAATATTTAGTGAAGCCAGAGTGACTTGGAGTGTGCATTGCGATGTGGATTGCAACCTGCATCCCGGTGCTCTTTTTGACTTTTAGACACAAACATTTGGAAAAAAAAAAGTTTTTGCTACTTTTTTTCCTCTAAAATTACCTGTGATGGGGCCTTTTTTCAGGTTAGGCACAGCATTGTTCCAATGAGATAAGGCTATTTGTTTTCAAGTTTGGAAACAACAGCACTATGGGCTATGCAGGAAATAAATGGTGAAATCGTAAGTATAGCCCATAGGATGCTGTTATTTCCAAACTTTAAAAATATATCACTACATCACTGGAAAATTAATATACCTACACTGTAAAAATGTGGCCTCAAATGTACAGATTTTTTGGGGGAAAATATAGGACAAAGACTTTTTTTTGCTCTTTTTTGGTGTGTTTTCGCTAAAAAGCTCATCGAGGTGCAGGTCGCAATCCACCGCGCAATGCACAGCGAAAGCCACGCTGGCTTCACCAAATATTTAACATGACCCCCTTTGACGGCAGAAGAGGACCACATGGTCCAGCTACTCTGCCCTTATGTGTATAGGTTCTTTTTAAATTTAGGATAGATGTATGTTTATCCCAGGCATGTTTAAATGCATTTAATTTGATTTGATTTTCCAATCTTAGCTGGAAGTTTTATAAATAAATCTGCAGATAAGCCTAACCTTCATGGGGTATCACCCACAGTCACTTGCTTTATTGTCATGTTTCATTGTTGGTCTACAACCAGTTTTGTCCCTCAGGCGTTTTTTTTTCATTCTACACTGCTTTTGGATGTTTCGCTGTGAGGGGCAGATATATAACCAGTAGGTGGAGTTTTGATCAAAGTGTCATCTCCTAATGCATAAGCTTAAGCCTAATCTCTAATGTTTTTGGGATATAACTTCTTATAGCCTACCTAAACCAAAGACCTTGATATTCTGAGCCTATTTGCTTAAGGTAAATTAGGTGAGACAAAACTGATCAGACATGGCATTTGCCTGAAAATGAGTAAAAAATAGGCTTATTTGTGCAAGCATCTTAAAATATGTCTGTTATAGAATGTATGAGTTGGTCCCTCACCACCCATCTATTCTCTGCAAATGAATTTACAAGTGAATTGAGAGTTGTAGCTGCTATTTTATACACTTGTGAATTCCATTTTCAGAAAGATAATTAACTGTTCAGTCCTTGGTAACCAGTCTGGTACCTCATTTAATTTTCTAACCAACTGCCCTTTTTTCTCTTGGTCATAATGAATAGCTCAAAAAATGCGCCAACACATTCACCATCCTGTAGTCACCTTTGCAAAGTCTCCCATTAATGCGCTAAACTTCTAAAGCTAGCATTTCTGTGGGTTTGACGTCTGGCAGGAGATTTTAACTTTATATTTTACTTTAAAACCTATCCCTCACTTTTTTATTCGTAGAGATTTTATTCCAGGTCTCTTCTGCGCCATTAATTACAGAAAAAGTTTAGGCAAACTTTGTAACAGAGACAAATGAAATGTTTAGGGCAAAGCAAAAAAAGGAAAGTTTTAGTAGGGAACTATATAATGTAACCCATTTTGAAATATATATATATATGGTGAACCCTTGAGAATTCTTTGTACTCCGGCATATATTTATACTAAAATTACATCAAGCTACAAAAATGAGTTGGAAACTTAATCCAGCTCCAAATGTCTGTGAGTAGCAAATGTATGTGAACCTTTGATTTTAGTGTCTGATATGATCCCCTTGTGCAGTGAATATAGATTAGTCCTGTGCATCAGCTTGAAGGAATTTTAGCCCATACAAAACTGCTTTAACTTGGGTGTTTCTCCCATTAACTGCTTGCTTCAAGTTCTTCCACAACATTTCCATAGGTTGAAAGTCAGGAATTTGATTTGGCCATCCAAAACGTTATTATTGTTTAACCATTTTTTGGCTGAAGGACTTGCGTGCTTAGGGTTGTTGTCTTGCTGCAGGACCCACATACCTCTGAGAGATGTCCTACAGATGGAATGCGGTGTTTTCACTTCTCCAAAACTCCAACTTCTCATTCCAATTAACAAAAGGCCCTATTTTGCATTTCCATCAAAAACGCTATTAGCCATTTGGCTTGCCCAGATGATCTGGGTGGCCGATGGTGGCCAACAGCAGATGTGCAGCAATGTTTATTTTGGAAAGAGGTTTTTGCCCTTGTAATCCTGCCATGCACACCATTGTGCTCAGTGTCCACTCAGGCCTTCAGTTGCATAGCCTTTACTCTTTAACCTTCCAAACTATTGTACACATTAGTGTAATCTGTGTTGGTCTTCCAATCATGAGGAAGGTTATATTGGTCCAGAATTTCCTCCATTTGATGATGAACAGCAGCAACTCTTCTTCTGAGGCCTCCAGGAATCTCCTCAACTTGTTTAATGATAGGCTTCCAAAAGCATGTGTTGTAAAAGATCAGTCTTTGATTGATTAACGTTCTTTAAATAAAACAGGTCACCAACTGTCACCTGGTGGTTACATTTAATTGAATTCTAAAAGTTTAAACACTTTTGCTCAGAAATACGTGATATTGGATACTTACATTTGCAGCTGCAGTTGCTGTGTTTAAATGCTTGTATCTTCAGTTTTATACCACGTTTTTAAGATCATTGTCATAGTCACCATACTTTAGTCACTTTTACAAAGCCTCCGAGAAATGTGTTACATTTTCTGGTTGCCTCCACCAAATTGGCAACCATCCCCTGAAGTGTTTTCCCAGGAGGGAAAAATGGCAGTGCCAAGTTTAGCTAGAGTGAATTTTTTTTAGTAAATACTTTTGACATTAATTTGCATCCACTAACACCTGAATTATAAGAGCCTAATTTACCATAAAAACTTGCAGGCGCAAGATGAGCCTCTCTTGTGAGTCCGCAATGCAATGCCAGCTGAAGACAGCCAGCACCCTGTGCTTGAGCATTCCCGGCTGGGCACTGCACAAAGCAATTCAAGACCAAAGTACACAGCGCCCGCACTGATGCTATACAAACTGGATTCCAGGCACACAGCGCCTGGTGAAATCACTGACTATTGACTTTAGGGGTGATGGCAGTACATTTACAAGCTGCAAACACTAAGAAAAACATTGTGGACACTAAAGTGACATGACACGAGTTTTGCATTGGCCAAATCGCAAGTTTGCAGCACAACACAAAAGTGCAAAAATGCATACAAAAACAATTCCAAACAGTCCAGGAGCCACCCCCCCCCCCCCCAAAAAAAAAATGGCTCAAAAAATTATAACCAACCCAGCCCATTGAAATCTATGGGATAAGGCCACACAGTGCAGGGAGAGCGTCTGGTCTTGCTATGTCATTAAGTTTTGCTTATAACGCTTAGGTGTGAATGTGACCTACTCTAACTTTAGACCTTTTAGTTTTCTGCTCAGTTCTCAGTGAAGAGGAGATGGAGGAGATTGGTAATGCAGATTAGAAATAATGAGATAACAAATACCTGACCATTTTATGAGAAGCATAAATATACAGCAGGTACACTACTATTTCAGTTTCAGTATAGATCAAGACTTTCCTGCTATTTTATCTCTAAAACCATATTGTAGTTTGGAATGTAGTAAGCATGAAACGTCTCATGCTCACACATTGTACACTTTTGAATCAATACTGAAAAGACAGGCCAGACTCTTATCTTCCACCTTTAGGGTTTGGCTCTCACTGAGCTGTGTCTGCCTCAATGTCCATGGTGCATTAAATCGCCGAAACGCTAACTCGGCAGAGCCGCAAAGCATCATCCTTTGGATGAGAATTATAGCTTTGCCAGGCATGAAAACAATTCAGGCCAGTAAATCTGCCACTATGCAAAAGCTGAGGCTTTCCATTATAGAAATCACAGCTTCTTGAACAGATCAAAGAAAATGTACTTTCTTCAGATTTCTTAACTCTTTATTTCTGCTTACTCCCATAGAAGTAAATATTATTAAGTAAAACTATTCTTGGATTCAGTTTTATAGCCTTACTTGATTTCTTATAAAATATAGTGACATGCTAGTTGCCTAGAAGTTATACTACTTCTCATCAGTTAGTCTTGTGAAAGTAAACGAATTAGGAAGATCAAATGACACCCAAGGCATTAACACTTTTTAAAACAACTATAATTCCAAAAACAAACAAGAAAGTAACACCTAAATGGGAAAATATTCCACAGTCAAACTAAACAAGATCCGGCCCGAACATGGTAAAGCTGGTTGATGGGCTGCTGAGCAAGCCATCAACCCGCTGCACCTAAGGTGCAGCCCCAGAAAGCTGCTGTAACCTCAGCCCATGATCCTCTTCCTCAGCGGTGGAAGAACAAAAATGAATTTATAGCTCCTAGATAAAATAAGAGGGGCAGCTGTGTTTGAGTTTGGCCACAGTCATAGCTACAAAAATATGGCCGCCGGCTCATATGAGTGAGGACACTTCTAGTGCCAGCACTGCCAGCTGGTACTAAAAGTGTCCTCACTCGTGGGAGACAGCGGCCATCTTTGTGTAGCCCTAGCTGGGTCAAAATTCAAACGTAGCTGCAGCAAATTATTTTATCTAGGAGCTATGAATTCCTTTTTGTTCTTACTTTTCTACTTTTTACTTCACTCATTTATTTTCATCTCCTTTCATTCTTTTCTCCTACTCTTTCCTTATTGCTTGATTCTATAACTAAATGCATAATTTGCTCTCTCTTCGAAAACCCCAATGATATGCTAAAGAAGTAAAAAGAGTCATATCTAGAATGTATAAAATAAACGCTCTGCTTACAGTTGAGGTCATGCTCAAAATCTGGTGAAGCATGTTTACCTTTGGGTGTGAACTGAAGCATGCAAGTAATTTTTTTCATTGAACACACAAAATATTTTATGAAAGTCACCTACCTCTGTAATGAGGCATTTTTACAGATGAGGGACATCATTTTCCCAATGAGATGTTTCAAAGTTTGGAATGGGGTATGCAGAACGATTTGGCAAATTCTTTAGCATAGCCCATATGGTGCTGTAAAAAAAATCCTTACACCATAGGAAAATGATGTAACTCACATGTAAAATGCCCCATCACAGGGGTAGGTGATTATTTGGGAAAAATGAGAGCAAAAAACGGGCACTGGTGGCAGGTCACATGTCTGCCACTCTAACCTGTGAACGGGCATAAGGGTCCTGTGGATCCCTTTCCAGTACACTAACAGTAGTAAAAAATAAACACACCACTGTAAACAGTCTGGCCACCCCGGCGGGACTTTTGAGTCCCCCGCTGGGGTATTTTGAAGGTACCTACTTTGGACGCAGCTGCTGCCATGTCTTGAATGGGGGACACAGGTTTTCATTGCTTCCACCCTGGCTCCCAGTCAGGAGTAATGGCTTAGAGCCGAGCATTGAGGCTTTTATTACTCAGAGGATTCCCCCACTTGTGACTAAATATGTCACTGGAGGGAGGCGATATGGAAGGGGTCTCCATACCTCTCCCTCCAATGACATTGACATATCCACCCCTCCAGGTCCACAGGTCCCCTCCAGTTTTGACAGATCCACCCCTCCAAAGATGTCAAAGTCACATGGGGAAGATTCCAGAAAGGTGCCATCTCTCTATTATAAAAGTTTTCCTCTCCCGACCTCTGTCATTACCCTTAGCAGGTGGAGGGGGGAACTATCTCCCCCTTTTACTCCAGATAGTTGCAGGGCATCTGTGATAGATACATGTGAGGCACCCCTGCTTCCAATCAATGACAAAGGCCCCTCTCTTGTGTCTGAAGATGGCTGGAGAGTGTAGCATTGGCTACAGCCTGCAGGACTCCAATAGATTGAGCCTGAAGGAGATGGTAAGTATAATTTTTTCTTCATTGATATGCACATTAAGCACATGCACATTGTGTGTACCATAATCATGTATGACCTAATCATGGCAACTAATGCTGTCCTCTCACTTATGGCTTCCAAAGCTCTGGGTGTGTTTAGTTAACTTCAGGTTAGGTTTCAAGGTCATAATCTCCAGTTGCCATAAAAAATAGGTTTTAAATAGAATAGAGGCACTTGCTTAGTAAAATGCTTTCACGTCAGTGGAGAAGAGCCTCTCAGAATAGATAGCTAAAAGCAGAAAAAGACTGTCATTCAAGAGGAAGATGTTTAGTCTGCAGGTCTGAAATTCAGACAGACTCTGGCCAGAGTATTTCAGGGCATCCAGAACGTATAGTGTTCACCACAACTAGTCCCCAGTTGTGAATTTTTAATTTTGCCAGATCATTTTCAGTAAATGGGACTCTGGGCTCAATTAGTGCTGTCAGATCCAATTTTTCACTCACCTGCTATTGAGCTCCATCCTGTGTTGTTTGCAGTAATTGCCAAATCCACAGGACAACGAGTCTTGTAAAAGATGAATGGCTGCCACAAAGCATGTTCTCCGGGTCTGTCTCTCTATGGGAGCAATGTAGATAGTTAATCCTTCTGAATTTAGGACAGTGACAGGGGAAAAAAATGAAACGCTTAACCATCCAAATATATTTTTACAGAGGTAATTGTGCTGATGAGTCTCTGCAGAGTTTCTGGATAACTGAGCAAACTGTAGAACATTTTGCCAAGGTGCTGATATCATGATTTCGTTTTGCATGCCCTCTCTTCTCCCCTAAATATATCTTAAGCAGATGCAGAAAAGCTAATGATCCATAGTGGATTTCATCTTAGCATAACCCCAAAGACCTGTCTGCAACACAAGCATTTTTGTGTGTTCAGAACCATGACTGGACATCTCAGATGGTATCTGAGTACATAGCTTACCCGGCCAGATTCACCAATGGTAAATCCGTAATGAAGCTAGTTATGGATGCTGTGTTTCTCGTGGCGTGAGAGTGCACTTAAAACAGATTTAGGTATTTGCATGGTACTAACAGGCAAAGGATAACAATGATTGCTCCCATGATCCTTTGCAGCAGGCAGAGCCATGCACATTATTCCTTTTGTCTCTTGGGCTGTCCCCAAAGCCCCCAGACACCACCTGTGAATGCAATGCTTGGGTATAGCTAATCAATAAACAGCCATCTACTCCACTTGTTGACACGTTTCAGGGTATTTGTCCCTCATCAGTACAAGGTTGAAGTTAGATGGTTGTTTGGAATGCGAATTTGGAAGAGCCGAATCAAAGCCAAAAGCCAATTTAGGGAAGGACCCGTGTTAGACCATATAGAGAGAACAGAGATCAGAATGACCCCTATTTGAAGAAACAAGGCAAAGAGCGCTTTCTTAAAAACAGAAAGTAGTCACATTGTGTATATAGGTGAAGCAAAAGATGAATAAAGGGGTACGGCAATTTTTTTATGACTCTATCAGCTCTTGATGCTGTAACAATCTTCTGTGGGAGGCTATTCCACAAATTTATCGTTCTTATGTTAAAGAAGGACTATTGACTCTTTTGAATCTTTTTTTCTCCAACAGAGGGAGTGTACCTGTGTCTTTAGAGAGAATTTGAAATAGTTTTTTCCCCATTATTGTTGTCATGGCCATTAATATATTTATTCAAGTTAATCATATCCCCTCCTTAGGTATTTTGACTAATGATTAAATACATTTAATTTCCATAATCGTTCTTTCTTCATAACTACAATCATTCATTCGCTTATCAGTTCAGTGGCTCTCATCTGCCCCATTTTTAAAATTAAGGCTTTGTTTCTATGAACTGGTGCCCAGAACTGAACCGCATATGAGAACCTCCAGATGAGGGCACACCAGTATGCGGTAAGGAGGAAATATCCTGTGATTCCATGTCCCATAGTAAATGACAAATGGCCTTGGAAATAGCTGCTTGACAATGCATACTTATTTAGTCTGTGATCTCCCAGTACCCCCAAATCCTCATCTGTTGTCTGCAGATTATTACACAAGTCAGCCTGAAGCTTGTGAACATCTTTGATGGACTGCACTGCGCTAACCTGGATAGTGCATGCAGATAAATAAAAGAGCTACTCACCTTTTGCCCCCCCGAAGCTGATCAGCGGTAGTTTGACGCAGATGCACCCCCCCCCCACCATCAGTCACAGTGACACAGGCACACCCACTCCATTTGCTGCAATTTACAGCAATTTACTCTATTTACAGGCTAGGCAAGACACAAAAGCGGTTGCATTGGCTTCTTAAAGGTAGTTACAGCTATGGTCGAAATAATGAATGCTATGGCCGCATAATGAATGGAGCTAGAGTTTGGTAAGCTTTAGCAGCCTGGAGAGAAAGTAAAAGAAGAAAAAGGCTGCAGAGTGAAGCGAGCTGCTTGAAGAAAGGGAAAGATAAGAAGCCAGCAGCGTAAAGTTACACAATACAGAGCTCTGCATTACAGAGAATAATAGTGCAGAAACAGCGCCAGAAAAGCAAGCTGACAGCGAGTCGCTGGGGACAGGTGGGAAAGAGAGAACAGTGTTTGGAGGCATGAGTAAAGTGACAAGGTACTGTAGCTTTACATGCATTATATATACAGGTGTATATATACTTATATGTAGATATTACTGGACAGTAATTCCCATTAGACACTCAAGAGCATGTGTCTAGGGATTCACAATGCAGGGGGAAGCAACCCTCTGGCCAAATGCTTAAAGAAGCACTATCGCGAAAAAAAAAGGGCCCAATAATAAAAATCTGTATAAATATGCTGGGTGGCAGGAGGAGGGGTCACTTATATACCCAGCATCAAGGAATATGCAACCCGGCTTGTTTTTTTTTTTTATTTTAATGGAAGAAAGAGGAAATCAGGGGTGACAGGCTCCGTCACCCCTGATAGACTAAACCTGTCACCCCTGGATTTTATTCCTACCAGGAAAAGAAAACCACAAGCTTGGCGGGTTCTTTCCTGGCACCTTGCAAAGTGGTAGTTTCCACGGAGCGCGTGGGTAAAGGGGCACCAGGACTCAGCGGGATCTCCAGCCAGACTATTGGGTGATAGGATTTCTTTATACACAATTTATCTCATTTTAGGATCATTTTTGGGTTTGATCATTGGATCAGTTTAGATGCACATTTTCTATCACATGATAGTTGTGGGATTTATTATTATTCTAATTAATATTGTGTAGTTTTCCACATTTTTTGAATACAGGTTGCTTTTTTGTATTGATTATTCACTGGTTCACATATATATATATCCTTGTATTATATCATTTATGCACAATGACACTTTCTTATGGCTTGAGATTTTTCCCGTTGAGTTATTATGGTTTTTAGCAATTGTTGGATGAGCTCTATTTTTAATATGATGTAAATAATAAATTTATAATTGGAAATATATTTTATTGTTGCATGCCCTGATTGAATTCTAGATATATAGATTGGTGGTGCAGATCTTTGGTGTTTGTACTTCGTGGGGTACTGGGCCCCACACTATTTTTGCTGCAATCCTATTGCTTTTGTCACACTAATTTCTTGCACACCAATCTTACTTCTCTTTAACCAAGAGTGGTGCAGGGACAACCTAATTATTGGTTTCTACAAGCTTGGCGGGAGTTTTATTCAGTTTCAGTTCCCCTCCTCTCATTAGCCGACATATTTATATGGATTTTTAATATTACACAATTTCGAAATAGTGCTCTTTTAAAGTGTCTGTAAAGGCCAGAGATGACCCCTCTTACATCCTTGCCACTCTCCTCCCATGCTGTGCAAAAAAAAATATTGCTCTATGCAGTCCTGGCTTCTGGTATTGATGACACTGTCCAGGCAAAAAAAAACTATACCCAACTTTTCGTTCTCCACAGCCTTCTGGTCTAGCTGCGGTGTTGTAAAAACCAGCGAGACTGAGCACCAGGCAAAACGGTTCTTTATTCTCCCCCTCTTCCAGGATGGAATTATGCCCCCTCTCCCCCCACCCCGCCTGCTTACTTCATTTATTGCAAAGAGGGGAGTTCAGAGGCTTGGGAGGCTGATAGCAATGAAGAGAGTGGGCCTGCAATGTAATTCCATTGCTGCATATCAGGGTGCTTGAGCTCACTGATCGGCACACTCTGGTAAACTGATTTTATTAGTTGGATGAAAGTACTGCGGGTGGGTGAACTAAAGATGAATAACGCTTTATGGACAGAATGAAAGGAAATGCCAAGCTGCTCTGAGAATTAAATAGGTAGTGTGGGAGGCTCCAAAGTGGGCCCACCCATCAGTCTCATCTAAGTATTAAGCACCAAGCATGTCTAGCTATGTGGAAAGACAGGGGTTTGGTCGCACATATCTGCAGATACATGTTGAAGCCACACCTCCCCGACAAGGCACTCTGTGTTTAGTGTGGTCCCTACTCTATATATACATGAGCCCCATAATAGGGACATTTACTGCAGCTAGTAAAATACAGAGTTATTTACCGGGAGCTGCTGACTCCCATTGGACAGAGCCTTTAAAAGGACTCTAAACCCAACAGTCAGTCTGTTTCCCTGCTGCCTGTCCCATCTTCCTCGTCTCCATTTCCTTCAGCCTGGGGTAGAAGCCGTAGCAGATCTCCAAATTTGACCATCCATTCAATTTTATTTCTCCAGGATAAAGTGGTCCAACATCCACTCTTCTCCATGATGTTGTCCCACAGTTGTCTCTGACCACAGCAGAGCATGCTTAAGACACATTAAGCTGTGTTAGTTCAGCCATGGCCTGGAAATTGAGGCAAATAAAGTGTCTTTACTTAAAATACATAAGGTATTTACAGAAAATCTGAGATTTTGAGATGATAATTTTACACTGTTCCCAAGGGGGATAAGGAGTGTCTAGACAAGGACTTCAAGTCGCTGGAGTTCTCAAGTGACAGAAGCGTCCCCAAGTCCCAATGACAATACCGTCACGGAGCTACAGCCCCCTCCCATTGTGAGGGCAGGCTTACAACAAACTATTTTAATTGTGCTGGCATGCCTAGGGGTATCATAGTCACTTTACCTGTTCCTCTTTTTGTTTGTTTTAGTTGGAGAAAGTGGAACTGATCAATTGTGAACCTAAACTGAAAAGATAGTGAGGGGGTGGAAAGGAGTGTTCTGATGCCTGACATGCCCACTCCATTGTAGTGTATGGAGAGGGCTCGGAGGATGGCGAAGGGGTGAGAGTCCGACACTGGACTGGGCACGGCCAGTATGGGATGCAAACCAACCATAGGGTGAATAAGGTAGGACCAATCAGCTGCGGGGGGAGGCAAAAGGTGACTACCCTTTTATTTTTTGGGGGGAGGTGATCAAACCCTTTAATCTGTAACTTGCCAAGGCGGATTGTGGAAAGTATGCAGAGTTTGTCAGTACTAGTTCCTTTCAAATGAATGTGCAATAGCCATAGTTCATATTAGAACACAGACACACTGGTATGTAGTAAACACAGTGAGTAGAGATGAGCAAACTTCTTGAAAGTTCGATTCAGGCGATTCGCCGAATTTCCCCAAGAAATTCGGCGCCCGAATCGAACTTTCACGAATCGCTCACCTGAAAAAAAAAAATGCCGGCATGGTGGGAGCGGGCAGGCCGGCTACGCTGTCAGCGGGCGGCGGACAGCGCAGCCGGCCTGCACGCTCCCACCATGCCGCCATTTTTTTAAAAAGCAAACACTTACCTGCATGGTCGGAGCGTGGAGGCCGGCGCCGCTCTCAGCTGTCATCAGAGGACGCGTCATCAGAGAGCGCCGCCGGCCTGCCTGCTCCCACCATGCCGGCATTTTTTTTTTTATTTCAGGGAAAATTTGATCGGCACGAACCGAAAAAAATTCGGGTTCGTGCCGAATCGAATTTTCCCTGAAATTCGGAGCGAATTCCGGTTCGTCCGAACCGGTTTGCTCATCCCTAACAGTGAGTATAGCTTCATACTTCTGGTTAGTAGTATTAAAAGATGATTCAATAAGTATTTTAGCTACAGTCTCAGACCTAGTCTTGTTAGAAATATACAACCCTACCCTAATTCAGCCGCCTAATACTAACTTTGCTCTTGTGCCAACTTTGTGTTGTGTCCGCCACTACATTCCATTGAATTTGGTTAAAGAAGAGAAACCACCAACCTAGAGTCTACAAAACTTTATGGCTGGTGGTCTTCCTTTTTTGTAGGGGATCCTGTTTTTGGTTGCCCACGATGTGTGACACCACCTGGATTGTCATAAAATGTATCTTTGCTTTTGCTCCTGGCCTATTGTTTCTCTTTCTAGATTTTCTCATGAGACAGTTTCTCATGATGATATTTAACACAAGTATCATGATACTTAAATCAGACCAAAACCCACATTTTATACCTGGCATCCCATGAATTGCCAACCCCCCCCCCCCTTTGAAGAGTATCTTTTGGCAATTTTCACTGCTCCTGCTGCTTCACCCTAATCCCAGATAATGGCGCCTGTTTTAGCTGTAAAGCTCCGCCTCCTCCATTCATTGCCACTGTTGTCTGTGGCAATGATGTCATTGCCACACTTATGCAATGACTGATCGCCTGCCAACAGGAAGGGACAGCAAAAAAGTGTTCCAGGACGATTCAAAGAGATAGAGAATTATCCATTTCTAGTTCTACCCCCTAAGAAGGGAATATCAACAGAGGCTTTGGACAAATGTATTTCACACGTTCGGTGTGTTTTGGTCTGCTTTAAACTCCCTGAAAAGATTCTTTGATTTTCAATCACCAGCTGGTCTCCTGTAGACTTACTATAGAATAACCTAGATAACATCTCATGAGTATCACAATAACACATTGTTGTGAAAGGCTTGTCATCCCCTCGACACTCATCTCACAACATAACTAGCCATTAAAAAAAGACAGAGGATGCATCTGTATACAACTTCATCTTCTGAATCACCACTGTCTGCAATGCCCCACCACCAGCAAGACTGATTCCTTCCCCCAGCTGCTGAAACAGATATTATCAACAATTTCTTTTAATTTCTGTCCCAAAACCATAAAAAACCCTTACATTATAAAAGTCATTTCAGTAGTCATTGGGGATATTTATTAGGAACATTTATTCTTAGACCTCTGAAGATGGCTTGTCATTATCTGCCATTTAATAGTTATATTATATGTGTTATTATTATTATTATTATTATTATTATTATTATTAATAATAATAATAATAATATTAATAATGTGTTATTGCCAATGTATGCTTACACATACATAGAAATTAGTGCTCTGAATATATCCCATCCATTCACTGAGAACCACACCAGTGAGTGCCAGTGGCAGACTGGGGGCAAAAATGAACCCAGGATTTTACCACCTCCTGGCCAGCCTGCAATATCCCCACTATGGCCCCTTTTGTTCCTCCTGGTCCTGTAATAAGTAGGCACAAGCCTAAGGCATTTCAGGAAATAAGCAATGGAAAGCGGTTGATATGGAAGCTCTTGAATCAATAGTACTGTATTGTAGGGGCCAATAATGTGGCAGGGAAGATATGGCCCCCACAGACATGATGCGAAGGCTATAGCAGTGGGGACACAACATATGCTGAAGTTTCTTGGCTTAGGAGGTACAGCGGTAATGGGTGGGAACGCAGAGGTTGGGGGCAGGCAAGGAGCGGTGGGCTGCCCTAATTACGGCACCCGGGGAGCAGTTGGGGGGTTAGGTGCCTTGCTCAAGAGCACTTCAGTCATGTCCCAGGACCAGGATTCGAACCTGCAACCCAGTCACAAGTCCGCTCCCCTTACCTCTAGGCCACAACTGCCCCTTCATATTTGCTTTAGGCACACATACACTGAGCCTATAACCAGAAAGTAATGTCTATCCACATCAAAGTGCCCCAAAACAGCTTTTGAGGCCTTTTTTACTCAATCCTTGCCAAGTATTTATAAAAACAATGTAACTGTATGCAGTCTGAAATTTGAATGGTGGTTGTATGGCTCCCTGGCCATGCAGCAGCACACCCTGGTGCTCTCCAGCGATTATTAACTCAGTTACAAGCTAAACTGCCACATGGTTTCCTGAGGCATTTTGGTCATGGTTTAATGTGGCATTTTAGCTTGTAGTGTTAGTGTTATTATAACTGTTAAGGCTGACTCTCAGTGGTGGACTGTGTAACTGAATGTACTGCATGTATCATCATTGCTGGCAAGTACCAGGGGGCACTGATGTATGGCCAGGGAGCTATACGGCTGGCATTCAAACATCATACTGCATCCTGTTAGTGTTATGAATAATGAGCAAACGCTTTAGTAAAAAATAGAAGCACTGGGACACTAAGAGGCCGATTCATTAATAGCGCCAGGTAGCGACAGATGAGCGCCAGTAGCGTGATTTTCACAGCGCCAGCTAGTATTCGCTGTGCTTGGCCGGGGTTTGCTTGTTGACAGCGACTCAGTCGGTGTGCGGTAATGTTGAATACGGGGTTAGGGGTCGTTGTTTCACAGGTTCCGCGTTGTATGGGTGCGCCTGACAGCGAATGGCCAGAGCGAACGGCTTGCTGCAGATTCATTAACAAATCACGCTCAAAAATTTCTCGCGCTGTGAATTCCTTGTTTAAACCCCAGAGCGCTGGCGGCGATGTGTGTAAAGTAGTTTTTAACCCCCAAACAACCTTTTTTTTTATATGTAAAAATTATACAAGTTTTTCTAAACATTTTGGAATATGAATACATGAATTTCAGACCTGTAATATCAATTCTGCACATTTTTTTTTTTTTTTTACTTTAAAAAAAAACCTAACATTGCAGAAGTGGTCACAGAATTTTTGACATTAAAAAAAAAAACAAAAAAAAACAGTAATAGCAATTAATTATGATTATTTAAAGATTGCTCCATTGAAATGCATTGGACCATGCCAGGGAGCGCCAGGTCATACCTGTCGCTGTGATGGGATTAGCAGCGGCGCTGTTCGTTGCAGTCGGCTACATGATGAATCCCGCGCTAGCTGACGCTCTCGCCGGCGCTAGCCTCATTTAGCGTGATAAATGAGTCATTGTGACCGCCGCCGGGCGTACTTGATTCGGTAGCCGCCGATAGCTGGCGCTACCTGGCGCTCGTCAGACACTACCTGGCGCTAGCCCTTGATAAATAAGGGCCTAAGGGTAGAATGTGACAACATAAAGTTCCTTTCTGGGTATAGGTCGTGCACCAGTCTGGAATCACACCTGCAAGATTTGTTCCCTCACCACTAGGCCATGACTGCCCCTTAACTTTTGTAAAAGGACATCATAAATGAAAAATTCAGTACTGGTAGAAACCGTATCATAAATCTAAGCTATTTTAAATAGCATAAGCGTGTTTATCATCTAAGGGCTGAGCTCAGGCTTACAGCACTGGAGGGGGTTAAAAGCAATTTTCAGCTGTAAGTACAATTATTGCCTTTTGGCGCTTCATATCTACTCCCCATATTGGTGTTCGCCTCTTGTTTACAGAGCTTGAACAGAAATTCATATAAGTTGAAAGGCTGTAAACGGCTCGCCAATTTGTTGCCTTCCTAAGGGAACTTGTATGCGCTCATGTCCTTACCTGATCACGAGAGCGTTTAAAACTGACCTTCAACTAGAGCGGCAAAGGTAGGAGAAGACAGGAGAGAAAATGACACCATAAATGCCTCCAATTTTATAGGACTAGTAACACAACATTGGATATCTCTATACAGCCCAACATATATTTCCATATTATGTACAGTAATGTCAAATGTTACTTAAACGTATATAATTCCTTTTCATTCCCAATAAAGATGAACAGTGATTTATCTGATTTTGATCTTTGCATTACCTCTTCTAATCTAATCTAAAGTATAAGAATCAGGGATTTCTTTTCTAATATTTACTGCAACTTCATATGTTTTTTCATTAAGCCAATGACCATCCAATACTCAGCCTTCATCCTTAAGGACACTGCTACACATACACATTTTAGCACCACAAGCAAGGGCTAAAAGCCTCTTTATCTCGTTTCGTGTGCATCATATTGATTTCTGTTAAGTCTAGTAGGAGATTCCTTACCGTCTCGTATGCTGCAACAATTTGCACTAGTAACAATTTAGTAGCACAAACAAAAGTTATTTTTTAGTATTTTTGTTATTGAAAATCTTGAAATAATAAAATAATACATATAAGTGGTAACTAGCTACTAAGAAAGATTGAGATAATTAAATGTACAGTATTTAGTCTTGAGAGGAGACATCTAAAGACATAATGAATTTATATAACTATATAAATAGCCAATACAAAAAATGGAGAAAAGCGATTTCACAGAAAAATCCAGCGTCGGTGCTCTAAATCTGGGCGCTGTAGCATAGAGCGCCAAACGCTGTGTAATTAAAGTCTGTTTTTGAACACATATCCACCAGTAAGAAAGCGAAAACACATGGAATGACATTGTATTAACACTGTGACATTATCACTTTAGTGCCAGACCGGAACTGACAATTCTGAATAAAAATATAAAAAGTCAAAAAAAGTGTTTGTTTGCAGCCAGGAGAGGTCACACAATGATTTGAGCAAAAAAATGGTCAAACATGCTGTTTAAACACAAGCAAGTGAGCGGCCATTGAAATGTATGGGAGAGCGACAGTGAGCTGCCTGCAATAATACATCGGACGCTACATGGCGCTGTTAGAGTCGCTCACCAGATTCTCTTTCATAAATGTAGTTTTGCAGACAGCACCCAGCGTTCACCAGACGCTGTCTGCCACTACGAGGCACTACCTGCCGCTATCCCTTCTTAAATAATGAGGCCGATTCATTAATAGCGCCAGGTAGCGAAAGATGAGCGACAGTAGCGGTATTTTCACAGCGCCGGCTAGTATTCGCTGTGCTTGGCCGTTGTTCGGCTGTTGACAGCGACTCAGTCGGTGTGCGGTAATGTTGAATACGGGGTTAGGAGTCGCTGTTTGACAGGTTCCGCGCTGTATGGGAGCGCGTGACAGCGAACGGCCATAGCGAATGGCTCCCAGCATATTCATTAACAAATCACGCTCCAAAAATTCTCGTGCTGCGTGCTGTGCTTGTTTAAACCCCAGAGCGCTGGTGGCGATGGGTTAAAAGTAGTTTTTTAACCCCCAAACAACCATATTTTTAGGAAAAAAAAAACATGTTTTTCAAAACATTTTGTAATATGAATACATTAATATCAGACCTGTAATATCAATTCTGCACAATTTTTTTTTTTTTTTTTTACCTTAAAAAAAAATCTAACATTGCAGAAGTGGTCACAGAATTTTTGACATTTAAAAAAAAAAAAAATTAATAGCAATTAATTATGAATATTTAAAGATTGCTCCATTGAAATGCATTGGAGAGCGCCAGGTAGCGAGAGGTCATACCTGTCGCTGTTCAAGGTCGCTCGCTGGCGCTGTGGGGTGAGGCTGGAATAATGATGAATGAGTTGCTATCTGGCGCTATCTCAGTCGCTAAGCAGGATCAGCTTGATAAATGTGTGATTGCGGAGGGGAGCCGGCGTTCTCGTGGCGGTGACCGTCATTACCGTTCGCTCACCATTCGCTACCTGGCGCTATCCCTTGTTAAATAAGGGCCAAAGTAAAGAGTAGACTGCACCCTGGGAGAAAGTCTGTGCTTCCTGGGAATAAAAGCAAATAACTAAAACAAATTTTAAAGGAGCCCTCCACTAGTTTGGTATAAGGTTGGTTAAGCTGCAAGGACCGCCATGCCTCTGCCAAATCTGAATAGAATCAATACGCTCATCATTACTAATTAACAGCCAGAAATAAATTCCGAATGCTGCTGGGTACAAAATATATCATAGTTTTCTGCTCAATTACTGACAGCTGAAAAATTAACAATTGCAAGGCTTGGCAGTAATTATGTTTCATTAATCAAACACTTAATTTGTCATCTGACTGACACAAATCAGGGTTTTTTTTGGATCAGTGTGATGAAAATGCTGGATTTTCTAAGGAACGCAGCTCTGTAAAATGCACGATTAGGGTTTGTTAAAAGCAGATTTTTTTTTTCCTTTAGCTAAAGACCATCTGTCACTAAGGCACAGCAGCCATCTTGTGGGTTGAATTGGTATTCATAAGAGCACAGCCATTCATCTCTGGGCCCCATCCAGCCTTGCAAGCTTTCGGGCATCTTTGTGCCTGAGTTTTAAAAGCAGCGGGACAACGGCAGATGTATATGCCTCAAATATATTTTCTGAGTAAATGTCAAAGGACAAATAAAGATTTGCTTAGGTCTTCCAGCTTTAATCGTGTGTGTGCTTCAGCCAAACAGCTAAGCTATTTGTGCATGACTATGGAATATCACTTTTTAGCAGCTTTCTTATTTCTTGCACTTTACAAACTGTTCTTTGACTAATGATAACCAAGCGCCATCATTAGTTCCAGTCAAAGGGTAACAAGGGTTAAAGCAGAACTTCAGTCACCCTACCCTGGGACTGAGTCAGGACGGGGGGTTGCAAAAAAAATAAACCCTTACCTGCTCCAGGGGCCAGTGCAGCTCCTCTGGCACTCCAGATCCTGGGTGCTGCCATCTTGTATGAAAAGCATAGAGCCGCTTCCCTCGGCTGCGTGCGTGCTCCCTCGGCAGCGGGAGCCTGTATGTATCCGTTGGATGCAGCTTTGCCTGTGGCGGCCGTGGGAGACTAGGAGGACGGCATGGCCCCTAAAGGTATGCTTTTTTTTCTTTAAAACCCCCCATCCTGCCTCAGTGCCAGGGTAGGGTGGCAGGACGGGGGGGGGGGGGGGTCTGCTATAATAAATATAAATATATACATATATATATATATATATATATATATATATATATATATATATATATCTCAGGCCCCAATCTCTCCTCTCTCTTATCTGGCCTCCCCAACTGCCTTGCAGCTATTTCTTCATTCATGTCATCTCGCTACCTCAAGCTGAACATGGACAAGACAGAACTGGTCATTTTCCAACCATCTAACTCCCCTCCCCTCTCTAACACGTCTATTTCTGTCAACAATTACACAAAACCAGCAACTTCCCGAACTCGGTGCCTGGGAGTGATTCTGGACTCTGCCCTCTCTTTCAGACCACATATTCACTCCCTGGCCACCTCCTGTCGCCTCCAACTCAAAAACATCTCCTGCATCCGTCCCTTCCTCTCACCTGACACCACTAAAATGCTAGTGCACGCCCTAGTCATATCCCGACTGGATTACTGCAACATTCTTCTTTGTGGCTTACCAACTAACAGACTGGCACCACTTCAATCTATCCTGAACTCTGCTGCTCGCCTCATCCATCTCTCCTCTGGCTCCTCCAGTTCTGTGCCTCTCTGCCAATCCCTACACTGGCTGCCAGTCCCACAGCGAATCAAAACTCAAAACTTTAACTCTCGCATACAAAGCTCTCTCCAACCAGGCCCCTCCCTACATCTCATCTCTAATAATATCAGCCTAGACGCAGCCTCAGCTCTGCTGCCGACCTTCTCCTGCCCTCCACCCTGGTGACTTCCTCTCATGCCCGCCTCCAGGACTTCTCACGTGCAAATCCAATCTTCTGGAATGCCCTCCCCCACCCAATCCGCCACTCCACAACTCTCAAAACCTTTAAAGGTGCCCTTAAAACTCACTTATACAGACAAGCATATAATCTGGTTTAACCAGTTTTCAAAAGGGCACATGCCCAATAATGCCCAATGCCACAGAGCTCAATATTGACTGTTTGTGATCTTTCCCCCTCGTCTTCACCCCTCATTCTTTAGACTGTAAGCTCGCAAGGGCAGGGCTCTTTCCTATTGTATCTTGTACTCAGAATATCCATTGTCATCTCTGTAAAACTGTACTTGATATATTATATGTACCGTATGTTTCTAGCCTGTCTGTAACTACTACTTTGTAAAGTGCTACAGAAGATGATGGCGCTATATAAATAAACAATAATAAATAAAAATAAATAAATAAATATATATATATATATATATATATATATATATATATTTCTTCTAGTTCTTTTGTAAATGAAACTTGCTTCTATTAGTTATGCAGAGACTAAGGGCCTTATTTATGATGTGCTCCATTTAGCATCTTTCTGGTGGCTATAGCGCCGGAATTTCTGTCTTTTCTGGTGTTATGCTGCGCTGGGATTCGCAGAGCTAGATGCTAACTAATTTGCTTTGATTGTTGCATTAGATATTGGGCGGCTTGTGTGAGCGCCTGTTGGACCTGTTGGTCCCAATACCAGTGAGCGCCACTTTGTACCGCCGTCTTTTTGGAGCTGCACGGCGTATTCATGAATATTTCCCTACTTGAAAAAATTGGAGCTGTATTTTTCCGGCACTGGTCAGCGTTTCATCATTACAGTTACAAGAAATCACTGCTGGGGACAAACTTTACAGTGGGTTTAGGCTGAATTTTAGTTGTTATTCAAATTACACATTTGTAACAAGGAGACGAAAAAGGTTTTTTGATGAAAAAAAATACATTTGGTGGCATCTAGGTCCTATGTTTCCATCATTGACAAGTCACAATGCAACTTCTGTACAAATAAACATGTGTAATATTAATTATAAGCATAAAACACTGCAATCCAGTTCTGCCCATTGTGCTCTATGGGATCTTGACCTACAGCATCCACTTTCAGCTGGCACTGCTCCAACCAGAACGCCCGCCACTGTGACCTTTTCAGCGCTAGTGTTAAATAAGACGATAGCAGGCTTTATATGACGGGAGTTGCACCAGCTCATTGTGGGGGACAGGACTAATGAAATAAAACAGCATGGTGCTGTACTGGGCTCTTCTCTTCCCCAATGGACCACCAATGAGTGACAAGCGCGGCCAGGGTAGATTTTATAGGGGATGTTTCTGTGCAAAGATTAATACATGCACGGCTGGGGAGGGGGGGGGGGGGTTAGCATGTTTATGCCTGTCTGTGCAATTCGATATTGGTTCTGTGTGTGCTTATCTTTGTGGGGGGGTTGAAGATCATTTTGTGTGTGTGTGTATATATGCCTTTGGGGAGGTTAATATTGGTTGCTTGGTGTGTGAATATGTGTTGGGAGTTACAGAGTGACTTGTATGTGTATTTTTGCCAATGGGGGAGTGAGAGATGTGTGTAGGGAGTGTTACAGATTGATTATGTGTGCTGGAGGGTTAAAGATTGATGTATGCATGTGTGTGGGGGTGACATATTAGTAAGGTATGTGTGTGTATTTGTGCTGGTGGGAGGGTGACAGATTGGTGTGTGTTGTGGGGGTTAAAAATTGGTATGCATGCTGTGGGGTTAAAGCGAAACAAGATCCACCAGCAGCCACCCTGGAATCTAGGTGCATGGAACAATGGAACAAAACCTGGGAAAGTCAAATTCTGGAGTTTTGTATAAATGTGTAGGGCGGAGGGGGGGGGGGGCAAGGCAGGGGACAGTTGGGTGTGTGTTATGCCACTGTTCCTGCCCCTTAATACACTTTGGGGGATTTATTGACAGATGCAGCAAACGTTGAGAAGTGCATGGTATGGGCCAATATAAATCCAATTTTTTCTACTGCTTATTGCTTGTGAATGGTAAAAAGAGGTGAACAATACATTGGAACATATACATTACCTGCCCTCCTTTCTATTTAAACAGCCTAGATTTCACAATCCACATGTGCTACTGCTACTGTATTTCAGATGCTTTGTATACTACATCTAACAGTGAGTGAAGAAAAGGTCGTTGCATGGCTCTCATTTATCTCTTGCCTCACATTTTGCTGTTATTGTACATGTAACAAATGGAGCCTGCAGACTAAAACTGAAATTGGAAAGGATGTATTGTTCACCCCTTCTCCTGCCTAAGCCACAAGAGAGAAATATTAGCTGGAACTGGCTATGTTGTGTTGGAATCCAATAATTATATTTAAAAAAAAATCATATGCATTATTAAATTTGGCCTTTTTCTGCAAGACCCAAGTCTTTTCCATTCTTGCTTACCAAGACCCAACAACCAAACTTGCTACCTACAGTAAAACACAGTGGGGCCAATCCAGTGCCAGGTGCAAAAAGTGCAAAGAGTCAAAAGTACATGCTAGATAAAAAAAAAAAAAAAATTTTCAACTGGTGCCTGATCAACCTCTAGGTAGAAAATGGAAAACAACGGCACTGGAAATATTATGATGGAATATAGCATACTTCCGCATATTTTACTCATAGCACATAGCCTCTTAACACAAAAACAAATGCACATTTTGTTTGTGCAGCAGTTTTCCCCATTGCTTGTTTTTTTTCTAGTGTGTGTGTGTGTGTTTTGTCTTACAGTGTTTCTCAATAATAAAATGAATATATTCAGTAGGTAGGTAACACTACCTCATATCTGATAACAGTTGCAGTATGCACAGCAGGGCACTCTCAAAGGGATGGCCCGCAATGTCCTCAAGACATATTTAATTGGAGGATCACTTTAACAGGGGTTCAAGGTGAGCCTTATTACTCAATGTGCAAGCCAATACTTTACCCGTTACTGGAGCTGCACTGTACTCAAACTGACCAGCAACCCCAATGGTCCTGTATATATTATATACTATAAAACTCATAAAACTTGATCTACCTAAGAATCAAACCACTGCAGGACCTTTCCGTATTACTTAAATCTTGTGACAGTTGCTAGGTTAATTTTCAATAGTGACAACATTGGTCATACATAATACAATGTTCTCGCTATTGAAAATTAACCTAGCGATTTGTCAAGCTGTCTCAATTAAAATATCCCAAATCTGTCCCTCTAATGGTCAGCATATAAATGTATAACATGTTAAAGTTCCTGTCTAGGAAGACATGGTGGCATACATCAGCTTCATGCCCCCTAACACACCTACTCCATTCATTGCAATAGAGGGAGCAGGCTGAGGCGCAGCATACCGAATCCACCATGGAACACCTCCTTCATTGTGCTGAATGGAGTAGGCGTTTCGGCAGAAACAAGGCCCCCAGGATGCCACCATGAGAGGCTGGTGTGCAGGAGTCATTGAAGAAGAAGAGCGTGCTTCGAAAGCTTGTCTGTTCAATATATTGAGTTGGCCAATAACTATTATATCAATTGTGACAGAGGTGCAACAAACACATTTGATAACGGAGTGCATTGACAGTGAGGGTCCTGTTTTTGCAAGTTTACAATCTAAAGAGTAAGGTTAGAAATATAAGGTTAGGCTACAAGTACTAAGCATGGTGTCAAGTGCTCAGAAGGTTGTCAAGATGTATGTGTGTGTATGTGTGTTAGAATTAGACCCAGTGACTGCTCAGGGCGTCTATAGAAATATTGAAACATAGCTGAGACACCAATAATATAATTGCTTAATCATGTAAATGATAAAGAATGGTCACATCAATGTCATCAGTGATTTTACTTTGCAAAATGTATAATTCCAACATTCCATCTAGTAAAATAATAGCAAAAAATTTACAACATGGGCAGATTAGGTTACAATCAGCTTTAAGGCACATATACTACAGTTTTGACCACCATGGGCCTCTCTATGAGTTGCAATGACAAAGGTACAAGATCATGGCTGTCATAGTTACAAATATGTAATATACATAAAATGCAACTAGTTATAGAGATTAGGTTCTTACATAGTAATAGGATGACACACAGAGACAGAAAATCCCTACATTTCAGGTGCTTGAATTCACCCTTCTGCTGGTGAAGAGAGAACAACTTTGTTTATTAATCGATGAATCATTTTGGTGTGCGTTAGTCTAGCCAGTATATTTCCAGCCAGGGTGTTCAGACACCAATTCTAGTAAATCCTAGTTGGAAAGTGAGTGGGTGATTGAGCACAGCTAGTCAGCTGGGAAGATGGTCAGGGTATCATAAACAATGGGTCTGGTAATCCTCATAGATAACATTCATCACATGGAGGGTAATTTAAAACATGGCCCAAGTGCAAAGGTGAATGGATCATACCCAATAGGATATGCAAAGTAGGAGTGACAAGGAGGGGGTTTAAATGGCCTCCATCATTCGGTAAATGGATTATACCTGTGAATGAGAAAAAAAGAAATAATTAAATGAGATGGTTGATGAGATGGTTGATGGATGGATGGTGATCACAAGATCAGATTGCTATGGATGTCATGATGTCAATTTGGGTATAATTCCTCATAGCACTAGCATTAGTGGAAGTCTCCTCACTCTAATAGCACAGGGACATCCCCTTTTGGGATGTTCAGCCACTCATCATCGCTCCACAGCCTAGGTCTGTATAATTCATCTATTCCTTGTTCTTTGTCGACTATGTATCTGCAAGCAGCCAATAAGGTTTTGGCGACTTGATTGGCTGCTAGCAGTCAGGTGAACTGCCGCTGTGCAAAGCAACCATGAAGAGGTGTGTTTCGTTGATTTGATTACCTGGGCTGTTCTATGGCAATGTGTATCCCAAATGGGAATGCCCCACTGCTTTTAGAGCAAGGGGTGCTAAGCAAAGTTTTGACTGGAGGTCAATAGCCAGTTATACTGCATACCAAAAGCTATTTTTCTCCATATATAAACCCATTTGGAGCCAGCTATTTACACCTAGTGGAAGCTATAAAGGTCATTTAAAGCAGATGAAAGTGAATATGTAATTAGCGGTAATTGGTTTTTACACTTTGACACCTCTATTAGAAAATACTGTGTGATTTTTGGCCTTCAGTAAACCTAATTGATCCTAGTATGTGGCAACTGTACACATTTTACTGGATTTAAGAACAGGGATTAGGTTCTATTCCCTAGACACTAATGAAAGGAATAGACAGAAAATCTATATTAAGAATTGACAGCTCGGCACGAATCAGATAAGATTTTTCTCTATTTTGTTACCAATTATTGGTGTGATCAAGCACCTGACACTGTAGGGCAGATTGATTAATTTGTGTTTAAATGTTGTAAAACCTTTGCGTTGAGGTTGACTAATAACTTTAGAGATGACAACCATTAAGGAAGCAATTTAAAAAATCTTTTTTGGGTTAAGGTGACAGGTTAAGGTCTTGCCTTGCATCATTCTTACTCAGTTTCCTGCCCTAAAAGTGGCATTTTAGGAAAGTCTATCTATCTTTTTTAAGGTTCCTTGCACCCTAAAAGTGAAGTCAGTCCCTATGGGTTACCAAAGGGAAATCTGTAGGCCGACATTAACTGCATCCTCAAAGTTTAGTGTTTCAACCTAGAGCCCTGCAGAGAAAACACACAAAACCAAATGGCTTCGCTCACTGCATAAACTCTAGTCTGAGCAAGAAGAGGAAGTAATAGAGGTATTAAAAACAAGTCACTGAATTATCCTTGCAGAAAGATTTAGCCCCCTGACCGGTGGGCTTATTAAACATTAAGGGGTCAGCCCAAACAATGGCTTTAATGATGCAGCATGGTGCTCACCTAAAGCCCCCTCCTTTCCTACAGCGCACTGTAGATGCTGTGGCAAGTCTCCAAGGTTTTACCCCTCCTTTCTATTCCTTCACAGCCATGCTTCAAATGTGGTAGCACACCCCTGTCCCTCAAGCAAGCCATAGTTGTCGCACCCACTCAAGCGCTGAGGGACAGGTGCAGCTGTGCAAGCTCATTGAGGGATGCTATAGAAAGTAGGGTCACACTTTGGAGACTTTCCATAGAATCTACAGTGCACTGCAGGAAACTGAGTAGAGGCACCTGGAACAGGCTTCAGGTGAGCATTTTGCTGCATTGTTATTGCCATTAACTGTATTAACTGTCTCTTTAACAAACACAATGACACACCAACAATACACTTATCATGTGTTGTTTTGCATGTAGCAATTATTTTTCGCAATCCTTTACATCAGTGTTCCCCAACAGGTAATTTTTTGTGAAATTCACTATAGCTGCCTCTATAACTCTGCTGCTGCTTTAATGACTACATCTGTGCAGCTGTGTGGACATCTGCAAAACTTGGCTGTTGGTGGGCCTGTAGGAAAGGGTTGGAGATCACTGCTGTAAAGGATATGCTTTACTATATATACTGTATAAACATAAACATATATATATATACAGTATATGTTATGCATATATTTAGTTTTAGCTATATTTTTTATTATGATACATTTTGGTATACCGTTATATCATTTACATTTAACCCTTTTGTTGCCAAGCACGTAACACCTACGTGCTGGCTTGGCTGGGCCTTAAGTGCCAAGCACGTAGGTGTTACGTGCTTGACTTTCCTCGCTTGTAGTTTAAAAAGTAAAAACAACAAATACTCACCTGACCCCTTGTTGGATCCGGCCGGGTCTCCTCTTTAATTTGGTGCCATCCGATCCCCCGTGGGGGGTCGGATGGCTCCAGGAGAGCCCCCGGAATAGGCCGCCCCCCCCCCCGCTTCTGCAGCAGCAGCTTCTAACTGTAAAAAAAAAAAAAAATAAAAATGACATTCACTTACCTGTGTGTGCGCTGGCTCCCGCTGTCCCTCCTCTTCACCTGGGGGGCCTCCGATCCCCCCCCAGGACTTACCGATCTTCAGGAGAGAGCCTGGGAGGCTCTCTCCTCTCTTCTGCACGATGGCGGCCGCCATCATGCCTCTAAGCCCCGCCCCCTTGGGGGCGGGGCTTATGAAGTCATCCCGGCCCCGATCTCAGGCTTCAGCCTTCTCAGCTTCTCAGATGCCGGTGATCGGTGCCCTGGAAGGAGGTGGCAGGAGATCCTCTGATCTCCTGCCTTCTCCTTCTCTGGATGCCGATCACCGGCATCTGTCAGCTGAGCGGCGAGGGACAAGAGCTTGCAATCGAAGGTAAGTACAGTAAAAAAAAATTTTTTTTTTTTCTAATAAAATACTTTTTATTATTGTGTGGTGTTTTTTTTTCACATTAACCCTTTGTGAGCTGGTAAGGGGTCCATGAGACCCCTTATACCAGTTCACAAGGCTGGGGGGGTGGCAAGTCACCTGCCCTAGCGGGTGGCTTGCCATTAACCCCCGCACCCCCATTACCTGCCTCCCCAAAGGCCAGGGGGGGGCAGAAGAGCCCGGGCCCACATAGGCTATGTGGGCTCGTAGGCTGCAGGGTGGGGGGGCCACCAAAGCTGGCCCCCCCACTCTGTGCCTACAAGCCCCCATAGCTGGTCCCGGGCTGGTTACTTTGGGTAAGGGGGACCCCACGTCATTTTTTTTTTTGGATTTTGAAGGGTTTTTAACCCTTCAAAATCCAAAAAAAAATGGGGTCCCCCTCCCCGGGAAGGGGGACCCTATGTCATTTTTTTTTTTAATTAACCATTTGTCATCCAGCAGCTATAAAAGGCTTCTGGGCAGGAAAGGGTGTCTACCTATACATATGTGGTATCGCTGTAACCGGGAGAAATTGGGGTTTCTCACGCAATAAGATTTTATTGACAAACTTACATTTTTTATTACAAAAAAACTCTACAAATTGTAAAAAAATGTTTTTTTTTTGTTTTTTTTCACACATTTCACCCAAAAAAATTGAGAATACACCTAAAAAATACAAACAAGACATTTCATGTTAAAGCCCAGACTCTGTTGAAAAAAACAATATATAATTTTCCTGGGAAATCCCTGGAAATCCCTTCAAAAATGACAGTTGAATATGTGTAGCGCAAAATGGTGAAACATCGTCTGGCAACAGGGAGTGGCAAATGCTGCAGGTAGGCTGGCAGCGAAAGGGTTAAAAGAATGTTCTTCAAAAAGGTTCTTCTATTTGAGTCATTTAAAGTGTAAAAAAATGGTAGCCTTTGATACCCTTGATTGCTGCACCTTGCTCTACTGAAAAACATATCAAAAATGTCCCTTTGATCTATTTGACATATTGGGAGCAGAGCTTTCGTACCTGTGGTCTTATTAGGCACAGCAGATAAATGAGGTCTTGCCCTCCTATACGTGCTAACTTGTCTACTAGGTTCTTTGTGGAAGTCCTTTGTGTTCTGGAATGTACAATCACATAAAAATATTTTCTTAAAAAGTTCCAACATTGGGATAAGGATGCATCTCTTAGTTATACATGGTAAATTTGAAAAAAAAAACTAATGGTTTATGTCCGTGTCCAAAAAAAACCACCTACAATGCTAATTAAAGTGGACCAACACCGAGAGGTGATCGGCCCGGAAATCTATAAGATTCCCGGGCCGATCACCTCCCACCCCGCGGGACATCCGAGATCGGGATGTCCCGCGGGGTGAAACCCCCCCAAACACCCCAAATCACCTACCTTATCTTCCGCCGCCTCCCTCGCGCCCCTCTAGGCGTGCGCGCCCCCGCGCCGGCCGTCTGTGATTGGCCGGCACGGGCGCGCGCGCGCCGAAAGTGACGAGAGGGAGGCGGCGGCGGCGGAAGCCGCTTGGACGTTCCTGTTCCCCGCCTGGACGTTGGCGGGGATTGGACCGGGCAGTCACGTGGGATCGGGGAGAGGTGAGTTTATTGGGGTTTCTGGGGGGTTTAACACAGCGGGGCACCCCCGATCGGGGTGCCCCGCCGAAGTGGACCAAAACCCATAATAGTCAAAATCCTGGGTGTTGGTCCACTTTAACACTCTTTAGACTGCTGTCTGTCAGGGTGCAGCTAATGAGCGGGATGGGTGCATCTCAACATATGCAGGCTGAACATGACTGGACATGGTGCATTACTATACCTGTGAACTTTAGTCTGCTTGAAACAGCAATCAGTGCTAGTGTTCTTCATCAAGGGTCATAAAAGACCAAATCCCAACTAGGGTCCCTTATTGACTGATGGTACCATTACAGCCAACACAAGATTAAATGTTAGAAAAACAAGAAGAGCCAGGGACCCCAAGTCTTTTAGGATTTTGTACTTGGAAGAGTTCTGATGTATACAGTACGGTCAGACCAGTGGGAAAGCAAATATCTAGATAGACCAAAGCAGTGAGCCAACCAGCACAGGCTCCAACGAGTGCCTTACAAATGAGGCCGCACAAACCAGAAATATTAAAAATAAAGTTTTTATATATTTAATATCCAACAAGTACCATTACAATACAAACAAACTATACATACACACATCAACAGACCATTAAAAAACATAAAGGACAGCCCCCTCTAGTGGCAAACCTTATTATGACTCTAACAATTTAAATTTAAGTACACTGCCTGTCTAAAAAATGCATATCATAAAAACATCAATCCATAATAGAATGATACAAGTGAAAAATATATACAAACAAAAAGGAAATTTGATGATCTAACACATCCAAACGGATCAACAACATCTAATGTGGATGTAAGTGCACCAGGTACACTAGTAACCCGGCATTTAACAAAAAAAGTGCTATGTGCTGTGCATTTCCTGTGTCAATGAACTGACAATGACACAAAGTGCAATGTGCTGTAAACAATGTGTGTAAAGAAGCCTATCTGTGCAAAATCCTATACAGGTTTCCTACTAATATATACAATTCCTAGTCTCGTTAGAGATATTAAGATAAAGAACCAGGCATAAATAAGTATGTCTTATATCACCATAATGGGGTCTCAGGTGCCACGGAGGGGTGGTATCAGCATCGACGCGTTGCGTGGGCGTAGCCCCGCCCACTTCCTCAGGATGCAAGTCTCTATCTAGATAGGAAATGTCCATTTTGTATGACCTTGTTACCCACAAGGTACAAAACCACATTTTGCAAAATAGGCATGTAAAAAAAATGCATACATACAATGGAAATTATTGCATTTGAACAGTACTTTCCAGCTAACATCGGGAAAAATGGCTCTTCCTTCAAGATTGTCTCTTTAGCTCATTTCGGCAATGGTACCTAATTTTTTGAGTGTGAGAGTAACTAGTATTTGAAAATATACTAATAAAACAGTTTAAAAGTAATGAAAAGCATTTATTTTCTGATTTTTCAAAAAATGTATTTTATAACAGGTTGATTCATTACTAACGCCAGGTAGCGACAGATGAACGTCTGTAGAGCGGATTTCAAAGCGACCGCTAGCAGTCGCTGTGCTCGGCCATGGATCATTGTTTCAGAGCGCCTCAGTCGCTGTCCGGCATTGATGAATATCATGTTTGAGTCGCAGTACTACGCTGTATGGGGCCAAATGGTAGCGCCAGCTCAGTGCTACTGACTCACACCACATTCATCAAAAAAACAGCCTCAAACATCGCCAGCGCTCAAAATCATGAAGTTATAGGCCATAGCGCCAGAGGCTGTGTGATTAAAGTCTGTTTTTGAACATGTATCCACTAGTAACAAAGTGAAAACATATGGAATTACATTGTTATAACATTGTAACATGAACACTTTAATACCAGACATGTAAGGACAATTCTGCTTAAAAATATTATTAAAAAAATGTTTCACAAATGTCATTTTCTTGGCCAGGATACATGTCAGAAAGATTTGAGCTTTAAAAAAAAAAAAATTGGGGTCAGGAAAGGGATTCAAGGATTGTCCATAGAAATGTATGGGAGAGCGCCAGGTAGCGACAGGTAAGACATGACGCTCTGCAAGGCAGAATGCCGGAGCTGTACGCTGAGCCGGGGATAATGATGAATCGTACGCTACATGGTGTTGTTCCAGTCGCTCACCAGATTTGGCTTCATAAATGTGTCATTGCGTGCCGTCCCCAGCATTCACCAGTCTTTTGTCCAGGCGATATTCAGCTAAACCACTCGTTATACTATAAAATCGACAGTTCTCTATACTACTTTTACAATTAGAGCTCTGTTTGCTACTGTGCTTCCAAGTAACTGCACACTAAACGCACAAGCTAGCAAAAACTAGTTTTGTTAATAAGGAAGCCTGTTGGCCTCATTAGGGAATAAAGTCAGGGTATAAATTGTACACCAATTGTTTATCAAGGAAGAGATGGTCCAACGGTGTTGGACGAATGGCACTGTCGCCATATCTGGAAATAATTTAGCAAAATGTAGCAAAGGTCCACAGTCACTCATAAGTCAGATGCTAACGTTCATTAGCTCATCTGAAATTCGGATTTTTCAGGGTCACGCAGGAGACCTTTTTCAGGCAGAAGACACATCATCTTTACAAGTGCCATTGGACCTTTGCTACATAGCTGAGTAATAGCTACAACTACTCTAACTATTATCTACATCATTCATTTCTCTGCTAATATGACAGGTTGAAACTAATGAGGACCTAAAGTTATTACAGTGTCAAAGGATGTCATACAATGAATAGACAATCCTTAGAGTGGCATGGGAGCCTCAAGCACTGGTTATTGTTCTGATGGAAGCCATCACTTGGGAAGAAGTTAGTAGCTAGTTAATATGTTTATTCCCAGATATGTGCCTGTGATATATGTCTGAGAGATCCACTGAGCCAGCAGCTTCTAGTAAAACACATGATATGCCATATGCAGCAAATAGAACAATGTAACTACATAATACAACATATTCATATCTGGGAGGCGATAGGAGGTTATATAAGTGGAAAGAAGCTAGAAGTATCTTAGTGTTCTTAGTAGTTTTAGAAGTCTAAGCACTTATTTATTTTGGAAAGGGGAGCCTTGATACAGCTAGACCAAAGGCGGAAGGGTGAAGCCAGTGCCAGCAAGATGCCCAAAGTAGATCAAAAGCCCTGGAAAAGGAACAATGTCCAGCCAAGGAACCAGCATAGGTGGGAATGGTTAAGTGCCTTCAGAAAGACAAGGATGTGTGCCAGTCACAGCTGGAGAACGTTGTGGATGTTGGGAAAGATCTGCCATACTAATGATGAGAGATGTGATGAAAATGCTTCTAATTAAGTAAGTGGAACCTTTTAAAAACCTTGAGTGGATTTGTGCACTTACCCCGGCCTTGGATACCTTATCCCACACATGTGCCTCATAATTCCCTTTTGCCCAGAGGACACCTGCTCCCTGCAACCCACTACCATCTTACTGGGGCATATGGGTAACACGTATTTCTGCCTTTTATGCTTCAAACCAGGCAGCATTAGGGTTGATCAAGGATCCCGACATGCTCTGAAATAAATGCAATAACATTGGTTTTTAAACATAATGTACAGTAGATACAATGTCCCCGGAAATATACAGTTAAAATGTGTATTTTAGTGATATGTCTAATAGTGGTGGCATTGGAATATTCCTTCCCAGCTAATGAATGTAGAGATGATATGTAAGCATTAACACAACTTGCTGTGCATAGTAAATTAAGATATTGCTGCCTTTCTGACTTTCACAGGGATGACATTAAATTACATAAAGCTCCTTTGTTCTTTCACCAAAGTAAGCTCTAGAATGGCGGCCTCGCTGTGCTAATTATATGCATACAAAACAATCATAATGTTGATGATATCTCCCGAAGGCTTTGAAAGGTCATTTGGCATTGTCACTATTTAGAAAAAGTCAGCTGTCACTTGGCTTGAAAGGGTCAGATAAAAGGAGGACAAAGGATTTTCTTAGAAATGCCACAGAACTTCTCGGGGAGTTTCAGAGACAGCCAAAAACAATGCTACTGTACTCGCTTTACTGTAAGAATGGTTTAAATACCCATCAGCTTTTTCTACATCCTTGACAGAGGAGTAGATTATCTTTAAATAGCTACAAACAAGATAAAACCTTTATGATTTCAGCCTTAGGATTCTGGCGATCTATGGAATGTACCTGTCAGCCATGATCTGTCAATCATTCTATGCACTTAGCTTGGTTACACAATGAATTCAACATACATGTATAGTAAGAACTTGCGATAAATTGTAGCACTTTAATCTATTATGATTGAGAATGGTACTGACAGTAGACAGTGGGGTTGTTGTATCCTTATATTGGCCTTATATATAGGCCAATTTTTTATAATTCCTGCAAGTGTACCAGCCCCTATGCCCTTCAGCTTAGGTCTACTGCTCTTCCAGAGGTGCACTGTAATCCTAGAGGAACCACCGGAAGCGAGGTGAGGTGGAAAAGCCTCTCCCTGTGGTGGCAGCAGTACTCTTTTTTTTGCAGCCTGTCCAAGATGGCTGGGCCCAGGTTCCAAGGCACACCCCTCAACCATGCCTCAGCGGTGGGGGGGGGGGGCAGGTCAGAGGGGTACTATGGAGACTGGACATCCACTTTAAGACCACTGATTAGACTAGGGTGGCTTTCAAAGAACAAACCTAAAATAGGGCAAAAATCTGAAAGTAGAGCAATAGGGAAACTTATGATTCTGATAAAGCCTGCAGTTTAGAAAAGTGATACTAGATGGTGCTGTTGTAATGGAACACTATGGGACAACAAACTTTTAGAAACAAACATATAGGTATGTTTCAGGACCATGAGAGGACCATGCTACCATCAGTAGCCAATTGTGGGGTCAGGTCTCACAGATGAGATTGTTTAACACCTGTCTTATATTATATGGGTCTTGGATCTCTTTAAGACATATACTTTAACTTTGACCAATAGGCAGGGAGCTTGGAACCTTTTAAAACTTCTACTTACAATGTCTCAAAGTTAGTGCCTCCACTAAAACGTGTGACCACAACAGTGACAACTTTCTAAATGTGAAACCATCACCCATCTTGTAAGATCGAAGTCCCCTATCATGGTAGTGTAAACTGATAAATGTCCTTGAACATCCAAATAGTAAAAACAAAGCTGCATGGCATGGGGCAGCCATATTTTTTATTGAAGATGCCAGAGAAAAACTTTCAGGAGCATACTGTGTCCATCACCCAATAACTATGCCCTTTCCCTCCCAGCTGACTGCAGCAACCAATCCGCTTCAGTATTCCCTTTCCGTACCTGCACTGGGGACTGGTGACCACACCCCTTCACACAAATACAATGAACCCTCTAACATGAGTATAAATAAGTGATATAAGTGCTGCCCACTGCTGAGAGGTAGGCTGAGGAGTCATGAATAGTATGGAAGGGATTTCCAAATAAAGGGAGTGGCATTCAATACCATTTCCAGGCATGACTGTAAAAAGAGAAAGAGGAATTGGAGCCTCTTGATGCGTTTTTCTTTTTAGAACATATTCTAGAAGAATTTCTTCTCTATCTGAAATAAAATATAACTATGTTTGCATTGGCAGCTTAATAAAAAATATCTTTACTAAAGGCAGTCTTTATTATCTGGAAGAAGCAGTGTGAAAATACATTAGTTGGCGGGTGTTTATAAGAGAGTCAGTCAATCAGACGGCTTACCTTCAGCATGACTGGCAGCTTTATGTGAAGTGACCTGATGTCTTTTATGTCAGAACATCAACTTCTTAAGCACAAAGCACCTTTTCCATCTGAGCGAGAAGACTTCTCCTTAGAAAGGTCTTTATAATGCTTCTTTATACTTATTTATTTATTCTCTTAGACTTATTACTGGTTGATGGGGTTTCTGGTATGTATTATTCCACATCAATGGTTTAGCTGCATCATAACACATACAGTGGGTGAAATAAGTATTGCACATGTCAACAATTGTCTAAGTAAGTATAAAGGTACTATTGCCATTTAATTATCACAAGAAGTTGATAACTGTTATGTCCCACGATGTGTGTTTCATTTTACTGGGGGTAACAGTGTTTATTTACATAGGCTGAGCAGTGTGTCTTTAAATGATTTTGTCCCTTCCTGGCTTCCTTAGTCTTGCTGTGATGCAAGTAGCTCCTCCCTTCTTCCCCTCTCCATCAGCCACTGCTAGTTTTGCTTTCAAGCAGTGTACACCTGCTGCTCCCTCCTGTAGTCTACAGTCTTTTTACCTGCTGCTGTTATGGGTTTACATCACAAGTTTCCTGCTGCATTGATCGAACATTTCATGATTCCTACAGTAAGAAGTGTTTATTGAAAGATTATGTAATGAAATAAAGCTTCTGAGACTTATCCACATATATCCATGACAAGCCGAGTAAGCTATCTGCCAAGCCTTACACACACACAGAGTAGGTGAAGCTGTCTTCAGCATCCACATTACTGCCATCTGGTGAATAATAACAACACATCAAATCCACACATGCAAATATATCAAACACCAGATACCTATAAATTAAGTTATGTTAAGTTATCTGTAATCATGAGAACAAAGTATTGAACACACTTACTGAAATGTACTGAGACATTCTTAAAATGTTTTGCTGCTATCAACTGGGATGATGAAAATGAAACAAGGTTGGACATTTCAACAAGCCAATAGGGTGATTCAGTACCATGCTATTTTTTTTCCCAACCTTGTATCATTTTCATCATGCTGGTAGATGGCAGCAGATAAATGTCTCTGTGCATTTGTTTATTTACCCTACCTTCTATTATATGAAGCATGCCAAAGCTGTATGCTTAAAAACAGCACCACACCTTGATGTTCACACCTCCAAACTTCACTGTTGGTATAGTGTTTTTGGGGTGATATGCAGTACTGATTCCACCCAAACATGGTGTATATTATGGCATCCAAAAAGTTCAATGTTGGTCTTATCTGACCAGACTTTATTCATCCAGTATTTCACAGGCTTGTCTAAATATTGTTGAGCAAACTTTGGGCACCCTTCAATATGCTTTTTCCTCAGCAATGCAGTTAATTTCTTATTGTTTTCTTGGAAACAATTGTACCTATCACAGTCTTTCTGTAGCTCTCCACAGGTGGTACGTGACTCTTGGACAACTCTTGATAATCCTTCAGTCATATTCTGTCCAGTTCCTGATTATGACCCCAACTTTGCTTACTGGACCGATGTTTTGCAACAATAAGTTTGCAAAAGTCTTGAGAGATATCACTCATGGTGGATTGGTGCAACCTGCATCTCGGTGAGCTTTTTAAGTTTTTGGGAATTCGGAAATAACAGGGCCCAACGAGGTTTGCAGAAAAAATAGCGAAATTATTCTGCATAGTCCATGCTGGTATTTCCAAAACTATCATCTCCAAAAAATGATGCCCTTCATTTGTACAAAAGGCTCATACAGGTGATATTTTGGTGTAAAAATGAAACAAAAAAAATGATTGCCCTTTGTCAAAATGAAAAAATCTTAGCGAGATGCAGGTTGCAATTCACACCACAAGGCTCACCAGTAGTGCACCAAATAATTAGCATAACCCTCCATAATAAAGAAAACCATTTCATTTGAATATTCCAATTGTTGAAGTAATGGCTCAGAGGTAATTTAAACATCTCTCTCTGCTTAACTATTTAGCCTGGAGTTTTTTCAGGTATACTCAACACTTGCAGAAATCTTGAACTGTGGATCCGGCCCGGGGCATTTGAGATGTTCTGTATTTCGGGGGAATATGAGATGGTAGGTTTGCTTATTGACCTGTGTCTTACATGAATGAGCCTGTTACTGACTTAGCTTTAGAGCTGTATAGATTATGTTTTTAGTTCGATATCTTTTTGCTGCAAAGCCAGTTTAAGTACAACTCAACAATGTTACCAGCAAGCGTGAAATGTTTCTGGCAGCCTGATAAGAAATTGTGAAACATGACCATGTCTGAAAACGCTTACAATGGATGTTTTTGGTTGACCATTGGCAATGTACAGTATTTGATATTCTGTTCATTTTGACTCGGTGGCACTTGACAAGTGAATCCAATTTGTCTAGATTTAGATGACATACCTACTATTATGTAATACCATTAGGAGGCATTTGCGATAGCTGCTACAGCGACGTTCTCCGAAGACAAAACTGTAATAGGACATGTGATGGTATTACTGTATGGCTGCACAATACTGATGGGGAGCATGACCTGTCTTGCACTGTGTACCAGCCACCCGGGAGGAGCAGAATTGCCAGCTGAGGCCTTTATCATAATGTGATACTCGGGAACCATAGTCAGTGAAATATTAGACTATTATTTGAAATACTTTTCATTAAAGATTACAATAGGGTATGTACAGTCATTACTGTGAAAGATCTTATATTTTGGTAACAATATTGTTCCTTTTTGTTTAGCAGCGATTTGTTTTATTTTTAACCTGCTTAAAAAGCATAACCACTTTCTTTAGGCCATATTTTGTGTTCGAGGCATTGCTAAATGGTCCTCAACTCACATAAGTTGGGACTCTATATCCTTTTAGGCACTCAAGAGCCTATGCCTATGGCTGCATGGTGCATGGGACAGCAAACCTCTGGGTGAGATCTCAGATATGGCCTATTTTTGTGGCATTCTATTTGTCTTACCCCATTGATTATTTTCAATTAAAGTGGATTTCCAGTTTAAGGGCCTTATCTAAGAAATGCTAATACCACGTAGTACTACTTAGAGTCAGATGAACGCCAGGCGCAGTATGTGAAAACCACATATATGAAAATCAATCTGGTGAGCGCCTCTAATAGCATCATGTAGCATCAAATGTTTTACTAATGGCGGCACAGTGTAAAGCGCCGGCGCTGTATGTTCAACACATACTAGGAGCTTTCAGCTGTGAGCAGAGCAACGATTAGTCATTGCAGCTGATGGGTTTCTTCTCCTGGCTAAAAATAAGGGATGATTGCAGAAAGCTGGTCAGTGTTTCTTCATTACAGTTACAAGAAATCACTGCTGGGGGCAAACTTTACAGTGTGTTTAAGTTGCTGGTGTCAAATGACACATGTTATGCTGCAAAAAGCCATTAAAATCAGTTTTAAAATCAGTTTGTGATATCTAGGTCCTGTGTTTTAATTATAGCCCCAATGTAAGTTCTGTACAAATAAATGAGTGTAATATTAATTATAAGCATTAACACTACAATCCAGTTCTGCCCATTGTGCTCTATGGGATCTTGACCTACAGTGCCAGGTTACACCTGGAGCTGCTTCAACCAGATCGGCTGACACTGCATCCTTTTGCTACTATTAAATAAGACACTAGGCCGCAGCCGCATCAGGGTTAGACATTTTTTAAGTTGTTAAATCTGATGTTGAGTGCCCCTGAGGCCAAAAAGCTGACACTTCTTAAATAGGTTTTTGGAAAGCAGAGTTTTCAGGTGTAAATCAAGATGTCGGCTCCCATCTAGTTCAGAAGCACAGAATCTTCATGCTATTCTACAATATCTGCATGGGGTTAAGCCCTCTCAAAAAGTCACTGAATGGAGGTCTAATGTTGTAACCCAACCCTAGAAACTTTTAGATACTTTTAAATGCGAAAGCTTGTGATAGGGGCATCATGATTTGGGATTGTGAAAGGCATTTCATTTCTTTTTGTTTTTATAATTCTAAATATATTAAAAAAAATGTGCACACCACAAATGAAAATGTAAGACACAAATGTAAGTATAGTGGCCTATTATCTCATAGGCAGAAATACGCATTTGTGCCACAACAATTACAGATATATTAACCCAGTCTAATGGTATATCATGCATCCCAAAACCCCAAAGCGCAGGGCTGGGATTACCTACAAAAAGACTGTCCACCTATCACATACCCTACATTTAAGGGCATCAAATCCCTTTCTCAGGGATATGTAGTTCCTTTTTTGGCACCAGGCACAGGAGGCTTGTGTAAATGAATCTTTAACGGATAAAAAAGGTAATATGATTAAAAGAACTCTTTCCACATTAAAGAATATGGATAGCACAATATATGTTACTTGTGGGTCTGCTTCTTACAGTGTTTTGTCTAATTCAAGCAACCCTTCAGCCTGACTCTCAGGTATCATCATTTATAAACCTATTGAAAGCTTCACTTATTTTTCTGTGACACTTATTGATCAGACACTTAACCCCGCCTGGCCCTTTCCTTCAGAATTTAAAAATAATGTTGGAAAGCCTATTTTTCACAAAGCTGGCTTTGACCCAGCAATTGCTGCTTATTTCATTTGAACCTGTTCCATTGTAAAATATTACATACACTTAATTGGGTTTACAGCAAAAGCAACAAAAGCTTTTGAGGTGAGAGATCCATTATGTGTAGACCATGTAGACATTGAGGTGGCTAAGTGTGATCAAGTATGCACTGACTAGACTGGTAAGAAGCAGTTCCTGGCCTTCATTTCTTTTCCCGAATAATGCAACACAATGAAATATCTGACAATGCAGCATTGACAATGCAGCATATTAATGACCCAAATATTTGTTTTGGTTTACAGTTGGCTATACTGTACAAACAACATATGTGACAGATGTGAAAGTTTAGAAAAAGAGACCACATATACTCTCATGGATATATATATCATATGTCAACACAACACGTAGAAAATACCACCTATCAATGCACATGCAAAGGCAAGTAATTATGTTTGAACAGAGCCTTAGAGCCCATGAATAACTAAACACTGGAGGATGCAGCAGACGCTACCAGAGAAAGCAATTAGAAAGCCACTGCAGAAGACTTTGGGGAGCCCCCTGCTTTTTTTTCTTAATTAAAGTGTTATTTTTTTAAGGGGGGGGTTGTTTTTTAAACTACAGAGGCGACAAAGTTCAAAGAGCCATATGTTGAGATGGGAGGTAAAACCTTTCGGGTGAGCTATCTCTACCTAACAAACAAGATGAGTCATTCTGAAAAGCCTGCCAGCTCGCTGCTGAGAGGTTCATTGTGTTACATTATATAGGCCAAGAAGTAATTCATTTATCTTAACTGATTCTATTGTTATCAGCTGCGATACTTTCTCAAAACAGTCACGACCCTATTATTGGAATGTAAATAGCTTACATTGCAATGTGAAGTGTGCATCACACTGTGGGATGGGAAAGACTGTAAAGATTGTCTCCTTTGTATATGTGAACTGGTAAGTGGTCCCAGGGACTTGGCTTGCAGATACCCCAACCGATTACATGCACACCCTCCTGGGGTGCATAAGAGCACAGTGCCTATCATTATGGTTACAATGCTTTTCCATGGCTGCCTGGAGCACTAGAACTGTGCTGACAGCATGCTGCCTTGGCTCCAAGCTCTGATGATACCATTCCCTACTGTATATTTGGTTCACCAGGCTGGGAGCGCATGAGCTAGTGGACCACTTTCTTTTTTTACAGTAAAAAAAACGGGAAAAAAGGCCAGATCATTGATTTTTTTCGCCCATAAACTTTAATCATAGTCCACATTTGGGAGAACCAAATCCCTAATACTAGGGACTATCCAGCCAGGCCAGAGAACAGAGAGCTATCCGTCTCTACTCTGTTTTGTTCCTGAAGCCAACTTTGATAGCTGATATTACTGCATGTTAAAGGTCTGTAAAGCCTACCCCTGAAGTCTGTCCCAATTTAGGCCCTTATTTATCAAGGGCTAGCGCCAGGTAGTGTCTGACGAGCGCCAGGTACCGCCAGCTAACGGCGGCTACCGACTCAAGTACGCCCGGCGGCGGTCACAATGACGCATTTATCACGCTAAATGAGGCTAGTGCCGGCGAGAGCGACAGCTAGCGCGGGATTCATCATGTAGCCGACTGCAACGAACAGCGCCGCTGCTAATCCCATCACAGCGCCAGGTATGACCTGTCGCTCCCTGGCGATGTCCAATGCATTTCAATGGAGCAATCTTTAATTAATCATAATTAATTCCTATTAATGTTTATTTTTTTTTTTTTTTAATGTCAAAAATTCTGTGACCACTTCTGCAATGTTAGGATTTTTTTTTAATGTAAAAAAAAAAAAAAAAAAAAAATTGTGCAGAATTGATATTAAAGGTCTGATATTAATGTATTCATATTACAAAATGTTTATAAAAACTTGTATAATTTTACAATCAAAAAATATGGTTGTTTGGGGGTTAAAAACTATTTTACACCCATCGCCGCCAGCGCTCTGGGGTTTAAACAAGGAATTCAGCGCGAAAAAATTCGGAGCGTGTTTTGTTAATGAATCTGCAGCAAGCCGTTCGCTCTGGCCATTCGTTGTCAGGCGCACCCATACAACGCTGAACCTGTGAAACAGCGACCCCCCAGCCCGTATTCAACATTACCGCACACCGACTGAGTCGCTGTCAACAAGCAAACCCCGGCCAAGTACAGCGAATACTAGCTGGCTCTGAGAAAATCACGCTACTGGCGCTCATCTGTCGCTACCTGGCGTTATTAATGAATCGGCCTCCCCGTCTTATCCATTTCTTGCAGTACCAGGCAGAACTCCAGTGGGGCTCCAAATGTTGCCAATTTTATTCCTCTATGACCACACAAAAAAGTGGTCTAACCGCCACTCTGTCCCTGGGTGCGCGAGCAGGACAAGCCACAATGGCCCCTCAGCTATCTCTGAATCCACCATGCTCCACCATGGCACACCCTTCCCAGCTTAGGCATGACCAAGAAATTGAAGCAAAGAAAGGGATTTGGTTATAACAGATAGAGAATTTATATATAATTTTAAATTCTGAAATAGCTAATTTTACACTGTTCCCAAGAGTGATAATATGGGAGGAAACCACGTGCCGAGAGGAGCGAGACCACAAGCAGTGTTACTAGCGTAAATTCCTGATCCTGTTTACAGAATTTTTTTAATGTCCTGTTAAGCAATCACCTTAATCTCAATACAATATATGGAAATTGGGTTTTCTGGTTTTCGGGAAAGCAAATGAAGCAGCCAAATGCCCCCATATTGCATGAAATATAACCAAACATATAAGGAATACTTTAGCCATATTAGTAATGTTTGTAGCACAAATTCCCATTAAACCGGGACACCGGTCATAAAACGGGTGTTGTTCTGGGTGCAGTGAGGTATCCCGATTGCGGATGCCCCCCTACACATTAACGGACGCAAGCAGCAGAAATATGACCTTTCTCCTCATTCCTCCCGGAGAAGTCCAGCGATGTGATTGCACGCCACAGTCACATGGGTGCCGATTTTAAAAATTTGTAAAATGGACACTCCTAGCGCCAGCACTGACAATTTCAAATGCAGCCTCTCACAGGAAGCACATTGCAGGGCTAAGTGGAGTTTTTACAGCAGCACTGCAGACCTGCAGACTCTTCGCAAAGCTGACCCCCCCCCCCCCCCCCACAGCCACCCCCCAAAGTTTGGGTACCAATTGATTGTCAAAGACCATTGATATCTAAACCAGAACTTTTAATCAAAGTTCAGCAGATCCTGCCAGACCCGAACTTTGGGGGTTTCACTCATCCCTGCGCATAAAGGCAAAAGCAAATTAGCACAAATAAGGATGAATGAATAAAGAAAAATCATTATAGCACAATCCAATGTGCATCCCAACTAACTCAGGCTCCCCATTGACTTTAAAGTGTTGCGGAAGCCACATCCGTGGGCGTGCCTGATTTCATTGGGATATATTGTAGAGAGTGTCTTTTTCTGGCTGCCACACTTTGATTCTGTATGTTTGTATTGAGCTCTGTAACAGCAACACAATGTATGCTCTAAATATATATTGTCCAAATTAGGAGAGGAGCCTAATCATATAAACCATACTCAATATACTAATGTGCAAAGAAGTGTCTGTTTTTTGAGGGGTAAACATGCACCCCATCATTAAAGTGCGAGTGTCTATGTGCAAAACAAAGTGCATAAACCAATGCAGTCCTATTACAGTAATATACAACAATTATATATATATATATATATATATATATATATATATATATACCAATATAGAACACTATACAAATTAATACAAATTACACAACCAATAACACCAATTAATAGCTGTAGTGAAGCAAAATTAGATTAGGATGAGAGCAGGTGAAAGGAGGGGACCCCTAGTAAAACTAACCCCATTACATGGCTCCATTTCCTGCACCTTTAGACGTGTCCCATTGCAGATGCAAGGAATTGTCTCAAAAAAAGAAAAAATATAATATAATGTATTATTAATAATAATATTAATATTATTATATTAATATAGTATTTACTTTTATGTCCACTTTATTGTGTGTTGATTCAAAAAGCCTCGTAAAAATTGCAAATGCATTTAAAATTATTTGGATAACCCTCAATCTGTAGCACTGTATAGGTCAGGACCCGCACTGTTTTCTAGCAGTAAAATCTTTTTCTCCCTGTTAGTGAATGTTGGTTTGCAGGCCATGATTTTAGTACATCATCTATATTTATGTAAATGTATCCTTAAGCAGTAAAGGATGCTCCTTTATTCATTTCCATAAATTACATGTATATGTTTCTTTCAGCTGCTCTGATCAGCCCTCGTTTAATGTGTGGCTTCAAATATTTATGGCCGCATAAAACGGTGATGAACAGCACAGCTTATGGCTTATCGCTGATTGTAACTAGTTTAAATGATTAAACTTTTACATCCACTCTAAAAATTCATTTTCTGGGGATAACAGTAAGGGAGAATGTGGCGGGTTTACAAAACACAGTCGTGCGTAAAAAAAAAAAATAGATACAAAAACAATAGACTAGAAGCAATTCTGGGGAGTAGATTGTTCTTCTCTTGTTAAAACAATTAGCAATTAGTGCACCGCTAGCCATGTGTGTGAAGTGGGAATTTGTTACACATTGTGATAATGATGCTGAATGTGTTACACTACATGAACAAAATCAACTCTGTTCTCTGGGTAATATTGAATTGCAAAAGTGTACAGTTAGGACACTGTATGGCACCAGCAGAACATCAGGCATGGTATATTGTCAAACAGATATTGGGAGTGACCTAATTCTCTATATTTCCCCTGCTATTTGGACATGAACCTTGCTTTAACATGTAGACAGTTAAAATTAATTCATTTTATTAAATATTTCATCAATTTTTAAACTTATGGATATAAAAAATCAGGTAAAAAACAAATACATGAACCTTGTTGGCAGGAGCAAAATTCATGAGAAGATTCCACTCTATAGGGCAGACATGTTTCGCCACTCGGCTTCCTCTGTGCCCTCATAGAGGCTGAAATAGGAATTATAATACATGATTTTAAGCATATATTTTGACAATAATCTATAATGGTAAAAGTTGCATTCGTCTATACTTGTCCTTTGGTTACACACCTTGTGGATTATTCACATATAAGAAATTCATTCAAGGATTCAATTTTTTAAAAGTTGGGATACCTCTGTGCATGTACCAATTATTTTAGACATTTTACATCCATCTAAAAAGTAGATAGATAGGTAGGCGTTAAATTCCATATAGTCGTCCCTTTCGGGTAGAAAAAGCATTCTGGCTAGAACCAGATTAATTGTTTTGGGCATAGAAGTAACTTGCGCAGAAGGGAACATATGGAAAGGAGCAGCCCAGCCAGCCATTCAGGAGCCTAGATGATGACAAACACCAAATACAAGAAGCCTGGGACTACGAATATGTCAGTGAACACCCTGTGAGAGTGGTTAAACCAGACCAACAGCTTGGCACAATTAGAAAAGAAAGGTAGCGGCCATTTTGGAGATTCCCAGCATCTCAGCCATGCTGCTGCCTGGATTCAACTGACATAACTGACAATGCACAGTAACAGGAAGCCCAGCAGCACTTCCTGTTTGCCGGTGGCCTGCAAATGCATGAGGCACCATTTTGTTTCTAAATTTTGCTACAGCAGGAGTTAGAAAAAGGTAAATAATTTTTTTATGTTGAACTGTCTTCACTGGGACTTCTGTGGAACTGCTGTAACAATGTGACTTGTTATTGATCTGTAAAATGTTAAGAGAACTGGTCGATAGTCCGCTACAGTATAAGGAGTTGGGAGCGTATTTCAAACAAGGCCAGCCTTTGAGGTTTTTAGATGTAGTGACTGCACAGGGCGCTATCAATCTTTTTGTTGAATGGACCAGCATTGTTTGGTCCTACTGGGTGCAAGGGAAGGGGAAAACACCGATCCAGCTTATGCTTTGCCATATGCAAGTGTCACAAAGACACTGTGGGACCAGCCTACATTGTTAGTAGTGTAGTAGTAGTAGAAGTAAAAACCACACATAAGCTAAAGCATTCAGACCGGGCCAAAAAATATATTACCTTATTTATGATGTGCGCCATTTAACATGATGTACTGTGCACTAAAATGGAGCTATAAGTAGCAGTGGGCCTGTGTCAGCGCCTCTTGGCCCGACTACCTATTATCCCAGCGCCAATGAGCACCACTTTGTACCAACGTTTTCTGACATAACAAAGTGTATTTATGAATTTTTTTCCTCCTTGATAATATTTGGCGCTGTGTTTTTCCACCACTGGACAGGGTTTCATCATTACAGTTACAAGAAATCACTGCTGGGGACAAAGGGGACAAACTTTACAGTGCATTTAGGCTGCTGTTTAATTGTTGTTGTCCGAATTACACATTTGTAACAAAAAGAAGGCACAAAAAAATTTGGCGACTATCTAGGTTCTGAATTTACACGTACAAAACACTTCAATCCAGTTCTATCCATTGTGCTCTATGGGATCTTAACCTACAGTGGCAGGTTTCATCTGGCGCTGCTTCAACCAGAGCGCCCCATGCAGTGACCTTTTGAGAACAAGTGTTAAATGAGACGCTAGCTGGCGGCCACATTGGTACTGCTGTTTTTTTTGTTTCTTAAAGCAGACCAACAGTCAAAATTTAATAAAATCAGACCAACACAACAAATAGTGCTCATATGCATCCCTCCCCAGGGCAATTTAGATTGCTGCACATAAAAATAATTTACCATTTTCTAACCTCTGCTTGGGTAAATTTTAAAAACAAGATGGCTGCTTATGGGCTTGCAGGCCACCTGCAAACAGGAAGTCATGCTGGGCTTCCTGTTACTGTGCATTTCAGTTATGTCAGTTGGTAGAGGAAGCTCCAAAATGGCTACTACCTTTTATCCCAACTGTGCTATGCTGGTTTAAATGGAACGCTGAGTGCTGCTGAGGTTACATAAATAAGGCTCAATTAAATGAGATATTAAGAAATCATTCAGTATTGTATTACCATCTCTAACACCCATTGCAAGAAAATATATTGACTTAAGAAAGACCTATGCAAGTAAATATATTGCCTATGCACCTAGGTAAACCTTCTATAGAGATATCAACTGAAGCTTTTATCAAGATGGGGGTGCATATAATATTTGGAGCACTGCATCATAAGGGTACTGTGTATTAGCAAGGAAATAATAATTTTTAAAAAGCAGACCTAAATTTCAAAATGAAGTCACCATGCTGAGCACCATCTGAGCATTAAACAAAACACACCTCACCTACTTTGCACCTGATCGCACAACCATGCAAGCTGATTCATCCTGCTGTGCAGCTGCATTAAGGTTCTGAAGCTTAGATCTAGATGCTTCTCTGTAGCCCAGACCCCAGATTTTAGTTCTACATGACCACGTTTTTTAGCACAAAAAGGTGGACCTTTCTCCGCCCCTATTGCATCACACTGGGTGGAACACCACTATTTCTGCATGTCTGCAGGGGGCACTAGCTTATCCCTCTGCTTTTCAGTTTTATTTGTAAAGTAAACTGCCAGGCCAATACTGTTGCAATACCTTGTTTTCAAAACTAAAATGTAAGAAGACTCACACAATCTACAGATAAAATTGCAGCCATAGCTTTACAACAGTGGATAATAATCTATCAACAAAGCTCTTCTGACACAGCAGACTGTCAGAAATAAGCGAACTAAGATGTACAACATGTTGGCTTTCATTGTACTGCTATCCTAAGACAGATTCTTTAAACATGGACTATTGTCACAGAAAAACAAAAAGTATAACATAATAGGACCACCTTATCTTTAAAGTGGACCAAAATCTAGGATTTTGACTGGGTTTTGGTCCTTGCCCCCTGCAGTTTGAAACGCCCCAGTTCGCCCAAACAAACTCACCTCTTCCCAGTGTGAAACCCCCCAGGTCATCCGAACAAACTCACCTCTTCCTTGTCCTACGCTTGGATACGCTCGACCCATTTCATCCAGGAGCTTGTCTAATATGAGTGGATATGAGTGCGCTGGCGGCCGCATCCCCCGTTACCCTCTAACAGAGCGCGTCCACGCCAGCCATTCATAAAAGCCTAGCATGGGCACACGACCTGCTAAAGGGATAGCAGAGATGTTCAATCATGCCTCAATGGACCAAGAATGAAGGTGAGTTTTGGGCAACCTCGAGGGTTTCACACTGGGGGGAGCAAGTATGCCTGCCCTGGAGTCTCATAGACTCCAGGGTAGGTTATGGTCCTCTTTAAAGCTACTACAGTATATAACTATAAAACCACTACATGTCTGCAGCAGCTAGAGGATTCCATAAAAACCCAATTTTATTAATGTTCGGGTATCAGTAATTCATTCTTTTTAGAAAAATAATGCTATTTGTGTTTTTTTATGTTTTTCTTAAGGTTTTAGTAGGGTGCTGTTTTGTCTGGCAATGAAGAGGTTACACGTCTATTTGTTTTTTTATTTGTTCTCCATTGTAATATAATCTGATATTTTCAAACCAACCCTTTCATGCATAGTATCTCATGAAGGCCACTCGTATTTGCAAAAACCATTCCCCAGGAAGTGAAGGACAGGTTTTCATCAAGCTTGGTGCTCTATGGAAGCTAAATGTCTCCATCGTACTATATATTTAATGGTGCAAGGCATTGGCACACATAGTACCGGCCCCCGCCACACAAACAATACATTATGCCCACTCCAACCTTCACATCCTTCTGACACATGCTGCCATATACTAATTCATTCTCTGGCCTGCTTCACGCATGTTGTGAATTCATAGTCAAATCTATAAAAAAAAGTCATTTATTCTTTATAAAGAGAACAATGTTGTAGAAAATATGATAACTACTGACATTCCCTTGTGCGAGGAGCTTCATGGAACACAGTTAAAATGTTACTATAGAAAAAACTGAACTGTTTTGGATATGAGCTGTATTTCCAGTTAGACTTTTAAGGACCAGTGCCTAGGGTTGCAAGGTTCACAGGACGGCTCTGGATAGAAGCTTAATCAAAGTTCTTTTTTTTGTCCTTTTATGATCTGAATCAGCTTACACCACTCAAAATTTACAATAAAATCCAGAATCAATGCTGGGGGCCGGGCAGTCACTAGCTAATCCACTGTGAAACCAAGCAGTCAGGTTTTCCAATATAAAAAATGTAGAATCTCAACCTACTATAGAAAGATAGAAGAAGGTCTATGGTGGAAGAAAACCACATGGTCCACCTAGCCTGCCCTTGTGTGTATATTATCTCCTTATCTTTTTAGGGTAGGCCTCTATAGGGTCGATTTTGCAAGGGTTGAGATTTCCTCGGCTCTGTGTGAGATCCATCTATGCGGGAATTCTCGCTTTCTCCTATGATTCAGGAACACATGGGAGACAATCTTGCATGTGTGTGAAGCATGCGAGAAAGCTGTAAGAGAATTCTTACTTCCATATGAGATTTTACAACTCGTATTGTATCACTGTATGTGAGTTGTAACTTATTTCTTTGAAAAAGGCCATGTTGCGACTTCTGGGGTTGTTTTTTCAATGAGTATGACAGTGAATTAGTGATGAGAGAACCCGTAGAACATTCTACGGGTTCGCCAAGTTCACCCAAACTCTAAACAAAAGTTTGGTTTGGGTACTCAGACTTGAGCGGAACCCAAACCACATTTAAATCGATGAGGACTTGAACTTGGGGATACAGAAATACATATAAGAGGGCGACTGGCTGGTGGGTGAGGAGATAGAAGCAGATAGAAAGTGACTATAAAGTTACCTGTGCCGGCAATTACGGTCTGCGTTTTTCCTCTCATAGAATGTCCATGTCCTGGGCTACAATAAAATGGCTGCCCCCATGAGTGAGGACACTGGCAGAGCTAAAAGCTCTAGAAGCCTATTAACCAGCTTTAATGAATGCCAAACCAAACACAGACTTCTGGCTGAAGTCTGGGTATGGGGACAAAGACTCATGAATTTGGAACATACTTGAACTTTGTGGTTCGGGTTTGCACATCCCTAGTAGAAATTTAAAAAATAAAACTTTTAACCCCCCCCCCCCAGAGCCAGCAAACCCAGGCATAAGGGCTCTTAACCCAGCACTCAGAGGCTGCTTGAAAGTTTAGTTTTAAATGTTACTTTTTCATGATGGACTTGTCCTGGACTTGCCTTCTGTTTATACTTAAATTTTGGACTGGCAGTAGCCCACCATGCAACTAAAATTTGCTGTTATCTAGTGTATGTCAACCAAGCCTTCTCTACCACTTTTTTGGCTCTATTAGAGACTACACATCTTTTCCACTAGTTTTTGACTTTGGCTAGTATATCACATAGAACCTGTGCTGCCAATTCCTTGACTTCAGTCTGTTACTCAACTCTGAACTGGAGCTGTCTACCTCTGACCCAGTTTCTACTAACTATGAATTACCAGCAATCTATCTTGTTGTACCAGATTGCTTCCTGACCTTTTCGGTGCATGGCCCAAGTACTTACTGCTGCCAAATCTATCCCTATCTCCAAGGCCTTCAAGAGGAGACACCAGGCCAGCAATAGATTCCAGACTCCTAGGGTTGGTGTTGGCATCACTTGCCATATCAGGGAATCATTCTGACTTTGGGCAAAGGCCCCACATCCCCAAATACCTATAAGGAACTGCTTGCTTAGACCCCTTCCACACCTAACGCAGTCTTATATATTATATAATAACACCTCCTCAATACATATAAGGTCGGATCAAAACCAGTGTCTTTCAGTGTTATTGTTGCAGATGTAGAGAGAGAGTTAACTAAATTTAGGCTTCCCCATTGTGTTCTGTAATTTTGCACTACCTGCCTATTACTTTCTTTTTATTAGCTCTTTAATGGCTGTCTGGCTGCAGTGCAGGTATCCCTATTGTATTGTATAAAGATATCTGTACAGAAAGCGCCAGTTGTTATATTTGATTGTGTACTTGCTGTTCTGTGTTATTGAACATTACCGGTATGTGCGACACGGCCTAGGAATTGCAATGTAATTTTGAACTACACAATCATTTTGACTTAGTAAACAAAAGCGGAGGAAGCTCAAGCTATTTTAAAATCATTTTGTAACATTCAAGCAGTGTCAGGACAGGTTATTCTAGCGCTCAAGGCAAAGCGTTCCCACCCAAGTTGACCCAAGATCAAACAAAAAGGAGGTAGCACATAGCATAAAGGTCTTCCTGAATCAAATTCTTAACCAAACCGAGAAAAAGTTCTTCCTTTCTCGACCAATGGACAATGATAATCCACCTGCCTGTTGTCCCTTCACCACAAAGAGGGGTTGCTTACCAAAAGGATTCTTTTATATGCTCATTATTTTTCCAAGACTTATATAACATTCTAATCTGCAAAAACTGCAGCTGAAGTCCAGATCAAAGGACAAATTCTTGCTTCATCTCCCAACTTTTCCAGATTAGGTGGGGCAGCAAGCAGAGACGGGCCTCAGTATGTACATAGTTCTAAGGGCAGTTGATGGTTTTATTTATCATTCTTTGAGTCTTTAGATTTGGTGATACACTAAGATACCAGAGACCTCCTCCCCACTTCCTACAGTAACCCTGTGCTGTAAGTCATCAATATGTACTGGGGCTCATAAGTGCTTGCTGCCTGTTTTTGAGGGGAGCTTTTAAAGAGGGGAGCATAAAGGTAACTCAAAGTGGAGAGATTGGAGACCTAGAAAATTACCTAGATTGATACAATATGTATAAGAGTTTAGAGAGCAACTAAGGGCCTTATTTATGATGTGCGCATTTTAGTATTTTTTGTGGCTATAGCACCAGCTTCGGGGTGCCGGCATTCCCATCATATCTGCCGCTGTGCTGTGGACTACATTGGCACTAGCAATCACTGTGCTGAGCTTTGATTGTTGCACTTCCAGCCCTCCACAGCATTTTTATAATCTTTTTCCGTGCTGTATTTATCTGGCGCTGGTCAGCATTTTTACATTACAGTTACAATAAATCACTGCTGAGACAAAGGAGACAAACTTTACAGGGCATTTAGGTGCGCTTTAGTTGTTGGTGTCCAAATCAAACATTGTTAATCAAAAGAAGCAATTAAAATGAACACCCAAAAGAAACAAAAAACATAAAAAAAAATGTGGCCCATCTAGGTTCTGTATTTCGAATTATTGAAAGTCCCAATGCAAGTTTTGTACAAAAACATGTATATATCTGGCGCTGATTCAACCAGAGCGCCCAGTGCCACATCATTTTCGGCACTAGTGTCAAATAAGATGCTAGTCGGCGGCCGCTTGGGCACTGCCGCTTTTTTTCCTTCTTAAATCCCATGCTGAGGGCAGCTAAGGCCAAAAAAAGTGGCACTGTGTGGCACTAACACTTCATAAATAAGGCTCTAAATGTGACGTGTTGGGAATGGGCAGATATGACCTGTGTATTTTCTTGGGGGGAGGCTAGAGGTGACAACCTTGGAGTTAGCAGAGATGGCTTAAATTAAGTATAGGGTGTTTTTCAAGTGGAGGACAAGGGATAGAGTGCTAAAAGATGGGAGATGCATAGAGGTTGCCAAGAATAAGAGGAGGTATTGGGTGTGGCATTTTGGAGATGGGCTAAGGTGGCTTAGAATGATGAAAAGGGGAAAAATATTTTTGGTGGTGCTGGTGGTAATAGGGCAGAGAAGACAAAGACTACAAAAGCAAGGGTGGAAATTAGAGTGCGCTGAGGGTACATATCATGACATGTAGATGCAGCACAGAGTAGGATGTTGACCCACGAAGAGCAAAAACTGAATCACAAGGGAACCAGTAAATCTCCCATTGATCCAAATATAGCTTATTTGTGACATGCCAATGATTTGTTTAGCATTAAGTCTGTGTGTAAAGGTCATACATTTAAACCAGCAATATTTGCTTCTAAGTGTAGGGTTGTCCCCATAATCAGCTCTACTAGTTGGTCCTAGACACCCAGCCCAACACTGTTTAGAGAAGTGGACACCTTCCTTAGAAACACTGATACTTCTAAAGATCTACAGTACCATGGTGTATGCAATTCAGCAAACCTATTGAGTAGATGACCAATACCAGAAGGGCAAATTGCAATTCAAAATTCTAAACCTGGCCAACGCTAGAAGATGCGAGATGCAAAGAGTTTGCCAAGAATAAGAGGAGATGTGTTGGAGATGGCCAGAGGTGGCTTGAAGTGATAGAAAAGGGAAAAATATTTTTGGTTGGACTGGTGGTAATGGGGCAGAGAAGATGAAGAATACACAAGGTGTGACTTGAATAGAGAGCACTGCACTGAGGGTATGTATCCTGACATGTAGATGCAGTACAGAGAAGGATGTTGATCGGCAAAGAGCTTGTGCCTTCTCAGCCATGCTGAATACAGATCTCCGCAGCTCTGCAGACAGAAATCTGTTATCCTGATAGGGTGTTGAATGAGCAGTCATGTAGTAAAAGCTTCTCGTTCAGTGATATGAGCCATGCGGGCTGTCTGTAAAAGCTGTTTTAAATATCAGCTCTGTCACCTTTTATAATACGTTATTTAGTGGGCAGAGATGCGTACATTATATTTCCTGCTGAATCACATACTTTTCTGTAGAACATAACTAATGGCCTTTAATAGATTTTCTTTTATTATCAGGAGTGATTATCAGTATCTATGGCTGCTACAATTCAAGTGGAGGAGGAAAAAAAAAGGTCTAAAAGCTTACTGATGAGTAAACAGTAAATTTAGCCTCGGAAATGTTGGCAAGGCTGTAAAATTCAGGACACCATCTGTCTATGCGCTTGCAGCAAGACTTCTATGTGATAATTAAAATGTCAGCCGCATTTTTAACCGGAATAATCCTTACTAGTAAAGATCAGATCAGCGTTGTTTACATTGGAAAGATAATCAGACATGAGTATATTATGCCGCTTTCCTGATCCTTTCATGCATTGGAGATGCGGTTATTAGCTTATTTGCTGAAGTCTTGTTGTTGACGTTGTAGTCGCATCCTTGTAGAGTTTTGCAGGTGCCTCTGTATTTTTGTGTTGTTAAAATATCCCTTGAAGGTCACAGGGGAAGGAAGACATGGTGCTTTTACCAAAGTAGCAAGAAAAGTAGTAAATTGAACCTAGGCTGCCCCCCAAACTCTCCACTTAAAAGGACTGTCTTGGTTCACAAAAAAAAAAGTTAATTATCTGCCAGCTTCAGGTTCCTGCAGACAGGACCTTTAACCTTAAAGGGAGTCTTTGGGGTTCATTGATAGTCAGCATAGCCAACGAGTATTGTATGTCACTGTATGGGATGCCAGGAGGTCAAAGAGTGCAGCAGCCTGTGACCCCTATAACTGTAAAAGGACCCACAGAGATTCTATCATCCAATGGTCCACATAAATCTTGAGCTGGCCCAGCTGCCCAAGCCGGTCTGGGCACCACCAATAATGGCATAGCAGAAATGAATGCTCATTTAAAGTGTCCCTCTACCACCAATCTACGAGGAAGACTGCTGCCTTTTCACTAGAGGCAGGAAGGTACACTGGAGTGACTGGGAAGCACGTTAATGATGTTGCAACTGGAAAAGCTCAGCCTCCTATGGGCTGGTAAATAATGCTTTTTGTGCCCTGACAAGAAAAGAACAGCGATTTTAAATTAAAAAAAAAAAAATAAAATGTAATTACTCTATGGCACAAGCCACTGCTCCAAATGTAGTCTCAACCTCTGGGTGTCCAGCAGAAACAGGGGGCATCATTTATCAAAATTTTGTGCGGGTGCTATATGAGCTTGGACCAGGGCGTAGCTATGGGGGGAGCGGGGGGCACTTGCACCGGGTGCAGCAGGTCAGGGGGCGCCACTGAGCACAGATGGGGGGCGCCATTTCGAATCTTTGCCCCGGGTGCCAGAAACCCTAGCTACTTCCCTGAGCTGGGAGCTCTAAAAATCTAGCAAATTTACCATTAAAAAACAGCGCCCACACGTGTACAGGAGACTACAGGAGCCTGTTGTAATCCCTGTTTTTGATGTTTAGGGTCAGGGCAGCAAATAAAAAAACTAAAAACACCAGGAATTGCAATGTGGACACTTGAAAGACATGACACAGATTTTGCACAGGCCAAATCACAAGTTTGCAGCGCAACAGAAAATTTCATAAAATGCATACGAAAACAATGCCAAACATCCCAGGGATCCCGTAGCACATGCACCAGCCAAAAAAATGTATCAAAATTGCTAAAATAATTACAACCATCCCAGTCCATTGGAATGTATGGGGTAAGGCCACACAGTGCAGGGTGAGCGCCTGGTCTTATGTGACACTGTAGGGAAGTCTGTAGGGTGCTGATGACAGATGGGACACTACCTGACACGATCAGAGGTGCTCTGGAATTTTGACTTGATCAATGCACTTTTTGCACTGACCTGACATTCACCTGACACTTATCTGGAACTATGTGGTGATAGCGTTTCTTAAATAAACCCCTAAGTGCTGAGATCATGAGTAAGTCATCTGTCATCCAATCCCAGCAGTAGCAGGATGGCTGATGCTATTGTGAGTGATAAGCGAGACTCTTCTTCCCTGCCATAAGCCTGCTGACTGGGCACAAGCTTCAGTGTCCCACTTCTGGCATAAAAAGAGGCCAAAAATGGCAATCAGGTAAGTTTTCTTTTTTAGCATGAGTGAGAGGTCGCTATATCTGAGGTACAGTGAGTTTTATACTTTAGGTATACTCTAAGTTAGGGACACACCACCAAAGGGAAGCTGCACTAAAACTGTGGTCCTCAAACCACTGCTGGGATGAAAAGAGGGCACTTGCTTAACACAAACATGTAAGGCCAAGTTCTTGTTCAAGTAAGGTCTTTCTATCCAGTAGATAGGTCTAATGTACATGAAGTGGTGGACTGGGGGGCTAAAAAACAGCCCCTGGCCAGCCCATGACTCACCCACGACATCCCCCCTGATGGTTAACAAGTGTGCATCAATCTAAGGCTCTAGTGGAAGTCCACTCTGTCCATCACCTCCAACCAGCTCTGCCCTCTCTTTCCCAGCACTGGGGATAGGATAGAGGTTAAAAAGATTAAAACAACATACTTGCCCCAGGAAATCAAAACTGTCACGAGCAAAATGGATGGCAGCCATACAGCCTGGCCAGCCTGTGCCCACCGACCCATTCAAGTTATTGGGTGGATGGGCCCATGCACAGAATGGGACATGTTGCTCTGTGCAGCTTGTCCATACCCCCCCCCTCCCCCCCATAGCCATTATGCTGAGGCTATAGAATAGGAGGCAAAAATGGGCTATGGTTTCTTGGCTGAAGGAAGAAAGTGGGCCTGGGTACTGGGGTCTTGAGAAAGAAAATAGGGCAGTTGAAATTAAATGAGTGTCTCCTAGGTCTTTCTATGTCCATTCAGCCACTGCCTGTTTCCTCTCATGATTAAAAAAAGCCCTTGGACTAGAACTTTGTTTAAAAAAATATCCAGCATAAATAAAGTCAGGACAAGCTGAAACTGGTGTCCATAGCAGCCAGTTAGATCCTTGGTTTCAAGATGAAACTTGATAGGTTGCTATACGCAAGACTTCTATCTAATAATCTAATCTTCGTAGTAGGGCTATTTGTAGCTGATTAATGTTCTTTCTTAGATGTGTTTGACCTGACAAATTATTTGTAGTTTTGTTCAAAATGTTCCTGAGATTTGGACTCCAATACGACACTGCAGAGCCAGGACAGCGACTTATTTCCTGACTCTTCAAACGCTGCTTTTCTTATCTTCAGCCCGCAGCTGTCTGCTGACTAGACAATGAACCTCATGCTCACAGTAATCATCATCTCCGTCTCTTGTACACAATCAGATTTTCCTTGGATAAATTTGAATTCTATCTGAGAATATCCAGTCAAAAATGACCAATTAGAAAAAAAAATAGGATCCCATCTTAAATAGTACTGTCCATAAGATGCACCAAGGATTTGGAGGAGGAATATAATAGAAAGTATCCCACATTACAGCCAGTGAGCAGCATCCCACATTAAAGGCAACATTGTGCATCCCAAATACAAGCAGAGTGTGTGGCATCCCAAATACAAGCTGTGTGTGAGGCATCCCAAATACAGGCAGTGTGTGTGGCATCCCAAATACAGGCAGTGTGTGTGGCATCCCAAATACAGGCAGTATGTGTGGCATCCCAAATACAGGCAGTGTGTGAGGCATCCCAAATACAGGCAGTGTGTGTGGCATCCCAAATACAGGCAGTGTGTGTGGCATCCCAAATACAGGCAGTGTGTGTGGCATCCCAAATACAGGCAGTGTGTGTGCATCCCAAATACAGGCAGTGTGTGAGGCATCCCAAATACAGGCAGTGTGTGTTGCATCACAAATATAGGCAGTGTGTGTTGCATCACAAATACAGGCAGTGTGTGAGGCATCCCAAATACAGGCAGTGTGTGTGGCATCCCAAATACAGGCAGTGTGTGTGCATCCCAAATACAGGCAGTGTGTGAGGCATCCCAAATACAGGCAGTGTGTGTTGCATCACAAATATAGGCAGTGTGTGTTGCATCACAAATACAGGCAGTGTGTGAGGCATCCCAAATACAGGCAGTGTGTGTTGCATCACAAATATAGGCAGTGTGTGTTGCATCACAAATACAGGCAGTGTGTGAGACATCCCAACTAGTTGCGTGTGAGGCATCCCAAATACAGGCAGCATGTGAGGCATCCCAAATACAGGCAGCGTGTGTGAGGCATCCCAAATACAGGCAGTGTTTGTTGCATCACAAATATAGGCTGCGTGTGTGGCATCCCAAATACAGGTTGTGTGTGAGGCATCCCACATACAGGCTGTGTGAGTGGCATCTAAAATACAGGCAGTGTGTGTGGCATCATAGATACAGGCAGCGTGCGAGGCATCCAAAATACAGGCAGTGTGTGGCATCCCAAATGCAGGCAGGGTGAGGCATCCTAAATACAGACAGTGTGCAGCTTGCCCCCCTCCCCCCCAAAAAATGTATACTTAGATTCCAAGTGCTCCAACGATGCGGGCCGCCGCTTTTGCAGCATCCAGTCTCCCGCCGACATAGACATCCGATGCCCGCCACTCCTTCGCTGATCCCCAAGCCACTGCCCACCGACGCCCACCACCACAAACATTCCCAGTACTGGCTCCAGCTCATGCGTGGACATGGCCTGCAACAACAATGCAGTTTACTGACCCAGGTTAATCATTTATAAAAGGAAAGCAGAGAAAAGCAAAGCAATTTGCAAAGCTATCAAATCAGATTCAAGCATTTATTCATTGTATTGATTTGATAAACATCTCCATAGACATTATTTTCATTGCTTTAGTTTTGTTAATTCTAGACCACAATTTTTCAGAACAGAGCCCTGTGGAATCAGCAAGTCCTCATAAGTTTTAGGTCCACCTTGTCTTAGTCTGATCATAGAGAACAGCACTCAGCTAATCCACATAGCCAGACCCTTAGCCAATGCAACTATTGCATGGATGCCAGTACATTACTAACAAAGTAGCAAGCACATGTTTATGTTTACCCCAGCTTTGTCTTAGTCTGGTCATAGAGAACAACACATCCAGACAGCCAGACCCTCAGCCAATGCCTCTACTACATAGTACACTTAGCAAACAAATGTCCAATTGGAAAATTCCTTGTTGTCACCAGATGAGGGCTGCTGTAGTACTCAGCTGGGAGGATTCACCACAAACAAGTGTCAATGAAGTTATGCAGGTTCACAGTACAGAAATCACCCAGAAATGGAAACCTTGCATCCATAAATGGAAATCTGGCTGACCTACTGACAAGTCGAAAGCCTTAGAATTACTCTCTGGCCCCAAATGTTGTGGTTTTACATGGCTTTGAATCTAAGGCATGTTCAAGTCAATAGATCATATAGAAACTAGGAGCACAGCTACTATACATTTCAGGAGAAGTTCTGGTTATGGGAAACCAAGGTGTCACTGCGAACAAGGAAGCACTGGAGGCTACTACCCAGAACCTACGACTCTACACAATGTCTAAGGGCAATAATGGTCTTCACTAGAACCCCCTGCAACAGAAAAAGTGCTGGACTGCATGGAAAGTTGCAGGTTATGCACAGAGGAATCAACAATTTTGGTAGGCAAGCAGAAAGCCCTGGTCCAAGTGGCCTAACACTGAGGTGAGGCATGGTCAAAATAATCCAAGATCAAGGGCAGACAGCTGGCAAGAGAAGTCAAATCTACAATCTTGGGGCCAGCACCTGTGTGGTCAATGCACAGGACATCCTAATTAAAGCCCTGCAATGGTGTCAGCACACCTAATTTCTCTTGTGTGCTGTGCACTGATGTCCGCGTGACATGCGCACTTTGCCCATAATATTACACAATGTGTAGCATACGTATCCAGGGCAAGTATAATGCTATATTTACAGTGCAACAGTTATAGTTATAACTAGATCAGATCTTCGCAACACTTAGCAGAATGTCTAGGTAATTTTTTTGGTTCATTCTTCTGCAAGTGCAGCTTCCTGTTTCATGCAAGATAATTCTCCCCACAGGAATGTGACTATCGAGGAAATAATGGCTTTACATCTACTTGAAAAGCTTTCACCAAGATTAAATATTGAAATACAAAATGATCTAAGAGAATCCTTACTAGATAGTGTTAGAGATAAGAGAAAGCCTAAAGAAATAAGATTACCATGCGCTAACAGCTCCACCAATATTCAAATAAAGTTCTTTATGCTGTAGATGGTTCACCACAGCATGTGACATGTACTCTTTAAGAAAGCCTTTAGAATATCTCTGCCTGTGATTAAATATTTTAATGTAACTAAATTAATTTGATGAGCCGGAGTGCTGAATTTCCATTTTATTGTCCTGATTAACTTTCTTTTGCTAATATATGTTGCATATCCAATTCAATTAGATTGGAATCCCCTTTTCATTATTTAGGTCGGGTCTGTGTGCTCCACTGAGCAAGACGTACCGTACAATGCTCATCTGAGACCCACTCTGTGATTATATTATCCTACCGAATTAAATACAATAAGCCAGAGCTGAAATTATTATTCAGCCTGGGATGCAGGGGATGAGATTTTCATAGAGGGTTCTCAACTATAACAGAAGCATTTGCCAAAAGGTGAAATGCAATGATGAAAGCAACTAGACCGTCAGTGATATTCTCTATTGACTAAATTAAATGATTACATGGATGTGCATCAGTTGCCACCATTCCAAACACTACATTAGATTTCATTCTAACCTAGAAATTGGTGGGGTTAAGGTAAATTTGTCAAGAAAAGTGTAAAATCCATTGGGTTCAGCAGTGGTGAACATCTGGTACCATTCCATACAAAATACATGTCACTCTTTCAACTTTTCAACCTTGACTTATTCCTTTCACAAAGTCGGTCCAACCCAAGTTACACAGCCAAATTAGTAAGGGGCCCTCTTCAATCAACTTTCATTTCCAACACATTATTTTCTAACGATACATCCAGGGCCACCATGTTTCACCATACCAACAAAAGGCCTCACATACCAACCAAGGATCTCCTGCATCCTTGGGCGCACCCCTGTCCAAGGTCCCCTTTATAACTTCCCAAGGCCCATCCGTTGTATATAACTCATGCCTCCCAAAGCTGTTCCCAAATACTGCCTTTTATTCTACCTACTGTAAACCATTTTGCAGATCGCTCATCCATTTGGTGCATGGTGTGGGTTTCTTATACCAGCAGGACTGGATTATGCAGTGGAGGCCCCTGGGCAGAAATTCTGGTGGGGGCACTTAGACAGCATTTGATCCATTTTTAATGAACTAGCTCACAAACCAAAGATTTTATATATACAAGAGAAGAGGCTTTTTCTACAGTACATTTTCATGTGATGCAGTGCTGTAGCTTCAGGATGCCCTCTTCTCCTTTCCTGTCATGTGACTGTATGTCACACTTGGTGAAAGACAGGCAGAGAGAGAGCTACAAGCTCTGAATACCAGTGGTGGTTAACAATGGTACTATCTGGGTGGTACCGTCAAGAGTAAATTGGCCAGGCCCCATTATGATATCAGTTATCCAAGAATTGGTTGATTGGCTATTGTCCTGCTCTGCTGGGCTAGTAAAGATTTTGTCGACTACAGTAATGTAAAAAAAAAGTATAAAGCTATTGTAGGTTTCCTTTATTTATCATCAAGCTATTGAATTTCTTTACCTCACAGATGTTTTTCATTCATAGTCAGGTATCTGAATCCTTCACATTATGTTCCAGTAGGTCTATTGATTTTTTTCCTAACATCATTTTCTGTTCTGTTATTCTTTTTTAACTAGGTTACTTTTTACTTTATCTTTGATGTAGTTTATCTGTGCATTGATTTCACATGGAAAGGTCTGACCCTAGAGGACCACTTTTCATTCCACTGAGGGTAATTTTTATAAATGTATGACCTCCATTCATTTACGGGCATAAAAAGGGAATAAAGGCCATTAAGTAATATCTGTTAGTTTCCTTTTAATCAAGTTATATGTGGGGCATTCCTCTGCTATACAGTAAAGACGATAATCATTTTCCCTCTTAGTGAGTGAAATGAGAACAGAAAGTCAACATTAAAAACTTTCATTATTAAACTTTATCATCATTCACTAAATCCTCCTTACTGCTGCTAGTAACTGTATTTGCTGTAGAAAAGCCGCTATTTGTCAAGGTTATACACAGAAAGAGATGTGAGATTAGAACGCCTGTGTACAATAGTATCTCCACTAATCATAACACAAATGGAAAAGCACTGTTTTTTTTAGTCAAGGAAATTGTACTTTTGCTGCTTCAAAAAGGGAGTTAGATGGATGATAAATAAAGGTGGGCCTATGGATGAATGAATGGATAGGTGGATTAAGATCTGTATCAACAGATGTTCTTCTCAGACAGTTCTATATATTAAAAAATATATAAATACATCTGTCCTGTGTGCCAAAGCTAGTGAAATATTGGCTATATTTACTATAGCATTATATTTTCAATAACATTTATCTCGCCCAGGTTCTCAGCCAAGGTTTGGTCTGTTCTATCTCTACCTCCTTCCATAATGCAAGAATTCAGCCTGGCCCTGCCTATAAAACCAAAGTCTCTACCAATACATTCCATAATTTAGGTACTGTGATTTGAAGCGCTGCAATTGAAATTGAAATTGAATTCAATTGAATTGAAACAGCCACCGGCAAGATAGTAGTGGATGTTGACCAGGGAGAAACTGAGCGAATGGGACAACCAGGTATAATGGTGAGTAACAAAAGGGCAAGAGATAGTCCGGCATTGCAGTGGTCATCACCAAGGTTTGGCACTAGATGTGATCAGATGGGCAGAAATTAATAACAGCTTAGCACAGGACATGGCACTGGATGTGTCAGACAAGGTAGAGCTTGGTAACATCTTGGCATGGCACTGGACATGCTCAGCCAAAGCAGCAGGCGAACATTGACAAGACCAGAGTTTGAACAGCTTACACACTGGCAGCAAGGCCAGTGGTGACTGACAACTTTTATATGAGCTATCTCCATTTATCTGAGCCCACCTACATCTGTATTTGCTATAAAGCAGCACTTTCTGGCGGTCGCCACATACTGCTATCCCAGCCAAAGAACAGCATTGAAAAGAAAGTAAGGTAAGTACCATGCCACGAGACCCTTGTCTTGTTTCCAGGAGATATTATGGCAGTTATGGGATTTATTGCAACACATACTATTTCCTTATTGCAGATGCAAATAGGTAGATGTAATACTTATTTAACCTAATTTACAACCATAAATTCCTACCTAAAAATCCAAAATGTGTATATTCCTTAAATAACAAGGATATCAGGCAGTTACTTTAGCGCTCATTTTGATTTCTGTGATCATATCATGGTGTCAGCAACCTAATATTAAATGGTGGTCTTGTAACAATATGTCTAGGCATCCTGACTTGAGACATTTGGCTAGTCTTAAACAGCAGCTTTGTCCCAAAACCCCATGTTTTGTTGGTCATCAATTAAAAGGAATATTTAAGAATACAAGGTTTCAAAGACAGTGTGAATAAAACCAGATTTGCAACCAAGTTGGAAGAAGGTTGGAAGAGGAGATGTCTGTTGTGGCGCGCTGGGAAGGGGGAAAGGGAGGTTTCCCCGTCGGGGGAAAAAAAATCCGGGAAGATTAGTGTTATGCCCCTTCCTGGGGTAAATCCCAGATTAGGGGTATTTTACTTTGTGCTGTAAAACTATAAGGAAACTGTCTTGTGAAAGACAGTCCTTACTAGTATGCAGCAAAATTCCTAATTGGTATACATACAGTTAAAAACTGACCAACTTAATATAGTATGCTGGAAATGACATGCTAAAGCACTTACCGCCGCGGCCCGGGGGTACTTAACCTGCCTAGGGCCTATGAGGTTGAAGCGCTCCAATCAGCGTAAAAACGACGTCCTTCTGGTCTCTGGCTGGATCACGTCTATGTGGCTTTTCCCTTGTTTTTTTGGCTGTTGTGAAGTCCAACGATGAATTGGTTGCTCTCGGTTAATAACGATCTGACAGCTTGTGTTCAGGATAAAACACAAATGTATTTAGGTACAAATGGTAGCGTCAGGGATCAGGGGGCGGGTGGTGGTGGGATGGGGATTGGATCGGTAAAAATAGGGGGAAGGGGGAATTAGTCCGTTGCAGCGCTAGTCCGCACTGTATTTGAAGCTTAAAATCCTCTGAATGCGTTGATAGTTTTCTTCAAACAAAGTCCTATATGCTACAAATGTCTATTTATAAAAAGAGGATCAGTTGGAGGGGCGTCCCCGCCTGGCTCCAGTATCCGACGCGCGTTTCGGTGAGGTCACCGTCTTCAGGGAGCTGAGCTGCACGTCATTTCCAGCATACTATATTAAGTTGGTCAGTTTTTAACTGTATGTATACCAATTAGGAATTTTGCTGCATACTAGTAAGGACTGTCTTTCACAATACAGTTTCCTTATAGTTTTACAGCACAAAGTAAAATACCCCTAATCTGGGATTTACCCCAGGAAGGGGCATAACACTAATCTTCCTGGATTTTTTTTCCCCCGACGGGGAAACCTCCCTTTCCCCCTTCCCAGTGCGCCACAACAGACATCTCCTCTTCCAACCTTCTTCCAACTTGGTTGCAAATCTGGATTTTTAACACCAATATTACAAGTAGGGAAGTGACCCCCTACCAGTGGCAGCAGCTCACCACCACCTCCAGCGCTCTATACAACAATTATTTCCTTTTTACAGTGTGAATAAAACAGCTGTACACCAAGAGGTTTAGTAAAAAAAATGAAGTGACTTTTTAGAAAAGCAATAATAAAATACATCTAAGGCAACACACAAAGTGTACAGTGTTAATGGGATAAGTACAACATCAAGCAAACCTACAATCGGTAAAATAAATCACTTATGTTTGATACAGTTTTTATGATATGGTGGCGTGCCCCTACGAGGTCCGAGCAAGCAACGCAATCGCCCTGGATGTCAAGGCCATTGTGTATGCTGTGGGGGTGTCCTTAACTCACTCATCCTGTAATCCGTAGATGGGTCAGGGCGACTAGTAGCTGTGCCAGCCATACTCCATGCCCCTCTTTACTCTTTTTTGAGCTCAGTCAAGGGGAGGGGACACTTCCTGGTAGAAAGAGGCACAGCATGGCACATACATATATCGGACAGCAGAAACACCGTACAATAAATGAGGAGGGGCAGTTCTTTCCTTCCAGCATCGAGAGCTAATTCACCTAGAAACTCCCCTAACCCACACTCACTGATAACAGACAAACAATCAAGGCAGTAATAGACTTCTGATAATTCATTATTAGCCTTTGATATCCAACCACATGCTCAGTGAATTTCTATATGTATATGCACTTAAACCCCAAACTGTCTCTGTAGGTGTGCCTGATACCTACAAAAATGTGATCAGCATTGTAGGCTTATGCCCTCTACTTATAAATGCACCTGCCTCTCCCCCCCAGTACAGCCCCTGCCAAAACTCCAGGAAGTACCCCAGCACCGTGACGCAGCCTGCGTTCCAGCAAGAACTTCCGGTTTAAAAAACTGGAAGTACCTCACAGCAGGAGATGTTCCATCTAACATGTTATCCCTCTTATGTGTGCGGGCTTCCTTGGTCAGTCCCCATCATGATTAGGACTCTCTTGTAGTTATATATGTGATGTATGTTCTTTAACAATGCCATCATTATCTGTGTATAATAATTGTTATTCATTGTTTTTTAAAATTGTGATCCCTCTTATGAATTTTTCATTGTCCCGACGCCTGCCTCCTTTTAGCCTGGTCCTCCTACTTACCTCCCAATCGCTCCTGGTGGAGCCTCCGCTGATTCCTGGGTTGGCGTTCCCCTGGTTACAGGTTTAAACCGGAAGTGCTTGCTGGAAAGCAGGCTGCGTCACGGTGCTGGGGCACTTCTGGCCGAAGTGCGATCAGCATCATGTGACCCTCCACCTGGAGTTTTGGCGGGGGCTGTACTGGGGGGTGGGAGGGGCAGGTACATTTATAAGGAGAGGGCTGTTGGCAGCAGATGTCTGGACTCTCCATTTGCCCTGAGGAAGCGACGATCCGTCGCGTAACACGTAGGCTGGGGGAGGAGCGTGGTGACGGCTGGCACATGTAAGATTTATGTTTGATTATCCCTCTTGTTAACCTGCTGTGTCCCCTGGTATGGTCATTTTTTCTTATCTTTTATGCATATGTAGGTTTACACTGCTTACATTTTTATTGCACTTGGTCACTTTAGCACTTAGTAAAGTATAGTATCATTAGAGCTGTTTACTAACTATATATATAGCACATAACACTTTTTGCTTGGAGCACTAGGATCCATTCGGTTTTCATTGAGACATATGCTTGATATCTGACCTAGTTAAATGTGCATTACCACCAGCGCCCTGTAGTGGAATGTTCATACAATCAGTTTTTAACATATTTAAACCTTTAAGGGTATAGAGTCAGATGAATACCTCCCTACCCATCATCCGGGGCTTTCTGATGTATTAAAAAAAATAAGCAAGATACTAGATCACTAGGGAATGTTTTTTTTTACTTCACTTAGAAAAACCAGAGGCTATTAAAAATATCACACTTGATGTCCTGATGACATACTGTTCGTAGTTTTTGGGACAATATACTACATTTACTAAAAAAAAGCTAGATGACCACAATGGGATCAAAGAGGACAAAAGAATATGGATCTAACCTTTCAAACAATACTTATTTTTTGTGGACTTTCTCGTTCAGACCAGATGTACCAACAGGCTCAAGGTGATCCGCTTACCTGTCACCCACTCCCACACTCCTCATCTCTCACCCGCAACACCAGTATGAGAAGCTGACACAGCGGGTGGGTGTAGCCTTGGCATGGAGTACTCCCCATTGACATAAAAAAGCACCTCTTTACACAGAAGTTCCTGGTGTATGGAGGTGCCCATTGAAGTCAATGTGATCACTCTGGAGAGGCCCCCACCTACCCAACAAGCTGGTTTAATGCAATTGGGAGATGAGTGGCACTGGATCTGGTGGCAGGTAAAAGGGTTGTCTTGTGCCTCTTGGTCTAAGGTCTGTGGGGTATAAGTACACAAAACTATTTTTGAAGCCTAAAAGTAAAACCTATTAGCCTACTAGTACTTTTATTCACTCCATTCGTCTCTGGATGTGACTTAAATTGCTACTTAATTCTCTTTATTTGTCAATCGACCTGCAAGCAGTATTTGAAGGTTTAAACCTTTACAAATGATGTTATTGTCCCAAAGTCTTTTCATTGCATATTCATCATTAGGTTTGAGCTGACCAGTTGTCAGGTCTCATTGTCTAATCCTTTGACACCTAGCACAGTGGCCAGCGGGCACTTCCATTTCTTTCTTTCTCTCAATTTTCTAGATGGGGATCACAGTTTTTCTCCTTCAGACTTGTGTCAGAAACCAGAAGGTGTGATCTGTCATGTTGTGTTCTATTCTTATATTTATATAATAGAAATACAATTGACTACTACAAGACATAAAAAAAAACCTTGCCATTTATTCAATAAAGGCTTTTAAAATGCTACTATGGTTGAATCTGAAACTGATGCTATAATTTATGGCACTTCATTATTGGATTTTGAACTTCATTATATGCTTTTCAGTATTATAAAATGCTGCCGCTTTCTATTTACGCCTTTTCCTCTTTAAGAGAAAAGACTTAGTTCTACTTATTTTTCTTTTTTAAGAGGCACTAAAGTGTCCACTCTCATTTATTATTAAAATGGAATTGACTAAATGCCAGTTTAGGAACAAGTGGATTTTCCAGATAAATTATCCAGACCATTTACATACACTGGTCAGAAGCAGGTCCTGCGGAGCAGCAATCTATATCGCTTTGCGAGAGACTCATTTAGCGCAGTACGTGTGTGACTGATGGTGGTCATTGTGGACTGGGAAGTAGACCTCAGGGAATAGATCAATAGAGTGCAATGGAAATTCACACACAAAGTATTCTAAAATCATTGAAACATGTGTAGACTATTTTATGATTTAGGCACTTTATAATGGTGGGTGCAGACAGGAGGTAATTATATCAGAAAAGCTCCTGTAATGACAGCAAGGATTCACATTTAAGTGTGTCTAATAGTAAAATGCAATAATACCCATCATATGCAGTGGGAGGTTGTAGTTTTATTTTTTTATACAGCAGTGATAAAATGAGGTTAGACAAACACACTTATTATGCACAATTATTTGTTTGTTGACTTTTGGTTTTAGTTAGGTTTAGATTTAGAGGTCGATTCATTAATAGCGGCAGGTAGCGACAGTTGAGCGACTGTAGCAGTATTTTCACAGCGCCCCCTAGTAGTCGCTGTGCTTGGCCGTTGTTCGGTTGTTGATAGCGACTGAGTCGGTGTGCAGTAATGTTGAATACGGGGTGACGAGTCGCTATTTGACAGGTTCCGCGCTGTATGGGAGCGCATGATAGCGACTGGTCAGAGCGACTGGCTCCCACCACATTCATCAAAAGATCACGCTCAAAAAATTCTCGCGCTGTGAAATGCATGTTTAAACCCCAGAGCGCTGTCGGCGATGTGTTAAAAGTAGTTTTTTAACCCCCAAACACCATATTTTTGGAAACCAAAAAAAATACAAAATTATAAAGAATTTAGTAATATGAATACACTAATATCAGACCTGTAAGATCAATTCTGCACAATTTTTTTTTTTTTTTTTAACCTTAAAAAAATTAACTAACATGGCAGAAGTGGTCACAGAATTTTGCACATTTAAAAAAAAAAAAAAAAACATTAATAACAATTAATTATGAATATTTAAAGATTGTTCTATTGAAATGCATTGGAGAGCGCCAGGTAGCGAGAGGTCATACCTGTCGCTGTTCAAGGTCGGACGCTGGCGCTGTGGGCTGAGGCTGGAATAATGATGAATGAGTCGCTATCTGGCGCTATCTCAGTCGCTAAGCAGGATCGGCTTGATAAATGTGTGATTGTGGTGGGGAGCCGGCGTTCTCGTGGCGGGGCCCGTCATTACCGGTCGCTCACCAGTCGCTACCTGTCGCTATTCCTTCAATAAGGGCCTTAGTTTGATTTTACTTTCTGTTTAGTTAGATATTTCAATATGTGACTACAAAAAAACTTGGCTAAATGGGACATCCTCTATTATTCAATGTTGATATGTGTACAATTTTGTGATGCTGTGGTGGTAAATGATATTCAAACAAAGCAGGGTCCACTGGCACATGACTTCATAGGTGATTTATTCCATCTAAAAATCCAAAATGTTTCAGGACCACAAGGGCTCCAGGGTGAAAGCCAGATATACAAAACAGACATGTGTATGTCTGGTTTGTACCCTAATGAAGCAGACCATTTTGGTTTGGAATCTTTTTGGATTTTTTTGATGGAATAATTCACATTACCTATTAAGTCGAATACCAGTGCACCTTACTGTATTTGACTGTTTTTAGGGGCTTTATAAAAGCAGATATGGATAACGCTGACTTAAAGTGGCACTACTGTATAGCCATTTGTTAACCATTTCCTCATTCACATATGGCTGGCAATCACGTGACCGCCAATGACCAATCTGAATTTCCCAGTGGGCTTGCACATCAAACCTGAAAGGTTTCCATTGGTCACCTGATTAACTGCCATTTGGTGCCATACACCATGAATGAGTACACAACAAATATTAAAAAAAGTTAACACTAAAGTTGATCCTGCAAATGACAATTCTACCCTGTTTTCTCGCAAATAAGACCTACCCTGAAAATAAGCAGTAGCATGATTTTTTCAGAATTTTTAAATATGCTTTAAATTTAGTCCTACCCCATAAACTAACCCTAGTTATTGTTTATTTTAAATAAAAACAGTAAAAAGACCTCACAAGAAGGGTCGGCAAGTGTAGGGCTTTTGTGGGGCAAGGGTCAAATATGGAAATTGCCTTTGGCTCCAAGACCAGAAGGTTCTCATCATGGTCAGGACTCCAGACAGGAACATTTCATGCCCTGGGGAACTAGGTACCCCGCATTCTAGCAACCCACCACCACCCCCTGATGTTTCTGGTGGGTGCTACTCTATAAAACATTACTACTGTCTAGGAATAGAGCAAATATTATATTTCATTTTATTGCTGATGTCCAACTCCCCCCCTTTTCTTAGCAAATGTCACCCTTACAAGGCTAACAGGAAAAGGAAATCCATATATGGGCATGAGGTTCTGAACCTCGGAAAAGGCATTTCCAGGTTGAAAGCCACCCTGCGGCTCACAAAAGTGTTAGGGGAGCCAACATTCTTCTATCAAGCTGGGGGAGGCATGATAGCAGATGGTGCTTCAAAAGAATTCCCCAGGACCCATGTCTGGGAGAAGGGAGGGTGAAGGGGCACAGACCAAGCTTAAAGGTAGGCCTGGGAGACCAGGGCGTGCTGGATATTTCATAAGCTGTCCACACACTCCCTTTGGGAGCCCATCATCACTACTCTGCATCTGCATTTTAAGGTAACTCTGACTGTTGTATTTCTTCTTGTAACTCACTGTAACCTGTCCCACTGCTCAGAACAGCATTTGAGTTTATTCCATCATAGCCAAAGGTTTGTTATCCCTGTCTAGTGGGCTATTGCATTAAAACTGGCGATCTTTTTGCTTTAGCCAAGAATCTGTGTCTGCGGCCTTGCTGGGCCTTGTAGTCTCACTAGGAGGGTGAACAAATGGTGCTTTGGAAAAGCGGACTGCGTGATCATAGGTGCTGGATTGTTAGTTAATAACGTGACCCGCCTTTCCCTGACAGGGTGCTACTGTGCTACCTGTGTCATATTGTGGAGCCGCGCAGAGGCCATGGATGGAGATTTATCATCAGATCTATTGATAGATGTAGATTGCTGTTTATGGAAAAACAAGACATCTCCTGAAAATGATCCCTAATGCACCATTTGAAACAAAAATTAATATAAGACCCTGTCTTATTTTCAAGGAAACACGTTAGTTGCTGGGATTACAAAATGAATGCACAGTCAGTTTGTTTCAGAATACACTGGAAAAATGTTTTTTGGAGCTTTCGTTTTTTAGGCTTGGAGCTGCATCAAGGAAGAAAACGTTTTTCTTGGCATGCTGTATTGAGTGCTCCTTACAGACAGCTGCAATTCTGTAAATGTCACAATAGACATATTTATTTATTTATTTTGCCTAGTTTTCTTTTTTTTCCTTGTGTGACAAAATGTATTCTCTTCATAATCTATCACAGTGTGCAGAAAAATGAAATCTCATGTACTGTATTATGAGTCAATGAGGCATTAAGATTTCTGGAACAGGGTGAGCGGACTTTAGAAAATGAATAACAGCTACGGGTTTCTCCTCTGTTATAAAGGAAGGTTCCTCTGTGCTCTTTCCACCATAAAAGAGGCAGGAAGGTGGTTCTATGCACGACCTGTGTGTGACATAGAGATGCCAGCTTTGGCAAAGAACGCTGCAGTGATGAATGTATCCACATAAATCAGACAAAGGAGAGAGCCATGGCTGCTCACTGCCTCCATCACAGTAACTGAAAGCAGTTTATGGAAATGAATAATGCAGACATTTTGTACTGTATTACACTATAAGCTGCAATACAGTGATTCAGAGAATTAGTTTAGTGGATGTGACAACTGTAAGAGCCATAGTGACTGTGCTTTGCATTCATTTACTTTACTCTCCTGGCTCTAATCACTGTCTAGAGTATTCTATCCAATGTACTGCAGAGATCTTAGCTACATAGCTATAGAAAGAATCTGCAATGCATTTATTTCCCTTATTTATACGCTAGCGGCATATTCTGCAATGCTTTGGTAGCGTTCAAAGAACCTCATTCACATCAGCTCTATCCCAAAGAAGTTTACAGTCTGAGGTTCCTTGTACACTCATAGGGAAAATATGATCTCAAAAAGAGATTAAATGCCAAGGGGTATCTCGTGTTTATGGTTCCACAATAGTTCCATTGAGATATGAGAGACCTACTGTACTAGACTTCCAAAGGAAGGAATAGATTTCAGGTGGTCAGGGTGGTATAACTGTGATTGGATCTGTAGAGCCTTGGTGGTTTGCATGTTAGTGAAACATTGAAAATGAATCCTATGGAAGGGTGCCTCATATCTACATCTAAATATATGTATATTCAGCCATTTCAAATTCAAGATGCATCTCATGTAAATAGTTACACAGATAGATTGATTTAACTACTAACTGGGCTTCCAAAGGTGTCAAGCTAGACAGCTAGATGAGTACTGAGAGTGAGGAAGCCCCCCCCTGTTGCCTGATGGATAACACAGGTACAGGTGTGAAGGCCCAAGCCAGGTAACTGTGCGTAACTGACAGGAGACACTCAACCTGGAAGCTAAGACCTCCCCTTATCTACCTCCCCTCCCACAAGAGAGGACAAGCTCCTTAGGGAGCTGGATTAGGTGAGCATCATAATTTGTGGATGAGCTGTGGTCAGTAGGTCATGAGCACAGAAGCAGGAAACTAGAGAGATTACACAGCCAAATGTACCAGAAGAAGGACTGTTTACCTAGCTCCTCAGGTTGGGCTTTGGGGATAAGGAGTCTGAAGGCCTTGAAACAAGAGACCAAGCCCTTTAGGTGCTGTAGTGCCATGGGTAAGTTAAGACTTTACAGCAAAATGTCAACAAAATCTATTTTACTTACTATTCAGCTTTATGTTGTAATATTAAACCTTGCCTTCAAGAGAAACCTAGGGAAAATATACAGAAAAAACCTGCGTCGCTGCTGATGATAAGATTCCTGTGTCATGACACCAAATACAAACAGGGAAATAACACTTACTTTATCCAAACTAGAGTTTCTCTTTAAATTCATTTTTCAATATGATCTGAGTGTGCTACATTCAGCATATTTGCTGTCTCTTCAGGCACCAGTGGGGGTGCCACAAAGATGCCTGCCTAGGTGCTATGATTACCTCCACTTGTGCCACCTGACTCCTGGGCTTAAAAGGTGTCTATGCCGGGCAGCAGGTATCACTGGTATATTGTCTTTACCCTTACTTGATATCAATGAATGCCTTTAAATAATAAAAGAAAAATTTAGAGCTGAAAAACTCCAAAAAAACGCGCTTTCAAACAATTAAATCAACAATTATTCAAATAAAGTTTAAAGTCTTTCGCTCCAAGCCTTTGGGCTGTTGTCAAGTCAGCTTCCAACATAAATATATATAGGTGTATATACACAACTGTGTATAAGGCTCAGCGAAAATGGTATTAACACCACAGGTGCTCTTCACACAAATCCAGTGACTTCAATCCACCACCACCTTCTTATAAATCACGTACCAGATGTATTCTTTGTAATTTGCATATATAATCACTCTTCAGTAAAAAAGGCTCCACAATTTTGCTTATTATCAGAGGGACACACTTATTTCATTAGGTGCCTGTATTTCACCTCATTAAACCAAGCACTGATGGCTCCAATCACTCCACAGAAACAATTCAGCTCGATCCAAATTTATTGTGACATGTTAAAAGAGACAAAAAATTTTTGCTCTAATAGCGTAAGTACGTTCCACATAAAACATAAAAACTCTGTGGCCACTGGCCCTTTAAAAAGCCGCTCACCAGATACAAGAATAAAATGCGCTTTTCTCAATATGACACAATAAGGCAGGCGTCATCTAAGCCCTCCGATGTGCGCGCACACAGCACAGTACTAGATACTAGATGGAACGAGTTCAGCTCACCGCCTTCTCCGGCCGTAGTACGCGGCGCTGCCCGTCCGAGAACAACTCACGTGACACTCCTAAGCTCCGCCCAACGCGTTTCGTCGTTACAACTTATTCATGGGCTCGCGCGGGGCTAGGAGCGTCACTAATTTATTCACTTCACCTATCACGTGGTTATGATTCAATATTAACCTGTTAGGTTCAGAATCAGTTCTCATCATCTCCGGCAGTTATGTCAATATTATATAAAGTGTGTGCGTCCCCCAGAGAGATTAGAGGACGCCTTTATTTACCATAATCATTCTTAAAATTTTTTAAAAGGACGCAAGGTTAAAACAAATACAGCTTGTTTTGATTTTACACAAACCCAGGGACATTCCATTATGCTGTCCTATTACATTTCCAACATAATAGCATTTTTACATCGCTTTCCTCAAAAGTGTACAATTATTTACTATAAAAATATATTTCATAAAAAAACTACTGCAAAGAACCTATTAATCTATAAAGGGCTAAATATTCAATTATTGTTCCATTCTCATCTTAAGATTACACAACTATAAATCTCAACTATAAGGTCAATTCTAATCATTTATAATTATATATATTATTGTAAAAATACCCCAAAAAACTCTAAAAAGGGGGTCTTAAAGCAACCTAGGTGAACATCTTCACCTAGGTTGCTTTAAGACCCCCTTTTTAGAGTTTTTTGGGGTATTTTTACAATAATATATATAATTATAAATGATTAGAATTGACCTTATAGTTGAGATTTATAGTTGTGTAATCTTAAGATGAGAATGGAACAATAATTGAATATTTAGCCCTTTATAGATTAATAGGTTCTTTGCAGTAGTTTTTTTATGAAATATATTTTTATAGTAAATAATTGTACACTTTTGAGGAAAGCGATGTAAAAATGCTATTATGTTGGAAATGTAATAGGACAGCATAATGGAATGTCCCTGGGTTTGTGTAAAATCAAAACAAGCTGTATTTGTTTTAACCTTGCGTCCTTTTAAAAAATTTTAAGAATGATTATGGTAAATAAAGGCGTCCTCTAATCTCTCTGGGGGACGCACACACTTTATATAATATTGACATAACTGCCGGAGATGATGAGAACTGATTCTGAACCTAACAGGTTAATATTGAATCATAACCACGCGATAGGTGAAGTGAATAAATTAGTGACGCTCCTAGCCCCGCGCGAGCCCATGAATAAGTTGTAACGACGAAACGCGTTGGGCGGAGCTTAGGAGTGTCACGTGAGTTGTTCTCGGACGGGCAGCGCCGCGTACTACGGCCGGAGAAGGCGGTGAGCTGAACTCGTTCCATCTAGTATCTAGTACTGTGCTGTGTGCGCGCACATCGGAGGGCTTAGATGACGCCTGCCTTATTGTGTCATATTGAGAAAAGCGCATTTTATTCTTGTATCTGGTGAGCGGCTTTTTAAAGGGCCAGTGGCCACAGAGTTTTTATGTTTTATGTGGAACGTACTTACGCTATTAGAGCAAAAATTTTTTGTCTCTTTTAACATGTCACAATAAATTTGGATCGAGCTGAATTGTTTCTGTGGAGTGATTGGAGCCATCAGTGCTTGGTTTAATGAGGTGAAATACAGGCACCTAATGAAATAAGTGTGTCCCTCTGATAATAAGCAAAATTGTGGAGCCTTTTTTACTGAAGAGTGATTATATATGCAAATTACAAAGAATACATCTGGTACGTGATTTATAAGAAGGTGGTGGTGGATTGAAGTCACTGGATTTGTGTGAAGAGCACCTGTGGTGTTAATACCATTTTCGCTGAGCCTTATACACAGTTGTGTATATACACCTATATAAATGAATGCCTTTAACCTTGTCCGGTCACTGGTGGTCCAGTAGATGCCAGCCAGAGCCTTCCCTGCCTTGACTCATGTCGTTCGCTGGTGACCCAGAGCCATTCCAGTTTGTCTTGTTCTATGGTGAGTGCACTTTGGGGTTCCCGTCTAGTTTTCCTATACCTGATGTAAGATTTCCTTGTTCATAGTATGCTTATTAGATTTTCTTTTGTTTTGTAAGTAAAGCCATTTACTTAGGAAGCATTAGCATCACTTTTTTGACCTCAGCGGCACTCAGCGTACGATTTAACTAAAAAATGCTAATGTTGATGCGCCTGCTGCCTAGTGACTTATTTACCACTAGCACCAAAAAGGACGCAGCGCTGGGCGCTCTGGTTGAAGCAGCACCAGGTGAAACCTAGCTCTGTTGCTCAATATCCCATAGAGCACAATGGGCAGAACTGGATTAAAATGTTGAATGCATAAAATTAATATTAAAGTGGACCAAAACCCACGCTGATTGATTCCCTCCCCCTGGTGCATACAAAATCGGGATTCCCCGCGCTGTTCCTTGGTACAACAGCGCATGTGCCAATGCCAGGCATTTGTGAATGGCCAGTGTAGGCATGCTCCCTGTTAGAGGGAAGCGGGGGACGCGGCTGCCAGTGCGCTGGGAGCCGCTGGACTTAGATAATGGCTTAGACGATGTGACATCAGTGGCTCCGAGCGCGCTGATTGGACGAGAGGCTGCACATGCACCATAGGACCGGCAAGAGGTGAGTTGGCATGGGCGATCTGGGGGGGGGTTTCACACAGCGGGGCACCGCTAGTCAAAATCCTGGGTTTTAGTCCACTTTAAGCACAAATATTTGTATAGAACTTGCATTGGGAATTGTCACAAATGGAATAGCAGGACCTAGATGGTTCAAAATGCTTTTTTGTTTTGGGTTATTAAAATTGGTTTTAATGGCTTCTTTTTCTTTACAATGTGTAATTTGGACACCAGCAACTAAAGCACAACCTAAGCGCACTGTAAAGTTTGTCCCCTTTGCCCTCAGCAGTGATTTCTTGTAACTGTAATGAAGAAACGTTGACCAGCGCCGGAAAAATCTAGCGCCAAAGATTTCAAGGAGGAACAAAATCATAAATATGATGCTGAGTGCCAGAATAATGGCAGTACAAAGTGATGCTCACTGGCACAGGGATAAACGTCCAGTGGGTCCAACAGACACTGGCAGAAGCCGGCCAATACTTCAGTGCAACAATCAAGGCTAATTATTATAAATTCGGCGCAGTGACTGCTAGTGCCAATGTTGTACACAACACAGCGCCAGATAAGATGGTAATGTCAGCGCTCTGAAGCTGGCGCTATAGCCACAGAAATTATGCTAAAAGGCGCACATCATAAATAAGGCCCTTAGTTTTCATTCATATCTTGATCCTCCTTTAACTCTGCCCTAGCTTGGAGACAACATCCGAATTGCTTTCATATCACTTATCCCTTCTTTTAAAAGATATTTCTAAAAATACTGCAAGAAGATGAAAAAGCATTCTTCCCAATGTTGCAGAAAAAGAAATTCTCCAGCATACCGTTTTGTTGGTTGGCTACAGTGATTAAAGATGACACATCATGCCACCTAGAAGCATGAAGCACTAGCAGCAATAATTACAATGTGCCTTAAATACAAGATAATCGGATAAGGATCATTCTTCAAACCACATCTGCTATCAGTGAGCACCTAGCAGACGTGTGTTCACTAAGCTACTGTATTGTTGCATATAGAGTAGAAACCATATCCCAAACATTGTATTGTTAGTGGTAGTATATGCGAGAGGTAGTAGGAAATATACCGTATATACTCGAGTATAGGCCGACCTGAATATAAGCCGAGGCCCCTAATTTTACCACAAAAAAACTAGAAAAGTTATTGACTCGAGTATAAGCCTAGGGTGGGAAATGGATGTGGGTTCTACCCCCGCTGCCCCCAACTTCATAGTCAGTCTGCAGGCTTCCTGCCTCATTCCCCCCAAAACCCACCCGCCCCCCCCCCACCGTACCTCAGCTCCTGTGTCTTGTGCAGGGAGGCGGGGATGATCTTCTCCCCCTCCACGGCCGACATCTTTACCGGTCTCTGCAGCCCTGCTTCTTTATTCATTATGGGCAGGGGAGCAGCTCCTTCGCCCTCCCCTGCTCTGCTGCGCTATGGGCTGGGATCGGCCGCCGCTCCGCTGGAGGCAGAGGGACCGCTCACCGCCGCCTCATGCATACTGGGAGGGGGGGGGGGTGTTCACTCACCCTCGATGTCGGCCGGCATCTTGGTTGCGCAAGCCGCGTCTGCCGTCGGCTCCCCGTGGGTCGCTGCGGGCGCCGCCGCCTCCTTCCTCTTCATCGGCAAACCCGCCAGCCAGTGTGCGCTCCTCTCCCTGCAATGCAGGTACTCCTCCCAGCACGTAGATGCTTCCGATGAGGGGGATGATGAAAGCGCAGCTTCCCGCTCCCTGCCTGCGTGTTCTCTCTGCCCGGCCGCCGAGCCTCTTCCCGCACTGCCACCGCCTCTACGTCATTCGAGCGCCAGGCCACGCCCCCCTGTGTCCAAATCTCCACCTGCACTGCTGATTGTCTGTTGGGCCACTGACTCGAGTATAAGCCGAGGCGGCTTTTTTCAGCCCAAAAAGTGGGCTGAAAAACTCGGCTTATACTCGAGTATATACGGTAGGTTAAATTCAAGGTCAAAGTAGGCAATTTCGCTGTAAATTATCAGTAGGTAAAGACAAATGATAATGATAGCACTGGGGTAGGGTTGCCAGTTTATTGTAGCTTAGTAAGTAAAGGGGGTTGGAGCAGCTCCATCACTATTATTTATACAAAATTATTATTATTCAGGACCTGGGAACTAATTTACAGCCCAGTTTAACCCTCTCATCATCAATCTCATGTAAGTATTAAGCACCAAACATGTCTAGCTATGTGGAAAGACAGCGATTTGGTTGCACATATCTGCAGATACATGTGGAAGCCGCACCGCCCCGACAAGGCACTCTGTGTTTAGTGTGGTCCCTACTCTTATTTTTAAGTCCCCAAAGTTGGGACATGCAATACAGTCAACTATTTCAGAGCTACTCACCTGGGAAGCTGCCAGCCTCCCTTTAGAACACTCCACAGGGAGAAATCCATATTGACTGAATTCCTCCCTGTGTGTGCTCATGGAAATTCAAACTGAGTAAAGGGGGTGGGAGCAGCTCCATCACTATTATTTACACAAAATTATTATTATTATTCAGGGCCTGGGAACCAATTTACCGCCCAGTTTAACCCTCTCATCATCATCAATAATTTAATAATTTTGTATAAATAGTAGAGATAGAGCTACTCCCACCCCCTGTACTCGGTTTGAATTGCCATGAACACACACAGGGAGAGATTCAGTCAATATGGATCTCTCCCTGTGGAGTGTTCTAAAGGGAGGCTGGCAGCTTCCCAGGTGAGTAGCTCTGAAATATTTGCTTGCACTGCATGTCCCAACTTTGTGGACTCAGAAATAAGAGTAGGGACCACACTAAATACAGAGTGCCTTGCCGGGGCAGTGTGGCTTCCACATGTATCTGCAGATATGTGCAACCAAATCTCTGTCTTTCCACATAGCTAGACATGTTTGGTGCTTAATACTTGGATGAGATTGATGAGAGGGTTAAACTGGGCTTCCCAGGCCCTGAATAATAATTTAATAATTTTGAATAAATAGTAGCAATAGAGCTACTCCCACCCCCTTTACTCTTATTGTAGCTTAGTTTACATGACAGCTTGTGACAAGTGTCATTCCTTGAAACTCTTAGGTAGGACTGACCCACCAAGGGAAGAGAAAGCTGTTCAGAGGAGGACGGGACATTTTATTAGAGTCTCCAGTGTGGTTTGTTCAAACCTTTACATGATTGACTAAAAGGCATCAAGCCTCATTTAGAATAATCCACCGGGGGACAGGAAATAATGTCATGTCAGCCACTTTCCTCATTCATTGTACGGCTGTCAATCACATGACCTTCGGTGATCATGGCGACAGAGTGGGCTGGTACATCAAGTCTGAATGGTTGCCAGTGGTCATTTGCTACAGGAAATTCAAATACAAGGCAATATATAACGATGAAAGAGTACTGAGACAGAAGCTCCACCTTGTACATGTGGATGGAGACTTGAGCTAAGATAATTGAGCAAATAGACACACCAACAGAAAGAATATAGAAATAAACATAATGGATTTTACCCAGTAGAAAAATAATATAATCACGGTTATACTTAGCACATTTATTCTATCCTGGTTATGTCCGTACCATTGAAATTTAGTATTCTCCATTGTTGGAAACCCTCATGGTTGCCCAATATACATACCTTACCAATACACTTTTTCCTCTTCCCTATGTCTTGACACTTGTAGGACTGACCTCTGGTAGCAGAAGCTATTCTGTGCCACCTAAATGTCAGTGTCTCTTGTTTGTACATTAGCCTTTGTTGCCTCAGGTGATATCCTCTGCACTTGTAAGTCCTGCACTTGCAACAGAGATTTAGCTATACAGTTATGTAAATTGGGGGCTGTTATCTGAATGAAGCATTCTACTGTTCCCTATGGCTAACCTGCTTAATAGATCAATCAGTTGGGGCATTACACCTGGTGTTATCTTCATGTTTGATGAGGAATAGGTATTGTCATACCTTGTATATCAGCCTACGTTGGCCCAGGTGACGTCCTCTGCAATTGTTAGTCCTGCACTTGCAACAGAGATTTAGCTATATGTGAAGCATATAAGAATAGGTATTCTCACAAGCTCACCTTCAAATATAGTCAGTTTGCCCACTAAAGGTTTCACCTTTTCTTTTCTCCTTTATACTGTTCTCCATAGTGAACACTAAGGATGAGCGAACCGGTTCGGACGAACCGGAATTCGCTCCGAATTTCAGGGAAAATTCGATTCGGCACGAACCCGAATTTTTTTTGGTTCGTGCCGATCGAATTTTCCCTGAAATATGCCGACATTTGTTTAAAAAGCAAACACTTACCTGCATGGTCGGAGCGTGGAGGCCGGCGCCGCTCTCAGCTGTCATCAGAGGACGCGTCATCAGAGTGCGCGTCATCAGAGGGCGCCTGAGAGCGGCGCCGGCCTCCACGCTCCGACCATGCAGGTAAGTGTTTGCTTTTTAAACAAATGCCAGCATGGTGGGAGCGGGCAGGCCGGCTGCGCTGTCAGCGGGCCAGCTCCCGCCGCCCGCTGACAGCGTAGCCGGCCTGCCCGCTCCCACCATGCCGGCATTTTTTTTTTCAGATGAGCGATTCGTGAAAGTTCGATTTGGGCGAACCCGAATTTCTTGGGGAAATTCGGCGAATCGCCCGAATCGAACTTTCAAGAAGTTCGCTCATCTCTAGTGAACACAGTACAACTTATTACTGATGGTCCTAACACAGACACCAAAACTCAACCACTCTCTATGCACATCTTATACTAGAGATTATGACTGTTTGACCTTGCAAAAACAGCTATGAAGTGATGAAGATCATTTTGACACCGCCATTTTCCTCTGGGCATATTAACAAATGGTGTTATTAAACAGGAGTGTATTAATTATAAGATACTAAAGCTCTGAAGAGTGCAGTCTTAGCTGATGTTTCTGGATCTGTTTCTTCGTGTATTCTCTGTAGATTCCCATTAAGCTCCAAGCAGTTTAAGCTGGACAGAGTCATTTTGCTAAGCTGAAATTAATGCAACACTAAAATGATTCCTTTGTAAAATAATGGCTGCAGCTCTTGGCTCCCTGCATGAGGATGTGCGCTGTGCAGTGGAGTCTGATGAAAGAGAAAAATGGAAAGGTAAGGAGTTTTTGCCTTGAAGGCTCTAGGCACACAACAAGATCATTGTAAGAGTAAAGTCTCGAGGTGAACATCTAAGAAGTTTGATTTATAACCTTAAATACCAAAAATGTTCTCCAGAGGGAGACAAGGGGCTTTAATTTTAGTGGGTCAAGTTTCCAAGGCAATATTTTATTTAAGACTAAACCCGGGAAAAAAAAACAATACCTAGGACCAATGAAAGCATGAAAATGTCACTGTTGTGGAATAAGCAGCTAGGAAGACAATGAAAGTCAATGGTACTTTTTACTCCAAGGAAAAGTAGTGAAATTTTTACTCCTTACACTGTAGTAGAAAGTGCCATTGACACAACAGCACAGAATAAATGATTGAAACAAAAAAGGTATAAAAAGAATGTCAGGAAAAAAAGAGAGATAAAGAACGGAACAAAAAGGGGATAGAACGAATGAAAGGAAGAATAGAAGGATTAACACACAAAAGAAAGAGAAGGGATGACAGAAAAGATAGAAGGAATGGCAGAAAAGTAATAGAAGGAAATAAGAAAGAAAAGAATGGCAGAATGAAAAGATGAAAGAAGCAAGAAACAAAGAATAGATCAGAAGATAAAAAAGACTAAAAGGAAAAAAAACTATACAATGAAATAATAAAAGGTAGAAAAAAAAAAAGGAATGGCAGAAAGAATCTATGGAAAGGAAGAAAAGACTAGAAGAAAAGAAACAAATAATATATGAAAATAAAGAAAGAAAAGAATAGAAGGAAAAAAACAAAGAATATAAAGACTGACAGAAACAAAAGTCTCTCACAATGGCAAATCAGCCCCGGCTGACAGTCCTTATTCTTGGTTACTGTAATGCCTGGCGTCCTGCATAAGGGTTGCCCAGAGTTGGGGGAATGTGGTTGGCCCTTCCAATGTGCATGGGCCCCGGCACCTGCCTGGGTACGCCCAGTACTGACGCCTGCCTTGACCACATATCATTTCTTTCTGAGTATAGGTGCACTTTAATCTTTTTTTTTATGTGATGCAACTGTAGGGAAACATTCTGCTTTAGTACGAGGCTTGTAAAACCTGGAGATAGATTGCCTGGATCAGCTGTAATTTGCTATGAGACGCTTAGGCAAAATCCTGCCATTTTCTCGGTGGCATGCCAGATGGTGATCCAGTGCCCTCGCTCTGTCCCCGCAGCATCATCACTTTCTTAGCTGCTCGTTGCACGCTCAAATCCCAGAGCTGTGATCACACTTCATCTGTTTGAATGAGATAAAAAAGTTAACTTGCTTTGTTTATTATTACTTTTTTTTTTACTCAAGCCAGTGATGGAGAACGACACAAAATAATTAATTTGCTCTTTAATGGAACAGCTGTCCATCGATATAGGTCCATTGGTTTTACTTGGCCAATGCCTCTCTTATTCCCTTACACTGCCTCTAGCAGTGGGCTGGCAAGCCTCTCACTCACACAGACATTTAATGATAGGAAGCCTATTTCTCGCAATACTCAGGAAGCAAGACTCCTTAGGCTGTTAGTGGGGTGGTATGGATCAGTATGTGTGGCTAGATAGAACACACTCAACAGGAGCCATGGCTGTAATATTAATCAGGCGTCTTTACCCCACACTGGTTAATATAAATTGGAAACTTTTATTAATGACACATGGCATTAATCATGAGTGGATAGGCCATTAGTGGGGGGCTACAAGAACATTAGGCTAGCATTCATGAAGGACAAAGCGTTCCTATTCAATCATTTTATTGAAATGTTGCTCTTTCAAATACTATTTTTAAGTCCGGCATTATGACTAGCTCTGATAAAGAGGGATTTCATTTCGATTTCACCCGCTTATTACATATGCTTGTTTTTTATACAATACCATTTAGATTGAGTGCGCCATTGAACAATAATGAGACCTCTATAAATTTGCTCACTTTAACCCTGCAGCCGGGAGGCTTCAGAACATCCAGCTGCTGCGACAAAGGAGCCATTTATAAATATTATCATGCAGAAAACTGGAGGTGTGTTTTGATAGCAAGCTGCCGGATATGAGACAACTTAAGCAAACTCTTGACTAGCTGTACCAGTTAGATATATAGAGGTATACTTTGTTATATTCTATCATTCATAATAGAATCAGTTTTCATTCCTCAAATTTTGGGGTGTTTAGATGGATCAGCTTTTTTTTTTAAGTAGACCACCGCTGTTTGATATTGGTGGGGCAAGAGGTCAGGGTGTGCCACCTGCTCAGCTTAGGCTCCGTCAGATTGCTTTTTGAGAATAGGCGGGGTTCACTGGAGGGAAGACAGTCCAGGAGGGGATGGAACATCACCTGCTGACCAGGTTTTTATGGGGTGGGAGCAGGACTGGATTAAGTGTGGTGGAGGCCCCTGGGCACAAAATCTGGTGGAGGCCCCAGATTGGAGGTCGTCTGGCTCCCTTGTACTCCCCTTGTGTGAGTGTGTGCTGCTTCAAAACTCCTGCTTTGCCATTCTGGGCGAGGGTAGTGTAGTGACTGTAGTCGCCCAGCTGGTCCAGCAGAAAACAGTTCCCTGCATTGAGCTGCCAGCGGCTGTGCTTGGTGGCTGATTGACAGCTCTGCACGCACCCATCACTGTAGCGCTGCTGGCGGTAGCTTTGCTGCTCTAGACTCTCTGTCCTGCCCTGTGGTGGCTTTGTCTGCAGGTTTGCAAAAAAAAGGCTTTCCCAGGTGTTCCACCAATAGCTTTGTTGCTGGCATTGCGGCCAGTCACACTAAAGACTGAAAAGCCTCCTGGACCAGACCATAACCCAAAGGTTGGTGGAGGCCCCCTTTGCAGGGCAGGTGGTGGAGGCCCTGGGGCATGAGCCCCTTGTGCCCTTCTCATAATCCCCCTATGGGTGGGAGATTCATTGGAAGGCACACAGTCTGTTTTACCCTGGGGTGGCACCCCGCTGCTTTGCACAGGGTGCATTCCAATGAAGTTTGCCCATGCATTAAAATGTTCAAAATGACAGGATGGAGGTTTCTTGTCAAGTTGATAGAATTCCTTGTGTGTTCAGTGTAGCTGCATGCCTGCATCTAAAGCATTTTTTGTTGGCCTATGCCTTAGAAAGGGTCACATCTAGACAGCTAAGTGGGATTTCTTTATAGTGGTAACTGCCACGGAAGAAGATATGTGAAGCCATGAAGGGGCTACATCCGGGAAGCTGAGTGCAATATGACAGGTTCGGCAGTGTCGGGGTCAACACTTTGATGTGTTTAATGCAGCCACATGTTTGCATCTGAAGCTTTTTTTTAAGAAAAACATTTGCAGTCAAGGCAACAGGATTCCTTCAGGGTGGTAGCTGCCACTGAAGTAAGGCCATGAGATCAGCCCATGCCTTAGAAAGAGCAATCTATGGAAACCTGAGTGAAAAACACGGGAATCTGGGCTGTTGGAGTCAAAGCGACTGGATTCCTTGGGTGAAAAAAATTTGGGGTTAAGACAACATAATTTCTAAGCATTTTTATTTCAGGTCCCAAATCCATGATTGTTAGGTAGCAGGGGCAGATGGATCCCATGATTTACTGGCTTCAGCAAGCCCATGTCCATATTATAATCTGCTGAGACCCATTGCAATGTGCTTCCAAGCCAGCTGGGGTGGAATAGATACAGCCTGGCATTTTACTGGCCTCTATCAGCCCAGTCCAGCTCAGAGCTGCTGAGACCTACGCCCAGCTGGTTCATGTTTATCAACTGAAACTACAGAATTACAGGAGCCATTCATGGACATGGTGAAGATGGCCATAAATAGAGCAATGGTCTCTGAGCTTTTTTGTTGTAGGTGCAGATGCTATGGCAGAGGTGAGTATAGAGCTGTGCAGCCACGATTCTGAGGCTATACAATGTAACATTGCAGGGTCTGAACGTGGGCTGGTTGTGGCTGGGGGGGCACAATGGGGTCAGGTTCAGTACAGGGAGAGGGATCTGAAAGGGAATTGAAAGGCAGGGAGTAGATGGGGGAATGAGGGAATTCTGTCACAGGTTCTGGGGAAGGTGAGTTGCATGCTGGGGGTTATGTTCAGCCCAGTTAGCCCACTGGCAATTATCCCTGTGCTCTCTATGCCCCTTTAAGTGGTAAATAGTAATTTAGCACTTCATTCATTGGCAATAGACTTCTGTAATCAGTAAAAGGCTAGGCTAAATCTTAAATCCTCATGAATATTATTTTTCACCTAACACCACACTACTCATAGCTGAACACCTACAGAAACCTACAGGAAGCCATGGCATGCATTTGCCAGCCTAATGTCATGACATGACATCTATGACCAACAGTCTTACAATACAAACTGCTCCTTATAGGATATGTTAAAAATTGTTGAGCGCAAGAGTTTGCCCTTAAAAGGTTTAACCAATTGGAAAAATCTGTACCTTACCTGGAGAACATCTGCAGTATGTAACCCAATAAGGTACAATGCACCAGTTAGATAGGTATGCAGTTGCTTACAGTAATTACCAGTTAATCCCCCCTTCTACTCACTAGCAAAACTATGGCTACATTAACCAATTACAACCTCCGATTCAGCAGTGATACATTAATGGCTGCTAGCACCTTATGAAGTGAGATGCTACAGCAGGATATCCAATGCTTGCATGTTGGCTGCCATTTAATTTTAGTGAAAATAGCCTCTAACTTGTGATGCCTAGCTGATCGCCAGCCTTCACTGAGGTGACAACCCCTTATTTACAGCGCTGCTTCACCTACAAGTACGCACAAGTGCAAATTTATGTCCCATGCAACTGCAAAAGCCAATGAAAGACCAGGGCACTGTGGAGTAGAGATCAGGTACAGAACGGTAAAACTGGGTCAGCAAACAGTAGTCAAGAAACAAAAAAAAGGGAGCAGGCAAAATCATATCTGGTGTCAGGCCAAGGGTCGGGCATCAATGAGGCAAAGGTATCCTGGAATCCAAAAGACAAAGCAGGTTCAATGTCAAGGACAGGCAGATAGTCTGCAATGGATAAACAGTCAACATAGCACACCCTAATGACTGATAACAGGAGGAACAGGGATGGATTCTGCTTTAATTGGAGAGGGGCCTGTCAGGAGAGGTCATGGGTCAACAAGGCTAGAGAGCAGTCCCTCTTGTAGTGCCCTAGGGAATGAGGGAGCTAAAAAAATCTATCACCTGGTCCCAATGTCCAGAGCTCCTCTCTGATGAACAGATCCCTGAGTACCGCCACTGCCAGAAGCACAAATGGACATCACTGATGTCAGGTCCATGTGAGTAAATTTTTATATTTAACCCTTTGTCCCTTCTCAGTGCTGACAAGGAGGGGATGGTGGACTTCAATTTTGGCTTTAGGGTCTCTTTTAACTGTGCTGCAGGAAACCAGCAGTTTGTAATCCAAGATCATTGTTGGCCAATAGAATTCGGCTGCTAAGGCTGGCTGTATGCTGCGGTCTCGGAACTGTCCTTGGTACTAGATGCTATCAACCTTTATTATGTCAGTGGCAGAATTACTGTATAGTAGCGCTGCAATAGTGGTATTCATCTACAAAATACCGAGTAGATATGTGCATTTGGTATACAGCTATATAGCTGGTATACAGCTATACATACTTGTGATACAGCTAGGCTTTAGGGTAAGGATAAGTACAAAAATAGGTTTGCCTACAGCTCAAAGATGCTGGAGATGCCATCACTAAAAGTTACATCAATGAGGGAGCCAGGAAGCAGGTGAGTTTTGCTGGTACCCAGGGAGTTTCTCACAGAAGGGCATCCCAATTTGGGATACACCAGGGAGAGGACAGTGTCAGGCCCTGGAATCTTTAAGAATCTTTAAGATTCCAGGGCTGGTCCTTTTAGGTTTTGTGAAGCTTTTTGTTCAGGGGCTGGCAGCAAAGTATTGAAAGAGGGAGGGGCATCCCTATTGTACTCAGATCATTATCCATTTTAGGTAAAGTGGGTGTTGGGATGCATAAGTGAAAAAAAGACAGGTCCTGCATTTGCCCACACCACAAGTTCAGTCACAGATGGAAATCATGGGTTAACCTTTCATCACCCAGCCACTGCCACAGCCTACAGGGCCACTCATGACTGCTTGTGCTGGCACATCCTATTGTGCCTGCATATAGAGCATCCATTATCTGGCAGGGGGAAAGACTCCTTGTATACAGTGGATAAGTATGTATTCAATTTAGGGTAGTGGTGGATAGGAGAGCTTCTCCTTATTTATGGTACATGGACCCTGGAATTACATTAAAGCATGTCATGTATGTATGAGAGTAAACCCATTTGGAGCGACTTTACAGACAAACGCTAAAAACAATTACTAAAACTGCAGACAATAAATATGGGAGTAAACTGATACCCTACTGTTTTGTTTCCACACTAGAGGTAACTGCAATAAAAAAGATCTACAATGACAGAAGGACAGAGGGTGGTTTGCCCCAATCTCTGGCATGTGGCTTTTTTTGATTCCAGTTTTAAGTTTGATGCCCATGGGGTCGTGCTAATTATTTGGTAAAGCATGGTGCACTTTGGGCAAGCCTTGGGTGTGAAAGGCAACCTGCATCTCTTAAGTGTTTTAACTTCGAATTTTACAACTTAAATTTGAATTTTTCACTAAAAATCTGTAGCTGCGAAATTTTTACAGTTTAAGCTCATCATTTCTCCAATGAGGTGAGGATATGTTTTTTCAAGAGTAGAAATAACAACACCCTAGGGCAGGGGTACTCAACCACTTCTTGTAAAGGTCAGTTTAAAGGCATCTGGTCAGAGGTGAAGGTTGCAGGGGGTGGATAGTTAGAAACCAGCACACTGGTGAAGGGGCTATAGATTCCCCAGGCAAAACTAAAAAAAAAAGGGTGCTTCCACTCCAACCCCAAAAATACTATTGGGCACTGGGAAAAACAGGAGCTTTTTTTTTTGACCCAACAGAACCTACGGCAAGGGTTAACCCCCTTTTTGCTGGGAGAAGGGATGGATGTTCCAGAACTGGATGGACATAAATGAATAGGCAGACCTGGGGGGGGGGGTAGATGGCCAGAGCTGGAAGAAAGAGTGGACATGAATGGATGGGGCAGAAAGACTGGGCTGGATGGGACAGAGCTGAGGGAAGAGGGATGGATGGGACAGAGCTGAGGGGACAAGGATGGATGGGGCTGAACTGAGGAAACAGGGATGGATGGGGCTGAGCTGGGGCAGGGAGAAAGGAATGGATGGGGCAAAGAGCCAGAGAAACAAAGTTTGTGTGTACCTTGCAAAGCCACTTCCTGCTGGGGCAGTACTTCATATTGCAATGCTAGGTGCAGGGAGCAAAGTCATGACACTGACAGGGAGACTGGGAGGCCGATTCATTAATAGCGGCAGGTAGCGACAGTAGCTTTATTTTCACAGCGCACGCTAGTATTCGCTGTGCTTGGCCGTTGTTCGGCTGTTGACAGCGACCCCGTCGGTGTGCGGTAATGTTGAATACGGGGTTAGGAGTCGCTGTTTGACAGGTTTCGCGCTGTATGGGATCGCATGACAGCGAATGGCCATAGCGAACGGCTCCCAGCATATTCATTAACAAATCACGCTCAAAAAATTCTCGCGCTGTGAAATGCTTGTTTAAACCCCAGAGCGCTGGCGGCGAGGGGTTAAAAGTAGTTTTTTAACCCCCAAACAACCATATTTTTTGTAAAAAAAAAAACGTTTTTCAAAACATTTTGTAATATGAATACATTAATATCAGACCTGTAATATCAATTTTGCACAAATTTTTTTTTTTTTTTTACCTTAAAAAAAATATCTAACATTGCAGAAGTGGTCACAGAATTTTTGACATTTAAAAAAAAACAAAAAACATTAATAGCAATTAATTAAGAATATTTAAAGATTGCTCCATTGAAATGCATTGGAGAGCGCCAGGTAGCGAGAGGTCATACCTGTCGCTGTTCAAGGTCGCTCGCTGGCGCTGTGGGGTGAGGCTGGAATAATGATGAACGATTCGCTATCTGGCGCTCTGTCAGTCGCTAAGCAGGATTGGCTTGATAAATGTGTGATTGCGGAGGAGAGCCAGCGTTCTCGTGGCGGTGAGCGTCATTACCGTTCGCTCACCATTCGCTACCTGGCGCTATCCCTTGTTAAATAAGGGCCTAAGCACTACATCAACGATCAACACAAAAGCAACTGAGTGCAGGACTGTCATGGCAGGGGTACAGAAGTCTAGTGCTGAGGTCCACATTCGGACCCCGGTCCGCCAGTTGATTATCGCTGTCCTAGAGGATATCCAGTAGTAATTGGCTATTTTCTTCTCCATACTCCATAGGGCACTGATATTTCTAAATTCCTAAAAAATGTCTTTCCACATTGGAAAGTGAGTTTTGCATCTGTATAAATCACAGGTACGGGGGATTTTTTTGGGGGAAAAACTGGAACAAACATTTTTTATTGCACATTCTCAGCTATTTGAGATGTAGGTTGCCATTCACACCTCAAGGCACAGCAGCCAGAGTATTCCATACTTCACCAAATAATAAGCAAGACCCTCAGTATGTAAGCTACACGTTTGCTTTAAGGGGCCTGATTATTCCCCTTTTCTTCATGCACTAATCTCTACCTGATTCAGTTATAAAGTGTCCCTTTAACCTTTTGATTATTTTTTTTTGTAAATTAGCAATATAGAAAAGTGACTTTTAAATAAAGTACCTTATATTTCTGCCATAAACAAATAAGGACCCCTAGGGAAAAACTGACATAATTATTGTGACAAAGACTCTTGAAGCATCAAAATTGTGATTTTAATGAAAGCTTAAAGCAGAAGAAAAAATCTGTTTACATACCTAATTTGCATATTTAATTATGTCCTCTGTAAGTCCTCACAGTCATCGGTAAACCAAGAAGAACGTCTCTTGCATGCTAAAGAAACACATCAAACTTCTTATTTGTTTCACAGGTGTTTTTGGAATATATATAAAATTATTATTATTATAAATAAAAATAATAATACCATGTTTTTTAAAACACTTTCCGTATTGGCCAGCACTTAAAGTGGACCAAAACCCAGGATTTTGACTATTCCGGGTCCTTGCCCCCCCCCCAGGGCACCCTGATGCGGGATGCCCCGCTGTGTGAAACCCCCCCCATGGCGCCCACTCTAACTCACCTTTCCCCGGCTCAAGCGCGGCCTCTGGTCCAATCAGCGTGCTCAACTGCACTGACACAAAATCGTCTAGGCTCGTCTAAGGGCTCCGCTCCAACCGAGTCTTGCAGCTAAGTGCAACCAAGCATGGCGGCGGCCACATCCCTACTGCCCTTTAACTGGAAGCGTGCCCGCACCGGCCATTCACAAATGCCTGGCGCAGGTGTGCACCCTGCTAAAGGTATGGCAGGGAGTGACCACTGCTTGCACATGTGCCATAGGATCGGGGGAGAAGGTGAGTTTATCGGGCAACCTGGGGAGTTTCAAACAGTGGGCATCGCAATTCTGGATGCCCTGTTGGGAGGGAATCAAGTGGACCTGGAATCTGGGTTTTGGTCCGCTTTAAGAGGCTAAACCCTGCCCTTGGGTGCTTCCCAGCCAATCAACAAAAGAGTCTATCAGGAGGTCAATGACAGGGGTGGAAATGGCCACTTTTAAAGAGGAACAAAATAATAATTTTAACTTTTTTTAAAAATGGGGAATGTTTACTGGTGATGATACTGTACATACTTTTTGCAATGAGGAATGTTTTTTTTAAGTTTGGAAATAACAGCTCCCTATGGGCTATGCAGAAAAATGTGGCAATTGCTTTCCGTGTACCCCATAAGATGCTGTTATGTTGAAATTCCTATAAAAATATCCTGTACCTCATCTATAAAAATGCTCCATCATATTTACAGGTAATTTTGTTGGGGGGGAACTGGAACAATAATTTGCACTTTTCTTGTTGCAATTAACATCTTGCTTTACGAAATATTTAGCATGACCCCCTCCCCTAGAAAAAAAATCATTTTCACCTATGTGGAAATAACAGCACCCTATGGATAATTCAGCAACAATTAGTCATTCTGTTCTGCATAGCCTATAGGGTGCTGTTCCAGACCTTTCCAGGCATACACTGACTTTCTCCTCCCTTACCCCGAGGGGGTCTGCATGTAAAATAAGCCATTTCAAAACATCTCAAAATATGGGGTTGATTCAAAGCCTGGTGGGGAGGGAATCAAGTGGCCCTGGAATCTGGGTTTTGGTCCACTTTAAGAGGCTAAACCCTGCCCTAGGGTGCTTCCCAGCCAATCAACAAAAGTGTCTATCATGAGATCATGGGCAAGGATGGAAATTGCCACTTTTAAAGAGGAACAAAACCCAATATTTTAACTTTTTTTTTTAAATGGGGAATGTTTACAGGTGAAGCACTTTACATACATTTTCTGAGGAATTCCTTTTTTTTTACGTTTGGAAATAACAGCTCCCTATGGGCTATGAAGAAAATTGCGCCAATTGCCTTCTGTATACCCCACAGGATGCTGTTATTTCGAAATTCCTGCAAAAATATCCTGTACCTCATCTATAAAAATGCCCATCACAAGTATAGGTCATTTTGTTGGGGGGGGGGGGGACTGGAACAATAATTAGCACTTTTTTTGTTGCAATTAACATCTTGCTTTACGAAATATTTAGCATGACCCCCTCTCCTACAAAAAAAATCTTCACATTTTCCCAGTAAAATCATTTTCACCTTTGTGGAAATAACAGCACCCTATGGATAATTCAGCAACAATTAGTCATTCTGTTCTGCATAGCCCATAGGGTGCTGTTTCAGACCTTTCCAGGCATACACTGACCTTCTCCTCCCTTACCCCGAGGGGGTCTGCATGTAAAATAAGCCATTTCAAAACATCTCAAAATATGGGGTTGATTCAAAGCCTGGTGAGAAAACTTGCTTCTTTTTTAGGAGAGAAAACTGCCATTCACTTTCATTCAATACTTTTTATTGAGAAAAATAAAAAGGATAGAGAATATATAATAATCAGCACAATAGCATAGGTATTCTCTTAGAAGACACATTTAACAAAAACACCATACAGCATTTTCGACAAATATTTTTTCTCAGCGCCCTCTAAAGTAAAAGAACATTAGCTATCCAAGGAATTGTCTCCCCAGAACAACATAATACCCATTCCATAAAAGTTTTCGAAAACAACGCCTTAATAATCAGGCTAGGACTCATTATCAAAATATAAATTGTCTCACATAAAACATGTCATTCCACTCCGCCAGTATCACTGGCGCATGAGAACTTAGGAAAAGGGAAACACAAAGGGAGGAAAAAAGGGGGAAAGGAGAAGAGGCAAGAGGAATAAATAATAAAAAAAAAAAAAAAAAAGGAGGGAGGGAGGATTCATAACTAAAGACCTAAGCAACCCACAATCTTAGCTAAACAGAAGGGCATAATCAACGTCTGGAGGCATGAATCTCTGAACTCAAGAAGACCACACTTCTCGAAAATCCTCCAGATTACCCCCGTGAAATGCAGATATTATTTCCATTGCCATTATGGAATTTACCTTGTTTTTAAATGCCACAAAGCTAAGATCCGGGGACTTCCAGGCCTTTGCAATTATTGCTTTTGCTCCAGACAGGATGTGATATATAAGGGTCTTTTGGGCCCTAAGCACTGAATAACCGGACTACTAAGGAGTGCCACCCAGGGGTCAGGATCCAAATGTCTGCCCACAACTGAGCTCAGGAAATCAAATATCTTAGTCCAAAAAGTTCTTACTATGGGACAGTCCCACCAAATGTGACGATACGATCCTGTCACGGCACAACCTCTAAAACAAAATTTCTGAGCACCAACTGCGAAATGTCCCACTCGCTCAGGTACTAAGTAACATCTTGTGATGACCTTAATATTTACCTCGATAGCCATAACTGGAGCTGCTACCCCAAAGGAGTTAGCCCACATCTGTTGCCATACGTGCTCGTCTCTAGATTCCTGGAGATCCTGTTCCCACCTCCCTCTATAGGATAAACTGGCACTATCTAGGCGCTTAAATAGCTGATTATAAATTTCAGACACCCCCCCTCTCCCTCTAGGATCCCTTCTACATCTAATCTCACAAAGCGTTAGTTCATCCAGTCCAGTTCCCGCCCTGCATAATGACCGAACGAAATATACAATCTGCAAGAAACTAAAAAGGTCCTTCAAATCAAGGTGAAACCTTTCCTTAAGCTGCGGGAACGTGGCCATAGATGAACCCTGAGCGAAATCAATCTCGACACTCCCCCTTCCCTACACCTGCGAAATCTACCAGGATCAGTAAAGGCCGGAGGAAACATTGGATTATCCCATAGGGAAATCAGAGGTAAATGGGGTGAGGCAAGACCTGCCGAAAATTTAAGGTCATCCCATATCTGCAATGAGTGGGCCATAACCGGGTTGTGATCCAGTTTCCTAAATTTTGGGGTTATCCATAAGATATTGTCAATTACAAAGGGAATGCATATAATGGACTCAGCTAGGGACATCAATAGTGGCGTGATATGAAAATATTTGTGCTATTTGGGCTGCTTGGTAGTATCTCTTAAGATGAGGAACACCCAACCCTCCCAGTGACCTAGGCCTAAGCATGGTTTGCATTGCTACTCTAGGTCTCTTGCCCTCCCAGATGAAATCAAAAATCTTACTTTGGAGAGTTTTTAAAAAACCCGGAGGGATTTTTACCAGTAGAGTTCTAGCGAGGTACAAAAATTTAGGTAATTGGGTCATCTTGACCACGGCTATTCTACCAAGCCAAGATATATTGCAATCTTTCCATTTCTTCAGTAATGCTTGCAATTGCTGACGCAAGGGAAAATAGTTGGCACTAAACAAATATTCATAATCATTGGTCAAAGGAACCCCCAGATATTTAAGTTTACCTTCCCATTGAAAGTCAAATGACGTCTGCAGCTGGGACCAGACATCCCTTGGAACATTTATATTCAGCACTTTAGACGTATTCACCTGTAGGCCCGACACAACTGCAAATTCATTCAAGATCTTCATTAGATTAGGAAGGGAGACAAGGGGGTTAGTAACCAGCAACAGCACATCATCCGCGAATAAACATAACTTATGGTGCTGTCCCCCCACCTCGATCCCCGAAATATCCAAGGAATCTCTGATAGTCTGCGCCAACGGCTCCATCACTAGGGCGAACAGGAGAGGAGATAACGGACAGCCTTGTCTTGTACCCCTAGATAGGGGCAACATGTTAGATCGGAAACCATTATATTTAATATAAGCAATGGGATCAGCATAAATGGTTCGCAGGATCCCCAGGAACCTCGGGCCAAACCCCTCGGGCCAAATCCGTGTAGCAGTCAGCCAAGGAGAGCATGTCTAGTCATTTTCTAAATCTTTTAGAGGCCGCTGCAGACTGAGTGGCAACTATGGGACAACTAGGAGACTACCTATCTATAAATGGGTTCAAAACAAGATTAGAGTCCCCTCAAATTACAGTCACCCCCTGCGCAACTGCAGCTACCTCGTTAAAAAGCTTCGAAAGAAACTCCCCCTGGTTGGTGTTAGGAGCGTAATAATTCACTACAGTGACATCCGTGTCCTGGAGCATCCCCAACAATATAAGAAATCTCCCGTCTGGGTCCCCAATTTCTTTTTTACATAAAAAATGGGTCCCTTTACGAAAGCCTATCAATACCCCCCTCTGTTTCGTCTCTGCACAACTCATAAATACCTGGGGAAATGAAGCATCCAGGAATTTTGGACTGGAGGATTTGGAGAAATGTGTCTCTTGCAAGCAGATCACATCTGGTCGCAGAGTTAATCTTGCGGAAGGCCGTGCTCCTTTTATTAGGGGAATTGAAACCCTGTACATTTAGTGATAGAACAGAAGTCATTACTGCACCACAAAATATAAAGAACACGCAGAGACAAAAAAGGAGCGGTGCTTTATCCTTATAAGAGGAAAAAAAATATATAAAAACAAAATAAATAGGCGAGCAAAAGAAACAACAAACAAAACCAAAAAAAAAATTTGGGAGCGGAAGGAAAGAGGGAGACGGTAAGATGGGGAAAGGAAAAATCGGGGAGACTACTATAAAGCGGGCTTATGTAAAGTCCCGAAAACAGGTAGACAGCGCTTATACACAATAAGTTGTGGCCCCGAGTCGCTGATTACCATGCAACCAGAGACAAGACCAATCCACCTATGGTCAGCAACTCAATTTAACCCCTCTAGGGATGCCTCGGACCAGTGGCGTAGCGACCCGGGGGCGGGGGGGGCGGACCGCCCCGGGTGACACCAGACCTAGAGGGTGACACCGCACTATAGCATTATGTCACCTCAATTATTGCCAGCCTGTGGCACAGAGCAGTCAGTTGTGGGGATGCTATGCCCTCACGGCGACACCTACGCATCTCTCCCACAGCGCTCGAGCGCCATTTGGCAGGAGGCGGAGCGGCTGCTGGTGCCTGTCCAGAATCTGTGGACCAATGGTGTGCGCGCACAGCAGGTCACGTGGACGAGGTGGGAGCTTTTGTTCGCTGTTGCTGAGAGCGCGCGCGGTATTCGTCGCCAGAAACAGGTGAGGGCGTGTGTGGTGTTGCTGGGGTGAGCGCACGCTGTTCCTGTTTATTCGGGGATTTATAGCTGTAACTGCTCAGTGGCGTGTGTGGTGGTGTTGCATGGTGGGCGCGTTACCTGGCGGGAGATGGGTGTTTTTAATGGACATAAAGGGAGCGTGCAGGCCGATGTATGTGTGCTAGTGAGGTTCTTTGGGGGGGGGGGGGGGGGTGACACCATTTCCGGGGGGGGGGGGGGGGGGTGACACCATTTCCTACCGCCCCGGGTGACACCAGCCCTAGCAACGCCACTGCCTCGGACCCCCCAAAAACCACAAGGGAAAGAGGAGACCGAACCACTCCGTGAGGCACAAGAAGCACCAAATGTGCGAGTCGCAACAGCTACTGGATGAGCCCAGGAACAGTGGAGCCAAGCTATATAAATTGGCACTCAAGTTTTTAAATATGAGAAGCTGGAGTAAGAAACATATTCACACCAAACGGTAAATGAAACTACAGGAACGTATCCCTCTAGTTCTAAAGGAGTGCTGCATGTGAGTGCCGACGGGCACGTGGGGGTAGATCAACTGAAACCATAAAACTTTGCAGAAGCATATGTCTAAAAACATATAACATATTATCAAAACATCAGTTAGCTATAATTATAGAGTGAACTCATGAAATAGGGGACAAAGAGATGGAGGGGATTTAAGCTTAAGCAAACCTCGTTGCTAGGAGGCTGTTCAAACCCCTGCAACACCTCAACCGTCCAGTGCACGACTTCTTCAATAGGCCAACATTCAGCAAGGGAAGAACTATGACGCATCATACGGGGCCCACGTCGCAATCGTTTGCCTGCTCTCTGCGCCTTAGGTGAGACCTCAAAACTTCTAGGCGATTTAACCGGAGCCAGTTTAAGAAGATCCGCCGACACCATCTGAGATCGCAACTCCGCCACGGAAGATGCCGAGTAAGAAGATTCTCTATACACGAACGTGATGCGGAAGGGGAAACCCCATTTATACTTGATTCTTCTTTCCTGGAGAACAGCAAGTAGGGGCTTCATTTCCTTTCTCTTGTCCATAGTGATTGCGGAGATATCTGAATATATCTGATATTTATGCCCCTGAAACGTTAACAAAGTCGCAAGTCTTGCCGCTTTCTGTATAGCCTCCTTGTTAGCGTAAAAATGGAACTTCGCTATGATGTCTCTCGGCGGCTCCTCAGGTGGCATGCGGGGGCCCAGCGCCCTGTGAATACGATCAAACTCTAAACGCTCTAATGGTATCGCCGGTACCAGTTCTTGGCATAGGCCGGTAACCGCCTCTGACATCCTCAATATGTTCTGGAAGACCTCTAAACCGGAGGTTGGACCTCCTATCCCTATTTTCTATATCTTCAAGTTTGGCAGACAAAAATGTATTATGTAGTTTTAGCTGGTGCATCTCACCATCTAGGGTATCCTGTGCTGCTGTGACCTCTCTGACTCTAGTTTCCAGCGTAGACAGACTTAATGTAATTCTATCAAGCTTCTTTGAAAGATGGTCAGTGATGAGCTTTGTATTAGAGGCTTGGGCTTTTTGAAGAAGAGACTCAAATTGTAAGAGAATGGCAGCACTTACTTCCGGACGCTGAGCTGTGCCTGTCATGACCTGCTCGTCTCTCTCACTGACCAGGAAGGATGATTCACTGCCCTCTATCTCTTCAATATCTTCGAGATCCGCTGCGGTGAGTTCTGCCGTCTTCTTGATTAAGACTGCAACCGCCCCTCACTCTCGCCGCTTCCGATCGCAGCCGGCCGCCCCGCCGCTCACTCTCTGCTCACCCAGATGATTTCCAGTGAGTCTCCGCACAGTCAGCTGCCGCCTGGTATGCCTCGCTGTGCAGCAAAACCCCTGTGAGTGTCCGTCGGGCCCGGAGCTGACTAGAAAGCGTCCATAAGCTTCTGACGCGCATGCGCACTCTCCCTGCCATTCACTTTCATAGTCTACCTTGGGGCTGATTCAGAGCCAGATGAAAATTCACACTCAGTAGACAATGAAAATACCTTAAGAAAAGCCTCTTTGTCCACTTCAATGCTGAGAGCACCATAGGTCAGAGTGGCTGTTAGACCACTTTTTGCATGGTACTAGAGGAAAAAAATGTAAAGTAGGACAAATTTTGGAGCGCTGCTACAGCTTCTACCGAGCACTGCAGTAAATAGAGGAGATGCACATGGGACACACATCAGCTGAGCTGCTTGCTGCCTCATTGTTGCTGTTGGCTTTACTGTCCCTCTCAAACAATATAGTTACCTCATTGGAAAAATTGGAAAAATGATATACCTCACCAGTGGAAATGTCCCATGGCAAGTACTAGTGATTTATTTGGAAAAGCTTGTGGGGGGGGGGGAGTTAATTGTCCCACTAGGGACTAGGGAGAGAAGGAAAGCCTATGAAGGGAGTTTGCTTAAGACCCTTTCGGGGTGTCCCTATTTGCCAATATCCATTTCATTACACGGGTATGCAATAATAGTTGATGGAGGATGGAGGAGTGGATGAAGAAAAAAAAAGGATGGGGGGAGAATAATTACAGTACAATTTGTTTCTCTGCTATATGCATGAGTGTATATGCATCGAGCAGTGAAACAAATTGTACTGTAATAATTCTCCTCCCCCTTATTTTCTTCATCCACTTCTCTATTATCTATTATCATATACCCGTGTAATGAGATTATTGAAAGAACCAATTGGGACACCCGAAAGGGTCTTAAACCGGACCTTCAGCATGATTTAATGAAAAGCCCAAACCCTTAAAAAACGATTCCCCAGCATCTAAAATTAATATATTTTATGTTTTTCATCACTTACTTATTATTCTTTTCCACACCGGGCTGCAACTTCAGCAGTCTAGGATATGGGCACCGCCATCTTTACTCAGAAGCATCACACATACTGAGGAGAGGAGAGCGGGATAAAGTTCAGAGGGACGTAGTTATAGTGTTGCTTTGCACAAACAAAGCAGAGCTGGGCTCAGGGAAAGGACAACAATCCCAGAATGCAGAGCGACACAGTCAGCAGACACTTCCTGTTTGCAGGCTGCCTGAAGCCCCATAAGCCGCCATCTTGGATGTTTAAAGGCTCATAACATGCAGTAGATGCAGTTAGTATGATATTTAATGTGAGCAATCTGTATGTACAGGGTGTGGGAAACATATAAGAAATGCTCTAACTCAGGGTAAATGTCCGCTTTAAGCAAACTCCCTACTTAGGCTTTCCCTCTCTTCCTAGTCCCTAGTGGGAAAACGGACTAGGGAAAAGGGAATCCCCCCCAACTTTAATCAGTTTTGGGGGGTAATGATCCACTAAATACAACTCACTAACCCATTTAAGTATCATGAGCCTGAAATTCGAGGTGGTATAACAAGGGTTCCACCTCGAGTTTTTGGCCACTTTCTTATGTGTTAACATCAAAAAGTTTACAGAGATCAAAAAGCTTACAGAGGTTTCAACTCACACCCCAAAGCACATCTAAAGTTAAACTTGCTTCATGGAAAACAAAGAGGGATCCCGAAAAGAGAAAAGGAGAGAAAATACATGGTTCCTCCAAACTTTGATGCCTATTGAGGTGACAGAAATGTAGATTATTTCTTAATTTATTGCTCTGTCCCTTTACAACTAATATTTAAAAAACCCTCCTATGGAAGTAGCCTAAATACCCTCCCAAAACCACAGCTAAAATCAACAACGTTGTTGAACCTCATGGGCGCCACCACACCACCAGTAAACACACTTACGCAATACGACATCTGAAACTAAAGTTAGTTGGCCAATTTTACTGAGTCCTAATTGAGACTGTTAAAGGGAATAAAAGAGCAAAGGCTGTGCAATTCCAACAAGTTAAATTTTCTAGGCAGCCATGCGGCTTTAAGAAGATTGATTTAAGATTATTGATTTTGAATTGCTTCTCCTAAAAATGAACATGACCCTCTTTGCATGCCATTTTTTCCTTGCATACACCGTAAATGATTGGCCTGTGTCCTCCTTAGTCGTAGTCCACCCAAAGTGAAACCCCCTTTAGGGGTGCTGCTCCTTAAATCTTTCTTTATAAATTATTTGCTGTAGAAGCTGCAGTTTCCATAGATCCTTTCTGAAGAAGATAGAAAGCCTTTCCCAGACCACATCAATTTCTTCTCACATTAAATCACGGGGGTTGTCTTCTGATCTGATGACTTGGTGAGGGATATCGGTTCAGTTAATTCTCCCTGCAAATTCTCAGACTGATTCAAATTCTTTGTGGTCAAAGCAGCTTAGAGCTATGAGTTTATCTGATTTTCTTTATCATCAACAGTGAAAAAAGTTTAAATACTCCAGCAGACTGCGATAAAATATATGCGCTATTGATTCTGGCAAAGGGTTTGTTTCCCTTTTTACATTAACTACATATTGATTGGTGTTTTGACCTTAGAATGTAAGGTTTTGTTGGCCTTGACCAGGCAGATGGAATTTGGCATTCTTCCTGATGTAGTAGCCTTTCCGTGCCATTTATTGAACTACTGGAAATTCTGCAAAACAGATTATAAGTGATGTACTTGAAGCAGAGCAATAGTTTTCCTAATGGGGATAGTGGAGAGGATAGCTTTTTACTGAGACTGAATAATGTGGAGTAGACACAGTATAGTGTGGGTGTCTTTACAGTAAAAATAATATATATTTTATAGTGTTTGGAAAATGTGGAGTAGACACAGTGGACTGTTTTTATGAATATATCAGTACATTGTGATCAAAATGCGTAATACTTAAAAATTCGAGTTGAGCGGCTTTGTGAATTTTCCCCCAAAGATATTCGCGTTTGACAGAATTGAATTTAAACAAATTCTGCTTTATGGCCCCTCACCAGTTCAAAAAGGCTGGTTTCACACAACACAGATGCGGAGTGCTAGTGCTTTCGAGCGATTGGCCTACATCCGCCAGTGAAAAGCTGCCCATAGGAATCGGGCGTTGGCAGAGTGCTCAGCAAAAGCCCTGCCAGTGGGTGGAGAGCGTCAGCGCAGAACACCCTCCACGTGCTGACACCAGCGATTGCGGGGTTCTTGTCCTAATGCGTAAGCGCTATTCAATCGCTGTAGTGTGAAACCTGTCAAAGGGTTAAAGTGAAAAAAACACTATACACCAGAAAAAGTCCTAGCCGAGCAGTGCCCTCATCTGTCCTGCGTCATCCTCGGCTGTCCTGCATAAGTGACAGGGGGCGTGAAGGGCTTTCCCAGCCACCTCGCTCCCGGCCTAGAAATAACCTCTCCCTGCAGAAGGGAGCAAGGTAACGGGAGCTCTATGTGGGGTGCTGAATCTGTGGCCTAAGCTGTGGCCTAAGAAATGAAGACAATGAAGGTCAGAACCCGGGAATAATTAGCAAAGGAGTTAAGTGTTGGTGTCAAATTTGAGTTCAGTAAAGAACTTTTTTCCAGTGTGTAAAACTATTTCAGGGAATAATTTGATCAGCACCAATCCCAAAAAGATTCTTGGCAAAATGATTTTTCCCTGGAATTCGTATCAAAGACTGTTTTGAATCGGTTTTATATAGAGCCAATTTTGTTGTATAGGCAGCACTGTATAACAATTAAATGTTGAAATGCAAAAAAAAAAATTAGTTTGTGTAACATGTGAAAGATGCACATTTTTTACAATTTGTCAAAAATTCATCTAACCTCAAAAGAAAAAATCAAATTAAACGCACAAAAAAGTTTGCCACATTTATATCGAAAAAGTGTTTTCAGATAACTATAATGATATTACGGCAAAGAGTGCCTATAATATCCACCACCACCCTCCACACCTTCTTGGCAGGAACAGAGTAGCGCACATTGGCGCTGTTGCATTCAGCATAAGGGCCCATAGGTACAGAAACACGCACTTAAACAGGCCTATAGGGAGAAACCTACTGTAGTGCACCAATGCAAGCTGATTATAACTTGCTGCACCATTCAATGCACTTATGGAATATAACAGCACCAAATAAAAAAAAGAAGCAGATGCTTGCAAACAGAATGACGCTAAATCGCTACATGACACAGCATGGCATACTTTCTTCAAAATATCTCCTAAAAATATATATCTCTTTCAAAATATCTCCTCGCCAAAGTTAAAATAAAAAAATATATATACTTTTATCCTATCTTCCTCACAGCTACTGTATCTAGTTCCGTTGCGCAGAAATTGCCCTGAGATCTGCAGTGTGCATGTGCCCCGGGATTCCTTGGGCATCTGTCCCCTGGTGACATACAGAGGGCGATATGGTGCAGCCTACTGCACCGATCACAATGACTGGAGCACACCCACTCTATTCACTGCATTCGAGGTGGTGGACCCCCAACTTGACACTTGTGCACATAAGGTGAGTATGTTATTTTTTTAGCCAGAATTTTAGAGCACCTATTTTTATCTGTTCAAATATTTGAACAAAATTTTACAAATTTAAAAAAAATTGCAACCTATAGTGAATCCAAACTAAGTTTTGGAGGCTAATTATTATTGTGCAATTATTTCCAAACTTGTAAAAATAAAATATCTATTGCATTAGAGCTAATCTGGTCCTCAACTGCACCCTGGGAAAAAATAGAAAAAAATATTTTTGACATTTTCTTGTGCATTGATTGAGAAGGTTTCTGAAAATCTCTAATAATTCAGGTTTGGATAACTCATAGAAATGAAATTGGGGGTTTCTCCATAAATCAGTTTAGCTTCAAAGTCTTAATGAGCAGAAGCAGAGGCGTTAAATGACTGATTGGAGCTCCTATCTTCCCTCCTCCCAGATAAATGCAAGCTGAAGAATTGAATGAAGTAGAATTTCATATTCAGATATAGTACCAAAGGGTAGTATGATTATGTTTTCATATTCTGAGAGCAGCATAACAAATGAATGGCAATTAATTTCTCTTTTAATTAACAAATTTATAATTTCTATTAAAATATGGTGCTAACTCAACAGCATGATGAGTGAATCGCTTGATCTCTTTTATTGCTAGAGCCATGCATTGCAACAAACCAGGATATCCACTTGCAGCAGGGGCTATAGGGGCAGTAATATAAAAGTGTAAAACATTCTCTAATAGGAATTTATTCCTATCACTTTTTATCCATGAAATCCGTCATCTCCTCTTTTAGCATTTTGCAAACTAGCTATGTTAACACATCAGGAATTGCAGCAATTTTGCTCCCCTTGACACCCATTATAAATCAGCCGGTATTAAATCAGGTTGTTCGCAGCATACAACTAGACTTGATTGTCATGTGTGAAGATGTCATGCCTGATTTCTGTAAATTGTGTGTTTACTGAAACTTCCCATTTATCTGTATACTGTAAGTGATGCTTCCCTCGGTGTGAAAACACCCCTTTATTGATTTCTGAGAAAGCGCTCTACTTTTATTCTATGAGATGGTAAGAGAATATCTAGACCATTTTTTTTCTTCCTTTGAGTAGATTTGTAATCGGCTCTGGCCATTTAAATCAAAATATCCTCATCCCGAAATGGACAATTTTACTTTGCTGACCATGTATTGATATGGGAATCATATTTCTCTTGCCTTTAGTGGTGCGGCAAGTCATCCACTTTATTTAGAGAAAGGATATTTTCTTTCCAGCCCTTTTCAATAAATCACTGGTGTCTTATTTTACCCCTAATGAAAATCAATGAGGAAAGCTATGGACAATGATTGTCTGAAATGAATCTGAAAGTGCCCTTACACCTAGAGCCTACTGTCCTTCTTGTGACCTGAATCTCTCTTGAATTTCTAATGTGGCATTATGGTCGATTCATGAACTGTGCGGCGGTGAGTTTGCTCATACAATTTAGAGCGTCAAGTTATGCTCAGGCCACAGCCTGATTGGTCATCAAAATAGGATGCGCTTTCATTTTAGCATCAATTTGCGCATTAAATTTTCTGCTAGCAGCTTTTTTGCGGACCAACCTGTCTCTAGCACACAAAAAAATAGAGAACATGGGTTCTCCATAGAATACACACTGAATTGGCGAATAGAGCGTCACAGAAAACACAGGAAACACAGAAAACAGTAAAGGAAAGGGGAGGAACATGGGGGTACCATCAGGAGCAGTTAAGCACTTAGCTGGGCAAATTCACATGGGGCAGGCCTTTTTGCGTTTCAAAACAGCAGATTTTCTCTGCGGAAGCCGCAAATTGGTGCAAGAAGAAGCTTTTTGCGCTTCTCCCATGTGCTTCCCATTTGGTGCGCTTTCCCCGGCGTGTGCCTAGGCACATGAGCTGAGAGGGACCAGAAGTTATATAAGTTTAGGATGCCCATTAGATCAGTGTTAGACATAGACATAGAAAGTTGATGGCAGAAGGAGACCATACGGTCCATCTAGTCTGCCCTTATGTATATACTGCATGTTCTCTTTATCTTAGGATAGATGTGTGCTTCTCCCAGGCATGTTTAAATTCAGTGACTGTTGATTTTTCAACTACCTCTGCTGTAAGTTTGTTCCAAGCATCTACTACTCTTTCTGTAAAATAATATTTTCTAACATTGCTCCTGATCTTCCCCCGACTAGCTTCAGGTTGTGTCCCCTTGTTCTATCATTAAGTTTCTTCTTAAAAACACTTCCCTCCTGAACCTTATTCAATCCTTTCACATATTTAAAGGTCTCAATCATGTCCCCCCTCTCCCTTCTTTCCTCCAGACTGTACAAATTTAGTTCTTTAAGTCTCTCCTGATCCATTTTCGTTGCCCGCCTTTGGACACGTTTTATTTGACTAATGTCTTTTTGCAGGTAAGGTCTCCAGAACTGCACACAGTATTCTAGCTGTGGCCTCATTAGGGCTCTATACAGCGGCATGTTGTTGTGTGGTGTAGTGGAAGGTGGTGCAGGAGGAAATAGGGGAAGGACACAGGACTATCTAATAGTGCAGATGCTCATTTAGATACCTACCCAGAAGTCTAGGAAGGAAACTAAGACCCAGACATTTGGTAAAGTAGATCATTGTTTCATACTGTTGAAAAACGACATCTGTCCATCATGTTCAAACAAGGGATGGGGTTGGGGAAGGTTATACAGCTAATTGTAACTGTTAGTGATATGTTCTTCTAAAAACTCCTCTAAACCTTTTTTTAAGCTGTCAGCGGAAATAGGAAAATATTTTTTAGCTGCATTCTTAACGAACTGTCCAGGCACAAAATTAAAATAACTCCGCAGCAGCCCACATGGTCACCAGTGAGCAGCATACAAATATAAAAAAGATTACACAGTGGCAGCTTTCATGAATACAGAAAGATCTACTATGGGTTCAGATGGCGCTGAGCTAATGAGTGTTTTTCTAATTTTACACCCATATTGTGTTTAGCAATTTTGGTTTGACCCCTGGAAGCTCTTACTATTAATCTCTGTCTGACATCCCACTGGAACTCAGTTGAGGCTTAAGGAACTCTAAGCCTCTACTGGGTGAGCCTAAAACCTAAACACTAGAAACACCATGCCACATAGTCCATAACCCACCTAGTGAAGAAAGGGTCTCTTCACACACTTGAGACCTCAAAAGAGTTTTATGTCATTGTGTGGAAGTTACAGAGCAAAGGGATATGTTTTTCTGCTCCTTCTAGTGTCACAGTGATGAACTGGGATGTTAGGTAAACCCTGGGGAGAGCTCCACCTGCAAAGAATAAATACCCCTCACTGTGGCTGTTAGCATTCAGATCTGGCCGGTAGCCAAAGTGTACAGATGGAGGGCTGGTCCACTCATTGTCCTTAATTTTAAGAGGAAGGAACTTCAAGCCAGCCAATGCTTATTACTTCCTCTTTTATTATATGGCTGCCTATTACGTGACTGTTGGTGACCGATCAGGTTTGTTAAGTGGGCTTACACACCAAACTGTAATTATTGCCAGCAGTCACATGATTGGCTGCCAATTTCTGATATACAATGCATAAGAAACTGGTGACTTTACTTGTCTGTCTTCTTTAGGCCAAGAAGCTTAATCTTGAATCTTGAAGCCCATAAAAAACTGCACCCAAACAGATAAAAGGAAGATGAGTGGTCCGCACTCCATACGTTAAAACATCCTTTTATTCCTTATCTTAGACACTCCATAAATAGCAAGCAAACCTCTAAAAACATGTGAAACCCTGGACCTGGCAGTACAAGGTGGTCACGGAGCAGGAAAAGTCTGAAACGCATCAGAGGACCCCTCAACACCTTGTGCAGCCAGGTTCACAGATTCATATGCTTTCAGAGGTTTACCTGTTATTTATGTTTTTAAGATAAGGAATGTATGTTTTAACTAATGGAGCACAGACCACTCATCTTGCCATTAAGTAATTGGGCTTGAGACAGCCCGGGGACAAGAACCCAGCTGCATATACGGTAGAGCATTAACTCTTTCTTGCCCGCACCCAAAAAGATGCCTGAAAGAAGACTTTAGGATCAAGAAAGAAGATACTAGCTTTTTTCAAGAATTGAACCAAGTGGTGAAAATTGGGAGTTGAGTTCAACCACTTGTGAGTTAGTAGGGAATCCCAATGACCTTAGTAACAGCTTGAAGGTTAGAGGGTGGCAAGCCCCCTTCCTACCACGTGGAGAGGTGGATTCCAATATCCTTTTCCAATTACAAGATCACTCTCCTGGGCACCAGGTGGCTCAGCAGATCCCAGTGCCATTCAGCATTGGTGGCCAAGTGCTCTTCCATGAGCTCCAACATTCTATAAACTTCTAGGAGAGCTACTATATCTGTGGTAGTTAATCAAAGAAACTGATTTTTCTTGAAGATGTCTCTAGTCATTCACTAGCACATGAAGCACTTCCACCACAGGCAAGACAAAAAAGGTAATGCCACAGCTAGTGGGACACATAGTGAACTTTTTGGGTTAACCTAAACTTGCTCTAGGTATGCAGCACACCATTTGCTTTTTGGAAGGTGAAGGATATCTGGAATTCAGGCTGAGCCTTGAGTTGAAGCTTTGGTGGTGCCTTCTAATTGACCATGTTAATGAGGTTTTTTAGCTTTGAGCAAAGAGGACTATAGGCTCGATTCAGAGAGACAAAAAAAAACTTCCATTTTAGTTCCGATCTGTTTTTTTTTTGGAAATGCTTCCACTCTCGTATGAGTGTGCGAGCGATTCTATGCATGCATTGAAAACCTTCAGTAAAGTTTCCGTCCGTTCGTATGGCAGATGATGTCATTTTCCATCCAGACTTTTCCGTTTCACATGTTACAACGTAGGCTTTCGCAGCGAGAGCTACCCCGACCCCTTAAACAGTAGCACCAACTGCCGTGGTGACAGGAGCAGGGTGAGAGCCTCGCCTAATTTGAAACAAGCGATATGTCATTTTTTTAAATGTGAGAGCGCATTTTTAAAGCTGTATTGCATATTTTTAAAATTAAAAAAGCGGGATTACACTAGATCCTTCTTTCTTTTGTTTTATGATATACCTCTACTATCCTGGTGAGCTGAAATTCATTGCAACCAGTATCCATAAGCCCTAACTGGATATCTATACAAAGGAGAGATCCCAGAGGAGTTAAACCAAAAGCTTTATATATTTTACCAGCTGGTAAGAGTACCTAATATTGGTGATGGGCACTGCGGTGACGGCATAAGTGTATGATCATTAAGAACACTGTACTACGCTTTAGCTGTGACAGCAGAATAAGAAAGCACTATAGCCTGATGTAATTTTGAATGGAAGAGGAAGAATTGTAGTTCTATTGTCATATAAATAAGGACTATTTAAAGGGCCAGTACTATCTGAAAAGATAATTGATAACTTTATTCCTGCCTGGTCTATGTCTAAATATTCATGCTCTGTGTTTATATATCTACAACCATTAAAGTGCTCGCCTACATATTTGCCACCCTCACTTCTACTACAATGTTTAGCTAAATCACTTAGCACTATCCTCCATCTTCCCTTTTAGACCCTTAAAGCTCACTCAAACCACTTCTTGGTTAGGTTCTTCTTCCATTGTAGCCCCCTAAAACTTACTCAAATCACTTCTCGGTCATGTGAATATTCATCTTTAAATATTTCTGGGCCCATTAGTTTTGTGTTAATGTATTTTGTAAATGAAATGACAATGTAACATTTTTTTTTTATTATTCCATCATAAAATATAAAATTTTAAAAAATTTTGAAAATTTCACATTTTTACAACTATAAAAACAAAATACATAGCAATGGCAGGCCACATAACATTATTCTTCATTTGTGGTCCCCAACGAGTTGCGCAGCTCCTGCATCTCACCCACCAACTGAAGGACCCTGACACTCAATTGGGCCACTCTGGCACGTGTGGTCCCTGTTAAAAAAACGTAAATTAAAATATTGGAATAAAAAACAAACAAGAACACAGAGCTAAATGTGACTTAATTAGAGTCCTCTTTAAAGTCCTCAAACTTGTGATTAGAAATCCACCGTGAATATCAGCAATCCAATTGTGCAATTCCACCACCGATTTGGTTCTCTTACCAGAAATGATTAAATAACCAGCAATCACAGCAATCTCGCAGACACTTCAACCAATCAGCTCCACCCGTTGGGGTACGATTCCTCAATATATATTGGTATAACTGACCAGGTTTCCAAGGCATACTCATGCAGGAGGAAATAAAAGAACCATAGTGCAGTATTGCAAAGCTATAAATCGTTTTAATTAGGCCAATAAAATACTCACATTAATAGACCAAGCCAACCCACGCTGCTGAACTCCAAAAATGTAAACCACCGGCTCCCAACGCGTTTCGTCGCTCAGCGCGACTTTCACTAGGTGCAAAGACCTAGTGAAAGTCGCGCTGAGCGACTGAGCTATATAAAAAAATATAGCAATTATATGGATGTGTGGGAAAATAAATGTTTACATGCTAAGGACTAATTTAGGTCAGCATTAAAATGCATCTATAAGGCATACATGAAATGTATTGATTCAGGTATGCATTCCTAGACAATTTATGGCCTCGGCCATGCTGATTCATGCAATGCCTTGGTGCTAAAGGCGCGCAGACTCCTCCACATAGCCGCAAAACATGTTCAACAATCCCAACAACGGAAGTTATCTGAACGAACGAAAAATTTGTTTGGAAAAGGATCCGAACTAACGGAAATGTTCCGATTTGCTTCCGTTCATCGAAAGCGCATTCCCGAACGTTCATACGAATGAAAAATTAACGAAAAAAAGCAAAAAAATGACAAACACCCACCAAAACTTTCACAGACAGCTACGGAAGTCCAGACGAATGTGTCTCTGAATCGAGCCTTATGTGTGTTTCAAAATCATATGTCAGTTGATTAAACAAATTGCTCCACACTCACCATTATTGTGTAATAAGTCAGTAAACAGATTTTATGCCACAGGTTAATGGAACTTTCACTGTATGGAGCATATCTGGAAAAGCTCACTAACAAACATTCTGCTGCGAAAAATTAATATAATGGGTTCATTTTGTTTGATTCACAGCTGAGACGTGACATCTAGTGATGATTTTAGGAAGACGGATGAGGATTTTGCATTAACAAATCATTATTATTGCAGTGTGATGTTATTATCCAGAGTTTTCATACACAATAGGTGGAAAATTATTAGAATTGCTTTTGTGCAATTACAGTAAGCGTAATAACAATTAGATTGTATATCATAAATGTGTTTGTTGTGTTATGAGAAGCTAGTGAAGATTTCCCATTATGCAACTTATGACTTCAGTGACCTGGGGGCTCTATAATAAACTCCACAATGTTCCAGCTGTTGCTGGATGAATAAGCAGTTTAGTGACTGCAGCTATTAATTAGGCTGTTGGAAAAAGAGGGGAAAGCAACACCAAGCCCTTCACTGGCAAAGGTCTAAAAGATGCACACATGCAATCCTTGGGCTGTATAATACTTTCATAAAATTGACCCTTGACTAGAGATGCGCAAACCCGAACTGCAAAGTTCAGGTTCCTACCGAATTTACAAGTTCAGGTTCCCAAACCCGAACACGGACTTTTGGGAACAGCCAGTCAATCCACTTCACCCAAGGGTGCACTCGCCTCAGTCCACAAACTGGCGGCGGAGCAGCATCGGCGTTTGAATTTGGCCTCAGCCGGGGCTACAAAAAGATGGCTGCCTGCTCCTATGAGCGAGGGGACACTTCTAGTGCCAGTACTGCCAGCTGGAACTAGAAGTGTCCTCGCACATGGGAGCCGGCAGCTATCTTTCTGTAGCCCCAGCATGGGCTACAGATTAAACGTCGCTACCGCTCTGCCACTGCTAAGAGGAAGCAGATCACAGACTGAGGTGAATTACAGCAGCCCACGTACGGCTGCACACTCTGCGCCCCCGCAACAGCCATCCCCCAAAGTTCGGGTTCCCATTGATTTCAATAGGAACTGGGTTCGAGTTTGGCTCGCCAAACCAGAACATGTATTCAAAGTTCGACCGAACTTGTCGGACCTGAACTTTGGGGGGTTCGCCCATTGCTACCCTTGATTATGTATATAACTTTCCATATGCATAGGAAAAAGTTAATGACATTAGTTTATATTCTAAGTGTGCCATACACTCCACTTCGATCTTCATGACATGTGGGTAATCTCCAGTAGAGGGCGAACTTCTGCAGAGATGAATATGCAAAAAAGAAAGCCCCTCCCGGCCCATATATACCTGGGACCTCCCACCAATTTCCCAGTTCCTTCTCTGCAGGGAAGGCGACAAGACAGAAGATGAATTGCCCCTATCTGAGCCTCCCAGCTTAGGCTGCGGGTTCTGGTGAAGGTAGGCAGCACCCTATGGGTGCGGAAGGAGCACTGCTCCACCGTGAGACCTCACTATGGGGTAGTCGGTTATCCAGGTGTTGGTGATCCTGGTGTGGGATGCCCCGTCCCTCTATGCTTATGGCCGGACTCTGGCAGGGTTCCCCCCCCTTCTGGGTCCCTTACTCCCCTCCAGGGGGGGGGGGGTTGCCTGGCCTGGCCATTAATTCGGTTTCGTTCTCCTATGCCCCTGTGTGTGTGGGTGGGTGAGTTTCACTGTGTGTGTGTGTGTGTGTGTGTGACTGACAGGATGTTTTTCACTTCTGGGACCATATCTGGTGCTGTGATTTAGCCCCTCAGGCTGTGTTCAGGGAGGGGGCGGGGCAGGGCTCTCGGCGTGGCCTCGGTAGCCCCGCCCCCTTATTTGGCGCGATTCTGTGGCTCACTCCTAGGGGATCCGCGTTGCTGGGAGGGGGGGCGTGGCCTGGTAGCACGCGTTCTGCGCTGGCCCGCCCTCCCCCTTCTCTTCCTCTTTCTACATGAGGCACTTCTCGGGGGCCATTTTGATGCTGGTGCTGAGCTGCACTCCTGGTGGTAAGGGCCGGATTATGCGGGGGCCCCTCTCTAGCGGGGGGTCCCCACTGATTGCGGGCATGTGTGTGTGTGTGTGTATTTTTGTTTTGGTTACGCATGTCTGGCTGGGATATATATATATATATATATATATATATTTATATACATATACAATTAGGTATGTGTTATTGCCTTATATATGTAGGATTGCACTTATGTTGCCTGTTTGTGTGTTACAGATTGCATTGTATTTGTGCATATTAAGGGGCTCCTCCTGGTCCTGGGGTCCCTAGTGTAAATTTGTTCACCTCAAATCCTCACATCGGGACTTTTAAGGGGAATCCCAGGTTGCTTAGGCGTAAATTCCCTGCGGTCTTGGGACTGATCACAAAAATCACCATATGGAGGCTCCGCAGGATACTGGGCTCGGGCTCCCTCTGGGACAATCCGGGCCATGTGTGGGGTGTGGGGTATCCCTTACGGGGGAGAATGTGCTGATCTGTATACCAAGCGCACAAAAGGCCATAACGCAGCAGTCTGGTACCCAGCCTTCTGGGTCGGCTCCTCCCGCTTCATCGCCTTCACCTCCCCGCCTTATCCGTACCCCAAGTGACATTGGTGCCAGCGGGGAGTCGCACTCTGATGTTTGTGCTAGGTTGGTCAGCATCGAGAAAATTATTGTCAGCACGGTGGGCAAGAAGGCCCAGGCTAAAAAGAGACATTTGTCGTCGGCCCAGCCCTTGCGGGATGTTGATGGCGATTCCGTTGATTTGTCAGATTATTCCCCGTTAGAGGAGGGGAAATTGTATCAGGAAACAGAGGCTGACTAGGGCCAGAGCAGCTAGGGGTTTTGCCTTCTCGGGTGTCAGGGGCTCGTCCTGGAACAGGGGCAGAGGTCGGGCATGTCCCGCGGTTGCCTGGGGTTCCAAGCCCAAGCCTGCCGTTAAACCCAGGGTGGGGGGATGGCTGCGGCTCTTCTTCCAGGTCAGGAGCCCGGGAGGTCACAGACAATTGAATCTTGGAAGTGGTCTCCTCCGGGTACAAGCTGGAGTTCGAGTACTGGCCGCCCCCAAGATTCTTAAGGTCTCGGTGCTCTCGGACCCTCAGGCTGCACAGGGGCTCCTGTTAGCAGTGAAAAACCTTCTGAACATGGGGGTTATATGACCGATGCCTCCGTTGGAGAGAGGCAGAGGTTACTACTCCAACCTTTTCACGGTTCCCAAAAAGGAGGGTTCGGTGAGACCCATTCTAGATCTCAAGGTTCTCAACAGGTTTATCAGAGCCAAAAAGTTCCGCATGGAGACTCTGCGCTCGGCTATCAATTACCTTTGCCAAGGGGATTTTATGACATCCATAGACATCAAGGATGCGTATCTGCATGTTCTGATTTTTCAGGCACATCAGAGATTCCTCCGGTTTGCGGTGGAGGATCAACATTATCAGTTTGTGGCTCTTCCCTTCGGTCCGACCTCGGCGCCGAGGGTCTTCACCAAGGTCTTGGCGGGAATAATGGCTCTGCTCAGAGCTCAGGGCATTCGCATGGTGCCCTATCTGGACGACCTGTTGATCTCAGCTTCTTCCCTCCATCAGGCGGAGCTGGACACCCACCAGGTGGTGTCGACCCTGGAGAGGTTTGGGTGGGTGATCAACCGCACCAAGTCTTCTCTCTACCCGTCTCGTGTGATTTCATTTCTGGGCATGAATCTGGATACCATTCTGGCCAGAGTGTTTCTGCCCCAGACCAAGGTGCAGGGGATTCAGGGTCTGGTCCGCCTTCTTCTGGCCAATCCTTGTCCCTCTATCCGACAGGGGATGAAACTGGTGGGCTTGATGGTATCCTCCTTCGAGGCGGTACCGTTTGCACAGTTTCACATGAGATCTCTTCAACTTCACCTATTGACGCTTTGGGACAGGTGTCCGCAGTCATTGGATCAACCTTTCAGGATGTCTCCCAGGGTTCGGCAGTCCCTTCGGTGGTGGCTGGAATCGAGCAACCTGTTGAAGGGCAGATCCTTTCTGGTCCCTTGTTGGGAGACGGTTACCACGGATGCCAGCCTGTCGGGCTGGGGAGGTTATTGAAAAAGTCATCAATTCAGCGGGGTGTGGGGTCCTCAGGAGGCTCACACCCCCATCAATGTCTTGGAGCTCAGAGCCATGCGACTGGTTCTGGCTCGGCTGACCTCACATTTACAGTGTCTACCTGTTCAGGTTCGTTCAGACATCCGAAGGGCGGTAGCTTACATCAATCACCAAGGAGGGACTTGCAGCAGGAGTGCCCTCAGGGAAGTCTCTCTGATCCTGCACTGGGCGGAGAGCAATGTTCCTTGCATTTCAGCAGTCTACATTCCGGGAGTGGAGAACACGGAGGCGGATTCCCTGAGCAGGGGATCCTCTCGCCACGGAGAGTGGTCTCTCAATCCCGAGGTTTTTCTGGATCTTTGCCGCAAGTGTGGGACTCCGGAGGTGGATCTCTTTGCCTTGAGGCACAATCACAAACTTCCGGCCTTTGTGTCTCTTTCTCAGGATCCTCTGTCTCTGGCAGTGGATGCCTTGTCACTGGCTTGGAAGGAGCTGGGTTTTCTGTACCTGTTTCCGCCCGTCTCCATGCTGGGCAAGGTAGTTCGCAAACTGGTTCTAGAAGGGGCACCAGCGATTCTGGTGACTCCAAGGTGGCCAAGAAGGGTTTGGTACACAGACGTGGTAAGGATGGACGTAGATCAGTACCGGCTTCCCTTGTTGCCGGATCTGCTATCTCAGGGCCATCTACTTTACCCCAATTTACAAATGCTGGCTTTGACGGCTTGGCTGCTGAAACCTTCATCTTGAAAGAGGAAGGTTTGTCTGAGGCTGTTGTTCAGACCTTGATTAGGGCTAGGAAGCGGTCCTCTTCTGGCATTTACTATAGGACTTGGAGGTCCTATATTGATTGGTGTGAGGCTAGGGCCTTGCCTTGCAGGGTGTTTTCGATACCCAGGATTTTGGAGTTTCTTCAGCATAATCTGGATCTTGGGTTCCAGCTTAGTACTTTGAAAGGAAAGGTTTCTGCTCTGTCGGTTTTCTTCCAGAGGTCTTTTGCCTTACACCCGCTGGTCAAGACCTTTTTCCAAGGGGTCGCACATGTGCGGCCTCCTCGGAAGGCTGTGGTTCCTGTTTGGGATTTGAATTTGGTTCTTTCGGCTCTGCAGGGTCCTCCTTTTGAGCCGTTAAAGGATATTGCTCTTTCGGTTCTCACTCAGAAAGTTGCTTTCTTGGTGGCTATTACCTCTGTTCGACGTGTCTCTTAGTTGGCGGCTCTGTCGATTCAGGCCCCTTACTTTGAGAGACACCAGGATAAGGTGGTTTTTCGTTTTAAGCCGGATTTCCTTCCTAAGGTGGTGTCTGCTTTCCACCTCAATCAGGATATTGTTCTCCCTTCCTTGTGTCCTAAGCCTAACAAGGACAAGGAGAGGGTTCTGCCCAATTTGGATGTTGTTCGCTGTGTGAAGTACTATTTGGTGACTACTTCTTCCTTCCGCAAAACGGACGCTTTTTTCGTGGTGCCCTGCGGGCCCAGGAAGGGTTTGGCGCCTGCTAAGTCTACGATTAGCAAATGGATCCGTCATTGTTGGGGCCTATTCTGCTAAGGGGAGGACTCCTCCTTTTAGGGTCACTGCGCACTCTACTCGTGCGGTCGGTGCGTCCTGGGCTTTTCATCACCAGGCTTCTGTTGAACAAGTTTGTAAGGCTGCTACTTGGTCTTCCGTTCATACTTTTTCCAAGTTTTACAAGGTTGATGTGCGGGCTTCAACGGATGCTGTTTTTGGCCGCAAGGTTCTGCAAGCTGCAGTGGTTTGAGTTGGTACATTCTTTACTGTTTCTAGTTCCCACCCATGACGGACACTGCTATTGGATGTCCCAGATGTCATGGAGATCGAAGTGGAGTGTATGGCACACTTAGAATAATACCGTTTTGTGAGTACTCACCTTTAAAACGGGTATTATGAGTGTGCCATACACTCCACTTCGCCCCACCCTTTTTTTCAGGTATTCTGGGGCTTTTATATGGTGAACCATTGGTTTTGATTGTTAGGTTATAATTGGTTCTTCCTGGTCCCCTTACTGCTTTTTTTACACTGTGAAATTGGTGGGAGGTCCCAGGTATATATGGACCGGGAGGGGCTTTCTTTTTTGCATATTCATCTCTGCAGAAGTTCGCCCTCTACTGGAGATTACCCACATGTCATGAAGATCGAAGTGGAGTGTATGGCACACTCATAATACCCGTTTTAAAGGTGAGTACTCACAAAACGGTATTTTTGTGAAACTGCAATATGAGAAAATGGAAAACATTTAGTTTTGTCCAGTTTCTTAAGGTTTGGCTGATCTCAACTCTCCCGATGTAGATGGCCTTGCTAGAGTTTGCTGTCCACACTTACTGTATTTTATAGTTAACAATATAATGAAGTAAGATTAAATCTTGGGGCACATTTGGGAGTGAATTGTTGCCTGCATCTCGATATGCTTTTTAATTTTAACACACAAAACGTGCAATAACAAATATTAGTTAAAAAAAATCACCTGGGCATGTGATGGGGCATTTTTACAGGTGAGGTGCAACATTGTTCTCGTGACGTAAGAATAATTGTTTAAAAGTTTGGAAACAACAGTACCCTATAGGGCATATGTCAAACTCAAGGCCTGGGGGCCAGATGCGGCCCTCCAAGCCTTTTTATGTGGCCCCCTTGGACAGCTGCCAAATGGCAGCAGTGCCCCTTCCGTCCTTGTCTTTTCAAGGCTGCTGACACTGGCAGCATACCTTTGCGTCTGTATGTGGTGCTGCTTAGTGATGCGCCAGTACACTGCATGCCACTGTAGAATGCAGTATTGCTTCTAATCCTGTCCCCAAACCCAGTGTCTCTAAAATCAGCTGGTGCGTGCCTTTTTAATGTTTTGAGGGAGAAGAGAGTAGTGTCTGCAACTGTTTTGTGTCTCAACCAGCAACTAGCACTCACCAAACAAGGGGGGCCCACCTAACCCACCCAACACTGCCACAGCACAGGGTCCTACAGAGGGTCCTACAGCGTTAATTGCTAGCTTATCTTTCATTGAATTCTACTTTTAGCCTTATCACTATTCACAGCAAATATATATGCTTAATAATTAAAAATTGTGTTATTTAGCCCACGTTTTTTTTTTTTTTTCATTTTAACCCCCCTCCATCCTAGCTTAATACCAGGGGAGGGAGGCATGGCAAGAGGGGGATCAGACTTTCTGCCCAGGGCCTCCACCACGCTTAATCTTTCCCTGCATTCATATATATATATATATATATATATATATATATATATGTTCTTTTTTATATTTTATATGGCTCACTTGCCAGTACAGGCCAGCTCCAGGCATGGGGACTGGTATCCCCACAGCTCAGAAGCTGCTGTGGGCCTGCAGATACCAAATATTTCCACAGACTCCATGTAGCCAGCAGAGCAAGGGGTACTGTCATCCATTTTCATTCCCTGAGTGGGCATGTCATCAACTGATTGACCGTCAGTGGTCATGTGTTCAGTGGAAAGAGGAGGTAGTGAGTATTGGTGTGCCTGCACAGCGGGCCTCCTGATCCTGATGCTGCCAGCTTTGTGAAATAAAAGGCAGTGCTTTAATTCCTTGAAGGGGTGACATTGATGCTGTAGCTAGAGATAGGAAAGGTATATGCCATCTATAGATGTAACTGAATGGGACGGGGCCATTGTGCAGTTATTTGTGGAATCCAGTCTCGAGCTAACACCTAACCTGCCATCCTCCCCGGATGGGGCAGGATGGGGGAATTACAAAGAAAAAAAATCCTTACATTGCCCACGATCCAGCACCATTCTAGCAAATCTCTGCCCCACACAGAAAGACACAAAGTGGCATCCCACAACTATGCACGCTCCCGTCCACCTGTTACTCATTCCGCTCTGTGCTTTCTCCCAAGATAACAGTGCCCAGGACCCAAAGTACCAGGACAACGGCACTGGATGGTGGCCGAGGTAAGAGTTTTTTTCTTTGTAACCTCCCATCCTGCCTCAGAGCCAGGAGAGGGTGGCAGGGTAGAAGGGGGATTACCTAGAGCAGGGCTGGCTCCAGGTTTGTGGGGGCCCTTGGGCAAAAGAGTCTTAGTGGGCCCCAAAGTAGTATATCACATGATGTCACCTTTCAGTTCCACTGTCACAAATGGGTCATCTTCTGCTGTTGATCGCCCTCCAGTCCTTATTGCCTCCCCTATAGCCACCAATTATCTTCTAGTCCTTGTTGCATTCTCCACTGCCACCAAGCACCCTTCAGCCCTTACTGCTTGCTCCGCTGCCACTAAAGACTCCATCATTGCTGTCAGTTGTCCCCTGGTTCTCACCACCCTCTGAGCTTCCATCAATTGCCCTCCATTCCATGCCACCTTGGCAATGTTGCTGATCATCCCATGTTGCTGAGACCAGCTATGAGTAGGTCTGCACACAACAACCGGCATTCAGTGGTTCAGGTCCACTGCAAAATAATACCATGGCCAAGGCCCTTATTTATGAAGGAATAGCGACAGGTAGCGACTGGTGAGCGACCGGTAATGACGGGCACCGCCACGAGTACGCCGGCTCCCCACCACAATCACACATTTATCAAGCCAATCCTGCTTAGCGACTGAGATAGCGCCAGATAGCCACTCATTCATCATTATTCCAGCCTCAGCCCACAGCGCCAGCGTCCGACCTTGAACAGCGACAGGTATGACCTCTCGCTACCTGGCGCGCTCCAATGCATTTCAATGGAACAATCTTTAGATATTCATAATTGTTATTAATGTTTTTATTTTTTATTTCAATGTGAAAAATTCTGTGACCACTTCTGCCATGTTAGATTTTTTTAAGGTAAAAAAAAAAAAAAAAAAAAAAATTGTGCAGAATTGATATTACAGGTCTGATATTATTGTATTCATATCACTAAATTCTTAAAAAAATTTTTTTTTTTGTTTCCAAAAATATGGTGGTTTGGGGGTTAAAAAACTACTTTTAACACATCGCCGCCAGCGCTCTAGGGTTTAAACATGCATTTCACAGCGCTTGAATTTTTGGAGCGTGATTGTTTTGATGAATATGGTGGGGGCCGGTCGCTCTGATAGCCTAATCAAATAGCGACTCCTAACCCCGTTTTCAACATTACTGCACACCGACTGAGTCGCTATCAACAACCAAACAACGGCCAAGCACAGCGACTACTAGCGGTCGCTGTGAAAATACTGCTACAGTCGCTCAACTGTCGCTACCTGCCGCTATTAATGAATCGGCCTCCAAGTGTAAGCCTGAGTGGACCCCTGAAGATGTCAGGGGCCCTGGCAATTGCCCAGGTTAGCCCTGTGCTGGCGCGGGCCTTGACCTAGAAACTGGAATTCTGATTTAAAGGGACCCTTTAATGGCTCATGCAGCAACATTTATTCCTGTTGTTTTAAGTGGTCCCGGGCCAAATGTTATTACTGTTCCTTACCGAAACCATCAACCAATATCCAAACCTCTTCTTGGGTTCACTAATCGTTGATTGAAAATTTGCAGAGGCAGAAATAAATCTCCATGCTCAGAAAAGTGACATTTTCAGTGCTATATATGCAAATGAAATAAAATGAGTTCAGTAGCATTTAGGAATTTTTTAAAGTCATCAAAATCTCCATCAGTGCGCACAAGCCAATCAGGAAACAATCTGGCATGAAATCTCAGCTGATCCCGAAGACACCACAATTAAAGCTATATGTGTTTGGTCAGCAGTTTGTGATTTATGTATGTAGGCAAGCCCCAGCCATAGATAATGCCTTTTTATGCCATGTATAGGTTGGATGGTTTTGGGCAAGACCTCATTGTTAAAGATTAATGATGCAAGGAGTCTGGCTAATGCTGTTAGACATCGCATGGTGTGGTGTTCCAGTTATATCTCACTAAACCTGTCTGGCATTTCTAATAAAAAACGGAATGTGCTTATCCTGCACAAAGAGCCACTCAATATTATGCTGCATAGGTGAAGAAATGGAAAATGAAACCCCTATTCAGAGAGGACTGGCGCCACCCGGTGACAAGACATGGAAAGTGCAGGCTTTCTTTTTTTTTTTACCGCTAATTCATTTTCCAAGATGATTTTTAGATTTGTGAGTATCCCATATTGCCATCTGATGAGCAGAACTAATTTTTGCTGCCTTTTAATTTAAATTTTCTTTAATATATACATTCTAGAGCTAGCGGCCTCTTGCTAATTGATGAGACGTAGGCCTGCTTGCATGTAGAACAACCTTAAACTGGAAAATAATAAGAGCCATGAATTTTAATTTAGTTTTAAATCATGTCAGTCTACTAATCAATAAAAACTCGATTATGAGACAAGAATTTTGCTGTGTTTAGCCGCCGTGTCTGTTCTGGCTGCCACTATTTATTATTCATTGCTCGATCTGCGGTGTAAGCTTACGTTATGCTGAATTATACCTAAAGGATGGCTTGGCTTGCTGGACATTTATTCTAATAATGCTTATTATTGTCATAGGCTAGCATGAGCATGCTGATTGTAAGTAAGTGCTTCCGGGATACGGCCAGGAAAGTTGCGGTCAGTGGATTATGCTAAAAATATTACTGCAATTCACATAGCTTGGAAAAATATAGCTCATACAGTATAAAGGAATATATAGTTTGGGGGAAATCTTATAGTCAACCACAAACAAGTCTTTTGTTACTAGAGCCACAAGCATAACTATAAAGGAAAAAAGAAAGCCAGCTCACCGACCATCCAAATCAGCACGGACATGAAGCTCCCAGGCAGCTCTCCATCAAACCAGATAGCATATAATGTTGCTTCCAGCCGATCAACAGTTAAAATTTAACTTTTAATTGTTCCTTATTAAAAAAATCACACCAAAATAGCAGCATCTATAGTATAAAGATCACAGGCAACACCCCGGGGAAGAGGGCTAGCTGGCACATGTGACGCGTTTCGAGCCCAAAAAGCTCTTAGTCATACACGACAAGCATAACTATAGCCATAGTTGCCGGTGCAACTGCGATGAAGCCACATGGCAGAGAGAGGATCTGTCAGGGCTACCGCCAATATGTACAAGAGGTTTGGTAAACAGTTACTCCCTCTACATCCTCCTCTGAACCCTAAAAGACAGACATTTCTTCCTTCCAGGGGTGCATTGGCCATAGGGAGCACATGGAGAGCACCCAGCTAGCTGCACTGCTTTGGAGGCAAATGAGCTGGTACCTCAACCAGAATTCACCCAATACTCTTCTCTTAGCTCCCTGTCCCCAAGTCTAACTCCACCTCATCCCCTCATAAATGGCCTTATTGTATCCCCCAACTCAGGACACCCAATCCCATATTTTGCCTCTACAATGCTATAGTCCTAGCATTCTGGCTATGGGAGCATCACCACTCCGGTCACAGTAGTTGTCCCTACATCTCTTTAAACTGGAACGACATCTATTTTTTACAAAATCGGTTCCCTGTACTGGGGGCATCCAGATTGCTAATGCCCACATAGCTGTAACTCTTGGTAAAACACAAAATCTTGTCTTTTAAATTTCTCCCTGGTGAAATCGAGCCCTGCGAATGGGCGCCGCAGTCATACAGCAGTGCTAATTTGGTGATTTAGGAGTCACCCTAGCTCATTGCAGCCACTGTGAAACCAAATGTTTCCCTGTCACTTAGCCCTTTATTGTTAGTATTTTACTTGTGCTTTTCTGTTGCCTTTCTGTTGCTTTAGCAGTAACCCTGCAGGTGACTTTATTTCTATAGTGTAATGGAAATGGGTTGAGGTCTTTACCTATCAGCACGCTTGAGATCTTTTAATTATTTGCATCACAACCTGTAAACTAAGGGGGTTATTTAAGAAACGCTAGCGCCAGGTAGTGCCATGTAGCATTGGGTGAATGCTGGGCGCTGTATGTGAAAACCACATTTAAGAAAGCGAATCTGGTGAGCGCCTCTAACAGTGCCATGTAGCGTCACATGTATTACTAGAGGCGGCTCTGTGTATAGCGCTGGCACTCTAGGTTCAGGAGCGCCATGTATTACCTTTCGCTCAGTAGCTCTCTTTCATACATTTCAATGGGGTTTCATTCAGCGTGTTGGGCAATTAAAATGTAAAATTTTTGGCTCATCATTGTGTGACCTCTCCTGGCCTAGAAACAAACATATATATATATATATATATATATATATATATATATATATTTTTTTTTTTTTTAATGCAGAATTGTATGTACAAGTCTGACACTAAAGTGTCCCAGTGTTAAAACAATGTCCATGTGTTTTCGCTTTGTTACTGGTGGATATGTGTTCAGAAAGACGCACAGCGTCTGGCGCTCTATGCCAAAGTGCCCAGCTTCAGAGCGCTGTGTGTGTAGTTTTTTTCTTAAATATGGTGTGAAGCGCCGAGTGTCAGACGCACTGAGCTGGGGCTACCTATCGCTCGTTGCATCATTGTCCTCTTGTTAGATGTAGCGTAGCCTTGGGCGCTATGACCTTGGAACACCACCTAGCGCCCTGCACACATCACATTCGTCAATGCTGGATGAGACGTCTACTAGGGGTCACTCTAAGCCCTGCTATACAGACATAGACATAGTATTTTCCATTCCACAGCACGATGCGCACATCACATTGCACTGTAAGCTGTCAAAATTCCAATATTAGACTCATGAATGCTCTATAAAGTATCACAGCTGATTACAATAGAAACAATTAAGATAAATTAATTGTTATTGGGTTTAAATAATTTAACACAGTGGGCCTCTCAGCAGGGAGCTAGCAACGTTTTCAGAATGAATAATCTTGTTTGTTATAGACCCAGCAGGAGGAAGAGAGAGCCCGTACCAAGGTTTTAACATCCCATCCCAATATATGGCTCTCTTTGTATATATTTACTCTTGTATATTACTTGAGTCAAATGACATCCTGAATAATTTTCATTATTTTATTTTTGACAGGAATTTTTACTATATAACCATCCTCCGTGATCCGGTTTCTCGATACCTAAGTGAATGGAGGCATGTTCAAAGAGGAGCAACCTGGAAGGCTTCCCTACATGTATGTGATGGAAGATCTCCAACTTCTGATGAGCTACCCAGCTGTTACAGTGGAGATGACTGGTCGGGTTGTTTATTACAGGAGTTCATGGATTGCCCCTACAATCTAGCCAATAACAGACAAGTTCGTATGTTGGCTGATTTGAGTTTAGTGGGATGCTACAATTTGTCTGTCATGCCTGAGGAGCAACGAAACCAGGTTCTTCTTGACAGCGCCAAAGAAAACCTCAAACGCATGGCTTTCTTTGGCCTTACAGAATTCCAGAGGAAGACCCAGTATCTCTTTGAAAAGACTTTCAATATGAACTTCATCTCTCCTTTCACCCAGTTCAACAGCACAAGAGCATCAAGCGTGGAGATTGATGATCAGACACAGAAACATATAGAGACATTAAATTTTCTAGACATGGAGCTATACGAATATGCAAAAGACCTTTTCTTACAAAGATACCAATTTATGAGACAAAAAGAACACCAAGAAGCACGACGGAAGCGCCAAGAGCAACGAAAAATCATGCGGGCGAAGCATGCAAATCACAAACTGGAGTTGGATAATTCAACTGTGGATTATATAGGAAATGTTGAGAAATGGCGGTAGTAGATTTCACAGTCATAGTCGACCAGTAGAACTGTACAATAACATTTGAAATTGGGGTAAAATTAGAAAAAAATTTGGTGGCAACCTATTTCAAATGATTTTAGGCTTTGTATACACTGAGGATCTTTATCGGTTGCCTTTGCAGACGTCTTTGCATTCATTAATGTAATTTTAAAGTACAAGGTAGGTTTGTGAAAGGCAAAGCATTGTCTTTCAGTAGAGGTTATTATCAAAGAAATATGGAAGCCAGTTTGCATTAACTACAACCCTTCCTTAGAGTCTGTTCCATGTTTTATTTTAGTGTAGAAAATCTGTTACCGTTTCAAACATTGTACAATTTTAAAATGTTCAGTTTATCCATTTTCTGGAGCAAAATTCGAATCCCTTTTAAATGGAAATATTTTCAAATACTGTTGGGCCGAATACTAATTTACATTTGACATAGAAAGTTACTGGAAAATGAGAAAGGGGATTTAATCATTATACAATTTTTAAAGTGGACCTCTGGAGCAAAGTTCCCCTATGGGATGATGATTTAATACAATACGATTGGAACACATCACCTGCACTGCGAAATGTACCATTTTAACTAAATAAAATCAAATGAAATATTTGATGACATACCAAGCATTTATCAGTTTAACTGGTCATTTGTAAGAGTGGACGGCATACTATGCTGTTTTTTTCTAACCCAGCCATAAAAATCTCTCCTGAGATATACATCTATATCTTTTGATGAAAAAAAATGATTTCCTGAATAGCCATTATCAGGTCTCTAAATAGCAAGTATGCTGCTTGTACTGGGTTAGCAAGTAGGGTGCTGACAAAACTTCAGAAATGAACACCTTTATACTCTATATGGGTAAAACAAGCAGCTTATTCTAACACTAGTGATACTGCTATATCATAAAATATCATAACATACAGTCTCTATGGAAACCTTTCAGATTTTTCAGAGCGTTTGTAGGTAAGCCCACATCTTGCTGGCATTTTACAATGATTTTTAATACTAGGCTGATTCTCTAAGAATATAGACAGACAGCCCCATAGTTATTTTCATTCCCATTGTCCTTTGTTAGTTTTCTTTGCCTAAAAGGCTAATACACCTCACACATTAAAAGCTAATAGCTTTCATGCTTTTGGTTTCCATGTTTTCCCAAAAACAGCTTTTAAATGTGTATAGTACAATGGGAAACTTGGTAATGTTAATGTTTGCATTGTGATCTACAGTACACTGGAGCTGCTAAGCTTTACAAGTAATCTAATCTGCTTAAAGTGATCCCATTCCCAGAAAGGAAGTTTATGTCATTAATGTCTAGCCCACAAAACAGCCTGTGTTTCTTTTTTTTTAATAAAGCCTTTAATAAAACCTTTGCTCAACATTCATAAAAACTCTAACAGGATGCAGTATGGTGTCCCAATGGCAGCCATATTCTGATCAATTCAGTTACAACTAAACTATCACATAATGACAGTTGAGCTTGAAAGGCTTTCAGATTTATTGCAGTTATTACAACTGATAAGACTGAGCTGAGCTGTGTGTACTGTAACTGAATGTCTCAAGGATGGGGCTACTCGACCAGGGAGCAATATGGTCGATTGCATCCAGTTTATGTGGTTATGAATATTGGGCATCGGCTTTAGTAAATTAAGAAACACAAGTTGTTTTGGGGAACTGGGCTAGGGATAGAAGGTGATGACTTAAACCTTCTTTTCTGGGTATAGGATGACTTTAAATGGAGAACTGGTGAAATAATACTTTAGTGTTGCAGTTTTCCTAACAAAACAAACCACTCTCCCCCCCCCCCCCGCCCCATTAGGTAACAAGGATTCACCAATGTTCACCAACAATAACATATTTGAGGTTGCACAGAAGTCTTTAAGTCACTTATTTCTTCATTTCAATCTTCCTTTATACTTTTCAGTTACAATCAGTTTCAGCTTTGTTCATGCTGCATTTCTATAATTTTGTATATAAGCACAACAAACACATATTTTGCTGTAATTTGCACTTGATCACAATGCGTAGAACTAAAAAACAATACATAAATAATTCATGTCCATATTTAAAACCCAAATTGTTACTTATTCAAATTGTTTCCAGGGACTATATTCCCATAATTCTTATTTGAAATCACATTCACTCATGTGCAGAATGAACAAATAGCAATTTTCCCACTGAGGTGCGATGCTCCACCGATGGCGCGCCATCCGTATACACACAACACATAACGGTGATTAATGCTGGTGAATTTTTTCCCTAACAGGGATGGGGGGTGTTATCTTGAAATAACTTCAATACTAGAAGTTAAATGTGTCCTGAACCTTGTGGGGGCAATTGTTTATAGATCTAAAAGTTGGCAGAATGGCAGTTAAATAGAAATAATAAAATACTATCTTTGTAAACCTTTTACATGGAGCACATAGATGTTCCTGTCATCAAGTTGAAAGCATTTGCCACATAGCTTAGTACAAGGTGGGCAGTGGAACCCTGTGATCAAGATGTCATATGGAGCAACTCATAAGGAGTTTGAAGGTTGTTGGAAAACCACTAAATGTAAATATTGTGTCTAGCGCCGTGCAATGAAATCGCCTGAATGTCAATGAGATTGAGAACTTTTGAAATTATAATGGGGAGCAATGTACCCAGACATATTAAACCAGAACAACACTATAATTCTGAAATACCATATACCATAGACCATCCCATCCCGATTGCCGATGCATCCCTGCACATTAACTCCGTTAAACCCCAAAAACACACCTTTCTCCTTGGCCCCCTTGTGAAATTGAGCAATCTGATTGGCCACCCCTGTCACGTGGTTGGCCGAAGAAGCCTGCGGACCATGTGATGACTGTGGCCAATCGCAGCGCTTGATTTCTCTGGGGGACAAAGGAGAAAGGTAAGATTTCTCAAGTTTAATGGAGTAATGTGCAGAGGGGCATCAGTAATGGTTTAAAAGCCATCCTATAAAGTTTGAGAACTATATGGACTTTGTTGCACTACATCCACCCAATCAAAGAACTGAATTGAAGAGGATATTTATGTAGATAAGTTGAATTAAACCGTACCTTCAGCGTGATTTAATGAAAAGCCCAAACTCTTAAAAAACGGTTCCCCAGCATCTAAAATGAATATATTTTACGTTTTTAGTCACTAACTTATTATTCTTTCCCCCACTGGGCTGCAACTCTGTTCAGGAATTTAGGATACGGGAGCCGCCATCTTGACTCAGAAGCATCACACTTACTGAGGAGAGGAGAGTGGGATAAGGTACAGGGGGGCGGGTTATAGCTGTGCTTTGCTCAGACAGAGCAGAGCTGGCGTCAGGAAAAGGTCAGCAGTCCCAGAATGCAGAGCAGCACAGTCAGGAGGCACTTCCTGTTTGCAGGCTGCCTGATAAGATGGCGGCTTCCATAAGGCGCCATCTTGGATGTTTAAAGGCTCATAACATGCAGTAGATGCAGGTAGGATGATTTTTAATGTGAGGAATCTGTATGTACAGGGTGGGGGAAAAATATAAGATAGACTCTTATTCAGAGTGAAGGTCTGCTTTAAGTTAATGCCAATGCTATTGTAAATCTCCAAAATGTTGGCTTCCACTCCAAACGGGCATTAGCAAACAGTCCTGATAATTATCATCTGGCCTTCTGTATGATGATTATGTGTCATATGGGAATACATAATATGAATAATTTAGGTTGTAACCACTTATTTATTCCTTCATGGTAAAAAAATTCTTCATTGTACAATGTCCTGATCAAGGGAAGTTACATTAAAATTCAACTTCAGGCAAAAATATAGCTAGAAAAATGTAGAGATGCTTTAATGATGTTTTTTGCTATTTGTGACCTTATTATGAAGATTTAGCATCACTTCTTTATCAGACTGGCTTAAGATGAAGTGACCAGAAGAGGCATGGGCATAACAAGAACAAAACGGGGTCAATAATACAGAAAGCTTATCATTTATGTTGCTCACCACCATAAGGCCTTTCACTGCTCTCTGCTTGCGTCACATTGGAAATAGAATATTTTACATCTGCAGTGCATCTTGGAAAATGCTGCATGCAGCGTTTTGCCCACAACATGCAATGTAAAGTGCAAGTATTGTGCTTTACCAGCACTTCGTTGTGGTGCAGAACTTTACTGATGCATCCCATTCCTTACCTCCAATGCTTCATCACCAGTCCCTTCTCTTAAAATGGACCAACACCCGTGCAGCATGGGTGTTTATCCCTGCCGCTATAAGACAGACTGGGGGGCATCCAAAATGCTGGGGCACCCTGCACATAACCTCCCAGAAAGCCTGAAAGTCTTACCTTAACCTCGGCCCTCCACTGGGAATCCAGTGCCGTGATTGGCCACTGCCACTTACTGCTCCGGGCAGCCAATTGCAGCACTGGATTTCCGGGGGGAGGAATGAGATTAAGGTAAAATTTATGGGTGTTCTGGGGGGTAATGTGTGGGGGGCTCCAGCATTCTGGATGCCCCCGCAGTCTATCTTATAGCGGTGGGGACCAACACTCACGGGTGTTGGTCTGCTTGCTTTAAGGCCATACAAGGCAAGGTCTTAAAGGGTCCTTATATTCCCATTACTTTGATAAATTTCCTGTTAAACTTCCTGTATTTGGTGACCAAGCAGAAGGTGATGTAAGCTCTTCCCAGCTGTTTCTATGACTATTGTTTTAGCTGGAATTGGCTTTGAAGGACTAATTCTCACTTGGAACCCTCCCCTTTAAACACCCAATCAGTACAGAATAAATGGCAAATCATTTTAAACCCCCTTCCTAATTGTATTTTTAGCAGTGATGGCCTATTAGTAAGGAACCGATCTTGTGCCAGGAAGGTTTCAGGTTCGATTTCCTGCTGGAACATGACTTAAACCGGACCTTCTCCATGATTTATTGAAAAGCCCAAACACTTAAAAAATGATTCCCCAGCATCTAAAATTAATATATTTTAAGTTTTTAGTCACTTACTGATTATTCTTTCCCCCCACTGGGCTGCAGCTCTGTTAAGGATACGGGTGCCGTCTGGTTTTACTAGCTTCCTTAAAGTGATAGGTAGGTTATCAAAGGGGGCATTGGTTTAGGGAGTGCTTCTATTTTGTTGTACATAGACACAGGGATTTAAAGCAGCAATCCAGTGAATTGGACCCCGCTGTTATCCCCTCGACCTGGTGCCGATTGTCTGACTAGTCACTGCTGTGGTGTCGGCTTAAACTGCAGAAACGTCGCTCCCAGTGGGGAAATGGGCAGCCATGTCTGGACAAGTAAGCCTTATTTTTTTTTTTTTTAAATGCCATGCACCAGGCAGTTTGCACTGGGGTCTAATTAGTTTAAAATGATCAAACAGATATAGGAGGAAAACATTAATAGTAATAGGTTGCTCAAAACTCCTTGCCCCAAATTAGGCCTTGCAATGATAAAAGAGCAAAAAGAAATGTGTGATCAAATGGGACCAATACTCTGACTTTTAATCCAGCAAGCATGTTCCCTACGAGGCATTACAATTTTGAATGCCTCACTGTCTAAAGATGAGCAGAGCACACAAATGTGTTTACATACTCACCTTTATCTCATTCCAACATAACTTTAAAATGTGGCATATCCCACAGCAATGACATCCCTGTTTCCCTGCTTCCATACTTCTCCTCATGTGACCACTGCAAACTGATCAGCTTTACTGGGCAAGTACGGAGGGAAGCGGGGATGCTGATGCTGGAATCAGGAAGGGGAGAGTATGTAAACACAAACTTGATATCTCTCTTCAGTTGTAGACAGCAGTGCATCCCAAATCTAGATATATCCTAGGGAATGTACTTTCCAGACTGTTTAGACATTAAGTTGGGTTTAATAAATTTGGGTGCATGTATTTTCAACATTGTGGTTGATTCAGAGCCAGATGAAAATTCTCACTCCTTGTTCAGGAGAGAAAACGGCCATTGACTTTCATTGTCTACCAGGTGTAAATTCTCACCTGGCTCTAAATCAACTCCATTGCCTCCAACAGAAGACACCAGCTACAGCAGTGTGTTCTGTGGCTCCTGATCCCCCATTGAAGAAGAGGCCTATCGGTGGATATAGGGATTAACCTAAACTGGGGGATCAGACAGGGCAGGAGGGGATATTGGGATTAAAGGAGAAGTGTGTGGCATATGTATAAATTTCCCCTTGTGGAATCTAAGGTTGTGGATCAGTTTAAACTATCCTTTAATCACAAGGGAAGCAGTACAGTATGCACAGCTTCTTAGAAGTTCAAACAAAGTAAGTAATTATTGCTTTAAACTGATTGTCAACAAAGAAGGTAACAACACATGGGTACCATAGAGTATACAAGCAATGGTATAAACCACATTCTGGAAAATGTATAATGGCCTCTTCCATACTGGCATACTAAAGTTATAATGTGAGAAGCTTGAGGCTTTACTCATTGTAATAGATGGATGTGTACAATGTAAATTGCTGATCATACGGGCCATACTGTAAATATGATATAAATATGTATATGAACTGATGGTATGAATGGTACATGGTTACCAACCTGAGAATCCTGTCTGCGTCATTCATAAGTTTAGGACCCTTTACAACCAGAAACTGAAGAGGATGAGAATGGCAAATACGAGGATGAACTCCAAGTCATGATGTTCTTTACTACTGAACTGGAATTGCCAATAATGTGAATTGAAATAAAAAAAATCTTCATTTGTTTCTCTTTAGAGTTTTTTTTTAATTACATGGCATTTGCATGTTTTTATTTACAATAGTGCTTCAAACTGATACATGTCAGTTCCAACATCTGCTGAAACTGTAAGCCAGTTCATTTCTTCAGAACATCTTCTGCTCCTTGAACAGAAGGAGAAGAAACTTTGGAGAATTTGGAAATGTGGCTTTAAAACTTTTTCTGGGATTCTGCACTGCAGTCTGAGGATGTTTTTGGGCTTCTTAACTAATTTTTAAAAGGAAGAACATCCTGATTTTGGGATATTCCTCCTTTTGCTGGGGGGGGGGGGGATACCTAAAGTTTCTTGCCTTTATGTCTGCTTTAAACCCTTTACATGTGGTTGTAACAGTACTTTAATTGACAGGGTTTTGTCACTATATTATCTTTGCTTGTTCCCAGTCTTTGATCTCTTGGAGATCTAGTGTATCCATGGAGCGCACAGAACAAATGACTATTGTGGCTAAGCAAATGTTACCTTTCTATTTCAATATGTTCATGTGACCACTTACAGGTAGGTCATAAAATAAATAAAACAAGAAACAAAAATTACTTTCAACTTACTGGTCCACATCGTCTCTATTCTGTCTCCTGCTCGGAGGTCTCCCCCATGGTTCTGGTATTTATTCTATGTCCCTCACCAGATCTTATTCTTTCTCAGCAGGTGTCACTGGGGTCTGAAATCTCTCCCATGTGACTTGGACGTCACTGGAGGGGAAGGGTATGGAGGTAGATACCCCAGGAAATGTCCCTCCATACCCCTACCTTTCAGTGACATAGTTCGTGACATGGGGGGAATCTGCAGATGCTCCGCCTTTGAGATATAAAAGCCTGTGTCCTGTGTCCATCAGTTCTGCAGATAGAAGCATCAGCTTGGACTATGCCCCCACCTTCAGAAGACTAGAAGAAGGTCCCAGCAACGCCCAGCTAGGGAGAAGAATTTAGGATAGAATAGAGAGAATGCGGACCGGTAGTCAAATATAAAAGATTAAAGAAATGTTGTTGTGTTCAATTTATTTTACTACTTTTGGTAGGGGCCACTATGTCACCTGCAGGCACTGGTGGGTGACATTGCGATACCCCCCCATGAAATTGAACCCTAGGTTACCAGCTCCTATGCCTATCATCAGGTAGCGCTAGCTGGTAGAGCCCAAGTAGGTGGAGCCACTGAACACCCAAACTCACCAGGTCCCAGAAACTATGAAGTGCCCCGGTATACACTGGAGCCCTCCACAAAGGGGAACACCCCTGGTCGTCCACTTAGCGGAACAGAGTGACAGGGTCTGGACACGACAGCAAGGATGGCACAGCCGAGAGTCAGGGCAGAGGTTAAAGTTCAAGGACATGGTCAAGGGCTGGAAGCACAGGTTCACAAACAGTAAGAATCAAAACCAAAGAAACAACCCAAAGGTTATCCAAAGAACAGGGTCAAAGGTTGAAGCCAAAATGAGTTACGAGTAATCCAAAAGCAAGGTTCAGTTTGCAGGAGTCACAAAGCTGAAGCAGAAAAGCAGGAATATCCAGCAAGACAAACCAGCACATTGCAGATTTTAGAAGCCTCCTTTTAAAGGACCGAGGGTGGGAAAGCCTGAGAAGCTAGACCAGCACTTCCTGGAAGTCAGAGCCCTCCTCTTAAAGAGAAGACACACTCCCCTGTATAATTTTCATTGAAAAAATCATGCCGGTATTTGTGGCATGACTTTTTGCAATTAAAAAAGCCACAACTTGCCTACTACCATTCATTTGACTTCTGTTCTCACCAGCAAAAAAATTGAGGAAATTTTCACACCAATGAGAATTCTATCCGCTTGTGCTAGGGCTTGTGTGCAAATCTATGCTTTAAAACCTGTATTTTTACTTTCCCCGGGTTTTGGTCCTTGCCTTGGGGCATTCCTTTTAGGATTCCCCCTGAGAAACGTTTAGACTCCATGGCTGACCATGCAACGGGGTTGATCCACATTGATCTGGGAAGAGTGTTAATTGACCTAAACCAATGCTAATTACCACAGTTGATGTGCAATATTTGAGAATAAATGTTTGGGTCACACTGCAAGGATCATCTTTGTTATCATCCAATCTGTGAAGTAAATGTTTTTTAAGAGAAATAAAACCCACCCAGGCTGGTCGCTGGCCTTCCCCCGCTGTGTGAAACCCCTGGGGCACCAGTAATCACTCATCTTTCCCCGCGCCAAGGGTGTATGTGCAGGTTCTCGTCCAGTCAAAGTCGAATGCCTTACAGTTTTGGTCTGCTTCGGGGGAATGCCGGGTTCCCCCCTTGATGAAACCTCTGCAATCTCTATAAACCTTACTTGTCACCTTTTATGGAAACTCCAGCTTCAACACTCCATACTTCACTCATAACATATAAAGATAGTACCTGCATGGCCCTATATGTAAACAAGTTACATCTCAGATTCAAATCATTATCATTAAGAAAAGACAAAAACGCATCAATTTTGGCTCTGTCTCGCTGCCATATTAGCACCAGATTATCAATGTACCTTTTGTAATACTTAATGTAGCCATATAAGAAGGGCCGATTATGAGGGGGGCACAAGGGGCACGCCCCTGGGGCCTCCACCACTTGCCCTGCAAAGGTGGCCCCCATCAACCTTTGGGTTATGGTTTGTCCAGGGGGATTTTCAATCTTTGGTCTGGCGAGCCACATGGCCAGCAACGAAACCATGAGCAGCAGTGGAGGCCCCCCGCGCACCTGGGCAAGCCTTTTATTGTTTTTGCAAACCATCAGCCAAAGCCACCACAAGACAGGAAGGAGAGTCTAGAGCAGCAAAGCCGCCGTCACCAATGCTACAGTGATGGGTGCGTGCAGAGCTGTCAATCAGCTCCCAATCACTGCTCATAGCCACCGAGCACAGCCACTGGCAGCTCAATGCAGGGAATTTTTTTCTGCTGGACGAGCTGGGCGACTACACCCCCCGCCCAGAATGGCAAAGCAGGAGTTCCCAAGCAGCATGAACCCTCACAAGGGTGGCACAAGGGACTTGATCTGATGTTCCAGTAAGTGGGCGGGTGCCAGACAACCGCCGATCAGTTACTTGGATGGACTATTATTTTAAAGTGAAAAAAACTGTATCTGAGGCCTCCACCAGATTTTGTGCTCAGGTTTTGTGCTCAGGTGCCTCTACCACACGAACGGCTAGCTTCATATTCAGCGAACGGCTAGCTTCATATTCATTAAAAAATGACGCTCCGAATGTGCTGTCGCTGTCCATTCCTTGTTTAAACCCCAGAGCGCTGGCGGCGATAGGTATTAACTAGTTTTTAACCCCTAAACAACCATATTTTTTGAATGTAACATTATACATGTTTTTAGAATCATTTTGTAATATGAATACATTAATCTCAGACCTGTTAGATCAATTCTGCACAAATTTTTTTTTAATTTTTTTTTTAATTAAAAATAAATCCTAACATTGCAGAAGTGGTCTCCGAATTTTTGACATTAAAAAAAAAAAAAAAAAAATTAATACCAATTAATTAGGAATAATTATAGATTGCTCCATTGAAATGCATTGGACATCGCCAGGGAGCGACAGCTCATACCTGGCGCTGTGAGGGAATTTGCAGCGACGCTGTTCGGTCCAGGCGGCTTCATGATGAATGCCGCGCTAGCCATAGCTCTCGCCGGCGCTAGCCTCATTTTGCTTGATAAATGCGTCATTGTGACCGCCGCCGGGCGTACTTGAGTCGGTAGTCGCCGTTAGCTGCCGCTACCTGGCGCTCGTCAGACACTACCTGGCGCTAGCCTGTGATAAATAAGGGCCTTAATCTGGCCCTGCATGAAAGCAGTTTCTATCTCCAAAGATGTGGGACTCCTCCCTAGCTCCTCCTCTAGCAAGAGCAAAATGGAGCCCCTGTGGAAGTCCCGCAGCTCTGGAGATAGAAACTCCCCTCAAATGATTATATGTAATCCGATCTTGACTATACATTGTATAGGTTCTTAAATGATGATATATGGCTCTCAGGGCGAGATCATAAGCTACAGAGACATCACATGTGACCCAGGTGTGTTCCACTCTCTACTCTAGACCCACCAGAGGGTTCAGTACATCTCTGAAATCTTGGAGGTACCCCAGCAGTCTCCTAACTAGCGGCTGGAGAATGGAATCCAAAAATTTTCCCCAAGCCCTGACACAATAGGATATCCCTCAGAGTGCCTAGTGGACTTATGGATCTTGCGGAGATCATGAAAGACTGTGACAACCTGAAAATCCATCCTCTTAACTATCACCCTGCTCCTTCTGTGACATGCAGCCCTGTGATTGACTTGGTGGTGGTTAGGTGTCCAGTTCTCATCCAGTCGCCGGAAAAGCCCAAGAACCGTACACATGACCGCCTCCAGCCAATCACGCAACTGCATGTCACCAAGGCAGCGAGGTGACAGTCTAAAGAGTTCTATTCTTAGTAAATTTGATTACTGGAGTCAATGTGGAACAAGTGTGTTGAAGAGTCATTGAAAAATAAAGTTCAATTTTCCCAGAATATATTCCCCAATATATTCTCGAGATCGTATGATTTAATCAACATTTGTAATTAAAGAATAATTAGAAGGGGAAAAGTGCTTATGAGCCCCGACCTAAAGCCACAGAGTGATCAGTTATTATTGGGCCTGATTATCACAATTATATGCTACACTGGAAACCTTCTGTGTTAAAACCACAATGCTACTTATACAAAATAGCAGGCACAGCTTTTAATATTGATAACTGAGCGTGCTGCCCGACCAGTCAAGCTACTAGAACATGGGCCAAACCAAATTGACAAGTGTCATAAGAAAGGGGCACAACTCCACAAATACCATAAAACAATAATATTTTAGTAAGTGTTACACTATAGCAAAAATAAAAACACACATGCAACACAAATACACTGTTAAAATCAATTCATCCACTATTCCTGTGATGCTCAATTACTTAGCAATCCATATCATAGAAGACCACAAGGTATCAAAAAGTGCAAATAGAAATCAGTATTAAATAGCTCCACAAAAGAAAAAAAAAAAAAATTAAATTATTTTTATTTCTAATTACTCAAGTGAATGTTAAATTACTCCACTTTGTGCAAAAAATACAAGTATAAAAAGGTAATTACTACAAATAATTCATCAAGACCATAAACCTGTGCAATCAATCAAATCTAAAGTGCAAATGCTAGATAAGAAGGCTATATTCGCTAAGTAAAGCAGGGGATGAGACCCCAATGCAAACCCAATACACAAAAGTGCTGTTAGTGCAGAGGGCTGTTGAAGGGAGCTGAGGTAGTAAGCAATCACTGGAAAGAAAAAACAAAGATCATACTGTCCATGTGGTCAAACGTGACTAATCATCAGGCAGTGGATTGAAGGCAAGAGGCAAGACACAAATGCATGTATTTATACAGTATAACCAGGAAAAAAACAGGTGGGCTGGAATGGTTGAGTAGTGGCTCCCCAGTGTCTCCCTTCTTTTTCGTAAACCTATCATTTTTAATTGCAGGAGTGAATGAGTAACACTTCTTGGCTTTAGTTTAATTATGTTCTGATAAATAGTTAAATTTAAAAAAAGGTAAATAAGGTGTTCTATCGGGGACCTGCTCTGCAGCTTGCTTGTAGTTCAAATATTTGTACATAATGTAAATTTTATTGTATTTTTTTTTTTTGTCTTGTGATTTTTTTTTATTGTATTGTGAAGAATAGACTGAAATACATAGACAATCAGAGTAAGTCCCCTTCCTATACAGACTGAATGTAACAATCCCAGTGTGTGATTCACAAAGATTAAAGAGAGAAACACTTTACATTGCTTAGAATAGGAGAAATTACCAACAACACTCTTCTAGAAAATCAGATTGACAGAAATCAACTGTATGTGAGTTAAAACAAATCTGCCTCAATTTTACACTCAGTCCATAGGGGTTCTTTAAAGTGAAATTCAGCTTTTGCAGCCTTTTCCTTTATATTACCCCAGATCAGGCTTTCCTCTCAGCATGAGACTCCATGCTCATACAAGACTGCTCCCCACCCGATCAGCCTGCCCCCCCCCGATTGGCCTGTCCGCCCCACCACGATAGGCCTTCCTGCCCCACCCCGATTGGCCCCCCCGTCTCCCCACCAAATCGGCCTGTCCACCCCCCCACCCGATCAGCCTGCCCATCCAACACCCGATCAGCCTGCCTGCCCCCCAACCTTTCCCCAATCAACCAGCCTGCCCCCAACCCAATCAACCAGTCCGCCCTCCCAATCAGCCAGCCCCCTTCCAGAATGACCACCCGGTTGTATAGCCCCCCGATCGGCTAGCCCAATCAACCAACCTGATTCACCCGCCTGATCAGCTCGCCCACCAGATCATCCCATCCACCCGATCAACCTGCCCAATCAACCTAATGGCCCAATGAACCTGTCCGCCCAATCATTCTACCCGATCACCCCGGGAGTTGCTTGCATTGTTTGAGAGTGTGTGCATGGGTTTGGGAGTGCAGGGTTGTGTGCATGTGTTTGGGAGTGCGGGCATGTGTTTGGGAGTGTGGGTTGAGGTGTCTAATCTCGCCAAGCAAAGAGAGAGAAGAAGGGAGCACAGCCAGGGTGTCTGAAGCAGGATCTCGAGCTCTTACAGACCCCTCCATTATGCTGATTATTATGCGACATCACAGCTCCAACAGTTTAGGACAGTGCCCGATGCAATGGTGTAACAAGGTCCCAGGACGAGAGCCCTGGTTTGCCCCTCTGTTAATAAGCCCTGCTCTAAACATATTGATAGTAGCTGTCTATCTGCATAAATACATACATGTGAATCTGCTCTCAGAATTCAAGAGAATATACTGCATAAAGGAGAAATGCATTTAAAATGATCATTTGATGAGTTAAAATTCAATCTCTCCCTAGTATCCAGCTTCTTTCATTTAAAAACTTCAAGGCTTTTGAAAGACACAGTTTGAGGCAATTACCAGTTATCTCTGTCTACTGATGTAATTGCTCTCCACATTGATAGATCACTAAACTAAGCCCCTCATTATGGCAGCAGCAGCAAATAGTCCATCTGCTCCCCAGGTGAATTATCTGCTCCCACTACAAACCGTTCCATAATATTTCATTTTCTGCATTAATAGAAAAAACGGCAGCCCTGGAAGATCGCATTACTATTCCCGCTGCTAAGGTAAGAACAAATGTATAACAATCGATCCTGCCGAACACCTCATTTAGGACAGGCCCATGCTAAAAATTGAGGAGTGGAAGGCAATCTGTATGCAATTGTTTGACATAGGCCTAATTTTCCATAAAAAGGTCTAATAGGCTTTTACATTGCCACACATTGCTCTACTGCTTGGGGCAATTCACATGCGCTGGAAGCTCTTTCTTGCTACTCTTTTTGGATAAACTGCAATTATAATGTGGACCTTGTTGCTCACAGTGTAGATAAGCATCTGCAGACTGTCTTATCGAAACAGCTTTTTATAGGCTTTAGGGTTCCCAAGGTTGCTCTATTAGTAAAATAAATGCATTCTTATTCAAATTATATTTATCTAAAGCAGTTCAAAATACACAAAAAAAAGCCAGTCCTCCTTTGCCAACTTCAATTAACTCATTTACCATATGAAGCCTGCAGTGACTGGGTGATGAAATTGTCACCCACAATAGTAGAAAGTAGAAATTAACAAAGAAATCATGGCTCCCACCCATTTGTGATTATTCCTTAGTGGAGCCCGGCATGGACTCTAAGTCCACTTTTAGATTTGTAAAAAAAAATTCCAGAAAAATGATATAATGTTTTTTGCTACAGAGTTTAGGCTTTTACATGACATGTCTTGTTTGTCATTTTTCCAGTGTTTCTTTAAATTTTTTTGCGTGAAAAATTATGTTTTTGTTAAATTTGTCTGATTTATTTTAAATAAATAATGCATTTTATTGAAGAAAACCACATTGCATGTGAAAGCTCTATTTACCATGATTACAATGGTACCATGTAAGGATGAGCGAATCGATCCGGACGAACCCGGATTCGATCCGAATTTCATGAAAAATTCGATTCGGATCGAATCCGAATTTCCCCGCGATTCGATCGCTCGAAGTTTTCCTTTAACATCCATTCATTTACATTACAGGCATTCTAAGATGGCGGACGGGACATGTCCAGACATCAATCCCGCGCCAGTGCAAGCTGGGACAGTCACATGCAGCCTATCAGCAGCCAGCAAGCCCGGTGGCGTCACAGCACTATTTAAGTCGGCGGACATCTTGCTTTTCCTCATTTCTCTATTGCATTCGTGAGAGACAGGACGCTGCTGTAGGCAGGGAGAGACAGTTAGACAGACAGGGACAGACAGGGACAGGCTGGAGACAGGCAGGAGACAGGCAGGAGACAGACAGAAAGTCAGCGAAAAGCAGGGAAAGTTAGGAAAAATAGGAGGCAGTCACAGGGAGATTTTTTTTTTTTTCATCCAGCCTGAGTGTTACTGGCTGGCTGACTGGCTTTGTTAGCGTTTTCAGGCTGCTTATAAACTAACTGTGCATATATACTGAACTGATCTCTAGTCTGCTGTGAGGCATCCCATTCTGTGACTACACCAGCCTCTATTTAATACCATAACCATTTGCACTTATTCTAATAGAAATTAGGCCTGATAAATACACTTTTGCTGTGCATAGCCTTACTGCTGCCAGGTGCTCTCTGGTTTTTGGGGCATCCCATTATGTGACTACACCAGCCTCTATTTAATACCATAACCATTTGCACTTATTCTAATAGAAATTAGGCCGGATAAAGACACTTTTGCTGTGCATAGCCTTACTGCTGCCAGGTGCTCTCTGGTTTTTGGGGCATCCCATTCTGTGACTACACCAGCCTCTATTTAATACCATAACCATTTGCACTTATTCTAATAGAAATTAGGCCTGATAAAGACACTTTTGCTGTGCATAGCCTTACTGATGCCAGGTGCTCTCTGGATTTTGGGGCATCCCATTCTGTGACTACACCAGCCTCTATTTAATACCATAACCATTTGCACTTATTCTAATAGAAATTAGGCCTGATAAAGACACTTTTGCTGTGCATAGCCTTACTGCTGCCAGGTGCTCTCTGGTTTTTGGGGCATCCCATTCTGTGACTACACCAGCCTCTATTTAATACCATAACCATTTGCACTTATTCTAATAGAAATTAGGCCTGATAAAGACACTTTTGCTGTGCATAGCCTTACTGCTGCCAGGTGCTCTCTGGTTTTTGGGGCATCCCATTCTGTGACTACACCAGCCTCTATTTACTACCATAACCATTTGCACTTATTCTAATAGAAATTAGACCTGATAAAGACACTTTTGCTGTGCATAGCCTTACTGCTGCCAGGTGCTCTCTGTTTTTTGGGGCATCCTATTCTGTGACTACACCAGCCTCTATTTAATACCATAACCATTTGCACTTATTCTAATAGAAATTAGGCCTGATAAAGACACTTTTGCTGTGCATAGCCTTACTGTTGCCAGGTGCTCTCTGGTTTTGGGGGCATCCCATTCTGTGACTACACCAGCCTCTATTTAATACCATAACCATTTGCACTTATTCTAATAGAAATTAGGCCTGATAAAGACACTTTTGCTGTGCATAGCCTTACTGCTGCCAGGTGCTCTCTGGTTTTGGGGGCATCCCATTCTGTGACTACACCAGCCTCTATTTAATACCATAACCATTTGCACTTATTCTAATAGAAATTAGGCCTGATAAAGACACTTTTGCTGTGCATAGCCTTACTGCTGCCAGGTGCTCTCTGGTTTTTGGGGCATCCCATTCTGTGACTACACCAGCCTCTATTTAATACCATAACCATTTGCACTTATTCTAATAGAAATTAGGCCTGATAAAGACACTTTTGCTGTGCATAGCCTTACTGCTGCCAGGTGCTCTCTGGTTTTTGGGGCATCCCATTATGTGACTACACCAGCCTCTATTTAATACCATAACCATTTGCACTTATTCTAATAGAAATTAGGCCTGATAAAGACACTTTTGCTGTGCATAGCCTTACTGCTGCCAGGTGCTCTCTGGTTTTTGGGGCATCCCATTCTGTGACTACACCAGCCTCTATTTAATACCATAACCATTTGCACTTATTCTAATAGAAATTAGGCCTGATAAAGACACTTTTGCTGTGCATAGCCTTACTGCTGCCAGGTGCTCTCTGGTTTTTGGGGCATCCCATTCTGTGACTACACCAGCCTCTATTTAATACCATAACCATTTGCACTTATTCTAATAGAAATTAGGCCTGATAAAGACACTTTTGCTGTGCATAGCCTTACTGCTGCCAGGTGCTCTCTGGTTTTTGGGGCATCCCATTCTGTGACTACACCAGCCTCTATTTAATACCATAACCATTTGCACTTATTCTAATAGAAATTAGGCCTGATAAAGACACTTTTGCTGTGCATAGCCTTACTGATGCCAGGTGCTCTCTGGTTTTTGGGGCATCCCATTCTGTGACTACACCAGCCTCTATTTAATACCATAACCATTTGCACTTATTCTAATAGAAATTAGGCCTGATAAAGACACTTTTGCTGTGCATAGCCTTACTGCTGCCAGGTGCTCTCTGGTTTTTGGGGCATCCCATTCTGTGACTACACCAGCCTCTATTTAATACCATAACCATTTGCACTTATTCTAATAGAAATTAGGCCTGATAAAGACACTTTTGCTGTGCATAGCCTTACTGCTGCCAGGTGCTCTCTGGTTTTTGGGGCATCCCATTCTGTGACTACACCAGCCTCTATTTAATACCATAACCATTTGCACTTATTCTAATAGAAATTAGGCCTGATAAAGACACTTTTGCTGTGCATAGCCTTACTGCTGCCAGGTGCTCTCTGGTTTTTGGGGCATCCCATTCTGTGACTACACCAGCCTCTATTTAATACCATAACCATTTGCACTTATTCTAATAGAAATTAGTCCTGATAAAGACACTTTTGCTGTGCATAGCCTTACTGCTGCCAGGTGCTCTCTGGTTTTTGGGGCATCCCATTCTGTGACTACACCAGCCTCTATTTAATACCATAACCATTTGCACTTATTCTAATAGAAATTAGGCCTGATAAAGACACTTTTGCTGTGCATAGCCTTACTGCTGCCAGGTGCTCTCTGGTTTTTGGGGCATCCCATTCTGTGACTACACCAGCCTCTATTTAATACCATAACCATTTGCACTTATTCTAATAGAAATTAGGCCTGATAAAGACACTTTTGCTGTGCATAGCCTTACTGCTGCCAGGTGCTCTCTGTTTTTTGGGGCATTCCATTCTGTGACTACACCAGCCTCTATTTAATACCATAACCATTTGCACTTATTCTAATAGAAATTAGGCCTGATAAAGACACTTTTGCTGTGCATAGCCTTACTGCTGCCAGGTGCTCTCTGGTTTTTGGGGCATCCCATTCTGTGACTACACCAGCCTCTATTTAATACCATAACCATTTGCACTTATTCTAATAGAAATTAGGCCTGATAAAGACACTTTTGCTGTGCATAGCCTTACTGCTGCCAGGTGCTCTCTGGTTTTTGGGGCATCCCATTGTGTGACTACACCAGCCTCTATTTAATACCATAACCATTTGCACTTATTCTAATAGAAATTAGGCCTGATAAAGACACTTTTGCTGTGCATAGCCTTACTGATGCCAGGTGCTCTCTGGTTTTTGGGGCATCCCATTCTGTGACTACACCAGCCTCTATTTAATACCATAACCATTTGCACTTATTCTAATAGAAATTAGGCCTGATAAAGACACTTTTGCTGTGCATAGCCTTACTGATGCCAGGTGCTCTCTGGTTTTTGGGGCATCCCATTCTGTGACTACACCAGCCTCTATTTAATACCATAACCATTTGCACTTATTCTAATAGAAATTAGGCCTGATAAAGACACTTTTGCTGTGCATAGCCTTACTGATGCCAGGTGCTCTCTGGTTTTTGGGGCATCCCATTCTGTGACTACACCAGCCTCTATTTAATACCATAACCATTTGCACTTATTCTAATAGAAATTAGGCCTGATAAAGACACTTTTGCTGTGCATAGCCTTACTGCTGCCAGGTGCTCTCTGGTTTTTGGGGCATCCCATTCTGTGACTACACCAGCCTCTATTTAATACCATAACCATTTGCACTTATTCTAATAGAAGTTAGGCCTGATAAAGACACTTTTGCTGTGCATAGTCTTACTGCTGCCAGGTGTTCTCTGGTTTTTGGGGCATCCTATTCTGTGACTACACCAGCCTCTATTTAATACCATAACCAGTTGCACTTATTCTAATAGAAATTAGGCCTGATAAAGACACTTTTGCTGTGCATAGTAGTACTGCTGCCAGGTGCACTGCTGGCTGTTGGGGCATCCCATTCTGTAACATAGCATACCCCTCTTTATTTACACTAAGCAGCTCTCTTATTTACACTAGGCAGGCCTGTTGGAGGCTGAGTTTTACTGCTCACTTTTGGTGTGCATTATATTCTGTTTCATATAGACCCACCGCTGCCTGGGGGTTCTTAAAATATCACCTACTACCATGCCAGTTAGACTATGTCGGGCAGACAAGTGCCTGGAAATGAAAAGAGGAGTGGCAGAGGCCAAGATTCCGCAGGCAGAGCTCGCAGCAGACTGGGGGCCAGTAGCAGCAGGAGTCACGCTGAGAGACCTAATCTGCCAGTATCTGTTAGCGGTCGGGTCTCCACCAGTAACGCATCTGCCGTGGTAGATTGGTTGACGCGCTCATCAACAACATCATCACAACTTACGTCTGAGACCCCCAGTCTAGGGTCGGTAGGTTCCTCTGACACAACCCTGAGTTGGCATGCCCCGAGAGCAGTCCCTGTCATCCCATTGCCTCTGTCCTACGCCGTTCCCTCCCCCAGCGACGTATCCTATGCTTTGGGTTCAGCTCCACTCTTTAGTGAGGAGGACGATCAGATAGAGGACAGTCAGCAGCTACTGCCCACCCAAGAAATGGAGGTGGCTTCTTTAGCTAGGCAGACAAATAGTGATGTGGACAGTGTCGTGGGTGCTGCGAGCGTTCCAGCTCCTGCGCCAGACACTGTTGACGAATCCACGAACATCAGTGACGTACAGCCACAACTCGGTGATAATGATGATGACGATGAAGCCGATCGCACTTGGGAGCCGGGTGATGAAGGGGCTTCATCGTCATCATCAGGAGAAGAGGGGCGCAGGTTGCCCCGGAGTCAGCAGCTGAGGCAGCAAGGTGGTAGCAGTCAGCATGGGGGCACAATTCCAAAGGCTGGAGCCGGCCGGGGCCGGGGTAGAGCACCTGCTGTGCGGCAGTCTACCTTATCGGGAGGTAGTGGAGCAGGGGTCCCTGGAGTTGGCAACAGCAGCAGTGAATCAGTGAGGCCAGGGGGTGGGAAAAGTAGCTACTCGGCAGTGTGGCAGTTTTTCCTGAAGCATCCGCAGGAGGGTAACATGGCCACATGCAAGATATGTAGGCAAAAGGTGAAGCGTGGCCAGGGTCCAAATGTTGGCACCACGGCCCTACGTCAACATATGATGCGTCACCATAAAGCGACCTGGGAGAACCGAGGCTCCCAAGGGGTGGTCCAGTCTGCTTCCTCACCAAGTGGCACGCCGCTCCCAATTTCTGCCAGCCAAGGCTCCAGCACCTCAGCCGAAGGCAGCTGTGCGTCATACCCATCCTCTGTCCCTCCTGCTCCTCCTCCTCCTCCTCCAAGTCATGCATCCCGCCAGCAATCCATCAGCGAAGCCATGTCCAAGAGACAGCAGTATGCGCCCACTCATCCTACGGTGCAGAAGCTGAATGTGCTCCTGTCCAAGTTGCTGGTGCTGCAGTCGCTCCCTTTTCAGGTGGTGGAATCTGCACCTTTTAGAGAACTGATGGCTTGTGCCGAGCCGAGGTGGAGAGTCCCAAGCCGTCATTTCTTTGCCAAGAAGGCAGTACCAGCGCTGCACACTTTTGTTGAACAGAAGGTGGGCCAGTCCTTGAGCCTGTCGGTGTGTAGCAAAGTGCATGGCAGCGCCGACATCTGGAGCTGTAACTACAGTCAGGGACAGTGCATGTCGTTTACGGCCCACTGGGTGAATGTGGTCCCTTTGCAGCAGCAGCAGCAACTTGGACAGGTCACGCCGCTTCGGCCTCCGCGCTCCCTGCCCATTGGGCCTGTGACACCGTGCGACTCGGCCTCCTCATCCTCCGCCATCTCCTCACCCTCCACTGTAGGCTCAAGTCTCAGTGCCCCTCCAGTCTACCATGTGTGCAGGGCACGGAGGTGTCACGCAGTGCTTCACATGGTTTGTCTTGGTGAACGGAGTCACACAGGGGAGGAACTGCTTAAATGTATTCATCAGGAAATCCAAACATGACTTACTCCAAGAAAACTTAAAATGGGAATCATGGTTACCGACAATGGGAAGAACATTTTGTCTGCGCTGCGCCAAGGAAGCCTGACCCATGCCCCCTGCATGGCTCACGTCTTCAATTTGGTTGTCAAGCGGTTTCTGAAGTGTTCCCCCCATCTGCAAGACATCCTAACAACTTCAAGGGAACTTTGCATGCACATCAGCCACTCATACACCGCCAAACACACCCTTCTTGAGCTACAGCGTCAGAATGGTATCCCCCAACATAGTCTGATTTGCAATGTTTCCACCCATTGGAATTCCACCCTTCACATGTTGGACCGATTATATGAACAGAGAAAAGCCATCACGGATTTCCTGATCCAAGCAGATAGGGGGACTCCCCTGTGTAACTTCAATGTCAACCAGTGGCAGCTCATACGTGACACCTGCCGTTTGCTCAGGCCCTTTGAGGAAGCCACTTTATTTGTCAGTCGGCAGGATTACGGGATGAACGACGTGATTCCACTGCTTCATGTACTACAGCACATGTTGGAAACCATGGCTGGTCAGGGCACTGGAGACATGGCGTTTACATCTTACGGCCACATGAACCCCGTTGGAGCTGAACTGGAGGAGGAGGAGGAAGAGGAGGAGGAGGAGTTGCCCAGCGAAACACAGTTTAGGCTTGGCGAAATGGCTGGTTTATCTAGTCAGCGGACAGGAGAGGAGGAGCAGGAGCAGCCAGAGGAGCTAGAGGTTTTTGAGGAAGGCGAGACAGAGGACCCGGGCACACCATGGCAGTATGCAGTGGAGATGGAGACAGGTAGTCCATCCGAGTCACTTGCGCAAATGGCAGGAAGCATGCTCACATGCTTGCGTAGTGACCCCAGAATTGTTTCCATCTGTCGGCGGGATGACTTCTGGCTGTCCACCTTATTGGACCCTCGCTTCCGGCACAAAATGGGGATATTTTTTAAACCCACCGAGAGGGAGGAAAAACTGAACTACTACAAAGACATTCTACGTAGGCAGTTGGCCGATGCCTATCTGCGCCATGGTCCATACTCTCGCAGGTCTGACTCGAGGGGGCCTCTGCGCTCACCTTCCACTGCCATGGCCGCTGGGGGGGTTGGCAGGAGCAGCAGCAGCAGCTCCATCAGCGGCAGCCTCAGTCTTCAGTTGCTAATGAGTAGCTTTCTACACCCGCATAGTGAGGCTACTCATGAGCAGCAGGAAGACCTGGAGCAGGATCTGAACCAGCAGGTCATGTCATACATGACATGACCATGCCAACACACCTTGAGGATCCGCTGGACTTCTGGGCAGCCAAACTTGATTTGTGGCCGCAACTAGCAGAGTTTGCCCTGGAAAAGCTGTCCTGCCCGGCAAGTAGCGTGCCATCTGAGCGGGTGTTTAGTGCGGCGGGGGCCATAGTTACGGCGAGGAGAACTCGTCTGTCAACTAAAAATGTGGAGAGACTCACCTTTGTCAAAATGAATCAGGGATGGATTAGCCAGGATTTCCACCCACCAATGCCTGATGCATGCGACTAGATTCAGCATGGTGCCACGTTTTACACTTTCCAAATGGTGCAAAACATATTTATGTCTTTAGGCCAATTTTTGGGCTCCTGCTGCTGCCAACTCCAGGGTGTGAATCATCCAATTTTTGGGCTCCTGAAGCCAACCCCAGTGTCTCTTTAAAGTAATGTTTGGGCTCCTGCTGCTGCTGCCAACTCCAGGGTGTGATTCATCCAATTTTTGGGCTCCTGCTGCCAACCCCAGTGTCTCTTTAAAGTAATGTTTGGGCTCCTGCTGCTGCTGCTGCTGCCAACTCCATGGTGTGATTCATCCAATTTTTGGGCTCCTGCTGCCAACCCCAGTGTCTCTTTAAAGTAATGTTTGGGCTCCTGCTGCTGCTGCCAACTCCAGGATGTGATCCATCCAAGTTTTGGGCTACTGAAGCCAACCCCAGTGTCTCTTTAAAGTAATGTTTGGGCTCCTGCTGCTGCTGCCAACTCCAGGGTGTGATTCATCCAATTTTTGGGCTCCTGAAGCCAACCCCAGGGTCTCTTTAAAGTAATATTTGGGCTCCTGCTGCTGCTGCTGCCAACTCCAGGGTGTGATTCATCCAATTTTTGGGCTCCTGAAGCCAACCCCAGGGTCTCTTTAAAGTAATACTTGGGCTCCTGCTGCTGCTGCCAACTCCAGGGTTTGAATCATCCAATTTCTGGGCTCCTGAAGCCAACCCCAGTGTCTCTTTAAAGTAATGTTTGGGCTGCTGCTGCTGCCAACTCCAGGGTGTGATTCATCCAATTTTTGGGCTCATGAAGCCAACCCCAGTGTCTCTTTAAAGTAATGTTTGGGCTCCTGTTGCTGCTGCTGCCAACTCCTGCCAACTCCAGGGTGTGAATCATCCAATTTTTGGGCTCCTGAAGCCAACCCCAGTGGCTCTTTAAAGTAATGTTTGGGCTCCTGCTGCTGCTGCTGCCAACTCCAGGGTGTGATTCATCCAATTTTTGGGCACCTGAAGCCAACCCCAGGGTCTCTTTAAAGTAATATTTGGGCTCCTGCTGCTGCTGCTGCCAACTCCAGGGTGTGATTCATCCAATTTTTGGGCTCCTGAAGCCAACCCCAGTGTCTCTTTAAAGTAATGTTTGGGCTCCTGTTGCTGCTGCTGCTGCTGCCAACTCCTGCCAACTCCTGCCAACTCCAGGGTGTGAATCATCCAATTTTTGGGCTCCTGAAGCCAACCCCAGTGTCTCTTTAAAGTAATGTTTGGGCTCCTGCTGCTGCTGCTGCCAACTCCAGGGTGTGATTCATCCAATTTTTGGGCTCCTGAAGCCAACCCCAGGGTCTCTTTAAAGTAATATTTGGGCTCTTGCTGCTGCTGCTGCCAACTCCAGAGTGTGAATCATCCAATTTTTGGGCTCCTGAAGCCAACCCCAGTGTCTCTTTAAAGAAATGTTTGGGCTGCTGCTGCTGCCAACTCCAGGGTGTGAATCATCCAATTTTTGGGCTCCTGAAGCCAACCCCAGTGTCTCTTTAAAGTAATGTTTGGGCTCCTGCTGCTGCTGCTGCCAACTCCAGGGTGTGATTCATCCAATTTTTGGGCTCCTGAAGCCAACCCCAGGGTCTCTTTAAAGTAATATTTGGGCTCTTGCTGCTGCTGCTGCCAACTCCAGAGTGTGAATCATCCAATTTTTGGGCTCCTGAAGCCAACCCCAGTGTCTCTTTAAAGAAATGTTTGGGCTGCTGCTGCTGCCAACTCCAGGGTGTGATTCATCCAATTTTTGGGCTCCTGAAGCCAACCCCAGTGTCTCTTTAAAGTAATGTTTGGGCTCCTGTTGCTGCTGCTGCTGCTGCTGCCAACTCCTGCCAACTCCAGGGTGTGAATAATCCAATTTTTGGGCTCCTGAAGCCAACCCCAGTGTCTCTTTAAAGTAATGTTTGGGCTCCTGCTGCTGCTGCTGCTGCTGCTGCTGCCAACTCCAGGGTGTGATTCATCCAATCTTTGGGCTCCTGCTGCCAACCCCAGTGTCTCTTTAAAGTAATGTTTGGGCTCCTGCTGCTGCTGCTGCTGCCAACTCCAGGGTGGGATTCATCCAATTTTTGGCCTCCTGAAGCCAACCCCAGTGTCTCTTTAAAGTAATGTTTGGGCTCCTGCTGCTCCTGCTGCTGCCAACTCCAGGGTGTTATTCATCCAATTTTTGGGCTCCTGAAGCCAACCCCAGGGTCTCTTTAAAGTAATATTTGGGCTCCTGCTGCTGCTGATGCCAACTCCAGGGTGTGATTCATCCAATTTTTGGGCTCCTGAAGCCAACCCCAGGGTCTCTTTAAAGTAATATTTGGGCTCCTGCTGCTGCTGCTGCCAACTCCAGGGTGTGATTCATCCAATTTTTGGGCTCCTGAAGCCAACCCCAGGGTCTCTTTAAAGTAATATTTGGGCTCCTGCTGCTGCTGCTGCCAACTCCAGGGTGTGAATCATCCTATTTTTGGGCTCCTGAAGCCAACCCCAGTGTCTCTTTAAAGTGATATTTGGGCTCCTGCTGCTGCTGCTGCCAACTCCAGGGTGTGATTCATCCAATTCTTGGGCTCCTGAAGCCAATCCCAGTGTCTCTTTAAAGTAATGTTTGGGCTGCTGCTGCTGCCAACTCCAGGGTGTGATTCATCCAATTTTTGGGCTCCTGAAGCCAACCCCAGTGTCTCTTTAAAGTAATGTTTGGGCTCCTGTTGCTGCTGCTGCTGCTGCCAACTCCTGCCAACTCCAGGGTGTGAATCATCCAATTTTTGGGCTCCTGACGCCAACCCCAGTGTCTCTTTATAGTAATGTTTGGGCTCCTGCTGCTGCTGCTGCCAACTCCAGGGTGTGAATCATCCAATTTTTGGGCTCCTGAAGCCAACCCAAGTGTCTCTTTAAAGTAATGTTTGGGCTGCTGCTGCTGCTGCCAACTCCAGGGTGTGATTCATCCAATTTTTGGGCTCCTGCTGCTGCCAACTCCAGTGTCTCTTTAAAGCAATGTTTGGGCTCCTGCCCCTCATAGTGATGCCACTTCAACTCTCTGCAATTGTGCCGCTCTGCGATTCTATTAGCGATGCCTCTGATCTGCATGTGATATTTATTCAAAGTATTATTTAACTAACCCAGCACGCATCCTGTGCGTGTTACAGCAAGGCAGAATGGTTTACAACCCTATTGAGGCTCTAGGAGGCTCAGAAATAGCCGTTTTTAATAGCGATTCGTCGCGAATAAATTCGGGTCGAAACGATTTTTGTGGGAAAATTCGGCGAATCAGTCGAATCGAATTTTTCAAAAGTTCGCTCATCTCTAGTACCATGTATGTACTGTACACACACAAAGCACAGAGCTATTACACTGATAAAAAGTCCTTGGTTTGTAGATCAATCCCCAGGTGATGGTTTAATACATCACGTGATCCACCACCATTTACACACCGTTCTTACCAGATTGCTGGTTAATAATCGCCAGATAATAATCTCAATCAGAATCCAATGAATGCTTCCAATCAATAATCCAGTGAACGTTTCCATTTAGGAGACTCACATCCATGCACTTATCATTTAAAAGTGCTCCCAAAGTTTGAGCATGTAAAAGAATAAAGAAGGCAAATAGTGCAACACCTTCTTGTATAAAACTAGATTCAATAAGAAATTGCACTTACAAACATCGGTAAAAAATGAGCCTTGTACACGGATTTCAAGAAGTAGCAGCTCTGCTGCTCAACATCCCATAACGGCAGTCGGCGTGATCATGATTAAAAGGAGGAACTGTATATTAAAAGCGCATCCTAGCGCTCTAAAAGAGTTCAGCTCTCAACATCACTGGTTTAATAAAATAGGACATAACTACTTCAAGAACATATAAACCTAACAGGTAATACTTAAAAGTCCCTGTTAGGAATCAAATAAAGGGCTATAATCAAAGGTGAGTATAATAAAACCTATTATAAAAAATATATAAAAATGGTATTGAGACTAAAAAACAGGACACAGGATCGCAGTGCATGAGAACTGCCAGCACAAAAATAGAGCCACCAAAAAGAGAAAAAAGGAAGGAGGGGATACAGAATGTAGTAACAAATACAAGCAATTGGAAACCACTCTTATACACCATGTTGTTTATAAAAAGTTAATTAAATACATAAGAATTGTCAATAAAACAATTGAGGTCGTATTCCATGTTTAACCTATGCGGGGTAAGGGTATCAAGATCGTATATCCAGCGGCTCTCACGTTGTGAGAGATCCCTCAACATGTTGTCAATCCCCACAAAGGACATAAAACTAGGATCTGAGGAATGTGACTTTTTAAAGTGAGCAGAAAGACTATGGGGCTCATAACCTCGTCGGATATTATATACATGCTCCCGTATCCGTGTTTTAAGTTGGCGGGTAGTTCTCCCTATATAAATCAAATTACATGGTCACCAAATGGCATATACTACATACTTAGTGCCACATGTAATGAGATTCGTGATCTTAATGGGCCTATCCATACCTGCAGTCTGAAAGGTTTTCACTGATTTGTCAGATTTGTGACCTACTTTACACCCACAACAAGCGCCTCAGCGAAAAAATCGGCCGCATCGGTGGATTAGTAACCAAAGAAATAGGTTTTGGTGGATCCACGAAACTCTGAACCAAGCGATCTCTCAAGCTTGGTGCCCGTCGATACATACAGAGAGGTTTTTCAGGTAGAACAGGACCCAAGCTGAAACCTGATAAAAAGGCAAATTCATTCCGATGATTACTGTTATGCCAATTTCCACGTGTTTTCAGAAGGGCAGAACGATCCATTTCCCTAACACTCCTATTCTGTTGTTGTATAGCGTCAACTTCGTAGCCTTTTTCTATGAATATCTCATATAGGATTTGGAACTGTATATCAAAATCACTGATTTTGGTACAGTTTCTCCTCAACCTCATAAACTGGCCCCTAGGTAGGGCCTGTAACCAGCTAGGATGGTGACAGCTGTTACTTGGAACATAGCCGTTCCTATCCATAGGTTTAAAGTATGTAAAGTATTAAAGTCAATGTAGTGAGCCTCGGTGTTTCACGTCTAATGGTCAAATCGAGAAAGTTGACCTGAAGGGGTTCTATTTCAGCTGTGAATTCTAGGTTATAGATGTTTTCATTAACCAATTTGAAAAACTCGTCCAAAGATGCTCTGGTCCCCTCCCAAATGACCAGCAAGTCGTCAATATACCGACGCCAGAGTTTCAGGGGGGACCAGGCTCTTCCGAAGATAAAATTAGCTTCCCAATAACCTACATAAAGATTCGCCATGCTGGGGGCGAATTTAGCCCCCATAGTGACGCCTTTGGTTTGGAGGTAGAAATTAACTCCATATCAAAAATAGTTGTAATTGAGCGAGAAAATTAGGCAAGCAATCAAAAAATCTACTTGTTGTGAAGGCAGACCCAACTGAAATTCAAGGTAGTGTTGTACGACTTTGATACCCAACTCAGGTGGGATCACGGTGTATAATGATGTAACGTCAGCTGTGGCCAACAGACATTCATCAGACACCACTAGGTCATCACATAAAGGTAAGTGAATGTCAGAGGGAGCAGAAGTCTGTTTTGGGCTTCTCCCGAAGACTGAAAAGCTGGGGGGGGGAGGGAAATAGGGCCCCCAGGTAAATAGAAGACCTGGACACATTAATCAAAGGCTATGGTAAGTTTTTACCTTTTGTACTCAGCTATGTCAGTCTCACATACCTGGCACTTAATGGTTTGGCTGCCACTAAAAGGGTTAAACATTCAAGATGGCGGCCCATGGGGTCTCAGGCTGTCTGCCGAAAGGAAGTGTCTTCTGACTTTTCATTCTGGGATTGCTGTCCTTTTCCTGACCCCAGCACTGCTCTGTCTATATAGCGCACAGCTATAACCCGCCCCTCTGCACTTGCCCCCCTCTCCTCTCCTCAGCATTTGATGCTGGGGAGGAACAAGGTGTAGCAAGATGGTGAGTTGCAGCCCAGTCGGGGAAAGAAAAATAAATATTAAAATATATTAATTTTAGAAATTAATTTTAGACTAATGGTCAAATCGAGAAAGTTGACCTGAAGGGGTTCTATTTCAGCTGTGAATTCTAGGTTATAGATGTTTTCATTAACCAATTTGAAAAACTCGTCCAAAGATGCTCTGGTCCCCTCCCAAATGACCAGCAAGTCGTCAATATACCGACGCCAGAGTTTCAGGGGGGACCAGGCTCTTCCGAAGATAAAATTAGCTTCCCAATAACCTACATAAAGATTCGCCATGCTGGGGGCGAATTTAGCCCCCATAGTGACGCCTTTGGTTTGGAGGTAGAAATTAACTCCATATCAAAAATAGTTGTAATTGAGCGAGAAAATTAGGCAAGCAATCAAAAAATCTACTTGTTGTGAAGGCAGACCCAACTGAAATTCAAGGTAGTGTTGTACGACTTTGATACCCAACTCAGGTGGGATCACGGTGTATAATGATGTAACGTCAGCTGTGGCCAACAGACATTCATCAGACACCACTAGGTCATCACATAAAGGTAAGTGAATGTCAGAGGGAGCAGAAGTCTGTTTTGGGCTTCTCCCGAAGACTGAAAAGCTGGGGGGGGGAGGGAAATAGGGCCCCCAGGTAAATAGAAGACCTGGACACATTAATCAAAGGCTATGGTAAGTTTTTACCTTTTGTACTCAGCTATGTCAGTCTCACATACCTGGCACTTAATGGTTTGGCTGCCACTAAAAGGGTTAAACATTCAAGATGGCGGCCCATGGGGTCTCAGGCTGTCTGCCGAAAGGAAGTGTCTTCTGACTTTTCATTCTGGGATTGCTGTCCTTTTCCTGACCCCAGCACTGCTCTGTCTATATAGCGCACAGCTATAACCCGCCCCTCTGCACTTGCCCCCCTCTCCTCTCCTCAGCATTTGATGCTGGGGAGGAACAAGGTGTAGCAAGATGGTGAGTTGCAGCCCAGTCGGGGAAAGAAAAATAAATATTAAAATATATTAATTTTAGATTGCGGGGGAAAGTTTTTTTTTAAAGTGGACCAAACTCCATCTTGAAGTCTATGAGACTCCAGGGCAGGCTCTTCCCACCCCCTGGGGCATCCCAAAATGGGATGCCATGCTGTGTGAAATCCCCCAGGGCACCCAGTAAGATCACCTTTCTCCCAAACCCATGGCGCCAACATCACTCGCCTCTCTTCTCTGCTGTGCATGGCCCTGCCCGCCACTTCTGAATACCTGTGTGGGATCGTGCACAGCCCAGTGTAGGGATAGTTGCTGCCCTCCATTCGAAAATGTGGCTAGCAGTGCCACAGGCTTGAGGAAAGTTGAGTTAGCTTGGCGTTCTTGGTTGTTTCATACAGCAGGGCACCCAAAACCGGGGTGTCCCAGGGGGAAGGACCAAACCCAGGATAGTAAATTCGCAGGTTTTGGTCAACTTTTAGAGTTTGAGCTATTCATTAAATGATGCTGACGGTCTGGTTTAAAATCTCAAATCCAACATGAAATATATTGCATAAGGCAAAAATATCAAAAAGAGAACATCTTGCGAAATGTAGCAGTCTTGTGACACATTGTAATGTAGTGAGCAGTAATGAAACAATATGGCAGCGGTAAGAGTAGAACCACAGCCCACACAGGGGCTAGCTGTGGGTCATGAGGTGAGTATTTAGGAAAAAAGGATAAACAGGTCTGATTCTGAAAGGTTCTAGAACGTTGGCTCACATTTTAAGTGTGGCTAGACCATGTGATCCAATTTATAAAATGGACATTACCAAGGCCTAATTATGGAAGAACACTCAAGTGAATTTTGAGGAGCTGACACAGTTAAAAACTGAAGACAGAGACAATGACAGGGATAGATAGAACCAGATCAGGTATGTAGAAGTACGATGGCAGCCTTGTGGGCCCTGGGTTGGAACCACCATCTAGGAACCTGCATACAGAATTACAGTGCAGCCTATCTTGTTCTGTGACCAGAAGCTTTTGTGTACGGCTGCAAGTTGTATTGTGCTTTTCGAAGGAAGAATAACATCACCTGTGGTTTTTAAGACCTGGATCCACGTTTTTACATTTGTGCATCTGAACTGTGAGTAATTGGGGAGCATTGATATGCTTTCAAAGAATGAATAAATTATAAGGTGGCACATTATGTATGGGGTGAAAGTATGAAGGGTCTTATAGAGTGCTTATTGGGAAGGGGAAGGTAAGATCGGCAGTCTTCCGAAGGCTGCAACAAATTAGTAGACAGTAGACAGCTAGTGTCTGGTAAGGTCAGTGGTACTTACATTTTTTTCAGCCCTAGGAAAATGGTCTGAATTAGTCTCCTGGTCTGCACTCTTGCTCTTTCTAGTGGACAAATTTTGTTTAAAATGGTTACTGACATGCATTGGCTGCAAATGCAATAGTGAGGTGAGTATTAAAGATGTCAACTGATGCTAACCACTTCTGTGTTCCTTCATATAGCCACTAATCACATGATCGACAGTGACCAGCTGAGGTTCCAGATGGACTTGCACATTGCTGTATGTCCCCTGTTAGGCAATACCAATGGTTGCCAGCGGTCACGTAATTGTCAGCAATACAAGGGAATGCAGGGGTACTGGTATTTAGTTATTCTTTAAAGCCTGGGCTTCCTATGGCTTTTAAAACAGAGGGGCATAGCATATTATGATGCTCGGAGGTGGGCTGAGATGCAAGCCCAGCCTACACATTTCCTGGTGCCGGGGGATTCCTTGGCAGGAGCAGCAATTTTGCCTTTTGGATTGCCAATAGGGATGCGCGAGCCCGAGCTGCAAAGTCCGCGCTCAAGTTCGGCGCTCGGCCGAAACCAGAAAAATGGAAATCTGATTGGCTACTCAACAGCCAATCAACCAGTGTTTTACATCTAGAAACCAAATACTGGGCCTGGCTGTTATTGCCCGGACTGGACACATGACCCCGCTATATAATAGGTGGGGTTACGCATCCAGACTCCAGATGCGATATCAGTGCTGAGTAGATATGGAGAGGTTGCTGCTGCTGAGTGAGGGACAGATAGGCCTCATTTTCAAAGAAGACACAAACAATTGTCCTTTTCAGGACAGATAATTAGGGGGACGAGGCTGCTGGAGGGAGAGACAGCGATGAAGCGACAACACTGTCCTTTTTAGGACAGCTAGATAGGGAGAATCGTGGGTTGCTGGAGGGACAGATAGGGAGGCACAACAGACTGTTGTCCTCATTGTACCATTGAGAAAGGCCAGCTGATGCGGCACATTTAATGCATCTAGGCATTTAATACATAATCACTGCGCATCTGCGTTGCATTTACTGGGAATATAATACAACTCATATGTGCCGATCTCTATTGCATTTACTGGATATAAAGGGGGTAATTTACAAACCGATTCACCAGCATCTGCCATGCATCTGTCGGGTTTACACTAGTCCCTGAATTTACAAGGGAAATGTTGCATGTTTGTGGGCGATGTAAATGTTTTCCAGATTTACATCAAAATCAGTTTGGAATCAATATTATTTCAGGATAGATTGTCACTTTTAGCATCTTTTACTTTTTTTTCGATTGTGAATGTCAGATGGGTAACGAGTATGTGAAAAACAGTTAATGATTCTGTGTTGACATTACTTTTATATTTGTCACTAAACTTTTTTTTTTTAATCTTTTCAAACAACCAAGACACTCCCAGTGCACCCTGAATATTCAGAGACCCCTCTCCGACTTTGACATCTGCAGTAGAAGTGTGTTTTCAGTAAGATTTATTTTTTTTTTAAAACAGAATCCGCCATAGCAGTTTACTGGCATTTGCAAACCATTTTTAAATGTAAATGCCACTATTTTCTACAGCAAATTGCAGTGAAAACACAGTAAAAATGCATGGTAGTAAGTCAGTTGTCACAGGCGTTCACCTCTTCAGTTTGAACAACATTCTCCACGGTTTACCCTGCACAGACGGCGAACGCATGGAAGTGAAAAGATGCGTAAATTCGTGAATATTGTAAATCATGATACAAATCATCTGTGCCAATCTGTATGGCATTTACTGGGTATATAGTACAACTATTTTTGCCCATCTGCATTGCATTTACTGGGTATTTAATACAACTCATCTCTGGCAATCTGCATTGCACTTACTGGGTATTAATTCCAAGAATTCATTTCAGCCCAATTGCATTTCCTGGGACAGGCTGCTTATACACTGTGTCCAACAATGCAGAAAGCAGCAAATTTGGGCCTGGGGCAAGGCCGTGGTGCTGCTGCTGCTGCCACTGCTGGTGGTGATGGAGCTGGTGCAGTAGAGACAGGATGTGTTTTATCTGTGCCTGCTTCACCTTCCTATAGTGCAAGCAGACACCAGGGTTTGCAGCATCTTTTGTTTAGGCCCCAGTACTGCTGCCAGAGTGGTGGTGCCAGAACGAGATGAGGTAGTCGTCGTTTCCACCCTGCTGCTGCTTGCCTATCTGCACTGCAGCAGGACTTCAGACTTCCCACCCACCACCTCATATGTGACTTGACAACCAGATGAAATTCCACTTTGAATATGCTGGAAAGGGTTTGTGAGCAGCAGCAGACATTAGTGAAGTTCCAGCTACAAAATGTCCAGGTGAGTGGAAGTGCAGACCAACAGCATTTTACTACCAATGGGCTCCATGATGGACATTTGTGCCATGCTGCAGTGCTTCCAGTCTGCCACCAATATGGTCAGTGCTGATGATGCCTATGCCGCCGATACCATTCCGATCCTTTCTTCTGGAACATGGCTGGAGGGAGGACCAGGAGGAGGAGTCACCTGACACTGAAGACAGCTTCTCCTTGACTCAGGGCAACCTGGCGCACATGAGCCACTACATGCTCCAATACCTGGGGAATGATGACAGAGTTGTCTTTTTAGTCGTCAGATTGTCAGATTACTGGGTGGCCACCCTGCTGAATTCCCACTATAAGAATAATCACCTCCTTGATTCCACCACTGGAGAGGGATAGAAAGATAAGGGAGTACAAACGCACATTATTGGCATAGTTCCCAGCTGAATTTGATGGCTCAGTGGAGGCACAAGGCTGAGAAGCAAGTCACCAACATAACAGGGACACCAGCACCACCTCACAAGGTAAGGTGAGTATGGCCACACCTTATTTTATCGTCCACCACATCCACCATTGGATACGGCCCGTAGTACCAGGAAGCAGACTTTGACACACATGGTGGATGACTATCTGTCAACATGTCTCCTGGTACTGAGGGCTGGGTCCTCTCTGTTCAATTTTTGGGTTGCTAAATTGGACACGTGGCCAGAGCTTGCCCTCTATGACTTGAAGGTACTGGTCTGCCCTGCAGCAAGTGTCCTATCAGAACATGTGTTCAGTGCTGCGGGCAGTGTCATTACTGGTGCCTCCTTCACCTCCTCGCCTCTTCCACTTACAAATGGCTTCTGACACCTGTTACAAAATGTTACATTTAATTTGTGATTTTTTTTTTGTTTTCTGTTACTGTTTTGAGTACTTTCTTGAGTGTTCCCCACAATTTGCAGCCCTCTAGCCCTTACTACCCCCCTTTTACAGCAATTTTTTTACTCCTCAAGTTTGGGTCCCCATTAACTTCAATGAGGATCGTGTCCAGGTCGAGTTTGGGGGCCCAAACCGAACTTTCACGTAAAGTTCTGCCAAACTCTACGAACCCGAGCTTCCAGGGGTTCATTTATCACTAGTTGCCACACTGACTGTGACTGACTTGATTAGTCACCCAATCTGTTGAGTAAGAAGTCAATCATAGTGAAGCCAGGAGCTGCTGTCAACCCAGGGAGATCTGTTGTGGGACTGGGCATTGGACACTACCAAATACCCAAAGGAGAGCTGGGACAGAGAGTAAATGCAATTTTTTCTTGGGTCTTCTAAGGCAGAATTTCAATACAGAAGTTTTTTATGGGTTAAAAAGAATTAGGACCTACCGTATTTGCCGGCGTATAAGACGACCCCCCAACATTTACACTCAAAATATAGAGTTTGTTATATACTCGCCATATAAGACTACTCCCTCTTCCGCACACCAAATAAAATGTAAAAGAACATCAGATTTTATTTCAACATGTTAATTTATATTCAAATGCTTATGACATGCAGGAAAACTGTCACAAGGCTATATGTTGTCAAACCCTTGTTTACACCTGCCAGGGCTGGCTCCGGGATTTGATGGGCCCATGGGCGACAGTGTCACAGTGGGCCCCTTGCAGTGATCATGTCTGTGATTTTCTGCTGTTCTTTTCTAGTGCTCAGAAACCAAATGTTCTTTTCTGGATGTTGAATAGTGATGCAGCAGGACCAGCACCTAGTGGGTGTTGATAATGAGGCATCCCAATTTGGGATTAAACACTTTACCTGTTCTGGGAATCTAAAGCTGCCATGGGAGCTGTGGCCAGTGAATGTGCAGAGCAGGCAGCAACACAATGGCTAAAGTTCAAATGGAGCCATCCCCGCTCGCGCATGCACCGTTGGATCACTGGATAGGTAAGTTTATGCACTGATCCAGGGGGGTTGACACAGTTGGGTATCCCAAATCAGGATTTGATCCACTTCAAAACACACCAAAACTCTGGTAAAACAGCTCTAAAGCACTCAAAGGCTGGGTTACAGCTTGTTCCTAGGGCATCCCAATACGGGTTGCCTGGCTGTGTGAATCCCTGTTACTCCTGCAGCTCATGTGGCTGTACATAGCACCGAGGAGCAGTCAGCAGAGGTTGCTGCATTCAGAATAGATTGTGGTCAATAATATGCACCACAATCTTGGTGATTAAATATTAGCCTGTGCATGCGCCGTGGGTGGGTGATTGAAGTTGAGTAAAAGCCAATGTGGGTTTCACACACATGGTTATCTAAAATTCGAATGCCCCTGTAATGTAGGCCAAAAACCAGGTGAGGGAAACTCCTGGGATTGGGTCTGCTTTGAGGTACTGACAGTTTGCCTTCTGACCTGCTCTGATGCTTCATGTTTCTTCTGTAGCCATCTTCTTATCAGCAAGTCAGTCCCGGCAGCTCATCACTTCACACACGGCCCGGGAAGGGGAACACATACTGGCGCACGCTGACACAGAAAACAGGAGGGAGGAGGGGGAGAGGAGGAAGAGAGGGGGGAGAGGGGCAGCACGGGGGAGCTCCACGGAGAGGAGACCGTGGAGAGACGGCGCTGCACTATCATCACACACGGCCAGCGGAAGGGAAAGATATAATGGCGCGCTGACACAGGAAACAGGAGGGAGGGGGGAGAGGAGGAAGAGAGGGGGAAAGGGGCAGAGCACGGGAGCTGCACACACACACACTGACAGCTCCCGGCTACCTTCTGCAGCTTTGGACCAGGCTGCGGGGGGAGCGCCACTGCTTCCAGCCCAGCAGAACGGGCTGATGATGCTCGCCGCTGTATGTGCATACCTCCCAACTTTTGAAAGCTGTAAAGAGGGACAGAAGAAGCCACACCCCAACCACACCCTTAGCCACGTCCTCATCCACGCCCTTAAAGGGAAACACCACCTAAGAATTAAATAGGGCATCTCTCGCTGCAGTCAGTGAGTGGGGGTGTTGTTCCTCTCTAAAGCAGAGCAAAACCCTGGTGGCATGGCCCTGACACCCAAAAGATTCCAGGGCTGGCCACTGGCCTTCCCCGCGGGATATGGGACTGGGAGGACCCGCTGTGCAAAACATGCCCCATGCCACAAAAAGATAGGCAGGGGGGAGCATGCCCGCTGAGCTCCTGATTGCTGGGGCTCTGCATGTAAACAGAGCCATTTGCCAAGCATTAAAAATGCACAGCAAACAACTCTACTTGAACTATAGTGCACGCATGTGCCATAGGACTGGGAAGAGTGGGATGCCCCACTGTGTGAAATACCACCGATTGGCGTTTTTCCCAGAGCGCATATCAGATTACACTGCAGCCGCATCCCTGCTCGCCTTTAGTTTGGGATGTGCCCACACTGGCTATTCAGAATGCATCCCAGCTAAAGGCATAGTAGGGATGCAGCTGCAGTATAATGTGGTTTGGGCTCTAGAAAAAGGGCCAGATGGGGGGTTTCACACAGTGGAGGATCACAATTTGGGATACCCCTGGAGTAGGGAACAAAACCCATTGGGGCCTCTCAAATTTGGAAGCCCCACTGTGTGAAATACCCCTGACTGGCCTTTTTCCCAGAGCGCACATACCTACTATGCCTTTAGATGGGACACATTCTGAATAGCTAGCACAGGCCCCAACTAAAGGCGAGCAGGAATGCGGCCGCAGTGTAATGTGGAGTCTGGGAAAAAGGCCAAACAGGGGGATTCAGACGGGGGGCATTCCATTTTGCTGCCCCTGATGCAGGGAACAAAACCCAGTAGGGCAACTTGGGATGCCCCCTGTGTAAATTCCCCCAATTTGGGATGCCCCCTGTGTAAACTTCCCCAATGACCCCGGTTCCCAGAGTCCACACCACATTACACTGCGGCCACATCCCTGCTCGCCTATAGCTGGGGACATGCCTGGGTTGTTTAGAATGTGTCCCATCTAATGGCATAGTGTGTAATGTGTGGGGTTTGGGAAAGGGGCCAGTTGGGGGTTTTACACTGGGGGATGCCCCATAGAAACTTTTTTTTTTAATAAATCTTAAATAAATCACACCTCAGATCAGATGCTGAAGAGCCCCCTTCAAAGTGGAGAACAGTAAGGGCGATGTTAGGAGTGCGTGCTAGGACCCTGCCTGCCCACACAGTGCCTGAGAGCAGGAAAGCTGATCTGCTCGGCGCTCACCCTGCTGGCCTGCTCAGTCTCTCCCTGCTGTGATCGACTAGTGCTGCCTGAGCAAGAGCATCGCTCTGCAGGAAGAGGTGCGGCGGCGGACGATCATGCTCCCCAGCTTGGTGAAGGTAAGTACATTTACTGTGACGGCGTGGGATATGACAGCGCGGGACAACTGCATGCGCCGCCGGACGCGGGACCACAGATGAAGAATCGGGGCAGTCCCGGGAAAATCGGGACAGATGGGGGGTGTGACCCAGGTTCACCCGGTGTATAAGACGACCCCTCCCCCCACTTGGAGGCATGTTTTACAGGGGGAAAAAGTCGTCTTATACGCCGGCAAATACGGTACCCAACCCTACCTCCAAAGATTACAGGCAAGTGAGCAGACTTTCCAACCTGCACATGTTTCTGGGTAACATTGTTTTGCCATTGCACAATTTTCCTTGTAGCTCAGGGTTGTGCTTCCAGCGAATGTAGTAACTTATTTATGAATCTCCAGGAAGCACATAATAACCAATATTTAGTAAAAAATGCTATTAAAAGCTAGAGGAAAGATGAAAAAATAATTTCCTTAGGATATGCTCTCCAAGAATCCCTACAGAAATCTAGAGAAACAACAAGCTTATTGAACTAAACAGGGCAATGACTTACCAGGATAATTGGGGTTCCCTCTGACCACTCTCCATAGTTATGTGTCTAATTTATGGCTTGGTGAGATCTATACTGAGCAGCAGAACTGTGGAAATGAAATATGTCTTCACATCATAGATGCACCACCTGGAGGGTTAGCCCCAGAGAACTATATCTGTTCTTTACCTTTGACTGACAATAATGTGGAGTTCTAGTGATTATATTAATTCTCAATTTATTCTGCGAGTACTTGTATTTTATTTATGAGCAATTCACTGGCTGTTGTGACACAGTTGTACATGTTCTGGAAGGTAATGCGGCAAGACAACCAGGAGACATAACGACATGGCTCGACAGAGCACAAGCAGTAGGGTGACATGTTCAGCGATGCTATGTCCTGTAACAGTGTATATACTGTATACTACTATTAGCAGGAAAATGTGTATGCATGACATGTAACATGTAAACAGAAAAACAGAACAATCTATTAAAGAGTTAACGGTCGATTCATCTCTTTGCTCTAGATTGCTCTAGGTTCTTTTTACACCAAGTACCACCTAGAGACAAGAAGTTCCAATAATACCCCCATCAATTTTAAATTTGACCAAAATATGAAGGCATCAGGCCTCATAGAACATTTGAAGCAAAAGTGAAAAATGTTTTACTGTTAAAATAATAAAATAGATCCATCAGACCCCTGTTGTTGGTGCATGCCAAACATCCCTGGGTACCCTCTGGGGTATACATACTAGAGATGAGCGAACTTTTGAAAAATTCGATTCGGCCGATTCGCCAAATTTTCCGGGAAAAATTTGTTTTGGTCCAAATTTATTTGTGACAAATCGCTATTAAAAACGGCTATTTCTGGGCTTCCGAGAGCCTCCATAGGGTTGCTTGGCTGCAACATGCATAGGATGCATGCTGGGTTAGTGAAATAATATTGTAAAGAAGTATGACATGCAGATCAGAGGCGCCGCTATTAGATTCGCTGTCGCAGAGCGGCACAATTAGAGAGCCTTGCGGTGGCATCAGCATGATGAGCCCATATATTGCCTGAAAGACACACTCTGGACTTGGCAGCAGCATAGGGAGCCCATATATTGCCTGAAAAACACACCCTGGATTTGGCAGCAGCATTAGGAGCCCATATATTGCCTGAAAGAGACTCTGGAGTTGGCAGCAGCATAGGGAGCCCATATATTGCCTGAAAAACACACCCAGGAGTTGGAAGCAGTATTAGGAGCCCATATATTGCCTGAAAGAGACTCTGGAGTTGGCAGCAGCATAAGGAACCCATATATTGCCTGAAAGACACATCCTGGATTTGGCAACAGCATTAGGAGCCCATATATTGCCTGAAAGACACACAGTGGAGTTGGCAGCAACATAGGGAGCCCATATATTGCCTGAAAAACACACTCTGAATTTGGCAGCAGCATAGGGAGCCCATATATTGCCTGAAAAACACATTGGAGTTGGCAGCAGTATTAGGAGCCTATATATTGCCTGAAAAACACATTGGAGTTGGCAGCAGTATTTGGAGCTCATATATTGCCTGAAAAACACATTGGAGTTGGCAGCAGCATTAGGAGCCCATATATTGCCTGAAAGACACACAGTGGAGTTGGCAGCAGCATAGGGAGCCCATATATTGCCTGAAAAACACACCCTGGAGTTGGCAGCAACATAGGGAGCCCATATATTGCCTGAAAACCACATTGGAGTTGGCAGCAGCATTAGGAGCCCATATATTGCCTGAAAGAGACACTGGAGTTGGTAGCAGCATAGGGAGCCCATATATTGCCTGAAAGACACACCCAGGAGATGGCAGCAACATTAGGAGCCCATATATTGCCTGAAAGACACACTCTGGACTTGGCAGCAGCATAGGGAGCCCCTATATTTCCTGAAAAACACATTGGAGTTGGCAGCAGCATTAGGAGCCCATATATTGCCTGAAAACACACCCTGAATTTGGCAGCAGCATAGGGAGCCCATATATTTCCTGAAAGACACACCCAGGAGTTGGCAGCGTTAGGAGCCCATATATTTCCTGAAAAACACATTGGAGTTGGCAGCAGTCTAAGGAGCCTATATATTGCCTGAAAGACACCCTGGATTTGATAGCAGCATTAGGAGCCCATATATTGCCTGTAAGATACACCCTGGAGTTGGCAGCAGCATGAAGAGAACATATACAGATTTGGGGCACATATATCTTATCCTAAGAATATTTATAAAAATTTAGATTAACGTAAAGCATTTCCTCAATAATTACTTGTGGTCTGGTGTGGAGGAATGTCTGTAACTGGAGAGCAGCGCCTTAAATCTGTTTTGCACTATCCATATTTCTTTAGTGTTGGTCTGGCACAATGATCAGTCTACTCTGATGCATCAGGCATTGGTGGGTGGAAATCTTGGCTGATCCATGCCCGATTCATTTTCACGCAGGCCAGTCTCTCAAAAAAACGTTTTTCAAGCGCACTGGAGGACATTGAATTGCCCTCATCAGAGCATCACATACGCACATCTAAGTGTTTTATCACTTTGTTCCTGTTAAAGTCTTCAGGGCCTAGTTACTACATAGTGAAAGGCCATAGATAGTTACACACCTGCTGCTGTTATCGACAAATCCTGTTTTAAGTGTAGTGTAGCGTTTTGTCCTCCCCTCATATACACACTAAGTATGTCAGGCAGAGAAGTGCCAGGATGGGCACAGAGAAGTTGCAGAGGTCAAGCAGAGGTTGCAGCAGACTAGGGGTGAGTGGCAGCAGTCTCAGTGAGAGGCCTGATCTCCCGGTATGAGCTAGCGGTCGTGTCTTGACCAGCAACCAATCTGCTGTCATTGATTGGTTAACATGATCATCCAGTTCATCACAAGTGACATCTGACACCCCCAGTAACCTGTTGGTTATATCTTATGCTTTGGGTTCAGCTCCACTTTTCAGTGAGGACGATCTGATAATCTGAAAAATCAGCAGCTACTGCCCAGCCAAGAAGTGGAGACACTTGCAACTTCTTCCACTAGGGGGGCAAGTAGTGATGAGGAGAGTGGCGTGGGAGGTGGTGTTGCAAGCGTTTTGGCTTCTTAAGCAGACACTGTTGAGGAACCTGAGGAGGACATCAGTGAGTTTTGAGCGCACTGTTAAAGGCCTGGAGTGATGGAGAGTGACAGATTTAGCGGTCAGCATGGTGGCAGAAGGGGAAAGTATGGAGGCAAATGTGCTCGGGGTAGACCACTTGCTGCGCGTCAGGCTACCTTCCCAGGAGGTAGTGGAGGTCGCTGGAGTCGGCGGCGGCAGCAGCAGCAGCAGCAGTGAATTAGTGCGGACTGTTGGTAGGAAAATCAGCTACTTGGAGATGTAGCTGTTTTCCATAAAGCATCCGCAGGAGGTTAACATGGCTATATGAAAGATGTGTAGGCAGAAGGCGAAGTGTGACCAGGGTCCCAATGTTGGCCCCACAGCCCTGCGTCAACATTTGCAGCATCACCATAAAGTGGCCTGGGAGAGCTGGCTCCAAAGTGGTGGTCCAGCCTGCTGCATTACCCAGTGGCACGCCGTTCCCTGTTCTAGCCAGCCAAGGCTCCACCACCTCCTGTGTGTCATACCCATCCTCTGTCGCTCCAGATGCACCTCCTCCTCTTAATCCGAGTCAGTCATTTCGCCAGCAATCCATTGGCCAAGCCATGTCCAAGAGACAACAGTATGTGCCCACTCATCCAACGCGCAGAAGCTAAATGTGCTCCTGTATAAGTTGCTGGTGCTGCAGTCCCTCCCTTTTGAGGTGGTGGACCTTTCAGAGAACTGATGGCTTGTGCCGAGCCGAGGTGGAGAGTCCCAATCTGTCATTTCTTTGCGAAGAAGGCAGAACCAGCCCTGTACAATTTTGTTGAACAGAAGGTGGGCCAGTCCTTTAGCCTGTCAGTGTGTACCAAAGTGCACGGCAGTGCCTATGTCTGGAGCTGTAACTACGGTCAGGGACAATTCATATCCTTTAAGGCCCACTGGGTGATTGTGGTTCCTGCACAACCACAACAGGGACAGGTCCCTCCGCTCTGGCCTTTACGTTCCTGGGCCTGTAACAATGCGCTTGCACTTAGCAATGGTGTCACAGAAAAAAGTGCCTAATTGTCAATTACATATTAATTGTTAACATTTATCTTATTTGAACACATTTATAATAATAACATATAATAACATATGACATAATAACAATAACATATAACATAACAATAACATAAAATGTATCAAATTTTTTTTTTTGGTTAATTTTCTTTTTTTTTTTTTTTAGATTTTGTATTTTTAAAAAATATATATATTTTTAATTTTTTTATTTTTTGTATTTCGTTTTTTTTTAAATATTATTATTTTTCATTGTCTTTTTTTTATATTTTGTTAATTTTTTTACAATTTTTTTTCCATTTTTTCTTTTTTTTTTTGTATTTTGTTTTTTCTAAATACTTTTTTTTTCGGTATTTTTTTTATTTATTTATTTTTTTCAGTGCCCTTCCAGCCTACCATGTGTGCAGGACACGGCGGTTTCACGCTGTTCTTCACATGGTTAGCCTTGAGCCACGTAGACACACATGGAAGGAACTGCTAAAAATCATAAATCAATAAATGAAATCATGGCTTACTCCACGAAAACTGCAAATGGGAACAATGGTGACTGAAAATGGGAAGAACATCTTGTCTGCGCTGCGACAAGAAAGCCTGAGCCATGCGCCCTGTATGGCACACGTGTTCAACCTAGTTGTCAAGCGTTTTCTGAAGTCTTCCCCCCATCTGCAAGACATCCTAACAACGGGAAGGGAACTTTGCATGCACTTCAGCCTACACCGCCATGCACACCCTTCTTGAGCTACAGCGTCAGAACGGTATCCCCCAACATAGTCTGATTTGCGATTTCCACCCGTTGGAATTCCACCCTCCATATGTTGGACCGACTATACGAATAGAGAAAAGCCATCACTGATTTCTTGATGATCCAAGCGGATAGGGGGACTCCCCTGTGTAACTTCAATGTAAACCAGTGGCAGATCATACGTGACACCTGTCGTTTGCTCAGGCCCTTTGAGGAAGCCAATTATTAGTCAGTCGCCAGGACTACGGGATGAACGATGTGATTCCACTGCTTCATGTACTACAACACATGTTGGAAACCATGGCTGGTCAGGGCACTGGAGACATGGCTCCTACATTTCACGGCCACATGAATCCTGTGGGGGCTGAAGTGGAGGAGGAGGGGGGGTGGGGCACAGCGAAGCACAGTTTAGGTTTGACAAAATGGCTATTTTATCTAGTCATCTGACAGGAGAGGAGGAGCAGGAGCAGCCAGAGGAGCTACAGGGTTGTGAGGAAGGTGAGACAGAGGACCGAGACACACCATGGCAGTATGCAGTGGAGATGGAGACAGGTAGTCCCTCCGAGTCACTTGCACAAATGGCACGATGCGTAGTGACTGCAGAATTGTCTCCATTTGTCAGCGGGATGACTTCTGGCTCTCCACCTTATTGGACCCTCGCTACCGGCACAAAATGGGGGGCATTTTTTTACACCCACTGAGAGGGAGGACAAACTGACCTACTTCAGAGACATTCTACATAGTCCGTTGGCCGATGCCTATCTGCGCCATCATCCATACTCTCGCAGGTCTGCCTGGGGGGGATTAGCAGACAGGTATTCTTCAAATATTTATGCTAGTATTTGGGATGCCCCCTCTTCAAATACATAGGCTGGCTGCTTTTACAGTGGAAAAGTGACTTTCTTTACAAAATGCAACCAGTAAGTAGACAGGTACTCTTCAAATATTTATGCTAGTATTTGGGATGATCCCTTTTCAAATACATTGGGAACCAGTGCTCTAGAGCAGGGGTTTCTAACCATTTTTCATTATACTGTAACAACACCCACTTTTTGAAAAATGTGTGTTGTTCTGGGCACATGGAGGAATTCCGATTGCGGATGACCCCTTGGCCGACATTCCAGTTGTGGATGAACCCTTGGCTGGCACCCATGTGACCCACAGCAACCACTGCTCTGGAGCACAGGTGTTAAATACAAGGATATTATGCCAGATCCAGCCTCCAAGCCATGGGATAAAGGCTGGTAACAGGTGCTGAACGGCGGGGAGGCCTGCGTGGCAACCCTTCGTGGCAACATCATCGAAAGTGGAATTACCCTTTAACCCTTTAAACGCCAGCCACTTAAATTTTACGTGGCTGACTCTTTAACCGTTAAACACATTCGAACCGGCCGGGTCTCCTCTTCACCCTGGGGGGCTCCGAAGGGGAGAGCCCGAAGTAGCACCCCCCCCCTCCGTTTTTGCGGCCGCTGGCTTTTCCTGTAAAAATAAATACAAACTAAATTTACTCACCTCCATGTGCGCTCGATCTCGCCGGACCTCCTCTTCACCCGGGGGGCCTCCGATCCCCCCCCGAGGGCTCTCTATCTTCAGGAGAGCCTGTCAGGCTCTCTCCCCTCTTCCTCCGACGGGCGCCGCCATCTTGCCGTGAAGCCCTGCCTCCTTTGACGTCACTCGGCCGGCGTCATAACAGCTGCAGGCCTCTCAGCTGTCAGATGCAGGTGATCGGTGGCCTGAGAAGGAGGGGACAGGAGATCCTCTGATCTCCTGCCTCCCCTCCTCCTCTGGCTGCCGATCACCGGCATCTGTCATCAGATCAGTGAGGGACAGAGGAGCTGAAGATCAGAGGTGAGTAAAGAAAAAAAAAATATTATTTTTTTTTTATAAAATAATTTTTACTCTGTGTTTGTGTGTTTTATTTTACTCTTAACCCTTTGTGAACTGGTAAGGGGTCCATGAGACCCCTGTACCAGTTCACAAGGCTGGGGGCTGGCAAGTCACCTGCGGTAGCCGTTAACCCCATTAACCCCCCGGAACCCCTATTACCTGCCTCCCCAAAGCCCGGGGGGGCAGAAGAGCCCGGGCCCACATAGGCTATGTGGGCTTGTAGGCTACAGGGTGGGGGGGCCTACAAGCCCCCATAGCTGGTCCTGGGCTGGTTATGACGGGTAGGGGGGAGCTTACATCATTTTTTTTTAATTTTAAGGGTTAGGGTTAGCCAAATTCCCCCCAAAAAATGGGGTTCCCCCCCCCCCCCCCCCCTGGGAGGGTGGACCCTACGTCATTATTTATTTTTATTTTAAGGGTTAGGTTAAGGGTAACAAAATGGGGTCTGAACAGAACCTCAAAGCATACTAGCCTGGTTTAATTGGGGTCCAGCCATGACATATAATTTACAGTACAGAAGATGCCCTCATTCATCAGCAGCACTGATGATAGCATGACAGCCAGCAAGTAGCTTGCCCCCCACTTTACATCCGGGCCACATACTTGAGTCTTGGGTTTCCTGCAGCAATGACGACCTTGTATTGGACCATAAGCAATTACCAGATTTGTGTGGCCCAGAAAATGGCCTTGTTTCCATAGTGGGTGAGAGCGATCGAAAAAAATTCTGCCTCGATCCTGGTTCACTTTAAAATCTTCTGTAATTGTATCCTATGATCTCTTTTTTTACATTATTTTGGTGAACAAATCCCGTAAATGGATTTCGCCAGCATTCCAAACACTAGGATAGATGAAAGAAATAATCCGAACAGTTGCTAAGCATCATGGAAGCTTTTATTTTAAAGACGATAGGCTTCTTTTTGTGCTAATGACATTTTAAACAAATCAATAGGACAAACATATTAATCATTTTGGTATAAACATAACCTTTAGCACAGTGCTTTGTATCTCTAAATCAAACATCTATTAGACACTTGATGCATCTTCTGACTGCTAATGTCATCTTCTGTATTTTCTGGCTAAGACAGGCGTATTTAATACGCCTACACCATGTTATTCATCCATTCAGAGTTGCTATCTATCATGCACTTCAGCGGCATTCCCTCTACCAAGTTCATTATCAGATTAAGCTCCTAATTAATTTAAGATAAGCAAACCTTTTCTGTGACATGAAGAATCCTAATTACAGATTACTGAGGAAGATTAAATATGATTGCCCTTCCAATGCTTTCAGTTTCCAGCACCCAATATAACAATGGTGACACATCTACTAATATGTGTATGATACAACAATCAGTTTATCCCGGCATCCAAACATTATGGTAGAGAACATTTCTGCCCTAAATCACCATATTGGTGGTGAAGATGCTTGGCTGCCTGCAATTTTTGGCGAACAGCTCGTTCCAGAGGCTGGGTACCCTCTCCGTCGGGGACCTCCCAGCATACGCTGAGTCGCGCGCTATCCAAGTTTTTGGAAGGCATGGCTACCATTACTCGGAAATATATTTGTTTTCCTGACGACATGGTAGCCAGGAACGTGATTTTATAATATCGCCGACATGCCCAACGTCATGGGTGGCATCGATTGCACCCACGTTGCCCTGGTGCCTCTGGCAGCCGACGAGTACATCTATAGGCAAGTACAATCTGTCATTTTTTAATATAGTTTACCTAAATGTTATTTTAAATATCTCTTAATCCCTCGTTGTAAATAGTCCCTGTGAAATAGCATACAATGTATCTCTGGTAATACCTCCTTGTAAATAGTCCCCGTGAAATAGCATACAATGTGTCTCTGGTAATCCCTCCTTGTAATTAGTCCCTGTGAAATAGCATACAATGTATCTCTGTTAATCCCTTAACTAGGCAATTTAACGTTAATCTTTACTTGATCCAACATACATATCCTTTTTTGGGGCAAAAAATACTTATGTACTTAGTGTTATTTATATTGGCCAACAGGTTTTTTGGAGGGTGTTAGGAGTTAGTGTTTGAGCAGTTTACCTTGCATTGCTAATTTTATTTTTTTTTTCACAGGAACCACAAAATGGGCCACTCGCTGAATGTGCAAGCAGTGGTGGCCCCGAACATGCGGTTCCTTAGTGTGCTCGCCGGGTTTCCAGGCTCGTCCAATGATGCGTACATATTGCGATGATCTGGATTGTACCGTCGGTTTGAGTCTGGAGAATTCTCAGGTGGATGGCTCCTTGGTAAGTTGACGCCAATAACGTCATTCTCTTTGCAATGTATGCCTATGAATAAAGTTTATGACCCATGTCTGAAACTATGGCTGTTTTTACCCCTTTATTACATGTTAAACCAAACCTTAACCATTATAATTTGCAAACCACAAACCCTTTACAAATGTTGGACCAGCATTTCCAAAGAAGATATGTCAACTTTCTACTAAATTACTTATTATTCTTCCCCACACTCGGCTGCAATTGTGTTCTTGACTTTATGATAGGGTCTGCGCCATCTTTACTTAGAAGCATGACACTTACTGAGTAGAGGAGAGCGGAATAAAGTGCAGGGGGTGGGTTAGAGCTGTGCTTGGCTCAGACAAAGCAGATCTGGGGTCCGGAAAAGGTAAGACATCCAAGAATGCTGAGCAGCACAGTCCTAAACCAATACCTGTTAGCAGTCTGCCTGATTTGCCCTCAGCCGCGATGTTGGAGGTATTAATGGTCCGAACATGCATTAGATGGTGTTAGGCTGTTTTTTTAGCCGAGCAATCTGTATGTTCGGGGTGTGGCTCAAATGTTACATAGCCTCTTAGTCATGGTGAAGGACTGTTTTTTGGTTTCAATTTAGGAGTAATGTGTAATTAATGTTATTTTTCTCTAATGTTTTCAGGGGATTCTGGCTATCCACTGCTTCCCTGGCTGCTGATGCCCGTCCGGCCACAGAATGCGCAACAGGACGCCTACAATCGGGCACACTGGAAGACCAGGGCCGTTGAGAGGGCGTTTGGGCTATTAAAAACCCGCTTTCGTTGCTTGGACCATACCGGGGGGGCACTACAGTATGACCCCAAGAAGGTCATAGATATAATTCTTGCATGTGCTGTGTTACATAACTATGCCATCATGCAGCGTGTCCCCCGGTATTTGGATCTGCCCCCCTCTCCACCCAGCCAGGACCCCGAAGACCACTACCGTGGCACACCTAGTGCCTCTGGCCAAGCAGTTAGGGCCAATTTGATTTGTACCCATTTCTTAATTTGTTGTGCCTGTGTTTGTTTTGTGCCTGTTTTTTTAATTTCTTAATCTAATTTTGCTTTGTTTTTTTTATTTATGTTTTGTACTGTGACAACTTGCAATGATTTAATTACTGAAAAATTCACACATGATCTGAGACTCATGCGTTTTTTTGGCCCCAGTTTGATTGGCCAAACCTTAAGTAATCTAAAAAACATCTAAACAGGTCAAGTCATATTCATTTTATTTATATTGTAAAAGTTAAAATTGGAGTGGATGGTCACTCCCATACTTCATGTACATACATGGTTAAACCAATTCAATTAGTGACAAATCATGGCACCTAGCAATTGGCCACAGGCAGGAGTTTGAAAGTAATGCACTCCAGGTCGAAGTTTACATCCCAGAGAAAATACACACACATATGGAGCAAGCATTGACATGTCAATATTTTTGCTCAAAGAAATATGGACACATACACACCCTCTCCTGCTTGGCCACATTTGCCACAGGCACAGGTGGAAAGCAGCCATACCTATGCCCCATCTATGCCTGTAAGTCAGTGGGCCACCCAAACCAGAAGCCCCAGTCCAAATCCAAGTCCAGTCCAATCTCTGCCAGGGTTCAAGGTAGTAGTTTGCCAGGGCAGAATGTCCCCCAATCACTCCGACAAACAGGATGAGCCAGAAGCAATGTAATTTGGCCAAAGCCTGCAGCGCAACAGCTTGAGTGGCAGATTCAGTGAGGCTTGAGCTCAGGCATTGGCTAGTGGGCTATCTCAGTACTCTAATGAGCTATATGGGCGCAAATCAAAAGCATACAAGCAAAGCCATACCAAAAGGGTATATTGGTAGGGCTCACCAGACAGGTCAATACAGTGGGGATGTAGAGCAAAGATGTGGAGCAGATACAGGCCAGATAGGGGTTAAAATGTTTGATGCCCATAAAACCCTGGTGGTGGGCCTTGGAGGTGGCCCATCACCTGGGCATGTGTGGCATTCCTAATCTGCAACTGTTCCAACATGTTTCTATTGGTAGTTCAAACTTCCTCAAGCGTGGCACTGAAATTATTAGATAAGGTGGCCATATGGCTGTTGGTGGACCTTAATTCTGCCAGCATGGTGTTTAACGTATTATTTATGGTCTCTAATTGTGCATGATGCTGCTCGTTGTTTCTTTGATTTTGTTGGCGAAATAATGTGTGCCATGCTGACTCCATGATCGACACGCGCCTCCCCTGGGAAACTGGGCAACGTAGCTGACTATGCCTCCCAATTCCCCGGGTTGGGGGCGCGTGCAGATGATGGTCCTCTAGTTCGACCAACAGCCACAGATGTGCTTGGCAAATCCTCTGCAGCAGACCTACCACTGGGGAATGTAGGCTCAGTCTCTGCATGCTGCCCACGATGGGCTGGCAGCATGCAGGCAGCTTCACTCTGCTGATTTGGTGTAGAAACATGTTGGGGCAGTTGCAGATTATGTTCCAGGGGGGGCTGAAGTGAAGGTCCCATCAAGGTGCCATCCTCCTCCAGCTCCTGGATTTCCTCCATCAGTGTGTAGGTCTGTTGGGACATGTGAAAAAAAAGGTTCAGTTTGGGCACTAAATATTTTATTACGCCAAATTAATCATGTTAATTCACATGCATCAGCAGATTCTGAAAAATACACTTATCGTATATATAGGATCCTGGCTCCTAGGCAGCACGAAATTTGATGGTGTGGTCAAACTGGCTGAGGCTTCCACACTAGCTGAGGGATGATGCTGGGCTGCATTGTTTAAAAAAAGGCATGTAAAACACAACTATGCATTGGTGATCTGTATTACTACATATGCTTCACTAAAACACGTGGCCAAGCAGGAATGGCAACTCCCCCAACGGTCCAAGTTCACTATGAATGTCCTTATCTGTTAGATGTATTAATCAACATGTACATACACATTGGTCACCTTAAATAAAACAAACATGCATGTAGTGGGTGTTATGAGGCTTCACACATCCCTAAAGGGCCATTAGGGGCCCACACTCAGCTTGCAAATAGCATTTGGCTTAAGAATATGCTGGTTGCCATTCTTCCTATGTAGACCTTTCCCTGACCCCAAATCAAGTATTTGAGATCAAAGCACAGCTCCAACCCAAGTGGCCTAAAGATAAAGATGGAAGTGTTGGATCTGATTGATTATATTTAAAAAACAGGCAGTCCCTAATATAAATACTTTAATAGTGTCCATAAATACTCTCAAAAGTCATGTATGGCCAAGCAAATTAGAAAATGAACATTCCACAGACATGACACACCCTGCTAAAAATGAAACCTCCACTACAAGGCACTCCCTAGGGGCATGTGTTCATATATGCCTCTGAGCCTCATTTTACACGTTGCAAACATTTCACATACACACTAACATTACTAACCTGTAGGAATAGTAGGGATTTCCGTGTCCCGTTGCCCCGAGTGTCCCTCTAAGGCCACGGGATGTATCAGGCCCAGCACCATCTCCTCAGCTTGGGTAAATTGAAGTTTAGTGGGGAAGCCTCTGCCAGTTTGTAAGCTGAAAAAGATAGTTTGGCAAATGTAGCAAAATGTTGACAATACAAGAATTTATTTTCTTTCTTCCGTGCTGCATACTTCAGGTCCGATATTTTGCGTTGAATCTGCTCCACATCTTTGAGCTCATCCCCCGCTGCATTGACCTGTCTGGTGAGCTTCTCTAAAATTTCTTCTTTCCACATTTTGCTGGTTGCTTTGGATCTGCACCCATATAGTTCATCATAATGTAAGGTGGGCCTACTAGCCAATGCCAGAGTTTGGGCCTCCCCAAACCTGCCACTCAAGTGGCCTCGGCGCAATGTGCACCCTGTTGCTTGAAGTTCTGTCTGCTCATTGTTTGCAGGCAAATCGGGGGACATTCTGGCCTGCTGTGTTGGGGTGAAATGTATGACAGCTGGCTGGCTTCAGATTGGACAGGACTTGGATAGGGACTGGGTGTTCGTGGCTGGGTGGCCACTGAACTAGCAGGCGTAGATGTGGCATATGGAGAGTGCCTTGCCACCTGTGCTGGTGGCAAATGTGGCCGAGGAGGAAAGGGTGTGCTGGATGAAGTAGGGCTTCTTGGCCTGTGCCTCTGTGGCCCCACAGATTTGCATGCCCCTGGAAGGTTGTGGGACGTGCCTGGGGTGATGGCGACCTTGGGCTTCTTGGGCTTCTTGCCCGATGGCTTAGCCTCTTGCCATGGGATTTTTCCCCATGTGGGGGTGGTGATGGCGACCTTGGGCTTCTTGGGCTTCTTGCCCGATGGCTTAGCCTCTTGCCATGGGATTTTTCCCCATGTGGGGGTGGTGATGGCGACCTTGGGCTTCTTGCCCGATAGCTTAGCCTCTTGTCATGGGATTTTTCCCCATGTGGGGGTGGTGATGGCGACCTTGGGCTTCTTGGGCTTCTTGCCCGATGGCTTAGCTCTTGCCATGGGATTTTTCACCATGTGGGGGTGGTGATGGCGACCTTGGGCTTCTTGCCCGATGGCTTAGCCTCTTGCCATGGGATATTTCACCATGTGGGGGTGGTGATGGCGACCTTGGGCTTCTTGGGCTTCTTGTCCGGTGTCTTGGCCTCTTGCCATGGGAGGTTTGGCCACGTGGGTGTGGTGATGGTGACCTTGGGCTGCTGGGGCTTCTTGCCAAATGGGTTCTCCTCTTGGCATGGGAGCTTTTCCCACCTGGGTGGGGTGATGGTGACCTTGGGGGGCTGGGGCTTTGCACCCTGTTTTTTTAGCGGCCGTAGATGTGTTTTTGCTGGCCTGGGGCTTCCTCTTTGCCGCTGCCTCCTTTACTTTGGTGGTTGTTGGTGCCTTGGCCTGAGCACTGCGTGTTGCTCGCACCTTACCTTTAGGCATTTGTGAGCGAGTGGTGGGGCCTGCAGAAGGCTCCTCACGCTTCTGTGGGTGTTTTGCTGTGGCTTTTTCAGGTCCCATGATTCACACACTCTCAAAGAGAACGAGCTGTGTGTCCAGGACCCTTTAAATAATAATGCCTGGGTATGACGCTTACGCGCTCGCGTACGCGACCTGAAACGTCTGAACATGCCCCGGGTGCAGCGCTTTTTCGGACTCCATTTCCCAAGTAAGTACATAGCGATTGCATGCTAGATGTAAGTAATACAGAAGGTAGGTCTTTAGTTATAATTGCTTTTCTTTTCTAACGTTGGAAATGGATTACCGAATCAGACGCACCCGGAAGGCGCACAGGCCGACCAGTGCTGCATGAGCTGCAGCTGGAAGTGAAGGTGGTGGATCAACAGGGCGACGGTCCTACCCCTGCTCTGTATGGTCCTCCGGCCAGCCCCTGGACCTTTCGACAGAAGAGGGGCGGCACAGCGTGGGCAGGCAGTCGTCCCCAGCGGTGCAGCCAGTAGCCTCTAGTATGTGACTCTTCATGTAACCGCACACACATACATGCTATTTCAAACAAAGCTGATTCCCTTAATCTCTTTTTCTAGATTTTGATGTAGCGGGTGAAGAATCTGTGGAGTCTGCAGCAGATCAGGCCCAGGAGGCACATGGAGAAGGTGGGTGATATGACACACACATTGAAATTGACATTTTCTTACTGTTGACTAAGACATTATAAGTGACCCTATTTGCCATGTCTCTACAGCCTCAACTTCACAGCAGTGGCAGGGCCCAGAACGGAGGGTGGTCCCCGACGACGCAGACGTCGGCCACCAACGAAGTAAGTTGTAATGTCATTCTTCTCAGTATTTGGTAATTGACATGATCACCAAGATACATAAACCCATAGTCAATGGCTTTAGCATAATGACATATGCCCACTTCCTTAGATTAATTACTTAGCATAATGACATATGTCGTCATGAGTTAGGTTGCCAACTAACAAACATTCCATCCACAGGTGAGAAACATGTATTTGTCTGAAAATAATGTATTTCTTGTTTTTTGATACAGGGACCACACGTGCAAAAGTAGAAGCGATGAATCAAAGGGTCTTTCAGTTGGTGGCCGACGTGCAGCAGCTGCGTGACTCGTTGGGGACCACAGAAGAAGACTAGTGTTCTGGGTCCTGCCATTGTTTTGTATATAGTTTAAAATGTGGTTTTATCAAAAATATATTTTTAAAAAATTTTACATTTTTTATATGAACCACAAAAAAAAGGTTTGGACATTTCATCAAAAAAATAAAAAATAATAACTGTTTCAGTGTCATTTTTTTTACCAAAATACATTAACACAAAACAAATGGGCAAATAAATATTTAGAGACGAAGATTCAGATGACCGCAAAGTTTTAGGGGTCTAAAATGGAAAAAGAACCTAACCGCGAAGTGGTTTGGGTAAGTTTTAGGGGTCTAAAATTGAAGAAGAACCTAACTGCGAAGTGGTTTGGGTGATTTTTAGGGGTCTAAAATGGAAGAAGAACCTAACCATGAAGTGGTTTGGGTAAGTTTTAGGGGTCTAAAATGGAAGAAGAACCTAACCGCGAAGTGGTTTGGGTAAGGTTTAGGGGTGAAACGTGGAAGATGTAGGAATGCGCAAAGTGGTTTGGGTCAGCTTTAGGGGTGAAACGTGGAAGATGTAGGAATGCGCAAAGTGGTTTGGGTCAGTTTTAGGGGTCAAACATGGAAGATGTAGGAATGCGCAAAGTGTTCTGGGTCAGTTTTAGGGGTCAAACATCAAGCATTGTAGTAGAAGTGAGTGACCCGAACATGTAGACGAGCCCTTTAATGAGTTAAGTTTGTAGTGCGCAGGCGCAAGATCGTAAGAATTTACGTCCGGACGATTATGGAAATGTAAAGGATTCGTGGAAGGAGACGATGGAAAAAGGGCAAAAACGAAAACCTATGTTGTAACATGAGAAAATGAAACGGAAAAGTCACGCTGGAAAATGACATCCTCGTACTCGTACTCTGGCATACGAACAGACGAAAACTTTACAGAAGGTTAGCAATGCATGCATAGAATCGCTCGTACACTCATACGAGAGCGGGAAAATTAAAAAATAAAAACAGATCGGCACAAAATCGAAAGTCTTTTTTTGTCTCTCTGAATCATGTCTATGATGCAATAAGAGCACAAATATAAGAATGAAGGCAGAGTAACAACAATGATAGAGTAGCCTGACCGTGTGGGCCCCAGTGCAGTCACAACCTCTGAACCCCCTATAGTTAAGCGCCTGGCTTACATTATATATGGTAGGGAGGAACTAAAATGATGCCTAAAAGAGAGACAAAAACGTTTCAAACCTGTATTTATTACAGATGTGTGAATTGCCAGTTGAATTATTTTCATCTGCTTGTATTTTTAATTTTAAATGTATCAATTAATTTCAAGTTGGTAAATGCCAGCATAAAATGAAGGACAGCATGCATGACAGGCTTAGGACTGTAAGGGCTAAATCGACCCTTTCCCTTTTCTTTTTTCACTGTTTAAAAAAAAACATGGCCTCCTCTTCTCCAGGTCACCAACACTGGTGTACCAAACATGTACATGGACAGTTACCCAGGGCTCAAGGGTTGAACCGCCTGCCCCTAGCCACCGTAGGTCACCAACCTCTATGCCCCTGAGGGATGCATCATTGGAGGGGAGGACCAAAGAACCACAGCCTGCTGATTGGTTCCCCAGTCTAGAAACAGATTTAGGTGGCTTATAAGACTGGTGGCCAGAACAAAAAAGGGCATCTGGTAAATGTTGAGGGGTGCTGTACATTTAGAACCCAGACTTCTCACATGGAGGACCATGGAGGTTAGAACAGAGTACCCAACCCATAAGGGGCAGAGAGAAAGGCTAAGATTGAGACACCAAGTAAATAATAAAGGATTGCCGGCTGCACAACCCAGAAATTCAAAATGGCTCCAATACAACAGGCAGGGACTCAGAGCGCTCACCTCCCATACGATAGTTCTGAGAAATATGCAACGCCAGCCAACGAAGTATGAGCAATAAAATCCTGATTTATTCCAAAAGATTAAAAGACCATCACAGGCGCACAGACATGAGAAACATAGCCACGAGTATCCTGTTCTGTCTACGCGTTTCGGGCATCAGCCCATACTCATGACACAGAGATAACTCCAAGATAACAACTTTATACACATTCTAATTATACATAATTGCAGACATCTGTGTGTAAGGATAAAGGGGTGTGCATACCTTGACTAAGACGTAAGACCGGCTACACGTGTATTGTGTCTCCCGCCGTATATCCTTCGTGTCCAGCACAGACATACCAAAGTGACGCTAAACCCCTATCCAATCCGCAGGCAAGTGCGTAAATAGCCGCTTCCCATAGGTGGCAGTCGAAAATACGTCAGAGTACTGGCAGACACAAGCAGACATGTGCGTCGCCATTATTGGCGTATGTGTAATTAATGATGTGCAATAGTATTTAAAAGACGGCCCACACTGTGGGAAGCAGAATACAAAAAAGATGGCGTGGGAGGCATGGAATCACGTCAATAACAAAAATATATTAAAAATAATTATATATTTCTTTATCAATTTCAAAAAGGCAGAAACGTCTAACGGCTGAAAAAATATATATATCAAGCCATATGGTATGCACACCCTTATACTGAACACACACGATGATAAAATCTCTTAAAGGAAAAATATTTCTATATGAAACAAGAAACAAGAAACTGAAAATGTGGTACATATCCATAATAAAACTCTATGCAATAGAATAGTGAACCTTATCAGAGAGACATATATCATAACAAAACAGACATGATATCAGTACTCTTAAGACCTTATAAACCCCCATGTAAAGACAAATAAAGGCAAGAGGCAAAAAAGGCAAGAGGCAAAAAAAGGGGCGAGAGGCAAAAAAAAAAGGGGGGGGGGGAGGAAGAAGGAAGAAAGGAAAAAAAATTAAAAATAAAATATTTACTAAAAGCTTGCAAAGATAACAAATAATAACTATATATGTTATGCGACAGGCTATCATATATCAGTTTTTAAGAAATAAATCCACGTCCCATCTAGAATTTAACCCTGTTGGAACATGGGTACCAAGCTTCCCGCTGGAGTAGCCTTTCAACTAAATCCCCCCCTCTTGGTCCGAATCTAACCTTCTCAATTGCTATACATTTAAGGTGCGTAAGATCACCCCCATGATGGTTTCTAAAATGACGTCCAACATTTGATACCAGAGGCTCGATTCAAAATCCCAAATGTCATTATGTTCGTATTTGCAATCGAAAGTTTTGTTGGGTGTTTGTCATTTTTTCCTTTTTTTTTGGCCATTTTCGACTCGCACGAACGTTCGAACATAGACGTATATGTTCGTTCGTCCATCGAAATTCATTTTGTGTTTTTACGCAACTTCGGGACTTTTTTCCTTCGAAATCGAAAATGTTTCGATCGGTCAAATCATTTACGTCATTGCAATGGGCTGGCGATTAATTCAGAGAGCTGATTGGCAAGTATTCCGACGCCCATATAGTCATTTCCTTGTCGAGCGTCTTACGGCACCTTTTTGACCTCGGGACTAGGCAGCCAAGCGTGATGGAGAGTGACTTTGAAGAGCATCAAGGTCTTCTTCTGTTTGGCATTGATGGGATCTTGAGGTCAGAGCCCAGATTGCACCGGCGGCGACGCATGAACATCAATGGCATGCATGACGTTGAGCTGTTCGAGCTGACCAGGCTTAATCGCGCTTCCCTCCATAAATTGTATAGTGAGCTGCGGCCATGGTTAGCCCGCACCACAAGGAAGGGGCATGCAATTTCAGGTATGTCCAAGATGCTTGGCTGCCTGCAATTTTTGGCGAACGGCTCGTTCCAGAGGCTGGGTGCCCTCTCCGTGGGGATCTCACAGCCTACGCTGAGCCGCGCACTATCACATTTTTTGGAAGGCATGGCTACCCTAACCCCCAAATATATTTTTTTCCCCGATGATATGGTAGCCAGAAACGCCATTAAGCTTGGTTTTTATAATATCGCCGACATGCCCAACGTCATTGGTGCCATTGACTGTACCCACGTCGCCCTGGTGCCTCCTGCTGCCGACGAGTACATATACAGGTAAGTAATGTTTTTAATTTTTGGTTTCATTTTAGGTTAAGCCTCCTTGTAATGGTCCCTCCTTGTAATGGTCCCTCCTTGTAATGGTCCCTCCTTGTAATGGTCCCTCCTTGTAATGGTCCCTCCTTGTAATGGTCCCTCCTTCTAATGGCTCCACCTTGTAATGGACCCACCTTGTAATGGTCCCACCTTTTAATGTTCCCACCTTGTAATGGTCCCACCTTGTAATGGTCCCTCCTTGTAATGGTCCCACCTTTTAATGTTCCCACCTTGTAATGGTCCCACCTTGTAATGGTCCCTCCTTGTAATGGTCCCTCCTTGTAATGTTTCCACCTTCTAATGGCTCCACCTTGTAATGGACCCACCTTGTAATGGTCCCACCTTGTAATGCTCCCACCTTGTAATGGTCCCACCTTGTAATGGTCCCTCCTTGTAATGTTTACACCTTCTAATGGCTCCACCTTGTAATGGTCCCACCTTGTAATGGTCCCACCTTGTAATGGTCCCTCCTTATCGAAATGTGTGTGTTCATTTTTCTAAATGCCTTCCTAATGTTTTCTTGTCTTCCTTTTTTTCCAGGAACCGCAAAATGGGCCACTCCTTTAATGTGCAGGCAGTGGTGGGGCCGGACATGCGGTTCCTTAGCGTCCTCGCCGGCTACCCAGGCTCAGCCCATGATGCGTACATCCTTAGACGATCAGGATTGTACCGACGGTTTGAGTCTGGGGAATTTTCTGGTGCATGGCTCCTTGGTAAGTGAACATAAACCACATAATGTAGTTGTGGATGTTTGTTTTTAATTAGCATTTGGCAGTAATGCCTGCAAAACTTACACCTTAAATAAACTTCTGCCCATGTGAAACCACACTTGAATGTTAGTTATTAACCAACCAAGCGTTTCGCCAAGTTTGGCCTGCATTACCCACATTCTAAATTATCTGTTGGTCTAATTTAATAATCCCTCTTACACCACCCTTGTGTGGAATCGTGCACTTAACTTGAGCATAGTTTCGGACCCATCTTCGCTAAGCTGGTTTGCACTTCCACACGAGAGTAGAGCGGGATAAAGTGCATGTGGCGTGTTTCTGCTGTTTTGGTCTCACACAAAGCATATAAGGGGTCAGCCAAACCTACATCCTAAGCACACTTTGAAACCCAGAGCTGGGATCCATATGTATGATTGTCCCTCATCCTCACTCTTTGTATGTTGTCCTTTTGTAAACCTCTAGGACAGATGTTTAGTTTGGGACTGGGACAGTGGCAAATGTTGCCTCATGTTGATCACACTATTGACAAATAGCCTCCTATTGATGTTGCTGGTGCCTTGATGGTCTTACATGTTTGTTTTCCTAATCTTATGTATAAGGTGATTCAGGATACCCGCTGCTGCCGTGGCTCTTGACGCCAGTACTCCGGCCCCAGGATGCCTCCCAGGATGCCTACAACTGTGCGCACCGCAAGACCAGGGCTGTGGTAGAGAGGGCCTTTGGTCTTTTGAAGACTAGGTTTCGTTGTTTGGATCATACCGGGGGCGCCCTGCAATATGATCCGAAAAAGGTCATAGACATAATAATGGCCTGTGCTGTTCTTCACAATTTTGCTATTTCACAACGGGTCCCCCGATATGTAGAATTTGCTCCCTCTCCACCCAGCGAAGACCAGGAGGAGTCATTTCTGGACACACACAGTAGTGTGTCTGGCCAAAGTGTGCGGACTAATTTGATCGCGACCCATTTTGCTTAATGTAACCTGTATTGGCCTTTGTTTAACATTGTGTTGTTGATTTAGTTTTATTTCCCTTTGTGTATGTTTCGTTATGTTTGTGGTGTTCAAATAAGTAATAAAGTAATTACTCACCACAGGCCTAATGCTTTCCAACTCTCTTTTTTGGATGTGTGAACTGTGTGAATGTCCAAGTATATATTTCTCTGTGACACCCAAAAAAGAGACAATAAAATTTAGGAGCCACAGGTGTCTTTAACTGTTTATTTGTAAAAAATAAGAGCTCCAACTTGGAGTTGCTGCTCACTCCAATTTGGTCAAAAAATTGAGGTAACACAAAGGATTAATGGTTAGATCAACCATGGCAATAATGAAAAAAAAACAAACAATCCTGGTTGGCCACATTTGGCCCTGCCACAGGTGTAAACCTGGTACAGGGGTAGAAGCTTGAGTGGCACGTTCAGTGAGGATTCAGATATGGCCTTGGCTAGTGGCCTACCTCACCACTCTAAGGAGCTATATGGGCGCAAATCAAAAACACACAACCCAAGGCATACACCAAGGGTATCTTGGTTTGCCTCACCAGACAAGTCAATACAGGGGGGATTAAGAGCAAAGATGTTGTACAGATTCATGTTGTGGAGACATTAATATGGGTGATGGCCATAGTACCCAGGTGGTGGCCCTTGCTGATTGGCCCGAACGTGGGCCTGTGTGGCATTCTGAATCTGCAACTGGTCCAAAATGTTGCGCATGATATTTACCATTTCACCCCTGTAGGCACGGTTGTCATTGTTGGCAGTCTCCATGTGGCTGTTGAGGGTCCTCAATTCGTTCTGCACAGCCTGTAATGTGGTATTTAGGTTCTCGATCCGGCCATGCAGTGCCTCTCGGTTTAGTTGGTTTTGCTGCTGGAAGGTCACCCTCTCGTGGTGCCATGCGTCCAACATTGCCATGCCCCTCCCCTGGTTGCGCCGTAGCGGATTCCGCCTCCCCAATCCCCTGGTTCGGGGTCGTGCCGAGGCTGTTGGCCTGGGCCCCTCAACAGACACAGGCATGCTTTCACTATCCTCAACAGCAGAGACAACACTGGGGACTTGACTGTCAGTCTGTGCATGCTGGCCATCATGTGCAGCCACCATGCTGCCAGATTCCCTCTGCTGCTGCTGAGTTGGTGGTGAAACATTTTGGACCAGTTGCAGATTCTGGGCCAGGGGTAGATCTTCAGAAGGGCACATAAAGGATCCATCCTCCTCCAGCTCCTGGATTTCATCCATGAGTGTGTGGGTCTGTATGGACAGAGACAAATTAGATGTTAGCTTGCCCACTACATATGTCAATCTGTTAGTAGTAACATGCAAAGTAACATGGCTAAACGACATTTGCTCAATAAACTTACCGAATATATCGGTTCCTCCCTCCTAGGCTGCACGGAAGTTGACGGCATGTCCACACTGGCAGTGGATTCCACAGTAGCTGAGCGATGATGGTGGCCTGCATGAGAAGCAAAGACACTATGTAAACACACACCTATGCATTGTTGACGGGTCAAAAGACATATGCCGAATTAGTTAACGGGTCAAAACTGTCATGGGCACTTCAACAACGGGGCCAAATAAGCTTCAATTTCCATGCCATTATGTTGTTAAATTTTTGGCCTACAACTACTTCCACATTGTTCTACTCAACTAAGCCAAACATTCAAGTTCAGCTTGTTATGTGGCTGACCACATCCCTTAGAGGCCATTAAAGCGGACCTTCACTCTGATTAAGAGTCTAGCTTCTATGTTTCCCACACCCTGTACATACAGATTGACCACATTACAAATCTTCCAACCTGCATCTACTGCATGTTATGAGCCTTTAAACATCAAAGATGGCGGCTTATGGAATCCGCCATCTTATCAGGCAGCCTGCAAACAGTAAGTGCCTCCTGACTGTGCTGCTCTGCATTCTTGGACTGCTGACCTTTCCCTGACCCCAGCTCTGCTCTGTCTGAGCAAAGCACAGCTATAACCCGCCCCCCTGTACCTTATCCCACTCTCCTCTCCTCAGTAAGTGTGATGCTTCGGAGTCAAGATGGCGGCGGCCGTATCCTAAATTGCCGAACAGAGTTGCAGCCCAGTGGTGGAAAGTATAATACATTAGTGACTACACATGTAAAATATATTAATTTTAGATGCTGAGGATTTTTTGGATAAGAGTTTGTGCTTTTCATTAAATCATGGTGAAGGTCCGGTTTAATGGGAAGCCACAAACTTTTACACTCGGGTTCAATGTACATTCACGTCTTGTATGTGGACCAAAAATCAACAGTTAAGTGGCCACACACATGCCACACCCTGGCCCAACACAGAAATCACCTACAAGCCACAGCCTAGGTGCCTGGCTTCCCAGATGTGTTACTGGCTAATTGTGCATGCTCACTAATTGTAAAGGTCACATACATCTTACTCACCTGCAGGACGGGTCGGGGAATCTGTGTCCCTTAGGGCCGCGTGGCCTTCGACGGCGACTGGATGCATCAATCCATAAATCATCTCCTCAGCCGGGGTCAACTTGAGTTTGGAGGGAAAACCTCCTCCAGTTTTCATGCTGCAAAACAGAGTTAGGGTAATTTAGAACCAGGTGGCCAATACAACATCCAGTCTAATCCTAAAGCTAACATTTTTACCTGTCAATCCGCCTTTGATTTTCTTTCTTCCGTGCAGCATATTTGAGGTCCGATATCTTGCGCTGAATCTGTACAACATCCTTTAACTCTTCCCCCGCTGCATTCACTTGTCTGGTTAGGTCTGCCAAGATGTTGGCTCTGCGCTGTTTGGTGGTGTTTTTTGATCTGCGCCCATATAGCTCATCATAAACTAAGGTCAGGCCACTAGCCAAGGCCATAATTTGGGCCTCACCAAAACGCCCACTCAACTGCCCTCTTCGCAATGTGCGCCCGGTTGTTTTGGGTTGTGGGTCCTCCATGGTGTCATCCAAATGGGGTGACATCCTTGGCTGGGTTTGTGGGGTATAATGCAGGGAATGGTGGCTGCCTGGGGATTGGCCTGGACTGGGCAAGGGACTGGGTGTTCTGGCCTGGCTGGCCACAGAAGTCCCAGGTGTTGATGTGGCATAGTAACCTTGCCTTTCCACCTGTGCCGGTGCCAAATGTGGGCGAGCAGGAGAGCTTCGTTCGGAGCCTGAAGTAGTGCTGCCCTTGGAGGTAGTAGGGCGGACCAAGGGTGAGGGCGATCTTGCAGGGCCGGCCCTCTTCTGTTTTTTTTTTGGGCACACTCGTGGTGGGCTGCGGGACCTGGTTCGGCCTCTTTGTGGGCTGCATGGCCTGCTGCGGCGTCTAGGGGGGCTGCGGGACCTGGTTCGGCCTCTTTGTGGGCTGCGGGACCTGGTTCGGCCTCTTTGTGGGCTGCGTGGCCTGCTGCGGCGTCTAGGGGGGCTGCGGGACCTGGTTCGGCCTCGAGGGGGGCTGCGTGGCCTGCTGCGGCGTCTAGGGGGGCTGCGGGACCTGGTTCGGCCTCTTTGTGGGCTGCGGGACCTGGTTCGGCCTCTTTGTGGGCTGCGTGGCCTGCTGCGGCGTCTAGGGGGGCTGCGGGACCTGGTTCGGCCTCGAGGGGGGCTGCGGGACCTGGTTCGGCCTCTTTGTGGGCTGCGTGGCCTGCTGCGGCGTCTAGGGGGGCTGCGGGACCTGGTTCGGCCTCTTTGTGGGCTGCGTGGCCTGCTGCGGCGTCTAGGGGGGCTGCGGGACCTGGTTCGGCCTCGAGGGGGACTGCGGGACCTACTGCGGACTATTGTGGGTGTTGTAGTGGGGCAGGGTGGGGTGGGTCTTCGGACCCTCTTACCCGTTTTTGGCCCAGTAGCCATACTAGCCTTTGTGGCCTGGGTCTTTGGTTTGGCTGCCTGCTCCTTTTTTTGCCCATAGCTGGTAGTTGGCTTGGCCGGCGTTTTGGTACTAGGCCGTAATTTTGCTTTTGGCTGCTGCGACCTGGTTTTGGGCCCTTCGGAAGGCTCCTGCCGTTTGGCTGCCTTCTTCCCCGTTTGCTCCTTTCCAGTTTTGCCCGGAGGTTTTTTGGGTGCCATTTTGATTTTCTCAAATAATCAGCTGGGTGTGCAGGGACCTTTAAGTAAGCAAGCCAGCGTGTGACGTACGTTCGCACGGCCGTGCGGAACCCGCTGAGGCATTGCGTACGTTCGCACGGCCGTGCGGAACGCGCTGGGGCGTTACTTATCTGCTGCCGAGAAAAAGAAGCAAGATGGCACCCACTATCTTCACCCGCCAACAAGAAGAGATCATCATGTTCGTAAGTGTATTCGATGGACTTTTGTTAGATTAGGAAATGCTGCTCTATATGTGAAGGAAGCGCAGGAATAAATGGCTTTGGTTAAAAATGTGATAAACTACATGCACAACCAAAGGCACGCAACACACGTGCCAAACAACATTTAGGCCATATTGTGAAATTAATGAACACTAGAAATGTGTGTGTGTTAATGTAATTACCCCAAAAAATGTTTGGCTGACACATATTGATATGTATTGAGAAGTAAAGTCGATGTTTTCTTTCTGTTTTGTAGACCATGCTGGAGCGCAGGTACGACTACCTGCCCAACACATTTGAAAAACGCCACGTCGCCCTGGAGATAATCTCCACCATCCAACAGCAGACCAACACCACCTTCACCCACACGCAGATCATGCAGCATTGGTCGGACCTCAAACGGCTGCACATGCCCCGGGTGCGGAGGTTCTTCGGAATCCATTTTCCAAGTAAGTAGATTGCGATTGCATGCAATATGTAACTAAGACAGAAGGTAGGACTTTACTTAGAATGCCTTTTCTTTTCTAGTGTTGGAAATGGATTACCGAATTCGCCGCACCCGGAGGCGCAGAGGACGACCAGTGCTGCATGATTCTGCAGCTGGGAGTGAAGGTGGTGGATCTCCAGGGCGACGGGCCGACCCCTCCTCTGTGGCCTCCTCAGACCAGCCCCTGGACCTTACCACAGAGGAGGGGCGGCACAGCGTGGGCAGGCAGTCGTACCCTGCCACGCATGCGGGATCCTCGGGTATGTCACTCTTCATGTCTACACCAAAAAAGAGAATTGCTAGCTCCTGATATCACCAAACTGAATCCTTTATTCTGTATTTGTAGATGTTTCGGTTGCGGGTGAAGTAGTGGGTCAGGAGGCAGCAGATAGGAGCCCACAAGACCCTGGAGAAGGTGAGTGATGTGACCCAGACTTAGCTCAAAACATTGGAGGACTGCGGAATCAGACATCCAAACTAACCATTTGGCCCATGTTTCTACAGGCACTTCTTCACAGCAGAGCCAGGAACCAGGACCTCAGGGTGTTGTCCCCAACGAGCCATCTCTCGGCCACCAACCAAGTAAGTAGTCATGTCATTCTAGAGATTTCGGTCTAAATTCCCATGAACACAAAAACACATAATGCCCTAGTCAATGCCAATATAAGAGGGACCTGTGGCCACTGAATTAGCTTAATTAGTTGCCCAACTGTCCTGTGGCCACTGAATTAGCTTAATTAGTTGCCCAACTGTCCTGTGGCCACTGAATTAGCTTAATTAGTTGGCCAACTGTCCTGTGGCCACTGAATTTGCTTAATTAGTTGCCCAACTGTCCTGTGGCCACTGAATTAGCTTAATTAGTTGCCCAACTGTCCTGTGGCCACTGAATTAGCTTAATTAGTTGCCCAACTGTCCTGTGGCCACTTACTAACCTTAATTCCTGTGATTAATCATATGTGCATTATACTTAATTTGTTTCTTTAAATACATTAATTACACAGGTGATAAACATGTATTGTTCTCCGAATAATTAGAATTTCTGATTTTTGGGAAGGGACCACAAGACAGCGACTTGCTGATATCAATCGGAGGGTCCTTGAGTTGGTGGCCGATCTGCAGGCGATGCGGGACACGTTGGGGACAACAGAAGAGGAAGACTAGTGTCCTGGTTCCTGGCCCTGTAGATTTGTAAATAGTTGTATTTGTACATAGTTTGCTTGGTTAAACACCAACTTTCTTTGTATATAGTTTTCTGGTTTTTAAAAAGTTGTAAATTGTATATAGTTTTTAAAGTTTTTAACAAAAACAGTGTATATATTTTGAGTAAAGCCAAAACAATTTGTATATAGTTATTAATTTTTTTGGGCCAAAGTTGCCAGAAAAATTTTGCCAACAAATGGCAATTGAGCAATTAAAAACCAAAAAAAAACAAAAAAAATGTTGTCCCATTTATTTGCACACATACATTGAAAAAAAACAAGGGGACAATGACATATTTGAAAATCAAGATTGTGATGTCCGTGAAGTGATTTGGGTAAGTTTTAGGGACCAAAAATGGAAGAAGAACCAAGGCGCTAAGTGATTTGGGTAAGTTTGAGGGTGTGAAAATGGAAGAAGAAACAAGGCGCTAAGTGATTTGGGTAAGTTTGAGGGTGTGAAAATGGAAGAAGAAACAAGGCGCGAAGTGATTTGGGTAAGTTTGAGGGTGTGAAAATGGAAGAAGAAACAAGGCGCTAAGTGATTGGGGTAAGTTTGAGGGTGTGAAAATGGAAGAAGAAACAAGGCGCTAAGTGATTTGGGTAAGTTTTAGGGACATAAAATGGAAGAAGAACCAAGGCGCTAAGTGATTGGGGTAAGTTTTAGGGACCAAAAATGGAAGAAGAACCAAGGCGCTAAGTGATTTGGGTAAGTTTTAGGGACCAAAAATGGAAGAAGAACCAAGGCGCTAAGTGATTGGGGTAAGTTTGAGGGTGTGAAAATGGAAGAAGAAACAAGGCGCTAAGTGATTTGGGTAAGTTTTAGGGACCAAAAATGGAAGAAGAACCAAGGCGCTAAGTGATTTGGGTAAGTTTTAGGGACCAAAAATGGAAGAAGAACCAAGGCGCTAAGTGATTGGGGTAAGTTTTAGGGACCTAAAATGGAAGAAGAACCAAGGCGCTAAGTGATTGGGGTAAGTTTTAGGGACCTAAAATGGAAGAAGAACCAAGGCGCTAAGTGATTTGGGTAAGTTTGAGGGTGTGAAAATGGAAGAAGAACCAAGGCGCTAAGTGATTTGGGTAAGTTTTAAGGGAGGTCAAGGGAAAAGGCAGAAGAGCGCTAAGTGGTTAGGGTGAGCTTTAAGGGAGCTCCAGGGAAAAGGCAGGAGAGCGCTAAGTGGTTAGGGTGAGTTTAGTGATGGAAGTGAAATTATGTAGGCGAACACTTTAATGAGAGAAGTTTGTAGTGCGCAGGCGCAATATCGCAAGAATTTCGTCTGGACAGATACTTTAGGAAAAAATGAAGCAGGATGTAGCGGGAAAATGATAGGATTCGTGTGAGGATACGATGGGAAAAGGGCAAAAACGAAAGGCTACGTTGGTAGTTGGGCAAAATAAATCTGAACCTTTTCGATGGAAAATGACATCCTCGTCTGCGTACTCTGGCATACGAGCACACGGACGCGCTACGGAAGGTTTACGAAGCATGCATAGAATCGATCGAACGTTCATGCGAGAGCGGGAAATTTTGAAAATGTTACGACGTCGGCACCAAACCGAAAGTTTTTTTGTGTCTCTCTGAATCGAGCCTCAAGTTCGGACGTTCCACCGAAGCTGCAGTAATGTGCTCAGAAATTCTCTTTTTCATGGCTCGTGTGGTACAACCAACATATTGGATGTTACAGACCTTGCAGGTTACAAGATAAATAATATTAGACGACATACAATTAATACAACTCTTAATTGGAAAGGTTTCTTGCGTATTCGTTGATGTAAAATGGGAAGTATTTAGGGTATACTTACAAATCCCACATCTAGTACCTGCACATTTAAAAAAACCTTTATGTGCTAACCACGTGGTGGAAACGTCCGCCTGTCTCCTAAAAATAGTTGGCGACAATTTCTGACCCAAAGTTGGGGGTTTACAACTAACAATTCTCACCCCATTCTTCAACACCTCTTTTAATTGGGGGTCACAGTTTAATAGGGGTAAATGTTTATTAACTATCATTTTTACTTGATGAAATTCTTCACTGTATGTGGTGACTAATGTCACCCCACCACTACTACGTGCAGATCCACTGCGTTTGTCTTCTCTATGATCAGGATAAGTTCTATATACTCCTTTCCCTCCATAAGAAGACCTTTCCAACATAATTTGTCTGTTTCTAGAGCTCGCTATATTCCTAGCTCGAGTCAGAATATCTGATGGATAGCCCCGATCTTTTAATCTACCTGTAATTATTTCTAATTCCTCCTCAAATACCTCCTGTTGTGAGCAATTACGGCGTGCCCTGATCATCTCCCCTTAAAGGATGGCCCTGATAGTATGGGCCGGGTGGCAGCTTTTTGCCCTAAGAGTCATATTCCCTGAAGTATCTTTCCTGTATGTTCTAGTAAAAAGTTTATTAGTGCCGGCCTCCACCCCCACAGACAAATCCAAAAATGAAATTGTACTTGGGTTTTGTTCTGAAGTGAATCTGAGGTTTAGATGATTATTGTTTAAGTATTGTACAAATAATAGTATTGAGTCCTCCTCTCCACTCCATATAAAAATCAAATCATCAATGTATCTACCATAAAGTTTGATGTTATCCAGAAATGGGTTATCATGACCATATATAGTCTCCCTCTCCCACCAACCCATATACAGGTTGGCGAGAGAGGGAGAAAATGGGGCCCCCATAGATGCCCCACATCGCTGTAAAATAAACAACAAAAAGTAGTTGTGTGTGAGTAAATACTCCAAGGCCAAGACCAAAAAGATTTTTAGTTCACTAGAATACATGGAATAATTATCCAGATGAAATTGTATGGCTTGTAGAGACAGATAATGCGGAATTATGGAGTAGAGGGAGGATACGTCACATGTCAACCATCTAAAATTATTCTCCCATTGAAAACTCTCCAATTGGCACATCACATCATGTGAGTCCTGCAAATAGCCAGGGAGCCTACGTACCAGGGGCAAAAGGTACGAATCCACCCACTGTCCCAGCCTCTCATTCATCCCCCCAATCCCAGCCACAATAGGCCTCCCAGCCGGGGGGCGTTGTGGTTTATGGATCTTGGAGAGATGATGAAAGACCAGGGCAATGGGGGAAACCACCACTAAAGCATCCGCCTCCCCCTGGCTCAGGACTCCCAGGGCAACGCTCTCATCAAGCAGAGATCTAAGGTCACTTTGGAACCTTTCCAGTGGATTCATTCCTAACTTTACATAAGTATGGGAATCGTCTAATTGGCGAAGGGCCTCTCTCTCATAATCTATGGTATCCATGACCACAATACATCCTCCTTTATCTGCTGATCTAATAGTAATTTTATCATTCCTTGCTAAATGGTCCAAAGCTTTTCTCTCCTCATCTGACAGATTCTTTCTGCATGATTTTAGTTTTTTGGATAATTCCATTAAATCAGCCTCCACTGCTTCCTGGAACACATCCAGGACCGTGGTTCTAGAATTAATTGGATAAAATTTATTATTGGCAAATTTAATCTTAGGAGGGGGTGGAATCTTAGTCGGACCCTGGTCTGACAAATTTTCAAGCCATAAACAGGGGACTAGCGTCCTGGAAAGAGGAAAGGGTAGAGTCTGGGACTAGTTTCATCCCCATTCCCCTGTCCCATTGACAAAAGATCATCCTCCAAGGACCAAGAAGTATCAGAAAGGAAATGCTTACACAGGGTTAAATTCCTAGCTAGTCTATTAATATCCAAAACAGTAGTAAATACGTGATAAGTAGGTGCAAACGATAAACCTCTAGACAGCAATTTAATCTCAGCAGATGAAAGGGAGTAGGACGATAGGTTGATAACACTTGTTACACCCATGCCCTCCGCTCACCAGATTCCTCCTGGTGTGGACAGGCATGGTGATGGTGGTGGTGCTGCTGCTGCTGTTGGTAGAGGCGATGGTGGCAGAACGTGCACATGACCTGTGTCTTGTTGTCTGTGCACCGCCAAAAATGTCCTCAGTGTCGTCGTCCTCCTCCTGCTCCTCCCACCAGTCACGATCCAGTGGCACCTGTGAACTGTGCTGGGTGCCACCCTGCTGTGAGAGAAAGTCCTCCTCCTCTCTCTCTAAATCCTCTGACTCCTACAAAACTGTCCACTGACTGGAGTACCTGGCCGCTGTTGGCATAGCAACCCACATGTGCACTGCCCTGAAAGTGGGAATGCCGGAAGTGCGTGCACACGCTATACAATTTATGCAGCAGCTTCGGCATCTCTGGATAATGGGCCAGGTAGCTCTGCACCACCAAGCTGAGCACATGCACCAGGCAAGGGATGTGCGTCAACATGCTGGACTTCAGGTGCAAAGACAGTCCACAGCTCCTGGGCAGTGTGGGGTCTTTTGCCCAGACAGATGAGTTTTAGCACCGCATGCTGCCGTTTCACCATGGCTGTACTCAAATTGGTTTTGCAGGGGCTGATCTGACTGCATGGAGAGGAAGGCAACAGCGCCACAGAGCTTCCCGCCTCAGTCCCAGACACCACTACATTGACCCAGTGGCCAGTTAGAGAGATGAACCGCCCATGCTTACTTGTCCATGTGTCAGTGGTGATGTGGACACTGGAACTCATGGCATTGCATTTTCTTTATAACCTGTTGGTGCAGGGCAGGGGTGGCCTGGCGAGAAAAGTAGTGCCGGCTGTCCCTACCAAGCACAATGGGAGCATTTAAAAGGCCAGCAATTTGGAAATGCTCGCATTCAGGGTGAGGGCTCATGGGTGAGATGGGGCACTTTCTCTCCAAAATTTGAGGGATGGAAAGCTGAATGCCTCTCTGGGGTGGTGTGGACAGGCTTGGTGATGGTGCTGCTGTTGGTAGAGGTGATGGTGGCACAACATGCGCATGACCTGTGTCGTGTTGTCTGTGCACCGCCAAAAATGCCCACGCTAGGGAAAACCTTTGAGGCAGCTTTGGCATACTCAGTCCCTGGGCTTATTGGGCATTAGTAGCAGTGGGCTGACAGCTGATGGTTTGCAACCTTCTTCGTCTTCTGCTGGCTGCCTGGGGTTGTGTGACCACAATCTCTTCCTGCAAACTCTAATGACCTTCAGTCCATGTTGGGTTTAGAACCTAATCATCACTCCTGACATCCTCTTCCACCCCTTCCTCCACAGAGCCTCAACAATGCAGAAAGCTGCAGCAGTCAGCACTAGGGTTTCATCATCATCGTAGGTGCCCTGTGAGGGTCTGCTGGCTATGTCCTTATCTTCCAACAGAGGTTATTTGGCAGAGAGGCAGGTGGATGGCCCACAGTATCCCAGCTAAGAGTGTCATCATAGAGCATTAGTGACTCCAAGATTTGTGGCTGGGATGGCCTTGCTGATTTTAAAGAAGAACATTGGACAATCTGGGAAGTTCTCAAAAACTCCCCAAACAACACCATCAGGACCTGGTCATTTAGAGGTCTGTTGTTCCTCTTTAAGGGGGGTGAGGTGGAGGGCTCAGCACTCTTGGTAGAATTGGAGTGGGTGAAAGCCAATCCCATGGAACTGGCACCACCGCGTGGCATATAAACTATGACTGCCTCAACTTGTTCTTGACTCACCACTTTGCCAGCAGAATTGGGGGGGCTACACACATAAGTTCCAAACCCTGGCACCTACTTGCACCAGAGGAAGTTGTATCAAGGATGAAAGACGTCCTCTGTCTGTAGTGCCTGCTCCTTCACCAGCAGAAGCACCATGGCCACACCCCTGTCCCTTATTTGCTGCTTTCTGCATTGTGCAGTTACAGTGTCCCAAAATGGACAAAAAAAAAATTAACAGGAAAATACTCCACTAATACTTATTATTAAACAGCAGTGACACCCAAGCGGTCTGAACAAGTGGACACTCAGATACTATTTGTTATTTAACAAAAAAACAGCCTGATGTGGCCTGAACAAACACTCAATTACTATTTGTTATCAAACAAAAAAATGCTTGTTATAGCCTCAACTACTCTTTCTATCCCTCACCCCAGCAGCTGTTAAATAAACAACAAATAAATAAACAACAAATAAACAATAAATATCCTGAAAAGGACACTATTGTTTTTAACAACAACCTCTGTATGCCTTCCGCCAGCCGCTGTCCCTAAATAAATTACCTGAAAATTACAATAGTAACCTATCTGTCCCTAAATCCACAGGGGACATCTCCCTATCTAATGCAGAGTGCTCTGTGAGTGGCGGGAGATGGACCCTGCCTTTTATACGACGGGGTCACGTGTCCCGTTTAGCCAATCACAGCCATTCCCAGAATGCTAGGGCAGCAAAAAGGTTGATTGGCTGCTGTTTGTGGGTTCGGGCCAAACACAGAACTCAGACACGGATTTCGGTTTGAAATCCGTGTTCAGGGACCCAGGTCCGCTCATCCCTATTCACCAGCACATTGGATTCCCTGGTAAATGCTAGCATACCTAGACATGTTGTGGGGCCCCTTCCTTCCATCTCTTTATTTTTATTTTATTTTATTCTTCATTCATTGCTCTTTTCCATCTTTTTTTTTTTTTGTCTGTCTTAATTATTGTCTAAATGTGAAGGTGTGTGTGTGTGTGAATGTGTTCGGGGAAACCTAAGGTCTGGCCCTGTCTGGTTCGAGAATATTAGAATGGATAACATATTTATTATTTTAGTGTTTATTAGGTGGTGTCATCTGTAAATACTGTAATTGACAGTCTCTAGAAATCAGCTTTACATTTCAGCCACTAGAGGGCACTATATACCTACAAGTGTTAGCTGTGAGAACAACAGATCCAGAAGTGAGAAAGTGCCTGTTTGTGAAGGATCACGTGTTTACAAGTGCTTATAAATGTTTATGACACGTCAGTGTTTTATATCTGAAGAACATTGAATCACACTGGGTATGTAAAGTAAGTCTGTCATCACCTAAATATGGGAGCAGCCAAATAAAAGTTGTAAAACTCCACCTTTGAGCTGTTAATCTGCTCTCCTCATCCTTCTCCATCATGTAGCCAGCGGCTGTGGAGTTTTTAAATGATCGCTATGATAAGTAATTCTTCACAAGAGTCCTGGCAGTTGCTGTGATGACATTTAGTGCATTTAAAGAGCAGTGTTTGGGTGGAGTAAACGACTTCACATAATCATGTATATCATGTCCAGGCAAAAACAATAAGCACCACATACTCACCTATATTCCCGTGCAGCTGATCCGCACTATTCCAGGGGGTTTGACCTCATCTTTAGATCCAGAGCCAAGGACACACCCTATATAATGTAGTAAATGGAGCGGGAGCAGGCAATCATGAGATGGGCGGATGACAGACATTCAGCTACAGGCTGCCGATATGGTGTGAACGAGAATGCCAATGCCGGTAAGTTTCAAACTACTGGCATTGTGAGAATCAGCCAAGAAGGAATGCAGGTGTCTATTGTTTATTGTGTTTAACCCTTTAACTGACAGCCTGCCTAGAGTTTTTGTCACCATCTGTTGCCAGACCATTTTTCACTGTTTTGCACTACACATGTTCAGCTGTGATTTTTTAAGGGATTACCCAGGACATTGATATATAGTTTTCTTCAGCAGAGTCTGGGCTTTAACGTGTTTAACTTGTGCAGTATTTTTGCCCTATAAGACGCACTTATTTTTCCTCAAAAGTAGGGGGGGAATGCCCATGCGTCTTATCGGGCGAATGTAAAAAAAAAAAAGTAAACTCACCCGTTACCGGCGCTCCCAAGTTGCTCTCGGGGCTGCCTGCCACACTTTGCCACAATTGTCTCATTTATTTTAATGAAAACATTTATTTTATTTAAACTGGACCAACAGCCTGGCACAGTTGGAAAAGGAAGGTAGTGGCCATTTTGGAGCTTCCTCTTCCAACTGACATAGCAGAAATGCACAGTAGCAGGAAGCCCAACACAACTTCCTGTTTGCAGGTGGCTTGCAAGCCCATAAGCAGCCATCTTGTTTTTAAAATTTATCCCGATAGGTGTTAGAAAAATTATTTTTCATGAGCAGCAATCTAAATTGCCCTGGGGAGGAATGCATATGTTTGTTGTGTTGGTCTTATTTAATTCATTTACGACGGTTGGTCTGGTTTAAGAAATATTGCACATTAATAGCAAGGTGACTTGCCAGCCCCCTAAGGCTTGTGAACTGGAATAGGGATCTCCTAGATCCCTTATCAGTTCACAAAGGGTTAAATGTTAAAAAAACACACAGACACAGAATAAAAATATTTTATTATAATTTTTTTAATACTTACCTTGCATCCATCCCGGAGCACTGTGTCCCCTGCTGATCACTTTGGCTTCTGCTCTCCTGCTGCTGAAAACCTTTTATACCTGCTTGGTGACATGTAACAAAGGATTAATTTTTTGGTGCATTTTAGGGGTTAAAAACACTTAAAAATACCCCAAAAATGGCATGCGGTCCCCCCTACCCAGCATAACCAGCCCAGGGACCAGCTATGGGGGCTTGCTGAACATGGTGAAGAGGCCAGCCTTGGTGGCCCCCTGCCCTGCAGGCTACAGCTCCGCACAACCTTAATGGCCCGGGCTCTTCTGCCCCCACGGCTTTGGGGAGGCAGGTAATGGGGGGGCTCGGGTTAATGGCAAGTGACCCGCTAGCTGTAGGTGACTTGCCCCTGCCTTGCAGGCTACAGCTCCGCACAGCCTTAATGGCCTCGGGCTCTTCTGCTCCCAGCCCAGGCTTTGGGGAGGCAGGTAATGGGGGGGGGCTGGGGTTATTGGCAAGTCATCCACTAGCTGCAGGTGACTTGCCAGCCCCCTAAGCCTCGTGAACTGGTATAGGGGTCTCATGGATCCCTTAGCAGTTCACAAAGAGTTAGGTGTAAAAAATCTGAGGCCCCCCGGGGTGAAGAGGAGCCCAGTCAGATTGATCGAGGGGTCAGATGAGTGTCTTTTTTTATTTTTGGCCGCTAGCAAAGGGGAAAGCCAAGTACGTAAAATTTACGGAAGGAAATGTTACGTAGCTGCCGTTAGAAGAGTTAAAACAGACCAAAACATTTTAACTAGCATCCCCTGAATTGCTCCCCCAATGAAGAGTAACTTTTGCCAATTTTCACTGTTGCTGCTTCACTCCGCCAATGATGTCATTGCCACACTTCTGCAATGACTGATCTCCTGCCATCTTACAGAAAGGGACGGCAAAATAAAAAGTGGTCGAGGACTATTTGAAAAGCAAAAATATCCATTTCTAGTTCTACACTCTAAGAAGAGAGTATCGACAGGGTTTTTGGCCAAATGTATTTCACAAGTTGGGCTTTTGGTCCGCTTTAAGGTCGGAAGTAATAACTTCAATGACAACAAAATGGGATACTCATTTTACCCACAGCCACAGGCAGACATGCTTAGTGCTCTGTCCTCCCCATAAGCTATACGCTCTGAAATATTCCCCTGATGCTTCTTTTGCAATAAATGGATGACACTGTGCAAAGACACGGTGATTGACCTGCGGGCGTCACACAAGGCACCCACTCAGAAATCGAAAGGTTTCTAAATGGAGGAGCAGCCGGGACCTTCTGTTTGTTTCTTTTTGTGTTTAAAAACCCTTTAACATCCTATGATAAGCCACGGGCCTAGACCAAACCCTTCAACCTGTAAACAGGTTTCCAAAGTTGACATCCCTGTACAGGAAACATGATTCAGCACAGTTCCAGCTCCTGAAACTCCACCCCTTTTCTCTATGGGGTCCAGCCAGGCTTTTCAGCTCTTAGGCAGCCAGCCGTAAGCTAAGAGCTCTCAGTGTTGCTGACCAAGTAGACAAATGTGTCAAGCTATTTAGGTTTTTTTCTAATCCCAAAGCCAAACACAATCATGCCTCCTTCTTTTATTGCAACACAATCAGTAAATGTCAGTGCGCTATGTTATATATTATATGTTAAATTGTGCAGTCTGAAAAGGGTAGGTCACTGTCCCTTTAACGTACTACAATAAAGTGCAAGTGTTTAGCATACACCAATCTGCGCAATAGATGTGTCAATCTCTAAGGCTTTAGCCTGGTCACCTGACTGGTTACCACCACCATTATGAGATGTCAAGATGTTACTGTGGGGGGAGGGTGCAGTTGACGCCGCTATTACACTATCCAACCTATAACAGGCTCGGAGGATGTGATGAAACGCAAATCAGCCAGAAAGGACACTGGTGTATGCTGAACAGTTACACATTCCCCTTAATTTATTGTTTAAACACCAGGTATAGGGGCTAGTAATGCAGGGCTAAGTGACACCCCTGAAATAACATGGGTATGGGTAATTGGGCAGGAGGTATCAGCATGCCAGCTCCTTACCCTTTGAACTGCTCTAGAGATCACCTGAACAACTTCCTCCTCCTGCCCAGTGTCTGCTTAAGAGAATCCCCTTTATACCCCTTCACTGCCACATGGATGGGAGTCACAAGAGACTTCCCATTTCCGGTGATTCCCCCCCTCCCTGGAGGCCTGGGAATCCCCCTGGCAGGATGCAAGCTGGTGGAAGATGAGTCACTGATGGAGCTGCTGGAAGGCGCATGGCACTTGATGAAGAAGCCAGAGGTAAGTATAGTGTATTGTAGTTTTTTTTCACTTTTTTCTTGGAGTTTTTTCTTTTTTTTTTAACTGGTAACGAGGAATCCTACACTAGTTCAAAGGGTAGGGGGTTTGGCAAACCGATACCCCCCACCTGATTACCCTCAACCCTACTGGCCAGGGGTGTCTGGATGAGCCCAGTGCTCATTAACATGGACCCAGTGCATTTTAAGGGCTGGAAGAGAACCTGAATAATTCCGAGGGGCATAAGGGCTGCCTAATGCGGGTGGGGGGAATTTTCTCATCTCTTTCATTCCGGGGCACCACCAGTAGTAACCTGTGGGTTACTCTCAGCCATAGGCGTGGCCTGCAAGATAGAAAAAAAATAGCTCCCCTCGGCCTATATAGGGCAGGCTTTGGCACGATCTCCTCGGTTCTTTTCTTGTAGTCGCAAGGGAGTGTGAAGTCTGTTTTTTTTTTTAGTTACAGTGCCGTCTGGAAGCGGGGGATTTGACTCCGTCTGTCTCCCAGGCCCTCACCAGCTGCAGCATTTCTGGGGACCCTTGTTAGATGCCTGTAGTCAGTTCCTATGCTAATAGCGTGGGATTGTGCAGAATGAGGGGGCGCCCATAGGTCCAGGTAAGCATGCCGGGGCTCAGACCCAGTTGGATGCTGCAGCAGGGTACCTGAGCTCTGGGCCTTGCATGGTGGCCCTGCTGTGTGTCTCCCACTGGGCCCCGGTCCCTCTACCCCTCTGGGTCATCAACCCCCATGACTCCATGACACCTTGCGAGAGACGCAGTCTGCCTTTCCCATGGCTGCTTGGTGGGACCTGAGCTAGGTGGCCGGCCTCCCTGGTTTTAGTGTGTTTGTGATTACTACTGCTGGCAGCCGTGCTGGTCAGAGCTCATTCATGGTTCGGCTTCCAGCATTTAAGTGGGAGACGGCCTTGTTGTGAAGAGGGAGTGGCCACTGGCCATACAGCTTGCCTGTTGGCTAACTCAAGAAGGGGCAGGCCGGCCTGTGACGTCGTGGCTATGGCCCACTCGGCCATAGAGGACAGGAGGTGGGGCGAGACAGCCACATTTGCGAGGTCCGTGGCTCTATCCTCCTTCTTCTCACTAATAGCATGAGGCAGCCTCATCTTGTGTGGTGCCCAGAGGTGCTTACTGACCTCCCCTGGATGCACTACCGGAGCCTCAGGATGGCCTGGTCTAGAAGGCCATGGGTGGGAAGTCGACTAGGTTGGTGATTCTGCTGGTTCTCAGGCATTGGTCTGCCCAGCTTTGGGGCCTTCCGATCAGGGTACAGTCGGACAATTCCATGGCTGTGGCCTACATAAACCATCAGAGGGGTACCAGGAGCTGGCAGGCATTCCAGGAAGTTTCCACGTTACGTGCATCACGTGGTTCACATTCCAGAGGTGGAGAATCTGCAGGGCGATTATTTGAGCAGGGAGATGGTGGACCAGGGGGAATGGTCACTTAACCAGGATGTGTTTCAAGCCCTCTGCAACCAGTGGGGAGTGCCGGAGGTGGACCTCTTCGCATGTCACATATCGGAAGGGTGCGAGACCCCCTGGCCACGGCGGTCGACGCGATGACCATTTCCTGGTCAGGGTACAGTATTACTTGGCTGCTACTCTAGATAAAATAATAAATAATTTGCTGCTTTTTGCTGCCTTATAATAACAGAATGAAAAACATAATAATCATAAAAGCATTATTGTACAGTCCAAATCTAATACTAAATTAGAGTTGGCTGACAAATGATGCCCCTGAAGCATGTCTCCTATTAAAGATAGCGCTGCCGCACGTGTGTGTATTGGGTTATTCTTGGCTATTAAGAGGTAGGTAAAGTTAGTTTAGTACCCTTGTGAACCAAGACCCTCGGTGAGGGTTTTGGTCCACTTTGGTTTTATCCTAACAGCATGTGGGCATCTCCATGCCAGATTAGCGCCCCCTAGGAAACCAAGACAGGCCAGCTTCCATGTTCACCCGGCTCATGTTGTAACCATCAGTAGCCAAACCAGTTTAAAAGTGGCACACTGATGAGCAAGCCCACAGAGTGGATATGTGGGTATTACCAATGTTCAAACTGGTGTCTGTGGGGAAATTGAGCATCTGAGATTAATTTATGCAGTGATTGTTATTCAAGGTGAATCAAAAGCCTTTTTTTGCCCCACCCTCCCTGCTACTGGCTCAACTGTGGCCTGGTTAAAAAATAAAAAAAAAAGGTTTTCCTTCTGCCGAAGCCATGCCCTCTGGCAGTTTTGGGATTGCCTATTGGCTGATCTCAAGGCTGCTGGGTGAAGTGCGCCAGCCAGATGGCCGCATTCCTGTGGAGTGTGTGCTCACACAATTCTGGCGAATCTGAATGGCTGAGTACTGGTACTTGCACAGCTGCAGGGAAGCCGGGGACGCAGGTGCAGGCAAACATAGTGTTGTGGGAGCCGCCAGTAAAGGTGAGTTTACGGTTGACCCTGGGAGTTTCACACATAGAAACATAGATAGAAGGTTGACGGCAGAAGGAGACCATACGGTCCATCTAGTCTGCCCTTATGTGTATACTGTATGTTCTCTTTATCTTAGGATAGGTGTGTGCTTATCCCAGGCATGTTTAAATTCAGTGACTATTGATTTTTCAACTACCTCTGCTGGAAGTTTGTTCCAAGCATCTACTACTCTTTCTGTAAAATAATATTTTCTAACATTGCTCCTGATCTTCCCCCCGACTAGCTTCAGGTTGTGCCCCCTTGTTCTATCATTAAGCTTCTTCTTAAAAACACTTCCCTCCTGAACCTTATTCAATCCTTTCACATATTTAAAGGTCTCAATCATGTCCCCCCTCTCCCTTCTTTCCTCCAGACTGTACAAATTAAGTTCTTTAAGTCTCTCCTGATAAGTTTTAAGTTTAAGTCCTTCTACCATTTTTGTTGCCCGCCTTTGGACCCGTTCTATTTGAATAATGTCTTTTTGCAGGTAAGGTCTCCAGAACTGCACACAGTATTCTAGCTGTGGCCTCACCAGGGCTCTATACAGCGGCATCACAACCTCCCTCTTCCTACTGGTGATGCCTCGAGCTATGCAGCCGAGCATCCTGCTTGCTTTTCCCACTGCCTGGCTACACTGTCCACTCATCTTGCAGCTATCAGTAATCAGTACCCCTAAATCTCTCTCCTCCGAGGTCCTGGATAACACAGTACTGCCCATACGTTACTCAGAGCAGGGATTCCTTCTACCCAAATGCATGATTTTACATTTAGAGACATTAAACTCTAGTTTCCACAGTTTTGACCATCTATCCAGTAAAGCTAAATCATTTTCCATGTTGCAGACACCTCCAGGAATATCCACCCTATTACTAACCTTTGTATCATCAGCAAACAGACAAACTTTTCCTACCAAGCCTTCTCCTATGTCACTTACAAATATATTAAAAAGAATGGGGCCCAGGACAGAGCCTTGCGGCACACCACTTGTAACTCGCCTTTGTTCAGATTGCACACCATTTACAACCACACTCTGATACCGATCCCTCAGCCAACTGGAAATCCACTGAACTATCCAGGGATTGAGTCCTACCTTCAATAACTTATCTATGAGCTCCTTATGTGGTACAGTGTCAAAGGCTTTGCTAAAATCCAGATAGGCGATATCCACAGCACCACCTTCATCTAACACTTTAGTGACATTGTCAAAGAAATCAATAAGATTGGTCTGACATGATCTGCCCTCAGTAAAGCCGTGCTGTTTTGGGTCCAATAGGTCATTCATTTTTAGATGGGAAATTATCTGTTTTTTTTAAGAGTGTTTCCATTAATTTGACCACTATAGATGTTAAACTAACTGGCCTGTAAATTACTGGCTTCTTCTCTACTCCCCTTTTTATGGATTGGTACGACATTGGCCATTCTCCAATCATCTGGAACCTCACCAGTTGAAAGGGAATGGTTAAGTAAATCAGTCAGAGGGGCTGCAATCACAAACCTAAGTCCCCTTAGAACTCTGGGGTGGATTCCATCTGGACCCATCACCTTACTTACCTTTAGATGTGCCAGCTCGGATAGGACATCAGCCTCCAGAAACTCCGTAGCTGTGCCCTCCCAGCTGGATGCTGTGCTATGGCCATGCCTGCTACTATCTGAAAATATCGAACAAAAGTAGCTATTCAGATGGTCTGCCACAGCCTTATCTCCGTCAATATATTTATTTTCCCTATTCCTAATTTTTGAGACTGCATTGTTTTTCTTCTTTCTGTCACCAATATATCGGAAAAAGGTTTTATCTCCCCTCTTCATAGATTTGGCCATTTCTTCCTCCTTTTGCCCTTTAGCAGTCCTTATAATTAGTTTTGCTTCCCTCTGTTTAATTTTATACGCCTCTCTGTCAGCTACACTTCCACTTACTTTATACTTCTTATAGGCAGACTTCTTATCTTTTATGATAGTGCTGACTTCCCTAGTAAACCATAATGGTTTCTTCTTCCTTTTATTCTTGCTAGTTTGTTTCACATATTGCTTAGTTGCCTTAGTGGCCATTTTTAATAGTGACCACTGGGCACTCACTTCTGCTACTCTGTTCCACTCACCTAATTTTCTTTCTACATACTCCGCCATTTCCTTGAAGTTTGTCTTCCTAAAGTCTAGCACTTTGGTTCTGGTGTGTGATTGCACAATGTCTGTTTTTATTCGGAACCATAAGCATTGATGGTCACTGGAACCCAGATTTTCTTCAACTCTGACCTCGGACACCAGATCCCCATTGGTCAGAACTAAGTCCAGAATGTTATCTCCTCTAGTTGGCAATGTCACAAGTTGTTTTAGAGACACTTCATTAAGTGCCTCTAATATAGTCCTGCTCTTGCATGTCGATGCACTTGGGATATTCCAGTCCACATCAGGCATGTTGAAGTCACCTGTAATTACAACGTCCCCCTTCTCTGCCATTCCACTGATTTCATCTATTAACAGGTTATCTAGATCCTCAGATTGTCCAGGGGGCCTATATATCACACCAATTCTGACCACAGCTCCCTCCTTAGTCTGCATGGTAACCCAGAGAGTTTCTAGTTCATTATGCGTATGCTGAATTATTGTTGATTGAAGTGTAGTCTTGACATAAATGGCTACTCCACAGCCCTTTCTATCCAATCTGTCTTTTCTGTACAATGTGTAACCGGGTATGGCTATCTCCTTGGCACACCGGAATGGGATGCCCCGGAGGCAGGCTAGCAGCCGGCGCTGGAGTCTTTTAGATTCCAGGGCCAGTCCGGTAGTGTTTTGAGCTGCTTTATTGTCCAGACTGATGCAAAATTAGTAAATTGTTGTAGTTTTATGGCAATTTACTTCGATTTTTTCATTAACTTCTGTTTTTTTATTGAAATAGCTTTTGATTTTAGTAAATGTGACCTTTTAATGATGTAGATTCAACTAATGACAATTTTCAGTTCTGTACCTATAAAATGCATTGAATAAAAAAAAATGTTGAAATTGCATAATAATTAGTGCATTTAGAGTATATACTATTATCATTGGGAGGTTTGTTCAATCACATTTAGTTATTATTCAGCTGATGGCTTGGAAATTATACTTACTGGTCATTTGCATCCACCATTTATAAAATAATATAATAAAATAAAAAAATATAATTTGCATAATTTGGAGGTGGTGATGTATTCACATGAGGATATGGGGTTAGCCATGTGGTTTACTGATAACGGGCAGGCTGATTCATCACTAACGCCAGGTAGCGACAGATGAGCATCTGTAGCAGGCCCGCTAGTAGTCACTGTGCTCAGCCGTGGGTCGCTACTTTATAGCGACTCAGTCGCTGTTCGGTAATGTTGAATACATTGTGAGGATTCGCTATTTGACCTGTACAGCGCTGTATGGGAGCGAATGTTAGCGACTGCTTATAGCGACCGACTCACACCATAGGCTCGATTCAGAGAGCCAAAAATATACTTTCGTTTTAGTGCCGATCTGTTTTTTTTTGGAAATGTTTCCGCTCTCGTATGAGTGTGCGAGCGATTCTATGCATACATTGCAATCCTTCTGTAAAGTTTCCGTCCGTTCGTATGGCAGAGTACGAATACGAGGATGTCATTTTCCAGCGTGACTTTTCCGTTTTTTTCACATGTTACAACGTAGGCTTTCGTTTTTGCCCTTTTCCCATCGTATCCTCCCACGAATCCTTTAAGTTTCCCGTTAGTTTCTGTTTCCCTTTTTCAATAAATAATCGTCCAGATGGAAATCCTTACGATCTTGCGCCTGCGCACTACAAACTTAACTCATTAAAGTGATCGTCTACATATTTGCCACCCTCACTTCTACTACAATGTTTAGCTAAACCACTTAGCACTATCCTCCATCTTCCCTTTTGGACCCTTAAAGCTCCCCCAAACCACTTCGCGGTTAGGTTCTTCTTCCATTTAAGGTCCCTAAAACTTACCCAAATCACTTCTCGGTCATGTGAATATTCATCTTTAAATATTTCTGGGCCCATTAGTTTTGTGTTAACGTATTTTTTAAATGAAATGACACTGAAATTATCCGATTTGCTTCCGTTCATCAAAAGCGCATTCCCGAACGTTCGTACGAATGAAAAATGAAGGAAAAAAAGTAAGAAAATGACAAACACCCACTAAAACTTTCACAGACAGCTACGGAAGTGCAGACGAATGTGTCTCTGAATCGAGCCTCATATTAGCTTTTGCTTTTTTTTTCCTTCATTTTTCATTCGTACGAACGTTCGGGAAAATGCGTATATGCGCTTTCAATGAACGGAAGCAAATCGGATCATTTCCGTTGGTTCGGATCATTTTCCAAACAAAATCTGATATTTTTCGTTCGTTCAGTTAACTTACATTGTTGGGATGGGCTTACGTCTGATTCAGAGAGCTGATTTCCGACGGACCACCACCCTATAAATCCGTTTAATTTCCGATCCACTTACGGGACCTTTGAGGGCTCGGATTGCTATTGTTGAACATGTTTTGCGGCTATGTGGAGGAGTCTGCGCGCCTTTAGCACCAAGGCATTGCATGTATCAGCATGGCCGAGACCATAAATTGTATAGCAATGCATACCTGAATCAATACATTTCATGTATGCCTTATAGATGCATTTTAATGCTGACCTAAATTAGTCCTTAGCATGTAAACATTTATTTTCCCACACATCCATATAATTGCTATTTTTTTTAGACTTATGTCCTTTGTGAATTATATTTGGATTGTTGAACTTGAATCTTAATTTGTTGTAGGAGTTATTGTTTTAGTCGGTTACCTTTGCTTTGTGTAATTATTTTATATTTGGTTGCAGGAACCGCAAGATGTGCCACTCGCACAACATACAAGCAGTGTTTGGTCCAGCTATGCGATTCCTCAGTGTTCTTGCAGGGCATCCAGGGTCGTCGTATGATGGTTATATATTGCAGAGCTCTGGCTTATTTCGTCAGTTTGAGTCAGGAGAATTATCTGGTGGATGGCCCCAGGGTAAGTTTGCTCACATTCCATCAATCCATTTTCACTGTATGGCAATGAATATAGTTGATGACTCATGTCTTAACCTATGGCTGTTTTTAGCCCTTGATGACATGTTAAACAATATTGTAGCTTAGAATGTGTATTTTATGTTAGTATTTTTAAATTCTTTCAGGGGATTCTGGATATCCACTCCTGTCCTTGCTCCTGATGCCCGTTCTTTGCCTGCAGAATGTGGGCCAGGGGTTCTCTAATCGGGCACTATGCAAAACCTGGGCCGTGGTGGCGAGGGCCCTCTGGCTTTTGAAGTCCAGATTTAGGTGTTTGGACCATACGGGGGGGGGGGGCACTGCAGTATGACCCCAACAAGGTTATACCAATATTTTAATTTACGTTTTTTAACAGGGACCACACGTGCCAGAGTGGCACAACTTAGTGTCAGGGTCCTTCAGTTGGTGGGCGAGATGCAGGAGCTGCGCAACTCGTTGGGGAACACAGATGAAGAATAATGTTCTGTGGGCTGCCATTGCTATGTATTTTGTTTTTTATAGTTGTAAAAATTTTAAATTTTAAACATTTTTAAAAATTTTATATTTTATGATGGAATCAAAAAAAATGTTACAGTGTCATTTCATTTACAAAATACATTAACACAAAACTAATGGGCCCAGAAATATTTAAAGATGAATATTCACATGACCGAGAAGTGATTTGGGTAAGTTTTAGGGGGCTAAAATGGAAGAAGAACCTAACCGCGAAGTGGTTTGGGTGAGCTTTAAGGGTCCAAAAGGGAAGATGGAGGATAGTGCTAAGTGGTTTGGGTGAGCTTTAAGGGTCCAAAAGGGAAGATGGAGGATAGTGCTAAGTGATTTAGCTAAACATTGTAGTAGAAGTGAGGGTGGCAAATATGTAGGCGAACACTTTAATGAGTTAAGTTTGTAGTGCGCAGGCGCAAGATCGTAAGGATTTCCGTCTGGACGAATATTTATTGAAAAAGGGAAACAGAATCTAACGGAAAACGTAAAGGATTAGTGGGAGGATACGATGGGAAAAGGGCAAAAACGAAAGCCTACGTTGTAACATGTGAAAATGAAACGGAAAAGTCACTCTGGAAAATGAAATCCTCGTATTCGTAATCTGCTTTTTTAACCTCCCTGGCGGTCTTCCTGAGCGTGACTCGGGGTTAATTTTCGCTGCAAGTAGCGGTAACCCCGAGTCACGCTCGGGGTAGATTGGGCAGAGGAGCAGTCTCCTTACCTTTTCCCTGCGATCCAGCGATGTCCCCGCTGTGATCGCAGGTGAGAGCCCCGGCAGCGGCGTCCGCCTGACTTCCTGGTTCCGTCTCTGTGAGCCGCAGAGGCTCATGGGGGCGGAACTGGGCGGCAGATTTAAACGTCATCCTGACGCTTTGTGCACAAAATTGCACATAGAATCAGAACGCCAGGGAGGTTAATGCCAGAAGAGGTCACAGAATTATTTGTGATTTTTGGAAAAAAAAAAACCCAGTTTAAAGATAAGAAAAGGATCGTCCATTGAAATGTATGGGAGAGCGACAGGTAGCGAGAGGTCATACCTGGCCCTGTGCAAGGCTGACGCCGGCGCTGTTCGCTGAAGCTGTGAAAATGAAGAATCAGACGCTACATGGCATTATCCCAGTCGCTAAACAGATTCTGCTTGATAAATGTGTAATTGCGTGCCGTGTCCGGCGTTAACCAGTCGCTACCTGTCGCTACCTCTCATTAACCAGCCACTACCTGACGCTATCCCTTCTTAAATAAGGGCCTAAGACACCATATTATTCAGCACTCAGTATTGTGAAGTGCTTTTTACTTTTCTCACCCTTATATACAGCAAAGCTATTCCACTAAAATATATTATTTCAATTTGTTAGCTATTGTAGAGTTGAAACAGATAAGAGGAACACTTTATTTCCAGTTATTTATTTCTAGTTCTACCTCTTCAGAAACACTAAACTAATACTTAAGCACTATTAAACCCACTCATGTATTCATGGAAATGGTACACGTATTCCAATGTTTGGAGCCTCCTGCACAGCAGAACACACGGGCTGAAAATGGGATGAGGAAGGATGGTAGCTTAACACTTCTTTTCTTGGGTCTCTCTCTGCAGGGACATCCCAATTTAGTGTGTATCTCCCGTGATCACCCGTAAACTTGTTTTCATGTTGCATGCACAGGCAACTCAGCTAATCAGCAGTGCTCCGACCATTCAGATTTCCTTTCTAAACTCAGAGCAGCCAGGAAAACTGAATGGAGTGACTACCACCGGCGGCACCAGGTCACTTTTAGCTGTGAGCATGCCTGTTGCAGTCCTTCAGAAAAGCCTGCCGGGCGCGTGCCTGAGTAGAAGTATAGCGAGGATACACCTGTGGCACTGAGATACAGCTCGGGCTCGGAGAGGTCACACATTTGCGGCAGCCACACCGCCCCTAGTCGGAAGATGTTTAGTGGAGTGTGCAACTATTTCCTACCTGCCATCATACAGGGCTCTAAGCCTGATTTTGGTGTACATCTCCAACTGTAGAGACACACTAAATCAGGATGCCCCTGGGGAGGTTTGTTAAAGGAACAATCCAGGCAATAGCAATAAAGAGGCAACAAGGGGGTCCCCTGATGCCTGTCCCAAGTGCCTCATCTCCATTTTCTGCAGGAGGCTCTAGATGCTATAGCAGGGCTCCAAAATGTGTCCCTCCTTTCCTTGGCCTTTTTCTACGAACACTCTCCGAGTGTGGTCGCACAGCCACAACTATCCCCCGGCACTCGCGATTCTGGTAAGTGCAACCACTGTGGCTTGCCAGGCTCCCTCAAGCTGGGAGCGCTGAAGCACAGGGAATGTTGTGCAACACATTTGGAGGCTGGAATGGAAAAGAGGGATAAATTTGGTACTAAAGTGTTTACAGCACACTGCAGGAGAGGCACATGGGACAGGTTTTAGACAACCTCCTTGCTGCTGTATTATTGCCATCGGCAGGACTCTGCATTACTCTACAGGGTTTATTTCAGAAACACTAAGGCCACATAGTGCCATATGAATGTGTGGGGAATGTCAGGTGAATGTCAATGTCCCAGTGCAAAAGGTATAGATATCAAGGGGGCGCCAGGTAGTGCTTCATAGAGGCAGGTAGCGTCTGGTGAACGCCGGGCGCTGTACGCAAAATCACATTTTAGAAAGCGAATCTGGTGAGCGTCTCTAACAGCGCCATGTAGCGTCACATGTACTAATACAGGTGGCTCAGTGTATAGTGCCGGCGCTCTAGGCTCAGCAGCGCCATGTAGTATCTGTCGCTCTCCTATACATTTCAATGAGCTTTTATTAGTTGTGTATAATCAGCGTGTTTGGCAATTTAATTTTTTTTTTTTTTTTTTTCTGAAATCATTGTGTCATCAAGCATTGTGGCATCAAACATTTTTATAATTTTTTTGGACTTTTTATACTTTTATGCAGAATTGTATTTACAGGTCTGGCACTAAAGAGTTTTTGTCCCAGTGTTAAAACAATGTCATTCCATGTGTTTTCACTTTGTTTACTGGTGAATATGTGTTCAAAAACAGACTTAGGCCCTTATTCATCAAGCGATAGCGCCAGGTAGTGTTTGACGAGCGCCAGGTCCCGCCAGCTAACGGCGGCTACCGACTCAAGTACGCCCGGCGTCGGCCACAATGACGCATTTATCAAGCTAAATGAGGCTAGTGCCGGCGAGAGCGTCAGCTAGCGCGGGATTCATCATGTAGCCGACTGCAACGAACAGCGCCGCTGCTAATCCCATCACAGCGACAGGTCTGACCTGTCGCTACCTGCCGCTCTCCCATACATTTCAATGGCAGACACTGCAATGATTGTTTTAAGTGGTTTTTGTGTTCTTGTCTTTTGCACAAAATTCAACACATGTTTCTTGGGATATGTTTTATTAATCTGTCTTGTTATTTTTGATTTTTAGATGAAAGTTGTAATTTTTACACTGTAATGTTGTGAGTGAAATCTAAAATGCATCTCCTCCCACAAAACTCATTGGGCTCAAAATCGCTTGTTTTCACAACACACGGGGCTTGTAAAGCTACTTTTTAGTCAGTGATGTTTGGCGCTCACGTTCGCTCATCGAAATTGTCAGTGCCCAAGCTATTCGGCAGCCCTGTCCTTGATGAATCTGTGGTGGTCAGAGTTTGTGCAGTCGCTGTTTTGATTCGCTGTGTGGCGGCGCGAGCGGCGCTGTGCTGCGTTGTGCTGCGCTGTGCTGTTCATACATGTGCCCTTCTGCCATTTTCAAGGAATTCACTTCCCGTGACCCCAGTCGTTCTTAATGAATACACTGTAGTTTTGAGCGTGCATGTCCACATTCTGCAGGATTTATTCAGGCGTACAAGCTCATAACAACCCGTTATGCATTCTTCTGTGTGCCACATTATCATGTAGTTGGATAGTTTTATTGTGTGATTATTTTATGAAGGAATAAGATTTGTATTTTTAAGCACCAAGCTTTTTGGTTTTCAAGGACCTATGCATTACAGGATCTTGAACCCCCTGCTAAATCAAGCTAATAATTAATGGCGTCTTTGCCAATAGCTTGTTGTAATGCGTAAATTTACTTTTTCCCGCCACTTAGCTTGCACATAGCTGATATTAGCTTGTTCCTGGTGCGCTGAGGTTTTTTTTTTTTTTTTTTTGCACGGTTGCTTTGGTCATATCCGGTTCCTGTTTCCTCCTTTGCGTTTCAAAGCCCCATAAAGCTTTAACTTTCTTGCGCTTTGTCCAATAGCTTGTGTTAATGTGTAAATTGTGTTTTTCCGCCACTTAGCTTGCACATAGCTGATCTTAGCTTGTTCCTGGTGCGCGGAGTGTTTGTTTTATTTTTTTTTTGCCCAGTTGCTTTGGTCATATCCGGTTCCTGTTTCCTCCTTTGCGTTTCAAAGCCCCATAAAGCTTTAACTTTCTTGCGCTTTGTCCAATAGCTTGTGTTAATGTGTAAATTGTGTGGACCCAAACCCAGAATAGTCAAAATCCAGGGTGTTGGTCCACTTTAATCTGTTCTCAGTATAACTGTTTATGCCATTGTTCTGATGTCATGTATTGATTTGTGTTTGTTTTTCATTGCTCATAGGATTTCTGCATCCACCAATATGACTATGCCCGTGGGGGCAAAAAGCGCATTGCCATGGAGGTGAAGGCCACAGTGTCCCGGCGCTTCCACACCCAGCTCTCAGTCCGAGCTATCCAGCAGAAGTGGTCGGACTTCAAGCGCCGGAACCCTGAAGGCGTGTACCGCCTATATGATGCCTACGCATCAGGTAAGTTTAAGCTTATGCTATGTTTATACTTTTGTTTAAATAATCTGCTAAGCTGTGTCCATTTGGGGTATTAATATTAATTATTTTCATTCACCCCCTCAACACAGATAAGCGTCCTCCCCTGGGGAAACGTGGGAAGGGAGTCCTCCCCCGAACCAGGCAGGCGGACTCGGGGGAGTCATCGGGGGAGGGCCCCTCTCGCGGCTCCTATTTAGAGGACCCAGGGGAGGAAGGGGATGACGCCCCAGAGGAGTGTGCTGCTGGGGGGCTGGCAGGATCAAGCCTCAGCTCCTCACACTCTGACTCTGAGGAGTCTCACCAGCCAAGGGGCCACTCTCAAGTGGGGAGTCCAAGTGGGGTGGAAGATGTGGACTCTCCCACACTCCCTGAAGGAGCAGGGAGTGAGAGGGAGGAGGGTGGCCCTTTGGCTGGGGGACCTTCGGAGCAGAGTGTGAGGAGTCGAGGCTCCCCGCCTCCTCCTCAGAGCCCTCCCTGGGCTTCAAGTGGCGGATCATCCCCTGGTGAGTGCACATTTAGTCAGTGTTAGTCTGTGACAGGTTACATATGGCCATTTGTACTTAGCCCTTGCCATTCCTCTCTAATTTGCAGGGCATCATATAGGCGGCACCTCCATGGCCTTTTGGCAACGCCTTCTCCACGGGCATAGTCATGGTAAGTGTTTGTTGTTATCCCTCACATTCCATATGTTATGACATTCCTTAAAGTGGACCAACACCCATTGTTGATTGTGCTTGGAATCTCTAAGCTTCCATGCACAATCACCTCCCTCACAAACTTTGTTCCTGGCGCTGGAGACATTCTTCCTGTCGCTGGAGAGTTCCTGGTTATGTTGTTGGTTTTGGAGCAACTGGTCGATCTGGCGCTTCTGGGCCTCATTTTGTTGCTGACACATCAGCACCTGATGTTCCAACGCCGCAATGCGCTCATTAGTTCCATCACGCGGCTGTTGGCGACTGTAGTCCTCCAGCATCCGGACCCCTAGCTCATAAAAATCCTGACTGGTTGGTGCCACACCTCCTCTTGTTCTGGTTTGAGGCTAACAAAATAGAAAACCACATTTTAGTCAAACAGAACCAATGCAGCTATGCCCCTCCAAATCATTTGCCCAAACTGTAACAATACAACTTACCCTTGTTTGAGCCTCTGAAGCTTGGCCGCATGGCACTTGGGAAGAGGTCCCAGCTATGGGTTCTGGTCCCGCCTCCTGCAAAAACAACCAAGAAAGGAAATGTGACATGTTGGTTCAACGCCTACCCACGAACATGGCAATGTGGTTAGTGGTCCTCTAAATCAGCCATGTTACCTCCGTGTCATCCGGCACAGGTAGGAGCGGGGTATCGCTGCCAGAGAGGGGCAAATCAACATCCGAGAGCTCCGGCAAGTTGGCATATGCTAAACAGGAAAGTCAGGTTAGTAGGTCAGTGGACAAAACTCAAATGTAACATGGATAGCCTTTCGAGCCCATACCTCCACAAAGTGCAAGATTACACACTAGCCAAAAGGTATATTAGAAACTCAGATTGCTAACATGTATGTTAGAGGAATATGAGGCAATAATTGGGCCAAATAAGATCAGACACATTGCTAAAATTACACATACCCGCAATCTCCCAGATGTCTGGAGTGGGGACCTCACTCGAGCTTTGCCCTGGAAAATACATGTTTAAACACAAGTTGGCCGAATAAAGTGCCACAAAAGTAGAGCAAAAATACATACTAGATCATCAAGCCAAAACAACTTACCCTCATCTCTGGCAGCCTCAACGTGAAGGGCCCTTTCCGGACAGCCACTTCCGATATTCTGGCCAACTAAAAGACACAATTAATGTCTCTAAATATTCCTCCAACTACTTGGGTGAATGTTTGTCTTTAAATATACACAAAAAATGCATTGCAATCACTCCAAAAACTATTAGACTGACCCTGGGGATGGAAAAAGCAATCAAAATAGGCATCTTCAAGTTGACAGAGCAAACATGTAGATTATTAGACAAACCCAATTGAACCAGTGTAACATAAACAGCATAAAGGATACATTATTTATTGCAATACACACCAACAGGGTCCTGTTGACCTGAAACATCGGAAGTGGGGTCCAAAGATGAACCAGTCACTTGGCCTACAAATCAAAAAGAGGAATGATAGACATGCACTTGTGTTAAAGCGGCTAAAGCAAGGTTCACACATGCACTTACCGACATCCAAAGAGTACCTTGGCTCCTGAGGAGATGCTGGTGCCAATGGCGGGGCAGCTAGACAAAAACAAAGCAAACATTTAGCCATTGGTAATGTGCCGCACAAAATAAAACATGCATTTAGGTGTGTGTGAGCAGCTCATTCAATAATATTCACTAATCAAGGCCAGTGTGGCTTACACATGTATATGCAGATATATGCCCACACATATCTGGCTTCCCACATAGCTACACATGTTAGGGCCTTGTTAGTTAGTTGCTGTGGGGGTTAAAGTGGGCATGAAATTAGGCCGCAGGTCCATATTAGTAATCCTCAACAGTGGTACAAGCTATTGTTTGAGGTGCTCCCACACCCATTTTGGGAAACAAAAAACCAGCCCCTAAATTAGTGTGCAATACTTTCAATGGCAGACTGGGTTAGGTTGGAGGTTGGCTGAAGTGCAGGATTTGGGGTGTCCTCCTCCTCCCCCGAATCATGGACAGCAACATGTGCACCTATGCAGAAAGCAACACACATGAAAGTAAAACATTTATGAGGTATAATGTACTACTTCACAGGTCCTACTGTTAGTTGGGCAGAAAGAGAACAAGCAAATCACATACATTAACATTACCATCACAAAATAGACAGAAAATATGTATCTTCAGTCCAACCTGTGGTGTCATCCCCAGGATCCACACCCTGCAGCCGAGCAAGTGGGATTTTCCCCTTCAGCATCTCCTCATACGGCCTGTAGGTACTCTTTGGACCCTGGATGGTCCCACTCTCGACATCAAGATCGTGGTTCATCTTTTTCATAAGGGCCCCTCTCAAAGTGTAGAAGCGTTTCCTGCAGGATGGGCCACTACGTGGGTGTTGAGCACTGCTAGTAAGCTCCTCACCAATGGCATCCCACAGTTTGCTTCTTTCTTGTTTGCCTAGTGACTTGCTTTGGGAGCCAAAGAGCAGCTCCCATTTCGCAAGGGTCAGGCGAACAAGATTATTATTCTCCGCCAAATTAAATTCAGGCTCCCTCTTGGCACCTGGGCGCTTAGCCTGGGGTGCTGCACCACCTTCAGGCTGGGCCCTTTTCCTTAAGGGAGGTCTGCGCACAGCACCCACCACACTCCTACTTGGGCCTGCTGTGGCCGGCAGATGTCCTGAATTTGGCTCCATCCTGTAGCTGCACACACACACCAATACACAACCAACAAGCACGCATGCAGACTACAGAATGGCATCGCCCTCTCTTTGGGTTGGCCAGGTTTTATGTGCTCTAACAGCCAATCACAAACAGGCCCACTTAATTGATTAACACATACTGGCAAGGTGCTTGTAGCCACAGCTCAAATGCAGTGATTGAACCATGTGTGGTAGCCAATTAACTAATTACAGACCTCATTAACAAAACAACACACAACCAAAGACAACAATGTACTCATGTATAGTAAACCCTTGTGACATGTGGCTATACAAACGGCTATTTAAATCAAGAGCAGCTTACCTTTCATTGGTCCGCCACAGAATTTTCAGCCATGTCCGTTAATGCACGCAAGTTTAGGCTCACGTACGCTAGTAGCGCTACTAGCGTGCGCGTGCGCACTCCGTTTCACGCACACCTGGGTCAGCTAATTGGAGGCCGGAAATAGCAGAGCAACGCAAAAGGCGGCAAAGCGGACCTGTCCTTTTTGAAAGTGAAGTATAAATGGCTGGATTTGGCAAGCTTCTGGTATTGTTACACTGTGGCAAAGACTGTGGTGTGGTGCTTGTTTCCCTTAGCTCATTTGAGTGTCTGGCTGGGTTTGGTCCTCACTCTCTGTGGCTTGTTGGGTGATTTCTGACATCAGTGCTGTTTCTTTAGGAGATTGATTTTGGTGGCATATGCAAATATTGTGGAGCATACAGCAAGTGAGGCTTGATTTTGGGGCCTTTTGTGGGCTGTGCAGCAACTCCCCTCTTGGTTGTGCCTAACTTAGAAAGCTGGTTTTCAGCAGGCTGGTGGTTTGGACCACTATACTTCTGGTTTTGTGGTGAGCTGCATTGTAGTGAGTGTGTGAGGAGTGTGATTGTGTGTGTGGTGTGTTTGTGGTTTTTGGTTTTGTTTGGCTGATTTGGTATATCTGTTGAGTGTGTGTGATGGATAAGAGGGTAATGTATGGGGTATGGGTGGATGGATGTATGCGTATGCTGGAAGAGCAGGAGGACAGGGAGCGGGGTGCTGTGAGGCTTAGGGCACCCCGCTCCTTTGGAATCCGCCTTTCAGTATGGGACTTAAGTGACGAGCAGATCAGGAGCCGCTTCCGGCTGAATCGTGCTGCACTACAGTCCCTATATGATCAGATTAAGCACAAAATCGAGCCATCCACCAAACGCACTCGATCCATTCCAGGCATAGTACGCCTGTGTGCCACTCTTAATATTTTGGCACGAGGGACCTTCCAGGCAACCTCTGCCCTCCCCAGCGGGATCAGCCAGGCTACTATGAGCCGCATATTAATCCAGGTAGTTCTGGCGATTTGTGATTTGATCCCTATTTACATCAAGTTTTCTGAGGATGAGGAGGAGGTTGCCAAAATAAAACATGCCTTCTATCTAATGGGAGGGATCCCGAATGTGCTAGGGTGCGTTGATGGTACACATATCCCTTTCCGCCCTCCCCGTGCACAGGAGCTGTATTACCGAAACCGGAAACAATTTCATTCATTTAACATCATGGTGGTCTGTGACCACGAAATGAAGCTGCGGGCGGTGAGATCGGGGTTCCCCGGCTCATGCCATGATTCTTACGTCCTGCAGCGGACAGTCCTGTGCCGGAAGTTTGAGAACAACGAAATGCCAGCTGGCTGGCTACTGGGTAAATAATTAACCATGTCAAAGTATTTGGCCTAAAATATGTGGCCTAGTAAGCGAAATTAGTAAAAATGAAAACCAACACATGTACTAGTACTAATTGCTGTCTCTCTCCTTGTGTTTTTTCTACAGCGGACAAGGGATATGGGCAGAGAACGTGGGTGCTGACTCCGGTCAGGAGCCCACAGACCTCTGCCCATGAACACTACAATGCAGCACACCGCAAAACCCGAAGCATTGTGGAACGAACCATCGGCCTGCTGAAAGCACGCTTTCTATGTTTGGCACGCCCAGGAGGAGAGATGCTGTACAGTCCACAGAAGGTCTCCAAGATCATCCTCGCCTGCTGTGTGCTCCACAACATTTGTATATGCCACAGAATTCAATCCCCTGAAGAGACAGCACTGGTGCCCGAAATCCCCAACTTGCCCGCAGAAAGAAGTGAGGACACCCAGACTAGCAATGAGCTAAGGGAAAGCATGATCACTTCTTTTTTTGCGGTAAGCTAACTACCCTTCACTGTAATCCAAGTACTGCACTACAGGGCAAATCTTTTTTGACTCCAATCATAATTTGTCCCAAACCACTATAAGGGGGGTGTAAGATGACCAAAACCACTATAAGGGGGGTGTAAGAGGACCCAAACCACTATAAGGGGGGTGTACGAGGACCCAAACCACTATAAGGGGGTGTAAGAGGACCCAAACCACTATAAGGGGGGAGTAAGATGACCAAAACCACTATAAGGGGGGTGTAAGAGGACCAAAACCACTATAAGGGGGGTGTAAGAGGACCAAAACCACTATAAGGGGAGTGTAAGAGGACCCAAACCACTATAAGGGGGGTGTAAGAGGACCCAAACCACTATAAGGGGGGAGTAAGATGACCAAAACCACTATAAGGGGGGTGTAAGAGGACCAAAACCACTATAAGGGGGTGTAAGATGACCAAAACCACTATAAGGGGGTGTAAGAGGACCCAAACCACTATAAGGGGGGTGTAAGATGACCAAAACCACTATAAGAGGGGTGTAAGAGGACCCAAACCACTATAAGGGGGGTGTAAGAGGACCCAAACCACTATAAGGGGGGTGTAAGATGACCAAAACCACTATAAGGGGGGTGTAAAAGGACCCAAACCACTATAAGGGGGGTGTAAGAGGACCCAAACCACTATAAGGGGGGTGTAAGAGGACCCAAACCACTATAAGGGGGGTGTAAGATGACCAAAACCACTATAAGGGGGGTGTAAGAGGACCCAAACCACTATAAGGGGGGTGTAAGAGGACCCAAACCACTATAAGGGGGGTGTAAGAGGACCCAAACCACTATAAGGGGGGTGTAAGAGGACCCAAACCACTATAAGGCGGGGTGGAAGCTGAACAACATAACAATTAGGGTTGTTGTGCAAGTTGAACCCAAATGTTTGTAACAAATTAATGCATTATTTTTTAACAGCGAAAAAGCCACATTAAATATAAATACTAACTGCACTTTTTAATATTTTTCAGGCACCCCGAGAATCAACTTGAACTTTCCTTTTGTTTTTTTCCTAATTTTCCTTTAATTTGAAAAAAAAATTCAAAACAAAATAAAAACAATTAAAAGAAACATGTTGCAATGTGTTTACTTGTGAAGGTACTAACATTGATTTCAAGCCCACAGCAAAGCAAAGCGCAGGCACTGTGTTGAATAGCGTGGTCAAAATGACAGCGCCTACAAAGCTGAGCTCAAACATCATATTCAGCAATGTAGGCGTTGTTCCCAACAACGCCAGGTAGCGACTGAGGAGGCCTGCTATAGCGAATCGCTAATGCCCGCGGTGTACGCTAGCGGTGCTCATAGCGCCATACTTCAGTCGCTCATCTGTCGCTACCTGGCGCTATTAATGAATCGGCCTCCCCATCACACAGCGTCTGGCGTGCTTTGCTACAGTGACCAGCTTTAGATCGCCGCCGGTGTGTGTGTTGTTTTTTGTTGAATATGGTGTGGAGCACCAAGTGCCGGACGAACTGAGCTGGTGGTACCTCTCGCTCGCTACAGCGCTGTACTGTTGTTAGAGCACCCAACACACATCACATTCATCAATGCCGGCCAAGTTACTAGAGCAATCGCAAAGCTAGGATACAGTGCACGATACTCGATTAAAGCGCCTACTCGCTCTAAGTGCCACTATATAGATGCTCATCTGGCAATACCTGGGTTAGTAGTGAATCAGCCTCCACATTAAAAATCCAGAGCTCCTGTAATAGTGCCAGGTAGTGTCCCATTTATCATCAGTGCCAGTGATGGGGTAAATGCTGGCACTGGGTTCCCTACAGGGCCAGATAAGACCAAGCACTCACCCTGCACTTTGGGGCCTTGTCCCATACATTTCAATGGGCTGGGATGGTTGTAATTACTTTTGCATTTTTATATCTATATATTTTTGTGGTTGGGATAATTTTTGTATGCATTTTAGGCACTTTTGTGTTGCGCTGCAAACTTGTGATTTGGGCCATTAAAAACCGTGCCTTTCAAGTGTTCCTATTGCATTTCCCATTTTTTATTTGTAAATTTGTAATTGGGATGCCCCGCTGTGTGAAACCCCCCAGGTCGCCCCATACACTTCCCTTGTTTCCTGGTCCAACGGAGCATGCGCAAGCTGCGGCCACTTCCCTGTAATCCCCCCTGATCGGGATGACCTGGAGGAAAGGACCAAAACCCAGGATAGTCAAAATCCTGCGTTTTGGTCCACTTTAATGGTAAAACTGCTGTCTTTCTAGTGATTCCAGCTGGAGCTAGGGGTCGCTAGTGCATTGCCTTATACAAGACCCGCACTGCACCCAGCCACTGACCAGAAGCAAGTGCAAGCTGAGCGCTGGCTGGCTCCAGCCTCTTCAGCAGTGCGGGTGCTGATAGTGTCTCAGAAAATACGCTGATCTAGGGCCCGCTGGAAAAGTTAATAAATTAGGCCCTACTTTAAATCAGATAAGTGATGCAATGACTCATTTAATTCTGATGGCGTTTGAGTTGTTGGGTGGTGAACACGTTGCATTAGTACAAATATTTTATCTTTTATATTGGGGAATAATACAAATTAATGCAGCAGCCTAGAGCTACCCATTGAATTCTGAGCTGGAAAACAATCCTTCAACCCATCTCTTGATATTTACTCAACCGTGTTTTAATTTTCTCTCAGTCTGTTTAGTCTGTAAATACTTTCTCTGTGAATCCATCGCGGTATCAGCCGGCCTGTCATCACTCGTTGGTTTATTAGCGGGTCACACGTTGGCTGCGAATGTGGAACTATCGCTGGGCTCCACGCGGCATGAAACAAAAGGTCAGCAGGCCACTGAGAGCTAGAAGCAGGGCTTTCATCATGTCGTGTGTGGCTAGAAGACATAATTCCCCACGACATAAACATGGCGGAAGGGGAGTGACAAATGGACTCATTTGTCACAATGTTTAGAGCTTCATAAGACACACAAAATGCTCTGCTCATGACATGTTGTGCCATTGTTTGTACTCCATCTTGGGACTGAAAGGCAGCTCTCTCATGTGACATCTGTAATGAAATGGTGTCCATTGATATCTGTCATGTGAGGCATGAGACATCAAAGCTAATCGGCAAGGCCGAATTACATAAAGATTATTGTAACATGCAACAAATCCCCTTCCATTTGGAATTGTCCCACTTTAGCATCTGAGTTGGGAGATGGTGATATCTCAAGAGTAGAGTCTCACTGTTTGCAGTTTCACTAAGAGCAAAGTAAGATGGACATCTGGTTTCTTCTAGTTTCTCTGTCATCAGTAAATGTGGTGCCAGAATGTTTAATGCCATGCCTCCCAACCTTTCAGAATGGGAAATCGGGACAATATGTAAATTAAGCCACACCCCCTCAGTGATTGATGGATAGGAGATATATTGGTGGATGCTCGTCTTTGACCCCCCCCGCTTTGAGCTTTGGGCTAACCTGGCTGTAGCTGATGACACGCACCAATCTCGGCAGTGGCCACACCCACTTGCTCATCTTCCAATCCCGACAGAGGCCACACCCACTCACACTGGAGAGCGGCAGCTGATTGGCTAATGAGCTCTCATTGCAGGAAGCACTAGCAGAGACGTCTGCCCACACCGAGAAGGGCAAGCAGGCAGGAGTCCCACACACTCCCAAATTGCCAACCTCATCCAAAAAGTGGCACCACTGCACTGAGTTAATGAGAAGATACAAAAGTTTATTTATTACATATTTGGACAAACAATCATAGACCAATTAAGACCAATTAAAACACACAAATAACATGATAAATGAATCAGAGGGGGCGGAGCTAAACCTTATAAAGCTGGACAGGGGGACCCAATAGTAATAGATCGAAAAATATGGGGTGCCACTAAAGCAAATCTATGTAATTAATATCAATTGCCCAATTCATGAGTGGTGTCTGTTATAAGGGCAGGTAATCAAAAAATATCACAAAAGGAAAAAGAAAAATATATATATAAATACACCATATACTATAATAAGTGACCATATAGCTAATCCCTAAATCCACACAAACAAATATAATTCCTAAAGGAGATAGATATAAACTACAATCAAAACTATGCATGATCAGTAAAGTGCAATGTGCTCAAACGCTGACATAGCCCTATAGAAAGGCTAAAGTGCCATGATAAATAATCAATCACGTGCAATGTGCTCAAACTTTAAAATAATTAAATAATCCAAATAATATCTATTTATCTACATAGTCCAAATAATATCTATTTAACTACATGTTATCTAACTAAGGCAGAAGGACCAGCCAGGTGGAAACACACAGACCACTCACGACATATAACACACACTTACTGGATACTCATAAGCCAGCAGCACGCAGCAGCACAGCCCCCAGCCAGCAGGTCTCTCACCCCCGTCGTCACAGCCAACACGTTGCGTGACGTCAAACGCGTCACTTCCTCAGGGCATGTGAACCAAAGTATTGATGGAAGCCCTTAAATACTTAGCTACCTCCGCTCCCACGATGACGCCCGCATGCTGGCCGGGAAACCGCCATGCGCGCTCCGGCCGGAAGCGCGCCCGCAGTCCCCGTCCACGCTAAACCAGGGAACTTGCAACGAGCACCCGGAAGCAGAAAAGAGCCCTGGAACGCACTGCGCTCCAGGTGCTCAAACGGACGGCAAGCCACAGCGGCCAAAAGGCCAACAGTGTGATGATGGAAATTGGAAGGAGCGGAGGGAGGTAAGTATAGCGTCCATCCTAAATAGACAAACAAACACCATATAACATTCCTATATATACACAAATCTACAATCTGTCCACTGTATTACTTTTATATTAATAAAGTAGTGCTAATTAAATGAATTCTGTATTATGTGTAGTCACCATGCCACTACTAATCTCTTAGTGTAAATTGATACATATTATCCTATCAGTAATTAATGATTGGAGGACATCAGTTTAACTCCCCAAGGATAAACTATATTAGGTGGATACCTACATCCTACCAGGATATGCACGGTAATCACTCCAAGGCAGAGCATCCCCCCTACTATCTACATGTGGAGGGAGAGGCACTCCTATAATGATGCTCTCATGTCAGCAATCAAATACAAATTGGTAAAAGAGAATAGGAAAAGGTAAAAAGGGATAAAAAAGGGAACAGGGGAGGAAAAGGGGCAAAGAAAAAGGAAAAGGGAAAGGGGACATGGCAAAAGCAGCCCCAAAATCTATATCCATGCACAGGTTTGTCTAGGGTGCAAAGCATCCTCAAACCATCCCAGTAATACAATGGATACTCATCAGCAAGACTGTACAAAATCCTCAATACAGAAAAATTATATATATGGTCAGGCACAGCCACTGCATAGTCCTGGTGTCCAGCAACTGATGATCTCAGCATGTAAACTTCTAAATTCGGATGATCAGACTCCTCGTTCTTCTCTTATCTCTTTCATCCATTTCAGATAGATCCATTGTGACAGGTGAGGTAAGGGCAAGCTTTCATCGGGTATGGGGGCTCCAACCGGGCTTCCGCCATAGGTCCTTAACCTTCTGGTTAGAGAACTGGTTAGTGCATTCACATGGAACCTCGTGCTAAAGTGACAAAATGATAAAAGGTGATAAAGAGAGAATATGTGATGAAAAACAATAGTGAAGGACATTGAACTCAATGATGACCCTAATACATGGCTTAGCCATTAAGCCATATATTATATGTGACTACATGGTGAAAACCTCAAAAATAATAATAAATAAAACAGTGAAACCAAAACCTGGGAAACCCCAGCCCCCCCACATAACCCAACACGGCCAAACTAACCTACCCCAGTGCATATACCTAGATCACGTCCCCAAAAAAGGTGTAAACGCCAGATCCTCATTTAACCCGAGGGGAATCTGGGCCTGCAAGTTATGAATCCAGCGTAATTCCCGCTGTTGAAGCCTCCTTTTTAGGTCCCCTCCCCGTGGGCCCATGCTTACCTTTTCGATCCCCATCACCTTTAGATCACTGAAATTACTATTATGTACATTAAGAAAGTGTAAGGCCACAGGAGGAACCACCCCACCCAACTCAGAATTTCTGGCCGCTAGGCGTATGGATGAGAAATGCGCCTGAATCCTGGCCTTCAGGCTATTTCTAGTCTCACCAATATACATCCTAGGGCAGCTGCATTGGAGTGCGTAGATAACCCCGGAGGTCTTACAATTAATCAATTGCTTAATCCGGAAAACTCTGCCTGACTGTAAATTTTTAATCACCTTGCTTTTTACCATATGCGGACAAACAGAGCATCCGCCACAGGGGAAATTACCCACAATTGTGGTTTGATCCCGCAGCCAATTTGGCAGAGTGGCAAAGTGGCTGGAGCAATCTCTCTCACGTATGCTGGGTGCTCGCTGTGCCAGCATACGGGGTCCGCCCCGTATCCACCTAGCTAAATGAGGATCAGTCCTGAGGATATTCCAGTGGCTCTGCAGGATGTGCCAATCCTCATTGTATTGGGTAATAAACCTTACCTCAGAATTCTTTGGTTTCTTCTTCCTGGGGATCAATAAGTTTGCCCTCGGAGTCCTCCTAGCACGTTCAAAGGCTCTATGGACCACTTCCTTAGGGTACCCCCGTCTGATGAACCGAGAAGATAAATCCCCAGCTTGCTGTAAAAATTCCTTTTCTTCTGAGCAATTTCTGCGCAATCTTAAAAACTGCCCAGTGGGTATCCCACGTTTCAGACTGCCCGGGTGAAAGCTGTTAAAATGTAACAGCGAATTCACAGAGGTCTCTTTGCGGTATAACCCTGTACTGATGGAGCCATTGTCATTGATCGCGATATTAAGGTCCAGAAAGGTCACCTGTCTGGCAGGGGTCTGTGCCGTAAGGAAAATATTGAGATCGTTAGTATTCAAATACTGTAAAAATTCCTCAAATTCCAAAGCTGTGCCATGCCATATCACCAATACATCATCTATGTAACGATGCCACCCAAGCACGTGCCGGCCAAATGCAACATTGTCCTCATGGAACACAATTTCCCTCTCCCACCACCCCAGGAAAAGATTAGCCACAGATGGGGCACATCGTGCCCCCATGGCAACTCCACATACTTGACAATAGAAATCCCCGTCAAAGGTAAAGAAATTTATACACCCGGCCTGTGGAAAAATCATTTTTGTCCCTGTTTAGTTTGGACATCTTGTTGTTAATAATGCTATCCTCGACTTTTTTCAAATCATTGTCAAGAGACTCCTGTAGTTTATCAACCTCCCCCTGTGCGATATCTTTAGGTATGCTATCATAAAGTTCCTTCAAAATTTCTTTAGTCCTAAGTAGGGATGCCCTATCCAAATTAATTAGTTCTTCCATAAGTCCCATTACGCACCTATTCAAGTGCGTCTCCCATCTTAATCGTGTCTCATCAGTGACTTCCCAAGCAGGGAATATCTGTACTCTTAATCCACGGGGGATGAGTGACTGTTCCCTGTAGATCTCCAGTGTCTGGACATTCCACCATAGTTTGGCATATTTGATCTGCTCACGTTTGATTTGTTGAAAAATGTCCCTTAGCGCTGGAGATCTAGAGGGGTACAGATTACCGTCACCCTGTGTCCTCCACTGCTGGAGTCTATTAGTCCAATCCGTCTCTTTATTTTCCCATGTAGACGACATGGTGAGGTGCTGGTCTGAAAATAACAGGCCCCAACCAAGTTGGGTCCTGCACGTGGGTAACGTTTGCTATAATGTGGAACAAAAGACCGCACTCTATGTATAGTATCAATTAGATAAGTGTGCAACACTAGGGGTTGGCCAAAAGAAAACCCCTCTCGGGGCCAAAAGTGCTAGCAGGCAGGAGTCCCACACACTCCCATATTGCCAACCTCATCCAAAAAGTGGCACCACTGCACTGAGTTAATGAGAAGATACAAAAGTTCATTTATTACATATTTGGACAAACAATCATAGACCAATTAAAACCAATTAAAACATACAAATAACATGATAAATGAATCAGAGGGGGCGGAGCTAAACCTTATAAAGCTGGACAGGGGGACGCAATAGTAATAGATCGAAATATGGGGTGCCACTAAAGCAAATCTATGTAATTAATATCAATTGCCCAATTCATGAGTGGTGTCTGTTATAAGGGCAGGTAATCAAAAAATATCACAAAAGGAAAAAGAAATATATATATATAAATACACCATATACTATAATAAGTGACCATATAGCTAATCCCTAAATCCACACAAACAAATATAATTCCTAAAGGAGATAGATATAAACTACAATCAAAACTATGCATGATCAGTAAAGTGCAATGTGCTCAAACGCTGACATAGCCCTATAGAAAGGCTAAAGTGCCATGATAAATAATCAATCACGTGCAATGTGCTCAAACTTTAAAATAATTAAATAATCCAAATAATATCTATTTATCTACATAGTCCAAATAATATCTATTTAACTACATGTTATCTAACTAAGGCAGAAGGACCAGCCAGGTGGAAACACACAGACCACTCACGACATATAACACACACTTACTGGATACTCATAAGCCAGCAGCACGCAGCAGCACAGCCCCCAGCCAGCAGGTCTCTCACCCCCGTCGTCACAGCCAATGCGTTGCGTGACGTCAAACGCGTCACTTCCTCAGGGCATGTGAACCAAAGTATTGATGGAAGCCCTTAAATACTTAGCTACCTCCGCTCCCACGATGACGCCCGCATGCCGGAAGCGCGCCGGCGGTCCCCGTCCACGCTAAACCAGGGAACTTGCAACGAGCACCCGGAAGCGGAAACGAGCCCTGGAACGCACTGCGCTCCAGGTGCTCAAACGGACGGCAAGCCACAGCGGCCAAAAGGCCGACAGTGTGATGATGGAATTTGGAAGGAGCGGAGGGAGAAGGGAACGGAGCGGTGGGTGATGGTAGAGGAAGCAGCACCGTGGTGGCCATGTAGGCTCTATGCCTACCGTCCCACGGTAAGCGGGTAATCGGGTGTGACGCGGGATCACAATGTGTTCCCGGGACGGTTGGGGGGGTTGTCAAGAGAATTTGGATATAAGTGACAGGATGTCCCGTTTTTGTAGGGACAATCCCACTTTGCCAGATTTTGTTCCACTGTCTCCCCAAAAATCCTAAAGAATATATATATATATATTTATTTATTTAATTAAAGAGGAACAACATCCGGGAACTTCACTCTCCCGGGTCCTGTTCCTCACAGGAGGAGCATCCTGATTTGAGATGTGTGTATCCCCCCCCCCCCTCCGTTTCCCTGTAAAAACTCACCTAGCATTTCCATGTCGCAGGCACGTCCAAAACCGGACAGGCCGATTAGCTGAAGCCAAGCCAGGCCTAGTGTGGCACCAGCCGCATCCCCACTCTTGTTTCTAGCTGTGGGCGTACCCACGCCACCCATTCAGAAAGGCCTGGTTCAGGTATGTGCACAGCTAAAGGTGAGCGGAGATGCGACCATGGTGCCCAGGGCTCTGGGTCCAGTGAGTCCTGTACACACAGAACACTGCTGCTAAGGTGAGGAAGCTCACTCCACCATACACATGCCCAGTAGCAACTATCTGCAATAGGTTGCTATTGGCAACGTCTGCACTTGTTACATAGTTTACAATGAATATTCTGAATACAAGATACAATAGGAGAGAGAGCCCGGCCCTTGTGAGCTTACAGTTTAAAGGATGATGGGTGGAGACAAGGGGGAAGGATCACACACTTTCCTCTGCTTGCACTGACCTTCATAGGATGACCCCCTCTTCTCTACGCAAAGAAAATATATTTCATCCATACCGCAGAACACGATACATTAAATCATCCCAACAATTCTCTTCCATGCGACTGGCAGTAATAAAAGGGACTCTGTAGGCAAAGTGCATAACTGTCATTTAGCAGCTAACCTCATCATGGCTGCCCTCTCTCTTTCTGTCAGAACACAGCTGCTCCTGAAAGTAGAAACAAGGCAAAGAGTAGTGGCACACCCCCTGAATTCCTTTGCCCTAGACCACCAATCATATGGCTAAGCTGGTGGTCATCAGACACTGATGTAGATACTGGGAGAGAGGGAGAACAGCCAGGGTGATGAGAATGCCTGTCTCACAGACTCCGCCTATTATGCTGATTAGTATGTGGCATCACAGAGCCAAGTGCCATGCCCAAATATTTCAAAAGATAAATCATAAGGTGAAACTATAAACCTATCTCGGCCATTTCTTCTTCATTTTAAAAACAGTTTAGGGCAGTGCCAAACGTAGCCTGACACAATGGTGTAACAAATGTCTTTGCCTTCTGTATCACTTTAACTCTTAGGAGGGCAGCAGGGCCAGCGTCAGCACCCGGCAAGTCGGGGCAGCTGCCGGGGGCCCCCACCCTCCAGGGGGCCTATTGACAGGGCCGGCCTTTGGGGTGTGTGATGGGGCTTGACCGGCGGCGGACAGGGAGGGCACCGCCACAGCTGGCGCCCACATCACGAATGGTGAACTTCCGCACAATGGGGCATCTCGATTTAGATTCCAGGGGAGGAAGTGCTGGCTTTTGTCCTGCTTTTAAGTTGTCCACCCCAGCTGATTTCCTATCTCTGTGATACCCTACTGTGTGAAACCCCTTGGGATCGCTGGCATACCCAATATGCAAGCAATTCCACCCCTGAGTTTTGGTCTGCTTTACAAGGGCATCTCAATTTGGGATGCCACTGTTTGTGAAAGAACCCCCTGGTTTGGCCGTTAACTCCGTTAACTGGTGATCCCACAGTGCATTCACCAGATTAGGGTAAGTAATGAAGAAAGGGGGGGGGGGGGGGTCACACACAGAGGCATCTAAAATCAGGAGGATCTAGATTCGTTTACACTCCGAGGTCAGGTTTAAAGGGGTTTGGCGTGCTTCAAAGTAGCATAATACTTAGGGGGCATCCAGATTTGGGACAATCCTCAGTGATGTGATGCGACTCTTCACCACAAAGGGGCCCACCGAGACCATGCCGCCCAAGGGCCCACATAAACCTGGAGCCGGCCCTGGAGGGCGGGACACCTATATTGTGGTTTTAGGGTCACCATTTACTGCCAACCTTTAAAGAAGACCAAAACCCATTTGGTCCATTTTCTTGTGAGTTCTGAGGACTGAGGTAAGCAAACAGGCAATCCCTGTGTTTCATGGACACGGGCAATACCCAATCAGCATGTATCTAAAACGAGGACCAAAGCCCGAGTGAGTGAAAATCCTGGGTTTTGGGTTTGCTTTAACAAATGAAAAAGGCATTATTTGTATATGAAAAGTTATTATTTGCACATGAAGGTGCTGTTAGAAAGCTTTCAAAAAGGGCACAATAAATGTTTTAAATGCAATGGTCCACTTTAAGGGAAATTAAAAGAAGATGATTGAAAGTCTAGCTTTCTTTTTTTTTTAGTGTGTATAAGTTATAGGCAATTCCACATGAATGATATGTTGGAGTGATCTTGTTAAATACATCTTACAAGAAATTCGTTTTAAATTCCTTTTTAAGTGGACCACCAGTGTGCCCCCCTGTGTGAAACCCCCAGGTCTCCAGAACAAACTCACCTCTTCCCGATCCTACGGCACATGTGCGGCTGCTAGTCTATTCAGTGCGCTCGGATCCACTCGAGGCCCCTAGTCCAGGAGCTTGTCCAATACGAACTAATCCAAGTGCGCTGGTGGCCGCATCCCCTGCACAGGCCATTCACAAATTCCTGGTGCATGGACGCGCCCTGCTAGAGGGATATTGGAGATGTGGCCGCTGCTCAGGCATGTGCTATTGGACCGGGAAGGTAGGTGAGTTTATGGGTGACCTGGGGGGTTTCACCCCGATTCTGGATGCCCTGGGGGTAGGGAATCAATCGACCCGGGAATCTTATTCATGGCCCAGGAGAATCATTCTTAATCAAAGTTCTGGGCCGATCTTTGTAGGTTCTGGCCCACTTTAAAGAGGGACATCAGGGGAGGTCAAAACTTCCCCCCAAACCTCACCGATCTGCTGCCGCCCCAGTTTTACCTTTGGGCGCTGTTTACTCATCTCGCCGGGGGATCTATCTTCTGGGCTCCTCGGATTCTGGCCGAGCTTCCGATGGGCGGTGCCGTTTTGCGTCCCATCAGGCACTGCGTGCGGCCCCTAATCTCGCTCCTGTGCAGTGCCCATGAATGTGATGCAATGGAGCCCCCTGAAATCTCATGAGATCTTGCCCATGAAAGCAATGGAATGCAATTGTGATGCAATGGAGCCCCCTGAAATCTCATGAGATCTGGCCCTTGATTGCAATGGAATGCAATTGTGATGCAATGGAGTCACCCGAAATCTCATGAGATCTGGCCCATGAATGCAATGGAATGCAATTGTGATGCAATGGAGCCCCCTGAAATCTCATGAGATCTGGCCCATGATTGCAATGGAATGCAATTGTGATGCAATGGAGTCACCCGAAATCTCATGAGATCTGGCCCATGATTGCAATGGAATGCAATTGTGATGAAATGGAGCCCCCTGAAATCTCATGAGATCTGGCCCATGATTGCAATGGAATGCAATTGTGATGCAATGGAGCCCCCTGAAATCTCCTGAGATCTGGCCCATGATTGCAATGGAATGCAATTGTGATGAAATGGAGCCCCCTGAAATCTCATGAGATCTGGCCCATGATTGCAATGGAATGCAATTGTGATGCAATGGAGCCCCCTGAAATCTCATGAGATCTGGCCCATGAATGCAATGGAATGCAATTGTGATGCAATGGAGCCCCCTGAAATCTCATGAGATCTGGCCCATGATTGCAATGGAATGCAATTGTGATGCAATGGAGCCCCCTGAAATCTCCTGAGATCTGGCCCATGATTGCAATAAAATGCAATTGTGATGCAATGGAGTCACCCGAAATCTCATGAGATCTGGCCCATGATTGCAATGGAATGCAATTGTGATGCAATGGAGCCCCCTGAAATCTCATGAGATCTGGCCCATGATTGCAATGGAATACAATTGTAATGCAATGGAGCCCCCTGAAATCTCCTGAGATCTGGCCCATGAATGCAATGGAATGCAATTGTGATGCAATGGAGCCCCCTGAAATCTCATGAGATTTGGCCCATGATTGCAATAAAATGCAATTGTGATGCAATGGAGCCACCCGAACTCTCATGAGATCTGGCCCATGAATGCAATAAAATGCAATTGTGATGCAATGGAGCCACCTGAACTCTCATGAGATCTCGCCCTGAAGCAGCCAGATGTCGCCACAGCCGGGAGCGGCAACATCCAAAAGGTAAGTAGGGGCCGATGGGGGGGGGGGGGGGGGTTGGGGCGAATCAGCCCATTTTTATTTTCGGTCTGATGTGCCTCTTTAATAATAGTGGTCTGGCTTGGTGGACTGGCAGCTTCAAGGCTGCACATTTTCCAGTATTGCATTTACAGGGATGATACCTAGATGGCGCTGTTGTCTTTCTTTCACTCTGAGCTGCATTTTCCTATTGCAGTGATAATACAGCACTAGATGTGAAGACATCTCTGTCACTTAAAGGGGATCTATTCTTACTATCCTAACTTCAAATTACCACAAGAAAATAAAAAATAAACTGCCTCTATCTATGTCAGAAGTCCTTTCATCACTGGAAATTCACAGGGGATCTTTGGAGCGACTGTCGTCAGCTAATCTCTGCAAGCCCAGCTTGCGCCAGTGATTGGCTGATGACAGCGTTGCTCGTCATAATGTGCAGAGGGTGAATTTTCAAGACGCGGCTTCTGCTGGAGGAAAGGGCTCCTGACACAAACTGGGTATTTTTTTATTTCCACTGGCAAATTAATATCCCAGATCGGGATGCCCTATTGTGTAATAAACCCGGGGTCCTAGCAAAATTGCTCCCGTGGTGGTGTAAAGAATCGGGAGCGATGGTGGCCGCATCCCCAGCATCTCTGGGCAGAGGCTCACTCCCATGAACAGCCATTCAGATAGGTTGGGGACGGGAGCACGCCAGCACCTGGGGATTAATATAAACAGCAAATGACTCTGATTGGAGGAGAGCCTGCGCATGCGCCGTAGGACCGAGGAAATGTGAGTTTTCCTGGCCAATCTGGGGGGCATCCCAAATCAGGACAAAACTCGGGATAGTTAAAATCCTAGGTTTTGTTACGCTTTAAGCTGTAAATGGAGCCAAGTTTGTACCTGTCTGAGGTCAGCCAAACTTAAAGCGGACCTTCACCCTGAATAAGAGTCTATCTTATATGTTTCCCACACCATGTACATACAGATTGCTCACATTAAAGATCATTCTACCTGCATCTACTGCATGTTATGAGCCTTAAAACATCCAAGATGGAGGCTCATGGAGCATCAGACAGCCTGCAAACAGGAAGTGTCTTCTGACTGTGCTGCTCTGCATTCTGGTATTGCTGTCCTTTCCCTGACCCCAGCTCTGCTCTGTCTGTGTAAAGCACAGCTATAACCCCCCCCCCTGCACTTTATCCTGCTCTCCTCAGTATGTGATGCTTCTGAGTCAAGATGGCGGCGCTCGTATCCTAGAGTCCTGAACAGAGTTGCAGCCCAGTGGGGAAATGAATAATAAGTAAGTGAATAAATACTTAAAATATATTAATTTTAGATGCTGGGGAATAGCTTTTTAAGGGTTTGGGCTTTTCATTAAATCACACTGAAGGTCCAGTTTAATGTTTAAATGAAAATGCATGTTTGTCAGGTTTTTAGTGTTCTGCCTTATTGTTTTCTTCTTTGGAAGGTGTGTGTGTTATGATTGTTTGTTACCTGTGATTTACTTCAGCATGCAGTTTCCATGTTTCTTATATTCCTGTGTTTCTGTGTTGCTTAAGTGGGAGTGGCTTTCCTGGCCTTAAATAAAGCCCTTTAGGAAAGCTTCTCCCTACAAATCCCAGAATCCGTCTACTGATAAGATGAGCGTCCCACCCCCCACATAGCAGAGCATAGAAAAATCAGGCAGCAGTAACTACACACATCCCTCCCCAGGTGAGAACGCTGCTGGTAACCCTTTAGCTGCTGGAACACTGCGTATGTGCTGGCCTCGGCCAGCATCCCTGTTGTGTGTGCTTTAGCTTGGCATCCCTGGATCCTTCCGCCATGTGTGCTTGCCCTGTCAAACATTCACATCTGCTAGGTGTGGTGCAGCCGCACATGTGTTGTGAGAGTTAGGACACTGGATGGTTTCACAAGTTAGCACAATTCAAGTGACCTGGGAAATGGCACTGCAAGTTTTGGTCCTCTCTAAGCACATGGGTCTGGAGCATTGAATTCCTATGTGCAGGAGAGCTCTTGTGTATTCTGTAGAATTATTGCCATGAAGTATGATGCACATCCTCAGTATCCTTTAAAGCGGACCTTCACCGTGAATAAGAGCATATCTTATATGTTTGGCCCACCCTGTACATACAGATTGCTCACATTAAAAATCACCCTACCTGCACCTACTGCAGGTTATGAGCCTTTAAGCATTCAAGATGGTGGCTCATGGAGCATCAGGCAGCCTGCAAACAGGAAGTGTCTTCTGACTGTGCCGCTCTGCATTCTGGGATTGCTGTTCTTTTCCTGACCCCAACTCTACTCTGTCTGTGCAAAGCACAGCTATAACTAGGGCCATATTTGTCCCAAGGCAAACCTAGGCACGTGCCTAGGGCAGAGCTACAGGCGGGGGCGGGCTTGGGGCAGAGACCAGCAGGAATTTAATTATAAAAAAAAAAAATCACAGTTGCCTCGAAGCCGCCTTGAAGCTGCCGTCGGCGATGCAGAAGGGCGGCGATAGATTCACAGCTTCTTTACCCCTCCAGTCCCTGCGCATTGCCGCTGCTTCAATATGTGACTGGGCAAGCAGAAACCCATGGCGTCTCACCCCGCCCCGCCTCGCTCCAATCTACTCCATCCCCACCTCGCCCCGCCTTGGCCCGGCCCGCCCCACCTTGCCTCGCTTCCCTCCCTGCCTCGCTTCCCTCCATCCCCACCTTGCGTCACCCGGCCTCGCTCGCAGCCGCTGCCTGTCTTCTATGACAGGAGCTGCACAATAGGAGATGCAGAAGTTCGGCGGGGCGTGGTCGTATATAAGATTATATTTGTGAGTGGGAGGGGGGTAGAGGGGGCCAACCACCAGTGCCAGCTAAAAAAGTGACCTTAGTGAGCCCCTAAAATCCCCAGGTCAAGAGCAGGGGCAGACTGGCCATCGGGTGCACCGGGAGAATGCCCGGTAGGCTGGTGCCTCCCCCTGCATTGGCCGGGCCCAAGCTATTATGTGTTTTAGGGTCCGTGAGCCGCAGAAACAGGGTGGCTGCAAGTGAGTGGCTGATGTGCAGGAGGGCGCAGGGGGTAGCGGACAGAATGGAGCTGGTGATGCAGTGTGGAGCTGGGCTGAGATGGGGTGCAGTGTGGCGCTGGGCTGAGATGGGGGCAGCTTGGAGCTGGGGGTGCAGTGTGTAGCTGGGCAGCATGGAGCTAGGAGTGCAGTGTGGAGCTGGCTGAGATGGGGTGCAGTGTGTAGCTGGGCAGCATGGAGCTAGGAGTGCAGTGTGGAGCTGGCTGAGATGGGGTGCAGTGTGGAGCTGGGCAGAAATGGGGCAGCAAGGAGCTGGGAGTGCAGTGTGGAGCTGGGCTGAGATGGGGTGCAGTGTGGAGCTGGGCAGAGATGGGGCAGCATGGAGCTGGGGGTGCAGTGTGGAGCTGGGCAGAAATGGGGCAGCATGGAGCTGGGAGTGCAGTGTGGAGCTGGGCTGAGATGGGGGCAGCTTGGAGCTGGGCAGAGATGGGGGGCAGCGTGGAGCTGGGCAGAGATGGGGGGCAGCTTGGAGCTGGGCAGAGATGGGGGGCAGCGTGGAGCTGGGCAGAGATGGGGGTAGCGTGGAGCTGGGCAGAAATGGGGCAGCAAGGAGCTGGGAGTGCAGTGTGGAGCTGGGCTGAGATGGGGGAAGCTTGGAGCTGGGGGTGCAGTGTGGAGCTGGGCTGAGATGGGGGCAGCTTGGAGCTGGGTAGAGATGGGGGCAGCGTGGAGCTGGGCAGAAATGGGGCAGCAAGGAGCTGGGAGTGCAGTGTGGAGCTGGGCTGAGATGGGGGAAGCTTGGAGCTGGGGGTGCAGTGTGGAGCTGGGCTGAGATGGGGGAAGCTTGGAGCTGGGGGTGCAGTGTGGAGCTGGGCTGAGATGGGGGCAGCTTGGAGCTGGGTAGAGATGGGGGCAGCGTGGAGCTGGGCAGAAATGGGGCAGCAAGGAGCTGGGAGTGCAGTGTGGAGCTGGCTGAGTTAGGAGTGCAGCGTGGAGCTGGGCAGAGATGGGGGCAGCGTGGAGCTGGGCAAAAATGGGGCAGTGTGGAGCTGGCTGAGATGGGGTGCAGTGTGGAGCTGGGCAGAGATGTGGGCAGCGTGGAGCTGGGGGGGCAGTGTGGAGCTGGGCAGAAATGGGGCAGCATGGAGCTGGGGGTGCAGTGTGGGGCTGGGCTGCGATGGGGGCAGTTTGGAGCTGGGGGTACAGTGTGGAGCTGGGCTGCGATGGGGGCAGTTTGGAGCTGGGGGTACAGTGTGGAGCTGGGCTGCGATGGGGGCAGTTTGGAGCTGGGGGTACAGTGTGGAGCTGGGCAGAAATGGGGCAGCATGGAGCTGGGAGTGCAGTGTGGAGCTGGGCAGAAATGGGGCAGCATGGAGCTGGGAGTGCAGTGTGGAGCTGGACAGAAATGGGGCAGCATGGAGCTGGGAGTGCAGTATGGAGCTGGACAGAAATGGGGCAGCTTGGAGCTGGGGGTGCAGTGTGGAGCTGGACAGAAATGGGGCAGCATGGAGCTGGGAGTGCAGTGTGGAGCTGGACAGAAATGGGGCAGCATGGAGCTGGGAGTGCAGTATGGAGCTGGACAGAAATGGGGCAGCTTGGAGCTGGGGGTGCAGTGTGGAGCTGGACAGAAATGGGGCAGCATGGAGCTGGGAGTGCAGTGTGGAGCTGGACAGAAATGGGGCAGCATGGAGCTGGGAGTGCAGTATGGAGCTGGACAGAAATGGGGCAGCATGGAGCTGGGAGTGCAGTGTGGAGCTGGACAGAAATGGGGCAGCATGGAGCTGGGAGTGCAGTGTGGAGCTGGACAGAAATGGGGCAGCATGGAGCTGGGAGTGCAGTATGGAGCTGGACAGAAATGGGGCAGCTTGGAGCTGGGGGTGCAGTGTGGAGCTGGGCTGAGATGGGGGCAGCTTGGAGCTGGGTAGAGATGGGGGGCAGCGTGGAGCCTCCTGTACTGGGTCTTCGATCTATTCTACCTCTTTCATTTGGTTGGGGGGAGGGGGGTGAAACACAAATAGTGCCTAGGGCAGCATGAACCCTAAATACGGCCCTGGCTATAACCCTGCTCCCTGCACTTTATACTGCTCTCCTCTCCTCAGAATGTGATGCTTCTGAGGCAAGATGGCGGCATCCGTATCCTGAAGTCCTGAACAGAGTTGCAGCCCTTTGGGGGAAAGAATAATAAGTAAGACACTAAAAACTAAAAATTTTATTAATTTTAGATGCTGGGGAATAGTTTTTTAAGGGCTTGGGCTTTTCATTAAATCACACTGAAGGTCCGGTTTAAACCCCGATTATCCTGTGAAGCCTTGTGTACTGTGAGTACAGCATCCAGCTGTGTAGCCTCCATTTGTGGGTTACTGCATCCATTATACTTTGCTGAGCCCTATTCCCTTCTCTATTTGAGAGTTTCTGCACCCAGCCTGTTCTGCCAGACCCACCTGCAAGCCCCAGCATCCAACTGGGTCAGCCATCTACCTATATCCAGCAATGCTGTGTATCCAGTAAGATCCTGCATCCAGCCTACCTTGCCAAGACACTCCTTGGAGGCTGTGGTTGTGTTGTGTCTTCTATGTGCTCTGCTCAGCTCTGTTCCTGCATTAAAGCAGACCAAAACACACATTTTTAACTAGCATCCCCTGAATTGCTCCCCCAATAAAGTGCTCCTGCTTCACTCTAATCCCAGATAATGCCGCCTGTTTTAGCTGTAAAGCTCCACCTTCTCCATTCATTGCCATTATTGTGTGTGGCAATGATCACCTTCCATCTCACACCACGGGACAGCAAAAAAAATCAGTGTTCCAGGACGATTCAAAAAAAGGTTCTACACCCTAAGAAGGAAATATCGACAAGGGCAATGGCCAAATGCATTTCACAAGTTCAGTGGGTTTTGGTCTGCTTCAAGTTCTTTTTCTTCCATGATTCCCTACCTAGTTCTATTAAAACTTCATACAATCAACCTGTGCTGTTTTTCCTATGTCTTCCTGCATCCAGCTGTGCTGTGTCCCCAGTAAGTTCCTGCATCCGGCCTACCCTGCAAAGGCCATGTTCCTTCATCCAGTTCTGGGACTGGGGCGGACGGAGCAAGGTGGGGTGGGCAGGGCCGGATTAGCATGGTTCCTTTCTCACCGTCCTGATTGATTTTCTGCTGCCGACACAGCTTTAGCCACCACTCCCTGGCCATCCCCAGCACTGACTGGCTAGGGAGCAGAAGATGGAGCTGTGGCGCCAGTGGATCATGGCGAGGAGGGGGGGAAGGAAACTGCAGCAGGGGAGCGAACGGGGACTAGGTAAGTAAAATAACCTGCCCTGAATGCCCAACACTCTCCCCTAGCCCCCCAACACTCCCTTGCCACACTAGTGCCTTCGGAGACTCGGGAACCCCCCTCTGTCCACCGCATATTAAGCACAAGGCACAGTTAACGGGCTGTTTCTGATGACATGCTAGATACAAGAGGGTTAAAGCGGACCAAAAGACAGGGACTTTGACTATCCCAGGCTTTGGTTCTTGTCCCCAGGGCACCCTGTTTTTGGATGCCCCGCTAGGTGAAACCCCCAGGTCACCCAGTAAAACTCACTTTTCCCCAGTCCTATGGCACATGTGCGGGCTCTTGTAAAATCCAGGGCTGGTTTTTGGCCCCAATCCGCCACTGCCTGGCACCATGCTATTTGTAACCTGACCTTTTGTCTCCAGTCCCTTTTTCTTTAGATTGTAAGCTCACAAGGTCAGGGCCGTCATCCCCAAAGTACACTTGTATCAACGTGTACAGTATTTTTGCCCATTGTCTGAATTGTAATACCATGCGTAAATAAGCATATTACTTGTTGTAAAATCCAACTCATAATACCATGCATACTTTAAGTATATTACTCTCAACCTACTGTAATCTCTTCCTTGTACAGCATCAAGGAAGATAATGGCGCTTTATATATAGACATAAGGGTTATTGTCTCATTTATAGTAACCAAACACTACTTTACTTTCACCAGGTTCTACCTGTTTTGCATATGCTTGAGCTGTTTGCGGAAGTGTCTGGCATTAGAGAATTTTTTCAGAGATACCCAAGCCTGGCACACCCTTGCTGTCATTTTGCCTTGACTTGAAACACTGGCACACACACCACCTAAAGATCCAGTGTGGGAGACAAAGATTCTTCCTTGATTTCATAGTGCCCCCTTGTCGCACAGGAAACGTGGTATTTATGTTAGATTTAACAATGGGAGCTAGTTTAAACAATGCTGTAAATATCAGGTGGGTAATTACATAGCTCCCAACTGTCCATCTTTTTTGTCCATGTCCATCTGTCCCTCGTTCTCATTTGTGCCTCTTTAGGGTTTAACATGCAGATCTGTATCAGTAAATAATTCATCCACTTATTAAAGTTTTGATATAGTTGTAATTGTTACATCTCACCATAAATGTATTTAATGTTAAAGCAGAACAAACACCCTTTTGGGGTGGGGGAAGCCCTCACGCTAGGCTGTCCACCTCCCCCTGGGAAATCCACTTTTGGAACAACTTCAGAGGTAGGTATCCTGGGCCCGAGGGTTTCCGCATTGCATGGAGATAGAACAATAATGGTCTGTAAGTATAGAAAGAGCTGGAACAGTGGCACACTGGAGCACATTGGGCCCACATGTAATGTCTCTAAATGTATAATGTCTCTAAATGTAAAATCATGTACTTGGGTAGAAGGAATCCTGACTCTGAGTACCGTATGGGCAGTACTGTGTTAGCCAGGACCTCGGAGGAAAGAGATTTAGGGGTACTGATTACTGAAAGATGCAAGATGAGTGGACAGTGTAGCCAGGCAGTGGGAAAAGCAAGCAGGAAACTCGGCTGCATAGCTCGAGGCATCACCAGTAGGAAGAGGGAGGTTGTGATGCCACTGTATAGAGCCCTGGTGAGGCCACATCTAGAATACTGTGTGCAGTTCTGGAGACCTTACCTTCAAAAAGACATTATTCAAATAGAACGTGTCCAAAGGCGGGCAACAAAAATGGTAGAAGGACTTAAACTTAAAACTTATCAGGAGAGACTTAAATAACTTAATTTGTACAGTCTGGAGGAAAGAAGGGAGAGGAGGGAAGTGTTTTTAAGAAGCAAAAATCAGAAGCAATGCTAGAAAATATTATTTTACAGAAAGAGTAGTAGATGCTTGGAAAAAACTTCCAGCAGAGGTAGTTGAAAAATCAACAGTCACTGAATTTAAACATCTATCCTAAGATAAAGAGAACATACAGTATAAACATAAGGGCAGACTAGATGGACCGTATGGTCTCCTTCTGCCATCAACCTTCTATGTTTCTATGTTTCTATATTGTTGTGTTACATGATAGTACTAAAAAATTAGCAACCATGCTCTCGAGCAACTTCATTGACTTGCAACAGGCGCTTATATTAATACATGACATGATGGTCTTGTCTAAAACTCAAATTATTTTGGGTATAGGTGTATCAAGTCATCTGTAAAGTATTAGGTCACTCGGCCAGCAGCTGCCCTTCAGAAGCCTTACTGAATATGAAGGAAGATGGATGGTCTCAATCAGACTACTCTATTGTGTTTTTGCTGCAGCAGAACAAATTGAAGGCAAGTCATGGAAAAAGCTAGTGACCCCAGTTAAAGAAATAATTCTGCTGGTGAATGCATCAGCAAGGGTTATGGAAAACTCTCTGCAATCCTGAGTGACAATATGTTGGCCTAATTAAAACATGGAATCCCTGGACAGCTAATTTTCTACCACATATCCTAACACGGTTCATTACTTTCCTTCACTCTCCATTTTACCTCCTATTTTGCTCTCCTTGCCTCAAATATTTCTTTTATTTTCCTCCGATGCAATGTTATGTTTTTATGTTTAGATTTGAATCATATATTCCATCTTGTCAGACAGAGTGCTAGACAACCTGAAGGATTTGGAAATCTTCTGTTGTGGGGATGGTTGGTTGGAATAAATCATAGTCACTAACTGAAGGTCAAAGGAACCATAAATGATCTATAGCAGGGGTTCCTAAGCAGTACTACTAGCACCACTGGTGGTACTCAAGATCCTATCAGATACTCAACTAGGCTGCAGACTAACCTGTACCCCAACCTGATCTGCTGTCTTCTACACAAAACTGTTCCAGTGAAGGAAACAATTTATGCGTGTTTATTGTGTGTTCCATTCACATCAAATGCCTGTTTCAGGTGGTGGACAGCAAGTATGCACCACCCAGGTGGTTCTTGATATAACTGGAAAAGGGTTGTGCCTAATGAAAAAAGTTGGGAGCCAAGATCTGAAGCAAAGTCGCAGACACAGAGCAGAGGCAGGTAATTTGGAAATCAGCAAGGAACAGACACGAGCCCAGACTGGGAATGGATAACAAGACGACATATTAATCTGGTCATGGAAAGCCTGACAGGAAACACAGACACAAATTTAGAATGGATCATAGCAATGCAGATAAAGGAAAGGTAGTAACACAGACCAGAAACAGGTAAGAATATGATTGCAGCCATTTTCCAACAGAAAGGCAGGTGGCCATCTGCCCAAGTCATGAGAGGTGAGACATACAAGAAATTTAATAGCACTACCATACAGTGTGCTAATCTCAAGTACTTAAAGGTATAAACAGTACATATGGACAATGAGACTACTAGCAATATCAAATTATGTTACGCTTGAAAATTCAAAATCACAGGACAATCATCATTCAATAAGGTTACACAGCATACTGTCTAAGATCCATATCGTACTACTACTATGTACAGTTAATAAACATACCGGGGGAGTAATGTTTTGCAGAAATGTGTTGCAGAGTGCAGAGTCACTATGTACTGCTTGCCTCGAGGTGTGGGTGGATTTAGGGGACCACAGACATCACTGTGAACTAGGCCAAGTGGTCTTAAAGCTCCATTCTGACTGACTTTGCATTTGTAGCTTTGGATTTGATGCAACATTCACACTTAACAGTAACTGGACAAGGGGATCCTTTGTCAGGTTCTTGTATGCATTTGGGGTGTCTGTGACCTAATAGCCTGTGCCACATGTGTATCCAGTCATTGTGTTTATGGGCACACAGTCTCACTTTTTCCCTTACTGTGTTGAGGTGATACAGATGATGATCCAGCTTGGCACTCGCTATGGTCTGCTTGATGTCCAGGATAGAACACTTGTCACCTTGGAATTCGACAGTGAGTCCTTTGCCCATCAGACATATGGCTAAATTGTGTCCTGCATGATTGGGGCAAACAAGGATTCCATGCCCATATCCCTCTGCGTGTTTTTACTTCCATCTGCAAGGTAAATAGTCTCTTTGTTATTTAGATCAAGTTCTGTGAAAAATATTCTATCACTTGTCATGTGACTGGTTGCTTCCGAGTCACTGCACCAGCCTTGAAATTTAGAGTTGCCTGTCACTTTAAATGTGGCATTCCAGTTCCCTTCACATGGATCAGAAATTATGGCTTTGACCTTCTGTTTAGTATAAGAGGCACGCTGTCTTATTTGCTCTGCTTTCCATATAGTATAGTCTCTCTTTATGTTTCCATGTTTGTGGCATCTGAAGCACACTCTGGTTTCCTTCCTCTGTAACCTTGTGTCTGTAGCTTTAAGAGCTGTTCTGGTGCTGGTTTCTGTGGAGTTACCCACAAACTCTTTCTTTGCTGATACTCATCTATGAGCCTGGTCTTTACAAATGCAAGTGTCAGATCTGTCTCAGGCCTTGTCTCCAGTGCATTGATCAGTGCAGTATTTGTGTCAGGTAATCTGACGGATCATCAACGGATCTGAGTTGTGTGATGACTTCCAGCATGGCACTCATATGCTCCTGCATGTCCTGCTCTCTGCTAAGCCTCATTTTGTAAAGTTTACTCCACAGAAACAACTTGCTGTTTAAACTGGATCTCTCATGTAGTCTTCAGTACATTTCACATGCTTTTCACTGTGTTCTCACTGCATATGTGAATAAACTGATTGTCTTCTACCAGTAAGCTTATGGTTTCCTGTGCCTGTCTGTTTTTCCTGTCCCAGTCCTAATTATTGTCCTGTGGCCTCTTAATAGTGATGAGCTCCCACACGTCATCTCTGGATAATAGCATCTCCAATTTAAACTTCCATAGCTGATAATTATTATTGTTCAGCTTGGCACTGAGAGTTTAAGCTCTGAGCTGCTGGCCATTCTCCCTCCTTTAAATATTAGAACAATGTTACTTGTATACAAGAGATATATCTGTGGAAGCTTCTTTATGTTGATCTCCGCATAGGCCATGCTGTTTCCCATTCAGGGCTTTGTTCTGCCTGGGCCACATCTTGTCACTGGGCTTTATCTGGTCTCTGGGGCTTCATTTGGTCACTGGGTCCATAACCTGTTGCAGAGTGCGAGTGCTGGGTGCAGCGGAGTGAAATCCAGATAGACCTTTGTGGTCGACCAGGAACTGGGTCTACTGGAACATGAGTGCAGTAAGAGAAGGTCACGTTACATGGAGGATAACAGACAGAAAAAAGTCATGGAAATCACCTCAAAACAATGCAGCAGAGAATGTACAACAGAGACTACACATAGATAACAGCACCATCTACTGTCAGAAATATACATTGCACTAACCTAGCAATAAAGATCCAGATCACATTCAAGCTTGCACAGTATCTGCAACAAAATGAAGTCTATGTGGTCAGATAATATTAACTGTAGTCATTGATAAAGACTTTATATTGTCCAAAGTGTGACAGTTATTGAATGATTTTTAATAAGCTAATCACTTGCTCTTTGCATGTCCCTGGCAGATCCACAGGACACCGCAGAGGGGGGTATTCAACCACAGCAGAAGTTACAAAAAGGTAAATTACTTTTTCTGTGCAGCCTTCTGAATCGGGTAGGGATGCACATAAGCACTGTTACATGTAAGGTTGCTGTTGTAATTTAAAAAGAAGGCAAAAAATAAACTTCCCAACCCCCATGGGCAATCATAGAATGCTACAGTAGGTTGAATTGATCCAATTCAGGGTTGAGCTCTTACTGCGGTGCTCCAAGTTCAAACTGGGAGTGAGGTGGGCACCTTAGAATACTACCTAAAACCAAAGACTCAACCAAGTAGTCCAGGATATAATGGAAACCCCAGTCTTCATTAGAGACCCCCCCCCCCTCAAGGGAGTATGGACTGGGCTGCATGAGTATCTCCAGGTCATTGCACCGGGAAATGAAGGATCTGGGTAGTAAAGGTTGGGGGATAGCAGAGAGTCTGTAGCAAAGATCAACGGCAGGCAAAGGTCATCAATGTTCAAGGGTTTCTGGGCAACAGGAACAAAGGCAGGGCAAGACAGAATACTAAGAAGATATTCTGCACTTGTGCCATCAGCAAACAGAACTTCCAAAACTTCCTGTAGTGCCAGCTGCTTCCATACCCATGGGCAAGGGCGTAACTTGGGGGGGCAGGGGAGCACGTGCCCCGGGTGCAGCAGGTCAGGGGTGCCAAAGGGGGGCCTGTGCACAGGTGGGGGGCATCATTTCAAATCTGTGCCCTGGGTGCCAGAAAGTCTATCTACTCCTCTGCCCCTGGGCATCCCAAGTTTCGATGCCTGCTATGTGAAACCAATGTATTTGCCTCTAAAACTCACTTTTCTGGCAGTCCCGTGGCTCATGTGAGGCTCACAGTTGAGGCATGCTCCAGTGCCAAGCCATTCAGATAGACTGGGAGTGGAGGGACCAGGAAAGCATTTGCTCGCTATGCCAGATCTTTTTTCCAAACCATGAGACCCGTTGCATGCGCCATGGGTAGGCTGACCATTTTTACAGAGGGCCAAATTTGGGACACTTAAATTCTGATAGCTTAACCATTCGCTAGGTTAATTTTCGATAGTGACAACATTGGTCACAAAAAAAATTTGCTAACACGCCACAATTTAATTTATTCCAAATTTGTCCATCTGAATAAAATGGTCAGCTTAGCCATGAGACCACTGAAAAAAGTGAGTTTTGCTGGCAATCCTGGAATCCTGGAGGGGCTCCACATAGCAGGGCATCCCAAATCAGGGATGACCACAACCCCAGGTTTTGGACCATTCTGTACCTTGTTCATCAGCTTACAGGACATCCTAGTTTGCACCAGTGTTGTCAGCACACAGAACTTCACGTACTAGACCCAGAAGTCCAAAGACACGGCCCGATCGCTTCTAGTGGTTTCATGACAGAATATATATCGTTGATACCATCATGATAGAATGAGTTCTGATCAACAGAAATAAACCTCCAGTTCTCGGCCTTGTGTATATGTATACATATAAACTCCTCTCTAAAGCTTCTCTTGTCTAAGCTAAACCCTCTTAACTCATAGTTAGAGAAATCTCTCAGCCTCTTCGGAAATGTAGCTGTCTGTCATTGGATGCTCTATAATCTGCCTGTGTCCATTTTTCCAGATTGCTGTGTGAGCTGATGAGTACAGTGTGAAATAATGATGGAAAGATAACTTTAAATATTTTCAGGAATGCAGCTTTGGTGCAGGAACATAGTGTCATTACCTTGGAGCTGGAACATGAAGTTACTGAACCAACCTGCAATGTAACGCACAATGTGGTCCCACACTGTCCACAGATCATTTCATTTATTGAATTATTTAAAAGATGGGCTAACAGTACATAATCAGAACATACTTATAGGAAGTTAAATATCGGTATGCAGATGTATTATCCAGGCATCCACACAGCAATTTTCATCCTGTGACTTGTTTGTCACATTCATTTTCAGAAGTCTCTTTGGGATGCTGATATAAGAACACAAAATATATTGCAGACAGCTAGATATTATATACACTTACAGTATATAGTGCTATAGCAAAATATTTGTAATTATCTACTTTACAGTTCCCTTATTGTTTGTTACACAGAAAAGTGCAGGTGACCATGGCGTAAGTCTCAAGGTAATGCTAGACACAAGGTCCAAAGCACAAGAAAACCCAGCGACCACAATAGATGAGGACTGGCCTTAGTTGCTGTTTTGGCTAGTGTGTCCTCAGTGGCCATTTGTGTATTACCTTGATAACTGGCATTTAAAGTCTTTCTGTAGTAATACATCAAAGTAGCTGTACTGGCTGCTTGAATGATGACAGACATCTCATTCCAGCCCTACTGTGAAGTGTGTGTGTGTAAATGTAAATAGTGTTGGGTGACCCCCCCCCCCCCCCAAGGTTTGGGTTTGGCAAGTTCGGACTTGAATAAAAGTTTGGTTCGGGGGCCCGAACCCAGTCCCTGTTGAAATTAACTGGGACCCAAATTTTGAGGGGGGATTCTGCCTATGGGGGCCCTTCCAACCCCCAATACTTACCCTCCTGGGCAAAAGGGGCCCTCTGTCAAGGGGCCCCCAGAAGCTGAGTCGAGCCTGTAAAAAAAGAAATTGTGATGGCGGATGCAAAGTGTGCAGCAGGAAGTGGCTGTAACTTACCTGAGTCCTGGAATCTGGTCTCTGGTCAGCGGTTGGATCGCCAACACTAACTGACATTGAAGAAGACAGGCAGCAGGACCCCACAGGAGACAGGCAGCAGTGGAGAAATGGGCTACTGGAATTCAAGAAGACTGGCGTCAACGGCACCCGGCATCCCGTCTGGCACTCTACATCCAGCTTCTAGGGGTCCTTCAGCCCAGGGGTGAACCTAGCCTCTCTGCTGCCTCTCTGAGGCAAACTATAGAAAGAGGCTCATCCACTCCTCAACAAAGCAAAGCAGGGAGTAGGGAATAGTGACGGGCCGGGTTGCTGAGCCACCAATAGCTGACTTAAAAACATGACAAGTTAAATAAAATATTTAAAATAGAAAATTAATGAATTTTCCGCCCAAGGAGGCCACCTCACATGCATCCACCCTCTGTTCCAGCAAGGACCCATTTGATGGAACCATAGGTGGCAGCTATTGTAAATGCCGAACCGGAGAATGGAGGCCCGCCACAGTGGTGGGGGGACCAGTAGTCATGGACCTGGAGGCAGTGGAGAGTATGGCCCTTTTTCTGTAACCCAACAAACTGCAGGTAAGTGAAATGAATGTGCCTGCGGTGCCCATAGATTTTTATGGATTGCGCTGCGGGTAACATTGCATGCAGCATTTTGCAAAACTCAGTGCACCGTTCTGAAAGGACCCTTTTACATTAAGGGGCAGCATTTCCATCCAAACTGTGACACGTTGGAGTATTTCTGCTCCAAAGCAACGCAAGCATGAAGGTTTAAAACGGGCCTTAAAGGGATGGTAAACCCAATAGCAATAATAAAGCAGAAAGCAGCTCATCTGTTGCCTGTCCCGTGTGCCTCTCCTGCATTTCCGGCAGCACAAGGTTTATGTCACAGTAGGCCTTTTAAATTTGCTCTCCTTACAATTTCATTCCTCCAGGACCAGTTAAATAAGTGGTGTAACAGCCAGGGCTGTATTTACCATTAGGCAAACCTAGTCCTGTGCCTAGGGTGGCCACCAGCAAGGGGGGGGGGGGGCACAGATGTTACTGCTATAGTAATATTGTTGCCACATTCATGCCTCCTTAAAAATGCTCCCGCGGCACATTGTGTGTGTGTGGGTGTGAACCTACTTAAAGGCAGTCTGCAGCTTGATCCTCTCCCCTTTTACAGATGTGGCCACGTAATATATAATAAAATGCATGCTCCTCTGCATTTCTCCTCTTGAAACCTCTCCTCCCTACGAACATTTATATTTTATATTGGCAGAGTGCCATGTCAGGGCAGGTGTCAGCACTGGGCGGTGGGTGCCAGGGGCGCTCCACATTCGGAGGGCCCACCTTTGTTTTTTCCCTATTATTCTATTCTTTTCTCTTTTTATTTATTCTGTGTTTCTTTCACCTGTTCTTTCTGACATTCCTTTTCTTACTTTCAACTGTCAGTCCCTTAATTTTTTGTTTCAGTCATTCTATGCTTTCCTTCTAGTCTTTGTTTTTCTTCCTTTCATATGTTATGCCATTCCTTTTCTTTCCTCTTTCCTTCTATTATTTTTGTCTCTCATTCCTTCTATTCTTTCTGTCTTTCCTTCCCTTTATTTCTGCAGTTTTTTTCCCAGCTCTTTTTTTTCTCTGTTGCCCAATGGCCTGTAAAAACCTGGAGCAGGCCCTGCTCAACATTACACAACAAAAGGTGGGCGCCAGCACTCAAAGCGGACCTTCACTCTGAATAAGAGTCTATCTTATATGTTTCCCACACCCTGTACATACAGATTGCTAACATTAAAAATCATCCTACCTGCATCTACTGCATGTTATGAGCCTTTAAACATCCAAGATGGCGGCTTATGGAAGCCGCCATCTTATCAGGCAGCCTGCAAACAGGAAGTGCCTCCTGACTGTGCTGCTCTGCATTCTGGGACTGCTGACCTTTACCTGACCCCAGCTCTGCTCTGTCTGAGCAAAGCACAGCTATAACCTGCCCCCCTGTACCTTATCCCACGCTCCTCTCCTCAGTAAGTGTGATGCTTCTGAATCAAGATGGCGGCACCCGTATCCTAAATTCCTGAACAGAGTTGCAGCCCAGTGGGGGAAAGAATAATAAGTTAGTGACCAAAAACGTAAAATATATTAATTTTAGATGCTGGGGAACCGTTTCTTAAGAGTTTGGGCTTTTCATTAAATCACGCTGAAGGTCCGGTTTAAAGTGCCTAGGGCAGCATGAACACTAAATACAGCCCTGCTAACAGCCACTCTGTCCCTTGGTGCTCTCAGCATCAGTAAGCACAACAAGCCTCAGTGGACCTACAGCTGTCTCTAACCACAGAATAGCATGCTCACGACTCATGGTAATGGTAATGCAGACCAAATTGAAGCAAAGAAAGTGTCTTCATTTAGAGAAGGAAAGTCATGTGTGCCTGAACGGGGACTTGTTACGGTGTGAAAGCTTTTTGGATTTTTATGCCCCCCCCACTCCCAGATGCCTTGCTGAGGCTATAGCATTGCAGGGTCAGAACATAGGTTTGAGTGTATTGCAATGCTATGTGAAAAGGCGGCTGGGGAGGAGACTTCAGAGGCAGGGAGTATAAACAGAAAACTGCCAGGAAAAAATCCATTCTTGCTTTAGATGAGGTAGGCCGTGTGTTGGAAGTAACACCCAGACCAGTCAGCCCAATGCAATGTGGCTGATGGGGAATTCTCCCAGTACTCCCTATGATCATTGCACCCCTGGTTGTACCTTAAAAACCTCTCAGTTGTAAGATTTATTTCTACAGGGTCCCAAAAACTAGAAGCCCCAGCACAGTGCCTACAGCTCCCAAACATAAAATTAAGCCCTGAATAAGGGACTATGGGAGAAGACCTTAGTGTGTAGCAGCCATATATCAACATAGAATAAACAGCATTAAAAAAAAATTGATGGTCTTATGACAAGTAAAAATTTAAAAATATAGTAGCAACGAACCTGCATTATAGACTAGAAAGGCAGCAGAGGCTAGTGCTAGGGTCTTTTTAGTTATTCGTATCATAAAACTATACTAACCTTTTTACTGGGTGGAAAAAAAAACAAAGCTTAATTATCTGAATATAAACAGAAGTAGTCATACAATAAACTGAGTCAATACACACAGCATATTAGCATATGCCAGGATGGCTTCATGGTGTTATTTTATTAACAAACTAGGTTTACTCTAAGAGAGCAGCTGAACCTGAGAAACAAGTTTGCCTTTCCAACTGACTGTTGTTGTAACCTTTCTGAAGTTGGATCCGTATTTAATGAACACCTTTATATTATATTACATTGTAAATCCTAAATGTGTTTTTGTGGGGATGTGAAGGCTGCCAGCTGGGATAAAAAGTCAGAATTGGCCATGAAGCCAATAAAGTGGTTGCCAGTTATTGGTTAGGAAGGTCCACATGATCAAGTAGGGTAGCTGTCTCTGGCTGCTGGGTTACATGATGAAGTATTCAGGCCCACCCCCTGCTGTATGGAAGAGCCCTGTGAGACCATCCAGCCCCAGGTCTTACATTGAGAGTCAATTCCTGTTATCAAACTGAGAGGCAGGTAGGATAAAATATGATTTAAAGGGACAGACCATCCAAAAGCAATGATAAGGCAGCATAAGGCCTCTTCTCCATTTCCTGAGGCGTACAGCAGATGCTATGGCAGGTCTCCATACTTGTCACCTATTGTCCATTCCATTCCTTCAAGACCTTCCAGCATGTAGTGGCCAATTGCAGGGCTCAATTTCTCTTTGGTGGCAATTTCAAAGGTAAGGTCTTTTCTTTTTTTTTTGAGCTTTACAGTGTGTGGATGGGACACCGGCAACTGGGATGCCCCCCCCCCCCTGCAGGGAACAATACTTTCAGCAACCCCATTCTGCTCTGGTGTGTATGGCACTGCTTGTGTGTCCCTCGGGCTGTGTGCCCCTGGCTTCTCCCCATGGCACCTGTAAAGACAGAAGAATTGCATCTTAACATCTGCTCTAATACATGTGTGGCAGTTCTCCCTGGTCAAGGCCCCCCAAATGCTCACTACTTATGGGAACACCCTCCACCTGGGCGCCATCCCTTTTTCTGTGTTTCTAATGACAAATGTTAAAGCTCGGCACATGTATGATGTGTGTTCTGCTCGTGTAGCCTTCAGCTTGTATTTGTTAGCCCCCACCTGTGCGGGTCCAGCCCCATAGCTGCATACTACCCCCGGTTCAGACGAGTCTGTAAGGAAAGAGCACAAAACACTAGAACTTAGCAGACATGTCATTTAGTGGTTCCTTTCTTTCAACAGTGTGTTTGGTCTCTGTTGTGCTACCTGACTGTTCTTGCACAGGGTGGGACTCCAAGCCACACCTGGGCCACCTCCTCTTCAGCTGGCTCTGGCGGTATTTGGGGTGACACTGAAGAGGAGGATGAGGACGTTGGCAGGGGTGGGAGCCGACTCCTTACACACCCTGTCTTGCTTGCCTCACTGGTCGGACCCCTCTTCTCTGGGTGGCCTTGATTCTCAGCCAGAACGCCCCAGATAGAAGAAAAGTACAATTCAGTCTCACAGTTCAGCATGAGTGGTCAACATCTCTATGGAGCATCCACTTACCTGGGAAGTGCTGGCTGAGGAACCGGCACACCCGGGGCTACTTTCTTCTCTTTAGGTCCAACCAATGCTGTTATATGTGTGTGTGTGTGTGTGTGTGTGTGTGTGTGTGTGTGTGTGTGTGTGTAATTCATCAGTCTCTGACCTCCAATGTCAATGTCCTCTTGGAGTGTGTATTTGGCTTGAAGTCATACCTGTCCGGATTAAAAATCTGCAAATACAAAAAAAAATCTAAATCCAATTACCTTCCTGTATGTCATGTATTGTCCTAGTTTAGGTCCACATGCACATTAACCTTCCCCTTTAAATTCCTGTGTCTCACATCTCTCCCATGTGCAGCAGGCCAATGCATGTATTGCCCGAACCCTTGCACCACTGAGTAGTCGCATGACGTTACTGCCAACCAGCATGCATCTCCAAATCGCTCACAGCTCTCCAGGCCGACAATACTGGTGGATTGAAGTCGCTGACACACCTAGGCTAGTGGCACGCCCAAGTCTCACGTCCGCCATTACTGATGGATTTTAAGGTCTCTGATCCTGCTACAGTTTCAAATACCCCTCTACCTACACACATCTGAGCCCTCCCAGCGTCCCCTATAAACAGACAGGATGGTACATGTTATGGTGGCTGGGGCATATGCCTGACAGTAGGTTCTCTTTTGTACAGGTGGGGATGCACACTAATGGTCTTGGCGTGTTTCACGTCTGGCCCTTCAACAGGCAGCCAGGGTTTGGGTCGGCACTTTTTGGCGCTATCAAGTCTTTGAACAACAGGCATTTGCCATTACTGTATGGTCCGCCATGTGCCTTGGTTCCACCAGGTGCTGGCAGACTGACGGCACTGTAGATGCTCATACTCTACCAGAACCTCGTCCAGGGCCTTCATCGCGCATACACAAGCAATCCTACTGGCAAAAAAAAAGCATAATTTCGGACCAGAAACCTACGGTTTTTATAGTCCCGAAAATGGGTGACTCAGGGCTTGGAAACATGTGCAAGTGCAGGCTAAACCTGTAAACTTATGCAGGTGAGCAAATACTCGCCTTTACACATATTAATACGGAGAATACTCATTGTTGCATACAAAAAAGCAACTCAGACGAAAAACATGCCCCAGAATCACCTGAACCGGGAAAAGGGCTAAAACCAGGACATTGGCACCATTCCTAAATGCGGGAATGTGTACAGAAGAGGCAATGAATAAGGTTACCGTTAGCAACAGCATAACTTTTGTTGAAGTTCAGAGAGACAATGTGATGACAACAGAGGAAGTAAGAACAGAAGAAAAAACTGACACTGATCAGCCATTATTTGTAACTTCTGAACAAAGACTTACCAGTATTGAAGCGCAGACACAAGCAAGCTCAGACACAGAACCAAGACACTCAACAAGAGAAAACAAAGGTAAACCACCTGTACGTCTCTCATACAAGGCAAGCATTGCCCATGCTAATGAAGCTGCAACTTGAGAAGATATATCTCAGCTTTCAGAAATGGAAGCCATTAAATGCATAAAGAGAAAAAATCCATGCATGACAATAAAACATGAACTACCACCTGGAAGGAAAGATATAGACTGTAAATGGACATTTCAAGTGAAATACAATGCAGATGGCAAAGTGGAGCAATACAAAGTAAGACTCGTAGCCAAGGGATATTCTCAAAAATATGGAGAGGATTATGATGAGACTTTTGCTCATCAATAAGCATGAAGTGAAAACAGCGTTTCTACATGGCAAGTTAACAGAAGACATCTACATGGAACAACCACTCAGAGGAGTATACATATGGTCTAAAGCAGGGGTGGGCAATTATTTTTTCCATGGGGCCACATGAGAAACTAAAAATATTGTGGAGGGCCGGGCCAAAAGGCTGAACTCAACTCTGCATAATATTAATCGTATTTCTTTATAAAAAGCAGTAAATAGCATTGTTTGGACAAGCTGGTACGAGTATATGTTATAGTTAAACAATGAAAAAGTGCGGTTGCCCGGGGGGAGACCAGTGGCCGGCCTTGGATAAAAGGCTGTGTGAAACCCTTCCCACCTTGCAGCATGGTCCCCCCGCCCTTCCAAAGGCATTGGTCTGGCCAGAAGTGGCTGGAGAACCTCGATCTCCAACGTCAGCTCCGCAGCAACTGACACATGCCACACAGTACAGGCCAAGGGTGGGAAGATAAACTCTGCCCACAGACAAACCTGCAGGAGGGAGCTGTCCAATAGGACAGCAGGCTCTAATCCACACACGCCCCTGCTACATTAAACTCACTACACAGTTCAAACCCGGCACTATCCTTTCTGGCAAGACTGCACGGACAGTGGGCGGGACTGAGCGTCGGGGGCGTCGGCAGCGAGCGGCCGCGCACCTTACAGGGAATGCTGGTCGCGGGCCGGTCAGAGCCAATCAAAGGGCCGTATGTGGCCCTGGAGCCTTACAATGCCCAGGTCTGGTCTAAAGCAAGCCACCAAATAAATGAAGTGCTTACACATGAGGACTTTTAGTAGTATTACAAACCACTGCTTATACACAAATAAATGGCAGACAGATGGGTTTATGTGCTTATTTACAGATGTAGCAATCATTATTCAACATATCACAGTTTAGCCCATTGTGATATCCCACAAAGAAACCACTGAAAAGCATTTCCAGATAGCACAATGTGCCAGGGCACCAAGTAGAGTTTTAAAGAAAGCTGAATCTGTATGTGGACGTTATCCTGTTTTGTTTTGAGCAAGAAGGGAATGAAGCAGGGATACTACCAACCCTCAGTCAGCACTTTGAGACTGAGGATATTTAAGAACAGGGACTCATTGAGTTACTTTATTGCCCTACAGAGGATCTAACAGTAGATATTATTACCAAGCCCCTGACCGCTCAAAGACGCTCAAAGACACTCAAGGCTCACAAAGAAGATGGGTTTACCAGACTAATCCTCAGCTGTTGAGAAGGGATGTTGGAGATACAACAAATTTAGCTTAGTACAGTATGTGATCTGCATCTATGTTGCTGGATTAATGTAGTTTGTATTTATGACAGTACATGGCACTGTTACATATATCTATGTGTAGCCTCTGTTGTACATTCTCTGCTGTATGTTGTGTTTCCTGAGGTGCTCTCTATTACTTTTTTTTCTTGTCTGTTATCCACCATGTAAGATTACCTTCTCTTACTGCACTCATGTTCCAGTAAAGCCAGGTTTTTATCAGAAAAAGTTGGGAAGCATTAGGTGGCTTATGTATGTGCCATTTTACGGAGTCTGATTTGGTTACCTTCAAACCTGTAAGTAAAATTTCCACTTTGGATATATGAATATATTGACATAGAAACATAGAAGCACTGCCCTTTTCTGTTATAATAATAATATTAGCCTTATTAAAAATCACTCCAAGCAGGATTAACCTCCCCCAGCCTCCGGCGTTTAAATATCTATTGTTGTAGACAAAGATGCACTGTGAGAAATGTTATCAGAAGATTGATTTACCGGCTCCATCCTCCGTCATTAAGAGCTCCTGAGGCTTGTTTGTTGAGCAGTTTGTTGTAGAGCAGAAGGTTGGCCGCCTACATTAAAAACAAGGGAGCTTTAGATTGTGGGTGAGTAAAGATGGCTATTTCCTTACATGGATGCCAGGATGTAATCACTGTCTCTGTAGTAGTTGTGAAATGTATTCATTATAAAATAGGTTAAAGTGGACCAAAACCCTGGGACATAACTTTTTTGTGCATATATTGCCATTGTATGCTTGGGCAAACATTAGAATTTTTCCTCCACATTTAACCCATCAGTGACACAAACACAAGCAGTGAGTGCACACATGCCCCAAGTGGTGGGCTGCCCTGATCTCAGCACATGGAGAGCAGTTAGGAGGGTTAGGTGCCTTGCTCAAGAGCACTTCAGTCACATCTTGGCCAACCCTCTGGTCACAAGACCCCTTCCTTACCTCTAGGCCACCGTGTGTCCAAATTGTCCACCCCCTCCCAAGAGCATACTTCAACAGATTTCAATGGTGTGTCTGTAGGAATATCCTCATTATCATAAAGAAAGCACACCGCTAACCTCGTTGGGTGCCACAATGGAAGTGGACCAAAGCCGAAACTAGCGTCTGTAAGACATTAGGACCAGTTAGACAATCGCCCCTGGGGACATGGAACACAACCAGCCCCTAAGAGGTCATCTACATTGCAATATACAGGTAGACCTACTGAGACTTTTCTGTAAAGTGGACCAAAACCAACGCCCCCTGGGGCATCCAAAATCGGGATGCCCCGCTGTGTGAAAACCCCCAGGTCACGCCATACACTTATCTTGCTTCCCGGTCCAACAGCACATGCGCGAGCCGCATCCACATCCCCACTATCCCTCTAGCAGGGCGTGTGTCCACGCCAGGCTTTTGTAAATGCCCGGCTCAGGCATGCTCCCTGTAAGAGGGAGGCAGGGGATGCAGCCGCCAGCACGCTCGGAGTCGCTGGCCTTAGACAAAGGCTTAGATGATGTGATGCCAGCAGCTCTGAGTGCGCTGATTGGACGAGTGGACGAGTGGACGCGCATGTGCCGTAGGACCAGGAAGAGGTGAGTTGGCATTGGCGATCCGGGGGTCTCACACAGCGGGAAACCCCCGATCAGGGTGCCCCGGGGGAAAGGACCAAAGCCGAGGATAGTCTTCGTTTTCCTTTTTTGAAATGTAAAATAAACATTTGTGTTAGGATTGGGCTCCCAAACCTGTGATTTACTTATCAGCATGCTGTTTCCATGATTCTCATATTCCCGGGACTCTGTTTTGCTACAGTGCGAGTGGTTTTCATGGCCTTGAGTAAAAAAAAAGGACTACAAGTCTCATAAGCCTGTAACAGGTGAACTTTTTAGCAGTTTTGGTTAAGTCTTAGTTTCCCAATGACCTATCCAGCTGAAAAACCTGACATTAACCGCTGCTACAGAACATAAGACTGTTATCCGTCCAAACTGAAGAAGTTGAATTATAGCAGAATAGGTTAAACTAGTCACCCATGCCTTAGCCAACCAGATGATTAGCAAGCTAGAGTGAGGAAGTCTATGATATATACTCAAAATCACCACTTTGGTGTACATAGCTAAGGTAAACACGTTGTTATAGAAAACTGTTTTCTTTCATAACACAGAGCTGCAAACATATAGAAAATAAAAAAGATAACAGATAAGCTTAGCACTTTGAAGACATAATTTTGACCCAAATATTGAAAACTTTAAAAAATGCCATTGAAAGTCAAATTATCTTTTAAACTTACCTATCCGCATGGAAGCTAACCCACCCATTCCTGCTGCCTGTAAGCCCCAAAAGAGCACAGGAGCTCTGAATGGTTGGGACCAGGAAAGAGACATTTTTTTCACAAAGCCGTCCCATATGCTGATGCCCCCTACTCAGTAGGGTTGATTCAGAGCCCCTTTCTCATAATTTTTATGGAGGTCTTGCTACCAAATGAAAAATCATGCAAAAATGAAAACATTTCACACTAAAGTTCTCACAGAAAAAAGGCTTTGCTGAATCAGACGAGGGGAAAAAATGAACGCGAATGGAAATATTAACACAAAAAAATAGGTGAGAAAGGGGCTCTGAATCAACCCTAATAACCTATTTTCCCTGGAAAATCGTGCAATGTGATTGGCCACCGCGGTCATATGGGCTGAATACCCAAAAGAACCCTGTGGACCAAGTGACTATGGCGGCCAAATAAAGTGCTCAATTTCCTCAGGGGTCCCAGGAGAAGATTTCTACGGTTGAATGGGAGTAATGCAAAGGGGGGCATCAGCAGGGGATGCCCCCCCTTCACTAGGAACAACACTCATATTGTGAAAAATGGGTGTTTTCCTATTTAAAGCATATGAAACAAATAGTGATTGCGACAAAATTAAAATCTTCAAACATAGTTATAATGATTTATGCTGCACCATACATCATCATTTATAATATTTCATGTACCGTATTTGCCGGCGTATAATACGACTTTTTCCCCCTGTAAAACATGCCTCCAAGTGGGGGGTCGTCTTATACGCCGGGTGCACCTGGGTCCAGGGGCGGACTGGCCATAGGGCGTACTGGCCAATATCCCGGTAGGCCGGCGCCAGGGAAGGCCGCAAACCTGAAAACAACAGATGCTAGAGGGTGAGGGGCGGCCGTTGCGGCTGGCTGGCCTGCCTGTCGCCGCCGCTCTCATACACACTAACACACACACATTCATACTTACTTCACTTCCTGGCTGTTGCGCGCTGATCGTCAGTGGGCGTGCCCCAGATGGCCGGCATCCAATGAAAACAATAGACGCCGGCCATCTGGGGCACGCCCACCGACGACCAGCGCGCAACAGCCAAGAAGTGCCGGTAAGCATGAATGCGTGTGCGTGTTTGTGTGTATGAGAGCGGCGGCGGTGGCGGCGGCGGCGACAGGAACAGCAGGGACGGGTAGACCGGCCCTCCGACCATCAGTAAATGTGTGGGTGTGTGAGCGGCGGGGAGGAGGGAGTGGGGCCACTCGCTGGTTGTACTGAGAGATGCCCCCATGCCTGTACTGAGAGATGCCCCCATGCCTGTACTGAGGGATGCCCCCATTCCTGTACTGAGGGATGCCCCATGCCTGTACTGAGGGATGCCCCCATTCCTGTACTGAGGGATGCCCCCATGCCTGTACTGAGGGATGCCCCCATGCCTGTATTGAGGGATGCTCCCATACCTGTATTGAGGGATGCCCCCATGCCTGTATTGAGGGATTCCCCCATGCCTGTATTGAGGGATGCCCCCATGCCTGTATTGAGGGATGCCCCCATGCCTGTATTGAGGGATGCTCCCATGCCTGTATTGAGGGATGCCCCCATGACTGTATTGATGGATGCCCCCATGACTGTATGAAAGTATGACTGTAAGAAGCCAGAAAGTATGACTGTAAGAAGCCACCCAGGGACTCTGGGGAAGGGAATTAACATGTAAAATAAAATCTGATGTTCTTTTACGTTTTATTTGGTGTGCGGAAGAGGGAGTAGTCTTATATGGTTAGTATATAACAAACTCTATATTTTGAGTGGAAATGTTGGGGGGGTCGTCTTATACGCCCAGTCGTCTTATACGCCGGCAAATACGGTAACTGAATTTTACTGTTAAAGTAATCCGATACAAAGTTCCACATACTGGTGTTTTGGGACAAGGTGACCTGTCCTGTATTTACCGACTCAGGAAGTGAATCCAGTTGTTAATATATTATTTGCATGAAGCTTCCTCTTCCGATGCGACAATAGCTTTGTTAATAAATTATCCTGATTATCTATCCCCGGCAGTAATACGCAGATGAAATAATTGGGCTCTTCAGCTTGTCTCACTTGGACAAAAGCAGAAAATTCTAATTACTTCCAGGAGGGATCCTGAATTACACAAAATCAAAACATAATTGCCTATGGAGTTTGCTTTATAAATTAAACACTATGCTATGGAAGCTGAGACGTGTAAGTCTTTGGCTTGTTTGAATATGGATTTCAGGATAATTTTGGGCCTCTTGCTTTTCATTTGTAGGAAAAAAAAACATTTTATGATCCTTTCAAACTGTTTGGGAAAATCAAATGGAGATTTGTCTGTAATCCAGGGACATCACTAAAATATGCCGAGCAGCTGGGGCAGGTGCATCAGGGCTCAGAAGGTCATAGAACCAGACAGCCATAGATTTAATATCACAAAACATCTTTAATGAAGCAGAATCAGAGATGAGCTTTGGATCTGGGTCAGGGTTGAATTCAACCCACATAGTGGAAATTCAGTTGCCACTGGTCAAACCCAAATAGCAGCAATATTCCAGTTGAATTGTATGATCCTGTTTTTCATAAAAAAAATGTGTACCTCGGTACCCCAGAGGGGCAGAGCAGCTGACCCCAGGACCTGTCAAGTTACCAGCCCCTATGTCCTTCGGCACAGATTACCCACCACCACCAATAGGTGAATTGCCACCCTCTAGCCTCTGAACACTGGTATTGGGGTCCATGAGACAATAAACAAAAAGCACACTGCAGCTTGAGAGAAAAATATATTAATAAATAATTGTCTCCCTAATAATTCATTTCGCAGGGTGTGCCCATAGACCCCTCCCCAGAGGTGTACATACCATAGAGGCAGTGCAGGCACGTGCCTGTATAACAAGGAGGCCTGGCACGAGCAACCTGCACCACCTTCTAGAATGTACATCCAACACCAGCGTCATAACTACCTACCAAGCAATGCTCCCCACGGCTTGTGGCCTCCATCTGCGTGCCTCAACCACATCTGCACCGCATGCCTCCCTCACCGCTGTGCGTGCGCTACATGCCTCCTTCGTTCCCCCGTGTGCATGCCGCCTCCCGCTGATGTGTGCCAGGGACCCAACCGGTAAGTGTCTGCCACAGGGGGGATCTGTGCTGATGGGGGCCTGCGATGGGGGTCCTGCTATAGCTTCATCAGAGCTATGTAGGCCCTTGCTTTGCAGCATGCACTCACCGATCGATTCTGAACGAATCTGAATTTCCCGGCAATTCGATCGATCGAAGTTTTCCTTTAAACTCAATGACAGGCATTCTAAGATGGTGGACAGACATGTTCAGACATGTCCCCAGGGGCAAGTGACGATGGGACAGTCACATGCAGCCTATCAGCAGCCAGGAAGCCCGGTAACTGGGTTACTGTTAATAATATTTGGTTTGGTTTAAATACAGCTGCACACTGTGCATGCCATGCACATGCTATTTAACCCTTTCTGCTATTTAGCCCTGAACGCTATTTTAACCCTATCTGTTAAACAAAAGCATCTTTCATAATTGGATTAGTGTTAATATTTTCTGTTCAGCTTAAAATACACCAGGCCACATGGGCATTCCAAGGCACATGCTATTTAACCCTATCTGTTAAACAAAAGCATTTCTCATAATTGGATTAGTATTAATATGTTCTGTTCAGCTTAAAATACACCAGGCCACATGGGGCATCCCAAGGCACATGCTATTTTAACCCTATCTGTTAACAAAAGCATTTCTCATAATTGGATTAGTGTTAATATTTTCTGTTCAGCTTAAAATACACCAGGCCACATGGGCATCCCAAGGCACATGCTATTTAACCCTATCTGTTAAACAAAAGCATTTCTCATAATTGGATTAGTGCTAATATTTTCTGTTCAGCTTAAAATACACCAGGCAACATGGGCATCCCAAGACACATGGTATTTTAACCCTATCTGTTATACAACATAAGGATTGATCAGCATCAGCTGCTTTATTAAGCTACTTCAGTTTGCACTTCCTTTTTGACTGCTTTCAATAAACCAGGCCACATGGCACCCCAAGGCTGTACCTTGCACCCTATCTGTTATACAACATAAGCGTTGTTCAGCATCAGCTTCATTAAGCTACTTCAGTTTGCAGCTGTTTTTGACTGCTTTCAATAAACCAGGCCGCAGGGCACCCCAAAGCTGCACCTTGCACCCTATCTGTTATACAACATAAGCGTTGATCAGCATCAGCTTCATTAAGCTACTTCAGTTTGCACTTATTTTTGACTGCTTTCAATAAACCAGGCCACAGGGCACCCCAAAGCTGCACCTTGCACCCTATCTGTTATACAACATAAGCGTTGTTCAGCATCAGCTTCATTAAGCTACTTCAGTTTGCACTTGCTTTTGACTGCTTTCAATAAACCAGGCCGCAGGGCACCCCAAAGCTGCACCTTGCACCCTATCTGTTATACAACATAAGCATTGATCAGCATCAGCTGCTTTAAGCTACTTCAGTTTGCACTTGTTTTTGACTGCTTTCAATAAACCAGGCCGCAGGGCACCCCAAAGCTGCACCTTGCACCCTATCTGTTATACAACATAAGCGTTGATCAGCATCAGCTGCTTTATTAAGCTACTTCAGTTTGCACTTCCTTTTTGACTGCTTTCAATAAACCAGGCCGCAGGGCACCCCAAAGCTGCACCTTGCACCCTATCTGTTATACAACATAAGCGTTGTTCAGCATCAGCTTCATTAAGCTACTTCAGTTTGCACTTCTTTTTGACTGCTTTCAATAAACCAGGCCGCAGGGCACCCCAAAGCTGCACCTTGCACCCTATCTGTTATACAACATAAGTGTTGATCAGCATCAGCTGCTTTATTAAGCTACTTCAGTTTGCACTTCCTTTTGACTGCTTTCAATAAACCAGTCCACAGGGCACCCCAAAGCTGCACCTTGCACCCTATCTGTTATACAACATAAACGTTGTTCAGCATCAGCTTCATTAAGCTACTTCAGTTTGCACTTGCTTTTGACTGCTTTCAATAAACCAGGCCGCAGGGCACCCCAAAGCTGCACCTTGCACCCTATCTGTTATACAACATAAGCGTTGATCAGCATCAGCTTCATTAAGCTAATTCAGTTTGCATTTGTTTTTGACTGCGTTGATCAGCATCAGGTGCTTTATTAAGCTACTTCAGTTTGCACTTGTTTTTGACTGCTTTCAATAAACCAGGCCGCAGGGCACACCAAAGCTGCACGTTGCACCCTATCTGTTATACAACATAAGCGTTGATCAGCGAGATGCAGACAGGTAGTCCCTCCGAGTCACTTGCGCAAATGGCAGGAAGCATGCTCACGTGCTTGCGTAGTGACCCCAGAATTGTTTCCATTTGTCGCCGGGATGACTTCTGGCTGTCCACCTTATTGGACCCTCACTTCCGGCACAAAATGGGGGCATTTTTTAAACCCGCCGAGAGGGAGGACAAACTGAACTACTATAAAGACATTCTACGTAGTCAGTTGGCCGATGCCTATCTGCGCCATGGTCCATACTCTCACAGGTCTGACTCGGGGGGACCTCTGCGCTCACCTTCCACTGCCATGGCTGCTGGGGGGGTTGGCAGGAGCAGCAGCAGCAGCTCCATCAGCAGCAGCCTCAGTCTTCAGTCGCTAATGAGTAGCTTTCTACACCCGCATAGTGAGGCTACTCATGAGCAGCTGGAAGACCTGGAGCAGGACCTCAACCAGCAGGTCATGTCATACCTTGACATGACCATGCCAACACACCTTGAGGATCCGCTGGACTTATGGGCAGCCAAACTTGGCTTGTGGCCGCAACTAGCAGAGTTTGCCCTGGAAAAGCTGTCCTGCCCGGCAAATGTGGAGAGACTCACCTTTGTCAAAATGAATCTGGGATGGATCAGCCAGGATTTCCACCCACCAATGGCTGATGCATGCGACTAGATTCAGCATGGTGCCACGTTTTACACTTTCCAAATGGTGCAAAACATATTTATGTCTTTAGGCCAATTTTTGGGCTTCTGCTGATGCCAACTTCAGGGTGTGCCTTCCAACCAATTTTTGGCCTCCTGCTGATGCCAACTTCAGAGTGTGCCTTTCAGCCAATTTTTGGCCTCCTGCTGCTGCCAACTCCAGGGTGTCTTTCAAGCAATGTTTGGGCTCCTGCTTATGCTGCTGCCAACTCCTGGATGTGCCTTCCAGCTAATGTATGTGCTCCTGCTGCTGCCAACTTCAGGGTGCCTTCCAGCCAATTTCTAGGTTCCTGCTGCTGCTGCCAACTCCAGGGTGTGTCAGTCAATTTTTGGGCTCCTGCTGCTGCCAACTCCAGTGTCTCTTTAAAGCAATGTTTGGGCTCCTGCTGCTGCTTGCAACTCCAGGGTGTGATTCATCCAATTTTTGGGCTCCTACTGCTGCTTGCAACTCCAGGGTGTGATTCATCCAATTTTTGGGCTCCTGCTGCCAACTCCAGTGTCTCTTTCAGCCAATGTTTGGGCTCCTGCTGCTGCTGCTTGCATCTTCAGGGTGCGATTCATCCAATTTTTGGGCTCCTGCTGCCAACTCCAGTGTCTCTTTAAAGTAATGTTTGGGCTCCTGCTGCTGCTTGCAACTCCAGGGTGTGATTCATCCAATTTTTGGGCTCCTGCTGCTGCTTGCAACTCCAGGTTGTGATTCATCCAATTTTTGGGCTCCTGCTGCCAACTCCAGTGTCTCTTTAAAGTAATGTTTGGGCTCCTGCTGCTGCTTGCAACTCCAGGGTGTGATTCATCCAATTTTTGGGCTCCTGCTGCCAACTCCAGTGTCTCTTTAAAGTAATGTTTGGGCTCCTGCTGCTGCTTGCAACTCCAGGGTGTGATTCATCCAATTTTTGGGCTCCTGCTGCCAACTCCAGTCTCTCTTTAAAGTAATGTTTGGGCTCCTGCTGCTGCTTGCAACTCTAGGGTGTGATTCATATAATTTTTGGGCTCCTGCTGCCAACTCCAGTATCTCTTTCAAGCTATGTTTGGGCTGCTGCTGCTGCTGCTTGCAACTCCAGGGTGCGATTCATCCAATTTTTTGGCTCCTGCTGCCAACTCCAATGTCTCTTTCAAGCCATGTTCGGGCTCCTGCTGCGGCTTGCAACTCCAGGGTGTGATTCATCCAATTTTTGGGCTCCTGCTGCCAACTCCAGTGTCTCTTGTATGCTATGTTTGGGCTCCTGCTGCTGCTTGCAACTCCAGGGTGTGATTCATCCAATTTTTGGGCTCCTGTTGCCAACTCCAGTGTCTCTTTCAAGCTATGTTTGGGCTGCAGCTGCTGCTTGCAACTCCAGGGTGTGATTCATCCAATTTTTGGGCTCATGCTGCCAACTCCAGTGTCTCTTTAAAGCAATGGTTGTGCTCCTGCTGCTGCTGCTTGCAACTCCAGGGTGTGATTCATCCAATTTTTGGGCTCCTGCTGCCAACTCCAGTGTCTCTTTCAAGCTATGTTTGGGCTGCTGCTGCTGCTGCTTGGAACTCCAGGGTGTGATTCATCCAATATTTGGGCTCCTGAAGCAAACTCCAGTGTCTCTTTCAAGCTATGTTTGGGCTGCTGCTGCTGCTTTCAACTCTAGGGTGTGATTCATCCAATTTTTGGCCTCCTGCAGCCAACTCCAGTGTGTCTTTCAAGCTATATTTGGGCTCCTGCTGCTGCTTGCAACTCCAGGGTGTGATTCATCCAATTCTTGGGCACCTGCTGCCAACTCCAGTGTCTCTTTCAAGCTATGTTTGGGCTCCTGCTGCTGCTTGCAACTCCAGGGTGTGATTCATCCAATTTTTGGGCTCCTGCTGCCAACTCCAGTGTCTCTTTCAAGCTATGTTTGGGCTGCTGCTGCTGCTGCTTGCAACTCCAGGGTGTGATTCATACGATTTTTGGGCTCCTGCTGCCAACCCCAGTGTCTCTTTAAAGTAATGTTTGGGCTCCTGCTGCTGCTTGCAACTCCAGGGTGTGATTAATCCAATTTTTGGCCTCCTGCTGCCAACTCCAGTGTCTCTTTCAAGCAATGATTGGGCTCCTGCTGCTGCTGCTTGCAACTCCAGGGTGTGATTCATCCAATTTTTAGGCTCCTGCTGCCAACTCCAGTGTCTCTTTCAACCAATGTTTGCGCGGCTGCTGCTGCTTGCAACTCTAGGATGTGATTCAGCTAATTTTTGGGCTCCTGCTGCCAAATCCAGGATGTCTTTCAGCCAATATTTGGGCTCCTGCTGCTGCCAGCTCCAGGGTGTGTTTTTCAGGCAATATAGGGGCCCCTCATAGTAATGCCACCTCAACTCTCTGCAATTGTGCTGCTCTGCGATTCTAATAGCGATACCTCTGATCTGCATGTCCTAATTATTTACAGTATTATTTCACTAACCCAGCACACATTCTATGCATATTACAGCAAGGCAGAATGGTTTACAACCCTATTGAGGCTCTAGGAAGCTCAGAAATAGCCGTTTTTAATAGCGATTCGTCGCAAATACATTCGGGTCGAAACAATTTTTGTCGGAAAATTCTGCGAATCAGTCGAATCGAATTTTTCAAAAGTTCGCTCATCTCTACTCCCTAACCATGGTAGCATAGACAAGGCATAGGATGGTTAACTTTGCAGAAGGGGAGCAGCATGATCAGTTACCCACCAAACAGCCAATTCAAGTGAAGCATTTCTCAGCTTCTGTCTCCCAGGGCTCATCAGTGTAACACCAGCCTCACATCTGGGTAGTGCTGGACTAGCCTGGCTAGGTGATTAGACATGCTGACTTCATTCAAACCTCTGTAATTAACACCCGCTGCTTCGTGCAGGAGACACCTCTTAGAAAGATGTTGCTGGACTGCCATTAGGGCTATTAGCCGTCTCTTGGCCGTTTTTGTTTGGGCCCCATACACGAGTCTTTCCTGTACTTCCATGTCCAAATACTTTTGTTCTTATGGTGTATAATCTAGCTTTATAAACATAATTTGCTTCTGTGTTCCATGTGATTCACTTATTGTAACACGGGCACAAGCTAATCATTGTATTATAACTACCTAAATAAAATTATTATTATATAGGTTTACTGACAGGAATTGTGCTCCACCAATCAAATGTCAAAAGCTGCCTTGTCCAAAAACAACTGAGGGATTCTACAACTAATTGTGGCTCTTGAACTTATGTGGGAATTCTTCCTGTTTATGTTCACCTACTGATGAGTTTCCAGCCACATCTTCCTCTTGAACCTTATTTAAAGCTACAACATTTTAAAGGATTCATCTTTCTATTGTTCCCTTCACTATGCAAATTGAAGAGGAACAGAATCCAAAGAATTGACTTGTTTGGGTGTTGTGCCTTCCTGTTAGGCATCTTGATTTAGAAATCTGAATGGAGCGAGCGCCGCTGGCCGCATCCCAGCCTGTGTGCCTGCCGCCCATTCAGAAAGACCAGATGCAGTCGCACGCCCACAGCTAGCAGTATGCCAAGAATAGGGCCAATTCGACAAGATGGATGGGCTTCACACTACGGGGCAATCCGATTCAGGAAGCCCCATAAAGAGGTATAGAACCCCCCAAGAGTCCTATAGACTCGAGGGGGTGTTGCTCCTTGTTAAGTTCTTGGATGTATACGTTGAGATTCAACTTGCCAAACTTCAGTGAATACTGGTCAAATGGTTTAGTAAGCTTGCCTCCTAGAGGGTCTCCTCCATGAGCTACTGAGACCTCCATATTTTTGTGAATTACTCACTAAGGGCAGTACATGTGACTCTGCGCCTAAGACATCTATTTATGCAGCAACTGCGGGTGACATCGCTTTTTTTTTGTAACCACCACCCTGTCTCAGCACCAAGGGAGGGTGGCAGGGTGGGGGGTTTACTACAGAGGTGTGCCTAGTCTTTCTGGCACCCGGAGCAAAGATTCGAAATGGCGCTCCCCACCTTTGCTTAGGTCTCCCTTTGGCACCCCCCAACTTGCTGCACCCAGGGCATGTGCCCCCCCCCAGCTACGCCCCTGGTTTACGCTTAGAATTTACATCCACTTTAACTATTTGACAGGGCAGACTGATTCAAATGTGTTTTTTCAACATATATGGCCAATGTATGCTTGCACACATATAGGAATGTTACCTTCGCCTTTAACGCGGCCATGCACTGAAACAAGCACAAGCAGTGAGTTCACACATACAGTGGCCTGCCCTAGCAATGGCCCCCGGGGAGCAGTTGGGGGTTAGATTCCTTGCTCCTGTCATGTCCCCACCGGGAATAAAACCTGCCACACTCTGGTCAAAAGGCCGCTTCTGTAACCACTAGGACATGAATTAGATCATAAACTCTCATCTACCAGGCAAAACAGCTACAGAAATGTACCTGCCAATGGGGAGATTTTCTAAAATTAAGGCCCATATCCCCATGGGCTAGTGGATGTACATGTGGTGGTGGTCCAACAGTGCCAGCCCATAAATTTATAACAGCAGGAGTGAAAACTTCTGGTGCTTGCCTTGTAGCCTTGTCTGGCAACCACAGTTTTAGCTCAGGGCCAAGGATGTGCCAGTATGTTCAGTCTCTGAGTGGGGTGTTATGGGCCTACTAGTGTAACTGACTGTGGGGGCTCACCCAACCATTATGTGAAAGTAATACTGGCGTATCCTGCAGAGCCTCTCTCATCACCACAAAAAGATGGACAGAGGAAGCGATATCCAATCTGCAAGCATGCTTCGACACAACGAACTGGGAAATCTTTGAGAACGCCGGGAACATCAATGACTGGACCAAAAAGATCACGTCATACATTAAATTCTGCGAAGACATGCTGATCCCAACCAGGACCTATAAGAAACAACTACAGAACAAACCATGGTTCAATAACATGATTAAAAATCTAAGGAAGGAAAAAGAGACAGCACACAAACAGGGTAACCTCACTGAGTATAGGAAATATAGGAATCTACTTACTAAGGAGATGAAAGCCGCAAAAAGATCATACTCACACAAATTAGAGAATACATTTTCGAAATCCAACTCCAGAGCACTATGGGCGGGTGTTAAGCAAGTAACGAACTTCAAAGGCACCACCCCTACCATCAACCCAAGCATGGATCTTGCTGAAGAACTGAACCAGTTCTATTGCAGATTCGACACAATGAAGCTAAGCAAAAGTCCTGTGAGCCCCCCTCCAATGGCAAGTAGTACATCCCACACATTGGCTACGCCCAAACCAAACTTTGAAGTGTCAGACGTAAGGAAGATCCTACTTACGCTCAACACCAAGAAAGCTTCTGGCCCGATGGGATCTCCCCAACATGCCTCAAAGTGTGTGCGGATCAAATGGCCCCAATCCTTACCGGAATCTTCAAGGGCTCACTAGAGGCGGGTATAGTCCCTGACTGCCTGAAGAACTCAGTCATCATTCCAGTTCCTAAGACGTCATCTGCCACAGCCTTGAACGACTACAGACCCATCGCTCTGACCCCAGTGGTGATGAAAGTCTTCGAGCGACTGATAATACCTTTCCTCAATGAAGCTATCGGCTCAAAGTGGGATCCACTGCAGTTCGCGTATAAAGCTAACAGATCCGCAGAAGACGCGGTCAACCATGCAATGCAACTTACATTAGACCATGTGGATCAACCCAGCTCATACGCCAGACTGTTATTCGTAGACTTCTCTTCTGCCTTCAACACTATAGATCCCCAAATTCTGAATGGGAAACTGCTCTCACTGGGCATCTCACTGAATCTCTCTGACTGGATCACCAACTTCCTCACAAACAGAACCCAGAGAGTCAAACTAGGCCCCTTTATCTCTTCATCCAGAACTACCAATATAGGCGCACCACAAGGTTGCGTTCTGTCCCCCCCTCCTCTTCTCCATATACACAAATGACTTCAAGTCCACAGACCCATCAATCAAAATCATCAAGTTTGCGGATGACACAACACTGGTAGGCCTTATCAACAACACAGACGAGTCTTCCTACCGAACACAAATAAAAAATCTGGTAACCTGGTGCGAAGAGAATAACCTCATCCTAAACACCCAGAAAACGGTTGAGCTGATTGTCGACTTCAGGCGGTCCCACCCAGAGCACCGTCCAATCTCCATGGGTAAGGATGAGGTCAAGATTGCTACCAACGCAAAATTCCTCGGCACGGTGATAACATACGACTTGAAGTGGAGTAGGCAAGCCATCGTTGTCCTAAAGAAGGCTCAACAGAGACTGTATTTCCTAAGACAACTTGCGAAATACAGAATGTCTAAAAGGATCCTTAAGACCTTCTACATAGGTGCAGTAGGCTCACTCCTGACCTCCTCCTTCACTGCCTGGTATTGTGGGATCACGGCCAAGGACAAGATCAGGCTGAAGAGGATCACCAGGACTGCTGAGCGGATCATAGGATGTCCCCTACCTGACCTAGACGAACAATTCAAGGAAAGGATCCGCTCAAGGGCAAAAAGAATAGTTGGAGACCCCACACACCCAGGTCACCCCTTCTTCAATCTCCTACCCTCTGGACGGAGGTACCGGGCTATCTCGACCAGGACCTCCCGGTACAAAAACAGTTTCTTCCCACTAGCTGTTAAAGCACTTAATTACCAACTCTAAGAATCCTGCAAAAACTTTTCGGTCCCCAGTGCATCACCAGTTACTTAACGGAATATCGTATGTAACTAAATCCCCTTGTAAATATGTATAACTAGCAAATGTTTAAACCCCATTGATGTATATAGTATGTGTGTTGATGTATACAGTATGTGTGTCTAGCAAATGTTCAAGCTCTATGGAGAACCCCCCTTCCAAAAAGTATTCCTTGTTTGTACTATGCACCTACTTGGCTACCAATAAAGTATTCGTATTCGTAAGTATTCGTATTTCATTACACATTGTGTATGAGTGGTTAACTTGTGCTCCTCTGCCACAGAACAGCTACATCAAGCTTTACTCCTCTCATAGAAGAATGGACAGCACAGGAATTACTATCACACAGTGCACTATGGGGTTTATTCATCAAGGGATAGCGGCAGGTAGTGCCTTGTAAGCGGCAGGCAGCGTCTGGTGAACGCCAAGGGCTGTACGTAATACCACATTTATGAAGGTGATTCTGGTGAGCGCCTCTTACAGCGACACGTAGCGACCAATTCATCATCACAGACAGCTCAGCGTATACTGCCGGCGCTCTAGCTTCCAGAGCACCTGGTATTACCTGTCACTACCTGTCGCTCTCCCATACATTTCAATGGACGCTTCTTCTCTTCTCTTTAAACAGGGTTTTCTTTTAATTTTTTTTTTCTCAAATAACTGTGTGACCTCTCCTGGCTTAGAAACAGTCATTTTTGAAAACTTTTTGGATTTTAAATTTTTATGCAGAATTGTCATTATACGTCTGGCATTAATGTATTGATGTCACAATATTATAACAATGTAATTCCAGCCATGTGGGCTACAGCGAACCAATTTTGAGCGCCGGCGCTTTGTGAGGCTGTTTTCTTGATGAATGTGGTGTGACTCGGTCACACTGAGCAGTCGCTACCATTCGCTCCCATATATATCGCTGTACTGGTGTTAGAGCGACATATATACAATTCATCAATGCCGGCCAGGTTACTACAGCAACTGAGGCGCTCTGTAATAGCGACTCACAGCCGATCAGAGCGACCACTAGCGCCACTGTACAGACGCTTATCTGCCGATACCTGGCGCTAGTAATGAGCCTGCCCATGTGCAGGATCTAATGAACACTGGAGCTGTATAGAGGGTCACTTACTAGACAAATGACGGAGGGTGTTAGCACCATGTAAACCTGGACAGGGGGAACCTTTTGGGGCGGGCAAGTCCAAGCCTGAGTATGTTATTATTGTAACTGTGATGACGTTGCATTCTGGGGGACATGCTGGGATGGCAGCTGGCTATGTCTGGATTATGCAGTGCCATCAGCCCAGAGAGTATTATATTGCAATGAGTTGGTGACTCATTTCCCAAGCAAATAATATTTAAATAGCTGAGGACATTAGCAGGCAAGCTTCATGTGAATGACACAATGTGAATACACAATTGTGCTGCCCGGGATAGTAGCCAGTGTTACTGGAATATGCTTATATGTTTTACTGTGATGCAGTTGCACCAGTTTTTTTTTATAACATTTTGGTTATACATCAACTAAATCCGAGGTTGCACGTTTGGTCTCTAAAATTAAAGAAGCCAAACTCCTTCAAATACATAAATAACAGTGTGCTGATAAAAAAAAATGCCAAAAGATGAATTTGATATAGAACAGTTTCATTAATTTAAAAGAAGATAATTTTTTAACATTATGCACAGGGTCAGCCCTTGGGGGAGTGCGGGCATCTGACTTAGGGGGGGGGCACCGCCACTGGCACTTTTACATTTTTTCTTTCCAGGACATATTCTTGTCCAGTATATATCTTCATTCCTGCCTGCCGCTGGCACCCGCACCGTTGTCCTGATTCAGAGCCTCTCTCGCTTGCATTCACTCCTTCGGGAATGATGTCAAAGGCCCGTATTTGGGCTATTTTCCATGTCGGGTGATTCTAGGTCTTTTTTTGGGGGGGCGAGTTGCCTTTTTTGCGGGGACTTTGCGGTACAAGTACACCAAACCGGGAATTTGCCATATTAATACACATATTAATGAAGCCGAATTTTGTGTTCGTGCATCTGTAATTCTATGGGTTTAGCCTGTGCTTGTGCGTGATTTCCCAGCCTTGATTTGATTTGACCATTTTCAGGCCTATAAAAACGTTTCTGCTTCAAACTTATGTCCTGCTTTTTGCTAGTTGGAACCAGCATGTGCGCTTACGATGGAGTACTTTGACGAGTTTTAAAGAGTACAAGCGTTTGCACCCAACTGAACCACCTTTCTCTTGAGAAGCTTTATTCAGAGCTGCGGCCATGGTTGGCTCATGCCACAAGAAAGGGGCATGCAATTGGAGGCATGACCAAATTGGTTGGCTGCCTTCAATTTTTAGGAAATGGCCTTCTAGAAGCTACGGGCACTGTCAGTTTGCATGTCCCAGCCTTCGCAGAGCTGCGCCCTGACTAAATTTCTCGATGGCATGGTTGTCCTTCAGAAGAAATATATCTCTTTTCCTGACAGCATGGTAGCCTGGAACGTGATGAGGTTGGGTTTTTTTCTGACTTTCAAACAGCAAATATGCCAAGTGTCATGGACGCCATTAATTGCACACATGTGGCCCTGGTTCCCCCGGCTGCTCAGGCGTATAAGTTTTGGTATGTTTTGGTCCACATTGCATATCCTTCTTGCCCACTCTCCTGTCTTAATGCTAGCCTTGCTTCTGCTCCCCTAAACCAGCTTTCCTTATTTTTCAGTCGCCCCTGTTTTTTTGTTGTTTTGCTTTTCAGTTCTTGTTTTCAGTCTCGTGATACAATTTTTGTTTTCCTTTTTTCCATCAACTGCAAGAAGGGCAACTCTCTTAAAGTACAATGCATTGTGGGACCAGATCTGTTTTTTCAGCATTTTGGCCGGCTTCCCGCACTTGTCCCATGAGCATTCATCTTGCGGAGTTCCAGTCTGTATACCTGTTTTGAGAGTGGCGAGCTGACTGGCAGTTGGCTTCTGGGTGTGTCTATTCTTTTTTATGATCTGCCTGTCTTATGTTAGCATTGAAGTTGCAATATTTTATTTGCATTTTGTATGCGTATGCCCGTTTTTTATGTGTTGCTATATTGTTGTGATAGCCTATTTGTCTCCTTGCCCACCATCACTACTACTGGGTTCAGCAGCTAGCTATGGATCTGCTGGGTAGTGTGATTGGTGGAGGGGGAGCCACTGTGTCCACTCCCAGGCCCGGAAATGCTGGATCACAGGCTACTGGTCGGGGTACAAGCAGCCCCGCTGCGGCTGTCCAGCTCCACCTTTGGCTCCGTCGTTCTCCGTTCATTTTTTGTTGGTAATGTTTTTTTTATTGTCCTTTTAGGTTTTGGGTTAACCCCTGCTGCCCTGGCTCCTGGCGCCCTTTTTAAGGCTCCAGACAGCTGGCCAGGAGGCCTATAATCGGCCCCACAGCACCACACGGGCAGTCGTGCAGTGCGCCTTTTGCCCACTCAAGTCAAGATTTCGATGTCTGGACTCCAATATAAGCCAGAGAAGGTGGTAAAATTAGTTTTTCCAGGCATCACCCTTCACAATTTTGTCTTGATGGCGTGTGGAAGCATATGTGGAGGAGGCCTCCCCTGCTGCAGTTTCCGAGACACCAGGACACCTCTATTCTGGGGCCAGATCCATGCTTGCCAAATAATTCGCCAGCATTTGGTGGACTCCTCTTTTTCATAATTGTTTTCTGCTTGTTTTTTGGCTTCAGTCTTTTTCTAATGTTTCACCACTTTTTTGTTTGTGAATAATAAATGTCCAAATAATGTTATGTTTTTTCTATTTATTTACATTACATATGTCCAACTACAACTGGCTCCTGCACAACACAGACACATTGCCCCCATCAACCACCCCCCCCCCAAAGTCCATCATGCTGGCTTAGGGAGAGGGCTCTCGGTGGAGGTGGTGGGGCTGCTGCTGCCAGCCTGCTCTTGTTGTTGCTGGTTCAGGGAGGTGTGGTGTGGCCCAATGGGAGATGTGGCAGCAGCTGGTGGAGGTGTCAGCATAATATTTGGTGTTTGTGCTACACTTTCCTCCATGCCTTCCTCCATCTCGTGTATAGCATCCAGTAGGGAAGCAGTCTGGGTGGAGAAAAGTAAACATTAGTGTTTGCTTGGGTCAGTGGTCCCAGATCTCATCCCACAATGTTTTGGGGGTAGAGTGGGACTGGGACCTGGCCAGCTGGTCATAATTTTCTGCTATTCCATCCAGCAGAACCTCCAGCTGTGTGTCATTAAAATAGCCACTCAGCTTGCCCCTGATGAGTTTGTGACCAGTCTGGGTGGCCGATGGTGAGGTCTGCCGGTTAGTGTGTTGGGTGGAGGGGGAGCCACTGTGCCCACTCTCAGGCCTGGAAGTGCTGGATCGCAGGCTATTGGTCGGGGAATAGCTATGCAGCTCTGCCTTTGGCTCCGTTGTTCACACACAGTTGGGCCCACACTGCTGTCCACACAGGGATCCATTGGCCCCACTGGTGGGTGCAGCATGCTGTGCTGTGGTGGGAGCCCCGTGAGCTCTGGTTGTGAGTTTCCCGCTGCTGATGCCTCACACTGCTTCGGGTGACTCTCTCTGAGGGGGTAGTGTGGGTGTCAGCGGGGAAGTGCCTGCAGGATGGTGCCTGCAGGGGCCTTGGGTTTGGGCTGCGATACCTTGGCCGGGTGCTGTGGCTCCCTCGACCATGCCTGTCTTTTGGGCTCTGGGGGCTGTGATGACGCCTGTGTATGGGCATCTTGGACTACCAAGGAAGCACTGCCATGAAAGTCTGTTGGTCAGGCGTGTTCTTTTGTACATAAGAGGGTGGTTAATTGGACATGAATTTAGTTAATTTAACAAGCCAGCACAGCCGCCTTCAACCTATAGGCTACATCATGGACATATGGACACAAGCACACTTCCAGGGTCAGTGGAGGTGCAACACCGCAGGGGTGCATCACACAGACAACGAGCAGATTCCAAGGACCAACATGGCACCAACTGTGTACACCCGAGAGCAGCAGCAGTACATCATGATGGTGAGTCACCATGCTATGCCATGCCCATGTGTGCCTGCACTTGAAATACTTGTCTGATAGCTTTGGGTTATCCTTTCCTTCACTGTTGATCGATCCAACCATTCCTGTCCAATCCCTGACCATGGAAAGCGAATGTGCTCCAGTAAGACACTAATCTCAGATAAAATTGGTCGAATAGGAGGACAAGGTGAGTATTTTGTGGTGGAAAAGGAGCATTTGTGGTTGGTGCGGATCAACTGCTTAAAATGATACTACAAGCAAAGGAAATCCTTACACCGTTATGTTGGACTGCATTTGGCACTGTACTAAACTGTTTTCTATTTTTTAATTGAAGCAGAAATGGCTGAGATTTCGGGGTTTACAGGTACAGTCAATGACATTCTCTTCTTCATCCCATCCCCCAATCAGCTCAGCAGAGCAGGGCAGGACTGATGGTCCCTCCCTACTCCACCTCCTCCTCTGCCTCCTTCTCTACCTCCTCCAGATTAATCACATTGCTGTCAGAGCAGAGAGCTGATTATTATGCAGCATCACAGATCCAAGATCCACACCCACTTTTTTTAGAAGTCAAATCATAAGCTAAACTTGTAAACTCCAATATCTCTGCCATTTCTTCTTCAATTTAAAAATAGAAAACAGTTTAGGACAGTGCCAAGTGTTGCCTGACCCAATGATGTAACGATTACCTTTGCCTGCAGTAGCACTTTAAGTCTTATGTATTTTAGCATGTGAAAATATTGACAGCTCCATTAGATCATTAGACCATTCATATCATTCATTGTTAAATAGCAAAGAATAATCAGATTGGAGATTTTATGCTTTCTTTTGACCTTGAGCACCATTTTGCCACGTTCATTAGGCCCTATAAATAGATGATAATGGATTCTGTGTACCTGCATTGTTCTAGATTGCTGAGGGCACAGTGCCCGGCTATTCACCATCTGCAACAAATGGGAAGTAAACCAAGAGCAAGTCTATCTCGCAGACACGGATAATTATGCTGGTTAGCCTGCATTTAATACTGACAGAGAGGCAGGATTTGGTTCAGCCCTGTATAAAATCTGCTTGTCTAGCAAGTGTATTTCTTAGGCATGAGCCTGGGACAAGGTGACTGCAGCGCGATATTTATCCCAGCCTCAGATCCGGTGATTCAGATAAACTCAAATACTGCTTGCACAGTATTTCTGGTTAAAAAAAAAAGCTGATGCAGCAAAAATGGTCTTTAAATATCCGAAGCCAAAATAATATTATAAAGGATACATTTTGCCACACTTGAATTATAACTTAAAGGACATCTAAAGTCAAGCTATAAAATCAGACATATGGTACTTTCTTGCTACAATAGTACACCAGAATTTCTCACGGGTACAGCAAATAATACAGGCCAGTGCATGACCTGTCAGAAGCATTCACATCTTCCACTGGCAAACCTCCAACCTCCTCAGACCTACCCCTTTAACAAAACATAAAAGGCCAACTTATTTTTGGAATTATATTTTATTATACAAATATCATCCTCAACAACATTATTCTAAGTGCAAAAACAGTGCAATAAAAATGAAAAAAGATAACCAACACCAAACATGTCATTTTGTCAGAGGGACGAACCATGAGTAATCTTTATTAACTTAAATGATGACAGCCTCATCTTTTGCAACAAACCAATTCAGCTCCTGGCCATTATTTCTCTGACCCAGAGGCTTACTTAGGGATTACCGCCACAATGACTGTAAATCCCTTTTTTTAACAGCCAAATAGTAAAAAAAAAAAAACATTTGAACTGCTGTCGGGGGCAAGCAAATCAATCACAGGCAGATGAGATCTCCATCTTCTTCACATTTTACCCATGGGTCGGGGGGGGCTCCAGAGTTGTGTGGGCCCTTTGGCAACAGGATCTCAATGGGCCATGTCATGTCACACGTGACATTAAAACTGCAAATAGTTGATATTGGCAAAGATTTAGTGAAATTTGGTGCAAACTCTGCAACGCAACATAATGCCACTATTCACTTACCTCTTCATCGTTTCAACGGTGCAGGCTCTCGGCCAATGACAATCATTGTTGTCAATGGGGAGCGCGCGCTGCTCCATCCCCCGCAGTGCATGTGCTCTTCCCTAGCCATCTGAACATCAGACATCTGAATGTCTGGGATGGGACTTGGGAGTGCTAGCACACCGCAGGGGATGCGGCAGTGCACAGTCCTTATTGACAATAATGATTCCCACCTAGGGGGGGGGAAACTTCCAGCCACCGAGTGGCTGCACTCTAATGACCTCAAATAAAAGTAAACAAAAGGGTCGGGGGGCTCTGATATTCTGACTGTAGGGATCGATCAATACCGTTTTGCCCTGAGATCAGCCCTGTGCAGAGTATTAGCCATTCTAGGGCACTGAAGGCAGAAAGCTTCACACACATCACCCAACATCTCATCACCCTTCCTTGGCACCTTTTCCACCTTCCAGTGGCATGATTCAGCAATCACATGGCCCTGCCCTGAAGGCAGCAATTCAGAAAAGATGAGAACAGCTTCTGGCTGACACTGTGCTTCTCTCCTTTCCAGTCAGCGGTCCAGGGACGAGTCAGTGTGCGTGTGCGCCTGTCAGTGCTCCACTCTACTCTCGGTGCTGACAGCATGCGGGCTGGAGATGGGCCCACCCACCGTCAATCACAGCCATCCAGCATCCGCAACATTGATGCGCAGCACAGACAGCCTCGATGTCAATGGCTGTGCTGCCTGCCAGTAGGTCCCAGGATCGCCTCTGGGCCCCCAGCACGTGACAGACCTTGGCAGGTGCTAGTGCCGGCCCTGCCATGCGTGATAAAGTCTTGCCTTCCCTCGACCAAAAAAAAACATGCCCCATCAGAAAGAAAAACAAGTTAGAAACATGAATTAATCATGTAAATAAGTCTTATCCCTCATTTTAACATATGGTATTTCCAAAAGAAAAGAACAACTACACACGTTATACCTACAACAAGACCATACAGGGCAGGAGGATTGGACTTCTTGCTCCCCAATGTCCAGGTGGCAACAGAGGGGGATCCCTCGCTCTACACTAGTGATGGGCGAACCCGAATCGCAAAGTTCGGGTTTGTAGCAGACTTTGCAAGTTCTTGTTCCCAACACGGATTTCAGCCAGAAGTCCGTGTTCGAGTTCAGCACCTGGCCCGATCACAGAAAAGCTGGCACTAAAAGTGTCAATCTACAAACATTCTCATGCAGTTTGACATGTCTGGCCAGAGTTTGCTATGCCAAGACTGGAACACCTATTTTGCTTCCATGCAATTGCAAGATCTCGTTTCAATCTTTAACTAATATGATTACATTGAGGAGATCCAAGCCTGTGATCCATATGTGCCTCCTGATGTCTTTTGGAGTCTGTCCATAAGTTTTCAAGGACAAAGCTGTAACAGTGTTTCCCAACCAATATTCTAGTAAAACGGGTGGTATATTAGCTTCCCTCTGGTGGTATTTTAGGTTCCCAAGGGATGAAAAGAGGAGGTCAAATGAAGAGCGTCAGACAAATTGCTGCATTGGGGGTGGCAGGAACGGGCTTCTTGTCCCAGGGAGAGTATAGGTTCACTTTAAGCATGGCTCAACTAGGGTGATTACTGGTATTTTTTCAAGAGGACGTATACTGTATGAGGAGCCTGGTCCTCATATAGTATTGCATTAGCTGTTTTGCCAGATGTTTTTCCACTGTTAGAACATCGGGAGCCCAGGGGTATGAACTGAGAGTGGCAAAGGATTGAGGAGTGGTGGAACTGAAGTGCTGATACTTCAGTATATGACAGACAATCATTTATTAAAAACTCCCCTTAGAACATAAACAATCACTCATATGTATGTTATGTCACTTTTTTAAGACGGCTTGTTGCTTAGAGGCCGATTCATCAATAGCGCCAGGTAGCGACAGATGAGCGACTGTAGCGTGATTTTTTCAGCGCCAGCCAGTATTCGCTGTGCTTGGCCGGCATTAGCTTGATGACAGCGACTCAGTCGGTGTGCGGTAATGTTGAATACGGGCTGGGGGGTCGCTGTTTCACAGGTCCAGCGTTGTATGTGAGCGCCTGACAACGAATGGCCAGAGCGAACGGCTAGCTTCATATTCATCAAAAAATCACGCTCCGAATGTGCTGTCGCTGTCCATTCCTTGTTTAAACCCCAGAGCGCTGGCGCCGATCTGTATTAACTAGTTTTTAACCCCTAAACAACCATATTTTTTGAATGTAACATTATACATGTATTTAGAATCATTTTGTTATATGAATACATTAATCTCAGACCTGTTAGATCAATTCTGCACATATTTTTTTTTTTTTTTTTTTTTGACTTAAAAATAAATCCTAACATTGCAGAAGTGTTCTCCGATTTTTTGACATTAAAAAAATTAAAAAAAAAATTATTACCAATTAATCATGAATTATTATAGATTGCTCCATTGAAATGCATTGGACATCGCCAGGGAGCGACAGCTCATACCTGGCGCTGTGAGGGAATTTGCAGCGGCGCTGTTCGGTCCAGGCGGCTTCATGATGAATGCCGCGCTAGCCGGCGCTCTCGCCGGCGCTAGCCTCATTTTGCTTGATAAATGCGTCATTGTGACCGCCGCCGGGCGTACTTGAGTCGGTAGTCGCCATTAGCTGCCGCTACCTGGCGCTCGTCGGACACTACCTGGCGCTATCGCTTGATGAATAAGGGCCTAAGTCAAAGAGGGTGTTTTGAATATTTGTTTAGGCAATCCAGCCTACTGTATAAGTCACAATCATTCTATGTAAGGGGAATTTTATGCATTTACGAATTGTAACCTGCAGTACTTAGAAAGGAAGCAAATGATTTGGAAATATGGAACATCCCTAGGAAAGCAAACCTATTATGAATGCTGCAGCATTTATAATTATAGTATACACATATAGAACCCCAAGGACACCAAGACTTGATTTACTTATAAAGTGCCTATTGATCTGGGCAGGGCACTTAGCCAGTCATTTTCCTTCTATTTCAAATGGGCTTTAAGGCAGGTTGCGGGGTAGGATTTGCCTGGACATTCACTTTAAAGTTCTTTTTTGTCCTAAGTGTTCAAAGGAAGACTCTGGGTCACATTAACATTTTTTAGCTGCTAAATGAACACAATTGCCTCTAAATTTGTCCTCTTTTAAAATTCAAGTTGGTAGAATGAGGATTCTTCTTGCACCTCAGCATCATTGGAATCACACTGTGAGGCTTGTGTTTGTAGCTATAGGCATACCCTAAAGTGTCCTAAGTTTCACAGGACAATCCCTCTTTGGGGCCCTTGTCCCACAAAGCTCAAATGTGTCCTGGAATGGTTTGAGGTCGCCGGCAATTATGGCAGTGGCCGGGATATCCGGGAAGTTTGCATGTGTGTGGGGGGCTTGCCTGTCTCTGTGCATGAGGGGGGCTTGCATTGTGTGTGGGGGCTTGCCTGTACACATGTGTGTGGGACAGTAGACCAGGGTGTAGACCAGCACATGGAGGCTAAACAGCCAGCCCCAGCCCTAAGGCTACCAGCCCACATAGCCCACATGGGTACCGGGTGCTATTGTACCTCCCTGGCCTTTGGGGATTCAGGTAATCAGTTGGGGGTTTTGGCAAGTCACCCGCTTCCTGGCAGCTGACTTTCTGGCCCCTCATGCCCTTTAAACTGGTATACGGTTCTCAAGGACCAGACACACTTCAAAAGTCCATTAATATATATTTTTTAACTTACTACTAATCTCCTTCCATCGCCGGGTGCTTTCTCACATATCCAATTGCTGCTGTCTTCAGCCGAAATAAGCACCGGAAACTTGGAGTGGGGCAGAGGCAAAGGGAGGAAATGCCAACCGCGTAGAATCTATGTGTTAGCAGTTAACAGTCGGAGAAGCAGCCACGTTGATTCTATGTGGCTGGTGTTTAAAAGGTTAAAGGGTGGGGGGCATCACCATTAGCATGCCGGACAATTTTACTCTGGATCTTGCTGCTATCCAGGACGGGATGGACCGGACCAAATCGCCAAGATCCGGTTCAAATCTAACTTTGGCCAATATCTGAAGGGCCATTACTTATTAACTGTCCTGACCTTGGCTGACTTGTATACAACTATTCTCTTTGTATCTTTAGCTAGAGACAAAAATAATCAGACAAGATCTCAGGCCCCAGTTTTCAACCAATGCTTTCCCTAGTGAACGTTGACAGTGAAAAACAACTAGTAAGTAGACTCTGTATGTAGCTTCAGTTTTATGCTTAGAAAAGATATGTATAGCATGCAAAAAATGTAGCTACAGTTCAGGCAGTTTCTTTCTACTCTGGCTTAGCCTTGTGCTCATTTAGTGCAGTCCTGCCCATTTCTCCATTATAAAGCCAAAGTCAGGCTGAAAATAGGATGCAGATTGATGAATGCTGTCAAAGTGGCATTAAAAATGCATGATTTCATTCTTCATACTCCAGAACGCCATAATATCTGATGTTCTATTCAAGTGTAATTAACAGAAAATTGTATTTCACAGGCTTCAACATCTCCCCATATAGCACATATTTTACATTTCTCCAAATAACACATAGGCCTCAATTCACTAAGAGTTAAATAAAAATATCTTGGTAGTAAAACTCACTTTAGGAGAAAAAAAGCCTGAGAATTTCACAGTTGCTGAATCATCAACTAGGAAGACAACAAAAAAATTGTACTTTTTACTCCTTTTACTGGGGCAATGATGGTTGGTATTTTTTGTCATGCGTTTGCATTATCATGAACTGCAGATTTTTGCCTATTATTATTATTGTTTATTTATATAGCGCCATCATCTTCCGTAGCGCTTTACAAAGTAGTGATTACAGACAGGGTAGAAACATACGGTACGTATACTATTTCAAATGCAGTTTTACAGATTTGACAGTGGATATTCTGAGTACAAGATACAATAGGGGAGAGAGCCCTGCCCTTGCGAGCTTGCAAGATAAAAAAAAAAAAAAAGGAAGAGGAGTGAAGACGAGGGGGAAGGGTCACAAACAGTCAGTATTGAGCAGTATTGAGCCTATGATGCTATGTTGTTGTATGTTAGCATAGACGTTAACTAAAATGTTTTTTGCTATGGTTCGGGTCAAGTTAACCTGCTGAATTTTAGAATAGAACTCCAGGCATGACTTTTGTTACTAGCTTTGAGAGCATTACCATTGCTTCCTGTCCTGGCAACACAATAATATAAATATTGGCTATGCCATGTTTTAGTGTTGTTGGAGTTGTTGGAGTTTTTTATAGGCTGACAGAACAGTACAGTGCCAGTGTCAGTAGCCTAATAATGCAAATTGGGCTATCGTTATTTAGCAGTGCCTCCATTGCAAGCAACACCCCCTCCCTGCCCCCCATATGCTTTCTGGTAACAGGAGGGACTATGCTTACAAAAAATTGTGTTTATTTCATAACCATATTGGTGGTCTTATGATATACACCCAACATTAAAGGATTTATTCAGCACCTTGTGGGAATATATTCCCACGTGGTTTCAGTAGAAATTAATCAAGATTTTCCAAGCACAAAAGTTAAAAAAAAGATTTATGTAGTGGTTTTTGGGGAAGAGAGAGCATTTTCTGTGTGGACTTTTAACCCATGGCAAAAGCTGGACTAAAAAGTCAGCTTCACCAACTGGTATACTTTTTTTTTATTTAAAAAACAAGCCGCAAATGACATACGTGGGTATTTTTTTTTTACATTTGAAAAAGTAAAAAAAAAATAATTATAATGTGTACCCTCCTACCAGAGACAGCCATCCTGGGCACAAGAACTACGAACTGGTAACCTATGGCTCAGGGGCCTCTGGCCTTCGGTATGGGTCCATTGCTCTTCCAGGGGTGATAGGGACCAGGCGGGTCTCAGGTGACATGCTGGCCTCCCTTCCCTGTTAACTCTTATAGGGGTCCCCTGGGCTATTACTATTGAACTGGAAAGGAACTCTGTACCACCTCAAAGGGCAGGAGGGTAGCAAGCCACTTGACTGACACCCCTGGCGGATGACTTGCTAACCCTCCCTGAAACATTACCTGCACATTAAATGAGGGTGTGGAAGAGTCCGACGACATAGGGCACAAGGGCTGATAATAACCAGGGCCAGAGGCTGGCAGTTTAGACCTTGAGCCCTGAAATTACTAGTCCCTATGCTAAGTGTTCCGTGCTGGTAAGCTTTGGGGGGGGGGGGGGGGGGGGGCGTTTTTTTTTCTCTCAGTTTTAAGCAAATTTAAAAATACCCCCCCCCCCCAAATAAAGACAGAGAGACGCTGCATTTTGGAGAAAGTCTGGTATAAACCTTATCTCTTCATGGTAGAGATTAAATCTATGTAAGCACCTGGTTTCCATGGCTGTAATTTCAATTTCATTTCAATTCATGTGTTGACTACAAAAACCTATTAGATGTCTAAAAAGTTGTCCCCTAATCACAGACAGTGGGCATCTGGTCTCCATACTATATGTGACACTCTCTCTCAGAATAGCCTGTGATGTTCCCCCTCACCCCCCCCCCCCTCCATCTTCTCTCTCCCAATTATAAACTTTTCTCCCTTTATTTATCCTCTTGTCTATGGTTCTGTATTGAAGCAGTATACAACATGTTTATACACTGGTCCCATCTCTATTAATAGAGCCTACTGAGTCTTATAAATACAACCATCCAATACAGATAACCCCTCTTTGACTAAGATTGATAGTGCTATGTATTAAATGGGCCTTATGTATTACTGCCAAGTATGCAATATGTATGTGTGTCTGTGCTGTACTCTGTAACTCTGTATTTCATATATATATATATATATATATATATATATATATATATATATATAGATAGATATATATATGGTATATATATATATATATATATATATATATATATATATTTTTTTTTTTTTTTTCTTTTTGAATAATGAATTGATGTAAAAGCAGAGATCTATACCTGCCACAAATCCAGATGTAAGGCCATTTGCCATTGGAGTTTTCAGGGGCCATTTTCCTTGTAGGATTTGCAAATCATAACTAGAACAATGTCATCATAGCGATCCAGAGAAAATGAAAACTACATCAGCCCCTGTTGCACCACATGGCATTTGGACCTATTTGGACTTAGCACTTGAGCCAAACTCGTAGCAGTCTAAAATTTTTCATCCACTAAACTGACCTAGTTCACAGGCGACTCTTGCTAACCAACTTTTATTGTCCACTGCCGCAAACTCATCTGTAACAAAAGAGCAAAAATTAACAACAAAGAAGCAACAATAATAGGAGCAAAAAATAAATTCACTCCAACCATGGTACACTGACCCTCACCAACTATCACTGTCCTGTTTTTAATGCATGTGGTCTTACAGGCCCGTGTGCTCTCTGCCAATCCCAATCCCTGAGATCTGTGCAGCCACATTTCTGGAGTTTCAGGTAGCCATTAAGGGCATCATGCCTTATGAAAAGAGATAGGTATTCTTGAAAGCTTACCCTAATGGAAAAGTCTACTATGGTGGACCTTTTTAATAGAGCTCAAACCAGGATTGCCATTACAGCACAAGGCTCCCCTGCTCACCTGCATGGTGCTTCTCTGACGTCTGAGGGCCCAGCTTCTCAGTGATCTCCATCCCAGGTCCTGCAGTTCCAATTTCCGGCTTTGAAGTGGACCAAAACCCAGGATTTTGACTATCCTGGGCTTTGGCTCTTCCCCCCGGGGCACCTGGATCGGGGGTGCCCCGCTGCGTGAACCCCCCCCCAGATCGCCAAATCAGTGCACTCAGAGCCACTAACATCACGATTTCTATGCCTTCGTCTAAGGCCAGCGGCTCTGAGCGTGCTGACGGCTGCATCCCCCCGGCTCTGAGCGCGCTGACGGCCGCATCCACCCGATAACAGGGAGGGTGTCTGTGCCGGCCAGTCACAAATTCCTGGTGCGGGCACATGCCCTGCTAGAGGTATAGAGGGGATGTGGCCATAGCTCGCACATGCGCCGCTGGACCGGGAAACAAGGTATGTGTATGGGGCGACCTGGGTGATTTCCCACAGCAGGGCATCCCGATTTTGGATGCCTGGGGGGAATTGATCGGCCCCGGAAATTTATAGAATACCAGGCTGATCGTGGTGGGTTTTGGTCCACTTTAAGGTGGGTATGTGTAGAGTACAAGCCCAGGCCGAGGATGCCATTATTTATCACAAGTGCCTTGTCCTGGTTATGGACTCCCCAACAGACAGGGCCTGATTTATCAAGCACTTCTGGCAGACAATGCCATTTCAGTGCAAATTAGAATAGTGCAAAATATGATTTATACATTTTTCGGCATGGTGCTGCACTGCTAATATTTTTTTACTACTCTAATTTGCACCGACGTGGCACTGTCTGGCAGAAGTGCCTGATAAATCAGGCCCATAATGGCAATACCAAAGCTGGAAGTGTGGGGTCCTGTGTGAAGGTCACCCAGATGAAAAAACCAAGGAGCACAATGGACAGAAGAAATCTCCTGGTACCAATGTGGAACATCTTTTGAAACATCCTCCATTATACTTTAAAAGATAAAGGGTTATTTCTTCACTTTCTTTTGGCTTCTGGTGCAGTTAAACTATTCAACATTTTGCCTAAATTCATCTGTGATCAAGCATTGCTTCTCTATGAATGAGCACAATGATATTTGACGTTTATAATAACAATGTAAGATTATATTGATATGATATGCTCATGTACAGTATGTGTGTTGTTGTACGCTATGCTGCAATATTTTATATTGTAAGTATAGTTCTGGTTATATTTGTTATATTACTGCTGAGCCAGAACTCTTTGCTGCCTATAAAGGTTTTTGTGGCATAACTTAATAACTGCATTGTCATCAAACATTGACATTTTGCAATGTACTCACTATAGGTATTCTTCTCGTTCAGCTACAGCCAGGATCTATGACAAGGACAATCTCCCGCTACCTTTACATGTAAGTGACACCTAAGAGACCGGCACATGAATTGCAGCACAGATTTTATAAAAGGTAATTTTACTTATTAAACCTGAACAAATTAGCATAGTTAAACTTATTTTAAGTAGATCAATCAGCTTTACACAGTATTCTATTTTTATGTACCTTTAAACAAGCCTTAAAGTAGCACCTTTTCCTAGCAGCTGCTGCTCTGGCATTTCTTGCTTCATCTGTGACCAATAGAGACCGTAGTGCCGGTATGCATGCACTGCGCAAGATCCAATGACCACGACCGGTGCATGATGCGTGCAAGCAGCGGGTGAGAAAGGACCTGGTAAGTTATTTTGCCTAGTTTACACTGGAACAAAACCCAGGATTTCGACTTTCCCAGGATTTGTTCTGTGCCCCCAGGGCATAACAAAGCAGGATGCCCGCTGCGTGAAGCCCCCAGGAAGCCCTAAAAAAATCTCTTTGCCACACTCCAACAGCGCATGATCAGGTCCAATGAGATCCTCCTGCTGTGACAATATCATTTGGCAGGCAGCTCTTGTTCAAATCATTGGGGAGCTATCTGAGTGCCTGGGGCGGAAGCCCAATGTCGGGGGTGCAGGGGATGCAGCAGCACACACTCCCTATTGTAAACAATGAGACATTGTCACAGCGGACGGCTCTCATTGGACGAGAGCCAATGCATACACTATTGGAGGGTGGTGAGGTGAGTTTTATGGGCTTCCTGGGGGGTTTCACACAGCAGGGCATCACAATTCAGGATGACCTTTTAGATTCCAGGCAGACCATTGGTGGGTTTTGTTCTGCTTTAAGTTTTACCTAGTGCAGCACCCCAAATAGGAAGGGAGCGAACCTCTGGGAACTTATGAAAGTTTATCTTGATATGTTTTTTTCTATAATGTTGATGTAATTAAATGTGATGGGGCCCTGGTGTGAACATTAAATGAGGCCCTTTCACAGCTCACACGGTAAACTTTTTGGAGTCTTTTAACTCAGTTGGATGCAGCCACAAAACTAAATAATAAAGCAGCAGAGATACATGGTGCTTCCTTTTTTTAAATGATGCAGAGTGAGCACAAATATGATAAATACGGTAGAGGAGCAACAAAGATGGGCCCCCCTGACCTCCTGGGCCCTCCTGGGACCCAGAAGATTATTGCTGAATCTGAAGTAGGGGAGCATGGTGGGGAATTTCACATATGGAGACATGTATTATAGCAGCAGAACAGACTCTATGATTATAATAACATGTAAGTGTAACAAACGGGGCCTTTTCTTGGGGTGGGCAAGCAGGGTGATTGCCCTGGGTGCAAAGGCCATTATGTAAGCAGTGGTGGGGGGCTTTATTCCAGCTATCCTGGTTTAATGAGATGGGTTGGGGCCACACATCCCCCCACATTGGGCTCAGTAATAGGGAGGTGGCACTACCTACTGCTAAGAAAGTGGCTCAGCAGTTCCAGTCGCAGGAATGTGGTCTGCTTTAAGGAACCGTATAGTCAAGTCATCACTTCTTCATTCACAGGTTTGGCAGCAAATGGCAGCCAATCATGTGACAGCCGGCAACCATTCAGGTTTGACATGCAAGCCGACTTGGAAAACCTGAGCTATACAACGAATGAGGAAGTTGGCTGATTTGACGATATTGCTGCTTTGAAAGCAGACCTATACTTTCCCTTTCAACCATGTGCCAGGGTGGGTCCTGGTTCGCAGAAACACTAAACTAACCTACCCCCTCATGACATCCCTGAGCCCTGCATTAGAGACATACTGACTTTTGCCTAGCAGAGCTGCGTCCGTTGGGGGACATGTAATAGCTACAAACATATGAGGGATTTGCAGCTCATCCAATAGGGAGCTTGCTTCACTGACGTGTGCAGCCATCATAAAAGGCTTAAAGCAGACCAACACCGATTCATCCGCTAACGGGTGTTGGTCCGGGACCTGATACATTAAAACAGGCACAGGGGGGAGGGGCATCTAGAATGCTGGAGCCCCCCCTACATCAAACCCAGAGCGGCCGCAATTCTTACCTGTTACTTAGCCAGAAATAGACCCCTGCAAATGGCCACTGGTGCTCACGTGGGCGGTTCCTGGTGTGGCTTTCCATCAGCCGGAGCTGGGGATGCCAACCTGGACACACGCTACCAATAGGCGGACTCCATTTTCATCTGAGGATGTAGGAAGAGGTAAGAATTGTGGGTGTCCTGGGGGGATGATGAGCGGGGGGGGGGGGGGCTCCAGCATCCTGGATACCAAACTGGGGGGAGAATGTTAAAAAGCACATAAAATCATTTATTCTTAGTATTCAGTACGTCCTGCTCCAGAAACAATACTTACTATTGGGTATTACTCCACCAGATGGCGCTGGACTGCAGAGACATCGAAAATAGGCTCCTCCCGGCCCCTCAAATACCCAGGGACCTCCCACAAATCCCCAGATTTTCTCTGCAGTCTGGACTGTGAAGGACAAGAAATGGCTCTCTCTACTCGCAGGTGAGCGGAGCTATTAGCCTGCAGCCCTGTAGGACTATTCCCACCCATTTCATTAGTAATATGCCTCCCAGCCTTGGCTGCGCTGGTCGGGTGATGGTAGGCAGCACTTTTGTTAGGTGCTTAGGACCGCTGCTCCACCGCAATCCCCCACCAAAGGGTAGGTGGTTCAGGCTTATGGTGAGCCTCTATGGGATGCCCCTCCCGCACTATTGCCCCTTGCCCCTGTCGGTGGGCCGCTGTCCTCCCTCACTCTCCTGGTAGCCTTCGAGGGGAAAGAGGGGTGTGTGTGTGTATGTATGCATTTACGTGTATTGACTTTGTGCTTTATTACATTATGTTTTGTGTCAGCTGCCACGCTGACTTGTTTTACTTTTTCTATACTTAAAATTGCCGCCGCACGCCTTTTGTCACTATGTTTCGCGCTTGGTGGCGGTGTTACCTCAGGCGCCGGCGCGCCGTCATTGGCTGCTTGTCACGTGTTGGCTTTGCACTCTTCGGGGGGGGGCTGGGCCTGTCTCTGGCGCGTTCCGCGTCATTGCTTGTGCGGGCCCGCCCCTCGAGGTATACCGACGCCATTTTGTCTGCTTGGTCGGCTTCTGCGTGACGGACCTCTACCTACCGCAGTCCGTAAGTGCCCTCGCGGGCGGCTTTATTACCACCTTTTTATTACTGTACGCTTACGGCTCATTTGATTGTGTCTTTCAGACAGGCGAATCCATTGGCTTCTCCCGGCCCTCTATTAGTTGGTTAACTTGTGAGGCCTAGTGTAATTACTCCCACCTCCCTAGCGGGGTATTGGGGCATCCCGGGTTGCTGTATAGCGTTAATCCCTATCAGCCTATTGTGCCCCTATAATCACCATATGGAGGCATCTCAGGATAATGTGACCGGGGTTCCTTCGGGACAAGTCCGGCTGTGTGTAGCGTGTGGGGAGTCTCATGTTGACGCTGACAAGGCGCGGGTCTGTGTACCCTGTGCTGAGCAGGTGCTCGCGCTGCAATCTGACCTTTCAGTGGCTCGGCCTGCACCTCGTTTCACCTACCTACCCCCCCAAGCTTGAATCTCACTCCTACTGAGTTGCATACTAGTGGGGATTCTCAGCCTGATGTGTCTGCTAGACTGGCTAGTGTTGAGAAGTTAATTGCTAATACCTTGGCACGTAAGGCCCCTGCTAAAAAGTGGCACTTAACGCCTAATGTCACTCTTTTCCCTATGGAAACTGATGAGTTTTGGCATCTTTGTGGCTATACCCCCTCGGACGAAGGGGCGCTATTCTTCGACTCAGGGTCATCTGATGAGAGGCCCAGGGGTCATGACGATTCTGGCTCTGACCCCTGGGCCCCGGATGATACTGATAGATTGCTGACCCAGATTTTTGAGGTCCTGTCCATTTCTCCCCCTGTTGCGGCTCCCAGGCAAAGGGGGGAGCTGTTCCACACCGCTAAGTTATGCTTGTAATTTCCTGAGCAAGCACATTTCAATAACCTTGTGCTCAAGGAATGGGACTGCCCTAGTAGAGTTCCCGGTGTACCTAAGAGTTGGGATAGAAAGTATCCCTTTCCTGCTGAGGTGGTAAAGTGTTGGTCATCCCCTCCCGAAGTGGATGCCCCGGTTCTAGGGTTATCTAACACCTCTGTCATGCACTCCCCTGACTCTACTACCCTGCGGAATGCTGAGGACCGGCGCATTGACCAACTGGCGTCCCATGCCTTTGCATGTGTGGGGATGGCGCTGCGCCCGGTCTGTGCCTCGGCCATTACTGCTGTGGCCATTAGGACCATGCTAAGAAGTATGCTTGATAGTGCCCCTGATGATTTGCCTTGTGAGGTGTTTAATGCACTCTCCAGTTGTGATGTTTTTGTAAATGTTGTCCTCTCTGCCTTGGATGACACCATTAGAATGTGTGCCAGGACATCTGCCCTTGTGGTGGCTATACACTGCTCGGTTTGGCTATGCCAGTGGGCTGCTGACAACGCTGCCAAGAAGGCCCTCACTGGTTTTCCCTTCAAAGGACTACGCCTGTTTGGGGACCGCCTGGACCTTTTTGCTAAGGGAGGCAGGTTACCCCAGCGCAGGCGGCAGTCTCGGCTCTTTCGGGGTCAGGGCACCTTCTCCTCCCCCTACCATGGTGCTAGACAAGGGAGGGGGGTTTCCTTTCCTGGGGCCTGGGGAGACTTCTGGGGTAGGGACAGAGGACGTGGACATCTTGGCTCCTCCTGAGGCCCCAAGATTAAGTCCTCTCCCAAGCCCCCTCAGGCATGATGGGGCGCCCTCACCCATCCGGGTGGGGGGACGGCTTCAGCACTTTGCTCACGTCTGGAGGCTTCATGTCTCAGACTGGTGGATTCAGGAGGTAGTGTCCTCCGGTTTCAAGTTGGAGTTTGCTGCCTGGCCGCCCCCCAAGATTCATCAGATCCCGGATTCCTCAGGACCATGTGTCAGCTCAGGAGCTACTGCAGGCAGTGCAAGGCCTCCTGGAGCTGGGGGTCATCTGTAAGGTCCCTTTAAGAGAAAAAGGCAAGGGCTTCTATTCCAACCTATTCACAGTACCCAAGATGGGTCACTCAGGTCCATTCTGGACTTGAAGATCCTCAACAAATTTGTCAGGAGCAGACGCTTTTGCATGGAAACTCTGCGCCCTGCCATCAGTTCCCTGTGCCCAGGGGATTTCAGGACTTCTGTGGACATCAAAGATGCTTACCTTCATATTCCTGTGTTTCCAGGTCATCAAAGGTTCCTCAGGTTCGCTCTGGAGGATCAACACTACCAGTTTGTGGCATTGCCCTTTGGTCTCACCTCAGCTCCCAGGGTGTTCACCAAGGTGCTGGCTGGCGTAATGTCTCTGCTCAGGTTTCAGGGTGTCCGCGTGCTGCCTTATCTGGATGGCATTCTCATCACCTCCCAATCTCTACATCAGGCAGAATTGGATACCCAGCTGGTGGTGTCCACACTGGAGTCATTTGGATGGTTGATCAACCACCCCAAATCGTCGCTGTCCCCCTCCTTGGTGACTCCATTCCTAGGAATGAATCTGGATACAGTTCAGGCAAGGATTTTCCTTCCTCAGCAGAAGGTGGACAGTCTGATTGCACAGGTACAGTTCCTGCTATCTTGTCATCGTCCCTCCATCAGGCAGGGAATGCAGCTGGTGGGCCAGATGGTGGTGTGCTTCGAGGCGGTCCCTTATGCTCAGTTCCACTTGAAGCCTCTGCAACTCCACCTCCTGTCAGTGTGGGACAAGGATCCAGCGTCCCTGGATAGGGTCTGTGTGCTGTGTGCTTTCCCCCCTGGTCAGGAGGTCCCTCTCGTGGTGGATGAACTCAAGGAACCTGTTGGGGGGGCAGATCCTTTCTGACCCCTTCCTGGGAGACGGTCACCACGGATGCCAGTCTGTCAGGTTGGGGGGGGTTTCTGGAAGTCCCTGCGGTTCCAGGGGAGGTGATGCCCTCAGGAGGCCCACACACCTATCAACGTCTTGGAGCTGCGGGCGATCAGGTTAGTTCTGGCTCAGTTGCCTCCTCACCTTCGGGGCATGCCTGTTCAGGTGCGCTCGGACAACCAGACGGCAGTTGCCTACATCAATCATCAGGGAGGGACTCGGAGCAAGAAGTGTCTCTGATCCTGACCTGGGCGGAGACCAATGTTCCCTACATATCAGCTGTGTACATCCCGGGGGTGGAAAATCTCCTTGCAGACTCTCTGAGCAGGGGGACCTCTCGCCAGGGAGACTGGTCCCTATGCAGAAGGGTGTTCCAATCTCTGTGTCACCATTGGGGCCAACCAGATGTGGATCTGTTTGCGTCCCGTCACAATCACAAGCTACCGGCCTTTGTCTCCCTGTCCCAGGATCCTCTGGCCTTGACCACGGATGCTCTAGCAATGTCATGGCAGGACTTTCAGTTTCTGTATGTCTTCCCTCCATTCCCCCTGCTGGTCAGGGTTCTGCGCAAGATTGCTCTGGAGGGGGTGCGAGCAATTCTGGTGCCCCCCAGGTGGCCAAGAAGAGTGTGGTTCGCAGACGTGGTGCAGCTGGCAGTAGATCAGTACGTTTTGCCCATGGTGCCAGATCTGCTCACTCAGGGCTCACTACCCCATCCCAATTTACAAACTCTGGCTTTGACGGCCTGGCTTCTGAAACCTCCATCTTGATGGAGAAGGGGCTGTCTACCTCGGTTGTTGATACCATGATAAAAGCTAGGAAGAAGTCTTCTTCTTCCATTTATTACAGGGTTTGGCGTGCCTACATTGACTGGTGTGAGTCTAAGTCTTTTCCCTGTCATGTGTTCTCCATTCCCAAGATTCTGGAGTTCCTACAGCATGGGTTGGAGATGTGGCTCCAACTTAGTACTCTGAAAGGTCAGGTTTCTGCCCTGGCTGTTTTCTTTCAGAAGTGCTTTGCTCAGCATCCTCTGATCAGGACTTTTTTCCAGGGGGTCACTCATGTGCGTCCCCCACGTAAGCCCATGGTGCCTGTTTGGGATTTGAACTTGGTTCTGTCAGCCTTGCAGGGTGCTCCCTTTGAACCTGTGCAGGATGCTACCCTGGCCATTCTTACTCTCAAAGTTTTATTTCTGGTGGCTATCACCTCTGTTAGGCGTGTGTCTGAGTTGGCGGTGCTTTCCATTCAGCCCCCCTACTATGAGAGACACCAGGACAAGGTGGTGTTTCGATTTAAGCCAGATTTTCTGCCTAAAGTAGTGTCTGCTTTTCATTTGAATCAGGACATTGTTCTTCCTTCATTGTGCCCTAATCCTAGTAATGATAAGGAGAGGGTTTTGCATTCTTTGGATGTGGTTAGGTGTCTGAAGTACTATCTGGCTACTGCACCTTTCAGAAAAACTGATGCTCTTTTTGTGGTCCCTTCTGGTCCTAGGAAGGGTTTGGCTCCTGCCAAGTCTACTATCAGCAAATGGATCCGTCAGGCTGTGATTCAGGCCTACTCTGCTAAGGGGAAGAATCCTCCCTTCCGCCTTACTGCTCATTCTACGCGTGCTATTGGTGCCTCTTGGGCTTTTCAGCACTAGGCTTCTGTTGAGCAAGTTTGCAAGGCCGCTCCTTGGTCTTCTGTTCATACCTTTTCAAAGTTTTACAAGGTTGATGTTAGGGCCTCAGCTGATGCTGTTTTTGGCCGCAAGGTTTTGCAGGCGGCAGTGGTTTAAACTGTCTGCTGTTACCCTTTTGGGGATCCCACCCTACTTTATGGACACTGCTATTGGATGTCCCAACTGTAAGTATTAGATTTGGAGCAGGACGTACTGTATACTAAGAATAATACAATTCTGTGATTACTCACCTGTAGAATTGGTATTATGAGTATACAGTACGTCCTGCTCCACCCCACCCTTGGTTTTGCATTATCTTGGATCCCCTGTATGGTGATTGTTATCATTGATATAGTTACTAGTTTGGGTTGTTTTAATTCTCCCGGCTTCTCGTTAACTGCTTTTCAATGCTGGGGATTTGTGGGAGGTCCCTGGGTATTTGAGGGGCTGGGAGGAGCCTATTTTTGATGTCTCTGCAGTCCAGCGACATCTGGCGGAGTAATACTCGATAGTAAGTATTGTTTCTTGAGCAGGACGTACTGTATACTCATAATACCAATTCTACAGGTGAGTAATCACAGAATTGTATTTTGACTGTTGGTCTACTTTAAAAGCAACCAAAACCCTCCCACGGCGGCCGATGCTCTAGACTCCAGAGCTTGCCACTAGCCTTCCACCTGAGGCATCCCTGCCCTGCTGTGTAAAAACCCCTGGGGTCACCAGTAAGCTTGCTTTCTCCCAGCAGCTTCCATGGTGTTTTCTTGGCTCGCAGCCATGTTCCTGGCTTCCCAGTGGCTGAGACATGCTCCTGCGCTCAGCCATTCAGATAGGCCGGGGCCAGGAGTGTTTCCAATACTACAGAGAAGCCTGGGAAGCAGCCAGCAGGCTGGGAAACTTCAGGTGACTTTCATGAGATCAGCCAATTAGCTATCTCAAAAATGCCTGGTGGGTGTGGCCATGGTGGTGTAACAACTCCGTTTTTAAAACTGGGCGATGGAAGAGTAGGTGGGGGTGCTTGGGGGGGTTATCCCTTCAATTTGGATGATACAGTATTTTATTTAACCTTTGCCACCTGTGACCCCGTTTTCAGGGGACACCCGAATAATAGGATACACCTAGTTTGCCGGGTATATTTATCTCACTGTCTATCCCATGGCATGTAAGCGGGTTCTCGTCCAATCTGCGTTCTATGCCATGCAGATGATTGGGGAAGATTGGCAATTGGGAGAGCCTTTCTTTCTTTTTGTCAGTCCTACTATTCTTTGTTTCCTTCTATTTCTTTCTTTCGTTCAGCTGTTGTTTCTGTCATTCTTATTCTTTCTTTCCTTCTTTTCATTTTGTAAATGTTATATGTTACTTACTTTCAATATTTTCTTTGTTTCTTTCTTTCATCTGGTAATTCTGCCATTCCTTTTCTTTTTTTTCCCCCTCTTTTTATTTTATTCTTTCTTTCCTTCTTTTCTGCCATTTAGTCTCTTTAAATTCTTTCTTTCTATCTTCTGTTACTGCTTTTACTCTTCCTTTGTTTCTGTTATACATTCTATGCTTTTGTTCTTTTATTTTTTATATGTCATTATTTTTTCCATCTATTGTTCTCCTTTCTCCTTTGTTTCTGTCCTTAAAGCGGAACAAAACCCAGGGTGGCTGGCCATGAAATCTAAAAGAATCCGAGGCCAGTAGCTGTCATTCCCCCGGGCCAGCAATCTTGGGGTCTTCACACAGCGGGACATCCCAATTTGGGATGCCCTGCTGTGTAAAAGGAAACCCAATTTTCTCAGCATATTTGTGTATTTATCGCAGTGATATGGGTCCTGGATATCATGTTTATTTCACCATTGTTATCCTCAGAGCAGGCGTCAGCACAGGGCATACTTGGGAAGGTGCCAGGGCCCCTGAACCTAGCAAGGGCCCACCTCATTCCCTCTACCCTGGGAAGCCCCTCAGGACACCTGGGCCATTCAGTAACCAGGACTAAGTACTGTCAGCTAGAGGCAGATTGGCCTTTGGGAGAGCCCATATTTCTGTCAGTCCTTCTAAGTTTCTTTCCTTCTATGCCTTTCTTTCTTTCTTTCTTTCTTTCTTTCTTTCTTTCTTTCTTTCTATCTATTCTTTATTTTGTCTGTTAATTCTGCCTTTCCTTTTTTTCTTTCCTTCTGTAATTTTGTTATGTGATTACTTCTATTCTTTACATCATACATTCTCTTTCTTATTTTCTGTCAGTCCTTTTCTTTCTTTCTTTCTTTCGTTCTTTCTTTCCTTCCATCTCTTATTTTTATTTGCTCCCATTTCTTCTGTCTCTTTCCTGCTTTTTCTGTCATTCCTTTAATTCTCTCTTTGTTTCTATGCTTGTGTTCTTTCTTTGTTTCTTTCCTTTTATTTTTATATTTGTTTATATCTTTACATCCATTCTTTTTTGTCTTTCTTTCCTTTTTTAATTCTTTTCTTCTTTCTTTCAGTCATTCATTCTATTCCTTATTCCTTCTATGCATTCCGGTTATTTTTGTCTTTCTATTCTTTGGCAATATTCGCATACATAGAACTTTATCGCCATGTATGGAGTGTCATACCACACCCCAAGGGGCTCATTGAGACTCTATCGCCCAAGGGTCCACATAAATCTGGAGCCAGGCCTGGTTATCCTACATATTGGCAGTGCAGGAGTTAAAGTACCTGTTGGGCATTGGGACGGCAGTGCGTTAAAGGTCATTCAGCCTGTGCAAAGTATTTCCTCAGCTTGCATTCTGCTGGGAGGGGGGGGTAAAACGAGGACAAGGTGACACAGCAGGATTGTGCGGCCCTTCCTGCGCCGCGAGGATCTGATGACACCGAACAGCAATGTCGCCTGTTCCTCTGTGTCCTTCCATCTTGCTCATAATAAAATGAGGCCCTGTTGCTTTTCCTGCATGTGTCAGGGTCGCGCTGGCGTAGCACGTGCAGCATGCAGGGTTCACATTAACTAGTCCATTTACTTGCCCTAATCGCTGTGAGTCACCTTTTCTCCTGCCGCTGGATTTATTGTGCGGCTCTCGTGTAGGTTTTAGCAAGGTTGCTATGGCAGCAGCCAGCCTGAGCTACAGAATACGACACAGCTCCCAAAGGCCATTAGGTGCTTGCTTGTGCGGACTGTACCAAGTCGTCGCAGCAGAGGGAGTCAGAAATTGGCTTATGACGAAATCGCGCAGCTTTCCTCTCAGCAAAGTGCTTTTTTCTAACCCCCGCACGGCTCAGACGAACAGATTTTCCTGAGTGAAATTGATCCGCCCGGTTGGCGCTGTGGAGATGATCACTCGTTCTCAGTTTCCTTTCCTTGGAAGGAGCTTTTAGCTCGGCCTGGCTGACGTTTCACACCCCACAGCTGCATAGTTTCCTCCCAGATGCACGTCCCAGCAATGAAGTTATGTACGTGGGGCGTGCTTTAATTTCGTTATGCCTAGTGATTTCAAGAGCCAGGCTTTAAAATGGCGGCATTCATTATACACCCATGCTAAAGCCTCACCCAGCACTCTGTCTGTCTCGCTTAGTGCTGCTTCTGCTTTCCTCCATATGGCATCCCGCAGCTGAGGATTGAATCTTCTGAGGTTGCTAAATCAGCATAAAAGCTTAAGGTAAGCCGTTTCTCTTGTTTCTTCTGCCAGGCTCGGTACCAGCTTCTCAACCGGGACGCCGTCCATTCGGGTTTGCAGCGTGTAGGCGTCCCGGGGCTTTCTCAGCAGCGTGCTCCCAGAAGGGGGGGGGGGAAGAGGGGAGAAGAGCGTGGCATGTGCACAATGCTTCCCTGCCATGCAGCCTGACATGGGCCAGCGTGCTCCCCCCCCCCCTGCAAAGTGCCCCACTGCCTTCCCGCCCCAGCCACCAGCCCCAGCCACCAGCCCCTACAGCACTGCACATGTTGTTGGGGCGACATCTTTGGGACTTTTCATGGGCGTTTTGCTTTACTTTATAGAAGTGGAGATATATAAAAAAAAATGGAGTTTGATAAACTATTTGTCTAGGCTTGTATAAGAGGAGCTCAGTGTGCATTTTTATACTGATACACTTTGGTCACATGTGTTAAATAATATGCGTTTCATTTTTTTCTTCTTGGTCTCATCTTGTATTAAATAAATGATAATTGTATGCTACCTTTCAGCATACAGATGTGTATACGACATTTTAGTTTCTGTATAACAGACATGTGTATATACAGTGTGTGTGTGTGTGTGTGTGTGTATATGTGTGATATATATATATATATATATATATATATATATATATATGAATAATTATTAAAATAACTGTAAGCTGCATTTATTTTACACACAATGTTAAAATGCCTGTATATGTGCGCCCCACATATAAATGTTTGTAATTATAAACACTGCATATAACTATTATGAATATATATTTATATATATATATATCAATAACTAAACACATTTAACCAAACTCCTCCATACCACATATATAAATGTTTGTACTTATAAACACTGAATGTAACTATTATGAATATATATATATATATATGTATATATATATATATATATATCTCAATAACTAAACACATTAAACCAAACCCCTCCATACCATATGTCTCCCACTCGACATGTAGGATAAAAAATAATTACTACTAATAAAATAAAAACTACTATATCCACATTATAACTTCATTGATAGTAGTACCCCCATCCATTCCAGAACCCCTCTCTATACACAAAATGATGAGAAACAATTTCCCTTATGGATATGTATATATATACCTTACTACTGTCTGTAAACTACATCTGAGTTTTTTTATTTCTGGCAGCACAATATAAAAAGTGTATAATTCTATTGCACAAGTACACATATATCCTTACATAAATACTGTGTGCACATTGTGTATAGTCATATTCATTATTTATATGGAAGATGCATGTGTGTTCTGTACTTTTTTGGGCGTCATATAATTTTTAATGTGTATCAGCACATATATATACTGTGTCTATACACTATACTGTGTGTGTATACACTATACACAATACTGTTTCTATACACTATACTGTGTGTGTATATATAGGTTATATGATAGGCTTTGAAATCCTATAGAATCAGTTTACATTGAAATCTTATTTTATAGTAAGTGACATGCAAAGAAATAGTGTATTTTGCATTCATTAGACCCCCAGAAAGTCCATCACTCCATTACTTTTGGGAGATCTTTCTTCCCCCTACAACAGTATGCATAGTTTCAGCGTGCATGCGCAGTGTGTCCGCTCTTACATCTGCACTGTATTCTGCCTGGAAACAAAGAATGGGATTGTGGATAAGGTGAAGCTTGCATTCTTTAACCCTTGCGGCTCTCTAGCAGGCTGAGTGTTGCAGAGCGGCACTGGTGCAGACCTCTGCAGGTGTGGAGGTATCATGACGCGGTTGGTCAGAGTTTGTTGCAGTATTGGGCTTTGGAAAGTCTAAAATCATGGGTGGTTAAATAAGTTATTAGTATGTTTGGTTTTCATTAGATCATTGCAGAAAATACGTTTGCTTACCATATATGCTCTGCACATGTTGGATCTGTTAGTTGTTTTAAAGGTTATTTGTAAAAATAGGTTGTCAGACTTGCCCTTGTCGACTAAACAAGTTAGTAGCATTGGAGCTACTGTTAATGCCTTTTTTTAATCGACTAACAAACTTTCCACTAAGTTCCAATACTGATATTTTGTGTTCATGGTAATATGTTTAGCAAACTGGTAATCATTCAATAAATGAATGATATTACTGATTTATTAGACTTAAAACACAGAAAAAAGTTTAGACGTCTTTCATATACTATATAAAAAGGGGTTTTACAATTTATGTGTGCGACATCTTTAACGCATTGCGGACTGTTTTAATGGCCACATGGAAACTAGACGATTTTTATTTGTTGAGAATTGGACTTAACCTTTCCTTCCTGCTGAATCATTCCACACTCAGGGTTTGCTGTCACAGTCAATTTGTGGGCTTGTCTGCTGCGTTTCATCGTTATTGCCATATTGCAGAGTTCAAGTATGTTTATTGGATTACTATGAGTATACTTTTGTTTTCAAATGTTAAATATGCAAATGTATGTATGTACTGTATGTATCTATGAGTAAACTTATTTAATATGGTGCTGTATATTATAACTACTAAACGCAGTGGATTCGATAATATAAATACATGTTGGCATGTGTTCATCAATAAATCGTAATCTTTGGTAGTGATCAGTTTAGATCTAAGTTTTATAAATATATATATATATATATATATATACACACACACACACACACACACACACACACACAGTGTATATATATATATATATATATACCTATATATATATATATATATATATATATTTATTATTGTTTATTAATATAGCGCCATCAACTTCCGTAGCGCTTTACATGGTATGATTACAGACAGGGTAAAACATATAGTACAGAGAACAATACAAAATTAGATGCCACAGGTTAAAACCAAGTGTTGTGAGCACAGGAGACAATAGGGAGGAGTGCCCTGCCCTTGCAGGCTTACAGTCTAAAGGATGGGGGTGGAGACAAAGGGGCGGGGTCACAAGTGGTAGAGCTTGAGTATGGCTGCATGTGCCATTGAAGGTTATAGGAGTTGCTTAAGCCAGGTCATATGCTTGTCTGAAGAAGTGAGTTTTGAGGACACTTTTAAAGGCTTGGAGTGATGGAGAGTGGCGGATCAAGCGGGGAAGGGCATTCCAGAGAAGTGGAGAGGCACGAGAGAAGTCTTGAAGGCGGGAGTGCGAGGAAGTAACCAAGGAAGAGGACAGGAGAATGTCAGAGGCAGAGCGGAGGTTGCGCTTGGGTTGGTAACGCTGGATCAGAGATGAAATGTAGGAAGGGGCCTGGTTAGAGAGAGCTTTGTAGGTTAGCGTTAGAAGTTTGAACTGAACTCTATGGGAGACAGGTAACCAGTGGAGGGATTGACAGAGGGGGGTAGCACTGGAGAAGCGAGAGGAGAGATGGATGAGGCGAGCAGCAGAGTTTAGGATAGATTGGAGGGGAGCTAGTCTGTTTGTTGGCAAACCACAGAGGAGGGTGTTGCTGTAGTCCAGTCGGGATATGACCAGGGCGTGCACTAGCATTTTAGTGGTGACAGGTGAGAGGAAGGGACAGATGCAGGAGATATTTTTGAGTTGGAGGCGACAGGAGGTGGCCAGGGAGTGAATGTGAGGTGTGAACGAGAGAGAGGAGTCCAGAATGACGCCCAGGCATCGAGATTGATGAGTTGCAGTTATTGTAAGATTATTTACAGAGATTGTGGTGTTAGAGAGGGGAGGGGAGTGAGATGGCGGGAAAATGACCAGTTCTGTTTTGTCCATGTTTAGTTTAAGGGAGCAAGATGTCATGAAGGAAGAGATGGCTGTTAGACAGTCAGGAAGGCGAGAGAGGAGCGAAGAGAGATTCGGGCTAGAGAGGTAGATCTGAGTGTCATCTGCATAAAAGTGATATTGGAAGCCTAGCGAGGGTATTAGTTGTCCGAGACCAGAAGTGTATATTGAAAAAAGTAGGGGTCCTAGGACTGAGCCTTGTGGTACCCCTACAGACAGAGGCCAGGGAGAGAAAATGGTGTTTGAGTAAGATACACTAAACGTGCAGTGAGAGAGATAGGAGGAGAGCCAAGAGAGTGCGAGACCTTGGATTCCAAGAGAAGAAAGAATATTGAGGAGCAGAGCATGGTCGACAGTGTCAAAAGCAGATGATATATTGAGAAGAATGAGAGCAGAGTAGTGGCCTTTGGATTTGGCTGTCAGTAGATCATTGGTGACTTTGGTGAGTGCAAATCCGGTAGAGTGACATGAGCGGAAACCAGACTGGAGGGGATCAAGCATTTTTTTTTTAGATTCTGCACATCGACTTAACTCGTTTTCCAAACCACGTTTTAAGACATGATAATGTAACATTTATTGGTTCATCCATTTTATGCTGCATCCCCTTTTTTACCCCTTGTATGGTGGAGTGGCGATATCATTTAGTGGTCTGTTTTTATTTTGTAGAATAGATGTGTAGTACAAATAAGGGTAACTCTTAGAAAATATGGAGAAGCTCTGCATTTATTAAAGAGTTTATCCCACCTCAGTTTACGTTCATTTTTAGTGGACCACCAATCCAAAACGTTTAGTAAATTGCTACCCCCCCCCCCTCGATGAGCCATGGCATAACCTGTTTTTAACCTTATGCAGATGCTGTGCAATATCTTTGCAGATGCTGTGCTCCTGGACTCTATGATGGCTGGCGCCATTGATCAAAGCTGGGCCACAGTGTGTCTGTGTTATTCAGTCTAAAACAAGGCAGACTTTCAGTATGGAGGCTGCAGCAACAATTTTCTGCATACAGCCCAGAACAAACTGAGACATATATGTCCCAGCCTGTCTGTACACTCACATGGGAGATGCCATCAGTCTCAGGGGAGCAGAAGAAGGGTTAGCAGTGTGGAGCAGAGGAGTGCTGTGTGCGCATTTGTGTAACTCTATGAAACTCTATGAGTGGCTGCTGCACAGCTGTAAACAGTTGCTACAATGTTTCTAGGAGCTTTTTGAGCAATGATGAATCATTACAATTACTGGATACCCTCTTCTTGGTAGTAATAATAGATTATTGTACGGAGATTTATGGAAATTTTGACTGTGGGACTGAGTTTTCCAGATGCTGGACTGTCAGGTGTGTAGCAAGATGGCCGCTCGCACAACTTCAGCATCAGCCCTCTTAAATAGCTTACGTCAATGGTTGCCAGAAAGGGGAGGGGGAGCAATTTAATAAGGTGATCCGTTTTAAAAGGACAGTCTGGATAAAGGGAAAAATAACATAATTTACCTGCCTGGCCACAAGCTGCATTCCATGTGGTCCTGTGGGCTGAGCCCTGTGCAAGCCTGCAGGATTGCCCCCCCGCCCCCCCGCCCCCAGGAAAAACAGACTATGTCCCCTTCAATAGACCCCCCACCCATAAAGAAATCTTGCAGAGGTGAGCAGGTGCCCCTCTTACCAAAACATACAAAAAAGGGTTGGCACCCCGTTGGTGTCCCTAGGATAGTGGTGCCCTTTGTGACCTTTCCATCTGCGTAGCCCAAAGGACAGCCATGGCTGCTAGCATATCAGTGGTGGATACTGTTATGTGCCACCAATACAAGGAGCGAGCTATCAGCACTGGAGCTGATGCCGCCAAAACGGGGGTGGCCCAGTCCACAGGAGTAGGTAGGGCTCATACCTGTGGCCTAGCAGGTAAGTGATGTATTTCTTTTGTTTTACTTGCCTAGACAGAAACCACCATTTTCCCTTCATCCGTTTATGCTGCCAAGTGCTCATTCCCCACTCAATGCACAGCCCCGCCTGGCCATTCACTTAATGGGCGAGTGGTAGTGCATACAGCATGAGGAATGCACTCTCGGCAGCATGAGCGCCCGAGGAAAGAGCGCGGAGTGCCACCTGCTGGAGTCAGCTGATCAATGTTGGATTGAGGTTGAGATATGAGGGAAGAGTGGGGGGGGGGGGCTTTCAAAATGGGCAGTGTGGCTGGACTGGAGTCTTTCTATACCCAGAAAGGAAGTTGTCAATGGAAACCGCCTTTTTCCCTTCATCCGTTTATGTCACCAAGTGCTCATTCTCCACTCAATGCACAGCCCCGCCTGGCCATTCATTTAAGGGGCGAGTGGTAGTGCATACAGCATGAGGAACGCGCTCTCGGCAGCATGAGTGCCCGAGGAAAGATGGCGGAGTGCACCTGCTGGAATCACCTGATCATTGTTGGATTGAGGTTGAGATATGAGGGAAGAGTGGGGGGGGGGGGGCTTTCAAAATGGGCAGTGTGGCTGGACTGGAGTCTTTCTATGCCCAAAAAGAAAGATGTCCTCAACAGGCCAGTGCCCCAATACAGCCTGTGTATACTTTTTTACTAAAACCTTTGCCCAATATTCATAACAACATGAGCCGGATGCAGTCGGCCATATTGCTCCCTGGGCAAGCAGCACCGCATGATGATCACTGATGCAAGTAATCTGCTGCCTATGTAGCCTAATGTTGCTTTTTGGATCCATGATCCAAACTAGTCACAGATGGATAATTTTCTCTGTCTGCAGACATCAAGACTTTAGATTCGAATTTTGTTCTTAAGACTCTTGGCAATCTATAATTTTGAGTTGACTTTTTTTATAATACAATAAATAAAGAAGTACTGTAATCAGTTTTCATACAAACATCACATGCTTCTTACTTTTATTTGTATGTTACTTAGGACCTTTTTCAAATAGCGGTCTGTTCTTTCTCAAGCCTCACTGGAGATATTTACATAACCAGGATGTGGGCATTGCATAGCAGTACCATTGCTCATGATGTCTGCAGAACCTCAGGAATAGAGCTGAATGACAGGGCACCCATGAACCCAGTTGCCTCCTTTACAGGATTACTTAAAAGAGAATTTAAAGACTTGGCCTTGGCTTTCCTGTGTTTTGTTCCATGCCCCCGGGACATCCCAAATCAGGATGCCCTGCTGGCAACCCAAGGAAGCCCAAAACTCACCTTGCCATGCTCCAATGGTACATGTGCGGGCTCTCGTCCAATGAGAATTGGCAGACGGCTCTCATTGACTTAAATGGGGAGTAGGTGCTGCTGCATCCCTGGACGTTCCTGCGCTCCCGACCATTCAGAATGGCTGAGGCGGGACCATGCACACACCGGGAAAGTAGGGGATGCAGGAGCGTGCGCTTCCCATTCAAAGTAATGAGAGTAATGTCTACCGATTGACGTAGTCATAGCAGATGGCTCTTATTGGATGAGAGGCAGCGCATGCGCGGTTGGAACGTGGGAAGGAGTTTTTATGGGCCTCCCCTGGGGGGGTTTCACACAGTGGGGCAGTAAGAAAAAAGCTAGCAGCAGACCCTGTAATCTTTTAGATTCCAGGCCGGCCACTGGTAGGTTTTGTTTTGCTTTAAGGTGCATGCAAATGAAACATATTGAGAAGAAATGTAATGATGGAACAAGGGACCACAACCTGTAGCTAGATGGAGGGAATACCAGGAGCAATGTCTGAAAACTTTACTAAAGTAACTCCACTTACTTTACTAAACCAATTGTAATGGTTTGGAACAAACTTCCAGCAGGGATAGTTGAATTTAGTGGATTTAAACATGCCTGGGATAAGCCTAAACCTATCCTAAGATAAAGTATACACACGTAAGGGCAAACTAGATGGACCATGTGGTCTCCTTTTGCCTTCAACCTTCTACGTTTCTATAATTTGCTGAATCTGCTAGTTAAAATAAATACTATGAAAAATCAGACAGAAAATCCGCCAGCCCCGAGTATATTTAACAGGGATGATCAGGCTCCAGTGATGTTGGTCACTACTAAAGACTGGCAGCTGGCCATGTGACATTATTCCCATTGAAGTCCCATTAAACTCCACTACTGAATATTACTCTTTTAGCTACCGTATGTTTATCAGTGGTAGCCCGCACACTATAGGGTCAATTTAGCACCAGGTGAGACATGTCACTACTTTTTTAGGACAAAAAAACACTGTTCGCTATTATTATCTACCCAGGAGCTGATAACTTACATCCAGTTGCTGAACCAGCCCCAAGCCAGACAATGAAAGTGAATAGAAGGTTTCTCTCTAAAAATATCTACTTTTCTCACCTGGTGCTAAACCAACCCTTATGTGGTCTTTCTGTACCAGGGAGACCCATCTGGCGTCTATGACACCCATCAATTATTAACAATGGCAGGCACCCACTAGAACCTACTGTTTGTCCATGACCATGCTAGTTAGGCTAAGAGTTAGGTAGCAGTAATTAGGTTTAGGATTGCCTAAACCCTTAACTCTACTATATTACCCTTTTGACTACTTTGGGAAAATGTATCCTCATCTATTTGGACAACCAAGACAGTAAGATCATTTAAACAAAATAATCCATGAGTATCAAGTGTATCAGGCTCAAAACATGTTGCCCAAACAAAATGTGGTCTTTCTGTGCCAACAACGCCTCTCTGGCACCCATGACTTATTCACAATAACTGGCACCCACAGGAACCCACTGGCTGTAGGCGAACATTCATATGTTAGTGAGGGTATGAGGTTCAAATTTAGTGGGCAGTAATTAAGATTAGGGGGTTTATTTAAGAAGCGTAGTGTCAGATGAGTGTCAGATGAGTGTCAGGTGAATGTCAAGTCCCAGTGCAAAAGGTGTAGTTATCAAGAAAAAAAGCGCCTGTGATAGCGCCAGGTGCTATCATCAGCACCGACAATAGGATGAGTGCCGGTGCTGAGTTCCCTACAGTGGCAGCTAAAACCAGGTGCTCACCCTGCACTGTGTGGCATTATTCCATAGATGTCAATGGGCTGGGTTGGCTATACATTTTTTTTATTTTTTGGGGGCTGGTGCATGTGCCACAGGATCCCTGGGCTGTTTGGAAAAATGTTTGTATGCATTTTTGCATTTTTTGTATGCATTTTTTGGGGTGCGCTGCAAACTTGTGATTCGACCCTGCAAAACCTGTTTCATGGCTTTCAAGTGTCCCTAATGCAATTACTGCTTTGTGTTTTTTTATTGTTGGCCTGTCATCCCCCCCAAAAACGGAGATTGCTACAGGCGCTGTGTGCCTTCATTCATAAATTTTGATGATTCGGGGCACTCCCAGCCGGCGCTAGGGCCTGGGCTAGGGCTCGCTAGCGCATAGGCTTATACAAGCCCTACGCCACAGACACTGCCCAGCCAGGAGCACTCCAACACTGAGCGCCAGCTGTCTCCAGACAGCTCGGCAGTGCGCTCATCTAGCGCCCGCAGCAAAAAATAAATTAGGCTCCCCGTCTGCTTAAATTTCAACTAAATTTCAACTAATTTCTACTATATTGCCTTTTTTTATTTGCTATTTTTGTCCACTTTAGTTACATGTATCCTCACCTGTTTGGTCAGTCAAGATAGAAATATCATTTAAAGAAGAAGATTCATGAGTGTTATCAAGTTTTAAGGCTCACAAGGTGGAGACCAACACAAAATGTGGGCTTACTGTGCCAGGGACTCTGGTGTCACCCATTAGTTTGGTGTTTTATGGGTTTTAGAAATAGTCAGTGAAAGACAATGGGGTCACATTCGGCAAAACAAACATACCAGTTTAGTCCTTTTCTGCTCTCGCCACAGCCTTTGGTAGGAGTTGAAGTTGTACAGGTAAAGTTTCATGAATACACTGCAGATGTACAGGCCTAGATTCACAGTCTTTTAGGAAAAGAAGAATGCTTGGCAACCATGATTTATGTGAGGCTAAAATCCCATAATTTTCCTTTCTGAATGGAATGTCCATTTAAGCCTTGCCAGCCTCATCCTACTCACTTTGTGCATCTAAATTTGGTCAAAACCACTTTTACTAGATTCATGTTAGTGATCCAAAACCAAGGAATGCTCAGCCACAATGAGGCTAGTAATGAGAAAAGTATTTACCAATTAAACGCAAGAGCTTCAGATTAAACATACAAAGCTGCAGAGCCTTTCGCTCTGAAATTCTTTTTGTAACTATGTAATATGCAGAACTACCTGAATAATCTGGGAAGGTCTTTATATGACTAAGAGAGCAATTTGTTAAAAAAGGTGCGGGCAGCACTTGAGCGCCTAGTTCAAGGCGCTCTGCGGCGGCTGCACCGCAACGCCTGTCGCATGTCGGCGCTATCAGCCGTAGCGCTCCTAGCCAAGTGTGCGCAGCGCAAGGCTTGTATATGCCTATTTGCTAGCGTAGGCTAGGAACATTGCAAGTTGACAAAATGTATTACAGAAATGTATAGTGCTCGCAGGGGCACTCAAAATACGGGATTCCAGGCACACAGCGCCTGTTGTAATACGCATTTTTTATTTTTTAGGGCCAGAGTATTTTAAAAAAAACAGGAATTGCATTGGGTACACTTGAAAGACATGACACAGCTTTTTCACAGCCCAAATCAAGTTTTCAGTGAAACAAGTGGCTAAAATGCCCAGGGATCCCGTGGCCCATGTACCAGCCCAAAATATATATAAAAAATGCCTAAATGTCCAGTCCATTGAAATGTAGGGGATAAGGCCACACAGTGCAGAGTGAGCACCTTGTCTTACCTGGCACTATCGGAAACTCAGCACTGGCACGCTTTCCATCGCCAGCACTGATGGGACACTACCTGGCACTATCACAGGTGCTCTGGATTTTTTAATTGATAAATACACCTTTTGCACTGGGACCTAACATTAACTTGACATTCATCTAGCACTACATGGCCCTAGCGTTTCCTAAATAAACCCTTAGGGTCTTATTTATTATGTGCACCTTTTAGCATCATTTTTGTGGCTACAGCGTCAGATTTGGAGCGCCGGCATTCCAGTCTAATCTGGCGCAGTGTACTATACTGGTGCTAGCAGTAGCTGCGCCAAACCCATTGGTTTTGACTGGAGCCCTTAGGTATTGGCCGGCCAATATCAGTACCTGACAGACCCGCTGGCTAATTAGCCCAGCACCGGTGAGGGCCACTTTGTAGCATATTTCAGAATTTTTATTTCCTTGAAATCTGGGCCCTGTATTTTTCCGGGTCTGGTCAGCGTTTCTTCATTACAATTACAAGATATCACTGCAGAGGACAAAGAGGACAAACTTTACAGTGTGTTTTGGCTAGGTTTTAGTTATTGGTGTCCAAATTATACATTGAAAGGCAAAAGAAGCCATTAAAATCAATTTTAATAACCCAAAACAAAAACAATTTTGGACCATCTAGGTCCTGCATTTCCATTACTTACATGTTTCAATGCAAGTCCAATGCAAATAAATGTGTTTAATAGTAATTATAATTATTAAACACTACAAACTAGTTCTTCCCATTGTGCTCTATGGGATCTTGAGCTATAGCACGGGGAGGCCGATTCATTAATAGCGGCAGGTAGCGACAGTTGAGCGACTGTAGCAGTATTTTCACAGCGCCCGCTAGTAGTCGCTGTGCTTGGCCATTGTTCTGTTGTTGATAGCGACTGAGTCGGTGTGCAGTAATGTTGAATACGGGGTGACGAGTCGCTTTTTCACAGGTTCCGCGATGTATGGGTGCGCATGATAGCGACTGGTCAGAGCGACCGGCTCCCACCATATTCATCAAAAAATCACGCTCAAAAAATGTTCGCGCTGTGAAATGCATGTTTAAACCCCAGAGCGCTGGCGGCGATGTGTTAAAAGTAGTTTTTTAACCCCCAAACCACCATATTTTTGGAAACCAAAAAAAAAAAAAAAAAATTTTTAAAGGATTTAGTAATATGAATACAATAATATCAGACCTGTAATATCAATTCTGCACAATTTTTTTTTTTTTTTTTTTTTACCTTAAAAAAATTATCTAACATGGCAGAAGTGGTCAGAATTTTTCACATTTAAAAAAAAAAAAAAAAAAAACATTAATAACAATTAATTATGAATATTTAAAGATTGTTCCATTGAAATGCATTGGAGAGCGCCAGGTAGCGCCAGGTAGCGAGAGCGCTGCTCAAAAGCGTGTAAAAGACCTGTATCAAAGGTCGGACGCTGGCTCTGTGGGCTGAGGCTGGAATAATGATGAATGAGTCGCTATCTGGCGCTCTCTCAGTCGCTAAGCAGGATTGGCTTGATAAATGTGTGATTGTGGTGGGGAGCCGGCGTTCTCGTGGCGGTGCCCGTCATTACCGGTCGCTCACCAGTCGCTACCTGTCGCTATTCCTTCATAAATAAGGGCCCAGGTTTCATCAGCTTCAACCAGAGCGCCCGGCGCTGCATCATTTTCGGTGCTAGCGTTAAATAGGACGCTACCTGATGCCCACATCAGTATTAGTGTTTTTTAGCTGTTAAATTGTACGCTGAGTGCTGCTGAGGCCTAAAAATTGGAGCTGTGTGGGGCTAATGCTTCTTAATTAAGGATCACTGTTTTGGTCGGATTGGTCAATGATTGTACAACTGGGGTTACTGTAAATTAGTAATAAGCATAGCTTACAACTGTCCCTCATTTAGAGAAACTGTTCCTGTTTAGGGTTTTTGTGGTCCTTTTGTTGTAACTCTTTCTGATGTAAAGCATCCATACAAATCTAAAATATACGATATGGAATATCCTGAGCTAATATTACAGAAAAAAAATATCTTTCACATAAATAGTACATAAACTCTGCTCAAAAGCGTGTAAAAGACCTGTATCAAAGTTAATAAAATGTCTATCAAAATAGAATATAAAACACAGAACAGCCAAGCGATGAAAATACACATAACCGTGTTTCTGACACCACAAGGGGTTCTGCTTACCAGTCAAGAATAAAAGCCAGCATCTAGTGACATTTCATGGAGAGTACCTACCAAAACTGACCATTTCTTGGGGCCTCAAAGTGGGTTAGCTTAAAACAGTTTGTGGGTGATGAGTAGAGATGAGCGAACTTCTTGAAAGTTCGATTCGGGCGATTCGCCGAATTTCCCCAAGAAATTCTGGTTCGCCCGAATCGAACTTTCACGAATCGCTCATCTGAAAAAAAAAATGCCGGCATGGTGGGAGCGGGCAGGCCGGCTACGCTGTCAGCGGGCCGCGTCCTCTGATGACAGCTGAGAGCGGCGCCGGCCTCCACGCTCCGGCGCCGCTCTCAGCTGTCATCAGAGGACGCGTCATCAGAGGGCGCCTGAGAGCGGCGCCGGCCTCCACGCTCCGACCATGCAGGTAAGTGTTTGCTTTTTAAACAAATGCCGGCATGGTGGGAGCGGGCAGGCCGGCTGCGCTGTCAGCGGGCCGGCTTCCGCCGCCCGCTGACAGCCTAGCCGGCCTGCCCGCTCCCACCATGCCGGCATTTTTTTTTTTTTTATTTCAGGGAAAATTCGATCGGCACGAACCCCAAAAAATTCGGGTTCGTGCCGAATCGAATTTTCCCTGAAATTCGGAGCGAATTCCGGTTCGTCCGAACCGGTTCGCTCATCCCTAGTGATGAGTAAACTGACCAGATGTCCCACTTTCAGTGGGACAGTACCACTTTGAGACCCACTGACCCTCCAAAAACTCTGAGGAAACCTAAATGTCCCACTTTGCTAACATGGGGAAGACTGTCCCACCAAATGCAGATTGCTGGATGTTTGGATGGTTTACTGCTCTAAGTCTTTGGTTGATTGATGGTAGGGGAATGCATGGACTGGCTGAGCAGTGGCACAATCACCAACATCTTTTATGGACCAAACATTCCTAGAGCATGTGACCAGTAATTAAGCCACACACTAAACCACATCCGCTACCACGCTCACCATTGGTTTAAAATGTCCCACTATGAGGACTCCAAAAAATAGTCAGTTTAGTGATGAGTATGCTGGAGGGTTGTTTTATGGGTATGGCTTATTTACAGGTTTTTAAACCGGAACAAAACCCATTTTTTCCAAAATGGGTTTTGTTCCGGGCATAGCAAGGCATCCCCATTGCAGATGCCCCTGCGCATTAACGGCGACTGGCTGAGTGTTGACAACTAGGTGACCACGGCAGCCAATCACAGTGCTGGATTAGTCCAGGGGAATTAGGAGAAAGGTAAGATTTCTCCCATTTTTCACCGTTAAAGCACAGGGTGTCATCTGCAATCAGAATGCCTATCTATGTCCAGAGCAACACCCATTTTGTGGAAAATGGGTGCTGTTCTGGTTAAAGGAACAAATATCCACATCATTCTATGCTACATGTGTGTAAGTAGGTAAAATCCTGCACCCAGTCACATACTCTTGGGATTTTTGGCCCTTAAAAGTTGTTGGTGATTAAGCCAATGTTCATCCGCCTGCATCTCACATGCATCCTGCATCCAACATATGTCCCAAGAATTGTTTGGGGGGACAGTGGGCCTCAAATGTGGGACATCTGGTCAGTTTATGCCTGTCTGAAACTGATGGCAATAATTTGATAATAGTAGGTTAAATGGCATCTGTTGCAAAATATATAACGTTCCACAGCTCTAAACTCAAACAGCACTGACTGCTTAAACACTGCAGGCCTTTAACATGCTCACCTGTCCTGCTTATGTGTGTCTACACAGTCCTCTCCAGGCCATGTGCATTTCACCAATGAGTGGAGGGGCCTGTTCCCTTATGACTTTGGCTGATGGCGGTATACTTGTAGCATTTAAATATCTGGTGGTGTTTGTGAACAAGGCTGTGGGGCAAGGATAGCTCTAGATTTATGTAGGACCTTGGGCGACAGAGTTTCTCTGGGCCCCTTGTGATGTGTGTATCTCAAGGTCTCTTATCCCAGCATTGCTGTCCTACTTAACAAGGAAAGAAAGAAAGAATGAAAAATACAGAAAAAATGATGAGGAAGAAAAGGAGAGAAAGAATGAACAGAAGGAAAGCCAGAAAGAAAGCATCGAAGGAATAAAAGAAAGAGAAAGAATAATAAGAATGGCAGTATAGAAAGATTAAATAGAACATACAGAATGAAAGAAATATAGAATAGAAGGAATGAAAGAAAGACTAGAAGGAATTAAAAACAACACGCTATTTAAACACAACCAAATGAAACACCACTGAAATGTATTGGAGAGCGCTACTGATCGACAGGTGCTACATGGCGCAGCTGAACCTAGAGCGCCAGCGCTATACACTGAGCTGTCTCTAGTGATACATGTGACGCTACATGGCGCTGTTAGAGGCGCTCACCAGATTGACTTTCTTAAATGTGGTTTTCACATACAGCGCCCAGCGTTCACCTGACGCTATCTGCAGCTACATGGCACTACTTGGCGTTATCGCTTCTTAAATAACTCCCATAGTATTCACTTTACCACCTATTTTATCCTCTGATACTGTAGGTTTGCAACTATCAAAGGCGCTTACGGGAAAAAAAAATTAGGCTCACTTGTGAGATACTCCCGCTAAAATTGTTCTGGTCGAGTCCAGTTGGTGAACATTGCTGCCCTTCCTCCTGCCCAAATCTTAACGGCAAATAACAAAAAGAGGCTCATATAATTGCTATTGTTGCCCCTTCAAAGGAGATCTCTAGTCATAGAAATTGTGTTTGTTTTGGTAAATGAAAATGAAGCATAATTGGTTGCCACGGGCTATCTCACATCAATGGTTTTAGCACTACCTTACTGAGCTTTTGTGATTTCTGCCCAGAGATTAGTTTTTTTTCTTGGCTCTCCTTAGACCTGTTTACAATGGAGCTTCTGTCATAAAGCGTGTAGTAGGAGCGTCTGTCCCAGAAAGGAAACGTCCCAGTGCCATCAGTGCGGAGTGATTATCTCATTGTCCCACATCCTAGATGGATCCCTGCTGGATTGACGAGCATTTCAATGCCAGACAGGTTTTTGACGGCTGCGACACTTGACACTTGACATGGACTCTTTCTTTGTCACTTGTTTAATCTGCTTGTTTCATGGTGTCTATTCTCCAGCATTATACTTAATCTCCCTGTAGATTGTGACACATTCGCAGCCTGTTCAACTTTGAACCCCATGTGGTGCTGAAGGCTAAGTGGTGATTTGACCTCCTGAGGGGTCACTATTGTTGTACGACTATTTTTACTTCTGTCAGCAAGAGGAAGCGATGTTGAGAGATCCAGTATGTATATACTGTGTCAAATATGGCTGCATATTCCTGGTATACGTTTAGAAACTTTATTTGTTACCTTAAAGAGGAACAAAGGAGGCCCTGGAGTCTGAGAGACCCACTCCTTCGGAAGTCCCGCTATGTAAAAGCCCCCAGATCGCCAATTTCACTTACCTGCTCCCAGAGCATCTGCGCTTACCCCCAACATGTAGAAACTGAGCAGGCAATGTGGCCAGTCAGCTCCATTCCCAGGGGGCCTAGCCCCAGGGCCATATTTGGTGTTCATGGTGCCCTAGGCACTTTAAGTGCTTGCGCCCCCTTTTTTTAAGTTAGGTCACGGACCATATAAAAAAAAAGTGTGTAGGGGGAAAGGGTACAATGGGCTAGAGGGCACAAAGGGCGAAATGCAGATAAGCAGGCAAGCATGTTCCATCTTTTACTGTGTTCTGACATACAGGAGTCCCATGATCACACCACTGGAGGGGAGATGCTCTGGCCGATTACACCCCCTTCACACAAATATACTCTGCATCCTTCTGTGGCTGGGGAGGGGGTGTTTGTTAGGAGGCATTAATGTTCTGGCTATGTGAGTTTTAATTTCTTTTCTCTATAGTAGTAAGGGCAACTCCCTCCTCCCCTTGCCACGCCACGCGCACGTGCCTAGGGTTGCCTAATGGTAAATACACCCCTACTTAGCCCCATAGCAGAGCTGAAGGAAGCTTCTAGAATCAGCGCGCTCAATTTAGGCTGCGCCTGCCCCATGGGGATGACAAGTAGGTGACCTGGGGGGATACACACAATGAGGCATCCCAAATCAGGATGCCCTGTCTGAGAGGAACAATACCCAAGTGAAATTTGTAGGTGTTGTTCCTCTAAAGAGGCACAACCGTGATGTTTGCTGTCCTTGGAGTCTAAAGACCAAGGCTGTCTGATCAAGTACTTCCTGAATTAGGGATGTGTAACCCCCCCCCCCCCCCCCCAACGAGATTGCAAACACTCACCTTTGCAGGGCTTCAACACTGCAATCGTGAGTCATGGCTGCATCCCCGGTCTCCCTGCAGCTGAGGACCGTTCCAGTACCCAGCTATTAAGATGGAACTGCTAGAGACAAAAGGGCGTCACAGACTGCAGTAAGCCTGGGGGATGGGACCGCTCCTGTTTCTCTATGTTGTCACTTTGTCAAAAAAAGGGCATTATTATGCACGACATTCAGCAGTCATTAGATTAGAGCACAGGAATGTGCTGTGGGACCGTTGGAAAAGCACGTTTTTAGGGCTATCTGGGGGGTTTCACATGCCGGGCCATCCCAAATTGAGATGCCCCAGGGAAAAGGACCAAAACCAAGGATAGTAAAAATCCTGGGTTCTGGTCACCGTTAACTATCTCTTATGGGCACTCCGTACTGGGGTAACAACAATGCTCATGTTGGAATTAAGAGCCAGCGCTAGCACCATAGGTAGCAGCGTTTATTGGTGGCGGTGTATGGTCAGGATTCCATAGAGCACAATGGGCAGAAGTGGATTGAAGTGCTTTATGCTTATAATTAATGTTACACACATTTTTTGGACAGAACTTGCATTGTGGCTTATCAATAATGTTAACGCAGGACCTAGATGTCTTTTTATTTTTTACTTGTAATATCGTTTTTTATGGCTTTTTTTGCTCACCAATGTGTAATTTGGACAACAACAAAAACACAACTTAAAGTCAATGTAAAATGTGTCCCCATCAGTGATATTGTGTAACTGTAATGATGAAATGCTGACCAGTGCCTGTAAAATACAGTGGCAATTAATAAATACGCTGTGCAGCGCCTAAAAAATGACCGTACAAAGTGGTGCTAACTGACTCTGCTATAATCAGCATTCGGGTTAAACAGAAGTGCTGACATAGGACAGCCAATACCTAGGGGTTTATTTATCAAGGGCTAGCGCCAGATAGTGTCTGACGAGCGCCAGGTACCGCCAGCTAACGGCGGCTACCGACTCAAGTACGCCCGGCGGCGGTCACAATGACGCATTTATCACGCTAAATGAGGCTAGCGCCGGCGAGAGCATCAGCTAGCGCGGGATTCATCATGTAGCCGACTGCAACGAACAGCGCCGCTGCTAATCCCATCACAGCGCCAGGTATGACCTGGCGCTCCCTGGCGTTGTCCACTGCATTTCAATGGAGCAATCTTTAAATAATCATAATTAATTGCTATTTTTTTTTTTTTTTATGTCAAAAATTCTGTGACCACTTCTGCAATGTTAGGATTTTTTTTTAAGTAAAAAAAAAAAAAAATTGCAGAATTGATGTTACAGGTCTGATATTAATGTATTCATATTACAAAATGTTTAGAAAATCTTGTATAATTTTTACATGAAAAAAAAATGGTTGTTTGGGGGTTAAAAACTACTTTACACACATCGCCGCCAGCGCTCTGGGGTTTAAACAAGGATTTCACAGCGCGAGAAATTTTTGAGCGTGATTTGTTAATGAATCTGCAGCAAGCCGTTCGCTCTGGCCATTCGCTGTCAGGCGCACCCATACAACGCGGAACCTGTGAAACATCGACCCCTAACCCCGTATTCAACATTACCGCACACCGACTGAGTCGCTGTCAACAAGCAAACCCCGGCCAAGCACAGCGAATACTAGCTGGCGCTGTGAAAATCACGCTACTGGCGCTCATCTGACGCTACCTGGCGCTATTAATGAATCGGCCTCCCCGTCAATACCTAAGACAATCAAAGCTAATAAGTTGATATTGGGCAGCAGCGCCATTGTGTCCAAATAACAGTGCCAAAAAAGAAAAAGATGCCGGTGCTCCAAAACTGGCCCTATAGTCACCAGAAAAATGCTAAACGGAACTTTATAAGTAAGGCCCTAAGAGAAAATTAGATCCATATTTAACAAAAAAATCTTGCAGGCGCAGTGCTTATTTAAGCATATGCGCTGGCGACCTCTAGCGCAGGCTATTGCACACACACACAGTGCCCGCACGGGCGCTGTAGAAAGGGGAAAACAGGCATACAGCGCCTGTTGCAATCCCCAGTTTTTGTTTTTTTGGGGGATGGCTGCACATTTTCTCTGTGGAAACACCAGAAATTTCATTGGGGACACTTGAATGACATGACACAGGTTTTGCATGGCCCAAATTTCAGAGGCGCCCCGGAATTTTGACTTTCATGCACTGGGACTTGACCTCCACCTGATGTTCCTCTAGCACTACCTGGCACCAGCGCTTCTTAAATAAAGCCCTTACTTTTTTCTGGAAACATTTCATTTCTGAACACCTCCTATTCAGCCAAGCATCTGTTTCTGGGGCCGCTATTAGACAGAGCTCCTTGAGATAAAGGTAAGCATCTTTTAACTCTGGGGTTATGATCCTCCTTGGCAAAAAGTTGTTTAGAAGGGTTTTAAAAAAATCTATGTACCATTCCAAATCTTCTGCCAACACCTCTACCATTATTTTACAAAGCAATAGTAGAACGTTTGCTTGATCATCTCCAGCTGGTGACCATATTGGATTTGTTTTACAGACATGGTACTCATATGAGACCAGACTCTTTCTTGCCCAGATATAGTTTTTTCTTTATAACCACAATTTAGGATATGGGGGTTGTAGAGAAAAACTGTATGAAGTAGGAATTTTTCTTTTAGGTTTTAAATAATTGTAGCTGGTGCCTAACAGTAAATCCGAGTATGCTTCTCGGATGGTATTAGCTGGGCTTGAATGGTAGCTCTGCCGTTGAAGCCATCAATATAGTAGGGGGAATGGTTTGGACTAGCTCCGCAAGCTAGTATTGGTGGTCCACATCAGCAGGCTGGTGCTGGAGGGGCAGATACGGAGGTATATTTTCTCATTCAGGGCGTAGAGCTGAAAGGAATCATAGTGCTGGAGCAATGCTTGGCAAGGGAAGATTTTGTTTATGATTTGTTTATCATTGTTTTTAGCCTTTTGCATGAAAAATCCCTTTAAATGGGACACCTATATTGTGTATAATGGGGGTCATGCTAATTATTTGGTAAAGCATGGTGCACCAGCCTTATAGCGTGACTTGCAAGCTGCATCTCAGTGAGCTTTTGAATTTTAACACAAAAGTGCAATAAAAAATGTTTGTTACAATTTTTCCCCGAAAATCACCTACAATCTGTACCTACGTAAAAAAAAAAAGAGAATCACAGGCACAAATGTACTTTGTAAAACAAGGAGGCATTTTTGTTTTTATAAACGCAAGCTTGATGCAGATGAAAGGTATATTTAATTACATTCATATACATTCAAAAAGTTTTGCTGTGTTGCTGGGTTTAGTCACTTTCACTTATTTTTTTTTTATTCTAACGCAATATTGTTTTTCCTTTTTTTATTTTTACCTTTAGAAAATGTATGTGTCAGGAAAAGTCTTGACAGATGGAATGTGCAGTGCACATGCAATACATTGTAATAATACAACTAGATATTTCCATTTCAATAAGGGATACTGTGCAAGCTATCACATTAGACGGGCTCTTCTTGGAGTTAGGCAATAGTTAAGGATCAGATTACATATCAGGCAAGAGTCAATTACACTACATGTTGAACCTGCTATTTAATCCTGTAATAATTAGAGTGAACCAGTCGCCCACTCTTACTCACATTATCGAATGTCTCGTAGGGCTTGCCAGAGTATGTACGATCTGTCTAATGTGCTAATCACTGAGAAATCAACTTTATAAATCAATTTCATGGATCTTAGGCTACCATTGTCATACTAAGGTATTAACACATGGCAGTGGCTATATGATTGGGTTCAAGGTGGTCACACCTTTGTTTTCTAGAGTTTTATACATAAGACCAACTGATAATCTCTTAGATTGTAGGCTTGCGAGCAGGGCCCTCATTCCTTTTGTTTTATTGGTTTACCTGTGTTGTTGCTATGTAATTTATTACTTTGTTTGCACAGGAACCTTCTGTAAAGCGCTGCAGAATAGGTTGGCACTATATAAATATAGATTATTATTAGATTGATATATGATAACTGTGAACATGGCAGTTTGTATGCAAAATAGCACTCGGTGCAGGAAGGAAGAATTCTGCCCCCTCCTCACCCTTTGAATGGTGCTGCTGCTATTCAATACAGGTATGTGCCATGCTGTGCCCCTTCCTCCATAAACTCTTTTTGAGGGCACAGTAATACCAAACCATGGGTTTAATTAAAGTGATATTTGTTAGACCATTGTGTCAGCCTGCATTTGCCACTGTCCTAAATAGTTTTCCATTTTTAAATTGAAGAAGTAATGGTCAAGGTTTACAACTTTACCTAATGATTTCTCTTCTGAAGCATGTGGGTGGGGCCCTTGGAGCTGTGATGCTGCATAATAATGAGCATAATGGGTGGAGCGGTGCTGGGACCGAGAGTACTTGCTGAGGCTGAGAGGAGAGGAAGGAAAGAGATATTACCTGGGCTTGAATGGTAGCTCTGCCATTGAAGCCATCAATATAGTGGAGGGCATGGTTTGGACTAGCTCCGCAAGCTAGAATTGGTGGTCCACATCAGCAGAGTGGTGCTGGAGGGGCAGATAAGGATGTATATTTCCCTATTCAGCGTGCAGAGCTGAGAAGAATCCTAGTACAGGAGGAATGCTTGGCAAGATAAGGTTTTGTTTATTTTTTTAGCCTTTTGCATGAAAAATCTCTTTAAATGTGACACCTATTGTTAGGGCGAGCGCTGCACGCCCGTCTCACAGCAAGTCACTCACCTCCATGGCTGCATGCAGCTGTCATCCATCTTGCAGCACTTCCTCATGGCTGTATTCAGCTGCCGCCCTTCCCCCCCATGCTTCCTCCTCACATGCTCAGGTGCACGCACGTCTCTGTCCACTAGAGGGCGAGAGCACTGGATTCCTGAGATTTAAAGGGCCTGTACAGCACTGATTGGTGCCTGCTCATCCAATCCTGCATCCACTTCCCCTATTTAAAGAGGCACTTCCTTTCCTTCAGGGCCAGATCTTGGTCTCTCCATGCTTGTTGAAAGTCAGACATTCTTGGATTGCTCACCCGTGTACCGACCTCTGCCTGTCCCCGACTCTGAACCTTTGCTGCCTGCCCCGACCACTGCTACTCACCTTTACCGCGAACCTGTGCTGCCAGCCCCGATCTCTGCCTGTACTTACTACGCCTTTTGCCTCGGCCCTCGGTTGACTGTGGGACTGGGCCGCTGTTAGGGGGTAGCGACCTGGGGGTCACTTGCCGCACAAGACCAACCTGCCTTGCGGTGGGCTCTGGTGAATACCGGTGGCCCCTTAGACTCCGCTCCCCTGACACGGTACCCGCCATCGGTCCCACAGTTAAAGCGGATCCACACCCGAGTCCGCTCCACCCGGTGCGTGACACCTATATTGTGTATAATAGGGTCATGCTAATTATTTGGTAAAGCATGGTGCATCAGTGGTGAACCTTGTGGCATGAATTGCAACCTGCATCTCAGTGAGCTTTTTCATTTCAACACAAAAGTGCAATGAAAAATGTTTGTTACAATTTTTCCTAAAAAATCATCTGCGACTACGAAAAGCATTTTTACAGGTGGGATCCCTCTTTTTTCCAATGAGGCATGGGTATTTTTTCAGGATTTTAGAAACAACAGGGTCCTATGGGTTATGCAGAAAAAAGATCCAAATTTGTCTACATAGCCCATTTCCAAACTTTGAAAAAAATACTCGATACTACGATGACCCTCACATTTAAAAATGTCCCATCACAGGTACAGGTGATATTTTGGGGAAAAATGGACCAAAAAACATATTGTAGTTTGCATTTCACACCATAAGGCACACCGCTGGTACACCCTGCTTTACCAAATAAATAGCATGGCTGGCAAACCTTCCTGGCAAGGAAGCAGTGCAGTATATGGTTAGCTGGGGTGCCAGGGGGTGACAGGACAGCAGCATGATAAAAGTGGACCAACAGTCAAAAATGACTTAAACCAGACCAACACAACAAACAGTGCTCATATGCATCCCTTCCCAGGGCAATTTAGATTGCTGCACATAAACATTCATTTACCTATTTCTAACTCCTGCTGTAGTAAATTTTGGAAACAAAATGGCGGCTTATGCATTTGCAGGCCACCTGCAAACAGGAAGTGCTGCTGGGCTTCCTGTTACTGTGCATTGTCAGTTATGTCCGTTATGTCAGTTGAATATAGGCAGCATCATGGCTGAGATGCTGGAGAGAAAGCTCCAAAATGGCCATTTTCTTTTCCAACTGTGCCAGGCTGTTGGCCCGGTTTAAGACCTGACTTCTAAGAATTAAGTTAAAGAGCGGCCTAAAAACCATTAATTGCCCCCCTTGTCGATCCTAGTCCTGCTCCCTGTCCACATGCACTGAAGTAAATTAGCCTTTTGAGAAAGAAAACACATCCACCCCTCGTCCAGATGCTTGTGCTGTGGTTTTATTGGATGAGTGTAACTCAGAGCAGTCAGGCCTGGTAAGCGTTTTCTCTTGCTAGAGGGTCATATTTTGCTCCACCTTTGCGCAATGAAAAGACAGATCCGTGAAGAATATACAAATGTGTTTCTTTCTTATCTTTTAAGAATCTGGTTGACAGGCTCCTGCAAATTATCCTTAGATCTACCATTTTTAATGCCAGCGTATCTGCATCTGCATTGCAGGATATTTGAGCTGGTGCTTTGATCTGCAGCGCTTGCACACAAACATATTTTAGTGAAATCATTTTGATAAGCGTGAGGTTAAAAACAGATTTAGCAAATCTGGCGCTCCTGCTGGGGCTGAACTTCAGCTCCCAGGATTCTATTTGAAGAACACTACAACTAAACTTGTGGTCAAATTGAACTTTAACTTTGGTCCAACAACAGCACTGATCATTGCTAATCAATGCATTCCGATCCAAATGATCTATTCTAATCTATAAACTATACATTGTTCAGTTGACAAGTGTCCCATGAAATTTATATGACCATCAGGGACATTTTGCGGCTCACGCAAGCAGTGGCGTCACTCTGGGTGAAAGAAAGACAAGGGGTGCCGAGATGACCACGGGCAGGATGATTCATTACTAGTGGCAGGTAACAGCAGATGAGCATCTGTACTGCGGTGCCAAGAGCGACCGCTAGTAGTCGCTCTAATCGGCCGTGAGTCGCTATTACAGAGCGCCCTCAGTCGCTGTAGTAACATTGCCGGCATTGATGAATTTGAGTCGCTATAACACCAGTACAGAGCTATGTGGGAGCGAACGGTAGCGACCGGTCAGTGTAAGCGACTCAAACCATATTCATCAAAAAAACAGCCTCACACAGTGCCGGCGCTCAAAATTGTGTCGCTGTAGCCCAGAGCGCCAGAAGCTGTGTGATTAAAGTCCGTTTTTGAACACAAATCCACTAGTAACAAAGCGAAAACACATGGAATAACATTGTTTTTAATACCAGACCTGCTGTAATGACAATTCTGCATAAAAATATAAAACATCAAAAAAGTTTAAAAAAATGTATTTAAATAGGCCAGGAGAGGTCACACAAGGATTTGATACAAAACAAAAAAAAATGATTGAAAGAAAACCCTGTTTAAAGAGAAGAAACAGTAACTTCCATTGAAATGTATGGGAGAGCGACAGGTAGCGACAGGTAATACCAGGTGTTCTGAAAGCCAGATCGCCACCAAGATCCTCTGAGCCGTCTGTGATGATGAATCGGTCGCTACGTGACACTGTTAGAGGCGCTCACCAGATTCAGTTTCATAAATGTGGTATTGCGTGCCGCGGACCTGTCGCTTACAAGGCACTACATGTCGCTATCCCTTCATGAATAAAGCTGGAGTGCTCCCTGGGTGTTCGAAAGGCCCTGACTGGGAAGAATGATGTCCTACTCTCCCCAACTCCTGCATTCTGCTTCCCATCCCCCCGTGGCACAGACAAATTACATAAGCTGTCAAACGACTTCTATGTCACCTACCTGAGATTTGGAAGATGGGGAGTAGAATGCAGGAGCCAGGGTGAGTATAACAGCATGCCCCTTGAACCAGATCAAAACCCTTTTTTTTAATGGGTGTTGATCCCACATAAAGCAAATAAGAACAAGCTTGGAGGGGCATTCAGAATGCTGGAGCCCACTGAACATATCCGCCCCCCCCCCCCCCCTCAAAATGCCCGATATCCTTACCTTTGCATCGGGAAAGAAGTCGTGCGATTGGCCACTGGGCAGTCACGTGGGCCATGGTCACATCCACCGGAATGTCCCGCCCACGTGACCACCCGGCTGCCTATCACAGGACTCCTTCCCTGAGGTAAAGGTAAGGATAAAGGGCGTTCTGGGGCAGTTATGTTTGGGAGGGCTCCCTCATTCTGGATACCCCCTGTCGAGCTTGTTCTTATTCGCTGTATGCGGGACCAACACCTGTTAAAGAAAAAACGGGTGTTGGTCCGATTATTAGGTCGGTGCCACATCTCCCTCAAAATGCGCTGATATATTTTTCAGAGGGATTCAAAGTACTTTGTATATATAAGTGATTGGGTGCTAGCAATGTTCTTTGTGTACCTATACTCTGAAAGGAAATTTATGTTGTCAACTTCCATCCCCAACCCAGTGCCCCAAAACAACCTGTGTTACTTTTTTTACTAAAGCATTTGCTCAATATTGAGAAAAAGACCAACAGGAAGTAGTATTATGGTGAATGGCCTGGCATATGCTAATTAGTTCAATTACAACTAATCTGTCACATTAGGGCTGACTCAACACCATGAGGATTTTTATTCTCACATTTTTCTGTGAGAAAAACATTTTTATAATGATTTGCTTCCTTAGGGGGTTATTTAAGAAGGGATAGCGCCAGGTAGCGCCTCGTAGCGACAGGTAGTGCCTGGTGAACGCCGGGCGCTGACCGCAAAACCGCATTTAAGAAAGCGAATCTGGTGAGCGCCTCTAACAGCGCCATGTAGCGTCCAATGTATTAATCCAGGCGGCTCAGCATATAGCGCCGGCGCCCTAGGCTCAGGAGCACCATGTAGCACCTGTCACTCTGTAGCGCTCTCCCATACATTTCAATGGGGCTTCATTAGTTGTGTATAAACAGCGTGTTTGGCAATTTTTTGTTGTTGTTGTTTAAATCATTGTGTGACCTCTCCTGGCTGCAAACAAACACTTTTAGAAACTTTTTTGACTTTTAATATTTTTATGCAGAATTGTCAATACAGGTCTGGCACTAAAGTGTTAATGTCACAGTGTTAAAACAATGTCATGCCATGTGTTTTCGCTTTGTTACTGGTGGATATGTGTTCAAAAACAGACTTAATCACATAGCGTCTGGCGCTCTATGCTATAGCGATACAGACGCTCATCTGGTAATACCTCATCTGGTAATACCTCATGTTAGTAGTGACATTATGGCTGATTCAACACCATGAGGAATTATTCTGTGAGAAAAACATTTTTAGAATGATTTGTTTCGTTAGTGAAATTCAGCACTATTTTATCTGTGTACATTTTAAAATAATTTGCACAGCTAAAAATAATGCTGAATTGCACTACAGAAAAAAAACATTTAAAAAAGGTGAGAAAAAAATGTATCTTGATTTTTTTCCTCAGTGCAATGCAGCATCTTTTTAGCTGTGGAAATGTATAAAACATGGTGCTGAACTGCACTGAGGTAAAAAATTAAGATACTGGCCGACTGCATACTGTTATTATGAATATTGGGCAAAGTAAAAAAAGAAACACAGGCTGTTTTGGGGCTATGGGCTGGGGATAGAAGATGACCACATAAACTTCCCCCTGAGTATAGGTGCACTTTAATAATAATTATTAGATTTGTAGTGTGGTGCTGACTACTATGGAGGAAGGATCATTTTTGTTTCCACGTCCTGAGTGCTATTTAGCCTAGAAACTGCCCTGGTCACCATTTAAGCAGGTTCAATTTTTCGAAATGTTACAATAAAAAAATAAACTTTTTTATCAGATTTGTGCTAATTGAAATCATGTAATGGAAAAAACCATTTGTCTTTATTTGTCTAAAAGAGTTAAAATTACAGGAAAAGGGGCACTGTATGAGCCATGAAAGGGCCCCATTTAATGTTCTCACCAGGGCCATGTTACTTTTTAGTTACGCCACTGAGAGCATCAGTAGGAAAATACATATATAAAGACTCAGGACTACACAGGCAGTTTCACGCATTTATTACCACTAATAATATAGTGGAGGCAGCACAGAGGCCACCTACAGAGCTCGAAGCCGTGGAGGCTGATTTACTACTAACGCCAGGTATCGGCAGATAAGCGCCTGTATAGCGCTTAGAGTGACCGCTAGTAGATGCTGTAAGCGGGTATAGGGCGATGTAACAGAGCGCCTCAGTCGCTGTAGTAACCTTGGCCGGCATTGATAAATGTGATGTATGTTGGGCGCTCTCACACCAGTACAGCGCTGCAGCGGGCGAAAGGTAGCGCCAGCTCAGTGCAACCGGCTATCAGCGCTCCACACCATACTTATCAAAAAAGGACACACACACAGCGGCGGCGCTCTAAATCTGGTCGCTATAGCATAGAGCACCAGGCGCTGTGTGATTAAAGTCTGTTTTTGAACACATATGCACCAGTAACAAAGTGAAAACACATAGAATGACATTGTTTTAACACTGTGACATTAACACTTTAGTGCCAGACCTGTAATGACAATTCTGCTTAAAAATATAAACAGTAAAAAAAAAATTCTAAAAAGTGTTTGTTTACAGCCAGGAGAGGTCACACAATGATTTGAGCAATAAAAAAACAAAACTGAGCAACACTGAGCGAAAGGTAATACCTGGCGCTCTGGAAGCTAGAGCGCCGGCGCTATACACTGAGCTGCCTGTAATAATACTATATTATTATTAATACTATATCTGATAATAATGTATCAGATGCTACATGACGCTGTTAGATTCGCTTTCATAAATGTGGTTTTGCGTACAGTGCCCGGCGTTCACCAGATGCTGCCTGCCGCTACGAGGCACTACCTGGCGCTATCCGTTCTTAAATAGCCCCCTTAAAGCGGACCTTCACTCTGAATAAGAGTCTATCTTATATGTTTCCCACACCCTGTACATACAGATTGTCCACATTAAAAATCATCCTACCTGCATCTACTGCATGTTATGAGCCTTTAAACATCCAAGATGGCGGCTTATGGAAGCCGCCATCTTATCAGGCAGCCTGCAAACAGGAAGTGCCTCCTGACTGTGCTGCTCTGCATTCTGGGACTGCTGACCGTTATCTGACCCCAGCTCTGCTCTGTCTGAGCAAAGCACAGCTATAACCCGCCCCCCTGTACCTTATCCCACTCTCCTCTCCTCAGTAAGTGTGATGCTTCTGAGTCAAGATGGTGGCGCCCGTATCCTAAATTCCTGAACAGAGTTGCAGCCCAGTGGGGGAAAGAATAATAAGTTAGTGACTAAAAACTTAAAATATATTCATTTTAGATGCCGGGGAACCGTTTTTTAAGAGTTTGGGCTTTTCATTAAATCACGCTGAAGGTCCGGTTTAATCTCTCAAGTTACCCCTCCCATAATAACTTCCCTCTACACACTCCTTAATAGAGGAAACCACTCGACGCCCCCTAAATTTATAAGTAGATAGGAAAAGGAGCTAGGACTTAGATTTTCAGGGGCTGACCTAGCCAAAATATATGCATGCACCCACGCCACACCACTAGCGAACACTGTTCAAGGTTCAAGAGAGGAATTATAAAATACTAGCACAATGGTACAAGTGTGTCCGGTGAACATCCACCAAAATGCTGGGTCACACACAAATAAATGTTGGATATGCCAGAGCGCAGTAGGCAATATGACCAATATTTGATGGAGTTGCCCCGCGGTTAAAGCCCTCTGAGACCAAATTTTTACCATCTACGAGCAAATTTCAGGAAACAAAACAGCCAATACACCCCAGGTCACACTCCTCTCTCTATATCAAAACTCCATTTCTAATTCAAAAAAATACATTTAGTGGCAGCTATGAGGGTGTTTATTCCAAGGCACTGGAAGACACAGGACCCCCCCACACTGATGGAATGGATACAAGAACTAGAGTCGATCCGTTCCATGGATAACATAATAGCTAGCTAGAAGCCTCAGATGGGTATCTGGTGACCTGGGCGGGGTGGTTAGATTACTGGGATTCACACCTCCCATCCCTATTACAATATTATGGATAGATCCAGGATTCACGTAGGAGGTACCCTGCTATAGACCTGGTTGTCCCCCTGAGCACTGATGGTCAGGAAATCCTAGTGGCAGGTACGGCCAATGGTCCGCAGGGCAAAACGTGATCATGGGACATGTTCCACCTCATTCTCTGGAGTCTGTCGCCATCCCAATGGTTCTCTCATAAGTTGCCTCATGCCACTCACCCCTCAACTCTAATAATTCCCTTCCCCCATGCCTAGCTGGTTTCCAATCCCCCAAGCAGAATTAGCGTATTCAATAGTGGTTTACAGTTGGTCATCGATAATGTCTAAGTGTAGGTAAGAATTGTCCCACTGGTTCCTTTCGGAGAACTTATATGAGCTCCATGTTCTACTGTTGTAAGGTTTGATTTTGTCTACTGATTATGTGGAGAGCATCAATTGACGTGAGTAGGAGTTGTGGAGGCCAGTGGGACGTAGAATTGGTCAATGTATTGAAATGTGGAATATATATGCTGTATCCCCTCCCCCCTTTACCCTTCCCCCTTTTTAGCCTTATGTACCCCTATTCCCTTAACTTTTAAAACCAATAAAATTTGATTATACTAAAAACTCAGGACATACTGTATGTGTGCAATAAACCATGTAAGTAATTATGGATCCATATCCATTAATACTTACCTGAGTTATTGCACAGCAAGTTTTATAAAGAGCTTAGAGGACAGCAGGGTTTTGTTTTATATAAAAAAGCCTGAAATTTCAGCTTCCCAAATGTAAGTCTTAGCGCCCTGTGAGTACAAAAAATAGATTTGGCCCACAGATCTATGCTATTTCAAGGTTAATTATAACGCTTGTAAAGGTTTCCATGGCAATGTTTTCCCCAAAGTGGACACACACTCATAATAAAGAATTCCTCTGTTTGCCGTCAAGTGTGTCATTTGATCAGTGATGTCATGTGCGCAAGAAAGACGCATTGTTTGTGTGTTTGTTTTAGGATAGAAAATGACTCTTGAGGCTGAAGGATCCTTAGTGAATGTGTTACATAATTCTGTAGCGTTGCTGAAATACCTTAGAAGTTCAGATGACCTTGCCTTGCCAAATGTTTAGATTACGCTGAATGGGCAATTCATTGGTCAGTCAGATAATAGTTACTTTCATTTTTCTATATGTGATACATAAAATGTGAAAGTTCTTATAGCAGACCAACAGTCTAGCTCAGCTGGAAAAAAAACTCCACCAAAATCTCCATCTGCATGCATAATACTGAAGCATTGTCAGCACTTACATTTGCTCCTGCACCCATTCAAAGCTGAAACGCCACCTCACCAATTTTCTAGTGGTAGCAGCCATTTTGGAGCTTCCTCTCCCAGCATCTCAGCCATGCATCTGCCTGAATTCAACTGACATAACTGACAAAACACAGTAACAGGATGCCCAGCAGCACTTCCTGTTTGAAGGCGGTCTGCAAATACATGAGTCGCCATTTTTTTTTTATTTACCTAAGCAGGGTAAATGAATTTTTATGTGCAGCAATCTAAATTGCCCTGGAGAAGGAATGCATATGAGCTCTGTTGTGTTTGTTCGGTTTAAAGCGGACCTTAACCCTGAATAAAAGCAAATCTGCACATACAGATTGCTAATATTATAAATCATCCTACCTGCATCTACTGCATGTTATGAGCCTTTAAACATCCAAGGTGGCGTCTCATGGAGCATCAGACAGCCTGTAAACAGGAAGTGTCTTCTGACTGTGTCGCCCTGCATTCTGGGATTGCTGTCCTTTCCCTGACCCCAACTCTGCTCTGTCTGTGCAAAGCACAGCTATAACCCGCCCCCCTGTACGTTATCCCGCTCTCTTCAGTATGTGTGATGCTTCTGAGTCAAGACCGCGGCGTCCGAGTCCTGAACAGAGTTGCAGCTCGGAGGGAGAAAGAATAATATAATATATTAATTTTAGATGCTGGGGAATAGTTTTTGAAGGGTTTGGGCTTTTTATTAAATCATGCTGAAGGTCCGGTTTAAGTCATATATGACAGTTGGTCCACTGTAATAAAAAATGAGAGGGGGTGAAACTGTTGCAAATAATTATGTAATGCATCAAATGGCTCCATTAAACATATATATCTCTTGTCAGGAATGAGGAGCCAGGTAGGTGCCCTAGGTATAATTGGAGCAGGGGAACACTATACCTCATGATAAGGGGTCCCCTATATAATTGCAATATAAAGGTTCCTCTGGGGTTGCCAGCAGGTAAATCATCAGAGATGTGGCTGAGCCCATGTTAAAGGAGGTTGCTGATGTTCTATGTGAGAAAATGCCTCTTAAACATCCAAGTCAACCTTCTCTGTTGGCCTGGAAGACACTAATTATTGGGAAACTAACATATTATAAATTGATACTTAAAAATAAGAGGTATCAACAGTGGTACCAGGAAACGAGGAGGTGGGCCACATACGACTACTCTAGGTTTATATATTATTTGGTTTTTCCAGCTCTAATTTGGAACAAGAGAAAAATGTGCAAACCTGTTCCCCATCTGTTTCAAAGGAAATGAGTCAGATTTTTTTTTTTTTTGGCCAGTTAGTCTTTTTCCATGTGAGGCAGTTTTTGGATCCAAAAATAGCTCTCTTTTTTTTTCAACTTTGCCATAAGCAAAGTATATGGCTTTATTTAAAAGTGCCCTATTTCTATACAACATCCATTTACAGGCAGGTGTATGCTGCTCCCTGGCCTGGCTCTAGATGCACTCATGTTAATGCTGTGCCGGGAAATGGTGTCACCGCACCATGGCGCACAGTGTTGCCTTGGCTATGTAATAGTTCATAGGCATATTTTTGGAATGTTTTATCCACTTAAAGAAAAATAACAGTGACTGACAAAGTTGAAAATAAAGCAGATTGAAAAACAGTAAGAACAAAGGGAGAAATAAACATAATACATTTAAGCCATTTAACAGGCTATGATAATATTGAGGAATCAGGCTAGTTCACAGATTCAACTTTTCACCTGCACTTTGATTTCTCTGTCGAAATCGGGCCCTATAATTGGGCAGTGCTTGTCATGTGAGCCCAGGTCGCTTAGGAGGGACCATGAATAGGTGAGTTCCGGGCTTGGAGGGCTATGATTGGGGGGGAGGGCACCTGCAACCAGGGTCAAAAAAGAAGCTGTATTGCTACATTGTATCACTTTAAAACCAAACCTGGGCAAAAAGGATTCCCAAATACTGCTAAAGCTATCTCCATGGCAAGTGTCAGAACTCCGCAAACTAGGGCAGATGCCAGGCACTATTGGGACTTGGGAGGCCCACTCATACCTGCCAAAGCCAATTAATGGGTGTACAGCTATGGCATTTGGGAGGCGAGTGCATACACAGGAATAATAAGGAGGCACCTAAGGGTGCCACTCTCAACAATGATTCCATCAGAACCTGAATAAGGAATCATTGTCATTGTTCTGGCTAGGGCTTGTTTTGGATAGGCTGTTGCTCGGGGCAAAAATAAAGGATGGTCCAACCTGAAGGAATATTTGCGCCCACATATGTTTCCAGAGCCCAGAACTTATATCCACAAACATTAAATTACGTAGCCCTTCCCTATCCAGCAACATTAAATTGCCTATAGCTTCAGGCACCCCCAACTAGCAACATTTTAAATATATATCTATTTACCATTCTTTCTCCTCAGTCCACTACACAGCAACATTAAGTCAATGAAATAAAAAATATGGGCCTTATTTATCAAGGGATAGCGCCAGGTAGTGTCTCACTAGCGCCAGGTAGCGCCAGCTATCGGCGGCTACCGACTCCAGAACGCCAGGCGGCGGACACAATCACGCATTTATCACGCTAAATGAGGCTAGCGCCGGCGAGAGCGTCAGCTAGCGCGGGATTCATCATGTAGCGGACTGCAACGAACAGCGCCGCTGCTAATCCCAACACAGCGCCAGGTATGACCTCTCGCTACCTGGCGCTCTCCAATGCATTTCAATGGAGCAATCTTTAAATATTCATAATTAATTGATCGTAATGTTTTTTGTTTTGTTTTTTTTTATGTAAAAAATTCTGTGACCACTTCGGCAATGTTAGATATTTTTTTTAAGGTAAAAAAAAATAAAAAAAAAAATTGATCTTACAGGTCTGATATTAATGTATTCATATTACAAAATGTTTAGAAAAACTTGTTTCATTTTTTAATCAAAAAATATGGTTGTTTGGGGGTTAAAAACTACTTTTAAGCCATCGCCGCCAGCGCTCTGGGGTTTAAACAAGCATTTCACAGCGCGAGAATTTTTTGAGCGTGATTTGTTAATGAATATGCTGGGAGCCGTTCGCTCTGGCCATTCGCTGTCAGGCGCACCCATACAGCGCGGAACCTGTCAAACAGCGACTCCTAACCCCATATTCAACATTAACGCACACCGACTGAGTCGCTGTCAACAAGCGAACAACGGCCAAGCACAGCGAATACTAGCGGGCGCTGTGAAAATCACGCTACTGGCGCTCATCTGTCGCTACCTGGCGCTATTAATGAATCGGCCTCTAAGTTAAAAAGTGGGTCAGACACAGAGCACTGGGCAGTTGCCAAACTTGGAACAGCAAAGAGTTAATGCTCTACCACGTAAAGTGCAGGGTGCTCGGCCCGGGCTGTTTCAAGCCCAATCAATCCAGAAGAAGGGTGAAGGCTCCGCACTCCTTGAAATAAAATGTCCTTTTATTTATATTCTTAAAATAATCTCCAATAGTATACAAACAAGCCTCAAAAGTCAAGTAATACTATGGGCCTCATGGCAGCAGATATTAGAGGGTTGCCGAACTTGCCCTCTACATACTCCAGTCAAGTACAATGAAATCGGGTATCACAGTTTAGTCAGCCAAGTAGTATTGTCAGTGGCCCCCTTTAAATCACATTATTATCATCTAAAATTAAAAATTAAGAGGTGTTTAAGGGAAATGATCCCTCTTTTATTGTGCCACACGTGCACATTGACAATCTTTCGCGTAGACACCATTTGTCAGGTCCACTAACGTCAGCCCCGGTTCTGGCAAATAATTAAAATAGGTTCCCAATATTTGGGTTTTACTGGTCTCTGAAAACGATGTTACAGTTTTTTGTGGATTTTACTGCTGCGTGTGCTGTGACACATTGGAGAGGGGCCCAATAAGACCCACATAGACCTGTAACCAGCCTTGGCTAGCTCACAATTAGTTGTAGGATATATGAGCTTGGAGAATGCAGAGCTGATTCAGACAGTGCCCCAATGACAGGTTCTGCCACAATGTGGACCAGGTATGTGGGCAGCAGAACAATTCTGTTTCTCAGGAAGGGCTACCCTGACATAGTACGCCAGAGACCTCCTCATGTGTTTCAGGCATGGATATACCTGTTTAGCACAAGAGTGTCCTTGTAATAGCTTACCTCTACTTCTGCAGTAATAGTCTATTTGCTTTTAGCTGACATTCCTGTCCTGGATGTGTACACAGCATGGGCTCTTTATAACAAATTGTACTGTTCACAGCAGGGAAGGCAGAAGCACACCTTTAGGCAGTGGTGTTTTACTAAGAAACATTGATAAAGAAAAAGAGCTATTGTAAAAGATTCCATGTTAAACCAGAACTTTGTGGCATAACAACAATACAGACTTGAGGAGTTACTGTAGACCTGGCACTATACCATGATTCCCAACTTCTTAAAGGGGAACTTAGGAGGCCCTGAAGTCCAAAAGACTCCTTCACTCCTTGGAGCATCTTGTATTGCGATGCCCCGCTGTGTAACCCCCCCCCCCCAAGAGCCCGGAGCCATCGCCATGTCTCGGTGGAGCAGCCACATCCACGGATGCGGCTGACGGCGCACTCGGCTCCCTTTTGCTCTGCTTGGCTGCTTAGCCATCCAGGTGGTTTAGCAGTAAGCAGAGCCGAAGGCACCCAAGTGAAATTCAGCATGATGATTGGCTGAGCATGCCGCTCAGCCAATCAACACGCTCAATTTCAGCCCCTTGGGAAACGTCGGGAAGGTGAGTGAATCGAGCGACCTGAGGGATACGCACAGTTGGGCATCCCAATTCAGGTTGCCCTTACTGGGAGGAACAACACATGGGAAAGTGAAATTCCTTTGTGTTGTTCCTCTTCAATGCACAAAACTACTCTCCCTCTACAATGCGTTTGAAATAGACAAATGCCATAATGAAAGAATTGATATAAATACAATGAATAGATGTAAAGTATAGTATAGTAAAATATAGTACATAATGAAAACACTTAGCAGGCAAATAGAAAGGACATCATGTATACAGATCTCCATATCAGACCTCAGAGATAAAGAGAAGAGATCAATGATTTAGAAATTTGTGTTTGGCAGAAGGGTTTTGTGCCGCTTTCAGTACATACAGCAGGCTACATATTAAATCTAAAAATAGCTAATATTATAACACACATTCAATGTTCTAATATATTACCGGAATATAGCATAACTGTAGTCCAGACTATTAAATAAGTCATGCTCATAGCAGCCGATCTTATTATTATTAAAAGACAGATGGCCTGATTCATCAAGCACAATCTGCCAGAATTCTCCACATTGGTGCGAATTAGAGTAGTGCAAAATCGAATTCATCATTTTTTCTACATGTTGCTGCATTGAGTTATTCTCAACTGAAAATATCAAGTGCGTTACGTATTTAAGAACAATACGAACAATACGTAAAAAATAAAGTAATTTGCCTGGATTTATTATGATAGGTATTATTGTTTATATAAAAATTACTAACCCTCTCCTTTAGGCTTCTTTCATGCTAGAACGATTGCTAGACGAAAGCAAAGCGCATGCAATGCACTGCAATCGCCAGTGAAATCTATGGGCGCTTTCACATACTGGAGGAGCGATTCCACTCACCCTGCAAAAGCCTTGCAAGCACCATTTTTGCAGCGATGGCAATTGCAATCGCTGTATAGCAAATAGCGGTTGCAAATGTCATTGCTACTAAAATGCCTGTCAGTTGCCAGTTCACAGGAGCCTGAGAGCCAAGGTCGCATTTTGTGGATCTCTGATTAGCTGTCTATTTAGTACTGCTTCTGCACTTATTACATCACCTGTGCATTTGGGTGGAGATTTAAAAAAACATGGGCTGTTGGTGGCTGTTGGGTAGAGGGTTGGGGAACACTGCTATACAGTACTGAGTTATGTGGGATGTGCCATTTAAAGTGGACCAACACCCAGGATTTTGACTATCCTGGGTCTTGGTCCACTTCGGTGGGGCACCCCCGATCGGGGTGCCCCGCTGTGTGAAACCCCCCCGAACCCCCCGAAAAACTCACCTCTCCCCGCTCCCAGCGCCGACGGACAAGCCGCGGACAAGCGGCTCCTCCGCCGCCGCCTCCCGCGCGTCACTCTTGACGCGCGCGTGCCCGCGCCGGCCATTCACAGACGGCCGGCGCGGGCGCGCGCACGTCTAGAGGGGCGCGCGGGAGGATAAGGTAAGGAGTTTGGGGTGTTTGGGGGGGATGTCCCGCGGGGAGGGAGGTGATCGGCCCGGGAATCTTATAGATTCCCGGGCCGATCACCCGTGGGTGTTGGTCCACTTTAAAGAATTAAGCTATGTTGTATGTTTGTCTGAATAAGTGAATTTCGAGCACTTTTGAAAGCTTGGAGGGGGAGTGCTGAATTGACCCGATGAAGGCAATTTCGCTGCGGTTCACTCCACCTCTTCCTGTCTCACCTCTGGTTACATTACCTCTTCTGCTTCCCTTCACTCCACCTCTTCATGTCTCACATCTGGTTACCTTACCTCTTCTGCCTATGTTCACCCCACCTCTTCCTATCTCACCTCTGGTTACCTTACCTCTTCTGCTTCCGTTCATCCCACCTCTTCCTGTCTCACATCTGGTTACCTTACCTCTTCTGCCTATGTTCACCCCACCTCTTCCTGTCTCACCTCTGGTTACCTTACCTCTTCTGCTTCCGTTCATCCCACCTCTTCCTGTCTCACATCTGGTTACCTTACCTCTTCTGCCTATGTTCACCCCACCTCTTCCTGTCTCACCTCTGGTTTCCTTACCTCTTCTGCTTCCGTTCATCCCACCTCTTCCTGTCTCACATCTGGTTACCTTAACTCTTCTGCTGCTGTTCATCCCACCTCTTCCTGTCTCACATCTGGTTACCTTAACTCTTCTGCTGCTGTTCATCCCACCTCTTCCTGTCTCACCTCTGGTTACCTTACCTCTTCTGCTTCCGTTCACTACACCTCTTCCTGTCTCACATCTGGTTACCTTACCTCTTCTGCTGCTGTTCACTCCACCTCTTCCTACCTCACCTCTTCCTGTCTCACCTCTGGTTACATTACCTCTTCTACTTCTGTTCTTCCCATCTCTTCCTGTCTCACCTCTGGTTACCTTACCTCTTCTGCTTCTGTGCAATCCACCTCTTCCTGTCTCACCTCTGGTTACCTAACCTCTTCTGCTTCTGTTAACTCCACCTCTTCCTGTCTCACCTCTGGTTACCTTACCTCTTCTACTTCTGTTCTTCCCACCTCTTCCTGTCTCACCTCTGGTTACCTTACCTCTTCTGCTTCTGTGCAATCCACCTCTTCCTGTCTCACCTCTGGTTACCTAACCTCTTCTGCTTCTGTTAACTCCACCTCTTCTTGTCTCACCTCTGGTTACCTTACCTCTTCTGCTTCTGTTCAATCCACCTCTTCCTGTCTCACCTCTGGTTGTCTTACCTCTTTTGCTGCTGTTCACCTCTTCCTGTCTCATGTTTGGTTACCTTACCTCGTCTGCTTCTGTTCACTCCACCTCTTCCTGTCTCACCTCTGGTTACCTTACCTCTTCTGCTTCTGTGCAATCCACCTCTTCCTGTCTCACCTCTGGTTACCTTACCTCTTCTGCTTCTGTTAACTCCACCTCTTCTTGTCTCACCTCTGGTTACCTTACCTCTTCTGCTTCTGTTCACTCCACCTCTTCTTGTCTCACCTCTGGTTACCTTACCTCTTCTGCTTCCGTTCACTCCACCTCTTCATGTCTCACATCTGCTTACCTTACCTCTTCTGCTTCTGTTCAATCCACCTCTTCCTGTCTCACCTCTGGTTACCTTACCTCTTCTGCTTCTGTTCACTCCACCTCTTCCTGTCTCACCTCTGGTTACCTTACCTCTTCTGCTTCCGTTCACTCCACCTCTTCATGTCTCACATCTGGTTACCTTACCTCTTCTGCTGCTGTTCACTCCACCTCTTCCTACCTCACCTCTTCCTGTCTCACCTCTGGTTACATTACCTCTTCTACTTCTGTTCTTCCCATCTCTTCCTGTCTCACCTCTGGTTACCTTACCTCTTCTGCTTCTGTGCAATCCACCTCTTCCTGTCTCACCTCTGGTTACCTAACCTCTTCTGCTTCTGTTAACTCCACCTCTTCCTGTCTCACCTCTGGTTACCTTACCTCTTCTACTTCTGTTCTTCCCACCTCTTCCTGTCTCACCTCTGGTTACCTTACCTCTTCTGCTTCTGTGCAATCCACCTCTTCCTGTCTCACCTCTGGTTACCTAACCTCTTCTGCTTCTGTTAACTCCACCTCTTCTTGTCTCACCTCTGGTTACCTTACCTCTTCTGCTTCTGTTCAATCCACCTCTTCCTGTCTCACCTCTGGTTGTCTTACCTCTTTTGCTGCTGTTCACCTCTTCCTGTCTCATGTTTGGTTACCTTACCTCGTCTGCTTCTGTTCACTCCACCTCTTCCTGTCTCACCTCTGGTTACCTTACCTCTTCTGCTTCTGTGCAATCCACCTCTTCCTGTCTCACCTCTGGTTACCTTACCTCTTCTGCTTCTGTTAACTCCACCTCTTCTTGTCTCACCTCTGGTTACCTTACCTCTTCTGCTTCTGTTCACTCCACCTCTTCTTGTCTCACCTCTGGTTACCTTACCTCTTCTGCTTCCGTTCACTCCACCTCTTCATGTCTCACATCTGCTTACCTTACCTCTTCTGCTTCTGTTCAATCCACCTCTTCCTGTCTCACCTCTGGTTACCTTACCTCTTCTGCTTCTGTTCACTCCACCTCTTCCTGTCTCACCTCTGGTTACCTTACCTCTTCTGCTTCCGTTCACTCCACCTCTTCATGTCTCACATCTGCTTACCTTACCTCTTCTGCTTCTGTTCAATCCACCTCTTCCTGTCTCACCTCTGGTTACCTTACTTCTTCTGCTTATGTTCTTCCCACCTCTTCCTGTCTCACCTCTGGTTTCCTTACCTCTTCTGCTTCTGTTCTTCCCACCTCTTCCTGTCTCACATCTGCTTACCTTACCTCTTCTGCTTCTGTTCAATCCACCTCTTCCTGTCTCACATCTGCTTACCTTACCTCTTCTGCTTCTGTTCTTCCCACCTCTTCCTGTCTCACCTCTGGTTGTCTTACCTCTTCTGCTGCTGTTCACCTCTTCCTGTCTCATGTTTGGTTACCTTACCTTTTCTGCTTCTGTTCACTCGACCTCTTCCTGCCTCTCCTCCTCCTTTGCATAACATAAAAGCATATGCAATTCTTTAAGATTAAAACGTGCATCCAGTAAACTGTTTGTGTTTTTGCAACTTAAACTTTATTGCAATAAGACAATAGAACAATGTGGCCCTTAGACCAAAAAGATTTAAAAGTAGCTGCATTGGCCATGATAGATGTACTACTGTTCTTTTGGGGGTCAACAAGCAATAAAAAGTTTCTGTGTACTCTGTACAGCACTGCAAAAAATATATCAGCACTATACAAATGAATGATAAAAAGGCTAGTGTTACACTGTCTTGTACTAGCTTACACACAATGCGCGTGAATTGTTAAAATGTGGTGCTGTGTGTTGTATAAACACAGGTCACCACCAAGAGATTTATTTCACCAGCATTTGAAAATGTATTCTGGGAAAGATTGTGTTTTATAGCTGTCCCTAAATGTAGAAGGAAAGCGAGGAGGGAGGGATAAAGCGAGGGAGAGAGACAGCCTGTAACTTGATATGTTCTTGAAAGCCTTGCAGAGGGTAGCACGCTGCAGACATAAGCTGTGTCAATAGGAACTCTATTCAGGCTGTGCACAGAGCCTCGTGACCGGGTTTGATTGGCAGCCTCTACAAGGGAGGGCCTTTCTTCAGAAAAAAAAAAAAAGAGCTCACATTTTGGCGGCACTTCTGACTGACTGATTTCCTGACTGCTCTACTTAGTTTCTCCTTCTCGGGGTGTGAGAGCCTTGTGCACGCGCTAAATCCTAACATTTGCCGAGCGATCGGTGGGCTAGAACAGGCCAAGGTCTACAGATGGCCAACCGGTTGCGTTCTTGCTAATCCAAAGAGTAAAATGCAGCCTTGGCTGACGGGAGGCTCTCGGCTGGGAAAGAAAATGAAGTGCAGGATCGCTTTACAAGACCAGCTGCCAGGTGCGTTGGTGTGGAAGGCTGCTGCGATTGCGGCCTGGGTGTCTGTGTAATATTTTTAGTTTAATGTACGGTTGTTCGGAGGGAAGTGTGTGTGTCTGGGTGGGTGTTTGTACTCTTTTAGTATTGCCAGAACCTCACCTTTAACAAAGAGTGCTTTAAAAAAAATGTATTCTGCCGCTAGTTTGGGAGATTACTTTCTGGGGCCTCTCGTGCCTGCACGTCTTTAAATGCTTTTAAAGGACCTGGTCCTTTTTGGAAATATCACTCATCACTGTGCTCTTCTGTCTCATCATATACTAAATCTACAATACTTTTTTGAACACCCCTAATCTTTTTTTCCATTGCTGGGGTCCCCAAAAAGTAGCTACAACAATTCAGATTGCTTCACATAAAAATGAATTTACCTTTTTGTAACTCCTTCCATAGTCAATTTCCCGCCCTTAATGGCATTCTGTGGAGCTGCAGGTAGCCTGTAAAGAGGAAGTGGTGCTGGGTTTCCTGATGCTTTGCAATGTGAGTTATTTCAGTTAAATCCAGGCAGCAGCATGGCTGGGATGCTAGGAAAGGAAGCCTCCCTGGTCCTGCAAGGTGGCCACAACCGGTATAAAATCAGTTTCAGCTTTGAGTGGGTGCAGGAGCAAATGTAAGTGCTGACAATGATTGAGTATCATGCATGCAGATAGGGTGAGTTTTGGGGACTGTGCAAGGCTGTTGGTCTGGTTTAAAGTACTTGAATAGGGTTTTGATCCCATTTATATTGTGACAGACACTGGTATGCTGGCACCATGCTAAGGCTAAGGGGGATGCCTAAAACTGGGAAATGCCACTTATCCACTTCTGTGTTCTGCAAGTTTGCTGGCCTGTGTGATTGCTGGCGGCCAATCAGGTTTGTGGGGAAGCCCACCCTGTTGTGAACCCCAGTGGCTATTGGCTGTCACACAGGTGGCAGCTGACTGTGAGGGAATGCAGAAGCAGGTGAATGGTGATGCCAAACAGCAATGTTCCCCTGTTGCACGGGTGAGCGGGACTGCCATTCATTCTGTCCTCCTCCATTCTAAAACCTTCATTGGGAAGATGTTTAATGCACACTTGTGGAGTTTACAAATGTGAAGGCCAGCGTGTAGTACAATTTTGTATAACGTCAAGGCATTTGGAGGTGTAGACGACCTAAATGGCAGAAATGGTCTGGTGTGGTTTTTAAGTTTTAAAAATAATGGAATATGTAGATCTGTGCAAAGCGTGGAAAGTGCAAAGCTCTGAATCTGATTCAACATATGTTATACCACTATACATATTTTGCCATAGCTGTACACGAACCTTGTCCCACATAAACCTTGCCCCACATCCTATAAAGCATGTCAGTAACAAATCAAGAGCCATCTTACTCGCACACTTCAGGCGGCTTGATAAAAGCAAGTGAAACTGGCTCGGAAGAATTGAGGCATCTGCGTGCTCGGCAGGAGGTGATCATCATGAGCCTCTCTAAGTGGCATAACTGATGATCATAACCGATCAGAAAAATGTTCGGCATTTATTATATATCTTTATGTTGCAGGAAGTCCTGTGATTTATGGTGAAGAATTAAACGTACATGTGTATTGTTATAATCGGGGGGGGGGGGGGGATCATTGTGAGTTCAGTTCAGAGAATTTCGGGCAGTTACAGTTCCTTGAAAAAGTATTCATACCCCTTAAACTTTTCCCCATTTTAAAACGTAACAGTCACAAACTTGAATGTATTTTATTGAGAATTTATGTAATAGAGTCACACATGCTTTTCCAAATTTAAAAAGAAAAGTGTGGTGTCCATATGTATTCAGACATCCTGTGTTCCGATTCCTCTAAATAGAATCCAGTGTGAACAATTGAATTCAGAAATCTCCTAATTAGTAAAAAAGAGTCCACCTGTATGTAATTTATTTTCAGAAAAAGACTTCAGTGGCTTGTTAGAGATGAACAAGCAGCATCATGAAAACCAAGGAACGTGCTCTTTTGGCTGTCTCTGTAAGTGGCTGCTTGGAAGTGGTGAGTTAAAGCAGGATCTCCTGTGGTAAGTTTTGGGAAACTGAGCTCATTGGGTAAGTAAAATATAGTAAACTGTGTTTGTTTTATTTTTGTGAATCAGTGTGTTAATGCTGGCACAAATTTAAACCAAAGAAAAAAAAAAAAGTTTTTTTTTTTTTTTTCTCTTTCCTGGATTCCTGCTGAGGCCTAATTGAGGCCTAATTGAAGCAGGTGTGTTATAAGGCCACACACACAGCTCTTGGAGCGTGCTCTTTTGGCTGTCTCTGTAAGTGGCTGCTTGGAAGTGGTGAGTTAAAGCAGGAGTTAAAAGAAGAAGTTACAAGCAGAAGTTCGGAAGCTGTAAGTATCTGCCTTGATTTCATATTGTTATTTTAAGTGTTGTAAATTCTACACTTGGTGTTCCCACAAATTCATACAATGGGTTCCATGCCTAACAATGCTGTTCAGTGTACATCTTGTGCTATGTATGCACTTCTTGATCAATCGGTCGATGGTGAATATATATGCCCCGGATGCCTGCGAATCTCTGATTTGGAAGCCGTGATTCACGATCTAAATAAGCGATTGGCAACACTGAGAGAAATTGTTATCATGCAAAAGAGTCTGGATCTCACTGATCTGGCACTACATGGCTCAGGGTCAGGGGAGGGTGGTAGTATGGGGGGAGAGGAAAAGCAGGAAAATGAGGCAGCTAGCTGGATAACAGTTAGAAGGCGGGGTAGGGGTAAAAGTTACAGGGAGGCTAGCCCTGAACAGGCACCTCCAAACAAGTTTGCCCGGTTGGCAGATGAGGAGGATGTTAGCTCAGGAATGGCAGAGCTGCAGCAAGACACATCTGTCGGCTCCAGTAAGGAAGGGAGGGGAAATGGGAGAACAGGGCAGGCAAGACAGGTGCTGGTAGTGGGTGACTCTATTATTAGGGGAACAGACAGGGCAATCTGTCACAAAGACCGGGATTGCCGAACAGTGTGTTGCCTTCCTGGGGCAAGAGTACGGCATGTAGCGGAGCGGGCTGACAGATTGTTGGGAGGGGCTGGCGTGAACCCAGCGGTCATGGTGCATATTGGCACTAATGACATAGGAAGAAGTAGGTGGAAGGTCCTAAAAAATGATTTCAGGGACTTAGGCCGTAAGCTTAAGGCAAGGACCTCAACTGTAGTATTCTCAGAAATACTACCAGTACCAAGAGCCACACCAGAGAGGCAGCGGGAGATTAGAGATGTAAACAGGTGGCTCAAAAATTGGAGTAAAAAGGAGGGGTTTGGGTTCTTAGAGAACTGGGCCGACTTCACAGTGGGCTACAGGTTCTTTGGCAGGGATGGGTTGCACCTCAATGGGGAGGGTGCATCTGTTCTGGGGGAGAGGATGGCTAAAAGGTTAGAGGAGTGTTTAAACTGAGCATTGGGGGGGAGGGTAAAAGCTATTACAAAGGGGAAGTTAGGAAAGAAAGTGACAGTGGGTGTAGACATGAAACTGGGGGTGGAGAGGGGGGAGGGGTTAGCACATCTAGCAGGAATAAGGGCAATATACAGAATTATCAAAATTGTCATAAGCATTTGAAATGCATGCTTACAAATGCTAGAAGCTTGACTAATAAAATGGATGAACTAGAACTGATAATAACAGAAGAACAATATGATATAGTGGGGGTAACAGAGACCTGGCTAGATGAAAGCTATGACTGGGCAGTAAATTTACAGGGATACTGTGTGTTTAGGAGGGACCGTAACAAACGCAAAGGGGGTGGAGTCTGCTTAATTGTAAAATCCTCTCTACAGCCTGCTCTGCGGGAGGATATATGTGAGGGGAATGACCATGTGGAGTCGGTATGGGTAGAAATACATGGAGGGAGAAACAAAAATAAAATACTGATGGGGGTTTGCTATAAACCTCCAGATATATCCGAATCCATAGAAAATATGATGCTAAGGCAAATAGATATAGCCGCTAAAATAAACGAGGTAGTGATTATGGGGGACTTTAACTACCCAGATATAGACTGGGATGCTGAAACATGTGTTTCGCAGAAAAGTAATAGTTTTTTATCTAAAACAAAAGATGGATACCTTTCCCAACAAGTACAAGCTCCAACAAGGGGGAAAGCCATATTGGACCTAATACTAACCAATGTACCAGACAAAGTAATAAAGGTACAGGTTGGGGGACACCTTGGAAGCAGTGATCATAATATCATTAATTTCCAATTAGCAGTCACTAGGGTGCCTTATCAAGGAGTCACAAAAACGCGGGACTTCAAAAAGGCAAAGTTTGACCAACTTAGAGATGCCCTACACTGCATTGACTGGGAAAATGTCCTTAAGAACAAAAGCATGGACGCTAAATGGGATACTTTCAAAGGAATACTTAATTTTCAGTGTGACAGATATATACCTTATAGGAATAAAACTATTAGACACACATGTAAACCGATGTGGCTAAATAAAAAGGTTAAGGGGGCAATAAACAACAAAAAAAAGGCATTTAAACGTTTAAAGCAGGAAGGGGCAGCGGAAGCGTTAAAAAACTATAAAGAAGAAAATAAACAATGTAAACAACAGATAAGGGCAGCTAAGCTGGAGACAGAAAGACTGGTCGCGAAAGAGAGTAAAACTAACCCCAAATTATTCTTTAGCTACATAAACCGTAAAAGGTACAAACCTGAGGGTGTGGACCCCCTGAAAAGCAAGGATGGGACCCCTATAGAGGGAAATGAGGAGAAAGCTAATTTGCTTAACAACTTCTTTGCTTCTATATTCACAAAAGAATTTGACATGCCCAGTGAAATGCAGGGGAATAACCGAAACCCTCCATTAAATGTCACTGGTCTAACCAAGGAAGAAGTCCGGCACCGTCTCAAGCAGATGAAAATCGATAAATCGCCGGGACCAGATGACATACATCCTCGTGTTTTAAGGGAGTTATGTACAGTAATAGACAAGCCGTTATTTCTAATATTTGTGGATTCCATAACTACAGGGTTTGTTCCGATGGATTGGCGCTTGGCAAATGTGGTGCCAATATTCAAAAAGGGATCTAGGGGGGAACCTGGGAACTACAGACCGGTAAGCTTAACATCTGTGGTGGGCAAGCTGTTTGAAGGTTTCTTAAGGGATACTATCCTGGAGCACCTTGGGGAAAATTACCTTATTACTCCATATCAGCATGGATTTATGAGGAATCGCTCCTGCCAGACAAACCTGATCGGCTTTTATGAGGAGGTAAGTTCAAGATTGGATCAGGGGGAGTCATTGGATATCATATATCTTGACTTTTCTAAAGCATTTGATACTGTGCCACATAAAAGGCTGGTACAAAAGATGAGAATGCTTGGACTGGGGGAAAACGTGTGCAGATGGGTGGGAAATTGGCTTAGTGATCGGAAGCAGAGGGTGGTTATCAATGGTACACACTCAGATTGGGTCACTGTTACTAGTGGAGTACCACAAGGGTCAGTTCTGGGACCAATTCTCTTCAATATATATATAAATGACATTGGGTATGGATTAAACAGTAAAGTCTCAATCTTTGCAGATGATACTAAGCTGAGTAAAGTAATTAAAACAAAGGAGGACAACAGGCAACTACAAACAGATTTAGATAAATTGGAAGCATGGGCAGTTAAATGGCAAATGAAGTTTAACACAGATAAATGTAAGGTTATGCACATGGGAAGGAGAAATATGTGTCATGATTACACATTAAATAAAGAAACACTTGGTAAAACAACAATGGAAAAGGATCTAGGGGTTTTAGTTGACAATAAGCTCAACTGTAGTAATCAATGCCAGGCAGCTGCTGCCAAAGCAAATAGGATCATGGGGTGCATCAGGAGGGGCATAGGTGCTCATGACCAGAGCATCATTTTACCCCTGTACAAGTCACTGGTCAGACCCCATATGGAATACTGTGTACAGTTCTGGGCACCTGTGCTTAAGAAGGACATATCAGAACTGGAGCACGTTCAAAGAAGGGCAACAAAGTTAATAAAAGGAGTGCGGGGGCTAGAGTACCCGGAAAGATTGTCCAAGTTAGGCTTATTTAGTCTAGAAAAAAGACGATTGAGGGGTGATCTAATAACTATGTATAAATATATTCGGGGTCAATACAAGGATCTGTCCCACAATCTATTTATACCCCGGAGTGTAACCATAACCCGGGGGCATCCACTAAGGTTAGAGGAAAGGTGCTTTCTCCACCGACATAGGAGGGGATTCTTCTCTGTAAGAGCAGTGAGACTATGGAACTCGCTGCCAGAGGAGGTAGTAATGAGGGATACATTAAAAATGTTCAAAAGTGGCCTTGATGCCTTCCTGGCATGTAATAACATTTCCGGCTATGGCTACTAGACCACTGGAAGGAGTTAAACAGGCTGAACTGGATGGACTAAAGTCTTTATTCAGCCTTACATACTATGTTACTATGTTACTATGAACACACCGGACAGCTCAGGGATAAAGTTGCAGTGAATTGTATTGCAGGATTAGGTTATAAAAATAAAATAAAAATAGACCAAACTTTGAAAATCTCACAGATCACTGTTCAATCCATCATCCCTGTTGTGATATAAATTATTGGGATAGGCATATATTAATATATAATATCCCTAAATAGAAGGAGTAAATGCAAACCTAAAAAGACATGGCCATCCACCTAAACTGGCATCACGGGCAAGGAGAGCACTAATTGGAGAAGTAGCCAGAGTCACAATGGAGGTACAGAGATCTACAGCTCAGGAAGAATAGCTTCTATGGAAGTGTGGCAAAATCAAGCCATAAGATGTCCCATTTGCAGGTTGTCTCAAGCTATGTAGGGGACACAGCAAGTATGTGGAAGAATGTACTCTGGTCAGATAAGACACAAGCTGAACTTTTTGGCCTAAATGCCAAACGCTATGTGTGGAGGAAATCTAATGCTGCACATCACCCTGAGCACACCATCTCTGCTGTGTAACATAGAGGTATCCAGCTGAGGATACTTTTCCTCAGCTGGTGGTGGGAAGCTGGTCAGATTTGATGGGAAGATGGATGGAGATAAAGTAAATACTGGACAATCTTGAAGCAAAACCTGTTAGATGCTGCAAAACTGGAGCATTAATCCCCTGTTAATCCAGGACATGTAAACATACAGACAAAACTACAATAACATGGTTTATATAGAAGCATTATAGATTGAGCTTTTCGTACTCAGCCACATTCAAATATGAATTAGATTATACAATTTTAGCTGAATTGACACAAAATAGTGCCTAGTCCTTCATACAACATACAACATTGTTTATGCCCTTATTCATCAAGCGATAGCGCCAGGTAGTGTCTGACGAGCGCCAGGTAGCGGCAGCTAACGGCGACTACCGACTCAAGTACGCCCGGCGGCGGTCACAATGACGCATTTATCAAGCAAAATGAGGCTAGCGCCGGCGAGAGCGACGGCTAGCGCGGCATTCATCATGAAGCCGCCTGGACCGAACAGCGCCGCTGCAAATTCCCTCACAGCGCCAGGTATGAGCTGTCGCTCCCTGGCGATGTCCAATGCATTTCAATGGAGCAATCTATAATTATTCATAATTAATTGGTATTATTATTTTTTTTATTTTTTTAATGTCAAAAAATCGGAGACCACTTCTGCAATGTTAGGATTTATTTTTAAGTAAAAAAAAAAAATTAAAAAAAAAATGTGCAGAATTGATCTAACAGGTCTGAGATTAATGTATTCATATTACAAAATGATTCTAAAAACATGTATAATGTTACATTCACAAAATATGGTTGTTTAGGGGTTAAAAACTAGTTAATACACATCGCCACCAGCGCTCTGGGGTTTAAACAAGGAATGGACAGCGACAGCACATTCGGAGCGTGATTTGTTGATGAATATGAAGCTAGCCGTTCGCTCTGGCCATTCGTTGTCAGGCGCTCACATACAACGCTGGACCTGTGAAACAGCGACCCCCCAGCCCGTATTCAACATTACCGCACACCGACTGAGTCGCTGTCATCAAGCTAACGCCGGCCAAGCACAGCGAATACTGGCTGGCGCTGAAAAAATCACGCTACAGTCGCTCATCTGTCGCTACCTGGCGCTATTAATGAATCGGCCTCCCCTGTAATTATTCAATCAGGTTGTTGCATTTATGGACAGATTAATCGATGTACTAAATAGAGCAAGAGGTTTCTAACGAACGGAAATTGCATTTGATCAATAGGACTCAGACTGCAATAGCTTAACACAGTAAAAGATATTTAATATATATGTAGATTATTGACACTAGCATCGAGATTGTTATTATTTATAGGTATTTAATATGCTTTAAAAAACATTCAATAAATAAATGTAATCCCGGTGCTTCTTTACTATAATGAAAAGCACATAAATTTGTCAGCATATGTCAGCAGACTGAGGTATAAATACTACCATGTGCGCTGTGAAAGAGTTGGTTTCATATCAATATTGAAACCATATAAACATATGTGTGTGCTTATACGCAAAAAAACACATCTGCCTGTGTGCATTCAGATAAAAAATACAACTAAAAACTGCAGACATAAAAATGCATGTGTGTCTGGGTGCGGGATTTAACACCTTGCTGTCCCTTTTGGAGTCTTGTGACTTTTCCAGGTACATAGCCTTGGTTTACCTGTTTTTTAGCTCCAGTATCATGTGGGTCTGGTTCTATATTCCGAGCTTCAGGTAGGTTTGTGGTTCAGTGCTGAGCCTGACTATCTGTATGGCCTAGGAAGTTGTCTTTTGACCCAGCTCATAAAGTAAATTCAGAAGGAACATGGAAGAGCTGTGAAAATGTTTGTTTAATAAAAATAACACTTATATATAGTGTTCTTTCTATTATTATCATTATTATTATTATTACAACTTGGGGGGTTCACACATCCCAAATCGTGGGGCCCTGGGGGCAAGGACCAAAGCCCAGGATAGTCAAAATCCTGGGTTTTATTCCACTTTAAGCCTAACATGGGTCTCTCCCTAAGTAATCCTCTCGTGTAACAGAAAAGCCATTAAGGTAGTGGTCAGGAAACAATTCACGAGAGTTTACGTGATCAACTGATTTTCTACTAGATCTTGCATACTCAGAGGCTAAAGGGAAGCTAAATATTCCCAGTAGGCCACTGACTGCAACAAAAACTTTAAAGCAGCTCTTATCTCTCAGCTCTGTTCCCTGAAACAAGTTGTAAGTTGAGCTTTAAAGCACATTCTTGAAAATTCAATACATAATATACTTCCCTAGCCACTTAAACATCATTGTGATCCAGGTTTCCTCTGCCAGCTTCTTATTTTCTTTCGAATTTTCTGGTTCCTGCAGCGTGCACTCCCCAGTGTCCACCTTCAGTGAGTGACTACACTGCCCTAAAAAGCCTTTAGCATGGACAGAATCAGCACATGCCCCCTTCTTTATAAACAGTAATGCTGCATTGACATAAGTGTGGCCGGTCTTCTAGCCGGGCCAGGCCATCTTTGAGCATGTGCTGCATGAAAAGTCAAGATGATTATAGGGTTAGATAACTAGGTTCAATTTTTATTTAACACAGCTGTTTTTTGAGTCATTCAAAAACATGTTATCAATTTGCAACCATCACTTGTAACACAGCAGCGCTTTCTGGTGGGAGTATAATGGGGTCATTGGTGCAAACTGCTGGTAGGGTTGGGTTGTAGCTATAAGTGTGGACCCAAATTAGCTTGCAAGGTTTATAGTCCTGCATAGGTCTGTAGGCCATACAATAGTCTTTTGGGAAATGTTATGCATTTTCTCATCACAAAAACGTATAAAAAATGCAGCTGTATTTACTATGAATGTTTCATAGCAAATTAGTTACCCATAATTCTGATCAAATATTTAAAATAAGACACAATTATTTCATCTTATGAAATCTTAATCTTAAATATCTAAGCTCTGACTTTTTACTATAATTTTTTTTTTTAAATCTAATGTAGTACAGTTTTATGATAAATTAATGTACTTCTTTTCTATTACACATGTATTAAACATTTTATTTTGTACCACGCATTTCTTATTGGATAAATGAATGGGGTTAGGGCAGGGGTTCTACAGGTGGTACTCGAGATCCTACCAGGTGGTACTCGACAAGGCTGTAGACTGACCTGTACCCCAACCTTTTCTGCAGCCATCAAGGCATCACCAAAGCCTGATTTGGCATTGGGGAATTCTGATTGCCAGTGCCCCCCCACCATGCTATAACAACCATTCAAAATATTACCCGCTCAGTCAGGTTTATTCCAACTATTGAATTTATGTGTCCTTAATAAAACAATGTCAAACACTGTTTAATAAATACACTTAAAGTACTGTTACCCACAAAAAGCAGATTGGCAGTTAAATATTAGCTTCTTGAAACCAGATCACTGAACTTGGTCGATGTGGCTTTCTGCACTTGTAGCTCTTTGTGTTGCTCAATAAGATGGTTTACGTGACACGTGAAAGCAATTACGCTATATGTGTTCGCTCGCCATGGCGGGATAAAGGGACTTTTCTGTTTGGCATTGTGTGCTGGCGTCTGCAGGGTTAACTGTTTCAGTACAGGAAGTCTGGGAACCTGCTGTCAGAGGGGTTAATCAGATAACAGTGAGGTTTAATGTTGTGTCTGGTTAGAAAATAGAGGTGACAGGAGAAGCTGTGTGTTTGGCGTGTCATAGCAATGGAGGAAGTGCGGCTGCGAGATCCAGTGTGATCGGAAATGCTGGTGTGTGTGATAGTGTGTGTGTGTGTGTGTGTGTGTGTGTGTGTGTATGACTGTGTATGTGTGTATTAAAGTGAGAGTGTGTGTGTGTGTGTGTGTGTGTATGTGTATGACTGTGTATGAGTGTGTATTAAAGTGAGAGTGTGTGTGTGTATGAGTGTGTGTGTATGTGTGTGTGTATGGGTGTGTGTGTATGTGTATGACTGTGTATGAGTGTGTATGTGTGTATTAAAGTGTGAATGTGTGTGTGTATGTGTGTGTGTATGTGTGTGTGTCTGTGTGTGAGGTCACAGCTGGTTGCTCGCTTCTCACTTCCTCTTTTGTTTCACACATGAAATGTGAGCTTATTCAGGTGTACACAGGGGGTCTTGTTCATGGGTATACTAAGGGCCTTTATTACAGAGCCATATCATGTGCAAAGTGTAGTCACCCATGCTAAGCTAGCTTTAGAAGGGTGATCTAAATAGCTACACTCTCTTTCATGATTATATTCAGTGAAGATTTATTCCACGCTCATCTCCAACTTTAATTTTTATTTTATCTTTGGATATTTTGTTCTATTCCCCAAATTGGGATGCCTCACTGCAGGGCGGCTCCAGGTTTACATGGGCCCTTGGGCGGCATGGTCTCAGTGGGCCCCTTTGTGGTGGAGTCACGTCACATCACTGACAGACGTCTCAAATTTGGATGCCCCCTAAGGACAAAAGAAAAGAAAAAGAAACCTTCTTTAAAAAATACTTACCTCTACAGTGCTTTCTCTCCTGGCATGCACTCCCGGTCTCCTTGTTGCCGTCTGCCGGCTGCTGTTTGATCGCCCGTAGCCCGCCGGCACGCCTGTGACATGGTGTGGAGGCCCCTCCCTTTCTCCCCGGTGGGGACAGCACAGGCAGCAGCGGAACCTTATTACTGCATACTGTTGTTACCACCCGATGGGGAAAAGAAGTTGCACTGCCAATCCCAGTCCGCCACCGGTCAAGCGCCGTTGCACACCCCAAAGGCCGGCCCTGTCAGTGGGCCCCCTGGAGGCAGGGCCCCGGCAGCTGTCTTGCCTTGCCAGGTGCTGACGCTGGCCCTGCCTCACTGTGTAAACCCTCCAGGACACCCCTTGTTCACTCACCTCTTTCTGGATCCACTGGCGCATGCGCAGGCAAGCTCTCGTTCAATGACTGCAATCTGCTGTGACTATGTTGTTTGGCAAATGGCTCTCATTGACTAGCATGGGGAGGTCCCCATCCACAACAATGAGAGACATTTGCTCTCATGGCAGGCGGCTCTCATTAGATGAGAGCCTGCGCATGCACCTTTGGAGTGAGGAAAGGTGAGTGTTTACAGAAGCCCCAGGGGAAGGCCAGCAGCCATCCCTGGAATATTTTAGGCAAACATTCTTCAGGCGAAATACATTAAAAAAAGCTGTAATCACCTTTTATCCTGGATCACTGCTAGTCTGGTGCACTGACACTAACCAGATTGCCTAATCCAAGTCCTGCACTGCCTGCCACACTCATCTGCCACAATGTGGAAGGATTAGGGGCCCTGCCTCTTCTGCAGAATAGATGGAATAAAGGTGCCCCCAGCATACCCAATGGGCCAGGGCAATCACCCTGCTCGGCCTCGCTTAAAAACTGCCCTGTAGGTGTCACTTCATAGAGCAGCAATAGAAGTGGTCACTGATCTGATCACTGTGGATTAGTGCCCTGCACAACTCCACTGGTGTTACACAAAGGCTCAAAAACTACCGTAATTGTTTATACATTTACAGGTCAGATAAATCATTTCTCTATATATACACGTAGGTCTGCTGGGTAAAATGAAGAGCACATCCAAGACCCAGGAGCAGTATATAGCGAGCAACATGATGCCTGTGACATCTCACTGCTTCATTAGTGTCATTCTCACCATCGGCCTTCTAAATTCTCAGCTGACTCTGTTCAGCCACAGTGGGTGCCCCAGCAGCTTATAACCCACCCCATAATGTCAAGTGAAACTCGACGTCATCCATAGCAACTGTTATTTCATTTTCTCCAAATAGTGAATAAAAAGTAAGGCCTGCTAAAAAGATCTGTTTAAAATATCCAAAAATGTAAAAAAAAAACATTATGTCATGCGTAAGGACCCACTGGTCCGAAACACGTAGATGATAGAACAGTGCCAGAAATGTAATGGGATCATAAAACAAATGTGTTTATTATTGAGGGTCTATTTTTAGAAGGTATACCGTGCTACTGTTTTCACATGAGTAATAAATCCAACACTTAGGGGTTTATTTAAGAAGCACTAGTGCCACGTAGTGTCAGATGAACGTCAGGTCCCCGTGCAAAAGGCTGTTATCAAGTCAAAAATCCCGAGTGCCTCTGATAGTGCCAGGTAGTGTCCCATCCATCATCAGCACTGGCGATGGGATGAGTGCCACATAAGACCAAGCACTCACCCTGCACTGTGTGGCCTAATCCCATAGATGTCAATGGGATGGGATGGTTGTAATTATTTTAGCACTTTTTAAAAGAAAAAATTTGGTCTGGTGAATGTGACATGGGATCCCTGGGCTGTTTTTTTTCTTTTTATTGTGCTGCCATTTTCCCCAAAACTAAAAAACGGGGATTGCAACAGGTGCCATATGCGTGCAAGACCCTTTTGATAGCGCCCATACGGGTGCTGTGTTTTTTTTTTTCTCAAATTCTGTGTTTAAACTGCGCTCCCAGCTAGCGCTAGGTGTCGCTACTGCATCGACTTTTATAAGCCCTCCGTAGCCGGCCGTCTGAGAGTGTCAATTGCCGCCTGCACATTTTATTAATAAATAAGGCTGTTAGTCTATTTTAAACATGGGTTGCTTCACCACAACCACCACCTATACAAAAAAGCAATTCACCCCCAAAAAAACTATTTCTACTCATTTGTACTATAAATTATTATTGAAGTAATTAGTAAAGTAAAGTAATTAGAATTAATACTACAGTCTACCACTACTCCCTGTACCAGGTCTATACAATAAAATCCTGTAGTGTGAAGCTTCTGGTGTGCACAGTGCAAAAAATACAGTATACAGAACAGTTGATGATATTATGTTAGGTGCCAGTCATGAGCTCATCGGCACTTTTTCTTGTTGTATTCATCGATGTAGCCCATTGCAATAAAACGGAACTGTCTGAATGGGCAATGTGTAACACTGTGGCCACTCCTTTGGGTGCGGCTGTGAGTCATCCAGTCACTTGTGCAGATTGTTGGTTGATCTGCTGATATCCGCGCCTGATACAGTAACATTTAAACTATTTACTTAGAAATTCAACATAGTTTTTTTTTTTTATAGCTAAAGCAAATCTGTAACAAACAAGCCGGCCGGCACATAATCTTCCCTTGCCAAGCAGAGCATTATTATTGGATACATTCTGGCACTGCTTAAAGGTTCCTGTTCTGTGGCATCCTAAGCCACCCTCTCCTGTTGCTAGTAATTGCCACAATAAAGAGCTTTGTCCAATCAGATACCAGGTAATTACTGAATTCCTCAGTGTTGCACAGCCTCTGTCGGTAGAAGTTCTGCTGTAAGGTGAAAAAATTAATTATGAATAAAAGATTTGCTTGTTATAGTTCACTACAATCCAACTTTGGCCTATAAGGTTATGTTCATCCAGACTGAAACAAAGGCAAAATCAACTTTTCACGTAATTTTTAAATCCCCCTCCAAGGACTGGACTCCCTAGTGCTAAGTGGTCAGCTTCCCTTTACTATCTATTATTTGAGCGCTCATTTTCTTCAAATAGTGAATCAAAAGTAAGGCCTGTTAAAAAGATCTGTTTAAAATATATAAAAATGTTAAAAAAAATTCATTATGCATAAGGGCCCACTGGTCCCGAAACGCGTAGATTGATCATAAAACAAATGTGTTTATTATTGAGGGTCTATTTTTACCGACATTTTTCAATTTTTTTTTTTTTAAATGCCCCCCCCTCCAAGGACTGGACTCCCTAGGGCTAAGTGGCCAGCTTCCAGTCTTGGAGCTATATCAGCCTCTATGTTCCTTGGCCCTGTGCTTTTCCAGGGTTGAATTGCTGTTTGTAACATTATTATGGAGCAAGGACAGACTGGCCCTAGGGAGCACAGGGAGAATTTTGGATGAGCCGCACTGCTTTAGGGCCCCTTGGGCAAGGTGTAGCCTCCAGTGTGCAGCTTCAAAACCATACCCTGCCCATGATCTGTTCCTGCAATGCTATAGCATCAGCTGCTACATATGCTCACTGATTGGCAGAGCAGCTCTTCGAGGGTGGAGCAATGGGATTGCTGACCTTTTCCTGATCCCAGCTCTGCTCTGTCTGTGCAAAGCACAGCTATAACCCCGCCCCCTGCACTTAGTATGTGATGTTTCTGAGGCAAGATGCCGGGGCCCCTATCCTAGAGTCCTGAACAGAGTTGCAGCCCAGTGGGAAAAAGAATAAAAAAGTGATTAAAAACGTTAAATATATTAATTTTAGATGCCGGGGAATCATTTTTTAACGGTTTGGACTTTTCATTAAATGACGCTGAAGGTCCGGTTTAAGGTATATTTCCTTCCAAAGTATTTACTGATGAAAAAGGAGCAACACAGTACACTGAAAGCCTTCAGCATTCTATTAAAACCTAAACCAAAAAATACTGGTCTGGAGGCATGAAAGCGTGTGCATGTCACAGCTCTGGCGGTGGCATGTTCTTCTTCAGACTGTGTGAAGGATCTTTATTGCTGCTGTGCCCTTTGAGGTAAGAGTCTAGAAGAGGTCAAGTCTAAATCAAGATGTAAACAGCTGATTCCAGGCATCTAGGTTTTCCTCAAGGGGAGTAGAGCTAATATGGCATCTCCTGCCCTGGCTGTAATGAGCTTGACATGTGTGGGTCAAATCTGATTAACCTTTCCCATCCTATTTCCTTTTTTGCTGTGCTGTAAGGCAGTGCTAAAGGCTGGATGTCTAACAGCTATCACAAATCATGGCCTACTGCCTCCTTCCAAATGTCTTACAGCTTCCTTTCCAAGGAAAGACAAAACGAATTGGATCATGGCGATTTGTCTAATTTACAACAGGGCAAGTTGTACAGGAAGGAAGCTTATAGGTAAACGGGAGAGGTCAGTTTTAGTTTGTGTGTGTGAGGTTTGTTTACTTGAAATGGTTTGTGTGATTTAAAGGGTCTGTCCAGGAATGAACTCTCTTTAATATTATTTTTTAAAGCGAAACAAAACCATAGCTATTGGAACATTTGGCTGTAGCTATTGGTACATTTTAGGACTGACTATTTAATATTATTTTTGTGACCAGCCTTGGAATTTCATATATTCCATTGCCGGCCGCTGGCCTTCATCAGCGCTGCCACTTGTGTTCCCCAGTAATGTTTATGGCAAGTTTATTTATTGCTAACAGAATATAGTAGCACTAAATAGACAATTTATTTATAAAGATATATACAATATAGATTAAACAGCAGGGATGCCAGCTCACCGCCAGGAAATTCCACCCTCCACTCAGGCAAGGCTAGAGTGCTCACCTCAGAAATTGGTAGTATCCAAAAGCCATGGAAAAGCCAGCCACATAGTAGTAGAGCAAATTTAAAAGTCCATTTATTTCAAACTGGTTAAAAGTCCATCACAGCAGTATAGATAAGAGCAGCATATAGGGTGTCCTCACACGTCTACGCGTTTCGGGTTCTCACCCTTAATCATGACAAAGGACAGGTGGTAGGACATACATTTAAATACAATGTTGAACAATGATATAATCATATAATACTCTACATCTGTGGGTGGGGAGGAACACAATATATATATACAATATATAATGTGTCAAAAAGCCTCATTGTAAAGTCAGATTTCACAAGAAATATTCATCATAAATTGGATTACAATGATGCTTTTGAGACATAGGAGTGACCCAGCTTTTGTCATTATATATATATATATATATATATATATATATATATATATAATATGTCATGGGAAGTTTTACACACAGCAAGCTTTTTACTAGTGGCTAGACTTTAGCTTTAAAGTAGACCTACAACCTATGGCACAGGCTTCCCCTTGGCACAGAAAGCACTCTTACTGTCACCCCTGGACTGATGGCGGGTCTAGAGGCAGTGGAAGATCTTTCCTTATTTAAGTTTGGAGAGCAAGTCCACTGATTTTCAGCAGCAAAGAAAGTGATGTGTGTGAGCGTTTAAACATCTGCGGGTAATATTAGATGGTTTCAGATGTGTGAGAACAAAGCATTGGAACTCAAGTATCAATATTACTGCAGGCACTGAAGGACATGACAGAAATGAGCAGTATTAGCAGACTGTTGACTGAGAAACTATTGCTGGCAAATGACCTGGGGCACTGACACCGATTGTACCTAAATGTGTCACACTTTTCTGAAAGCTGGAAACCTTCATACCGGCCTGCAGAAGAAGCCCTTTCCAGTATTTCTGGCTGTGTGTCTGTAAAGGATGCAGACTAAGACTGAGACAAGGGGACTGAGCAAATGAGGAAATTAGGGAGCAGTAAGGCACTAGGAGACAGGCTCTTGTGAGTAGGGTCTCTATATTTGTAAGGTGGGTAAACAGCATCTCAGTTTTTAGCAGCAACAGAATGTTAATCAACAAATCCCAGTACAGACTTCAGATCCACAGTTTTTAGCACAAAGCTAAAACACAGAACAGGTCTTTTTGGCAAAGAAAGGCTCCTTTCAAATGTTCTTACTTCTGTTGCATTGGATTAGGAATTGTGCAAATTGAAATCAGTGGGTTCTTTCAAATCTGTGCACAATATGGTCAGCATAGGCTTCCGTAATGAGGGACTATGTCCTCTGGTTCCTAGCACAACTAGAACCACCACTGGTAATCCTTATGACTGGCCGTAGAACAGGCATGAATCCAACCTTGTGGAGCAGCCTTCGGTCAAATAGCACTGCAGTGTAATTTCTGGAGTTGCCAGGTTGCCTTGCATCGTCTGCAGCTTTTAGAGCTACTCTTGCTGGTCAATGTAGAGCTGCTTTCGAGTGATCTCTCGTGATCGACTGATCACAGGTGCCGCTGCTGGGTGGCCATTCTTCTCCTGTTCTCACTGATGAGTGTCCCTCTAAATCAGGTCATAACTAACCCATGCTGGTCTGTGTCCTCACACACAGCCCTTTATAATCTATATCAAGGGCTCTACACACTACCTTACATGATTACTTCCATATAGTACCAGTGGCACAGGGTTTTCTCACATCAACAGCTCCTTAATTTCCACCAGATCCACCAGTTCCTCTCTCGCACAGCCTGCTTGCCCCTGGACCAGAATCACAAACTGCATAGAAGAACCATGATTTACCCAGCTTCTCCTGCTAGCTAACATCCAGAAATATCTTTGGTGCTTGGCTCATAACTGTTTGTAGCCAGGCAACCTAAATATTGACTTGCTGCACTCAAGCCAGAGTAATGTCTAACACGTTGTTCTGGCGATAAAAAATGGCAGTCAGGTGCTTTTGATTCACCCTAGCAGTTCACTTTGGTGGACCAGGAAAGCCATTTCCGGAACAGGCCTCCTCTGATTACCTGCAGACGCTTCTGCTACATCTATCATGAAGGGATTACCATGCCGGGTCCTACAGTTCTGGCTTCTGGTCTCAAGTTAGTGTATGTAGAGTACAAGCCCAAAGTGAGGTACCCAATATTCTCGACCAAAGCTAAAAGTGCATGAAGATTACAAAGATACCAGGTTATTAGGAGAATGTTAGACTCTTCAGGGGTGGCTGCAGGTAAGCTGGAGAGCCGTCTGTTGGAACTCATTCACCAATATTGATTGCTCATTCTCATGGAAAAGGCCATTTTAACTAGTTTGTTGTGGTATCATGCTTCTATGGCATTGTTTCTTTATCTTGTTTGTAAAGGGTTAAAGGATAGTGTACAGCGAGGGAAGCATACACAATGAGTATAGAGTTTCCTACCAGCGGTGTCTATGCATAAAAGAATTTTAGGTATGCACAGAAAGAATCCGTCAGAGTAAGTATGGCTGCATGTGAACGCTGCCTAATCCTTCCTGTGAGCTCTTTTGACGACCCTTATACTGTACATGACCCTGTAGCATTCCTGCGTTTATCCCACCTCCCTGTTACAGCATTTTTCTTTAATAAACCAAAGTGTTGGGGATATAGCTGAGTGACAAAGAACGCCTGCTGGATCTGTTCTGATGATGCCAAGAATGCCCGTGCCATGTCTTGCAAGCCCGCCAATTACTATAGGCTGATCCCAACTGTTAACTGGAGTTCCTGCCACTCACCGCTGTTTATACATTCAAGGTCTGCGCTCCACTGAGAACAGAATGTTATAGTCCACAGTGTCTTTTTGAAGTTTGTATTAGCCTAAAATTGTACTCATCACATATGGATACTGTTATACATTTCATGTGCTGCATAAAAGAAAAGTTATACCCCTTCTTTTTAGTTGTGGCCCAATCTCCTATAGTGTACAGATATAAAGTTTATTTTTTTAATATACAGAAACAACAAACAAGCATTTTTTAGATAGATACTAGAGTGTAACGATACAACCACAGGAGATGCGACTGTGATAGGGCCCACAAGGGGGGGGGGGGGTCCCTCACATGCCCTGCAACCTTGATCTTTAACCTTGGCATGAAGTGATGGCATGGCCCAGGTGCCCACCCGCCTTCAGAGCAGTACAAAATCTGGACATAGGCCCATCTGGCAGAAGTAGGTACTCAGATCATCCATAGCAGTGGTGGAGGGGCCCTGAATCTGCAAGCAGCGTTAACTTCAGCTTTAAAAATAATCCAGACTCCCAGTGCAGCAATCTGTCTTTTCCGCCCCTCTTCATCATGTGACTGGAACTCACATTGTAAACTTAGGAGATGGAGGGTCTGTTGTGCTGGGAGCCCTACAGAATCACAGCACCCACTGCACCTGTTGCTAGTCCCCCCGGCCGACCCTGCCATTATTAGATTTAATGGTGCCAAGGAAAACAAGAAGCTGCAGTTTCCCAGCAAGTTTAATGGTACCTTCCCCTCCATGCATACCTCCAACCTACAGCCCCTCTGTACCAAGCTTCCACCTATAGCCTCCCTGTACCTACCTCCTACTCATAGCAACTCCATACCTATCATCTGTACCTACCTCCCACCCACTGTCCTTCCACACCAACCTCCCACCCATAAACCTTCTGTATCTACCTCCAACCAACTGCCCTTCCACACCTACCCTCACCCACTGTCCCACACACCTATAGTACTTCCACCCACTTCCCTTCCACATGTACCTCCCACCCACAGCCCCGCGGTACCTATTTCTCACCCACAGAGCTCTGTGCTCACCCCCCACCCATTGCCCCACCCCACTTACCTCCCACTCACTGCCCCTCGACACCTACATCACACTCATAAACCATCTGTACCTACCTCCCACCCACTGCCCCTCCACTCCTACCTCCCACCCACTGCCCTCCACATCTACCTCCCACCCACTGCCCCTCCACACATACATCACACTCATAAACCATCTGTACTTACCTCCCACCCACTGCCCCTCCACTTCTACCTCCCACTCACTGTCCTCCACATCTACCTCCCACCCACTGCCCCTCCACTCCTACCTCCCACCCACTGCCCTCCACATCTACCTCCCACCCACTGCCCTCCACATCTACCTCCCACCCACTGCCCCTCCACTCCTACCTCCCACCCACTGCCCTCCACATCTACCTCCCACCCACTGTCCTCCACTCCTACCTCCCACCCACTGCCCTCCACATCTACCTCCCACCCACTGCCCCTCCACACCTACCTCCCACCCACTAATGCTCCACACCTACCTCCCACCCAATTCCCCTCCACCCTTGCCTCCCACCCAATTCCCCTCCACCCCTACCTCCCACCCAATTCCCCTCCACCCTTACCTCCCACCCAATTCCCCTCCACCCCTACCTCCCACCCAATTCCCCTCTATACCTACCTACCTATCTCCCACCCACTTCCCCTCTGTACCTACCTTCTACCCACTGCCCCTCCACACTTACCTCCCACCCACTTCCCCTCCGTGCCTACCTCCCACCCACTGCCCCTTCACACCCACCTCCCATTAAATGCCCCTCTGCACCTACCTTTCTCTCATACAAGTGTCAGGGTGGCCCTGTCCTTTGTTCCTTCAAACTGAATTGCAGGCCGAGTCATGCATGAGGTTACTGACACTGTTTCCTCTATTGTGAGATGTGTGCAAGTCACGGGAGCTTGATATCACAAACAAAAAATAAAGAAGTATGTGTATGACTACACGGATTGCTGGCACAAGACAAAAAACGCTGGTGGCCAGGCGTGTACTTGTTTCACACGATGAAGTCTTCAGAAGTAAATGGTTCTATAGGTGAAATGGTATTTTGGTTATAGTGTATTTTCTTGTAGAAAAATACAGAAGGCTGGGTTTTAGCATTGTCGTCCCCATTTTCACAGAAACTCACCGTTGCTTTGTTGTATAGTGGTTCTAGCTATGCTTACTTTAGCTCAATAAACACAAGTGCTTAGGGTTAGCCAGAAACATAAAAATAAAAGCATGTGGTTCAGGCTGTTTAGATAATTTGCCCTGGGTGAGATAGAGTGTAAATATAACCCAGCCCACATATTAATATAGATTTTGACTTTTCTATAGTAACTGTGTAAGCCCTTGAAGGCGTGTGCACTGATCAATGCTCAAACACAATGCAAAGACGGAACGCAGGCTAATGGTTACCCATAAAAGAGTTAATCATCTGTTAGATTGCAAGTGTGCCCCCCACCCCCTAACATGCCTTACTGTTTGCATTTACGACATGGCGCCCCTTTATGTTTATTGTATTGTGTTGATTAGTACGACGACACCCAGGGTTGGTTTTAGACAACGTGTTTGGGCCACAATTTCCTTTCCCAGCAAAAGAGTCCAGCACTGCAGAACATTCCTAAACCAGACAATCCAGGCAAAGGGTTAAATTAGCCTACTCTCCACTTGTTCCACATGCTGGCTGTCATCTTTTATTCACCAGCATTTTGCATTCCCTAGTAAACCCTATCGAACTTACTTCCTTCAACTGCCTCTTTGAATTTCCCTTTGAAGGGATCTTTGCATTTACACAGCAGAGAATTATGCTTTGCATGATGAAGCCCAGCAGAAGCAAGAGAGTTTACTAAGGCTTATCAAGAATTATACTTCAGGCTGATTGAAAAATGCATTACTCACAGCCATCATAGGGAGAGCAGAAAGCAATTAACCCTTTTTCTGGGTATATCCCTTTAAATGAATGAGCCCTTCATTTACCCAGCCACTGTCTACTCAGCATCACTAAACATAGCTATTTCACTTCCTGTCCCCCAATAGCACCTTATACATAAAGGACTCCTGAATAATGAATACATTACTGTGATCTGTGCTCTAATTTTAATATTGTCGATTAAAATTATTTTTTTTTCCAATTAGTGGCTAATTAGTCATCAATATAACCCACCACATTGGGGTCGATTCAGAGCAGCAGAGAAAACTCACTCACTGCCATTCACTTTCATTGTCTAACTTGGGGATGATTCAATGGCCAGATAAACATTTTTTTACCTGATGTTGACTCACCCCAAAGGTGGACTATGAAAGACCACTTTTCTCTTTTTAATAGAGGAGTGAGGTTACTCGCATGGCTCTGAATCAACCCCAATGTCTCTGTAAGGAGGTCAGTGCATAATGTGCAAAGTAACCAGCTGCTATCTTGGGGTATTGGCTGTAGGTCTGCTGTAAACCAGGCCTAGCCCCGCCCTTTCAACTCCATTGTGGGAAGGGATATGTTTGCTTTTCCAGGGAGAGTTTAGGTCCACTTTAAAATACATAGTCCCAGAAGAAACCCTCGGTACAGAGGGAAGGAACTGTGTAAAAGTGGTGTCACTATATTTTAAAGCATGGCCCTGCTCTGTAGATCAACAAAGAGAGGGCTTTGGCATTTTGTAAATGTAATGTACTTTTATTTCCAGTGACATTGACTGTGACAGTCCAATGTTAACGGAGGTAGGAAGAGAGTGCCTTGTGTTCTTGTTTATATTTCCATAAAACAGACTTTAGCCATAATCACTGGTTTACCACTAGTGTGGTACTTGACATAGAAGGAAAGTGGCACTTATTGGGAAACCTTGCTATGGTATTTCTATCCTGCCTTAAAGGATGATGTATATAATGGAATGAAGATAGTTGGGCACATCTATTCTGTGTAAACAAGTAATTCGGGTGACAGGGAATAAAGCTTGAAGATGTGCTGTGTGGGTTTCAAGCACTAATGTTATCAGCATGTTCAGGAAATGGATGCACCTCGATGAGAATTTAGGATGGTTTAATCTGAAGGAGAGGCATTTTTTCATATAAAGGGTTACATCAGAATACTTGTATTCAGTTTCCAGTCCTGCACTTTGCGAAGAAAGCATCTTCTAGCAGCAGGACCAGAGTTAGGGAGAGGCAAACTAGTCAATTGCCCCATACGCCAAAGGGATCTCATGTGATAAGCAATCAGTCTTGTGACTGGAAGGTTGCAGGTTTGATTCCCAGCTGAGACATGACAGAAGTGCTTTTGAGCAAGGCAACTAGCCCCCCAACTTCATCATAGTTTGGACAGCCCACTGTTCCGAGCACATTAGCACTCACTACTTGTGTTTGTCCCACTGCGAAGAGGAAAATTTCCTTGGCCATCTCTGTACAGAAAAAGTCCACCTATATGGACCTCCTTTCTGTAGCTCCCCTCTATTACTAAGTCACCCAGCTACTCCTGATGGACTTATGGCTGGTGCGTGTAGAGCTAAGAAACCATTGAAGCTCCTTTCTTGCGGCTGGCAGCTGGATGCCGCATTTCACACCCACTAGGGCAATCGATGTTTAGGTGAATATTTAACCTGAGCTCAGGTTTTCTGTAGAGAATTATTACAGGGAATACCATAACAGGATGCCCCCTAGTAAGATTAATAAGCAATTTTAAAGCCTCTAGAAAAAAAACAAAGACAAAGAGGAAACATGGTTTATACAGAACCAGAACTTTAGTAACCCAGCTCTAGAGTCTAATATGCTTTTGCATACATTATAGTGGATTTATGGCTGCTGATAAAGCAACAGCAAAGCACACAAATGCAAGCACAGGCTGGTTAAGTATTTTATTTTACTTGTACTTAATCTGTTAGTGTAGGGGGCAGGACAGGCTTGTTCCAGTATTATGGCAGCCATTGGCAGCTCATCCACTTTCTGAAACCCTTATTTGCCACGGACAGCGGTCATGTGGAGCATCTGATTTTCCTCCTCCATGGCTGGTGCTGAGGATATGGACACTTTGCAGACAATCCGCTTTTCAGCCAGGGCAGCTAGTGACACTGCACAGTGTGACGATTGTTGTCCATTTGCACAGCCTAATAATGCTTGATAAATATCTTCATACTGACGGTGAATAAGCTTCACCTTCCAATAAAATTCAGATGCAATATCATCTGCTCAAAATCATCTTTTTATCTGCTGCCAAGGCTCGATTTCAAAGATATGTTGGCTTTTGGATAAAAAACATGAGGAAATTAATTGAGACACAAGGGTAAACCCATATGGATTGCTTTTAAAGATTTCATTAAAAACAACTTTCATGTAGATAAGAGAGTTTGTTATTGTATTTTTAAACAACGAGGCCCTTGTTCTTTGCCCAACTACAACAAGCATCTTATATATTATTTAAAGTGGAGCAACCACCAGTCTAGGGGGCGCAGGTCTCCCTCGTTGTGGTAAATCCCTTTTTGGGACCCCCTGGGTTAAATGTAAAATGTACCTTTCCAAAGATTCCACAGTACATATGTCGCCCGTGGTGGCATCTCCAGCAACCCTCTAGCTATGCATTTCTCTATGCCGCTCATTAATATGCACAGCATTGAAGCTGAATGGAGGAGAATCCAAGCATGTGCCATGTCTTCCCAAATCCGGTTGCTGCCGAGAAAAGGAACATAATCCATTGATCTAGTATTTATTTTTCACTTTTCATTTTTTTTCTTATTTAAGCGAATGTGTGTTTAACGGAAGCAGTTTGCACTACCTGCAATCTGTTGCTTTTGCCAACCGTAAACCAAGTCTGTACACCAAGATCTACAAGAAGAGAGTTGAGAAACCTGTAGACATAGAACACTGCTTCTGCACATGTGTAAGTGTGAGTGAGCTCCCTCACCTCAGTAGTGGCCATAGCAGCAGCGTTCTGTGTGTACAGTGCTCACTTCAGTACAGTTGCCAATAGCAACAGATTGCAGGGAGAGAAAACACACACTTTAGCTAATATGGGAAAAAAATACTAAGGGGTTTATTTAAGAAATGCTAACACTACGTAGCGGCATTTAGCTACAGGTGTTTTTAGTGAGCACCACTATCAAGTCATATTTATGATGCAAAAAATGTTTAGCGCCATGTAGCGTTCCATGTAACAAGAGCGCCAGGTGTTTTGTTAGCGCCGCATCACATCAGACGCTCAGTGTCATTCTCCCATAGACTACAATTAGTCATTCCAGTCCCGTTTTGTTTGGTTACTTCTGGTTAGCGTATTTTAATTTTTTTTTTTTTGCTTAGTCAAGTGACACAGGATCCCTGGCCTGTTCAGAATTTTTTTTGCAATCATTATTGTACTTAGGTTACCCGCGGCTAACTTGCGTTTTCATGCCTGCCAATCATGTGTCATGTCATTTGTATGTTGTATGTTATTCCATGTGTTTTCGCTTGGTCACTGTACAGCCATCCCCAGTTGAAGCCTTTTTTGTATTGTACATGGTGCTGTATGCCTGATTATCATGGTTTCAGAGCGCCCGCGCTGGCGTTGTTCATTTACATGTTAAATACAAATTATTTCTGGCCCTCCCCACCCATGCTACCTGTTGCTAGCTCCACTGAAAAAAAAACAAGACAAAGCGCCAAGAGTAGCCTACAGCGCCGAAAACTAACAGCGGTGTCTGCCTGTGGCCTGTGGTAATAGCGTCTCTCTGCATGTTAAAAATCCATATCCATATAAACATGTCGGCTATTGAGAACTAAATAAAACTCCTGCCAAGCTTGTGGTTTATTATCACATGGTAGGAACAAAATCCAGGGGTTACAGTTTTGGTCTATGAGGGGTGACAGAGCCTGCCCTCTTCCATCCATTAAAGTAAAAGAAACATGCCTGGAAAGATATTTATTTATTTTGGAAGTATAAGTGACCCCTCCTCCCGCCATCCAAAATATTTATATGGATTTTTATCATTGGGCCATTTTTTCACGATAGTGCTCCTTTAAGGACATCCTTTGGCACACTTTTATAAATTCCATTGAAAGTGGACTTTTCCATTAAGAAGCATGACATTAGTCTATTGTATTTATTTGGATATTGCCTGGCACTAAGACAATGCAATGGTTGTCCGGGTTGCACAGATTCATGTGCTCACATATAAACGTAGATATTTATAATACCTGTTGTACCAGTATTTGTGTATGGGCTACTTTAAGCACTAAAAAGCCACAAAAACAAATACAGTAACCGGCTTCATGAATTTGTCCATTGTCCTCTGAAACATACTGTTGCATCAACAATATATCCACTCTTTTCTGTTGGCTGGAAACAGGACAAAATTACAAATCCATAAGCTTGCAGTATATTTTTCTGATATTATCTCACTACTTACATATAAAAGTACAGTTTGTCAAAAGTGAAAAATCTCTTTCTAGTCTTATCCTAAGGGACAAGGTGGCCAAGCACATGCAAGATTTAGAAGCAGTTGGCTCAATCCAAGAGCCAGAAGGCATATTGTTTAGAAATATGTGGATGTGCTTCCATCGGCTAATAAAGACGAGGCTCAGAAAAGGTTAACGGAATAAAAAAAAAGAATAACTTCTGGGATTTGTTATACAAAGTCTGACACATGTGAGGGAAGGAAAGCGTTAGAGGACTGGGTGAGACGTTGCAGTAGCGGCTGTAACATTTCAAATTCAAGGGTGCAATCATCACAGTTTACAGTTAAAAATGAGTGTTTTGGCCAAAGTCTGTCGTTTTCTGAAAGAAGGTCGTCTGTTGTCTGGATGTTGCTTGCAAGTGGACTTACCTTTAGCCTAGACGCCACTAGACATAATAACCTGGCTTTACCCAGCATGTTCTTAATTTGTATCATTAATCCAGGCAATGGCAGAATCAGTGACAAGCAGTGAAAAGTGAATCGCTGCATGGTAAAGCAGTCTTCATTGACGCTTCCTAGAAGCATCAATAAAAAAAAATAAAATGACCCGCTGGGTGTCAAATGAATCCAATGCACCCTGCTGAGAGTCAAAATGGAAGCCGTCACTGCTACCTTGCTTTTAGTTTATCTCAAGTAAAGACTCAAGCCAACCTGCTCGAAGACACTTTGCTAGTGATCTGACTTCTGAATTGGCTGGCGATTGAAAAATGTTACAAATTCACTCCTGGACCTGGATACATAAGAACCCTCCAAAATTATTGTGAATATGCTAATAATCCAAATTTATAGGAAGCCTATAAAACAATTATCTAGATTGGAGTTTCCCACTTAATGACATTGGTACTCAAGGCCACCAGGAGGTGAAAAGTGGGAAGACACTGTCGGGGATGGGGAGGGGGGGTGGTCTCTTTGTCCAGATGGAGAGCCTTATTTAAAGTGGACCAAAACCCAGGATTTTGACGGATCGAGGGTGCCCCACTGTGTGAAACCCCTCAGGTCGCCGAAACCAACTCACCTCTTCCCTGTCCTACGGAGCATGCGCGGGCACTCATCCTATCAGCACACTCAGATCCGCTGAGGTCACATCGTCTAAGCATCCGTTTAAGGCAAGCAGCTCCAAGCGTGCTGATGGCCTCATCCCACACTACCCTCTAACAGGGAGCTGCAGAACGCTCTCTGCTAGAGGGACAATGGCGCATGCGGGGGCAGAAGGTAAGTGTATGGGCGACCTGGAGGGGTTTCACACAGCGGGGCACCCCGATTTTGAATGCCCGGGGGAGGGAATCGAACGGCCTGGGAGTATTGGTCCCCTTTAAGAAGCGCCAGCGCAACACAGTATCACTTTTTTGGCAAGAAACAAAAAACAGCATGCACCAGTGTGGCCACCAGCTAGCATCCTATTTGTATATTATTAGATATTCACTGCAGGCATTAGGTTGCCCTTTTTACTCACATTTAGGGCCTGGTTTAAGAAGCAAATGCGCAACTTAGTGCCGGTCGTTTCACCACAGTTACTCTATGCCTAATTTGAGATGATTAGCAACAGTTAGGGCTGATTAGAAAGCCTTAAACAGACAAGTGTATGACTCTAACCTTCTTGACAGTGCAGTGGGTTGCTGTTGTACAAGCTACACCAGTCATAATTGGCGATGAAGTCGGAAAAAATGAAAAAATCTTGGAAAGAAACGCAAAAGAAGGAAATAGTTTGTGTAACATGCAAATGCATGACTTAGATGTCACCATTGTTTATTTTTTTACAAATTGTCAAAAATCACTTTTTTCTTCTGATTGTCTAACCTCAACAACTTAAAATGGTATCAAACACACTACTATGTTTGTCACATTTCCATCACAACTGTGCTTTCATATTATTTTAATGATATTATGACAACCAGCGCCTAAAGGATTCACCACCAACTTCTGGCACATGTCAGTGTTCATTTGGGTGGAAGTTTTTCTTCATCCATTATTCATGTCTATAGTAATTTTTGCCCACTTGTTTGAACGCTTTATAATGTTGGTGGCTTCAGTTTAATTTGTGTATGAGGAGTAAAGGAAAAGGTTTGCGCAAATCAATTAGTAAGTAATTGGATTAGGTCAGATTTTGGTAATAACGTGGGTCCAAAACAAATCCAAAACTTTAGGGATTCTTTTTTCGTCAAATCTGATACAGTCTTAAAAAAAAATAGATGACTCAAACAAATGAATTTGGACCCAAAATAAAGCTCCCACTTACATTATGACAAATGCAAGTCATTTTCTTTTAACCTGAACTACTCTGAATCGATGATGTGCCTAATCGATTCTGACTTGAATCAAGTCATGTAGCTTGATTTGGTCTAATCTGAGCTAAACATAATTTGATTCTTCTAATCTGGTTAAGACCTGAAAATAATCTTATAGTCAGACTTGAATGAATCAGCACATCTTATGTCTAATATAGTTGGTTAAGAGAACTAAAATGCACTTTCCTAACCAAAAATAATTTACATTACAGATCAAGAACAGCAGGCTATACCCAATTATTAGTGAGTAGACAGAGCCTTGCAAATAATTTCTTATAGCCTCTGTTCTATTTAAAGGGCTCAGAAACCCTCTCTGGGTGTGCAATACTTGGGTATAGCTTCTACAGGTCCTTCTCAAAAAATTAGCATATAGTGCTAAAGTTCATTATTTTCCATAATGAAATGATAAAAATTAAACTTTCATATATTTGAGATTCATTGCACACCAACTGAAATTTTTCAGGTCTTTTTTTGTTTTAATACTGATGATTTTGCCATACAGCTCATGAAAACCCCAAAATCCTATCTCAAAAAATTAGCATATCATGAAAAGGTTCTCTAAACGAGCTATTAACCTAATCATCTGAATCAACTAATTAACTCTAAACACCTGCAAAAGATTCCTGAGGCTTTTAAAAAAGCCCAGCCTGGTTCATTACTCAAAACCGCCATCATGGGTAAGACTGCCGACCTGACTGCTGTCCAGAAGGCCATCATTGACACCCTCAAGCAAGAGGGTAAGACCCAGAAAGAAATTTCTGAACAAATAGGCTGTTCCCAGAGTGCTGTATCAAGGCACCTCAATGGGAAGTCTGTGGGAAGGAAAAAATGTGGCAGAAAACGCTGCACAACGAGAAGAGGTGACCGGACCCTGAGGAAGATTGTGGAGAAGGACCGATTCCAGACCTTGGGGGACCTGCGGAAGCAGTGGACTGAGTCTGGAGTAGAAACATCCAGAGCCACCGTGCACAGGCGTGTGCAGGAAATGGGCTACAGGTGCCGCATTCCCCAGGTCAAGCCACTTTTGAACCAGAAACAGCAGCAGAAGCGCCTGACCTGGGCTACAGGGAAGCAGCACTGGACTGTTGCTCAGTGGTCCCAAGTACTTTTTTCTGATGAAAGCAAATTTTGCATGTCATTCGGAAATCAAGGTGCCAGAGTCTGGAGGAAGACTGGGGAGAAGGAAATGCCTGAAGTCCAGTGTCAAGTACCCACAGTCAGTGATGGTCTGGGGTGCCATGTCAGCTGCTGGTGTTGGTCGACTGTGTTTTATAAAGGGCAGGGTCAATGCAGCTAGCTATCAGGAGATTTTGGAGCACTTCATGCTTCCATCGGCTGAAAAGCTTTATGGAGATGAAGTTTGCATTTTTCAGCACGACCTGGCACCTGCTCACAGTGCCAAAACCACTGGTAAATGGTTTACTGACCATGGTATTACTGTGCTCAATTGGCCTGCCAACTCTCCTGACCTGAACCCCATAGAGAATCTGTGGAATATTGTGAAGAGAAAGTTGAGAGACGCAAGACCCAACACTCTGGATGAGCTTAAGGCCGCTATCGAAGCATCATGGGCCTCCATAACACCTCAGCAGTGCCACAGGCTGATTGCCTCCATGCCACACCGCATTGAAGCAGTCATTTCTGCAAAAGGATTCCCGACCAAGTATTGAGTGCATAACTGAACATAATTATTTGAAGGTTGACTTTTTTTTATTAAAAACACTTTTCTTTTATTGGTCGGATGAAATATGCTAATTTTTTTAGATAGGATTTTGGGGTTTTCATGAGCTGTAGGGCAAAATCATCAGTATTAAAACCAAAAAAGACCTGAAAAATTTCAGTTGGTGTGCAATGAATCTCAAATATATGAAAGTTTAATTTTTATCATTTCATTATGGAAAATAATGAACTTTAGCACTATATGCTAATTTTTTGAGAAGGACCTGTAATATTTACACAACACTTCATACTTGTGGACACGTGTGTCGGTTATCTGGCCCTCATCAGCACAAGGCTTTCTTATGTCTTGGGATTGCACAGTTGGAAATAATAATTTGATGCCTCTGGTCTGTATGTGTCATGTAAATAATTTCTGTTTTATGAAAGAGCTTCTACCTAAACACCTTACAAACAACAATTCAGAATAATATACATTTCTGGGGATTTGTCTATCTGGTAACAAATCCAATATGTCATGGAAGTACAGAAAAAGTAGCATACAACAAAAATAGTTTGCTTCCCAATTGATTTCAAATGCTTAGCAAACTCCCATGGATATAGCTAAGTTTAGAACTGAAGGCAGTGGATGGAGGCCGAGGAAGGAGGATTGCAGAAAGAGTAAACAGAGGCCTTCCTGGCACTGCAGAAAAGTCAGAATGCCACTGGAGAAAGAAACAGCCATGGTAGGGATCTAAATGCAAAAGCAGAGCAGAAGTAAATGTAAAGTAAAAAACAGCATACAGTACTGGTTGGTGTGTGTGTTCTAAAAAATGCTGGAGAAGACCCACAAAGTTCAGTTATAGGTGACCACGATGGGCCACCAAAAGTGTGCAAAGCAAAGCCCATATGTGGGCGTTACTAAGGAGATGACTGATATAGGGGAAGATAGGGTCTAGAATTTAACAGCTAAACCCTTGTGGAAGAGCTGATCCGATGCTGCATATGAGGTAAGGTAAGCATGCTTTGATGTTTCATGTCCCTTAAATACAGCTTCTGCATTCAGGGTTGATAGTTTGTTCAGGGTTGATCGTTTGTCCCTTAAACTGGACCTTCAGCCTTAAACCGGACCTTCTGCATCATTTAATGAAAAGCCTAAACCCTTAAACTATTCCCCAGCATATGAGGTAAGGTAAGCATGCTTTGATGTTTCATGTCCCTTAAATACAGCTTCTGCATTCAGTGTTGATAGTTTGTTCAGGGTTGATCGTTTGTCCCTTAAACTGGACCTTCAGCCTTAAACCGGACCTTCTGCATCATTTAATGAAATAGTTGCTACTTTCTATTCTTTCCTCCACTGGGCTGCAACTCTGTTCAGGACTCTAGGACATGGGTGCTGCCATCTTGCCTCAGAAGCATCACACTGAGGAGAGATCGGGGTAAAGTGCAGAGGGGCGGCTTATAGCTGTGCTTTGCACAGGTGGAGCAGAGCTGGGGTAAGAAAAAGGACAGCAATCCCAGAATGCAGAGCCTGTATTCTAGAGTCCTGAACAGAGTTTCAGCCTAGTGGGGGAAAGTATGATAAGTAAGTGACTAAAAACGTAAAATATATAAATATTAATGCTGGGTCATAGTTTTTTAAGGGTTTAAGCTTTAAATGATTCTGAAGGTCCGGTTTAACAAAGACGCTTCACCTTCAAAGACCTTTAATGCCTTGTGGAAGAGCTGATCCGATGCTGCATATGAGGTAAGGTAAGCATGCTTTGATGTTTCATGTCCCTTAAATACAGCTTCTGCATTCAGGGTTGATAGTTTGTTCAGGGTTGATCGTTTGTCCCTTAAACTGGACCTTCAGCCTTAAACCGGACCTTCTGCATCATTAAATGAAATAGTTGCTACTTTCTATTCTTTTCTCCACTGGGCTGCAACTCTGTTCAGGACTCTAGGACATGGGTGCTGCCATCTTGCCTCAGAAGCATCACACTGAGGAGAGATCGGGGTAAAGTGCAGAGGGGCGGCTTATAGCTGTGCTTTGCACAGGTGGAGCAGAGCTGGGGTAAGAAAAAGGACAGCAATCCCAGAATGTAGAGCGGCATAGTCAGAAGACGCTTCTTGCTTGCAATTACCCGGAAACTCCATGAGCTGCCATTTTGGATGTTTAAAGGCTCAGAATATGCACTAGGTACAGGTAGGATGATTTTTAATGTGGAAAAATCTGTATATACGGGGGGGGGGGGGGGCAGGAACATACAAGATAGGCTCTTAGTCATGGTGAAGGTCCGGTTTAATAAGAGCATATCTTATATGTTTCCCCCACCCTGTGCATACAGATTGCTCACATTAACAATCATCCAACCTGCACCTAGTGCGTTTTCTGAGCTTTCGAAGATCCAGGGTGGCTCAAGGAGTCTCAGGCTGCCTGCAGACAGGAAGTGTCTTCTGACTGTGCCGCTCTGCATTCTGGGATTGCTGTCCTTTTCCTGACCCCAGCACTGCTCTGTCTGTGCAAAGCACAGCTATAACCCCGCCCCCTGCACTTTACCCCGCTCTCCTCGTCTCACTATGTGAGACAAGATGGCGGCGCCTGTATTCTAGAGTCCTGAACAGAGTTTCAGCCTAGTGGGGGAAAGTATAATAAGTAAGTGACTAAAAACTTAAAATATATAAATATTAATGCTGGGTCATAGTTTTTTAAGGGTTTAAGCTTTAAATGATTCTGAAGGTCCGGTTTAACAAGGACGCTTCACCTTCAAAGACCTTTAATGCCTGCAACCCGTGTGCACCCCGCTGCAGTCATTTTGGCATCAAAATCATTGGGGTCATCCATCGAGGTAATGGCATTATGGAGGGATACTGTCTAGAGTGATGAACCGCATGCTAAGGTCAAGAAGACCCATTGACCACTTTTAGCATTATGGAGAAAATAAAGACAGCAGACAAAAAGGGAAACTTCTGCTTTAAATGATGAAGGGAACATCTTTGTTTTTCTTCTTTTTATTCACAGTGTAAAAAATGGAAGTCAGCTCTGGCTAAGAAAAATAGCTGTGCTGTGATCAATGTATGTTCTGCGTTTTCACTGAGAAAGACAAATGGAAAACTGTGATTTTCCAGTAAGGGCTCCAGCTTGGAGGTGATAAATCACTGCTGATATCAGATGTGTCTATTGTGCAGGCTTCCTTGCTGATGCCAGGATGTTCCCTATGTTATCGCCTCTCATCTGAGATTGCTGTTCTCAGATTGCAGTATTTAGCTCCTAGACTTTTTCCCCTGAGCTTTCATGGCTTTTTGTCTTATTTTGTCATGGTGCCAGCACATTTATTATTGCCCGTGTACAAGTCTGTGGCCTGTGTCTGATTGTCATTGATACATAATCTGCCATGTGATGCATTTACCTGGAGTAAAAAGCACATTGACAATATCGTTGGTGTTATCACAGTGATGAAGCGTGTAAAAAAACAATAGGGGAAAAAGGAATTTAGCAAATGTTCACAGTATGACAGCAGTCAAAGCTCAGCTCTCCCGACTGATTAATATATAACTTCAATATACAAGCAAATTATGGCAGTATTTTAAAGTGATACTGCAGGCAAAGGTAATTGTTACACCATTGGGTTGGGCTGCATTTGGCACTGTCCTAAACTGTTTTATGTTTTTAAATTGAAGCAGAAATGGACGAGATATAGGGGTTTACAGGTTCAGCCAATTACATTCTCTTTCATCCCATCCCCTGATCAGCTCAGCATAGCGGGACAGGATTGCTGGTCCCTCCCTTTTCCTCCTCCTCCACATTCATCACAAATCCAAGTCCCACGCCCACATTTTTCAGAAGAGAAATCATAAGCTAAACCTGTAAACCTCAATATCTCAGTCATTTCTTCAATTTAAAAATAGAAAAAAGTTTAGGTCAGTGCCAATTGTAGCCCGACGCAATGGTGTAACAATTACCTTTGCCTGCAGTAGCACTTTAAACCCAAAGTTGCAGAACAGGCCTCAGCAGCATTGTAGTCTTCCTGTAATACTGGTAGGTGCAGCATGATCCAGACTTCTAGTATAATATGTCACAGAGACTCGGTCTGGATAAAATGTGTTTAGATGTCCCAATGCAGGGGCATAGCTGGGGGGGCGGGGGGGGGCACGTCCCCTGGGTGCAGCAGGTCAGAAGGGCGCCAAAGGGGGGACTGAGCACAGGTAGGGGGCACCATTTCAAGTCTTTGCCCCAGGTGCCAGAAAGCCTAGATACTGCTCTGCCCAAAGAAAGTGACTTAAAAAGCATTACTATCAACATGTGAAATGTAATTATTAGGGATGAGCGAATCGATCCGGACGAACCCGGATTAGTTCCAAATTTCATGGAAAATTCGATTCTGAACGAATCCGAATTTCCCCCCAATTCGATCGATCGAAGTTTTCCTTTAAACTCCATTCATTTCAATGACAGGCATTCTAAGATGGTGGACGCACATGTCCAGATATGTACCCTGGGGCAAGGTATGATGGGAAAGTCACATGCAGCCTATCAGCAGCTAGGAAGCCCGGTGACGTCACTGTGCTATATAAAGCGGCGGCCATCTTGCTTGTGTGAATTTTAGACTTGCATTCGTGAGACAGCGGTGGTTGCTGCAGACATGGACAGACAGTTAGCGATAGGTAGGGGGAGGTACAGATAGGTAGGGAGATTTGCAGATAGGTAGGAAGATTTAGAGAGGCAGACAGAGCCATGGAAAGGTAGTGGAAAACCGGGAACAATTCAGGGACAGAATAAAAGTGACAGTGACAGGGTGATTTGCCTGATCAGTTTTCAATTCAATTTGATTTCTTTGTGCTGTAAACCGTAATCTGCCTTGCCACTGTGCATGCCATCTATGCAGTGCCTTATGTAACCCTATCTGTTACACACAAGCATTTAAATAACTGGATTAGTGTTAATATTTTTGGGTCTGCTTTAAATACACCAGGCCACTGTGCATGCCATCTATGCAGTGCCTTATGTAACCCTATCTGTTACACACAAGCATTTAAATAACTGGATTAGTGTTAATATTTTTGGGTCTGCTTTAAATACACCAGGCCGCTGTGCTTGCCATCTATGCAGTGCCTTATGTAACCCTATCTGTTACACACAAGCATTTAAATAACTGGATTAGTGTTAATATTTTTGGGTCTGCTTTAAATACACCAGGCCACTGTGCTTGCCATCTATGCAGTGCCTTATGTAACCCTATCTGTTACACACAAGCATTTAAATAACTGGATTAGTGTTAATATTTTTGGGTCTGCTTTAAATACACCAGGCCACTGTGCATGCCATCTATGCAGTGCCTTATGTAACCCTATCTGTTACACACAAGCATTTAAATAACTGGATTAGTGTTAATATTTTTGGGTCTGCTTTAAATACACCAGGCCACTGTGCATGCCATCTATGCAGTGCCTTATGTAACCCTATCTGTTACACACAAGCATTTAAATAACTGGATTAGTGTTAATATTTTTGGGTCTGCTTTAAATGCACCAGGCCACTGTGCTTGCCATCTATGCAGTGCCTTATGTAACCCTATCTGTTACACACAATCATTTAAATAACTGGATTAGTGTTAATATTTTTGGGTCTGCTTTAAATACACCAGGCCACTGTGCTTGCCATCTATGCAGTGCCTTATGTAACCCTATCTGTTACACACAATCATTTAAATAACTGGATTAGTGTTAATATTTTTGGGTCTGCTTTAAATACACCAGGCCACATGGGCATCCCAAACCTGCACTTAGCAACCTATCGGTTATACTAAATAAGCGTTGTTCAGCCTCAGCTTTATTAAGTTATTGCATTTTGAATTGGTTTTTGTCTGCTTTAAATACACCAGGCCGCAGGGTATCTCAAACCACCACGTGGCACCCTATCTGTTATACTAAATAAGCGTTGTTCAGCATCAGCTTTATTAAGCTATTGCATTTTGCATAGGTTTTTGTCCTGCTGTCAATACACCAGGCCGCAGGGTATCCCAAACCACCACGTGGCACCCTATCTGTTATACTAAATAAGCGTCTACAGCCTCAGCTTTATTAAGTTATTGCATTTTGAATTGGTTTTGGTCTGCTTTAAATACACCAGGCCGCAGGGTATCCCAAACCACCACGTGGCACCCTATCTGTTATACTAAATAAGCATCTACAGCCTCAGCTTTATTAAGTTATTGCATTTTGAATTGGTTTTTGTCCTGCTGTCAATACACCAGGCCGCAGGGTATCCCAAACCACCACGTTGCACCCTATCAGTTATACTAAATAAGCGTTGTTCAGCATCAGCTTTATTAAGCTATTGCATTTTGAATTAGTTTTTGTCCTGCTGTCAATACACCATTACTGCCGCAGGGTTTGGGAAAACCCTGCGGATTAGTGTTAATATTTTTGGGTCTGCCTTAAATACACCAGGCCACTGTGCTTGCCATCTATGCAGTGCCTTATGTAACCCTATCTCTTACACACAAGCATTTAAATAACTGGATTAGTGTTAATATTTTTGGGTCTGCTTTAAATACACCAGGCCACATGGGCATCCCAAACCTGCACTTAGCAACCTATCGGTTATACTAAATAAGCGTTGTTCAGCCTCAGCTTTATTAAGTTATTGCATTTTGAATTGGTTTTTGTCTGCTTTAAATACACCAGGCCGCAGGGTATCCCAAACCACCATGTGGCATCCTATCTGTTATTCTAAATAAGCGTCTACAGCCTCAGCTTTATTAAGTTATTGCATTTTGAATTGGTTTTGGTCTGCTTTAAATACACCAGGCCGCAGGGTATCCCAAACCACCACGTTGCACCCTATCTGTTATACTAAATAAGCGTTGTTCAGCATCAGCTTTATTAAGCTATTGCATTTTGAATTGGTTTTTGTCCTGCTGTCAATACACCAGGCCGCAGGGTTTTTCCAAACCACCACGTGGCACCCTATCTGTTATACTAAATAAGCGTCTACAGCCTCAGCTTTATTAAGTTATTGCATTTTGAATTGGTTTTTGTCCTGCTGTCAATACACCAGGCCGCAGGGTATCCCAAACCACCACCTTGCACCCTATCTGTTATACTAAATAAGCATTGTTCAGCATCAGCTTTATTAAGCTATTGCATTTTGCATTGGTTTTTGTCCTACTGTCAATACACCAGGCCGCAGGGTATCCCAAACCACCACGTTGCACCCTATCTGTTATACTAAATAAGCGTTGTTCAGCATCAGCTTTATTAAGCTATTGCATTTTGCATAGGTTTTTGTCCTGCTGTCAATACAACAGGCCGCATGGTATCCCAAACCACCACGTGGCACCCTATCTGTTATACTAAATAAGCATCTACAGCCTCAGCTTTATTAAGTTATTGCATTTTGAATTGGTTTTGGTCTGCTTTAAATACACCAGGCCGCAGGGTATCCTAAACCTGCACGTTGCACCTTATCTGTTATACTAAATAAGCGTTGTTCAGCATCAGCTTTATTAAGCTATTGCATTTTGAATTGGTTTTTGTCCTGCTGTCAATACACCAGGCCGCAGGGTTTCCCAAACCACCACGTGGCACCCTATCTCTTATACTAAATAAGCGTCTACAGCCTCAGCTTTATTAAGTTATTGCATTTTGAATTGGTTTTGGTCTGTTTTAAATACACCAGGTCGCAGGGTATCCCAAACCACCACGTTGCACCCTATCTGTTATACTAAATAAGCGTTGTTCAGCATCAGCTTTATTAAGCTATTGCATTTTGCAATGGTTTTTGTCCTGCTGTCAATACACCAGGCCGCAGGGTATCCCAAACCACCACGTGGCACCCTATCTGTTATACTAAATAAGCGTTGTTCAGCATCAGCTTTACTAAGCTATTGCATTTTGCATAGGTTTTTGTCCTGCTGGCAATACACCAGGCCGCAGGGTATCCCAAACCACCACGTGGCACCCTATCTGTTATACTAAATAAGCATCTACAGCCTCAGCTTTATTAAGTTATTGCATTTTGAATTGGTTTTGGTCTGTTTTCAATACACCAGGCCGCAGGGTATCCCAAACCACCACGTGGCACCCTATCTGTTATACTAAATAAGCGTCCACAGCCTCAGCTTTATTAAGTTATTGCATTTTGAATTGGTTTTTGTCCTGCTGTCAATGCACCAGGCCGCAGGGTATCCCAAACCACCACATTGCACCCTATCTGTTATACTAAATAAGCGTTGTTCAGCATCAGCTTTATTAAGCTATTGCATTTTGAATTGGTTTTTGTCCTGCTGTCAATACACCAGGCCGCAGGGTATCCCAAACCACCACGTTGCATCCTATCTGTTATACTAAATAAGCATTGTTCAGCATCAGCTTTATTAAGCTATTGCATTTTGCATAGGTTTTTGTCCTGCTGTCAATACACCAGGCCGCAGGGTATCCCAAACCACCACGTGGCACCCTATCTGTTATACTAAATAAGCGTCTACAGCCTAAGCTTTATTAAGTTACTGCATTTTGAATTGGTTTTGGTCTGCTTTAAATACACCAGGCCGCAGGGTATCCTAAACCTGCACGTTGCACCCTATCTGTTATACTAAATAAGCGTTGTTCAGCATCAGCTTTATTAAGCTATTGCATTTTGAATTGGTTTTGGTCTGCTTTAAATACACCAGGCCGCAGGATATCCCAAACCTGCACGTTGCACCCTATCTGTTATACTAAATAAGCCTTGTTCAGCATCAGCTTTATTAAGCTGCATGTTGCATTGGTTTTTATCCTGCTGTCAATACACCAGGCCGCAGGGTATCCCAAACCACCACGCGGCACTCTATCTGTTATACTAAATAAGCGTCTACAGCCTCAGCTTTATTAAGCTAATGCATTTTGAATTGGTTTTGGTCTGCTTTAAATACACCAGGCCGCAGGGTATCCCAAACCTGCACATTGCACCCTATCTGTTATACTAAATAAGCGTTGTTCAGCATCAGCTTTATTAAGCTATTGCATTTTTAATTGGTTTTTGTCCTGCTGCCAAAACACTAGGCCGCAGGGCATCCCAAACCTGCACTTAGCAGCCTATCTGTTATACTAAATACGCTTGTTCATCCTTCTTCAGCTGAATCAAACTATTGCATTTTGAATTGGTTTTTGGTCTGCTGCCAAAACACTAGGCCGCAGGGTATCCCTAACCTGCACTTAGCAGCCTATCTGTTATACTAAATACGCTTGTTGATCCTTCCGTAGCTTAAGCAAACTATTGCATTTTGAATTGTTTTTTGTCCTGCTGCCAAAACACTAGGCCACAGGGTATCCCAAACCTGCACGTAGCACCCTATCTGTTATACTAAATACACTTGTTCATCCTTCCTCAGCTAAATCAAACTATTGCATTTTGAATTGGTTTTTGGTCTGCTGCCAAAACAATAGGCAGCAGGGTATCTCATATTGCCAATTTTCATAGTATCTGGTGCAGAGAAGCAGTTCCTCACTTTATTTAGCTTCTTCTTTTTAAAGTAAACACATTTTTTATCGTACCTATTGCGCATTGCAAATACATAAAAATGTCAGGCAGACAAGTGCAAGGATGTTCAAAGAGGAGTGGCAGAGGCCAAGATTCAGCAGGCAGAGGTCACAGCAGACTAGGAGCGAGTGGCAGCAGGAGTCACGGTGAGAGACCTGATCTGCCAGTATCTGCTAGCGGTCGTGTCTCCACCAGTAACGCATCTGCCGTGGTAGATTGGTTAACGCGCTCATCAACATCATCACAAGTTACATCTGAGACGCCCAGTCTAGGGTCGGTAGGTTCCTCTGACACAACCCTGAGTTGGCATGCCCCGAGAGCAGTCCCTGTCCTCCCATTGCCTCTGTCCTACGCCGTTCCCTCCCCCAGTGACGTATCCTATGCTTTGGGTTCAGCTCCACTCTTTAGTGAGGAGGACGATCAGATAGAGGACAGTCAGCAGCTACTGCCCAGCCAAGAAATGGAGGTGGCTTCTTTAGCTAGGCAGACAAATAGTGATGTGGACGGTGTCGTGGGTGTTGCGAGCGTTCCAGCTCCTGCGCCAGACACTGTTGAGGAAACCGTGAACATCAGTGACGTGCAGCCACAACTCGGTGATGATGATGATGAAGCCGATCACACTTGGGAGCCGGGTGATGAAGGGGCTTCATCGTCATCATCAGGAGAAGAGGGGCACAGGTTGCCCCGGAGTCAGCAGCTGAGGCAGCAAGGTGTTAGCAGCATGGTTGGCAGTCAGCATGGGGGCACAATCAGTGAGGCCTGTTGGTGGGAAAAGTAGCTACTCGGCAGTGTGGCAGTTTTTCCTGAAGCATCCGCAGGAGGGTAACATGGCCACATGCAAGATATGTAGGCAGAAGGTGAAGCGTGGCCAGGGCCCAAATGTTGGAACCACGGCCCTGCGTCAACATATGATGCGTCACCATAAAGTGGCCTGGGAGTACCGAGGCTCCGAAGAGGTGGTCCAGCCTGCTTCCTCACCAAGTGGCTCGCCGCTCCCAATTTCTGCCAGCCAAGGCTCCAGCACCTCAGCCGAAGGCAGCTGTGCATTATACCCATCCTCCGTCGCCCCTGCTCCTCCTCCTCCAAGTCATGCATCCCGCCAGCAATCCATCAGCGAAGCCATGTCCAAGAGACAGCAGTATGCGCCCACTCATCCTACGGCGCAGAAGCTGAATGTGCTCCTGTCCAAGTTGCTGGTGCTGCAGTAGCTCCCTTTTCAGGTGGTGGACTCTGCACCTTTCAGAGAACTGATGGCTTGTGCCGAGCCGAGGTGCAGAGTCCCAAGCCGTCATTTATTTGCTAAGAAGGCAGTACCAGCGCTGCACACTTTTGTTGAACAGAAGGTGGGCCAGTCTTTGAGCCTGTCGGTGTGTAGCAAAGTGCATGGCAGCGCCGACGTCTGGAGCTGTAACTACGGTCAGGGACAGTACATGTCGTTTACGGCCCACTGGGTGAATGTGGCCCCCTTGCAGCAGCAGCAGCAACTTGGACAGGTCACGCCACTTCGGCCTCCGCGCTCCCTGCCCGTTGGGCCTGTGACACCGTGCGACTCGGCCTCCTCATCCTCCGCCATCTCCTCACCCTCCACTGTAGGCTCAAGTCTCAGTGCCCCCCCAGTCTACCATGTGTGCAGGGCACGGAGGTGTCACGCTGTGCTTCACATGGTTTGTCTTGGCAAACGGAGTCACACAGGGGAGGAACTGCTTAAATGTATTCATCAGGAAATCCAAACATGGCTTACTCCAAGAAAACTTAAAATGGGAATCATGGTTACCGATAATGGGAAGAACATTTTGTCTGCGCTGCGCCAAGGAAGCCTGACCCATGCCCCCTGCATGGCTCACATCTTCAATCTGGTTGTCAAGCGGTTTCTGAAGTGTTCTCCCCATCTGCAAGACATCCTAACAACTTCAAGGAAACTTTGCATGCACTTCAGCCACTCATACACCGCCAAACACGCTTCTTGAGCTACAGCGTCAGAACGGTAGCCCCCAACATAGTCTGATTTGCCATGTTTCCACCCGTTGGAATTCCACCCTTCACATGTTGGACCGATTATATAAACAGAGAAAAGCCACCACAGATTTCCTGATGATCCAAGCGGATAGGGGGACTCCCCTGTGTAACTTCAATGTCAACCAGTGGCGGCTCATATGTGACACCTGCCGTTTGCTCAGGCCCTTTGTGGAAGCCACTTTATTTGTCAGTCGGCAGGATTACGGGATGAACGACGTGATTCCACTGCTTCATGTACTGCAGCACATGTTGGAAACTATGGCTGGTCAGGGCACTGGAGACATGGCGTCTATATCTTACGGCCACATGAACCCCATTGGAGCTGAACTGGAGGAGGAGGAAGAGGAGGAGGAGGGGCACAGTAAAGCACAGTTTAGGTTTGGCGAAATGGCTGGTTTATCTAGTCAGCGGACAGGAGAGGAGGAACAGGAGCAGCCAGAGGAGCTAGAGGGTTTTGAGGAAGGCGAGACAGAGGACCCGGACACACCGTGGCAGTATGCAGTGGAGATGGAGACAGGTAGTCCCTCCGAGTCACTTGCGCAAATGGCAGGAAGCATGCTCACGTACTTGCGTAGTGACCCCAGAATTGTTTCCATTTGTCGGCGGGATGACTTCTGGCTATCCACCTTATTGGACCCTCGCTTCCGGCACAAAACGGGGGCATTTTTTAAACCCGCCGAGAGGGAGGACAAACTGAACTACTACAAAGACATTCTGCGTAGTCAGTTGGCCGATGCCTATCTGCGCCATGGTCCATACTCTCGCAGGTCTGACTCGAGGGGACCTCTGCGCTCACCTTCCACTGCCATGGCTGCTGGGGGGGGGGGTGGCAGGAGCAGCAGCATCAGCTCCATCAGCAGCAGCCTCACTCTTCAGTCGCTAATGAGTAGCTTTCTACACCCGCTTAGTGAGGCTACTCATGAGCAGCAGGAAGACCTGGAGCAGGACCTTAACCAGCAGGTCATGTCATACCTTGACATGACCATGCCAACACACCTTGAGGATCCGCTGGACTTCTGGGCAGCCAAACTTGGCTTGTGGCCGCAACTAGCAGAGTTTGCCCTGGAAAAGCTGTCCTGCCCGGCAAGTAGCGTGCCATCTGAGTGGGTGTTTAGTGCGGCGGGGGCCATAGTTACGGCAAGGAGAGACTCACGTTTGTCAAAATGAATCAGGGATGGATCAGCCAGGAATTCCACCCACCAATGGCTGATGCATGCGACTAAATTCAGCATGGTGCCACGTTTTACACTTTCCAAATGGTGCAAAACATATTTATGTCTTTAGACCAATTTTTGGCCTCCTGCTGATGCCAACTTCATGGTGTGCCTTTCAGCCATTCTTTGGCCTCCTGCTGCTGCTGCTGCCAACTCCAGGGTGTCTTTCAAGCAATGTTTGGGCTCCTGCTTATGCTGCTGCCAACTCCAGGGTGTGCCTTCCAGCTCATGTTTGTGCTCCTGCTGCTGCCAACTTCAGGGTTCCTTCCAGCCAATTTCTGGGTTCCTGCTGCTGCTGCCAACTCCAGGGTGTGTCAGTCAATTTTTGGGCTCCTGCTGCTGCTGCCAACTCCAGGGTGTCTTTCAAGCAATGTTTGTGCTCCTGCTGCTGCTGCTTGCAACTCCAGGGTGTGATTCATCCATTTTTTGGGCTCCCGCAGCCAAATCCAGTGTCTCTTTAAAGTAATGTTTGGGCTCCTGCTGCTGCTGCTCCTGCTGCTACTGCTGCTTGCAACTCCAGGGTGTGATTCATCCAATTTTTGGGCTCCTGCAGCCAACTCCGGTGTCTCTTTAAAGCTGCTGCTCCTGCTGCTGCTGCTGCTGCTTGCAACTCCAGGGTGTGATTCATCCAATTTTTGGGCTTCTGCAGCCAACTCCAGTGTCTCTTTAAAGCAATGTTTGGGCTCCTGCTTCTGCTGTTGCTGATGCTCCTGCTGCTTGCAACTCCAGGTTGTGATTCATCCAATTTTTGGGCTCCTGCAGCCAAATCCAGTGTCCCTTTAAAGTAATGTTTGGGCTCCTGCTCCTGCTCCTGCTGCTGCTTGCTACTCCAGGGTGTGATTCATCCAATTTTTGGGCTCCTGCAGCCAACTCCAGTGTCTCGTTAAAGCAATGTTTGGGCACCTGTTGCTGCTGCTGCTGCTGCTGCTCCTGCTCCTGCTGCTTGCAACTCCAGGGTGTTATTCATCCAATTTTTGGGCTCCTGCAGCCAACTCCAGTGTCTCTTTAAAGCAATGTTTGGGCTCCTGCTGTTGCTGCTCCTGCTGCTTGCAACTCCAGGGTGTGATTCATCCAATTTTTGGGCTCCTGCAGCCAACTCCAGTGTCTCTTTAAAGCAATGTTTGGGCTCCTGCTCCTGCTGCTGCCGCTCCTGCTGCTGCTGCTGCTTGCAACTCCAGGGTGTGATTCATCCAATTTTTGGGCTCCTGCAGCCAAATCCAGTGTCTTTTTAAAGTAATGTTTGGGCTCCTGCTGCTGCTGCTCCTGCTGTTTGCAACTCCAGGGTGTGATTCATCCAATTTTTGGGCTCGTGCAGCCAAATCCAGTGTCTCTTTAAAGCAATGTTTGGGCTCCTGCTGCTGCTGCTTGCAACTCCAGCGTGTGATTCAGCTAATTTTTGGGCTCCTGCTGCTGCCAGCTCCAGGGTGTGTTTTTCAGGTACTATAGGGGCCCCTCATAGTGATGGCACTTCAACTCTCTGCAATTGTGCTGCTCTGCGATTCTATTAGCGATGCCTCTGATTTGCATGTCCTAATTATTTACAGTATTATTTCACTAACCCAGCACGCATCCTATGCGTGTTACAGCAAGGCAGAATGGTTTACAACCCTATTGAGGCTCTAGGAGGCTCAGAAATAGCCGTTTTTAATAGCGATTCGTTGCGAATAAATTTGGGTCGAAACGATTTTTGTCGGAAAATTCGGCAAATCAGTCGAATCGAATTTTTCAAGTTCGCTCATCTCTAGTAATTATCATTATTCATAGCACAAAAGTGTATTGTAACACCATTAAGAATATAAAAATGTATGGGCCAGTTGTATTATCTTCAGAAACTCTGATCTGAGTAGTATGTCGTGAGATCTTAAACCACGCATGCTCAACCTGCGGCCCAAGCGTTCTTGTGTATTTCAAAATAGAAAATCTGAAGTTCTCAACCATTTCATTTCATTGTGGTCCACAACTGGTCACCAAATCATTATGTGGCCCATGTTCTTTAAAAGGTTGAGCAACCCTGATTTAAACCTTTCCCAAATGACACACACCCACTTTTTCTTTTCTTCTTTCCTCTCTCTTATCTTTCCTGGGCTCCCTCGTTACCTTCCTTCCTTTTTTGTCTTCTAGCTTCCTTTTTTCTCATCTGTGTATTTCTTGTACCTTGATCACCCATACTATGAGTAATACTTTAGAGGTGGGGACCTGACAGGATGGAGTACAGTTTCACAAGGGTCTTCTCAAATATAAGGCATCCCAGGCCAACACCCAGCTAGGCCCTATAGAATGGTTTGTTTTTTGGAAATATTCTTTTTATCTTGGATTATCCCTCAAATCCCTGTTTCAATTATCCCTTTACAAACAAACAATAACGAAAAATAAAAATACAATTTTATCATGGATTTGTACCCATGCTCATTCGACCCTGTCCCCACTATACCAAGTAAAGATATTGACTTTTTTATTTCCCTTTGGCTTGTTCTTCAAATTATGTATACTGTTTTTACATTTCTAGTATGCTCATTTATAGTGATGGGTGAACCCGAACCGCAAAGTTCGGGTTTGCAGCAAACTTCTCAAGTTCGGATTCAGCCAGAAATCCGTCTATGAGTTCAGCGTTCAGCCTGAGCACAGAAAAGCTGGTTGATGGGCTGATGAGCAGTCCATCAACCCGGTTTACCTAAGGGTTGTCAGCAGTGGCATGCTTTGAAATTGCCCTGAGTCAGACTACAGAAAGATGGCCACCGTCTATCATGAGTGAGGACAATCCTAGTGCCAGTACTGCCAGCTTGCACTTGAAGTGTCTTCACTCATGGGAGCCAGCAACCATCTCTCTGTAGCCCTGGCTGGGGTTGATTTCAAAGGAAGCTGCCGCTGACAGCAAGATGTAAGTTACAGCAGCACCTTCCTGCTGCAGACTGCAATGGAGGAGTATGCCAGGGTGAACTTCTCTCAAGATCCAGTAAGTTTCTCACCTGAATCAGGTGGGGAGGGGGTAATAATCCCTTTTTGTGTTTTTTTTTGTTTAGGTGGATATTTACTTTAAACTATATATGAATCCAATATAACCAAATATCTATATGATGAATATATATTGAAAACATTATAGTAACAAATACACCATTCGGAAATAATAACATTTTATACCATCTCTTCTAGTTTATCCCATACCAGGTGGTTATTAGAATACTAGCAATTTTCCCACACGTTCTGTGCTTCACGCTCAACCTCTGAGGGGGTATCTCTAGACAGAGGCATAAATAAATGTGGCTGGGCCCTGGTACAGACACTTTATGGGGCATCATCACAGCTAATGGAGTACAATTCTCCTGTCATTTTCCTGAACAGGATACAGGTAGACTAAAACCTGAAGATAGTAGACAAATGCTGTATCCTTTCTGTGCATAATGCCATGTGCGCATAACTGATAATAGGTTAAGGATCTGCAATGATCACCTTATGGGCTCCAGTGCGGCCACAACCTCTGCAACCCCTGTAGTAACACTCTCACTGTCTAAATGTGTCTAGCTTACAACAGGGCTGGAGGGTGGCAGGAGGTGGTGGAGGACTAATTTAAAAAAAGTATTTTATTCTTGAGTTTCTTTTTGAGTTGCTTTCTAAAATATCATCTTCTCCTAGAGCTGCCTACTCTACGCTTGCAGACAAATCTAGTGCACATTTTGATTCCACTCTGGTGTGGGGGTAATTGACATTTCATGTTGAGAATGCACATTATAGAGCACTGTTTCTCAACCAGGGGTATGTAATGGTGTTTAATGGCCCAACAACAGGGGAAGTCTGATGGATCTGGTATATTATTTGAAAAGTAAAATATTATTCCTTCCTGCTTTAAAAATTCTATGATGCCCATGAGATAATTTGGTAACATGTTTAATTCTCCTTCGGAGTCCTCGGTTGGAGCTTCTTGTCACTGGGGGGTAAAAGGTTGAGGACCACTGCTATAGTGAGTACCCTACAGATGGTAGTTAATTCTAACCATGTGGAAAATGTCTCATCTAGGAAAACACACCAGCTTAGAACCCAATGAGATCACAGGATTTCAAATTTTTTGTTGTTTAGATGAACTTTGACCAGCCTTTATTGAATACCAGACTAGTAAGGTTGCAGGCTCTCCCCCAAAAGATGGGAATAAATGCAGCTTTAAAAGGCTAAAATTAAAGGCTAGTCAATAAAAAGCGCCAATAACAATGAGAATATTTGTGGCTGTACAACATGGGCGCCCGGATAAAAGCCAGAGACTTGATTCAATGCAGGGTACATTCTTTACCTCACACAACCTCATAAAGCTCTGAGACACAATGGGGACAACACAGGCCTGCAAAAAGGAGCCTACTAGTACAACTAGAACATTCAACACACACTCACTACAAGATAATGACAAGAATGGCTCACAGAGACATAATACCACATATGCTGAGAAGAGCTGCTGCCGTGGTCGATCTAGCTTTTCTCACCATTCCACTTTTCTCGTCCTCTTTGTGTCTTTTGTCTTTTGACTGATATGGGTCCCGATTTGATAAGAGTTGAAAAAATGCTCAAGGTAGTAAACAAAATTCACTTTATGACAAAAAAGCATGAGAATTTCACTGTTACTGAATCACCACCTAGGAAGACAATGAAAGTCAATGGCACTTTTTACTACAGTGTAAAAAAGGGGTAAAACTTTCTCTAATTTTCTCAGGAGTAAAAAAAGTGCCATTGCCTATCATTGTTTTCCAACTGGTGATTCAGCAACAGTAACATTTTTTACTACCGTGAGAATTAAAAAAAAAATGGCTTCCATTTTGCTGATTACTCATAGTCACCCAGCTGGTTGCAATTTCAGTAGTCATTAACCTATACTCCTTTTGTCATTATGAACTTATTTTATGTGTGTTGAGCCATTACATTGTCTTACATCAATGCATCGAAAATCATCTACATTTTACAACTGTACAAGTCATGTAAATCTGATGTACCAGATAATAATAATTGGTAATGCTGGAGATCTCTTCCAATGATAAAATCATTGTCCTGTATTTAATGTTAGGTTTAGAAAGGAGGCAGCCGCCCACATATCAGCACCTGCACTGACTTGTTCTAAGCTTCACTCACATATCACATAGTTTATAGCACAAAGGTGGAGCAGCTTGAGGTGTAACAAGATCACATTGACTCAATTGACTGTAAATGTTTTTTCAGTGTTTTATTTAGCATGGGTTTTATGATGCCTCATGTCCTTGTAGTTGTGACATTTTTGGTAGTTTAGCAGTTGATTGTCAGAAAATTGAAACCTACAGTAGGCCAAATTATTTGTTAAAGAGGACTGTAAACCCAACGACAATAATAAGCTCAGCTCATCTGATGCCTGTCCCATGTGCCTCATCTCCATTTCCTGCAGTGCCAGGGAGAAGCTAGCCCAAAGTTAGCCCTTCTTTCGAATGATTCCTCAAGGACCACACTAAAAAAGTTGTATAATAGCCACAGTGGACGGCCAGAAAGGTATTGTGTGCCTGGACAGGGAATTTAAAAAGAAACATTATAGGTCTTGGGGAGTTAATAAAAAACTCCCCAAACCTGTCTTGCCCAGCCCCCTGTCCCTCCGGTTTAGCAGTTAACTATCAAAAACGTACCTCTCCACTCAAGTCAGGCTCGGAAAACTTCTGCTTCCTAGCAATCCTCGGCAGTGCAGCGCCATTATGGAAGCCGAAGGCTTCCCAACAGACAATGACACTGGGCACAGACGCTCACAAGATTTGAGGAGCAGCGCGCTGGATTTGAACAGTGGCTGGCAAAGAGGTGAGTATGCTCCATCATTCAATGACGTCTAAGGGGTGGCTAAGGGTGGGGAGGAGGTGGTGATGGGGTGGAATTCAGCAGGATGTCAGCATGTAAGACATTCAAAACGCAGTGGGGGGGGGGATGGATTTTCTGACTAGCGCTTTCTATGAGTTAAAGAGGAACATCAGACCTTCTCTGATGTTCCTCTTTAACTCATAAATGTAGTAGTGAAAGTTTTTATAATCTAATTTTTTGAAAGCAAGGGGAGGTTATTTTAATCCTGATTACTCACAGATACGTGTATATTTCAAATAAACTTATCGCACACTTAGATACACTTATACATATATCTCTTATATGTGCCTGACTTTACTGTAGACAGCTTTGTTTCTACGGATGGAGCCAGCCACCCCACCCCACCAACAACTTTCTTCGTCAAGTGAATAAAGATGCCAGCAGGGGAAAGGGACAAGGGAGAAAGTAAGAACAGCTGATCAACATCAACACATTCCCCAGGCTACACAAGTCTTAAAGGAGCCACAGCACTCAGCCCTGTTAGCTTGCAGACAAACCTATAATCTCTAAATCTGGTTAGCAACACAGTCCACACACATCTGCAGAAGTATGCTTAAGCTGCACCACCAAGCGCCAAGATGCGTCTGTGTAGGCGCAGTCCTAACTCCAATCTCTGAAAGCCCCCTTTGGGACATACAATGCAATAGATAAATTGGGAGCATGCTTACCTGAGGTTGCCCTAAAACCTCGAGTGCAGCCCATGGGGTGGAAGGGTCGAAGACTTTGAAGTACAGCCTAGACCCCACACCCCATGTGCTTGCACAAATTCAAAAGAAACAAAGGAGGGGTGACAGCCGCTCAGACCAATTTATAACTAACATGGGAGGTGCACATTAGCAGGGCAATTAGGATACACAAGTCTTAAAGGAGCCACAGCACTCAACCCTGTTAGCTTGCAGACAAACCTATAATCCACACACATCTGCAGAAGTATGTTGAAGCTGCACTTCCCCAGGCTGGCAGGTTACATGACAACTACGTTAATAAAAAGACATCCTAATAAATAAATAAATATATATATATATATATTATATATATATATATTATATATATTATATATACCACCTATTGATTGTAGCTGTTAGTTTTATTTATATATATATATATTTTTTTTTTTTTTTAATAAGTGGACCAAAAACTGTCTCTTAAAGAGGCATAGCTCGCACAATTGAAAAAATGTTAGTTACTAAAATGCTTCCTCCTCAGTGTGCGCACCCACTGAATAAAATTCATATTTACTATTGTTTGCTGAGCTTTGGATGCACATCCGCCAGATAGTCTCCGTTTGGCTGGCACAGGGATGATCCGTCCCAAACAGCACAATGGGGATGTTATGGAGCACATTTGTAGATCTGACATTTGCTGGGATTTTCCACTGAAGAAATGTTTTTCATTTCAAAGTTATTTACAGCCCTTTCTCAGTTTATGATATTTACAAGTAAGAAACTTTGAATACAAAAACTTTCTCGCGTTGTCTAAGTAAATATGGGCTGTTTCAGTCTATTGATTTGCAGCTCACAGGGACCCGGCTGTAGAGAACACAGAGAAATACATTGTGTGCCATTAAACAGATAGCAGATCATGTGAAATAGCTCAGAGCAGTTGGTTCCTATGGTTTGTAATGTGGCAGGAGATGAATTAAGAACACAAGGTCTGTTTATCAGATTGGTTGTCCTCTCTGAATCCTGCCACGTCATACAAATATTATTTTTTCTCTTAGTCAGGTTAATAACCTCCTCGATCAGTCACCACATCAGAAAGGTTTCAAATCAATTCATAATTTTTACTATATTTGACTTCAATACATACAAAACATTAAAATTGCATTTTTTTCCCACATAATACATTACATACTGTTCAGTGTACAGTGAACACCGTAGTGTTCAATCATAAGTTTTAGCTGATTTGGTTAGGCTTTGATGTGTCCTTCTCATGTCGGATTCCTCCAATGCATTTCACCCAACTGGCTTCCTCAGGGAGAACTTTAATGTAATTTCATATCACTTTATGCCTTTAGGCATGCCTTTATGTTTCCTTTATATTGTTAAAGTTTTATGCCTTTGCGTTATATGGAATCTCTTTTGCAGAAACAGGGTAGAAGCTCTTTTATATTCAGCTAATAATCTTACTATGTCTCTTTGTTGTTTTTATGACCAGTTCAGGAAGTGAGAGTGGGAGACTGGTTGATCATATGCTGGAGGGAGCGCTTTTCATAAAAACAACATAGTGCAAATATATAAAAATAAAAACAGTATAGTGCAAAGGTGTAAAACTTGAAAAATATGAAGAAGACATATAAACCCTAAAGGCATAACTTGACATGGAATTCCATTAATGCTGGATTATAGTCCAAGAACACATTAAAGTGGACCAACACCCAGGGGTGATCGGCCCGGGAATCTATAAGATTCCCGGGCCGATCACCTCACTCACCGATCTCGGATGTCCCGCGGGGTGAAACCCCCCCCAAAAAAACCCAAACTCCTTACCTGATCCGCCGCCGCCTCCCGCGCGCCCCTCTAGACGTGCGCGCGCCTGCGCCGGCCGTCTGTGAATGGCCGGCGCGCGCACGCCGAGAGTGATGCGCGGGAGGCGGCGGCGGAAGCGCTGTCTTGGACGCCGCTGTCACCCGCTTGGACGTCGGCGGGGATTGGACGGCGCGGTCATGTGGGAGCGGGGAGAGGTGAGTTTTTTGGGGTTTCTGGGGGGTTTCAGAGAGCGGGACACCCCCGATCGGGGTGCCCCGCCGAAGTGGACCAAAACCCAGGATAGTCAAAATCCTAGGTGTTCGTCCACTTTAAAGCCTAACCAACCCAGATTGAACACTTATGTAATGTATAGGTATGTATGTATTATGTTTAGAAAATATTAATGTTTTGTATGTATTGAAGTCAAATATAGTAAAAATTATGAATGGATTTAAAACGTTTCTGATGTGGTGACTGGTCAAGGAGGTTATTAATGGGACTAGTGAGGTCAAAGTGGGGTATTCCACTTCTGGAGACATTTCATTTATATACGGTCAGAATTTAACCCCTTCCTGAACAACATTTACTTGGGGTGGAGTCAGTAAATCTTGCAAAAGGAGGTGATCTCGTTTCTTTTCTTATGGCAAATAATATATTCAGCCATTGTCAGTTGTACATAATGGAGGTTGTCTGAATGAGTCACTGCAAGTTCTGGAGAGATCAAGGCTTGAGAGAGCTAAGAGTCTCAGCCAACTCAGCACACAATACAGTGGTGAAAAAGTCACAAAACTCCCATATACTGTACATGTGATAGTGGCAGTTCCACAAGTGTGGGGCAGATTTTTACTCTAACTCAAACACAAAAATCTATGTGGGAGCCCTATAGCCTATCACCAGCAGTCTCCCCTAGCTACACTGAGTTCGGCCACCGATTTGTAGATAACCAGCCAAGTTACCACCAAAAAAGATCATTTTTTCAAGGTGGAAGGGATCTCAGGATGTGAAACATTTACCTTTTTGGTGGGAGGGATCTCAGGATGTGTAACATTTTTGGTCTAGTGCTTGAATGTATTAATATATTTTTTTATTTTTTGGGGGCTCTCAAAACTCAGCATCTCAAAACATTTCCAAGGTACTCAAAATCATTTCAATAACCCAACCTATCTTTAGCAGTATATATCTTTAACATGTTCCTGCATGTGGTCTGCATGGGGTCTGCTCCCTGGGCCGACTCCAGGTCTTTGTGGATCCTGGGCAATAGAGTCCCAGTTGGACCCCTTTGTGGCCTGTCCTGACACTTGCAGCAGTAAAGCTGCATGTGAAATAAGTAAAATCTACTAAAACTCTTTGCAATATAGATTTTTGGGTCAATACAACCCAAATACTGGAGACCCTTATCATCTTTTTGTTAGGTCCATCTTAATTTCGTGGCAGAACATTAACAAGGTAGTTTGATCCTGAAACATTTGTTCTGGTGACATTTGTGTTGAGCCCCAATGCACACTAATTGGCTGCTGGGGATGTCACTGGCCTCCCAGGGAGCAATGGGCCCTGGCAATTGCACTGGTTTGTTGGGTTGTGACACTAGCCATGACTCATTCTATTTGAACAAAAGAGCATCTATGAGGTTACCTTTTAGCATTGTAAGGTCTGTGCTCTTTGCCAGGCAGTCAGACTCACTAAACAATTTAATTATGGGGTTTACAAGGTCATATTTAAACAGTTAAGGACCATGCCTAAAGTGTACCTACAAAGTTGTTAAAAAGAAATTGTGTGCCCTTAAATCAGAATTTCTAATTTTACTCCAGTTAAAGAACTTAGCCTAAACCACAAAAAACTGCTCCACTATCCCGTGTCACAAATGGTACTGTGCAGGCAAGTGGCTCTTATTCCTCTGGATGATTCATCTGTTATACTACTAAACTGTTTGGCTAACCAAATGGCTCTTTACAACCCTCAACTACAACTCAAATACTTAGCATTGTGCAAGGTGTGTAGTTAATTATCCATGGAAGCTAAGTTCATGGAACTTTTCAGAAAAAGTAGCTGAAACTCAAAAATCATTGTTCCTCATCTGTGAGCTTGCTGTACCTAATAACTAACTGTTGCTAGTAACTGTAAGGAGTACGTGTCAGTTGTGTGTCAGTTACCATGAGATGTTAGGCCTTGGCGCAGGGCAACCACAGGGAGGCATGAGGTAAACTGCGAGTTCCTGGTTCTTCCAGCTCAAAATTCCGTTGTGACCTCCCCCAGACATAGACAGCTAGGGAGTTCCCTTCAAGAACATTTTAAAGTGGACCAAAACCCATGATTTTAACTATCCTGAGTTTTGGTCCATGCCCCCAGGGCACCCTGATCGGGGATGCCCTGCTGTGTGAAACCCCCCAGGTTGCCTAAAAGAACTGACCTCTTGCCAGTCCTATGGCGCATGTGCAGCCTCTCATCCAATCGGTGCGCTCGGATCCACTCCCGCTCCTTCGTCGAGCACGCTGGCGGCCACATCTCCCACTAACCTTTAACAGGGAGTGTGCCCGCGCCGGCCATTCACAAAGGCCTGATGCGGGCACGCACCCTGCTAGAGGGATAACGGGAATGTGGCCCCTGCTTGCACATGTGCCATTGGACCGGGAAAGAAGGTGAGTTTATAGGTGACCTGGGGGGTTTCAACACAGCGGGGCATCCCAATTCTGGATGCCCAAGGGGGAAGGAATCTCTTATAGATTCCCGGGCCGATCTCTGTGGGTTTTGGTCCACTTTAACACATGGCTGGCCACTCCCCCACCCCCTGGGATGAGCCTCGGTCTCCGCCTCTTCGCAGTGGCTAACTAAACCTTGTCTCCTAACTTTCTGTTGGAAAGCTATAGGGAGTCAGTGCTGGAATCAATGGGTCCAATGGGGTTCTGGACACACTTTGAGACCAAACACACCATCCCATTTGGCTTCTAAATCAGTGGAGGCCTAGGTCCCTGGTCGGGGGCACTGGCAGGCGTGAGCTATGCATTTTAAATAAGGTCTGTTTGTCCCTGAGCCGACCAGTATTGGAATATTACATTTCTATTTACTCACAGTAACAAAACTTTATTTTAATAAGTCATAGGGAAATGTCAATAGACATCAATAGGTTGTGGCCTATCCTGGCCATATTTGACAGCTATGGCTACTCATTCATTCTGTTTGGTGGATTTAAAGCAATCCCACAGGTCAGACAAATCACCTTTTTACTGTCATAAGCCAGCAGAAATATTTTGTGCTGCTTTAAATTAAAATGATTCTTTAATTTAAATAGGAACAACACACCCGATTTTCACTTTTCGGGGTGTTGTTCCTCAATGAGGGGGCATCCTGAATCAGGATGCCCCAATGTGTGTATCCCCTCAGGTCGCCTGATCCACCTACCTTCCAGTCACTCCCACAGAGCAGACTCGAGCTGAGAGCGAGCTCGTTGATTGGCTGAGCTGCACGCTCAGCCAATCACTAGGCTTGCTTTCACTCGACTCCCTTCGGCTCTGCTGATGGCTAAGCTGCCGGGGTGGCTAAGCAGCCGAGCGGTACCAAAGGGAGGGAAGTGCGCCACTGGCCTCTACCCGCTAACCTATTAGCCACGGTGTGCACGCACCACCAATTCAGAAAGGCCTGGTGTGGCCATGCACATGGCTAGAGGTGAGTGGGGATGCGCCCGCAACACAGAGTCTTGCCGAGGGCTCCGGGAGAAGGTGAGTTTTCTGGAGGGATTCATACAGCGGGGCATCCCAATTCAAGATGCTCCAAGGACTGTAACTCGGAAGGCCCGAAGTCTTTTAGACTCCAGGGCCTCCACTGTTCCTCTTTAAAGGGACATTCCAGGTGATGGCAAAAATAAGGCAGGAAGGAGCTCACGTCAAGGCTGCTCCATGAGTCACTCCGTGCAGCAAATGCTGCAGCAGGTTGCAGCAAGTTTGCCTCCCCCATGCATGGTCATGCTCCTAATGTGATCAAACAACTACTTCAGTTCCTTATTACTCATTTGGAGCATAGTCATGAAAAAAATAGAGGAGAGGTGGGGCAAATTTTGGAGACTTAATTACAGCATCTACAGGCATGAAAACTGAATTGGTAAAATATTTTTATGTACTATGATGTCAACCAGTAGCACTTTTTGTCCATGGAAAAGCTGCAGTCATTATAGGAAATATGCTGATGATGGTCATTCTTCAGTAAATATGTGGGAGTTCCATTCCAAGCATTGCAGCTGCATTAGGTTAAATTAGTGCACACGCCTGTGTTCTTTTACCTAAAAGCAGGCAACATTGCAAAAATGCATTTTCTATGCTGTCAGGAGCCATTCCATTTATTGCCAGGCTTGTCCTGACAAAAAGTAAGCTGTTTGTAATCAACCCAAAATAATCATATACAATTGTCTAAACCAGAATTACAAGTAGGCCGCTCCAATGATCCCTACCTCATGCAGGCTCCCTGTCATTAAACTGTATCAGCGCTCTATAGGTAGAGTATTGTCATACTGAAATAGTCAAACTTGGGCAACAGATAAGGTGTAAACCTTAAAATGGCTGTAAAAATGTTGTTTTTGGGGTAATTATATGACTTTAGAGTCCTCTGGGGTATTTTACCACCTACTATGTTCTGCTGCCCTCTCTTACTTTCAGGGAGGTTTTCAACTCAAGCTACTGCTCCATACCATACAAACCCCGCCAATGGCTAAAGAGATCTCACATGATGCCATGTGTGTAGGGTGTTACTATGGCAGCCAATGTCTCTAATGAAATAGCAAGACTCCCTGGCAGGGAAAAAGCTTAGTATGATAGCGGACATCTTGTCTCCTAAGTTGTCCCTTAAAGTGAACCAAAGGCCACCAGTGATGCAAAAAATTATTTAATATTCCCGCTGATCCCACTCCCTGTGAGTAGAAAAATAAATAGCTTTTTTTCACTTTCACTGACATATTGGAACCTCCATCTTTTACTTGCCACACTGCCTATGGGAATGGGGTGGGGGGAATGCCACACTGCCTATGGGAATGGGGTGGGGGGAATGCCACACTGCTTATGGGATTGGGGGAATGCCACACTGCCTATGGGAATGGGATGAGGGAATGCCACACTGCCTATGGGAATGGGGTGGGGGGAGTGCCACACTGCCTATGGGAATGGGAGGGTGGGAATGCCACACTGCCTATTGGATTGGGGGGGTACCATACTGCTTATTGGATGGGGGAATGCCACACTGCCTATGGGGTTGGGGGAATGCCACACTGCCTATGGGATTGGGGGGATGGCACACTGCTTATGGGATTGGGGGAATGCCACACTGCCTAAGCGATTGGGGGAATGCCACACTGCCTATGGGAATGGGGGAATGCCACACTGCCTATGGGAATGGGAGGGTGGGAATGCCACACTGCCTATTGGATTGGGGGGGTACCATACTGCTTATGGGATGGGGGAATGCCACACTGCCTATGGGGTTGGGGGAATGCCACACTGCCTATGGGATTGGGGGGATGGCACACTGCTTATGGGATTGGGGGAATGCCACACTGCCTAAGCGATTGGGGGAATGCCACACTGCCTATGGGAATGGGGGAATGCCACACTGCCTATGGGATTGGGGGATGCCACACTGCTTATGGGATGGGGGAATGCCACACTGCTTATGGGATGGGGGGATGCCACACTGCCTATGGGATGGGGGGAATGCCACACTGCCTATGGGATGGGGGGATGCCACTCTGCCTATTGGGAATAGGAGGGGGTGCAACTCTGCCTGTAATTGGAGGATTCTGCATCTTGCCTATTATTTGGTTCAGAATATTATTTTTCTTATTTTCCTCCTCCAAATCCTAGGTGCGTCTTATTGTCTGGTGCCTCTTATAGGGCGAAAAATAAAAATAATAGTATTTGTTTTACTTTTTATTTCTGTATGAAACGCAGTTGAAGTTGCTGTGGAACTACAAGTCCACAGACTTGGCAGTAAACCATGGTAAGACCTGCTGCATGCTGTATGCCTACCTTTCAAAAAGGTGTCTAGGCCTGAGGGCTGACTTGTACCAGGAGATTTTTTTTTCTCTCATTTTTTTGTAAGAAAATTTTTTTTACAGTGATTTTTATATTGATTTGTACAGCTAAAATGGTGCTGAATTGTACTGGAGGAAAAAATAATTATAAAAAAAAGAGAAAAAAAATTATCTCGGTGCCAAATCAGCCCTTAGATCTTGAATCAAAAAATAATGGACTTTGTAGCTGAGAAGTTTAGTAAAGATTGATGTAGATGCAGAAATACTGCACAGCTGTACTGTAGGCGACACACCCCAACATGGCGTCCAGCGTTAGGAAGCACGTTGCTAACGCATGCTTGGGCTTTTCAAAGTTGTGACTCAGCAGCCAAAACAAACCTTAATATCCTTTACTAAACTTGTCCCAAAAATCAGTACACTTGTCCAATTCTTTTCAGCGTTTTGTGAGCGTGCAGTGAGCTTCTAGCACTTGTGTGCAGGGTTAGAGGCGATAAAATCTGCTTTCCTCCGATATGCTGGGGCATCTCATGCCAAGAGCCCATCAATCCTCATTGCAGAATTGTATAATCTTATGAAACACATAATTGTTCAACAACAAGCAGTGCAGTTGAAACGCCGCTCACACTGCCAGAGATTTCTGGAATGTTTTGCCAGCGCGCTTGGCACGGGCAAGTCTCGGCCATGTACGAGTTAACTTGTGACTGGCCTTGGCAACTTCTGCTTTTCTCCTTATAAGAATATTGCTTTGCTGAATGGAATGTGTAAGCAGGAAGCCAATGTACTTCTTAAAGGCACCGCATGGCAATAATGTGCCTTCTAAGTTCCCATAGTCAGTTTTGGCCCACAGCACTAAACCCTGTTAGCTTACAGCCAAACCTATAATCTGTCTCTAAATCTGGTTAAAAACAGAGGGCTTGGTCGACTGTGGCTGGAACCCCTCTTCTGTTTCCTTTGATTTTAGGCAAGCACATGGGGTTGGGGGTCTGAAGCTGTTCTGCAAGGCTTTCAACCCCTCTACCTCATGTGCTGCACTCGAGGGTATAGGGCAACATCAGGTAAGCTGCTCTCAATCTATCTATTGTATTGTATGTCCCAAAGGGGGCTGTCATAGATTAGGGATAGAGGGATAGCGGGGATGCATGCATCGTTGGACCAGGAAACAATGTATATGCATGGGGCCACCTGGGGGTTTCACACAGTGGGGCATCCTAATTTTGGGGTGCTAGTATTAAAGCGGACCAACAGTCAAAAATGACTTAAACCAGAGCAACACAACAAACAGTGCTCATATGCATCCTTCCCCAGAGGCAATTTAGATTGCTGCACATAAACATTCATTTACCTTTTTCTAAATCCTGCTGTAGTAAATTTTAGAAACAAAATGGCATCTTGTGCATTTGCAGGCCACCTGCAAACAGGAAGCAGGAAGTGCTGCTGGGCTTCCTGTTACTGTGCATTGTAAGTTGAATCCAGGCAGCAGCATGGCTGAGATGCTGGGAGAGGAAGCTCCAAAGTGGCCACTACCTTTCTTTTCCAACCGTGCCAGGCTGTTGGTCCAGTTTAAATAAGCTGGACCACACTGACTTTTTTTTATTTCTTAAATCGCAAGCTGAAAATGCAAACCCCCCCCCCCCCCAAAAGTGATTGGCATCCTCCAAATTATAACCTATCTAATCTCAAACATGTGGTATGAAATAGGTTAAACACATATTACAATATACAAAATAAATAAACCCCACCTATAAGACCATATACTGATCCAACATTGAGGCCAAATGGCAAAGTACAAACAGTTTATTAAAATGCTCCAAAGATAAAAACATTTAAAACCATATCACCAGCAGATGAGGTAATATTAATAAATGTCAACAGTCCAAAAAACAATCTTAAACCCGTAATCATTATCCTAATAACAGTACATAAACAATCTCCCAAAAAACCATAAGCAGTCATACCACAGACACGCCATGTGGACTGAAAGTGCAAATGTGGCTGCTCTCCTTAGCACCTTCGCGGCCCTCTGTTTCTAATAAGGCGCTAAGGAGAGCAGCCGCATTTGCACTTTCAGTCCACCAGCGCGTTAAATTGCGGTGCCGCTAGGCAAAAAAGTGGTGCTATGCTTCATTAATCAGGCTCCACATTTTATGTCCAGCTATTCCATTCCATGTTGCACTGATGTATACATCTCAATGGAAACTCCACCTGTAAAGATCAGAATTTGATAGAGCCCTGCTTTGATACAGGTCAACCATTGACAGCTGATTGTTCTCCCAAAACACATTCTCACAAAACACCTGCCACTTGCAGATATTTGATATTGGATCAATAAAAAAGTTACCAAGTCTAATATTTTTGAATCTAAATGGTTGAAGCACCATTGTATATCTCAGTGCCTTAAACCTTCATATTTAACTTTTGGTCCATTATTAATTATTCCTGGCCGAGCTATATTGACCAGTGCCATATTCCTATAGGGCACAGGAAGTGCGGGCGGTTTCAAAACCCCTGTATCCCTGCTATGAGGGTGGAGGGTGAGCAGGAATGTAGGGGATGCCGCTGCGTAAACTTCCTGTGCCATATTGGAATACAGTAGTGAATCGTGGTTGGCTAAGTGCAGCTTGGGTGGGAGTTAGCTAGCAATTCCGGATTCGGACCGTCCCAAATCAGGATGCCCCCTAGGAATACCAGGCAAGACTTTTGGCTTGGTTTAGATGGCGATCCCTTCTAAGTTCTTTTCTTTACACCAATACAACCTAGTTCTCTTTTCATAGATACATCAGTTGTAAAAACAAAAAGTAATTGATCCTTCCCAGTTTGCATAGTTTGTATTTTGCTTTTGTGCAGTATTTTGTCCTCTTTTTGCCATCCTAGAAAGTAGCTTGGTGTTGGTTAGGGAGTCAGTAGAATGTTATATCCCTCCTTAGTCTTACTTTAGAGAGGTGTCTGAGTCTGAGTTGAAAAAACCACAAAGCCTATTGTATAGATGTGTGCTTCTTGCTTTTGATGTAGTCCTAATGACGCACATCAATGGAAGGCCAAGCAGCACCATTATCTTCTTCTGTAGGATCTGTTATGGTTCATTTCCACAAATCGATTTGCGAATACAAATTGCAAAACGGGCGGCTAAATCAGACAAGAATGCCCGCTGTGATCCAGTGATGAACAAGAATTTGTTAGAGGGCAGAGTGTTGTAATGTTTGGTAAGGAAACATAAATCAACCACCAATAGAACGGAAAGCGCACAATGCTAGTGAACAATTAGTAGACACATTTTCTGCATCTGAGCGTAATTGGTCCAGTCACATATGAGTCTCTCACTCAATGAAAGGTAGATTTATCTGTTCATGGAAATGGCCCATTAGAGCTAATCAGGGCATGTCACTGCAGAAAAGGATCAGCTAGACATTACATAAGACAGGATGCTACTGTATGCTGGTTGTCCATATAAAAAAAAAAAGGAACGGGGAGCGGAGTCTGGAGACTGCTGGAGATGTGGGAAGGCCCCGGGGACTATGTTGCATATCTGGTGGGAGTGCCCGTCGGTGAGGTCTTTCTGGGAGGGAGTACTCGGAATCTATGAGCACTTGACGCTTGAAGCCGTACCGCGGTCACCGCAGGTTACTCTCTTGTCGATGATCGCAGGGTCGGTATAGGCAAACAAGAGGGGGTTGCTGAGGCACCTGCTCACGGCTGCCAGGTCGGTGAGCCCCAGGAATTGGCGTACCAATGTTGCCCCTTCCATGCTTGAATGGTATGGGGAGGTGGAGAACATCAAGGGGATGGAGGAGTTGACTCTGGAAAGGATGGAGGAGGGTACCCAGAGGTTCCTCAAGACATGGACCCTTTGGGAGGTGTCACGGGTTTCACCTGACTTTCAGGCGCTCCTAGAACGTGTGTAACATTGGGGGGGGGTGGCGGGAGGGGACCTGGTTCCTTGTTGGTGGACCGTGGTCTGGCAGGACCAGGGGGGAGGGCGCGGGACGCCGGGCCTCGGGGTTATCTTCTCTTTTTCCTTTTCTTCTCTATTCGTTCCTTTTGCTCTTTCTTTTCTCTTCTTTTTTCTTTTTTCCTCTACAACTTCTCTATTCTCTCGGATCGTTGAGGGGAATGAACTCGGCTGCTACAAACTGGAAAAGGCCGATCGGTGACGGTGACCTGGTGTAAAGCGCTAGGTTGTTGCTGGGCACTGGCTAGGGATCTTCCAGGTTTTGACCCAGCTTGTGCCCCGAGTTGGGGTACGCGGTGTTATCGGAACCCCTTAGGCTGAATAAGATTGCGACGCTTTGTATTCAGCTGCTGTGTCATCTCCACCCTGTGTTTTTGTCTCTGCTTACTGTTCTGTACAAAATGTTAAAATCCAATAAAGATATATTGAAGAAAAAAAAAAGGAACCGAAAGAAAAGAAGAATATATAATATTATAGGTTGTACTGTAGCTCCCCAGAGACTCTATCTCAGGACCCAGTATATTTTATACTACTGGACTAGGATGGAAATGCTGCAAGGGGCAAGGGTGAGTATGTGCTTTTAGTTTCTTTTGTCTGCACTGTCCATTTAAGGCTATCTGAAAAAATAGGTGTTGTTGGTATGTAATAAGCAAAGGAGAGCATCCAGATTGCTGCCCTTCCTCCAGAGCATACATTCATGGCAAAGTTTTACAGTACCTGCTCAGTGCTCGACCAGTGATATCTGGCCATGCGATTGGCCATTGGCACTCACGTGGTCCTGTATCTTTTAACATGGCGAATCGTGGAAGTGGACTCTGGTCTATGTGTACACCAGTGGGACATCCTGGGCCAGGGAGAAGGCTATTCAGTTAAATGAAATTGGGCTTTGTAGTGAGTGTAAGCACGGATGGGACCAAGCAATCAGGATGCCTCGCGCGCTACGTCTGTTAGTTGCTATCAATCATTTTATTTACATGAGCAAACTATTCTGTATCTGGTTGGAAAGTTAGTTGTAGCTAGTGTTCCAGGTGATAGTTTTAGAAACCCTTTTTTTATAAGAAAATAAAAGAATACGATTCTTGACTATTGGGTCAAAGCTAGTATACCATGACACTGTACAAAGCAGAAACTACTGGAGAGTAGGATGAGTAACATAATAAATAGGGTACTGTGCATATAGAGCCTAATTCATAAAGAGGCTGGCGCTAATGTACACATAATCATCGACACACAGAACCGCCAAAACTAAGGCGGTCAATGCCAAACTTATCATGCAGAACACCTGTTGGCGCTTCAGCATCTGGGTATTGAGGCACAGAGTGCCAATATATGAGTGAAAATGCTCTAGAAAAAATGCTGAGAGTAAAGTTGAACTGAAAAATTAGTTGTGGGTCACTGTAAGACAGTAGCACTTCTTAAATTAGGCCCATAGGGGTCAATTCAGAGCGAGGTGAGAATTCTCACTCCTTTTTAGGAATGAAAACAACCATTCACTTTTATTGTCTACCTTGAGACTGATTCAACAACCAGGTATAAATTTTCACCTGGCTCTGAATCAGCCCCAAGGTAGAGAATGAAAGTCAATGCCACTCTCCTAAAAAGGAGTGAGAATTCTTGAGGAGTGAGAATCCTCAACATCATAGTCGTATATAACAGAAATATAACAAGAATTCTCATTCCTTTTTACGAGAGAAAACTGCCATTGACTTTCATTGTCTACCTTGGGGCTGATTCAGAGCAGATCTACACCCGGTAGACATTGAAAGTCAATGGCAGTTATCTTTTTCTAAAAAGAAGTGAAAATTCTCTCCTGGCTCTGATTTGACCCCAATGAGTATATAATGTACACACACTATTATAAGTAGGAGTCAACGAAACACATTGGTACAGCAGTGCGTTAGGAGAGAGAGCCCTGCCTCTGCGAACTTACAATCTAGAGTTTTAGGGAATAGTTTTAGGAGCCAGATCCTTCCTTTTTTAGATGTAAGAATAATAATACAATTCTTGACTAATAGGAGTCAAAAATAGCTGTTTAGATCTCAAAATATCAGCAGAATGGGTAGAACCGCTGATTGTTTTCATTGAAAGTGACTAGTTGAGCAAGGATTTGGCTCATGCAGAAAGCCAGTAGCATGTAAAATGACAAATGATAGTCAAATTATAGTACGAGACCCAAAAAATGATTTCTCAGTGGATGTCATGTGCTTCATTCATCACACAGCAAAAGCCGTTGGTGCCATTTCAGTCGCAATATTTATATCCCAGCAAGCTCAGCTGTCTATTTCTTTCATGCAGACAGTTGACTTTGCACCCTGTAACACTATCCATATCTTAGTAGGTGAAATATCTTTGTCTGTGATGATAGGTGCTGCTGGTTGGAAGGGGGTTAATGTCTGTCCGACATTACTGTGCTCGTCTGCTTCCCCTGCCTGTGGCACAAAGCCACCATTCGGAGGTTAGACTCTGCTTGTACAGCACTTATGTGTTGTCGGATTTCTTGGGTGCTTTCTATTTATAGCAGAATACTGTCCTCTCTAGCTTACATTCTTTTATTAAGATAGATCAGCAAAAAGAAAATTGTCCACCAGCACGTGTGTCAAGCATAAGGCTTTTTTTTGAAACAGAAAAAAGGATTGCGTGCCAAAATATATCAGCATGAACAAAGCCCTGCTATTGGGCATCAGCCCAGTCTTACGTTGCTACAGAGAACTTGATTGGCTCCTATGATTTGCCATGCGCAGTTACGATTGGGAAATACCTCTTTTCGATCCATAATGGTTGGTTGCACTGTGCCGTAGTGTCAGAATCTAAAAAGGTTTTCTGTTGCTGTTTTTTACTATATTTCTTTTTGCTTTATCATCTGTGCTTGCTATAAAAAATATGAGGTTGAGCTTTTTCTCATTATGTATTTCATTTCCTTTTTTATTGCAGGTTGCTGAAACGTGCCTTTTTTCCCGAAGCTAACGCTGCTTGGATCTTTATCTAGTGCTGCCTCTCTGTTTTTTCCCCCCCTTTTTTTTAATTTGCCGTTGCTTGCAGGCCAAACTGAAACGGCAACCCACCATCATTATCATCATTTCAGCACTCAATCCTTGAAGCAAAAAAAAAAACCCTCAACTTTTTATTTACCGTCACACCTGTGCCCAACTTTAACATTATTTTATTCATCTCAACGATAAATATTAAACACCACAGATTGAAGAACTGAAATTCTGCCAATTTCTGCTGAGTTTTACACAACCATAATTGGAACCATTAAGTTGAGAGCACAGAATAGTTAACAAACAAAAAGTCGGCTCAGTCTAACTCCAGCTGATTTAAGAAGTGACAAAAAGCCAACATATTGAAAGTTTGATATTTTGCACTTTTAAAGAGCTGGTCTCTAGTCTAGATTTATTTTTAATTTTCTGTTTCTCTGATAGAACGTCTATTTTATGGTTGGATGTTTGTTTCATTCATGTCTCAAAAACAGATACAAATTGACTAAAAGAAAAATATAAAAAAAAAAATAAAAAAGAAACCTTAAGTGCTGACATCTTTTTTAACCAAAGCAGAAAAAAATATTTCTTTTATTCATTTAAACTTGAAATCCACTGTTCCCCAAGCCCCCATTTTTAAGAAGAAAAAGATTGTAGTCACAAACCTTCTACGTGGCCTCAGATATCTATCTTTAACATGGCTGTCAATGTTTCCTTGGTGCGTGACACAAAATGGCTGACGCTGGAAGTCTGTCGGGAATTTCAGAGAGGCACTTGTTCCAGATCTGATGCAGAGTGCAAGTTTGCCCACCCATCACGGAGCTGCCATGTTGAAAATGGACGTGTAATTGCTTGCTTTGACTCGCTGAAGGTAAGAAAACCATTTTCCAATTGTTTTACCTAATTCATGTGCCATAAAAGACGTTTTAGGGGGTTATCCAAATGACTTTTGGATTAGATTTCTTGGAAATGCTCAGTTTTGAGAGCCAGATCTCTTTATCATACAATAAAGTGGAGAAAAAACATTTTTGCTATTTTAAAATCTAAATTCCTTGCAGGTGCAATGGGGCAGATCAAGACTCAACAAAAAATCCCATCTCATTTGGATAACCCCATATATTTTACTAAGGGAAGGGCGGGGCTAACGGGTCAAAGACATTTGCCATAAGTAGTCCAGTCAGACAAGTAGCATTGGGAAGATCTATTAGACAGTTCTAATTTATCTGCCTTTGTGGGGCCAAATAAGGTTAAAAAAGGAAAAAAGACTACAAAAAAAGATAGTTGAGAGTAAAAGTCAAAACATTCCAGGAGTGAAAAAAAGATGACAGGGTTCCAGATTAAAAATTGTAGTTAGTATTTGATCAGGATTAAAGTGGATTTATTCCGTGCACTGGGAGCATCCCAACCTGGGATGGCCAGCTGTGTGAAACCCCCCAGATCACCCAGTGCAACTCACCTCTTCCTGGTCAATAGCCCATGCGTGGGCTCTCATCCAATGAGAGCCATTCGCCGAATGACACAGTCACTGCAAATGGCTCTTATAGGCTTCAATGGGGAGAAAGAGTGGTCGCCTATCTGAATGGCTGGGGAGGGAGTTTGCACAGCCCGAGGATGCAGGGGATGTGACCACTCTTACTCCCCATTTTAAACAATCAGAGCTATTTGCTGAATTACATAGGCGTGGCAAATGGCTCTAATTGGATGTAAGGCTGTGCATGCGCCGTTGGACCAGGGGAGGGTGAGTGAATATCAGCGACCCGGGGCCTTTCACACAGCAGGTCATCACCATTTGGGGTACCCCGCAGACAGGCCATCAGCCGGCACTGGAACCTTTTAGATCTTTTAGATTCCAGGGCCAGACACCCTGTGTTTTGTTCCGCTTTAAGTCTGAGTTTGAGGTACAGGGTTAGGATGTAAGCGTTGGCAACTTGGTAGCAGCAACCATGAGATGTGGCACTACATGCATTTGCACAAATGTAAGTTCAGTATGTAGATTGTGCTTACTGTGAAGAGGACAGTTGGTGTGTTTGCACTCATTCCTCCCATAGTTGTTATTAAGACCTTATAGATTTTGTTTTATCTTTTAGGTTGTTCATATATTTTTAGTAAAATGAACAATTGTGTCTTTTTTCCATCAATGGCTTAGAAAAGTTAAATAACATTGTTTCAAGGGCTTGTAGGTTGTCTGACTGTGGAAACCAGAGCCAGGCGACAAGGGGAGCATCTCACAATGCATGTCACAATTGTACATGTGATTCCCTCTGCCTCTCTTCCTATTTTTTTTAATTGGTATTGAAGTGACAACCAGCACAGCCAATAAGACTGTTTCCATTGTAGTACACCAGGTACAGATGCGGACAGACATGAATAAACCTCAGGCTGTAGTATTTCATTGTGCCATTGTGAAGTTGGAGGATTGTGCTTAAGTATTATCACTGGTGCCCAATAGCGGGTGCTGATAATTGGGAGAGGATATCCACATCTTAGGCAGGTAAAGTAGCTTTCCATCCACTATCCTCTAAACTGGTATAAAGGTCATGGGTCTCCCTACCAGTGCACAAGTGAGTACTAAAAAGTGAGTACCAATTACTTCCCCCTCTCATTCACTTTTAATAAAGAATGAAGTCCAAAATAAATCCAGGGTCTGGCATATTTTCCAGGTATTCCAATGTCTTACCACAAAATTCTGGTATCTACTCTGAATGGCCATGTTGATTGTAGTCTTCCCCTGAGTTTTTGTGCGGCCCTCCTGCCTAGCTGGACATAGAAAAACAACTAAAAAACATTTATACCCCTAAGAAGGGTATTTAAAGAGGATCATTTCAGGTATCGGGGAGTTACGGTAATAACAACTCTCAAACCTGGTTTGCTTGCCCCCCTCCCCCGCCCCTCTGGTTTCACACTATAGAAGTTTTGACCTAGCTGTCCAGTCGCATTCGCTCCGGCATTCCTCAGTCCCATGTCGTCTCTATTGGGCAGCATCATCTTGCATTCCTGACATGCCCGCCCCTTAGATCTCGCGCATGTGCAGTGTCACTGCATAGGCTGTAATGACACTCGGTGCAGAAATGCGCAAAATCTGAGAAGCAGCACGGGACATTTGAAGTGAGGACTGCTAGAGGTAAAGACGACTAAGCCTTCAGCCCTCACTCTGGGATGGTTAAGGGGGAGTGGTGGGTGCAAAGGGGCCAGGAATACTGCTTGATGTCGGTATTTTAGATAATGCCGGCATCCAAAAGGCAGTGAGGGAGTGATGTTTAGAGAGGAACATCAGAAAAGGTCTGATGTTCGTCTTAAATCAAGGTGACATCAGGGCACTACCAAGGAGGCACAATTCTCTGGTTGGAAGATGGGGACCTACCAGTCATCAGATCAAGAATTGTCAATGAGGACACATTTCAAGCAAACCAAAAAAACTATTATCAAGGCAAAAAGACCTGGACTAATACCCCAATCCTTAGATTTATTTTGGATTACCTTAATAAAGTTATAAATAGGGGGAAGTAGTGTTTTCTTTTTCATTTTACTACTTGTGAACTGGTAAGGGGTATTTGGGACCCTATACTAGTATAGAGGCCAAAAGCCTTTTGTCTGGAAGAGAGGGCAGGTATCTAGCTGATATAGTACCAGTGCCATTGTTCTCAGATAGGTGTTTATATTTGGCAAATTGGCAGCATCCCTAGCAGAGCATCAGACCTATGCTGGAGGGCCATAGGCCAGCAGTGGGATTAAAATATGTCGATTCCAGTCCCTTTTTGCTACCCAGCTCTCACTTAATCCTGCTGGACTAAAGAAATGACAGCATTGTCACAATGTCAAGAATGTCTCTTTTTTTAAACCTTCCAGACTCTTCAACACAGTCTCTGCTCTCTATACACACCCATAACCACACACATGTCAATCATGCTGGGAAATGTAAGAGTAAGTAGAGCTATTGGAGCCCAAGAATAAGTTCTGCAAAGTTCTGCAAAGTTTTATTAGAAGTGTAGAGACTCATGGGAGAGAAACTTTAAATGTGGCCATATATTTACAAGGAGGGTAATCTTTCATATTGGAACAACTTATCAGCTGGGTCTCCAAGATGAGGATCAATGTCTGCTGCTCAAAGCCCACACAAGCAGAGAAAGCCATTAGATTAGGGCCAGAGAGGATTATTACACATTCATTATCCTCTGCAGAATTACACATTTTGTAGGCTTCAGAATGAAAAGGTTTTGCTTGGCTCAAGTAACTTAAATCTAAAAGTATAGGAAGTCTTGTTAGAAGACCCATCATGGTCACTTATTTAGCATTTGAGAGTAATTCTATAGATACAATTATTCCCAGCCCTGAGTACATCTATACCACGAAGATATTAAAATGCTAACTATAAAATTACAACCATATGATACTGAGGTTTTCATTCTGGATGCTGAATTCTAGCAAGTACAGTTTACTTTGAATTCAACTAAGCTTTCACGTCTGCTTATATGTGTTGCTGGCTATAGAAATATTTTTCTGACTTCCAGCTAGATTTCAAATAGTCTCATTTAGTGTATATAGCCATTTAATTCTGTAAATAATGACCTTCATTCAATAAGAGTTGAATAAAATTCTCATGGTAGTAAAAAATTCAATTAATGAGAAAAAGCCTGAGAATGTCACTGTTGCTGAATCACCAGCTAGGAAAACAACGAAAGTCAATGGCACTTTTTTACTCCTAAGAAAAGTAGAGAACTTTTTGCTCCTTTCCACACTGTAGTAAAAACTGCTTCATTGTCTTTTTATCTGGTGATTCAGTAGCAATGACATTCTCAGGCTTTTTTCTCATGAATTTACCGTATTTTTCGCCCTATAAGACGCACAAAATTTTCCCCAAAAGTGGGGGTAAAATGTCAGTGCGTCTTATTGGGCAAATGCAAATGCAAAAAAGATATACTTTCATTTACCTCGCGCTGCTGCCCCTGGGACGCCAGCTGATGAAAGAGAGGCGGGCAGGGAGAGGGCAGGGTAACAAAACCCCGCCCACTGTCCCCGCTCCGGCCGCTGCTAGCACCGCTGGTATTTCTTGGGCCGGCATGCGCACAACCGATCCATGCAGCCGGTGGGCGTGGCCTGCGCCTGCGTCCCGGCTGCATGGACCGGGTTTGTTCGCATGCTGGCCCATGAAAAAACAGCGGTGCTAGCAGCGGCCGGAGCAGGGACAATGGGCGGCGTTTAGTTACCCTGCCCTCTCTCCGCCCACCACTCCTTCATCAGCCTTGCGCTGCCGCCCCTGGGACTCCAGCTGATAAGCACCGCTGTTTTTTCATTGGCCAGCGTGCGCACACACCCAGTCCATGCAGCCGGGACACGGGCGCAGGCTACGCCCACCGGCTGCATGGATCGGTTGTGCGCACGCCGGCCCACGAAATACCAAAGGTGCTAGCAGCGACCGGAGCGGGGACAGTCGGCGGGGTTTCGTTACCCTGCCCTCTCCTCGCCCACTGATCCTTCATTGACTGGCGGCCGCAGTGTGAGGCTCATGTAAGTATACCTATGGGGATGGGATAAGGGGAATGCCACACTGCCCGTGGGGAATAGGAGTGTGGGGGGGTGCCACACTGCCTATATGGGGAATGGTATGGGGGCTGCCACACTGCCAATGGGAGGGGGATTGCCACACTGCATATGGGGAATGGGATGGGGGGTGTCACACTACTTATAGGGATGGGATGAGGGAAATGCCACACTGCCTATGGGGAATAGGAGTGGGGGGGGGTGCCACACTGCCTATATGGGGAATGGGAGGGGGAATGCCACACTGCCTATATAGGGAATGGGAGAGGGAATCCCACACTGCCTATGGGAATGGGATGAGAAAATGGCACACTACCTATGGGATTTGCCACAATGCCTGTAATGGGGTGTTTTAGCACAACATTTGGTTTAAAATATTTTTTCTTTTTTTTCCCCCCCTTCAAATACTAGGTGCGTCTTATGGGCAGGTGCATCTTATAGGGCGAAAAATACGGTAATTTTTTACTACCGTGAGATTTTTTTTCAACTCTTATTGAATTGAGGCCTATCTCTTTTCCCACAGTGTGATGCACACACCATATTGCGCTGTAAGTTATCCGCATTCTATTATTTGGCTCATGACTGCTTTAGAAAGTATCACAGAAGATTACAATAGAAACAGTTAAGATAAATGAATTGCTATTTGGCTAAAATAATGTAACACAATGGACCTCTCAGCAGGGAGGGAGAAATAGCTCATCCCGAGGTTTTACCTCCCACCCCAAATTATGACTCTCAGAGCTTTGTTACCACACACATGCCGCTAGGTTTGGGCAGCGGTGTGCCAGGGACCCTGGGGTGTTCTTTTGGTAGGGTGGATGTACATATTCACTCTTCTGTAGAAAGTTACCAGGCCTTGCTGCCTTAAAGTTTCAAAATATTATTTTGAGGACCAGCTTTACCAATACATCCAAATGTATAAGGCCACTTGCAATTTCACTAAAGTTTAATGTCACTCACTGGAGACTCTCACTGACATAGTCAAGCAGTACAAAGGGACACAAATAGCTGGGCTTCCCCAGTTCCTCCACAGCTCATTGTTTATACACCTGGGCCATAGGTGAGGATCCTCGAGCATTAATCCACTCTGGTTCCTGCACAAGTCGTGTCTTCCTCCTGCTCAGCTTAGGCTACTAGTCTATTAATGGCACTTTTCAACTGTAGCTCTGACTCCACAAACAAAACCCACTCCAACTAGGCCAAAGGCCTCATTTTATAAACCCTGTATCTTCCAGCTTATTTGCATAAACCTTGCATGTTGCACAGTGCCTTGCATGGCTAATTCATGTTAGTATCTAAAATTATAATGCTTATAATGCTTACCTGACATGCAGAGGATTCATCCTAGTGTGCTGCTGAATAAAACTTTTGTTGTTGAAATTTGGTGCCTTTCCTGTAGCCTAGAACCTAGATTTTATTTACTTATGACCATCTTTTTTAATTACTGAAAGCCTATGTCTAAATTCCATATGGAATACTGTGTACAGTTTTCAAAATCAAAGCTATATTGCTTGATTGATTATAAAATAAATGTTTCACCTCCTGTTGTGTTGTGCTCTGCGAAGGGAGTGGCAGGGCTGAATGACACAAGCACAATGTATTCTTTGCATTGGAGTGAGCTGAGGCTTGAGAGTGGCAGTGTGGAGTGATCCACTCTAGCTTACCACTAATGGATGGGGCGTCAACCTGACACACGCCTCAGCCTCCTATTTGTGGTCAGGAGGAAGAGGAAATTCCCCTTTCTTTCTGCAACCAGAGAAAAGAGACAGCGCAGGGCCAACACTGCATAAGGTCTGCTGCCAGACAAATACTTTTAAAGTTTGACTAGTCAATACCTATAACTATTTTAGTTAGCAATTGCACAACTCATGCAAGTTACTCATACAATCAAAGATCCTGCTCTGAACCTGCCCCTTACTTTTTAACATTAACCCAGTGGGGATGGACATACTGGCTGGTAGAGCAGGTGGCATGTGTTACAATTTACCATTATGATATTCTAGAAATGTCAGCCTTTATCCCTGCCATTTAGCCTGTCCTACGTCAGTGGAAGGGATCACTCCTTTTACTAAAACACAAAGGGGTCAATTCAGCACTAGGCCGATTTATTAATAGCGCCAGGTAGCGACAGATGAGCGACAGTAGCATGATTTTCACAGCGCCGGCTAGTATTCGCTGTGCTTGGCCGCTGTTCGGTTGTTGACAGCGACTCAGTCGGTGTGCGGTAATGTTGAATACGGGGTTAGGAGTCGCTGTTTGACAGGTTCCGCGCTGTATGGGAGCGCATGACAACGAATGGCCATAGCGAACGGCTCCCAGCATATTCATTAACAAATCACGCTCAAAAAATTCTCGCGCTGTAAAATGCATGTTTAAACCCCAGAGCGCTGGCGGCGATGTGTTAAAAGTAGTTTTTTAACCCCCAAACAACCTTATTTTTGGAAAAAAATAATAAACAAGTTTTTATAAACATTTTGTAATATGAATACATTAATATCAGACCTGTAATATCAATTCTGCACAAATTTTTTTTTTTTTTTTTTTTACCTTAAAAAAAAGATATAACATTGCAGAACCGAATTTTTGACATTTAAAAAAAACAAAAACATTAATATCAATTAATTATGGGAGCGGGCTCGACCGGCCCTGCATTTTATTTACATGTCTTTGGACCTTTGAACATTGGTTGTGAACAACTCTGTTACTATGCAAATTGCTGCGTGTACCTGTGCGGCACAGCTTTGTCAAGCTCTGTAATTTATTGTGCTTCCCTCAATAAAAACGTTTAATTAAAAAAAAAAATATATCAATTAATTATGAATATTTAAAGATTGCTCCATTGAAATGCATTGGAGAGCGCCAGGTAGCGAGAGGTCATACCTGGCGCTGTGATGGGATTAGCAGCGGCGCTGCTAGTCTGCAACATGATGAATCCTGCGCTAGCTGACGCTCTCGCCGGCGCTAGCCTCATTTAGCGTGATAAATGCGTGATTGTGTTCGCAGCCTGGCGTTCTGGAGTCGGTAGCCGCCGATAGCTGGCGCTACCTGGCGCTAGTGAGACACTACCTGGCGTTATCCCTTGATAAATAAGGCCCTTAGTATGTTACTATTAAGGAGAGAAAGCTGTCACTCACTTTTATTGTCTACCTAGGGAAAAAAAAATTCTATTTACAGTACATCTGGTGCTTAAACCGGACCAACACCCATTTTTCCTTTGATGGATGTTGGTCCCTTAGACAGAGAATAAGAACAAGCTCGGCGGGCATTCAGAATGCTAGAGCCCCCAGAACATCCCCCCCCCCCAGAACACCCAATATCCTTACTTTCACTTTGGGAAAGGAGTCCTGTGATTGGCCACCAGCGCGCACGTGGGTGGGGCGTTCCAGTGGCAAGCCTCGAGGACGCGACCATGGCCCATGTGACCGCCATGGCCAATCGTGGGATTCCTTTCCTAGTGCTGACTCGAGGTGAAGGTAAGGATATCAGGTGTTCTGGAAGTGTTATGTTCGGGGGGGGGGGCTCCAGCATTCTGGATGCCCCCCGAGCTTGTTCTTACTCGCTGTCTGCGGGACATTAAAGAAAAAACAGGTGTTGGTCTGGTTTAATCACCCCCAATTAATGTAAAAAGCAGTTTTCGCTCCTAAAAAGTAACGCACCTTTTTCACCTGTGCTAAACCGTTCCCACAATGTGGTGTTTAAAGATGAGCAAGACCCATCCCTTGCATGCCACACTCCCCTCCCACCCTCCCCCGCCGGCTCGGCGGTGGCCTGGTTAAAAAATAAATGGGCTTTTTCACCACTGAGGTCATGCGCACAAGGCACTTTTGAGAATCGCCGATTGATCTCAAGAATTCCATGTGACGGCATACTCAGCAACCTGTTCAATTTGGAGTGCTCGTGCACCCAGCCTATCTGTATGGCAGGGACCGGGAGGGTACTTCGCAGCATGGATGCTGGGGATGCAGCTGCTGGCATTAGCGTGGGGGTTTCACGCGGAGGGGCATCATGATTTAGGATGCCCCAGTGGCAGACTAGCAGCCGACTCTGGAGTCTTTTATATTGCAGGGAGGCTGCGGATGGGTTTTAATCCACTTTAAAGGCCTTTTTTTCTGAGATGCCCTCAAACTGTAATTTTCCCTTCAAAATGACGGAAGCCAAAAGGTTTCATCTTTAAACACAATTAGTATCCTGTGGGTGTGGAGCTGTAAATGTGGCAGCCCAGCTAACAACAACAAAGCCCTTATATAATCCTGCACTCTAAAATGCCAACACGTAGTGTTAAATACTATTTTAACTCTGGTGTTATATGAGCAAACATGGTGTCCTGCCAGAGTTTTGATTGCAAAACTGCACTGTCAAGAGCAGGGACTCTGCCCTTGAGACTACAGAGCTGCACCGGCTTCCATTTCTTACATGAAAAGATTAATATATTTACTTTAGGCTTTGTCGATAACTTATGAACATGAGTGAAATGCTTCATGGGCTAATTTTAACTCAGGAAGGTACAATCTGCTGAATTCTCAGGAATACCAGGGGCTGGTTCAGGGGTGTAGCTAGGGGGGAGCAGGGGGGGGGACTTGCCCTGGGTGCAGCAGGTCAGGGGGACGCCAAACTGGGGGCCTGAGATTAGGTGAGGGGCACCATTTTGAATGGCACCTGGGTGCCAGAAAGCATAGCTACTCCTCTGGGCTGGTTTATCAGTATCCTTACTAAAGGATACACCTATTTTTTGAACCCCATTGGAATTTGCCTGCTACATAGAATTGTAAAAGTACTCTTTCACATTTCCCCAGTGCCAGGGCCAACTTCTATAACCTATAATGGTATGATTCTCTATAGAGAAACTAGGTCTAGGTCTCTAGTTTCTTTTATGGCCTGAATAATAAGGGTAAACCTGTCTCGCTTGGGGACAGAGGCTCAATTCAAACTAAGGTACCCAACCATCACATATAGGTTATAGAGGGGCCTGGTCTCTATACAGCCTATATTGCGTCTGGGCCCTCTGTAACATAAAATGTGATGGATGGGCCCCAGACCCCTAGAGTTTGTCATATTGAACCAGTTCTGCTAGCTCCCAGCTCCGGTCTGTTAGTTTATCCTGAACTGCTACCTGCCATTGACGTGGCTTTTACTGACTATGAAATGGCAACTTCTAGCCATACCTGCTTTCAGTGCCAGGTTACTACCTAACACTTAGGTACAGTTCCTGCAGCCAGACTTGTGCTGCCACCAGGCTAGAATTCATTCTCAATGTTCACACCTAGAGTTCTTCTTAGCACTTTTTGTCCACAGTTAAAATGAAGTAGCAGTTCTTTTATCTGGGCAATCCATAATTGAGATACAGTATTTACAGTCATTCAACAGTCAGAAAAAAATAACACTGCACTCACCTTTTATCCTCCGCACACTCACTGTTAGTCCGGCGCTCTGACACTTACCGGATCACCCGATCCATGTCCTGCACTGCCCACCCTCCGTCTTATTGCTGCCTTATTATTGCTGTTGGCTTTACAGTCCCTTAAAGATCATTTCATAAATCCCCTATCTGCCCATATCCCTGCCCTCACACAAAAATACACTCCTCCAATAATCTATTTGTGTTTTTTTTCTTGTGTAATTTCATCCCATACACCGCTCCAAGATTTATCCATTCTATAGAAAGCCAATCTATGGAACTTACTTTTTCCTTGAAGCAGACTTTCTCGCACATGTAATATTTAATATCCCCCCCCCCAAAAAAAAATTAAAAACGTGATGGGTTAACACTGGGTCGGTTTGAACCAATATCGCTATCGCATTTGTGGTTACGTTATTCCAAGTACAGCACGTCCTGTTCCAGAATATTCCTTACACATGGGTTATACATCCACAAGATGGCGCTGGACTGCAGAAAAAACTTGTGGCCACTCCCGGCCCCTTAAATAGCCAGGAACCTCCCACCAATTCCCAGTTCTTATCTGCAATCTGGGCTGCGAAGATGGCTCTCTATACTGCGCAAGTGAGCGGGGCTTATCAGCCTGCGGCCCTGCAGGACTATTCCCACCCGTTTCCGGAGCCATTGCCTCCCAGCCTTGGCTGACTGGTTCGGGTGAAGGTAGGACAGCACTAGGGTCAGGTGCTGAGGAGCGCTGCTCCTACCGCAATCCCTGCACTGACATGGGTAGACGGTATAGGCTTATGGTGAGCCTTGCGGGATGCCCCTTCCTGCATTCTGGGTCTTCCTTACCCAATCCCCCCCTCCCTCCTTCTTCACTTTATTATTGTGTGGCAGTGTTTTTACTTAATACGCTCGCCGCTGCGCCGCTTGTACATGCGCCGTCATTGGACAGCGAGATCACGTGGGGCGCGTTTTGTGCTCTTACAAAGCGGATGACGCTTTGGCGTCACATCTCTGAGGCCCGCCCCTCGAGGTCTGTGCGGGCATTATTTTACTTCTCTTCCTCCTTTGTTCGTGCTGTGTGCGCTGCTGCTCCTTTACCAGTGCGGTCCGTGAGTGTCCCTGCGGTGTGTTTTTTCCTTCTGCTTCTCACTTGTAAATGCTTATGGGAATGTCTTTTATGTCTTTCAGGTGGGATAAACGTCACTGTGGTTTCTCCCGGCCCTCTTCCCTTTGATAATTTCCCACCTCCCTAGCGGGTCTTTGGGGCATCCCGGGTGGCTATCACTAGCCTTAACCCTATATTGGCCTGTTGTGCCACTCAAATCACCATATGGAGGCTTCTCGGGATAATGTGCCTGGGGTTCCTTCGGTACAGGCCCGGCTGTGTGTTGCGTGTGGGGTTTCCCCTGTGAGTGACGATGTCAGGGTATGTGTAAACTGTGCCCAGTAGGCACTGTAGTCCGGGCTGTCTGTTGCGGGCCCCGGTGCTGCGCCCCTTTTGGCTTCGCCTACCCCCCCACGCTTACATCTGACTCCCAGTGAAGGGGACTCTCAATCTGATTTGGCTGCACAGGTGGCCAGCATTAGCAAAAACATATTGCTGGGTCAGCCCTGCATAAGGCTTCTGCTAAGAAGCGGCATTTATTTCCCGCTGCTTCCCTCTTTCCTGTAGAGGATGAGGGACCTTACTCACTTTCTGGCCCTTACCCCCTCGAGGAGGGGGAACTGTTTTCTGATTCAGAATCCTCTGAGGAACAACCTAAGATCTATGGTGGTACCGGGTCTCCTTTTGGGGAAGACCCATGGTCCTCAGATGATACTGACAGGTTGTTGAGTCACATATTTGAAGTGCTTTGTATTTCTCCTCCGGCAGTGGCTCTGCAGCGGCAGGGTGAGCTTTTTGATATGCTTAAGCCACACTTGAAGTTCCCTGAGCAGACTCACTTTAATAATCTAGTGCTCAAGGAATGGGAACGGCCTAGTAAGATACCTGGGGTGCCCAAGAGTTGGGACAAAAGGTATCCCTTTCCTGCTGATGTGATTAAACGTTGGTCTTGTCCTCCTGAGGTGGACGCGCCCGTTCTAGGGTTGTCAAATACATCTGTCATGCATTCTCCTGACACTACTACCCTGCGGGATGGTGAGGACCGGCGCATGGACCAGCTGTCCTGTCATGCTTTTGCCTGTGTGGGGGCTGTGCCTCTGCCATAACGGCTATTGCTATTAAAGGGCTGCTTAAGTGTCTCATAGATGGGGCCTCTGATGACGTGGGAGGTGAAGACTATAGATCGCTCCTGCTTTGCTATGAATTTGTTGCATATATCCTCTCTGCCATGGATGATGTGATTAGAATGTGTGGAAGGACATCTGCCCTTTTGGTGGCTATACGCCACTCTGTCTGGCTGCGTCAGTGGGTAGCTGATAATGCTGCTAAGAAGGCTCTCACTGGGTTCCCCTTTAAGGGGTTGCGCCTCTTTGGTGAACGCTTGGACTTGTTTGCCAGGGGCGGTAGGTTACCTCAACACAGGAGGCCTTCTCGGCCCTTTCGGGGGTCTGGTGCCTCTTTCCACTCCTTTCGGCCTTCCAGGGCTGGTCGAGGAGTTTCCTTTGTTGGAGCACGCGGAGACTATTTGGGCAGGGGCAGGGGCCGTGGCCGCCCCGGCCTCTCCTGGGGTCCCAAGCCCAAATCCTCCCCCAAGCCTCCCCAGGCATGAAGAGGCGCCCTCACCCATCCGGGTGGGGGGACCGCTTCGGCTCTTTGCTCACGTCTGGAGGCGACGTGTAGCAGACAGGTGGATCCGGGAGGTGGTTTCCTCCAGTTACAAAATAGAGTTTGCAGCCTGGCCGCCCCCAAGATTCATCAGATCCCGGATGGCTCAAAACCCTATGTCAGCTCAGGGTCTGTGCCTTGCTGTCCAAAACCTTCTGGAGTTGGGGGTCCTCTGCCCGGTGCCTTTCTGGGAATCTCTTCACGGTCCCCAAAAAGGACGGGTCCTTCAGGCCCATCCTGGATTTAAAGTGCCTCAACAAGTTTGTCATATTCAAGCATTTTCGCATGGAAACCCTGCATTCAGCAGTCAATTCACTGCGCCCAGGCGATTTCATGACTTCTGTTGACATCAAGGACGCTTACCTTCATGTACCAATCTTTCCAGGTCATCAGGTTCGCTCTGGAGGATCAGCACTACCAATTTGTGGCCTTGCCTTTCGGTATCACCTCGGCTCCCAGGGTATTCACCAAGGTGCTGGCGGGCGTGATGGCCCTGCTGAGATCTCAGGGCATTCTCATCCTTCCTTATCTGGACGACATTCTCATCACATCTCAGTCCTTCCATCAGGCCGAGCTGGATACCCAGATGGTGGTGTCCACACTAGAGTCATTCGCCTGGGTAATCAACCATCCCAAGTCTTCCCTGTCCCCGTCACTGGTGAGGTCCTTTCTGGGCATGACTCTGGATACATCTCAGGTCAAGGTTTTTCTCCCTCAGCAGAAGGTGGAGAGTGTTCAAGCTCAGGCCCAGTTTCTGCTGTCTTGTCCTCATCCCTCCATCCGGCAGGGGATGCAGCTGGTGGGACTGATGGTGTCTTGCTTCGAGGCGGTACCCTATGCTCAGTTTCACATGAGACCTCTTCAACTACACCTTTTGTCAGTGTGGGATCGGGACCCTGGGTCCCTGGATCAGGTGTTTGTTCTGTCCCCTCTGGCCAGGCGGTCTCTCTTGTGGTGGCTGGACTCAAGGAACCTCTTGGTGGGCAGGACCTTTCTGTCCCCTTGCTGGGAGACTGTCACCACGAATGCCAGTCTGACAGGCTGGGGAGGCTTCTGGAAGTCTTTGAAATTCCAGGGTCAGTGGGGCCCTCAGGAGGCTCATACCCCTATCAACATCCTGGAACTGAGGGCGATAAGGTTGGTTCTCGCCCAATTGACTCCACATCTTCAGAGTCGGGCTGTTCAGATCCGCTCGGACAACCAGGCGGTGGTTGCCTACATCAATCGTCAGGGAGGGACCCAGAGCAAGAGGGCCCTCAAGATAGTGTCCCTGATACTGTCTTGGGCGGAGGAGAGTGTTCCCTGCATCTCAGCTGTGTACATCCCGGGGGTGGAGAATCTGGAGGCAGACTCTCTGAGCAGGGGGACTTCTCGTCTGGGAGAATGGTCCCTCAGCAGCAAGGTGTTTCGCTCCCTGTGCCCCCGCTGGGGTCAGCCGGATGTGGATCTGTTTGCGTCCCGTCACAATCACAAGCTTCCAGACTTTGTCACAGGACCCTCTGGCCTTGGCCATGGATGCATTAGCAATGTCTTGGAAGAGTTTTCAGCTCCTCTATGTATTCCCTCCGTTTCCTCTGCTGCGCAAGATAGCCCAGGAAGGGGTGGCAACCATTCTGGTGGCCCCCTGTTGGCCAAGAAGGGTGTGGTTCACAGACGTCATGCAGTTGGCAGTAGATCAGTTTGCCCTGCCCTAGGATCCAGACCTGCTCCCTCAGGGACAGCTACGCCATCCCAATTTACAAACGCTGGCTTTAACGGCCTGGCTGCTGAAACCTCCATCTTGATGGAGAAGGGGCTGCCTGCTTCTGTAGTTGATACCATGATTAGGGCTAGAAAGAAGTCCTCATCCTTTATCTACTATAGGGCATGTCATGCTTTCATTGCCTGGTGTGAGTCCCTTCCCTGTCAGGTGTTTTCTGTTCCCAGGATCCTGGAATTCCTGCAACATGGTTTGGACTTGGGTCTTCAACTTAGCACCCTCAAAGGTCATGTTTCAGCCTTGGCTGTTTTCTTCCAAAGATCCTTTGCCAACCATCGGTTGGTTAAGACCTTCTTCCAGGGGGTTACTCTGCGTAAGACCCCTTTGTCTATCTTGACGCTTAAGGTAGCATTTTTGGTGGCTATCACTTCTGTTAGGCGTGTTTATGAGTTGGCGGCGCTTTCCATCAAACCTCCTTATTTTGAGAGACACCAGGACAAGGTGGTGTTTCGGTTTAAGCCAGATTTTCTGCCTAAGGTTGTGTCTGCTTTTCACCTCAATCAGGACATTGTCTTGCCTTCTCTGTGTCCTAATCCTAGTAACCCTAAGGAGAGGGTCTTACATTCTCTGGATGTGGTTAGGACTTTGAAGTTTTATTTGGTAGCTACTGAATCCTTCAGGAAGACTGATGCTCTTTTTGTTCTCTCTTCTGGACCTAGGAAGGGTTTGCCTCTGGCTAAATCCACTATCAGCAAGTGGATTCGTCAGGCGGTGGTGCAAGCCTATTCTGCTAAGGGGAAGGAGCCTCCCTTCCGCCTTACTGCTCATTCTACTCGTGCTATTGGTGCTTCTTGGGCTTTTCAGCACCAAGCTTTTGTTGAACAAGTTTGCAAGCCACTACTTGGTCTTTTGTTCATACCTTTTCTAAGTTTTACAAGGTTGATGTTAGGGCCTCAGCGGATGCTGCTTTTGGCCGCAAAGTTTTGCAGGCGGCAGTGGTTTAAACTGCCCGCTGTTACTTTTGGGGATCCCACCCTATCTTACGGACACTGCTATTGGATGTCCCATGTGTAAGGAATATTCTGGAACAGGACGTGCTGTATACTTGGAATAATACAATTCTGTGAGTACTCACCTGTAGAATTGGTATTATAAGTATACAGCACGTCCTGTTCCACCCCGCCCTTGTTAGCATTACTTTTGGTTACCTCTGTATGGTGATTGTTCATTTTGTGTTTATTATTCTCCCGGCTTCTTGACTAACTGCTTTTCAACACTGGGAATTAGTGGGAGGTTCCTGGCTATTTAAGGGGCCGGGAGTGACCACAAGTTTTTTTCTGCAGTCCAGCACCATCTTGTGGATGTATAACCCATGTGTAAGGAATATTCTGGAACAGGACGTGCTGTATACTTATAATACCAATTCTACAGGTGAGTACTCACAGAATTGTATTTTTGCTGCATTCGGGTAGCAATTTGTGTTTGGACTGGAATCACAAACACTTTTTTCGAAAAACGCTGCAGCAAGGCTTTTTGTGATTGTGGCGAAAAGGAAATCTACCATGGGCAGATTTTTACTGGCGATTGCAGGGTGAAACACCTTAGTGTAAACAGAACCTTAAAGTTGACACCCAGGGGGATTGGATTCCTGAGCCAATACAATCCCTCCCTGCGGGGCATCCAACATCGGGATGCCCCGCTGTGTGAAACCCCCCAGGACGCCCCATTCACCTTACCTGCATCCCGATCCAACAGCGCATGCGCAGGCCGCGGCCGCATCTCACGCTACTCTCTAGCAGGGCGCGTGCCCGCGCCGCCCATTTGTGAATGCCTGGCGCGGGCGCGCTCCCTGTTAGAGGGAAGTGCGAGATGCGGCCGCCAGCGTGCTCGGAACCGCTGTGGTTGTAAGTCGCTTGGACGCGCATACCACAGCGGCTCCGAGTGCACTGATTGGACGAGTGGCCGCACATGCTCTGTAGGAGCGGGATGAGGTCAGTTTAATTGGGCGTTCTGGGGGTTTCACGCAGCGGGCCGATCGGGGTGCCCCGCGGAAGTGGACCAAAATCCAGGATAGTGAAAATCCTGGGTGTTGGTCCACTTTAAAGGGACAGTCCAGTCTAAATAACTTCACGGGAGCAGCCATGTCGAAATACTGTGGCATGCCACCCTATTCTATTAAGATTTATGAGACAAAGCACTGCCCCCTCCCTTCTCCTCTCAATTGAAGTTTATGGGGCACCATGCCACAGTAATCCCATCATGGCTGCTCCCATGAACCACAAGAGTTTTTTAGACTGTACCTTTAACCGCCTACAATATCCTGCTTACGAAGGTCCTAATTTCCCAACCCGCACTTCCCCTCCTCTTTAGCTATTGTACCTAGTGTTTCTTATAATCAAGCTATTTTATTATAAGCTTGCTTGTCCTTTTTTGGAACACTTTGGAAAGAAATCATTTTGTAGTTTTTGTAGCTTTAATTTATTCTACATTATTTGATAAATCATGAGCTCTTCCATTTAAAAATCAATGTGTCTGCTGCCTAAGATGCCATTGTTTTAGATATTGCCATCTCTCAATCATCTGTAACCTTTCAGGCTATTTTTTTTATTTTGAGGCTGATGGAAGCTGTGCTGTTTTCAGTGCTTCATGAACCTTATAGCCCTGATGATCATGATCTGACCTGAGTACTGACCTGAAGAGGATAATAGAGCCATACTTGTCCTGATCACAGTTAATCACCTGTATTGGTGACATTCAGAAAAAAAACAGGCATATGCAGTTACTGTGAATATGAAGCACCGGCAGGCAGGGGAGGCAGCTGCTACCAGGCCTAGAGCAGAAGGAGGCCCTGTGCAAGCTGCTTTCTCATTGCGTAGTATCGCATACTTTGGTGGGCCTCTGTCAGTGGCAGACTAATGCTGCCCAAGCCAGCTGGGCCGGGCAAAAGCAGCAGGGCCAGGATTGATGATAGTGAGGCCCACTGGCCATCAGTGGCCCAGGTTGGCAGCCTTTCTGCTTCCTGAGGTGAATTAAAGAAAGGCGCCCCACACCTTATCAAATAGTAGACTACCTGTATATATAACATGATTGAACGCTGTCATGTTATTTTTAAATATATTTAATCATTGGTGTCTCAGCTGTTCCTAACCCCAATGAACCACCAATGAACTAGTAAAATGTAAAATGAATGTGAAGCTGCACTTCTGCGTTTTGGTTGGCCAGAGGTATACAGCTGTGTACAAAGCTCAGCCAGGGCGCCATATACATAAATAAACTCTTTGGTCTGGCCATACTCACCTAAAGGCCACAACACAGAAGTGCGTCTCCCATTTCTTCCAGTGAAGAGAGTGCAAGGTAAATTAAGCAAGGAGCCTCCTGACCTCTGGCAACCCCTTGATTTGGAGTCTGTGGGGAAGTGGATTTTCTCTTTATATATTGCTGTTATATATTATAATAAAAACTTAATGTGCATTGTTATTTCTCCATTATTAATACGTTCATTAGGAGCAGGTACGGCTTTTAATTCTAGTCTACAAATACATTACAATGGGGTGATATTGGCGTGCTGGGCCCCATCAGAGCAGTGCCCCATATAGGAGTCATGTCACCTAAGATATGACTTAAGAAATGATAGGTGCTCGCATGAAGTTCTATAGCTAATATTATAGGGGTCATTTACAGCTATGTACAAAGCTCAGTCAGGGCACCCATATACATAAATGAACCCTTCGGTCTGGCCATACTCTCACCTACAGGCCAGAACGCAGAAGTGCGGCTCCCATCTCTTCTAGTGAAGAGAGTGCAAGGTAAAGTAAGCAAGGAGCCTCATGACCTCTGGCAATCCCTTGATTCAGGGTCTGTGGGAAAGTCCACAAAAGTGGATTTTCTCTTTATATATTGCTGTTATATATTATAATAAAAACTTTATGTGCATTGTTATTTCTCCATTACTAATACGTTCAATAGGAGCAAGTACGGTTTTTAATACTAGTCTAAAAATACAATATCACATGGGGTGATATTGGCGTTGTCATGTCGCCTAAAATGACTTTAGAAATGATAGGTGCTCGCATGACATTCTATAGCTAATATTACAGGGGTCATTTACAAAACGATTTGCCGGCCATTTTCACAGCCATCTTCTGGCCATTCGCTCTTTTCCGCATTTACGACTCACACTGCCGTTTGTTTGTCCACGGTTTCGATACCCAGTATGTGAAAAACAACAAATGATAATGTTTTTACATTACTTTAATATTTTCAATTAAACTTTTTTCTTCAGTTTTTTAAACAACCCAAACACTCCAAAGATACCCCCATATATATTCTGAGACCCCTCTGATGCTCACATATGCTATAAAGGTGTGTTTTCAGCAAGATTTCATGTTTTTCTAAGAGAACTCTGCCACAGCATTTCCCTGGCATGTCGCCACAATTCTCCAAACCACTTTTCGCCAGCAAATTGCAGCACAAACACAGCAAAATACATGACGTAAGTTTGTGTTCACTGGTGGTCGCTGCTGTATTCGCCTTTGCTCACACGCATGGAGAAAGCAGGGAAGGCGAAAGTCGCACAAATTAGCGCACTTTGTAAATCACCCCCTAATGCAGCATGGCAGTGTTCTTTTGGATTGAACACTGGTTTGGATTGAACACTGGTTAGGTGGGGATGACTATGGACCCTGAAGCCCTCACGCCTGCCAAGACCTGTACCAGAGCAATAACTGTGGTTACTGACAGCTGTCTGGCTCCATATCCTGTGCTCCCCATTGGTTAAAATACTTGGAGGCCGATTCATTAATAGCGGCAGGTAGCAACAGTTGAGCGACTGTAGCGGCATTTTCAGAGCGCCTGCTAGTAGTCGCTGTGCTTGGCCGTTGTTCGGTAGTTGATAGCAACTCAGTCGGTTTGCCGTAATGTTGAATATTGGGTGAGGATTCGCTATTTGACAGGTTCCGCGCTGTATGGGAGCACTGGCCCTAGCGACCGGCTCCCACCATATTCATTAAAAAATCACGCTCAAAAAATTCCCGCGCTGTAAAATGCATGTTTAAACCCCAGAGCGCTGGCGGCGATGGGTTAAAAGTAGTTTTTTAAATAATTTAGTAATATGAATACATTAATATCAGACCTGTAATATGAATTCTGTACAATTTATTTTTTTTATTTTTTTTCCCTTAAAAAATGATCTAAAATGGCAGAAGTGGTCACAGAATTTTTCACATAAAAAAAAAAAAATTAAGAACAATTAATTATGAATATTTAAAGATTGTTCCATTGAAATGCATTGGAGAGCGGCAGGTAGCGAGAGGTCATACCTGTCGCTGTTCAAGGTCGGACGCTGGCGCTGTGGGCTGAGGCTGGAATAATGATGAATGAGTCGCTATATGGCGCTATCTCAGTCGCTAAGCAGGATTGGCTTGATAAATGTGTGATTGTGGTGGGGAGCCAGCGTTCTCGTGGCGGGGCCCGTCATTACCGGCCACTCACCAGTCGCTACCTGTCGCTATTCCTTCATAAATAAGGGCCTAAGTTCATTAAAGCAAGACCATGTACCTGTGCATTATTATTACTATTGTCTCTGTTTTATCCAAAAATAAAAACAATATATGTCCCCTGCTTTTGGTGGCCACAAGCATTGGACCCTGGGAGATGTAAAATAGTTCTAACTTTCAGCTGACCCTTATGTATCTATGCATTGCAGCACTTTGTACTTAGGGCCTTATTCACGAAGGGATAGCGTCAGGTAGTGCCTTGTAAATGACAGGTAGGGACAGGTAGCGGCAGGTGAACGCCGGACATGGCACGCAATTACACATTTATCAAGCAGAATCTGTTGAGCGACTGGAACAACGCCATGTAGCGTATGATTCATCGTTATCCCAGCCTCAGCGTACAGAGCCGGCGTTCAGCCTTGCAGAGCGCCACGTCTTACCTCTCGCTACCTGGCGCTCTCCCATACATTTCAATGGACGTTCTTTTACTTCTCTTTAAACAGGGGTTTTCTATTTATTTATTTATTGTTTTTAATCTCAAATAATGTTGTGACCTCTCCTGGCCTTGAAAAGGCCATTTTTTCCAAATGTTTTCATTTTTTATATATTTATGCAGAATTGACATTACAGGTCTGGCATTAATGTGTTTATGTCACAATGTTATAACAATGTAATTCCATATGTTTTTGCTTTGTTACTGGTGGCTACTACTAATCACACAGCCTCCGGCGCTCTCGGCTACAGCGAAGCATTTTTGAGCGCCGGTGGTGTGTGAGGCTTTTTTTTGATGAATATGGTGTGAGTCGGTAGCACTGACCAGTCGCTACCATTTGCTCCCATACAGCGCTGTACTGCTCATATAGAAACTCCCCACAACGTATTAATCAATGCTGCACAGAGACTGAGTCGCTCTGAACTAGCGAACCACGGCCGAGCACAGCGACTACTAGCGGGCGCTCTGAAATGCCTGCTACAGACGCTCATCTGTCGCTACCTGCCGCTAATAATGAATCAGCCTGCCCTTTAGCTGGTTAATACAATGGGGCTGGCTGGAGCATCATGGGAATGCAGGTGGTCATGCTTTATTGTACAAGCTTTTCAGAAGACACCATAAATGTTTAGCTACAAAGTATGCACTTTACATGACTGTGCTAGCGTTCCATACGTCTTCAGCTAACACAAACCCACCCACACTCCCAAAATAAAGGAGCCAAACAACCACTTCTTCGGAATTGATGGAATTTTAATTGGCCACAGCCTCAACATAAAACAATAACAGATAACAATTAACGATGCACTCCCGATCTCCCCGATCCAGGTCTGAGATTCCACCATACCCTACCTACCAACAGAAGGGGAGGGGAGGCTCACCAACCTCCCGGAATCTGCAACAGAAGCCAATTCGTGAGCCTGGCCGCATCCCTCCTAGGCCTGGTAGCTCAACGGGGCTAACTGCCAAGATCCACCTTAACCCCTTCCCTTAGTCCCTCCCCTCCCCTTAACTCAGTCACCTATCCTCCTGGCCCGTTTCCGCCGAAACAGCCGCTTCCTTGTAACCTACCCCCACTTTCCGTGCCATCTCAGACCCGAACCGAGCAGAGGAGACCGCCAAAGCTGTGACAAATAAATAAAACAGTAACAATGAATTTACAACAATCCCCCGATACAAACGCATTGACACATATGCCCGATAAATTCCCCACAAATTATACATACAATCCCACTACTCGTACCCTGTTAACTGAACAAATGTCAATAAATATATATAAATCTTCTTTATTCTTATCTTCATTCATTTTTGTTTTTTTTTTGTTTTTTTTAATCATATATATTAAAGCGTATATATAATTATTATTATATTTTTTTTTTTTTTTATAAATATATATATATATATATGTACATACATACAACATAATACAACCTGTCCCAACCCAACTGCCCCAAAAACCAACCGCTACTGCTGTGACCAATCGACCATTCCATCACCCCCAATAAAGGGCGGGCGGGTGGGAAAGCACGTTCCAGCGAAGAGATCAGGGGCCAAAGAGGAAGAGGAGGGGGGGACCCGACCCTATATACTCCCCCCCCCCCCCTCCCCTGAGGTCACTTCCCCTGATCTCATCCCCCAATCCCATGGCTGGTCAGCTTCCAACAGGAAGCGCAGGCCAGTCATGGGGCTGCCAGCCCTAAAAGGGCCGGCGCCCTTCTTGACTGTGCTAGCGTTCCATACGTCTTCAGCTAACACAAACCCACCCACACTCCCAAAATAAAGGAGCCAAACAACCACTTCTTCGGAATTGATGGAATTTTAATTGGCCACAGCCTCAACATAAAACAATAACAGATAACAATTAACGATGCACTCCCGATCTCCCCGATCCAGGTCTGAGATTCCACCATACCCTACCTACCAACAGAAGGGGAGGGGAGGCTCACCAACCTCCCGGAATCTGCAACAGAAGCCAATTCGTGAGCCTGGCCGCATCCCTCCTAGGCCTGGTAGCTCAACGGGGCTAACTGCCAAGATCCACCTTAACCCCTTCCCTTAGTCCCTCCCCTCCCCTTAACTCAGTCACCTATCCTCCTGGCCCGTTTCCGCCGAAACAGCCGCTTCCTTGTAACCTACCCCCACTTTCCGTGCCATCTCAGACCCGAACCGAGCAGAGGAGACCGCCAAAGCTGGACGGCACTGAAACCTTAGCGCCGCCCAGCCCGCCACCTCTCCACTGCCAATTCAATTTGCTCCTTAAGGAGGAGATTAAATAAATCTAGCCCCAACCCGTTTAGATGCACCCCATCGGCCCTGTAGAAACCCCTGATTCCTTCCACCTCCACGTGGCGTGCACTCAGCCCTCCGTTCAACCTAACGAACCGGGCAATTGCCCTATTCACCTTAATACGCACCCGTTCTATCGCTCCTGGATCCCGCGCATGCCTCCACTCGTACCGAGGAACTATCTCAGACCAAACCAACACTACCCCGTGAAATTCCCCTAGAAAAAACAAGAGGTCCCTAGTGATCGATTTGATCAGCTGCCTCATCGGCACCCGGCCCAAATCGTTCCCCCCCGCGTGACACACCAACACCCCTGGAGGACCCCACTTCATTGCCGACTTCAAGACGTGCTCTCTCATGTCCCGCCACTTCAATCCCCTGATGCCGGCCCACACCAGCTTCGCTCGATCCCCCGAAATGCCGAGCTGCTCGCCGCTCCTTCTCACCGCCGCTCTCCGCGCCGCCCAAAAAACAAATGAGTGGCCGACCACCAACACCGAGCACGCCGAGTCTAAAAGAAAATAACATTAGTAACGGTACCGACACTTCCCCCCCCCACCATGCTGTTACACCCGCTCAATTCTCCCTGGACGAATATAAGATATAAACCTTTTTGACTCCCATCTCCCCAGCTTTTTAACCAGGTCCACCGGCAAACCCAATCTCGCCGCCTCCGTCGCCGCTCCTATGCGAAAAGAGTGAGTCCCATACTCCCTGCTAGACAGCCCCATCGCCGCTAAGCATTTCCGAAACACAGCCAAGAACTGGAAGCGCGACAAAAAGGTCCCATCCTCGTGCATGAACAATGGCCCCCCTGTAAGGGGCCTAACACCCAGAAACCCCCTTAGCGCGAGAACCGGACATGACACATTCGGCCCCAGTTGACCCAAAAATATACTCACCCCTCTACCTTCCTGGTCCGTCTTCGACACGCGAATCCGTATCCAAACCCCTTCCCCCGAAAAAAACACATCATCCACCTGGAGGCCACCTGGCTCTCGCTTGTTCCGGCTAACTAGTTCCCCCACCCGTAATGCCCCGAAAAACGCCACCGAAAATGCTGCTTGAAAGAGCCGTACCTCAAATTCCGACGAACAAACCTGAGTAAGCCGACCCATGACCCCTTGTAAAATCTCCCAGGAAACCGGACGCCTCGTATCCACTGTCTTATGCTCCCTGCGCCACCCCTTCAGAGCCTGCCTCACCCAAAACACTTTTGTGAAATCTTTCCATCCCGCCAACTTACACAAAAAGGCAAGGGCCGCCAGATTTTTGTCTATTACCGACGGGGACTCCCCCCCTGCTAATAGCTCCCCCACATACCAGACAAACAGGTCCTGCCTCTCTCCTTCCACGAGCGGAACACCAAACTCCCTCTCCAGCTCGAACCAGCGTCTCCACACCTTCGAGTAGCCCCCCCACGTAGAAGGCGCAACCGACCTCTGAATTAGCTCGAACCACCGGCTCAAACGATCTCCCTCAACCACTCCGGGCACACTTCGCCGACCGCGTTCGCCTTGGGCGCCAAGCTCCGAAACCGATCCCACTGCAAACGAGAAAGAGCATCAGCCACCCCGTTCTCAACCCCCGGCACATGAACCGCCCTAAACCATACGTTACACCGCAGGCATGCCAGTACCAACTGGCGCAACAATGCGACGACTGGGGGGGATGATGACGTTTGAGAATTGACCGCCGCCACTACCGCCGTGTTATCTGATCGGAAACACACCGCCTTGTTCCTTAAAGACTCCCCCCATAAGACCATCGCCACCACCAACGGGAACAACTCCAAAAAGGCCAGATTCCTGATCAGCTCCGACTCCGCCCACCTCCTCGGCCACGATCCAGCACACCACCTCCCCTTCAAATACGCTCCAAAACCTGCTGAACCAGCCGCATCCGTAAATAATTCCACCTCATCGTTCGATCTCATGGGATCCAACCAGTACCCCAGGCCATTGAACGATTTCAGGAAGGAAACCCACATCCTCACATCCTCCTTCAGCTCCGCCGTAAGACGAACAAAGTGATGTGGCTCCTTGATCCCAACTGTCGCCAACGACAACCGGCGCATAAAAACCCGCCCCATCGGCAACACCCTGCAGGCAAAATTCAGCTTACCCAGCACCGACTGTAGCTGCTTCAGCCGAATCTTTCTAAGCCCAAGAATCCCTTCCAGCCCCGTTTCCAAATCCCGCACCTTGTCCGCCGGCAACCTGCAAACCCCTTCCACCGTGTCGATCTCGATCCCGAGAAACTTGATGGAAGTCGCCGGGCCCTCAGTTTTGTCGTGCGCCACCGGCACTCCAAACGCCCGAAACACCTCCAGCATGCATGCCAGGATGAGCTCGCACTCCCTCGATTCCGCTGCCCCCACGCAAAGAAAATCGTCCAAATAATGTGTTATGGACGCCCCCCCGGCCTTTTCCTTCACCACCCACTCCAAAAACGAGCTGAATGCCTCGAAGTATGAACATGAAATTGAACATCCCATCGGGAGACAGCGGTCCACATAATACCCCCCCTCAAAGAAACACCCCAATAAGTAGACACTCTCCGGATGAACCGGTAGCAACCTAAACGCCGCTTCAATATCCGTCTTGGCCATGAGTGCCCCCGGGCCCGCTTCCCGCACCATTGCCAATGCGAAGTCGAATGACGTGTACGCCACTGACGACAACTCCCGGTCGATGCCATCGTTGACAGATCCCCCCTTTGGAAAGGACAAGTGGTGAATCAGGCGAAACTTCCCCTTTTCCTTTTTTGGCACTACGCCCAACGGGGACACCACTAATCCCTCCACTGGTGGATAGGTAAACGGCCCCGACATCCGACCCAGTAATACTTCCCTTCCCAACTTCTGCCTCACCACCTCCGGGTGTAGCCTGGCTGACTTCAAATTTTTTACCACCCCCCCTTCCCCGGGGGGTGCCTGACATGGGATCCTAAAGCCTTCCTTAAACCCCTCTGCCAGCAACTGTGCGGCCCGCCGATCCGGATACCTATTTAGCCACGGGAGCATCGCCTCTCCTTTCACCGGCGTTATCCCTCTTGGCAGGACCTTCTGCGAACCTCCTGAACCCCCCCCGTCCTCTCTTAAAACAGCGCCCAACGGAGTGATTCCCCCCGCAGGCCGAGCATTCGTGCCGGAATTTACATCCTGCACCGAATTTACATTGGGAATCATTAAACGCCCAGCACACTCCTTTCCTTGTTCCCTCCGCCACCCCTGGAGTGGACGAGGTGGCGCCCCCCTGAAAGGGCGACGAGCTGGCCGCTGTAGAATACACCCCCCCCCGAGAGTTCATAACCCGTAACCACAGCCCGATGTCCCTATGGTCCCAACCTAGCTCGGCACACACCGACATCCGCTGCCGGAATTGCTCGTCATACCTCAGCCATGCCATCCCCCCATAAACCCGGTGTGCCTCCCATATGTTGTCTAGGTAACAGAACAGGGGAGAACAATTTTCCGGGTTCCTTTCCCCTACTACACTCGCCAAGATCGCAAAAGCCTGTAGCCAGTTCCCGAACGTCCTCGGGATCAACCTAAAAGCCCTCCTATCCTCGTCCTCCTCCTTAAAATGCTCCCTTCCCCTCCCCCATCTGTCAGATCCAAAACGTTCCAGAGGGAGCAGTGTAAAAATATCTACGTACTCCCGCCTCCAAATCTTCTCCTTAACTTCCTGCTTCAGGTGGCCCCCCAACGGGCCCTCAAAACAAATGTACGAGTGCCCCTTAGCCTGATCTGAAACTGATGCCCCCCTTTTTTCCGTCTCTGGACCAGGCCCCTTATCCACCCCCACGTCAGGATCCGCCGACGCTACCCCTGTCTGCACCACCGCCGTTCTACAACCCCCAACCATCCCCCTGGGCACTCCCCCCCTTGCTGACGCCGGGTCCCACACCCCCCTCGGGTCCACCGCCGACTCTGACCCCGTAGCCTCCCATCTATCCAATAACTCCCGCATACCCGTTATAAAACCCCCCAACCCACCGGAGCCACTTCCCCCGGCGAGCCCCTCACACCCCGAGTGCGACACGTTGTTGGATACGCCGATCTGAAGAAGCTCACCTTGATGAATAACCCCGCCGCTCGGGATGCCCTCCCCACGACCGTCGTCCAGAGATCCGGAGCCCGATTGACCCCGGATCCCGCCTCCTGCAGGATGTCCCGACGCACTCGCCGACCCCGAGGCCGCCGCTGGAGCTCCAAATGTATATCTCGTCCCACCCGCGCTGGACGCCGCAAGCCTGGCCGACTCAGCGCGGGCCTCTCCGGCCCCTCGTCCTGATGCCCCGACCGCCATGCCACTCCGGATCTCTTCCTGATCGGACATCGCCTGTTGGGAAAAAAGAAGAAGCGAGGAGTCCGTCCGTTCCACGCCAGCCGCCCCCTGTGAGATGGGACGCGGGGCTGGATCATCAGCAGCGCGGGGTGCGCGAAGAGGGGTGGACGCCAGTCTCGCTAGGCCCGGGAGCGGCGAAGCCAGCTCAAACGGCCAAGCCTGCAGCTGATTGGGGGGAGGGGTCGATGACCCCCCCGCCCCGCCAACGACCCTGCAATGAGGTGGGGCGGTTGGGCGCTGCGAGTGGGGTGGGGCGGTTGGGCGCTGCGAGTGGGGTGGGGCGGGCGGAGAGCGCGCGACCAGGGCATTAAGGGGATCCCAAGCTAGGATGCCCGAGGGGGCCGGGGGGTGTGCCGCCTGAGGGGCCCCCCACGCGTCCCTCCGGGCGCTGGGGGCCCCTGTACCGTCCATTGAAGGGGCCCAACAAGGGGCCGTGCGGCCCCCGGGGGGTCCCCCCCTGTATCCCCCCTTGTGTGCTGTATTAGGAGCCCCGGCGGCGCCAGGACAGGCGCCCGGGGCTCCTGTACTTCCTATTGGAGGAGCCCCCCCAGCGTCAGCAATGACGCCGGGGGCTCCCCCCCACTGGTCCCTGAGTATGTAGTCCGGAGCCCCGGAGGCGTCGGGAACGACGCCTGGGGCTCCAGAAGGTGCTGCATAGGGAGCCCGGCCAGTGTCCACGAGGACATTGGGAGCTCCCACCCTTTGGCCCCAGGAGTGTGCTGCATTAGGAGCCCCGGCGGCGTCAAAGCAGACGCCTGGGGCTCCTGTACATAGAGGAGAGGGAGCCCTGCCAGCGTCCGTGAGGACGCCGGGGGCTCCCTCCCTGTGTCCCCCCCTGCTACCGCGTTCTGGAGCCCCTGTCGCGTCAGCAGAGACGCCAGGGGCTCCACTGCTAGAGCAGGCGGCCAGCGCGAGGCCGCCTGCTTGTGGCTCTGCCCCGGCCGGGGCAGAGCTCTGTCTGCCGCCTCTCCCTCGACGCGCTGGAGGGGGCGGAGCCTCTCCCCGCCGCCTCGAGCTACCCGGCGGGGAGGAAGGAGAGGGCCCCTGCACCCGGCGCGCGCGGCCACTCCTGGACCGTGGCCGCGCCGCCGCATCAGGTAGGTGAGGGGCCGCGGGGACAGCGGAGGGTTCCCGGGGATGGGTGATGGGGGGCGGGAGGGAGCGCCTGGCCGCAGGAGCCCGCCGGGGGCGGGAGGGGCCCGCGCCCGCAGAGGAGGATGGCCCGCCGGGCCCAACGGCCGTCAAAGGGGGGCTCCCGCGCCGCCTAGCACGGCGAGGAGGGGACGGGCTGAGGCGGGCGACCGCCCGCCGAACCCGACGGGAGCGCGAGGGAGGAGGGGGCGGCGAGGAGGTGGCTGGGGACAATAAACCCCTCACCCAGTCCTCGCCTCGCCGCTCCACCTCCCGACGCAGGACAGCCATTAGGGCTTCCATTCTCCCTTTCTCTTTTTTTTTTTTTTTTTGAATGGGGTCTGGACGGGCGTCAGTACTGACCGCACGTTCCAGCGAAGAGATCAGGGGCCAAAGAGGAAGAGGAGGGGGGGACCCGACCCTATATACTCCCCCCCCCCCCCCTCCCCTGAGGTCACTTCCCCTGATCTCATCCCCCAATCCCATGGCTGGTCAGCTTCCAACAGGAAGCGCAGGCCAGTCATGGGGCTGCCAGCCCTAAAAGGGCCGGCGCCCTTCTTAACAAGCTGGCCTCTTCTCCAGACTAGTCTTTCTTTTGTTAATAGAACAAAAGGGTTAGATCCTTGATATCAGGAGGTTTTCTTTCCGTTTTCACAATGACAGCAGCTGGGATTTATCATTTCACCCTGTTGTAACGTATGTGATTCCACTTGGGAACATGTATGGAACTTTTAAACAATCATTGTTTTAAAGAGGAGTTCTAGCCATCTGATGCACACGGTCCTAAAATCGTATACAGTTACTTCAAAGCAGCCCCATAACACCCCCCCCCCCCCTTCCATTACGTACATGAAATTAAACAAACACCATGGAACTAGTAAAATGCTGCTATTTCAGCTTGACTTCCTGCATCCTGACCCCTAATTATGTTACTCCTGTGATTCAACCCAACTTCTTCAACTCTTCTGGCTTTGACACCTAAGGGCTGATTCAGCACAGTGAGATTTTTTTTTTTCTCAGGCAGAACCAATTCTCATGGTGCTGCTTCAGACCTCAGCTATGTACATTTTACACTTGCCTTTGGCCTTGGCTAGTTTATCATACTGAACCAGTTCTGCTAGACCCCCGCTCCTGTCTGTTACTTGATTCTGACCTTAGCTGCCTTCATAGTCATGAAATGTATACAGTCAGTGGCAGGGCCAGCCTTAGGATGGAAGGCAAGACCACAGGATGGTCCCCAAACACAATTTTGCGCTTCCTCACTAACGTCTTTCTGTGGGGTGGTGAACTGGCAGCCGCTGGGAAGGTTCCTCTTGTATTAGGAATGGCAAATACAGATGCTAGGAGCGAATAGACTGCTTTACAGTGGACCAAAACCTGTATTTGACCTCCCTGAAGTCTAAAAGACTCCAGGGCTGGCTGATTCCCTATCTCTGGGGCATCCCAATGTAGGATGCCCCACTGTGTGAAACCACCCAGGATTGCTGGTATCCTCGCATACACAGGCCACATTCCAGGCTTTCCCAGTTGATACGCTAAAGGGGAACCAGGGATGCAAGCTGCTCCCCCTTATATATGCATTGCTCTGTGAACAAAAAGAGTTGTATGCCCTGTAATATTATATACAGCATAGAGTGGGGTGGAGACAACAAGTGAATAAACTACATACCTGAAAGGCGTGCCTTAGAGGCCGATTCATTAATAGCGCCAGGTAGCGACAGATGAGCGCCAGTAGCGTGATTTTCAAAGCGCCAGCTAGTATTCTCTGTGCTTGCCCGTTGTTCGCTTGCTGAGAGCGACTCAGTCGGTGTGCGTTAATGTTGAATACGTGGTTAGGTGTCGCTGTTTGACAGGTTCCGCGCTGTATGGGTGTGCCTGACAGCGAATGGCCAGAGCGAACGGCTTCCAGCATATTCATTAACAAATCACGCTCAAAAATTTCTCGCGCTGTGAAATGCTTGTTGAAACCCCAGAGCGCTGGCGGCGATGGGTGTAAAGTAGTTTTTAACCCCCAAACAAGCATATTTTTTGATTAAAAATTATACAAGTTTTTATAAACATTTTGTAATATGAATACATTAATATCAGACCTGTAATATCAATTCTGCACAATTTTTTTTTTTTTTTCCTTAAAAAAAAAATATAACATTGCAGAAGTGGTCACAGAATGTTTGACATTTAAAAAAAAAAAAAAATAAAATAAACAATTAATTATGAATATTTAAAGATTGCTCCATTGAAATGCATTGGAGAGCGCCAGGGAGCGACAGGTCATACCTGGCGCTGTGATGGGATTAGTAGCGGCGCTGTTCGTTGCAGTCGGCTACATGATGAATCCCGCGCTAGCTGACGCTCTCGCCGGCGCTAGCCTCATTTAGCGTGATAAATGAGTGATTGTGTCCGCCGCCGGGCGTTCTGGAGTCGGTAGCCGCCGATAGCTGGCGCTACCTGGCGCTAGTCAGACACTACCTGGCGCTATCCCTTGATAAATAAGGCCCTTAGTTATCTGACTTCGCTTCCACTATAAAACTTCCAGCTAGCGTGTTTCCAATGCCAGATTGCTTCCTGATCATTTAGGTGCCCCCCCCCCCCCAGGTAGTTCCTGCAGCCGTATCAGGCACCAAGGGGCACTCAATGTCCACATCTGGTGTTCCTCCTAGTACTAGTTGGAATTGAGTGGCACTGCTTTAATCAAGGCTTTCCACAATTGATAAAAGTATAGCTGTACTTTTGGTCCACTTCTTACGTGAAAATGGTCTCCCTAAGTTGTCTTGCTATCCTAGTCCCTCCACTTACTCCCAATTCAACAAATTCAACAAAACAATACTTTTATGCTACTGTGCTTTAAGCATAGAAGAGATAAATGTAAGGGTGCTTTTTTTAAATTATAGGACCAGCTTCAGGAAAATGGGATCAATACAGACCTTGCCCCAGGGTGGGGCCAGGACCAAACTAGATAACTGCTTCTTTAGTCTTCTGCTGTGCAGAGTTACTGGAACTGTTGTTGGGCCACAATACAGAATCTTTAGTTACTGTGCCAATTATACCTCACATACCTGTTTGGCTTTCCCCTGCTTCCCTTTATCTGGCTCTTGCCACTTTAATTGCACTCGAGCGGCCCTGATATGTGAAGCTGGGTGCTGATCAAGCTTAGCTGATGCACCTATAGGTAATAATGGCCACTTCAGCTGAGCTTTATACAATGCCGAAAGCCTCAGGACAACCAAAATCCGGCACCTAGCTTCATATACTGGGGCTATGTGGGCACAACTGATGCTGTAGGAGCCGGGGGGGTAAGCAGGAAGCCTCCACTACGGCACCCCTAATCAGAGGTCTGGGGAGAATATCCATGAAAGTGGTCTTCATCTTTAAGGATGTCTTTGCTCAATGAGGATACAGAAAGCAAAACTAATAGTACATTGGTTCTAATGCTACCAAACTCCATCCAAAACAGAAAAAACTGAAAATTGTGTTTTTCAATACAATTCAGTCAATTATGTTGAGTTCGCTGCCTGTTGCACCCATAATACTAAATGCAGTTTATGCTTTTGCTGAACTAGTCCTTCCCTTATCCTGCACAGTCAGCAAATGTATATATTAAACTCTGTATGACCTTATTAGCACTAATAGTTCATCTAATAATAACTTCCCGTATAAGCAGGCCATCTGCTCATGTGCAGACCTCAGAAATGCAGCTGTTTCATTCATTTTACTTTTAGACAAGGAGAAGGCCAAATAAAGTTTAGAATAGGAGGAATCTTGTGAGGAACTGTTAAATGAAGTCTACTTTGTCAGTGTATTTTATTTTAATGATCTTTCCATTGATTAACCTGCCTACAAAACACTTCTAAACAGCACCTTAGAACTGACCCCTTTATCTTTTTGATTGGCTCACCCCATGGTCTTCCTAGAGGTCTACAGAGTACTTGATGTGCAAATGAAGTCAAATGTTTAGCTGATTCTTGTTTTACTGTATACTTGAAGTTAATAAAAGGATTGTCCAGAGAAAAACAAAACAACTCTATACTCACCTTTTATCTCCCGGAGCTCCACAGTGCAGGTCTAATGTGCCCGAGCTACTCCTCCATCCAGCTCTGGCATATTCATACAAATTGTGTGGGGCGCCAGCGATTTTGGCTTTCAGCCCACCAGCCTCCCATAGCAGCGTCCATACTGCCTTGTTTCCCCACACATGCCTACTGTATTTTGCAATGGAGGAGGTGTGCCACGCAATAAATGGAATAGGCATGTTAGGAGGCATGAAGCCACCTTGTTGGATGTTGCCATGTCTGTGCTTGATGATGAAATCCCTTGTTTTCCCTCATCGGTAATTAGGAAGTCGGCGGTGCTGCATGGAGGAGCTATGAAGGATAAAAGGTGAATATGACCTTTTTTATTTTAATGCATGGTCAGCGAATTTGAAGAACATCTATCACAAAAATAGCCTACTATTAAAAATCATAAGGCAGGGCAGGGGGGTTGCAAAGGAAATCAACCTTTACCTTAGCCACAGTCCAGCACCGCTCCCCAGGGCACAGGTAGCCCACCTAACAGAAAGATACAAAGCGGCATCCCCTGGCTCTGTTCGCGTGCCTGCTACCGATTCCCTTGAATGGACAGCGGGTGTGGCCTATTCCCCCCATCGGGCCTGCTTACTCATGGATGTCGCCATCACCTGATGTGGCGACACCTGGCTGCATCAGGGCCTGATTCTTGCCCCCCCCCCCTCTAAATGACAGCATGGCTTTAGCGGCGCTCTTCCTACACAGCTGAGCGAAGTCTTGCTGCTTTTTGGCACCTCTCCTTGCATCTCATTCATGGGCATTGCGCAGACACGAGATCAGGGGCTGCGCGCAGTGCCTGATGGGATGCAAGATGCCACTGACCGTCCAGAGGTTGCCCAGAATCCAAGAGATCCAGAAGATGGATGCCCTGGCAAGATGAGTAAAAATTTCCCAAATGTAAAACCGGAGGGGGGCAGCAGTCCGGCAAGGTTTGGGGGAGGTTTTAACCTCCCCAGATGTTCCTCTTTAACCACTCCAAATTATATATGGAGCACTGCAGTAACTAGAAGCCATTATTCCATCACCGGTCGGCTCCGGTGGCAATTACACATTTACTAACATAAGAAAAAATGCTAATTAAGCTAAATAAACACCTAAACAACGACATTGATATACACTTTAGAAAATGCCATTGAAAGTGGACTTTTCCTTTAAAGCACAATAGACACCTTCATTTACAAGGTAAAGAAGAAACTGGGCAGAACATGATACAAATGCAGAAATATGTAACCCAACGGATGTGCATCGCTTCCCTCCTTTTTTGTCAGCTGACAATGGTGTGTTTAGGGAAGACCAGGCTTAGGGGACGTGTGTACTTCTGTGATCTGTTTACATTCATTAGTGCCTTGCCATGATGGTAACCTAGTTGCTAAAATTCTCTTGTGGTGAGCAGTAATATGGACATTTGCCATCACTATTCTTGGGTTAGTTATTTGTATGATAAGCTGTTTTACGTTGGACCTTTAGTATGATTCCTATGGGATTTTAAGCTGAACTGTGAAATAATTCATTGTATATTTCAGTTCAGTTGTATAACACACACTAAATTTTCCATTCACTTTTTCATTGTTGTGATATTTGGCAACTTTGTCCTTTCAATGTTATACTCCTATACCCAAAAGCCCAGTGTTCCCAGGCCTATTTGGGACGAAGATCTGCTGTCTAAATTGGTAATGGTCATAGTCCCATATGGCCTGGGCTGCCATCAAGGCAGTACAGATTGGGGGGGGGGGGGGGGGTGACTATCAGCCCTGCAAATTCTCACCTTACTCTACACTCGAGCAGCTCCACACGCTAATGGAAATCCATCCATGGAAGGCCCTGCATATGGTTAAGGGTGTAACTGTAGCTAACGTTAGAGGTTGCAACCATATTAGGAAATATGAGGTCAGGGGGGCCCACTATTGTTGCTTACTTATTAGATTTGTGCTCTCATAACATCCTGTACAGAAAAAAATCAAGCATCATGTGTATCAGTTTCAGTCTAATTTCATCCAGTTTAGTTAAAAATGATCATCCTATGCCCTGAATGAGACGGAAATGGGTTACTGTAAAAGCAATGCCGGGACTCCTATATAATGTCTACACCAAGGTCCAATCATGTTTAGTTATGCCTCTGCATATGGGTATGGCTTAGGCATTGCTTACTGTCCCAGTAGGCTGACACCATTAACTGGCACCCCGCTTTTTGACTCCTATAGTGCTGTGTCATATGCTGGCACTATTGCAACAGCAAATAGCTATTGGATATCTAAGAGAGCAGTAATTAAAAAGCTGCAACAAAAAATACCCCTCTCTACAAAAAAAGGTCTGGTGCTTCATCTTCTGAAGATTTCTAGACAGCTACATTTACATGAAAATGTGTCATTGGTGGTCAAGTACCACCAATTCTGTAGTCTAGAATAGTATAGAATCTGCAGTAACATGCTTTTGGAAACAGGAGCAGAGTGAAGGAGGGTTTCCTGGAGTGGTGACACTATAATACAAATCAGAAAGGTCATAAGAAGTGATGAGCAAACTCTGAGCAGCCCATCAACCAGCTTTTAGTCCAGGCAGGACACGTGGCCCCGCTGTATAGGAGATGGGGTCACCTGTTCCAGCGCCGGTTCTGAATCGACCCCATAAGGTATGGGAATAAAGTTAAAAGATGCCACTAACACAAGTTATAACAGAAGGCTTCCCACAGCAGTACCCTGGCAATACCAAAGTAGGGCTATATAATAGGCTAGATTAGTGTAGATTTTTTTCTGTGACACCTGTGTAAATGTTTCTGATAAAAATATATTTTAATTGGTGAGCCAATTTGTCTTTTGTATATATTCAGCTATGCACATTAAGGAAATCATATTCTAAAAAAATAGTTTTAAATACTTTCACTATATTATAGTATTTAATATACAGCTCAATAAATATAGAATACTTATGCCTTCCTATTGTCTCTTTGGTTTGAACTTTGTAACATCTAGTTTATATTGATCCGTGTACAGTATGTTTTACCTTGTCTGTAATTATACTTTATACAGCACTACGAAAGAAGATGGCGCTATATAAATAAACAATAATCATAATTATATATACACCCAATATATTGATACTGGTCCTCTTTAAAGTGGGTCAAAATCCATGTAGCCGTGCCATATAATCTAAAAGATTTCAGGGCTGATTGCTAGCCTCCCCTTGGGGCATCCTATAACTGGGCCCCTCTCGCGAGGCGACAATTGCCAGCGCTGCATCCCCGGCTTCCCTGTAGCTGTGCCTGCTCCCGCATTCAGCCTTTCTAAATTGCTGGACGTGGGAGTGCGCGCGTGTGTGAATAGCATGCCAGGGATGTGGCCAGCTGGCTGAACCTCATGATGGCACTTTTGAGCGTGGCTCCGACAATGAAAAAGCCCGGTTTTATTTTAAAACCGGCCACCGCCGAGCCAGCAGCAGCAGCGTCCGAGATACTGGGGTGGGGGAGGAGAGGAAGCCTTTCCATCCACTTAAAGGCAGCAGTGGACATTGCGTCCATTATATTCACAATACTCCTATGACATGTCATCATTAGATCAAGGTTCTGCTCTTACCCTCTGTTTCCATAACACTGACACGTAAAACAGAGGTGCTATTGTGTGCCCAAGTGCAGAATTCTACATCTAAGCCAGCATCAGATGCCAACCAATTATGACATTGAAAGTGACAGGCTGTGCTACAAGAAGAGACAGAGCCAAGGCACTGGGAAGGGTGCACAGAATTGAAAGCTGTCTTTTGTAAGAAACCTCTTATTTCTGGGACGCAAACCTGGCACAGCCTATAATTACACAGTGTGAGTATAGTGACTGTAGGAAGCCTGTCATTTCATGATCCCTCTCTGTTACTGGCTGAGCATAGCATAATGATGACAACATCCATTTTAAGTATTATTGAATTAATGCAGAGATGGATCCTGCTATTTAATACATTTACAGATGCAGAGACTAAGTAGGAGGTGGAAGCTTTGTCACAGGATTTCAATGTTGACAGACTTTGCCCTTCAGATGCTTTTTATCATTATTAGCCACTGTAATCTCTCATTCTGCAATTGGAACTATACCTATTTGAATTAAACATAGCTGTCACCTGAATAGGAAGGGAGGCAATGTAGTCAATCCACAGGAGTGGATTGGGACCAAAAATCAGCATGGGAAGTCAGAGGCCCTGACCAGCCTTATCCTACCCAGGGTCGGCTCCAGGTTCATGTGGGCCCTTGGGCGGCATGGTCTCAGTGGGCCCCTTTGGGGTGAAGAGTTTGTGTAACATCACCGAGGGATGTCCCAAATTACTTTCCTCAACTGGTGAATGCACTGTGGTATTGTCAGTTTGAGTTAACGGCCAAACCAGGGGGGTTCTTTCACAAACAGGGGCATCCAAAATCGAGATGCCTCTGTAAAGCGGACCAAAACTCAGGGGTGGAATTGCTTGCATAGTGGGTATGCCAGCGATCCCAGGGGGTTTTACACAGTAGGGCCTCACAGGTTGGGATGCTCCAGGGATAGGAAATCAGCTGGGGTGGGAAACTTAAAAGCAGAACAAAACCCAGCACGTCCTCCCCTGGATTCTAAATCGTGATCCCCCGTTGTGTGGAACCCCATCAATGGAGAAGAAGTTGGGCACCAGCTGTGGCGGTGCCCTCCCAGCCTGCCACTGGTCACGCACCATCGCACACCCCAAAGGCTGGCCCTTTCAGTGGGCCCCCCCAGAGAGTGGGGGCCCCTGGCAGCTGCCCCGCCTTGCCGGGTGCTGACGTTGGCCCTGATCCCACCCCAAGGTGCTTTTAAGGAGATCAGATAAGTGAGTGCTAAAACATTGCAATAACAGATCAGGGGCTGAGGTGGATATGTGATAACTGATGGTTCTGAAGCCTTAGTATTGTAGGGGCAGATATTGTGCCAAAGGTAGGCATGGCCCCCACAGTCATGAGGTGCAGTAGGTTGTATGCCAAAGACTACTCCCAGCCAAGTGGCCTTAAACTGGACCAACACCCGTTATTACTTTAACGGGTGTTTGTCCCTCTCTCTGCTGATAGCAAGAACCTCGGGGGGCATCCAGAACGCTGAGCTCCCTTGCACCTAACTGTACAGAACACTGAGAATACTCACCTTCATTACCAGCCAGTGCCAGGAAAGGAGTCCCGCGACTGGCCGGCAGGTGGTCACGTGGGCAGGTCCTGGTGGCGGCCAGCACAGAGGACGCGACTATGGCCAGACACCCAATAATAACGGGTGTTGGTCCGGTTTAAGGCAGTGCGAAACCATCGCTAATTCTCCACATGCTCCCTATCGCCAGTTGAACCCTGTCAATGAGATATTCTACATTAACTGAAGCAAATAATCTAGGGTTCTGCAATGGTTAGAGTACCCAATGGATATGCACTGTTAATCTGCATTGTGGTTGGAATAGGCTGCAGTTCTAAAGCATTGGCTTGCAGTTTGGGAACAGGGTATCTCATATCAAGATATGACATGCAGAGTGTGCAAAAAGGCTCCCTACAGTTTGCATGAAAGTGGACCTCTCCCCTAGTGCACCATCAGAAAAGAAGAATGTGTTTGTAATATCAGACAGGGCAGACTGGGGCCAAAAGTTGGCCTGGGATTTTACCAGGCTGTTGGTGACCAGCCTACGAGCTGCCGAGCCATGCCCACAAAGTAATTCCTAGCCAGTCAACAAGTGTGTCTGTGAGGTGAGGCTATAGACAGGGGCGTCGCTAGGGGGGCAGTGCCTCGTTTGCAGCAGGTCAGGGGGTGCAAAAGGGGAACCTGAGCACAGGTGGGAGGCGCCATTTTGAATCTTTGCTCTGGGTGGCAGAAAACCATCTACACCTCTAGCTATAGCATTGCAGGACATTAGGAAAATCAAAGGCACTCCAGGTGGTCTCCTTAAATAAAGCATTTAATGTAGGCATCATAAAAACATTATATACTGCAGGGCTCCTAAAAGTAATGACAAAAGCTGTCGCATTTCGAGGCCCCCGTATTTTTACCTGATATGATCACCCTGTACTGTTCTGTAAATAGTGGAGTTAATTTCGCTCCATCTCTGCATCCTGTCCCAAGCATTTCCAGCCCCTCGCCACCTTACCAACCAAACAAATGGCGCAGGGAGACCAGCACAGTGACAGGCCTGGGGTGGGAAATGAACCACCTGCAAATACAGCCCACTAACATATGGCCTCTAGTCATCGACAATATGCCGCAGCGCAATATGCAAATAGGATCAAGCCAATACTTGCAGTGAGGCAGCGGGGAGAGGCATACTAACTTAGCAGTTCCCAAGGCTCATCCAAACCAACCGAATCTTCCTGTGTACCATCCCCAATGATGTCAAGCCAACCAGAATCTTGTAGCTCATGCTGGCACAGGACTTGTTATAGCGTGAAAGAAAACATGAAATCATATGGAAGTACGTAAAGATAAGTCAAAACAGTCATTAAAGTAGACCTAAACCCATGGTTTTTACTATCCCAGAATTTAAGAAGCACTTACCTAAGTCGCATAGGCTCCAGGTTGGATTTTGGTCCACTTTAAGACCCTGGGGCAATCAAGTACACCAGGGGACCCCAACCTTTATTATCATGAGAGCCACTATCAGCATTGAAACATTGTACATGAGTCATGCAAGCCATATAACAGAGACAAGTTTCCAAATAACAAGTACCCAAACTTTCCATGTCATATGTGTGTCTCTGCCCTATAAAATACGTGCCCCACATGGGGGAATCCTCCAGCCCCAAAGAGATCATTGAAGGATTGAAAACCCAGACACTTATGGGAGGGGTGCTTAGTGCTGCACTGGAAGCTGTTAAGGCAGGTCAGTGATGGTCAGTGAAGGAATCAAAAACTGTTGGGGGGGGGGCTGGGAGCAGCACTGGAAGCTGTTAACGCAGGTAAACCAGAACATTTCTCCACCTACCTAATAGTATTCTTGTCCAGCTGCCTTCTGGTGAGCCACATAATAGGGGTATATGAGCTACATGTGGCACCCGAGCTACAGGGCCCCTAGTGTTGAATTGATTGTAATTGATTGTACACAGGAAGTGTCCCCCTAATGGACACACATTGGAGCGAGTCCCATCACTGTGGACTTCATAAATATGTTCTATAAGTCAGGAACAGCATTGCAGGGACAGATTGGAGGCATGGTGAATATGGCCATGCTTAAAGTGGTGGTACTGAAGATTTATTAATATGGGGGCAAGACATGGCCTGTGGTGTCTTGACTGGTGGTTACAGTGGGGCTGGGTAAAGGTGTTGGGGGTATATTAGTGAGGCAGTGAGTGTAGAAGGTGTTACATGAGGAATGAGTGGATTCTGGCACAGGCGCTGGTGGGCTACATGCTGGGGGCTACACTCAGCCCAGTCAGCTCCAAAGCAGTGTAGCCCACTGGGAATTCTCCTTTACTTCCCACAGTTAATCTTCAGCTTCATATCAGGGAATAACCAGCTTCTCTAGCAAGCAATACTTACCTCCTTGCCCTGTCTATCCTCCAATCTCTGCAAAAGCAGGGTCTTGCATGATCACTGTTGGAGCATCTATGGCCTTGAGTGATTTGTTAGACACTCAATCCCTGCAGCAGCAGCACTGCTATGGCATCGATTAGGGGACTAACTGAAAGTCCTCTGCCCTGCATGAAAGCTAGAGGCCTAGCATACATTGCTTTACTTAAGGTGTGATAAAAGGAGTAAAGAAGGTAATTCTTTTTTTGTTGAGGTCTCCAAATCAGACTTAAATCAAACTTGAAGCATACACATTGTGGAGGGGGGGGGGGGGGTGTAGGAAGGGAAAGAGGGGGGGGCGGGGGAGAGAGAACTGCTCATGTTATAAAATAAAGCAAAGTCACATATTTTCAATGCAGTTTATCTTTTACTTAATACTTATCTATTACCCTGCAATTTGGAAATATTATTTTTGTACAATAACTTGGACATATGTTTATTGTACAAAACATCACCAGGGGCGTAGCTGGGGGGAGCAGGGGAGGCACTTGCCCCGGGTGCAGCATGTCGGGGGGCACCAAAGGGGGGCCTGAGAATAGGTGGGGGGTGCCATTTCAAATCTTTGCCATGGGTGCCAGAAAGCCTAGCTACTCCTCTGACATCACATATATAAACTTTATTCATGTTGAATAAAAGGTATTAAAAAAAAAATTAACAAAGCACAATCACATTTCAATCACGTTGCTAAAACGGAGCAAAACATGCCTATATATCTCGCTTGGTATGAATGAGGCCCTAATAACTAACAATTACACAAGGAATACTTTTATGGTTAGTGTCCAATGAGCTGTACATCTAAAGGCTTTGTTTTAGCATACCTCAAGGGTGGAAACAGAATTTGTTAAAGGGACAGTCCAGGCAATGGCAATAATAAGAGGCCGATTCATTAATAGCGCCAGGTAGCGACAGATGAGCGCCAGTAGCGTGATTTTCACAGCGCCAGCTAGTATTCGCTGTGCTTGGCCGGGGTTTGCTTGTTGACAGCGACTCAGTCGGTGTGCGGTAATGTTGAATACGGGGTTAGGGGTCGATGTTTCACAGGTTCTGCGTTGTATGGGTGCGCCTGACAGCGAATGGCCAGAGCGAACGGCTTGCTGCAGATTCATTAACAAATCACGCTCAAAAATTTCTCGCGCTGTGAATTCCTTGTTTAAACCCCAGAGCGCTGGCGGCGATGTGTGTAAAGTAGTTTTTAACCCCCAAACAACCATTTTTTTTAATGTAAAAATTATACAAGTTTTTCTAAACATTTTGTAATATGAATACATTAATATCAGCCCTGTAATATCAATTTTGCACATATTTTTTTTTTTTTTTTTTTACCTTAAAAAAAATATCTAACATTGCCGTAGTGGTCACCGAATTTTTGACAGTTAAAAAAAAAAAAAAAAAAAAAAAAAAAACATAAAATCAATTAATTATGAATATTTAAAGATTGCTCCATTGAAATGCATTGGAGAGCGCCAGGGAGCGACAGGTCATACCTGGCGCTGTGATGGGATTAGTAGCGGCGCTGTTCGTTGCAGTCGGCTACATGATGAATCCCACGCTAGCTGACGCTCTCGCCGGCGCTAGCCTCATTTAGCGTGATAAATGCGTCATTGTGACCGCCGCCGGGCGTACTTGAGTCGGTAGCCGCCGTTAGCTGGCGGTACCTGGCGCTCGTCAGACACTACCTGGCGCTAGCCCTTGATAAATAAGGCCCTAAGTAGCAGCAAGGAGATCACCTCGAGCCTGTCCATGCTCCATTTCCTGCAGTGCATTGCATATGCTGTAGCAGGTCTCCAATGTGTTCTCCTGGTTTCAGTTTAATTCCTCTAAGACCACGTACAAATGTGGTGGCACGGTTGCCACCGTCCTCTGTTGCTCCAGGCATGAGCAAGCCCAGCAAGTCACAGTGTCACAGTGCCAAGCTTGGTCATGCTGGGAGCCCTGAGGCCACAGTGGCCACATGACCACATTTAGAGTCGTCGAAAAATGAAAAGGAAAGGGTGATAACAAATTTGGGGATCTGCTTCAGCATCTACAACATGCTGCAGGAAATGAAGGAGAGGCACATACGCACATAGCTTCAGTTGAGCTCCTTGCTGCCTTATTGCTGCAATTGCCTGTCCCTCTGAACCCCCTCCAACATAAGTAAAGCTTGAAATCAGCACTACAGGCAAATTCTAGTGGCTGAAAATGACTGAAAGATTTCAAAGTTTATGGTTGTTCTCAACCCTTGGGACCCATTAAAAGGGAGATCCCCACAATGTTCTCATAATTTTTTCCCTAATAATTGAACCCCACAGTGCCTGGCAGTGGAGAGACAGCACCAAGTAACAATTTTTGTAGACTGTTTTCTTGTATTGGTGTTCCTTTTAGGTCATTAAACACAGCAGATTGTCTCTAACATGCTTAACTATGCAATACTATTATTACACATCACAAGTAAGGCTCATTGTTGTCTTCTTTATCCTCAGGGCCGATGTACAAGAGAAAACTGTAAATATCTGCACCCACCTCCGCACTTAAAAACACAGTTAGAAATCAATGGACGGAATAACCTTATACAGCAAAAGACCGCGGCCGCCATGCTTGCACAGCAGATGCAGTTCATGCTCCCCGGCGCTCAGCTACAGCCAATCGTAAGTCTTTTACCTGATTTGAGACCTTATTTAATTAAATATAATTTAATTACATTTTTATCTACCCCTGCTTATCAGGTTGGAGGAGCCTATGGTATGAAGGGTTAAATTTGTGCTTCACAGGTAGATTGCATGGTCATGGAATTATAAGGGTATCATGTGACAGTTGTATGTGGAAAACACCGAAACCTGAATGGATGGATGACAAAAAATAAATGAATAACATCTCAACAATCAAGATCCATATTTAAATCCTAAATTATGCAGCTCTGCCATCTTCCTTAAAGGAGCACTATTGCAAATTGTGTAGTTTTAAAAATCCATATAAACGTGTCGGCTAATGAAAGGAGGGGTCACTTATACACCCATACTGAATAAAACTCCAGGGGTGACAGGTTTAGTGTATCAGGGGTGACAGAAACTGATTTCTTCTTTTTCCATTAAAAAGCCTTGCTGGATATTTCTTAATGCTGGGTGTATAAGTGACCTCTGCTCCCGCCATTTAGCATATTTATATGGATTTTTATCATTGGGCTATTATTTGCAGAGAGGAAGAAAGAAGGTAACAGTCTGAGTGGACCCCTTTGTGGTCTGTGACATTCAACCTCAACGTTGCCTCCATTGCTGCCTCCATCATACCCCCCTACCCCCATAATATGCTGGCCCTAAGCACTGAATAAAATTCACCCTAAAGATGACCTCCAAGACACAGTGGGCCCTAGAAACTGCTTAGGTTTGCCAGGTGCTAACGCCGGACCTAGAGATGGCCTATATGAAATTAAATTAGAATTCCAGACCAACTCTAAAGGATTTTTTATTGGATATAACAGCAAAGCAATAAATCATCTACTGACTTCATGTTATACCACTGAGTAGGGGGATCAAGCAGAACTGGGGACCTGCATACATGGATTCTTATCTGCAGACGTGTGTTCAACCTTGCAACTACCAACTCTACCGACAACCTGCTGTTGAACAAGCTTTTACCCGCAGTCAGAGCTAAATATTCAGTGTCTGTACGTAAACCCTATTTGAAAATTGCCATTTTAAAAATTATTTTGCCCGTGTTCTCAGCAATACCACAAATAGAAACATCTGTACTGTAAAAAAGTCCCGGGGCATAGAACTGGAACCATCCAATATCCACAGATTTGAGGGCTGCAGACTTGGAACCATGGCAGATAATGGGGGGACGCTTTTGTCACCCAATCACTATAGCTGCCAGAAGCAGCGTCACTCATGATCCCAACAATGCAAAGGCCGTGGCGGCTAAAGTCACAGGCCATACTAACAAAAAGATGTGGTCATATAGTGCTTTTCCCAAAAAAACACCACTTTCACTCCCTCTAGGCCTATGAAGAATATGCCCAACCTGACTCATCTGATTGGACAGAAATAAAAGAAAATGATCAGTTATATTTCACCTTTCTACACTAAATAATAAGGTGGAACATAATGTTCCAACTAGGATGGCAGGCAGGAAAAGAGGTATCAAGAGACTGTCCCTGGATGCAGGAATGCTCGGGGCAGGCTGAAATAAGGCTTAACACAGGAATACACTGGATAGATAGGCTGGACTAGCTGGATGCTGGGACACACTGCACAAGCTGGATGCAGGAACTCACAGGAGAAGCAGAATACTGGAACACACTGGACAAGCTGGATGCAGGAGCACTCAGAACTGCCTGGGTACAGGACTGGGGTTTGACACACTAAGGACTGGGGTTTAACACTTTGGGAACAGGGACTGACATAGGAATGCAGGAGGAGGCGAGAATTTACATTTAGGTGCATCTGGGCATAGGTTTAGCTGCACATACTGCCAGAGGTCTTAGCTCTGAAGCAGGTTAAGGTGAGTATTTCTGACATCTACAAAGTAAATAAACCCTGCTTTATTAGCTTTAGTAACTTTGCTATACGTATTTTCATTGTAACCTGAATGTGTGCTGTGAGTTATATTTAGCTTTTCTAATAGCTGCTAAAGTGTGTTATTTTTCAAACTCAACTTCTAAGAAAATGACAGAGGACCACGTGTGTCACAAGCATTCCCTGTGCTATTTAATATGGAAATAGGGCAGCTCTATAGGGTTTTCTGGTCTCTCTTTACATTTGAATACCCTCTCGTCCCTGTTTGCCCTAAAAAAAATAGGATGATATCACTTTCCTGTAAAAATATCTATTAACTACAGAGGCGGTCTCGCTGGTGGCCTGGAATGGATGCTGACTGTTATTTCTGGAACAGATCAGGAACATAATTCCTCAAAGCATCTAGGAGAGAGATACTCCTCATCACAAGCCACATATAGGCAATGGGCGTTATTGCACAGGAATGCACAAAAAGACAGCACACTTACTTTATTGTAAATCAATCATAGTATGCTAAAACACCCTGCCCCCACTCTCAGCCCCATATTGAGTGATCCTTGCCTATTATCCCCCAGATCACGGTACATGGGGACAAACTGGGCAATAGGGAACCTAAGATCACTAAATCTATTTTCAGCATCCCCTCTCTACCAGTTCTCCCCCCCCCCCCCACAACCCCTCTCCATGTACCTGAACTCCCAATATTAGTATTGTGGCTGTGGTAGTACCATCCCTCCCACCCCTCCTACAGAATCCACCCCTAAAACACAGAAGCTTCAGTACCATCAGGGCCATTTCTGCCCATAATCTGTCCCTGCAATTGTATAGCCTTGGCTATGCTTTTTCATGTGATATTTCCAATAGTACCTTTTGAAACTAAATGCCAAAGAGCAAAGTAAAGTCATCCTCAACAGACCTAAATTAAACTCCAAGATAGTCACTGGGCACTTAACATGCCTGCTTCCCTCATAAGTAAATTTGATGTGGGGGGTGCTGGAAGAATTCCTGTTGGGGCCCATCTGCTTTAGGCCCCCCCAGAGGTTGAGCCACCTGAGGCCCCAGTCACCAAAGAGGCCCCTTGCTTAAGCGCAGGCAAGCTTGCTATTGTCCAATGTTTTATGCTAGGAAGTGTATATTAAACTGGAAACATCCGGCGGCCCCGTCAGTACAGGCCTGGAATAAGTTGGTTAATCAAAAGCTAAAACACTACCCCTATATAAGTTGACTTAAACAGCTAGGGGGGCCCTCAAAAATTTGACAAAATCTGGGACCCATGGCTCCAACATACAGGGTCAGCATCAGCAGATGATTAGGGGAATGGTCAGGATATGACTGGGTCTCGGTCTATATCCATTCTGCCTTAGTTCAGGTTCTCCCTGGCTTCCATCTGTCTCCCTGAGTTCCATTGGTATGACCCTCCTTCCCCTCCCCTTGCATTTGACTGTCTCTCCCCTCCTGTGATAAATGCACACAATATTCCATGAGGTGTGTGAGTGTAGGTCTATGTATGTGGGTTGTTGTAATGTAAGTTGGTACCTGTGGCACTGGAAGTTATGTGTTATTGTTATTAAAATGCAAAAATAAAAACTTAAAAAAAGCTTGCTATTGTCCAGTGTGACAGACCCAGTGTAAAACTCACAGATGTTGATACAAAAGATGTCCACTGTAGTTGTAGTAGTAGCTTTAGCAGACATCTTTATTAATGGACAGCACTGTCCTCATGACCTGTCTTCTTGCTCCTTGAGAACATGTTGGCCACAGTCTACAACTGACCCTGACCTCTGACCATAAGCTTTTCCTGTAAGGCCATAGCCTCAGCTATGGAGCACTGTTCTTGAATAGATGGACTTTACCAAGCACTTCTGACAAGCAATGCCACATCAGTGTAAATTAAGGTAATGCAATATATCATTTATAATGTTTTTTTAAACTACACTGCAAGAAACACAGTTACTAAAACATTAGTGGTACAGCAACATGCAAAAAAATGATGAATGATATTTTGCACTACTCTAATTTGCACTGAAATGGCATTGTCTGGCAGAAGTGCTTGATAAATCAGGTCCTAAATTTGGAACCGTACTTTGGTCTGTGATTTGGGACACCAGTGCTGTTTTAGTTTTGCATAACAGTCTGTCATGTCTGACTTTTTCATTCAGAGTTTTGGCAGATGTTTGCCTACAGCATTTATTAATAGCAAATTTATTTTGCGTTGTTTACACAGTTGGTATGAGAGACACATCAGAGGAGCTGCTGATCCCTGATATTATATAACCGTTATCTCTGATGTTGGCCCCAGGTCCCCCTTAACTTTCTTTAACAGGTTTTTTTTTTTGCTTCTTCACGCAGACCACATTCCCTGTGACGCCATCCCTTGCAACAAGCCCATCCATGGCTTTCAGCCCATACCTGAGCCATGTCTCCCCTGGGATGGGCCTGGTTCCCGCAGAGCTTCTACCAAATACACCTGTCCTGGTTTCTGGAAACACTGCTGTTACAGTACCCGGTGGCTCTGCTGGTCAGAAACTGGTGCGCACAGACAAACTCGAGGTAGGTGGTAAATATAGAAACTCATCCTGTGCATATAAATTGCTGTTAATGGCTTCCTACCTAAATGGCCCAAATTGATTCCTGGATATGATTAATTGTAAAACTGTCTAGGTCATTTCATCCCCAGCCTGTTACATTTAAAAAGGCTTCAATTCTAAACTGGTACAAGGCTCTCTCTTGTATTATGAATATTTCAGATTCCACATTATCGTAGTTCTTGTGCTCCCAGCTATTGAACAACTTTCTGACTAGGGCAAGAGGGACATCTTTTAAAGCGGAACAAAACAGAAATTTCATCCATTCGGGGTTTTGTTCCTTGCCTGCTAAGATCACTAAATCCATTTTCAACATCCCCTTCACTCTCTACCAGTCCCCCCGCCCACACAACCCCTCTCCATGCACGATACCCACCCCTTCCACAGAATTGACCCCTAAAACACAGAAGCTTCGGTACCATCAGGGCCATTTCTACCCCTGCCCATAATCTGCCCCTGCAATTTTATAGTTATACATCGCCGAAGAAGCTATTAAAAGGTAAGTTTTGTGCCACCGCGAGAAGGGGGTGTAACACAGCAGGGCATCCCAATTTGGGATCCCCCAGAAGCTTTTAAATTCCAGGGCCTGCCTCCCTGGGTTTTGTTCCACTTTAAGGGGATGAGTTGGCAACAGTAAAAATTTGGCATTTGAAGTGTTCCAACTCTTTCTTATAGTTCAATGATAAAATATATTTCTGTTTTCATACCTGTTTATTTTATTGTTGTATTTTGCTGTGGCTGCTGAAGTATTAAAATGAAAGCTCTTAGTAAGGTCCTATTGTAGGCAAAGCTTTTCCCCCTGATATCCAGCTTTTATGTGAACTATGCCTTGAAATAATTAATTTTATACCCAGGGCTGAATTAAAGGAGGGGAGAGCCAGGGCCCCTGTCAGCATCGGACTGGGAATCCTGGGGTCCACCAGTAGAACTGACTCTGGGGGCCTCCCCACATTTAGATGCAAGTATGACCTGCTTACATTCAGGGCCCATGCACAGAAACATTATGCCAAACTGTATTATCTGTGTCTGTGCACTTTGGGTGCCACAAATAAGCTCTACAGGGGAGAGGTCTTGATAACCCTGTGGTCAAGTCTGAGCCTAGCTCTCGTCCCTAGGCCTCCACCACTTATTAACAAGGGCAGTGATCAATCTATAGTAACTTACTCCCCTACACTAGATTATCTGTACAGAGGCCCCCACCCCACTTAATTTGGCCCTATTCGTACCAGTTTTTCCTTGTGCAACATCCTCTTTATTGAATTATTGGGGTGAATCTAGGCGCCACTATAGTGGAGAGTAGTGTTGGGTGAACCCAAACACGGACAGCCAGAAGTTTGTGTTCAAGTTCGGCCTGAACATGGAAAAGCAGTGTTTGCAGCAGGAAGCGATGAAACTCACCTAAGCCTCACAATCTAGTCCCTGGTCATCAGTCAGTGGTCTGGCACTCAAATGGGCTATGTCTGGGGCCACAGAAAAGTAGGCGCCACTCCCTTGAGGGAGGACACTGGCAGCTGGGACTAGGAGTGTCCTCACTCATGGGGTAACAGTCCTTTTTTCTGTGGCTCCGGTCGAAGTTCATTTGACACCTCGAACGCTAACCAGGGACCAGATAGCAGGGCTCAGGTGAGTTTTAACGCTTCCTGCTGCTGCTCTCTGACACACACACACTCCACTACAATTTTTTCAGCCCTGATTCTTCCTCTGCGGGCCCCTTGACAGGCAGCCCCACCCCCACCCCACCTAGGTGGGTGACAAATGGGAGGAGCTCCCATAGGCAGAATCCACCCCTCAAAGTGATTTTATTGGGGTCCATGTTCAGGACCCCAAACTTTGTTTTGAAATTCGTCCAAACTTGCCTTACCTGAACCTTGGGGGCTTTACCCAACACTAGGGGAGAGCTGTAAAATGTGGCCTGATTTCAACCTCTAGGTGGTTTCTGACTACACAGAATGGAATTTTGAAGGGGCTTATTAGAACTAAGAATTCCCAAATTTGCCTACAGTTGTCCTATAATGTAAGCCTAAATAAGTCATAGAACGCGTACCAACTTTACGGGAAATGCAGGAGCAAACAGTAATCAACAACAACATTATATTCACAAAAAAACGTGTTGTGCCCAAACAAAGGTTTCCAAGGCCAAATAGAATTTCTCTCCAGCCCTTGAGAGTTTTTTCATTGCACTGGACGATGAAGGTAAAACAATGCCTGAAAGACCTTTCAGTGCAACAGACAAAATGTTTCTCTTTCAATTAATAATAATAGAACACACCAGTATCCTGTGTCCTAAAATGAAAGTCAAATTAAAGAAATGTTGTGGTGAGCACACTAAAATTCTCACGCAGCACACACGCATCCTGTATTCTAGAATAATTATGAAGTGAAAGCAATGTTACAGTGAGTGAGCTAAAATTCACTTTTCTCTTTCTATCTGGGACACACAAATGGGAATCAAGGGAAATACATTTTAAGACGCGATCTCTAAAATTCTCTTTTATTTTTCAATTCACTGCACATGAGCTTCAGAATTAATATCAAGAGAAATGTCTTTTGCAGTACAGTTAATTATTAAACTAGTGACACATGCACAGAGATCCTCATTTGAAGGAGAAGTTCGCTTTTTTGGACTTTTCCAAAAGGCTCCTGGGCCGGAGGTGTGGAAGGAACTAGACAATCCCCTTACTTGACCATCCTCAAGTTTTCAATGGGAGTCAGTTGTACATAGGCCACATCCAACTGTCAGCCAGAACCCAGAAATGCAGCTCCTGCTACTGTGGGAAGAGCTGAGAGATGACAATCTATGGGGCTGGAGTAGCAGTCAGGTAAGGGGATCTTAGAAACATAGAAGGTTGACGGCAGAAGGAGACCATATGGTCCATCTAGTCTGCCCTTATGTGTATACTGTATGTACTCTTTATCTTAGGATAGATGTGTGCTTCTCCCAGGCATGTTTAAATTCAGTGACTGTTGATTTTTCAACTACCTCTGCTGGAAGTTTGTTCCAAGCATCTACTACTCTTTCTGTAAAATAATATTTTCTAACATTGCTCCTGATCTTCCCCCCGACTAGCTTCAGGTTGTGCCCCCTTGTTCTATAATTAAGTTTCTTCTTAAAAACACTTCCCTCCTGAAACTTATTCAATCCTTTCACATATTTAAAGGTCTCAATCATGTCCCCCCTCTCCCTTCTTTCCTCCAGACTGTACAAATTAAGTTCTTTTAGTCTCTCCTGATAAGTTTTAAGTTTAAGTCCTTCCACCATTTTTGTTGCCCGCCTTTGGACCCGTTCTATTTGAATAATGTCTTTTTGCAGGTAAGGTCTCCAGAACTGCACACAGTATTCTAGCTGTGTCCTCACCAGGGCTCTATACAGCGGCATCACAACCTCCCTCTTCCTACTGGTGATGCCTCGAGCTATGCAGCCGAGCATCCTGCTTGCTTTTCCCACTGCCTGGCTACACTGTCCACTCATCTTGCAGCTATCAGTAATCAGTACCCCTAAATCTCTCTCCTCCGAGGTCCTGGCTAACACAGTGCTGCCCATACGGTACTCAGAGCAGGGATTCCTTCTACCCAAGTGCATGATTTTACATTTAGAGACATTAAACTCTAGTTTCCACAGTTTTGAGTTACCTTCAGCACTGCCTGCCCTGGAGTCTTTTGGAAAGGTCCACAAAATGTTTCCTTTGAAGACATCATTATTTTGAGGTCAGTTGGAAATCCAGCACAGCCTTGGTTCCTGTTGTTGCACTCTACACTAAGCATGGTCACCAGGGCTCTCCCATCTCTCCAGGTATTGAGTGTGCCAGCTCCTTTTTTTTTTAAACTCTTTATTTAAGTTTTAGTTTGTAAATAACATAGCATCGAGTAACAAGACAACATTTCAAGCAAAGAACAGAAATTGAATACAGCATGACAGTCACAAGCCCATATTCTCTACGACCTCCCCCCCTGCCCTGTGCTAATCTTGGATGGCTGAGAGGGAAGACCTCTTGCGACTCCACCACCTCCATTCCATCTGGTAATTTGGCTCCAATTCACCCCCCTTAGGCAGGGTCTGCGGAGGCGTCTACTGTCACCCCACGTTTGTGAGGTTGGCTAACGGGCACTGCCGCATTCCAAAAGAAGCCTAACAGATACCCGCTTCTTATCTCTAAGAATTGTTCGAATGGGCTGAACGAGCTGCCCTGTCGCACAAGAGAAGAATGAGAATAGAAAAAGGAATAAGAGAGGATAAGTTGTTGGACGGCCGCGTGGGAGAAGGAGGAGAGGAGGGGACCTCAAGGCTCTAACTTAAGGTCAGGGATGGCTCAACTCCAAAAGCGAGTAAGTAAGAGTGTGTCGGGGGGGGGGGGGGGTCCTGAATCAGAGGAGGGAGAAAGGGAAAGCCGATCAAAAGTCGTAGAGCCCAGAAACAGATACAAGGGGGTCCATACTGCTTAAAACTGTTCCTCCCTGCCATGAGCAGTCGCGGTCAGCTCCTCCATCTCCCTAATTCTATTGACTTCTCGGGTCCAGTCCCCTAGCGTAGGAGTATGTTCCAATTTCCAGAATCTGGGAACCAGTGTCTTAGCTGCATTAATCAGATACATTAACACCAATTTTTTGTAGCTGTGCCAGCTCCTCTGTTAGTACAGGTAGAAGAGCATCCCAGAGGAGCTGGGAGAGGAGAGGGGAGAAGCCTTATGGAGGAACATCAGAAGCCCTGGAGCTCCATTCCTTGGGTCATCCCATATTGGGATGCATATTTGTATGCCCCGCTGTGTCAAACCCGCCCAATCACCAGTTTCGACTTATCCTGAAGCCCTCGCAGCATTTGTGCGCTCTGGCCACAACCCTGCTCACCTTTAGTTGTGCACGCGTCTGCGCCTGGCACGTCACGGCTGCAAGGTGGAAAGGGGGATGCGTAGCCGAGTGACAGTGAGCACATCGCTCAGCCAATCAGCGTACTCACTCTCATCCAAGTCTACTCCATGGGAGCGGAAGGAAGGTGAGTGAAACAGGCGACCTTGGGGGGTACACACAGCCGCCAATCCCAATTCGGGATGCCGCCATACAGAGGAACAACACATGGGAAAGTGAAATTCCTGTATGTTGTTCCTCTTTAAAGCTACTTTCGTGGACTTTCCGACAGACTTTCCCACAGACACTGGCAAGATCAGGATATTGCAGTGGGTATGAGACTCCCCAATTACCTGCCACCCACTCCCGTGACATTTTTTGCTCACCAGCATCAGTATAAGAAGCAGATGTGGCAGGTGGACATGGTCTCAGTACAGAGAGCTCCCATTGACTTCATTGGTCACCTCTGTATACCAGGAACTTATGTATAAAGGGGCAGCCTTTAAAGTCAATGGGAGCAGTCTGTTGGCGGTTAACGGGTGGCACGTAAGTGGGCAGTCTCGTGCCCACTGGCATGTTCTGATCTTGAGGTCTGAGGGAAAGTCCACAAAATTGGACTTTCCCCTTTAATGAAGAGGGCGGGCAGATTAAAGGCATCAAGTCAGGGGCTGAAGCTGTGCCCGAGGAGTAACTTGAGAGGTGCAAGGGGGTGCAACCGTACTAGGGCCCAGAAAGTCAAGGGTACCCCGTTATTGTTGCTCCTCCACCTTATTTATCATACTTGGGCTTACTTGGCATCGTTTAGATTAATGAAACACCATATGTCTCTGATGTTTCAGTTTCCAATTGTGTAGCTGCTTCCAATTAAACCGGACCTTCAGCGTAATTTAATGAAAAGCCCAAACTCGTAAAAAACGGTTCCCCAGCATCTAAAATTAATATATTTTACATTTTTAGTCACTAACTTCTTATTCTTTCCCCCACTGGGCTGCAACTCTGTTCAGGAATTTAGGATACGGGCGCCGCCATCTTGACTCAGAAGCATCACACTTACTGAGGAGAGGAGAGTGGGATAAGGTACAGGGGGGCGGGTTATAGCTGTGCTTTGCTCAAACAGAGCAGAGCTGGGGTCAGGTAAAGGTCAGCAGTCCCAGAATGCAGAGCAGCACAGTCAGGAGGCACTTCCTGTTTGCAGGCTGCCTGATAAGATGGCGGCTTCCATAAGCCGCCATCTTGGATGTTTAAAGGCTCATAACATGCAGTAGATGCAGGTAGGATGATTTTTAATGTGGACAATCTGTATGTACAGGGTGTGGGAAACATATAAGATAGACTCTTATTCAGAGTGAAGGTCCACTTTAAGTTAAAAGACAGGAAATAATTACTGTGTGAGCTGTGAAAGAGCCCCGTCACATTTAGTTATGCCACTGGGCTGTACTGAATAATTTCTCCAAAAGGTGCGTCGATTTCTTTTTTTCGGTAGGCACACAATGTGCCTTTAGGTCTTCTATAAATACTATTTGGGTCATCTTTCATTTACCAGTACTTTGTATTTCCAACGAACTTGCTCTGCTGTCAAACATTGTCCCCTCAATAAATCTAACTTGTCGGGGACCTTTGCAGGAAGAGAAATTTAATACACAGCTGAATAAAAGATGCAGCCCCTCCAGGGCAACATGGGGAGAGAAAAAACAGGCTACCCCTTGGTCTGGAATGTCCATTAGTAGAATGTTATATACATTTTTTTTTATATATTTTAATAATTTTAATAAGTTTCTTTACACATGTCTAATGATGCAAAGCTAAACCACCCCCCCAACTCAGATTGCAAATTTTGCAATGTACAGGGAACCTTGTGCTTGACATTTTCACAGTGCTACCATTGCCGTATATTCCATTTATTAGGTTCCAGAAGCCAGGCAGAGGAAGGCCTGTGTTATTAGATGACATTTAATGAAATAAAAGTGGTAAATGACTGCCTGGTAGGAAATGATGGGATAGAAAAGTGGAAATCAACGTGAAATTATTCATCAATTTTCATTTTTCAAATGTCATTCATAAAATGGCTAATATAGGCTTAAACATAACACAGATTTAGAGAGAGAGACCCATAGTTTGGATAAAAACAAAGTAGTTATAATTATAAGTATTTTGTACATTGTACATATAGCCGTACATTCTAAATGAAAGTTGTATGTGTGCTATGGTATACTGAATAGAATCCTGCTGGGAGAGCTGCACCTAGGAGTTACACGTGGCAAATTTGAGGCAAAGCTTTGCCATATGTATAAAGGAGTACAATGAGAGGTGCACAAAATGGGAGACAATGCTATGACGTGCACCTGCTTCATTATAATAGAGGGGGAAGTTTATTTCTATTTTCTATATTCTATTTTCTATTAGAGAAACATTGGGGCAGGTTAGAACCTCCCTCAAACCTCACCGGACTATTCCCCCCCCCCCCCTCCGGTTTTACTGTTGGGCATTGTTTACTCACCTCGCCGGGAGATCCATCTTCTGGGTCCCTCGGTTTTCGGGGCAACCATTTGATGAGCTGCGCAATCTTGCATCCCATCAGGCACTGCACGTAGCCCCCGATCTCGCGCCTGCTCAGTGTCCATGAATGGGATGCAATGGGACCACCCGAAACCTCCGCTGAGTTGCGAGATCGCCGTGAGACATTGACAAGCTCGGCTAAGGCTGTGCTTATCATTAATAGATGGCTAAGCAGGCAGCGGAGTAAGGATGGAGCCCTGAAGCGGCCGGATGGTACAAAAGGATCCCAAAGGTAAGTAGGGGCCGATTGGGGGGATCTGCCCCTTTTTATTTTAGGCCCAATATTCCTCTGTAATGGCTAGAATTAAATTCTTGTTTGTCTTTGTACATTCTAAATAGCTTTCATTGTCTTCATCTGGCTCTTGAGTCTTATGATCTATGTTCTCTTGAGTTTGTTCTTCTTTATTAAGTTCCAGGGCTGGTTTCTTATTTTTATGCTTGCTCACTCATTGACCTCTCCAAGAGCCTAATTAAATTCTCAAATTCTGCCCCCTGTTTTCTATGGGGGTGATGCTAATTATTTGGTGAAGCCAGTGTGACTTGCAGTGTGAGCTTTTTAGCGTTTAGAAACAAAAAAGTGCAAAAAAAAGTTTTTTTTCTACCTTTTGCCGCCAAAAATGACCTGTACCTGCAACGGGGCAATTTTACAGATGAGGTGCATCATTTTTCCTATGAGAGAGGGATATATTATTTTAAGTTTTGTAATAACAGCCCCCTATGGGTTATGCTAAAGAATTTGCCATTTTTTTCTTCATAGCCCATAGGGTACTGTTGTCTCCAAACTCCAAAACAAAAACATACTTACCTCATTGGAAAAATGATGCACCTCACCTGTAAAAATGCGGATATGGGTACGGGTATGGGTCATCATAGAGGGACAATGGTAGAAAAAAACATTTTTTTGCACTTTTTTGTGTCTACAAAACACTAAAAAGCTCACCGGGATGCAGGTTGTAATCCACACCGCAATGCACACTGCAAGTCACACTGGCTGCACCAAATACTTAGCATGACCACATACGTCTTATGCGTTTCGAGCAGTTCTAAATTCAGCAATGATGAGCTTAGTAATGAGCTTAGCTGTCAGCTACAGAAATACGGCCCTCAACACTCCAAATTTTGCAACCCATTGACTGTTAAACTGTCTGGGACTGATAAGGATGCAGAAAAGAGATTTGGAGGAAGCAGCTATATTCTCTATGCAGATATATGACAAAAGTATATTTTAAGCGTGATTAAATGCAACACTAAAGCCAATACCAAGCTGAATATATCAAAAAATAAATATTTGGAAACACCTCTAGACCAGGCTTTCCAACAGTGATACTAGTACAATTGGTTGTACTCAGCATTCCCTCTGGTTGCACTCAAGACTACCCAGGAGTGTAAAGTAGGGGGAACATGAAGCACTGCTGCCAAACTAATACCCCGGCAGAATGGGCCAGGTGGCAAAGTCAGCAAACTGCAGGCATGAAGCATCTTGAGTCAATGGCATTGCTGGCAAAATAGTTTGTGTCACTGGAGTACATATAGCTTTTTAGAGAGGTCCTGCAATCTACCTGTAGGTAGAACTGTTATTGTAGTGTGGTATATGAGATAAGGAAAAAATGGGAAGTGGCTGAACTGTTATCGTAGTTTGGTACATCAGATAAGGAAAAAATGGGAAGTGGTACTCCATAAAAAAGGGATGCAAAACACTATTCTAGATTTGAGTACCCCCCCCCCCCCCAATCTGGTGGAGGTGATGTGCAATTTTGTGCATTTCATCATTTCATATACTTTAAATGGTTGTTTTGTGCGTGTTTTACTGTGTTAGGCACAGACAACCCACACGTACCTCCCTGGTGGTAGTTAGAAAATGGAAAGTGGAAACTTGATGAAAAAAGGTTGGGAACCCCTGTTGTAGAGCGTCAGTACCACTTGAGCAGATGAAGAAGTGAAGCTACTGTTGAGCCTTTTGTACTGTCACCCCATCTCAGATCTCAAGAGTTGATGGTGGCAAAAAACTTCTATTTACCCTGCTCACCACTTGTCCATCAAACTCGATTGGAAGAGGATCTGGTTGGGTACTCCTGAAGTCAATTACAATGTTTTACCTATGTTCAGGATAACATTGTTTACCTTGCACCATTAGGCATGAGTCCACCTAGCATATATAATTTTAGAGGTCAAGGTATGTTCACGAAGCAAGATTGCCTACACAACCATTTGTAGTAGGTTAGTGCCACGCCTCTTTTTTTTGAGGGAGGCATTCCTATACGTCTCTTGAAACTGAGAGTGTGTAGGTCCACTCCACTCCACTTTTGCACCCAGAAAAGTTTGATGGTTCAAAAGATGATTGTTTCCTTTCTACTAAAAACATCTGGAAGCACGACTTACTGTGTATACACATACATGTAGGGGCATAAGATTAAATATACTGCATGTGTGCTCAACAAGTGGCTGACCGTCTTAAGCACAGCTAATAAAATAGTATGTTCTGTTCCTACAACTAGAGGAATGTAATATTTTTGTGGCTATAACTGCTTGGCACTTAATTTTCCTAAAAGTAGCCACGTCACTGGTAGCAAAGTGTTATTTTCCAGCACTAATATTTCCATTTGTTGCTCCATAGGAATCACTACAACCAAAATAATTACTTTCTCCTCCATTGCAAAATGTTCTATATTTACACATTTTTATACCGAGAAATATTCCAGCCATATAAAAATATGTTATCATCATACAAAGTATTTTTCTTTCATTCAGGTCTGCAGAGAATTTCAACGTGGGAACTGCACTCGTGGTGAAAACGACTGTCGCTATGCTCACCCGATAGATATAGCCATGATCGACACCAACGAGAACACGGTAACAGTCTGCATGGATTACATCAAAGGCCGATGCTCTAGGGAGAAATGCAAGTACTTTCACCCCCCTGCACACCTGCAAGCCAAAATAAAGGCAGCTCAGCACCAGGTGAACCAAACAGCCGCAGCTGCTATGGTAAGCGCTTTGCCAGTCTCTTACTCTCTCTGGAGTCTTGCTGTCTGGGGGCTAATTATGATGTACTTAACCCTTTATACAATATTCTACCATTTCTGTTTTGTAAGAAAATCAGTGCTATCCATTATTAGCTTATTTGCTTTAGCACCTTTAAGGGCAGACATCAAACTTGACATGAAGCAGGAGTGTATATAGTAAGAAACTAAAAGACTGAATTAAGGCCCCAAATGGGGGGGGGGGGGATTTATAGAATTTTGGCAGGCTGGAAACAAAGCATTTTTTCCCATATTATTAAATTGAATTCATGTTTTACTAGTGTCATTTTTATAGCAATAAATGTGAAGAAGGTTAGCCCAAACTTGGATGATGTCAAGATATGAGCAGATCATTGGGTATATAAGCCTGACAATGTGTGTTGGACCACTAAGGAGGCTAATGGATTCATAAGTGTTTAGCAGTTACCACATTTAGAGCCACTCTAAAGGCATTTTAGCTAATACCTTCTTGATCATTTAATGCCTCCAGCAATCATAATCCTGCCATTCATAACCTGCTGGTTTCCTCTGCTTCCAAGCACAAGAGGCACGGACAGAAGCAGGCCACCACGCCTTCTTAGTCGGCACCAAAACAGGCAAGCTACCGGCAATGATGAATGGAGACAGCAGGAGGTCAACTAAGCTGTTCCCCCCAGTCACAATTACATACTGGTTCTACACACAGTAGCTGAATGGACACAACCTTTCGTGACAGCATTGAAAAACTCTCAACTGCTTAGACCAAAGTCTATCTCTGCACCTATTAAAGCTCTTTCAATTAGGCCGACCAACAGCTACTCCGAGCCTATTTATTAAAGAATGAGCATCTATGTTTCTTTTAATTACCTTTTTACCTGCACCTGATGTATCCACAAACTCGCCCAAATTTGAGACCTTACTGGTTGTCTCATTAAGACCCTCCTCTAAGAAAGCTAAACATGGCTCAAGGTAACAAGATAGAGTAAACCATTGAATCCTTTGAGCCTTTTGTGCTATGGCACTAATAAATTCTGTAATTGTTCTATGTTTTGTGCCGACCCTCCACCCCAGACCTATTATTCACCAAAAGACAGCAATACAAGAATTATATGTAGTACATGATAATAATAAAAAAGGGTCAAACAGTATGTACATATAGTAAATTCCTTGTGCTAGGATTGTTATTAAATGCACAATAATGTATAATTCTATTATGTATATGGTTCTCATAACTAATACATTACTACATTACTATTCCTTGAGATATATATCTATATATACCAGAAATTGCCTGGTTTCTAGCCTGCGAAGTCTTATAACCCCCCCCCCCCCCCCCCCACACACACACACACACACACACCTAATTATGTAAAGGACAAATATATAGATACAATGTTTGTGTCTTTAAATTCAATCTTTAATGTTGAACAACATTAAAATCAAACAGAAATGTGATAAAGTACAAAAATGGTATACAAAAAACAAATATTTCCTACATAAAAAATGTAAGCCTCAATTGGTTGGGCTACAGAATTGCCTTACAATAGGACAAAACTTGGGATATTGAATATCCCAGGTTGTTTTCCGTGTCCCAGGGGCATCCCAAATTGGGAAGCCCTGCAGTGTGAAGCCCCCCAGATTGGCCAGTACAACTCACCTCTTCCCGATTAAATGGCGTATGCGCAGGCTCTGATCCAATTAGAGCCCTTGGCTGTGGCTATGTCATTTTGCAAACGGCTCTGATAGGCCTCAATGGGAAGTGAGTGTGGCCACATCCCCAGCGGTACACGCACAGCCTGAAGATGCAGGGGATGCGCCCACTCTTGAATTACATAGGCATGGCAAGAGCAGGCACCGTTGGATCGAGTGAATACTGACGACCTGGGGGGATTCACGGAGCGAATTCGGGGTGGTACACTGGTATATGATGCAAGATTTCTGCTTTTAGCAGTAGGTGCACATGGTTATTTACTTTGGGTGTGACCCAGACCTTTAAAAAATGTAGAGGGTGTACAGTTTTAATAAATGAATTAAAAGTGCAAATCCTTTTTAAACAGCCAACTTTAAATGTTAAAGTCATGTGCATTGAATGTATATTGAATACATACTGATGCCTTTGGTGCTATTAAACACTATGGGGTTGATTCAGAGCCTGGTGAGAAAAGTCACTTCTTTTTTAGGACAAAAACTGCTATTCATTTTCATAGTCTACTGGCTGTAAGTTTTCACCTGGCTCTAGATCACCCCCAAGGTAGACAATTAAAGTGAACGACAATATTCGTAGTATACAGTGCGTCCTGCTCCAGATAAGAATCATTACACTTGGGTATTACTCTGCCAGATGGCGCTGGACTGCAGAGACCGCGAAATTGGCTCCTCCCGGCCCCACAAATACCCGGGACCTCCCACAAATTCCCAGAATTTCTCTGCAGTCTGGACTGAGAAGGACAAAAAAAATGGCTCTCTCTTCTCGCAGGTGAGCGGGGCTATTAGCCTGCGGCCCTGTAGGACTATTCCCACCCGTTCCATTTTTAATATGCCTCCCAGCCTTGGCTGCGCTGGTTCGGGTGATGGTAGGCAGCACCGCTGTCAGGTGCTTAGGAGCGCTGCTCCACCGCAGGCCCCCACCAAAGGGTAGGCAGTATAGGCATATGGTGAGCCTCTATGGGATGCCCCTCCCGCCCTATTGCCCCTGTCTATCGGTGGGCCCTATGTTAAGTGCCCGCTGCCCTCCCTCACTCTCCCTTGTAGCTCTCGGGGGGGGGGGGGGTGTATATGCCTTGGTGCTTCACTGTATTATGTGCTTCTGGTTGATGTCAGTCTCCGTGCTGACTCGGTTGCACTGGTTGCGTTTTTTGGATATGCCGCGCGCTTTCACTGTGTTCCGCAGTTGGCGGCGGCATTACCTCAGGCGCTGGTGCGCTGTTAATGGCTGCTTGTCACGTGTGCCGCTTCGCGCCTCATATGGCGTCACCTACTCCCTCAAGCTTAAATTTGACTCCCATTGAGTTGCATACCAGTGGGGATTCTCAGCCTGATGTGTCTTCCAGACTGGCTAATGTTGAGAAGTTGCTTGCTAATACCTTGGCGCGTAAGGCCTCTGCTAAGAAGCAGCACTTGACGCCTGATGTCACTCTTTTACCTATGGAGGCTGATGAGTTCTTGGAACTGTCTGGTTATACCCCTTTGGAAGAAGGGGAGTTATTCTTTGACCCTGAGTCATCTGATGAGAGGCCCAGGGGTCATGATGATTCTGGCTCTGACCCCTGGGCCCCAGATGATACTGATAGGCTGTTGGCTCAGATTTTTTCTCCCCCGGTTGCAGCCCCCAGGCAGCAGGGGGAATTGTTTCATACTGCTAAGCCACGTTTAGAGTTTCCTGAGCAAGCCCATTTTAATAATCTCGTGCTCCAGGAATGGGAGCGTCCCAGCAGGCTTCCCGGAGTCCCTAAGAGTTGGGATAAGAGGTATCCCTTTCCTGCTGATGTGGTGAAGCGTTGGTCATCCCCTCCAGAGGTGGATGCCCCGGTCCTAGGGTTATCTAACACCTCTGTCATGCATTCCCCTGACTCTACTACGCTGCGGGATGGTGAAGACCGGCATATTGATCAGCTGGCGTCCCATGCCTTTGCCTGTGTGGGGACGGCGCTGCGCCCGGTCTGTGCCTCTGCCATTACGGCTGTGGCTATTAGGACCCTGCTTATAAGTGTCCTAGATGGTGCTCCTGATGATGTGTCTAGTGAGGAGTTTAATGCACTCTCTCGTTGTGAGGTTTTTGTGACTTATGTCCTCTCTGCCTTGGATGATACTATTAGGATGTGTGGCAGAACCTCTGCCCTTGTGGTGGCTATACGCCGTTCGGTTTGGCTGCGCCAGTGGGCTGCTGACAACGCTGCCAAGAAAGCTCTCACTGGTTTTCCCTTCAAAGGACTACGCCTGTTTGGGGACCGCCTGGACCTGTTTGTTAAGGGAGGCAGGTTACCCCAGCGCAGGCGGCAGTCTCTGCCCTTTTGGAGACAGGGCTCCTTTTCTTCCCCCTACCGTGGAGCCAGACAGGGGAGGGCGGTCTCCCTTACCGGGGCCCGAGGAGATTTCTGGGGTAGGGGCAGAGGAAGTGGACGCCCTGGCTCATCCTGGGGCTCCAAACCAAGCCCCCTCAGGCATGAAGGGGCGCCCTCACCCATCCGGGTGGTGGGACGGCTTCAGCATTTTCCTCACGTCTGGAGGCTTCATGTCTCAGACCGGTGGATTCAGGAGGTAGTGTCCTCCGGTTACAAGATAGAGTTTGCTGCCTGGCCGCCCCCAAGATTCATCAGATCCCGGATCTCTCAGGACCCTATGTCAGCTCAGGCTCTAGTTCTGGCGGTGCAAAGCCTTCTGGAGCTGGGGGTCATCTGTCAGGTCCTCTTACGAGAAAGGAGCAAGGGTTTCTATTCCAACCTTTTCACCGTGCCCAAAAGAGATGGGTCAGCCAGGCCAATCCTGGACTTGAAGATCCTCAACAAATTTGTCAGGTTCAGGTGCTTTCGCATGGAAACTTTGCGCTCTGCCATCAGTTCCCTGCATCCAGGGGACTTCATGACCTCTGTAGACATCAAGGATGCTTACCTTCATATATATAGGATCAGCACTACCAATTTGTGGCATTGCCCTTCGGTCTCACTTCAGCTCCCAGAGTGTTCACCAAGATGCTGGCCGGAGTGATGTCTCTGCTCAGGTCTCAGGGCATTCGCGTGCTGCCCTATTTGGACAACATTCTCATCACTTCTTAGTCCCTCCAACAGGCAGAGCTCTATACTCAGCTAGTAGTGTCCACTCTGGAGTCATTTGGCTGGGTGATCAACCATCCCAAATCTTCCCTGTCTCCCTCCTTGGTGACACCCTTCCTGGGAATGAATATGGATACAGTTCAGGCAAGGATTTTTTTTCCTCAGCAGAAGGTGGACAGTCTGCTAGCACAGGTTCAGTTCCTGCTATCTTGCCCTCATCCCTCCATCAGACAGGGAATGCAGCTGGTGGGCCTAATGGTGTCATGCTTCGAGGCGGTCCCTTATGCCCAGTTTCACATGAGGCCTCTGCAACTCCACTTCTTGTCAGGATGGGACAAGGATCCTGCGTCCCTGGACCAGGTCCTTGTGCTGTCCCCCCTAGTCAGGCGGTCCCACTCGTGGTGGCTGGACTCCAGGAACCTGTTGGTGGGCAGATCCTTTCTGGCCCCCTGTTGGAAGACGGTCAACACGGATGCCAGTCTGACAGGTTGGGGGGGTTTCTGGAAGTCCCTGCAGTTCCAAGGGCGGTGGGGCCCTCAGGAGGCCCACACACCTATCAACATTCTGGAACTGAGGGCGAACAGGTTGGTTCTGGCTCACTTGACCCAACAACTTCGGGGCCGGCCTGTTCAGGTACGCTCGGACAACCAGGCGGCGGTTGCCTACATCAATCATCAGGGAGGGACCCGGAGCAAGGGGGTCCTCAAGGAAGTGTCTCTGATCCTGGCCTGGGTGGAGGACAATGTTTCCTGCATATCAGCTGTGTACATTCCGGGGGTGGAGAATCTGCAGGCAGACTCTCTGAGCAGGGGGACCTCTCGCCTAGGAGAATGGTCCCTCTGCGACAGGGTGTTTCATTCTCTGTGTCACCATTGGGGCCAACCAGATGTGGATCTGTTTGCGTCCCGTCACAATCACAAGCTCCCGGCCTTTGTCTCCCTGTCCCAGGATCCTCTTGCCTTGGCCACAGATGCCCTAGCAATGTCATGGCAGGACTTTCAGCTCCTGTATGTCTTTCCTCCATTCCCCCTGTTGGGCAGGGTTCTGCGCAAGATAGCTCAGGAGGGGGTGCCAGCAATCCTGGTGGCCCCCAGGTGGCCAAGGAGAGTGTGGTTCGCAGACGTGGTGCAGCTGGCAGTAGATCAGTATGCTCTGCCCAGGGTGCCGGACCTGCTCACTCAGGGTCACTTACGCCATCCCAATTTACAAACTCTGGCTTTGACGGCCTGGCTGCTGAAACCTCCATCTTGATGGAGAAGGGGCTGTCTGCCTCTGTTGTTGATACCATGATAAAGGCTAGGAAGAAGTCTTCTTCCATTTATTATAGGGTTTGGCGTGCCTACATTGACTGGTGTGAGTCTAGGTCTCTTCCCTGTTGTGTCTTCACTATTCCCAGGATCCTGGAGTTCCTGCAGCATGGGTTGGAGCTGGGGCTCCAACTCAGTACTCTGAAGGGTCATGTCTCTGCCCTGGCTGTTTTCTTCCAGAGGTCCTTTGCCCAGCATTCTCTGATCAGGGCTTTTTTTCCAGTGGGTTACTCATGTGCGTCCCCTACATAAGCCTATGTTGCCTGTTTGGGATTTAAACTTGGTCTTGTCTGCCTTGCAGGGTGCTCCCTTTGAACCTGTGCAGGAGGCTGCCCTGGCCATTCTTACTCTCAAGGTTGTCTTTTTGGTGGCTATCAGCTCTGTTAGGTGCGTGTCTGTGTTGGCGGCGCTTTCCATCCAGCCCCCCTACTTTGAGAGACACCAGGACAAGGTGGTGTTTCGCTTCAAGCCAGATTTTCTGCCTAAGGTCGTGTCTGCCTTTCATCTGAATCAGGACATTGTTCTTCCTTCCTTGTGCCCTAATCCTAGTAACGCTAAGGAGAGGGTCTTGCATTACTTGGATGTGGTTAGGTGTCTGAAGTACTATCTGGTGGCTACTGCACCATTCAGAAAAGCTGATGCCCTTTTTGTGGTCACTTCTGGTCCCAGGAAGGGTTTGGCTCCTGCTAAATCTAATATCAGCAAATGGATCCGTCAGGCTGTGATTCAGGGAAGAATCCTCCCTTCCGCCTTACTGCTCACTCCACTCGTGCTATTGGTGCCTCTTGGGCTTTTCAGCACCAGGCTTCTGTTGAACAAGTTTGCAAGGCCGCTACTTGGTCTTCTGTTCATACTTCTACTACTCAAAGTTTTACAAGGTTGATGTTAGGGCCTCAGCTGATGCTGCTTTTGGCCGCAAGGTTCTGCAGGCGGCAGTGGTATGACCTGTCTGCCGCTACCTTTGGGGATCCCACCCTACTTTATGGACACTGCTATTGGATGTCCCAAGTGTAATGATTCTCATCTGGAGCAGGACGTACTGTATACTAAGAATAATACAATTCTGTGATTACTCACCTGTAGAATTGTTATTATGAGTATACAGTACGTCCTGCTCCACCCCACCCTTGGTTTTGCATTATCCTGGATCCCCTGTATGGTGATTGTTATCATTGTTATAGTTACTAGTTGGTTCTGTTTTCTTTCTCCTGGCTTCTCGTCATTAACTGCTATTCAATGCTGGGGATTTGTGGGAGGTCCCGGGTATTTGAGGGGCCAGGAGGAGCCAATTTTGCAGTCTCTGCAGTCCAGCGCCATTTGGCGGAGTTATACCCAAGTGTAATGATTCTTATCTAGAGTAGGACGTACTGTATACTCATAATAACAATTCTACAGGTAAGTAATCACAGAATTGTATTTTTCTCTCCCAAAAAAAAATGAGTATTCTCACCAGGCTCTGAATTAGCCCCAATTTCAACAATTTAGGGTTTTGGCCTATTATTAGTATTATTACAGTACTTCGCTGGCCAGTAGTATTAACAATTCTAAAATAAAGTAGTCTGTGAAACCCTTCGCACCTGCTCCCTAACCTCTGATGTGTATATCTGACTTTAAATGAGTAACATTCAGAAGGAAAAAGTAGCTTGGTTAATGTAGATTTCAGAATTGAGTAGTGTTGATTGGTTTAAGATGTATGATATGTATGTTACAAATGCCGATTACTTCACAACATGCACAGGTCAAGTAAAGACATTAAAGGGAAAGTCCACTTTCATGGATTTTTAGTAAAGACCTCAGGCCATTGGTGCCATATAGGGCATGAGGTGACCCCTGTAGTTTACCACCTCACGCATGTATGCGAGTGCCTAATTTTTTCAATGGGAGTCAGCCATACACAAGTCACACTCACCCACTAGCTGGAACCAGTGCAGCTCCCGACTTCACAAATGTCAGCGAAGGAGCGACGGTTAAAGTAAGTGGGTTTGGTTCATCCCCTATTTGGCACCTCTAGTTTGAGGGTTTTTGAAAACTTCATGAAAAAGGACATGATGAATAAACATAGGACTACACCTACTGGCACATATACACATAGAAATCATATAGTAAAACAAACCCATTCTGAACAACCACTATTAGCAGCTACATACAGTACAAACTTTCCAGCACAGCTCTTCTAGGAGGGAACAAGAAACATAGCATCAAACTGCCCTCACTGCCAGGACACTGGGTGTTTTACAGACATGATCTGTACAATTGGTTGACTGTCATTACTGACCTCTTGTATAAACTCGAACAGTTCAGCATTAGCCAAAATCCATCAGTCAGATTCAATCAAGCTTTTGTATATGAACAAGGTTCTAATGCTTACATCCACCATGCTCCTACCTTTTCAAAAAGACCCTTTCCTACCAGTTAACAATTGGCACAGAAATGACCACACCCTCAAAAAATAAACATCCTAATAAACACTTGTTTAGCACTTGATTTTAAAGGATAAAATAACCTCAAGCATGTTTATTTTTCTCGGTTTCATGTCATGTCTTCTATTGCTGACAAAAAAGCACAGCAACCTGCCCCCCCCCCCTCCCCCACAACAACCCTAATCTAGGGGTCTGGGGTTAATTCCAGTCAGCAGTTTTTTGTGCTGCAGGGCCTCACGCTGGTATTAGACTAATATTCTGCCATGTCACTCCACACCACATTTACTGTGTCAAGTTTATAGCCTTGAGTGTGAGAGCCTGCTCTATATTTTTTTTTAAAAGAAACAAAACAGTCCTAAAATATGTTTTACACTAGAAATGCTTTATACATTATCTGAGGGGGTTGGCAACTTTGGCTCAACACTATCCATATGGTGCTCCACATGTTCTTCAGAAGCTTTCATCCTCACTCAGCTCTCCTCTATCTGATCTTTACTATATTTTCATAACTACGAACATCCCTTTGCTGCCTGCTTTACTCTTATCTGCATTTTTCATTGTTTCCATGATACTAATATGCTTCGTATCAGTCTTGATGCCTCCAGCTACCGCATTAGATCCTGTTGTCTCTACTCCAAGCTTTCTTCAGTCTGAAACCCCTAAGTGGCCCGACCATTCTCTTCTCCTGCTCTACTCACAAAGGGGGTGCTATCCCTACTTTTCCATCTGTTCTACATTTTCTTACTATAGGTCCTGTCCCTTGCATTCCACGTTGCAATGCTGTTCTTGGATTCAGATTCTGTCTCCATGTGATATTTTAGTATAAAGATGTAGTTACACTTCATGTTAGGTAGTTCCTGCCAATTTTAGCTAGTTATCATCTTTGTCAAGTAACACACTGCATGATATATTAACTTAACATTGGATGCATGCTTATCCTTTACAATACGCAATACTTAGAACTATAGTAGTTATAAACTCAGTTCCCATTATTCTCTATTCAAGAGACACCTGGGGGCTAGAAGTTTCATCAAAGCATTCTTGACTTATCTGCCAGACAGCTACTGCTAAATTGTAAAGTTCTAGTTCAAGTTCTAACCAACTTTCAATAGCTTGCTTTTTCTCAGGTTAGACCCTGTTAGGCTAGAAGCAGAGTGACCATGACTCCATCCCTTCCTGCATCACAGTGTTAGCAACCCCATCTCTTTGTGCTGGGGGGCATCTTCTTCCTGTTTCTTTACTCTTGCACAGCTCACCGCCAAGAAGAATGCATTATATCTACGGGGCTCATGCTAAAAATTTGGGAAAGCCAGTGTGACTTGCACTGTGCATTGCGGTGTGGATTGCGACCTGCATCTCGGTGAGCTTTTAGTGTTTAGACACAAAAAAGCGTGAAAAAAGTTTTTGCTACCCTTTTTCACCCAACATTACCTGTACCTGTGATGGGGCATTTTTACAGGTTAGGTACATTATTTTTCCACTGAGGTAAGGATGTTTATTTTTAAGTTTGGAAACAACCAAACCCTATGGGCGCTGCAGAAAGGATTGGTAAAATCTTTAGCATAGCCCATAGGGTGCTGAACCTACAGTGAGCAGTAATTGTTATATATTAATCAATTATATTTTTATTTATGTTTTTATAATAATAATTGTTTACACTGTAATTTCTAAACTTTAAAAATATATCCTTACATCACTGGAAAAATAATGTACCTAAGCTGTAAAAATGTGCCATCACATGTACAGGTGATTTTTTTTGAGGAAATGTATAACTTTTGTTTGCACTTTTTTGTGTGTTGTCGCTAAAAAGCTTACCGCCATGCAGTTTGCAATCCACACTGCAATGCACACCAGAAGTCACACTGACTTCACCAAATATTCAGCATGACCCTCTAAGTGATGCTGACAGTGAACTGTGATGGAGACTGAATAGGCAGAGGGAGAATACCACAAAATAATGGAGCTACTCACATTATGATGAAGGAAGGGAACACGATTTAAGTACCTGCTCTCAGGAGAAAAATACAATAGAATTGGGGGTAGAACTTCAAAATGTCACCCTTATGAGAAAGCAGAACAAGAGGCAACTGCAAGGGATGTAAGGTAAGTATGTTTTGACTTATCTTTTACACTTATCCTACCAATGTTCTTTAATGTCAGCCATTTCTAATCATTTCTAAGTGCTAACCCACTATAATATTTGGTGATTAGCATATGGGCATAGCTAATAATACCTGGTGGTATAAAACAATCTCTAAGTTATGAGCTGTGTACGCTGAGATACAGACCAACATTGTCTAACAACTCTAAGAAATACGATTAGGTCAATCTAGAAAGAACAGTGGAGCTTCTGCTTCAGAAATGTCATCATCTGCATGAAATGTGTTGTATCTCCATGTACACAGCTTTTACAGACACATTATAGATTTTATTGGGAAAAAATATGTACTAGAAAAATAAAAAAATGACTGCAAGTTCCCCTTAAAATCCAACTCCTACATTTTTTAAATCTCGGATAAAGTGGGGTAGGGCTAGGTCACTGTGCCATTCTTTTGATGCCAGTCGAAGCTTTGGGTGTCACAAAGTCCAGAGGGGTGTTGCTTGGAAAAAAAAGCATATTTTGAGACTATGACTATGCCATCCTGGTGTCTCTTGTTTCAAACTTCCTAGCATGTCTCTGGTGACCAAAAAGGCAGTGAGGTTAAATCTTTCAAGTGAAATGTTACATGAAAGCTATAAATTGGGCAACAATTTCTATGTAGAGAGTTCGAACAGCAATAGTAACCATAGTTTTCATGCTCCACCAGCAACCAGTCAGGTTCATTGGGCAGACATGCACAAGCCACGTACACTGCCATATGTAATTGGCTGCCAGTGATCGCACGGGTAGCAAAACCAGTGTGTGGCTACCCAGTAAATATGATTTACCAGTGGCTGATTTCTGGCTTCCCTGTAACACTTCGGGCCCGATTTATCAAGCACTTATGCCAGACAGCACCATATTGGTGCAAATTAGAGTAGTGAAAAATATAATTTATATATTTTTTTCGCACTTGTGCATGTAGCTGAACTGCAAGAAACACATTTACTAAAATGTTAGTGGTGCAGCATGACGGTGAGAAATTTAGAAATCATATTTTGCACTAGTTTAATTTGCACTGAAATGGCAATATCTGGCAGAAGTGCTTGATAAATCAGGCCCTGATTTGGGGACTTGAAAGGACCTTTGAGTTTTCTTTAAAGTGGACCAAAACCCATGTCGATCGGCCCAGAAATCAATAAGATTCCCAGGCCTATTGATCCTTCCCCCCACCGGGGCATTCGAAATCGGGATGCCCCGCTGTGTGAAATCCTCCAGGTCGCCCCATTCACTTTCATTTCCCAGTCCCACGGCACATCTAAGAGCAGCAGCCGTATCCCGCTATCCTTCTAGAAGGGCGCGTGCCCATGCCAGGCATTTGCGAATGGCCGACGCGGGCATGATCCCTGTTAGAGGGAAGTGGAGGATGCGGGCGTCAGGGCACTCAGACCCGCTGCTCGTGGGACTCGTGGGGAGTCCTGGGGGGTTTCACAAAGCAGGGCACCCCGATCGAGATGCCCCGGGTTAAAGGACCAAAACCCAGGATAGTCATAATCCTGGGTTTGGGTGCACTTTAAATCACACAGCACAATTAAACCTACAAAAATGAAATGTTTGGGCCTTTAAAAAGTTGTGTTTTCCACGAGAGGTTTATTACCTGCAAAACAGTATATTAAATGTAAATAATTGTCTGTTGACATATTTAGGCATCTTAGAATTTTATATAAGGGGAAGCTATTTTCCATTCAATACAATAAAACATATTTTGTTTTAACCTGTTGCATTAACATTGTCACCATTCAGTGCATGCTTTAGTATTTAATATTTTGTATAATGCATTCTTTTTTTTTTTCCTCTCTTCACCTATCCACAATGTCGCTCTTCTTATGACGCACCTCTGCTTGCTGTTTTATGTTGTTGTGCTTGATCACTATTGGCCCATTGCCATCATGTGCTCCCTGCCTGCTAATTAAGACTCAGCCAGCTGCTACATCACTGAAGCGACCCCGCAAGGCCACCCCTGACCTGGTACTTGGACCTTTGACCTTCTTGCTTTGCATGTATCCAACAAGTGCATGGATGTTGTTCACTTACAAGTTGTCTACATGAATATGTGTTCCCATACACTCACCGATGTGTCCTGGTTTGCAGCCATTGTTTGTGATGTGAAAATTCTGCTGTGATCCCTAATACAAAGCATGTAAAAAAAGCCAAATGCATTATTCACTCAAAATGACTAGGAGCAGAGCAACAAAAAGTGAACTTCAGTTAGGGACTGTCACTTGGCAGTAGAAGTGAGCAATAGCTTGCTGCAGTATTTGTTTCCTTCCAGATCCTACAAGTTAATGTCAATACTATTCCTGATGCCAATGTATCAACTGACCTGGAGTCACCTTCTCTGGTCATGCAGAACCCTCTTGGTGAGATAGGCCTGAAAATTCCAGGAATGGTTGATGCCAGTTACTTGGTGGTGGTGGGGGAAGACAATTACTGGCACCCACTTTGACTTCCAATGGTCGGTCTAGGTATGGTTTTACTAATGACAATGTGTAATGTATAGATCACCATCTAATTCAAGGGAATACTAATGTAAGGTAGACATGCCCAGGGCAGTGGGACCAACTCTGCTTCTTTCCATCCTTACATAGCTTGTGCCTGGTTAAATTGATTGCCCAGTCTAAAAAAAAATCTTTTGTCCCTATTGCTGCTTTGTCTTTATAAAACTTACCTAGGAACGAGTCCCACCACGTGCACATGGCCATAGCTCCCCTGGGTTCTTGCAAGCGAATTGGCAGACTAGGCCCAGCTCAGCCTCTGTCACAATGACTGGAGCATGCCGTGTTCCGCGTGCTCTGTGGGAAGCTGTGGGATGCACCTGTGCACTGCAGAACCCAATCTTAGGACCGAGGTAAATTTGGAAATCCAGAGTAGGACACAACAGCTGTAGGGGACAAAAGGTAAATATTGGGAGTTGTATTTAGTCTGGACAAGAACTTTACTTATCGCACAGAGATACAGAGACCCACTGTCCTAAGTACGTCCATGCTTTTGACACCTTTCCAGTGGTCCTGCTTTTTTCTGAATTTCTTAAAGCAGCCCCACATAAAGCACAGCATAACTGCTGCTTGTGACTAGAAAAGCAATGATGATGATCCTGGATAGCTATCCTGGGTATGGTAATTCTTTAATAGAAGACATATTTTGTTTTTGCTTTAGCTGGAATGTTGTATGTGATCCCATAATAATCAGCAGTGACAAAGCAAGTTCATCTAAGATTCAGTAAAAGAAAAGAAAAAAAAAACATATCTTTAAAATGGACCAACCAACACCCGTTTTTTTCTAATGAGTGTTGGTCTGGCTCCCAGTGAATTAAAACTGCTCAGGAGGGGAACCGAAATGCTGGAGCCCCCCGCACATCACCCCCCAGAACGCCCAATATTATCACCTCAACCTCAAGCCTCAATCGGAAATGGAGCCCCGCAACTGAACAATGGATCGAGGTTGCGCCGTGGGGCCCCATTGGTGGCCGAGGCTGGAAGGTTAGGATAAAAATATGGGGCGTTCTGGGGGGTGATGTGTTTCAATGCACCGGGAGCCAGACCAAGAGATTTTAGGGGAAAAATGGGTGTTTGTCCGCCTTAAAGACCATTGGAACTATAAAGTAGAAATGTCTAAAAGGGCAAGAATGCTTTCAGAACACATTACCACATGGACAATTTAGTCATTATAAGCTCATAGTCCAGTATTTTGCTTTACCAGGAAGAATCTGGTCTAATGGTTTGGATTGACAAGACTGTTCAGTTTTCTTCCTAGGATACAGTAATAGATAAAATATGTTCTGAAACCATCTTTCCCTATAAAGTGATCCTTCTAAGCTATAGTAAATACTTACATACATTTTTTGTATAAATCACATATAAGGTGCTCTGTAAGTAAATGTATAAAGCATTTCCATGTTCATAATATAAACTCTCACATCACTGAGCTGCAAACCAGATTTCCACTCTTGTAATAGTATTAGATTTGCATTGCTTTACAACTCCTCCACCTCCACATTTAAGTGCTTTCCTTTGTATTTGAATCATAACTCATTTATTTCGAATCACTGTGTGCTGATCATGTACCAAGTGGCTGCAAGTGGGGTTATTGTTTGGGTTCAGTCCCGGGGCCTAAAAGTTTGTCTTTAAATTATTGAGTCAGTGGCTACTAGATTTCTGTTGCTGCCTTCTATTTAAAGCAAAGCACTAAAAATCCAATGACTCCCTAAAGAAAATGAGAAGACCCTCACAGTGGGTGACTTGGACATGGTCAGTACATTAGTGTAATGATTGTTAACAAATATATTTGTGGGCCACAGGATTTTTTGCCTTTAAATTGGAGAATCAAATACTTTAAGTGATATATTTATTACTACAAATTGTTCCTGTAGTAGATACTATGATAAGAAAAACATACTTCACAGGTCAACCACTCAAAAGGCCTAATGTGTCCATCGGCACTAAAGCCAAAACTCAGCCTGAGATAGCACTGGTTCCTGGACAGCCCATTCAGTTATTGAATACATTTGAGGCTACAGCATTTAAGGGACACAATATGGACATGGTGCATATGACCATTCTTAAAGCTAGGTTCTTTAGAAGGGGCAGATATGGTCGGGTATGGTCCCACCGTAGCCCCCGTGTAGCATTGCAGAGGAAGTATATGGGCCTTTGCTCTGAGCTATATTAGCATAGCTCACCAGGAATTCTTCTTTTGATCACTGTGGCCTCTGCATGTGTTGATCCATTGCATGTCTTCCTAAATCTTCTAAAGATCTAAAGAGCAGGATAGGACTTACTCTCAGTGTAAGACATATACTGTAGGGCAAGTTACTTATAATTATTTTATAAGTAATCAGATGCAAGAGAGCAGTCAAACCCTTTCAGGTTCTAAGGGTTCTATGTTTCACTTTAGAGAAAAGGTTTTTTACCTAAAACTAGTCCAAAAGTATTCATTTGTGGGATGGTAGATTAAGACAAGATGTTAAAGTGTCCCCGACTCCTGCACTACCTGCTTCATTCTCACTAGATCTGTAAAATTCAGAATAAGAGTCTAGTCTATTTGGGTGCAAAGACAAAATACACATTTTGTCCAAAGTCTTTAAATGCAAAGTATGCTTTGGGCCCTCCCACAACACCCATTGCTCTCCTCTGGGCCTAGTGTCCCAGTGATCCCCACTTCCATATTTCCTACTTTGGTCTCGCTGGATATCTACAGCGGAGAAACAGAATGAGGGCTCACAATATTCAATGCCTTGGTCTTAACTTAGGCACAATACAAGTCCATCTTGCAACTGAAAGCTAAAACTGCAGAGAGCAATTAACGAAGTGGGAGTGGCTGCAGGTATAGAGAGGTTAAGTCTCATGTCAAAATAACGGTTCAGGTCTGGAGTCTCTTCAGTTCATAATAGTGGACTTTTCCTTTAAATCGGACCTTCACCCTGAATAAGAGCCTATGTTATATATTTCCCAGATGCTGTACATACAGATTGCCTGCATTAAAAATCATCCTACCTGGATCTACTGCATTTTCTGAGCCTTTAATCATCCAAGATGGCGGCTTATGGAGTTTCAGGTTGCCTGCAAACAGGAAGTGTCTTCTGACTGTTCTGCATTCTGGGATTACTGACCTTTTCCTGACCCCAGTTCTGCTCTGCATGTGCAAAGCACAGCTTTAACCCCTTTCCCCTGCACTTTTGACCCCTCTCCTCTCCTCAGTATGTGATGCTACTGAGCCAAGATGGCGGCACCCATATCCTAGAGTGCTAAACAGAGTTGCAGGCTAGTGAGCAAAAGAATAGTAAGCAATAAAAAATGTTAAATGTACTAATTTTAGATGCTGGGGTTTTAATAGTTTTTTAAGCCTTTTGGCTTTTCATTAAACGATGCGGAAGGTCTGGCTTAAGATTTTCACTAGCTCATTTCAGGGTAGTGCTTGTGGTCTACTTTAACAATTTCATATGTGAAGATTATTACTATAATCATTCACTTAATACTGCAGATGAACTCATAATGATATTCTGACCATAGTGCCCTTCATATAGGGCTATTATATTTTACAAATATGTTTCTGATGACAAGGACATAACATCTCAGAGAACATGAGAACATGCATGAATAATCAATACTTTTCTGCATCCTACATGGAATTCAGCTGACATCATTGCCCTGTTTGCTTTCACATTACTGTGGTTTCAGTATTTCTGGATAGTCAATAATTCCTTGAAGAGTCTCTGCAGACTAGAGCAAAACTCATCTCCCATGTGTCTTTCCTTTATCTGAATTGCTGCTTTGGCATTTCTTTGACAGGGAGCCATCACACTAGACCTTTCTTCAAACATATTGCTGCACTGCGCGAAACAGATGTGATCTTTTTCAAGTAAACATCGATAGATGTTAGCAGCACATGTGCAGTAAGATACACAGACTCCAAGGGCCTGGTCTATTCGTATTCCAACAGTGCGCCTTTTTTCGCACAACAACTTGCGCCATAGTAAAAACAGTGCACTTGTTTATTGACGCATGGTCTGGCATAAATTTCACCACGAAATAAAGTGGCGTAGTGTGCCTAACTAATAACAATGAGTGAGCCTCTACATAGGATGCGCCAATGTTGCGCCAGTGTGTTTCTATACAGTCCATCCATATTTAATGGATGTTTTTAACTGAGAGTAGCTCGGACTGGCGCACACAAAACACACACTTCTGGCTAAAATGGTTGTTTATTTGTAGTAAAAAAATTCAGAAACAGAAAAACAATAATGTTGTCAATGCAACAGATGTGACAGACATAACAGATATAAAATAATTAATTTTCACAGACATACAAAAAATACACGATAAACTACATATCTGTGCTCCTCTTATGTCCCAAATGCCATGGCTGAATAAAAACAAAAACTGGCAAAATAACATGCAGAATAATTTGCCCATTATATCCTATGGGAGTAGCAAGCTATGAGCCACAAAAAGCAGGCGCAGCAAAATGGCGAGTGTATGCTTATGGATTAGTAAATGCCTGTTTCACATTTTCACTGACATGCGCTGATGTGAAAAGCTTTGATAAATGCACTTTTCACACAAAACCGGCGCACCATGTACTCAAACTGGTGTAAAACCTGCACAGTGCTTTGATGAATCAGGCCCCCAAATGTCAGAAGCACTCATTCCAGATAAGTTCCCCCCGCAGCCCCAACATCAGAAATGATGTCCTGATAGCATTACAGACAAAAATTAGGTTGTATTTTCCCAGAGTAAAATTTATCCCTTTACTCCTAAATTCTAGTGGTACTGCCTAGAATAGGATTAATTGGCTTAGTTGGGGTTATATTGAGAAGGTGGAAAGGCTCTCCCTGATCAGGAGCTACCTGGCCAAACGGCTATTCAAAAGCACATATTGAAGTAGAAAAAAAGTAGAAAAAAAGGGTACTCGCTGGACTAGGACTGTCTGCATAGGCAGTTATTTTAAGGCACCAAAAGTCCTGATCCAGGGAGGTAGGTCATGGTACAGTTAGGTAGATAGGGCCGTTTAGGTGTTCAGAGATCATTTATAAAGGGTGTGGTACCATTACTAGCGGAGTACCACAAGGGTCAGTTCTGGGACCAATTCTCTTCAATATATATATTAATGACATTGGGTACGGATTAAACAGTAAAGTCTCAATCTTTGCAGATGATACTGTAAAGTAAAGTAATTAAAGCAAAAGAGGACAGCAGGCAGATACAAACAGATTTAGATAAATTGGAAGCATGGGCAGATAAACGACAAATGAAGTTTAACACAGATAAATGTAAGGTTACGCACATGGGAAGGAGAAATCTGTGTCCTGATTACATACTTAATAAAGGAACACTTGGTTAAACAACAATGAAAAAGGACCTAGGGGTTTTAGTTAACAATAAGCTCAAATGTAGTAATGAATGCCAGGCAGCAGCTGCGAAAGGCAAACAGGATCATGGGGTGCATCAAGAGGGGCATAGGTGCTCATGACCAGAGCATCATTTTACCCCTGTACAAGTCACTGGTCAGACCCCATATGGAGTACTGTGTACAGTTCTGGAAACCTCTGCGTAAGAAGGACATATCAGAACTGGAGCGCGTTCAAAGGAGGGCAACCAAGTTAATAAAAGGAGTGCGGGGGCTAGAGTACCCTAAAAGATTGTCAAAGTTAGGTTTATTAAGTTTAGAAAAAAGACGCCTGAAGGGTGATCTAATAACTATGTATACATATATTCGGGGTCAATACAAAGATCTGTCCCACAATCTATTTGCACCCCGGAGTGTAACCATAACCTTAGTGGGCATCCACTAAGGTTAGAGGAAAGGTGCTTTTCCCTCTGACATAGGAGGGGATTTTTCTCTGTAAGAGCAGTGAGACTATAGAACTCGCTGCCAGAGGAGGCAGTAATGATGGATACAGTAAAAACTTTCAAAAGTGGCCTGGATGCCTTCCTGGCGTGCAATAACATTTCCAGCTATGGCTACTAGACCACTGGAAGGAGATAAATGGGCTGAACTGGATGGACTAAAGTCTTTATTCAGCCTTACATACTATGTTACTATGTAAGAATGTACTCCCTCAACCAGGGCTGCCTGCCCAGGTAGCTATTTCATGCACCACTTGAAAAAAATTTGGTTCAAGAAAGTGGGTCATAGGTACAGAAAGATAAAGAAAGGGAATCTAGACGAGTGACGAGATGGATCTTCCTGAACCAGGGCTTCCATTCCAAGGCACCACTTGGAAGAGTCCTGTTCCAGGGAAGTACATGAGTGAAGCTATACTACAGATGGTTGTGAGATGGGAAATAGAGAGGGAGCTCTCCTGCACACAAGAAAGTGGCAAAATTCAAGCAACAAGCAACTCAAACTGCATCCATCTGACATGGCAGGCTGGGAGGGATACGCTGAAATGAAGGCAAGGAAAATATACTATTATTTTCCAGCCTGTGTCAGAGGTTAGAGAATAAGCAAGGTACTGTATAGCTATTCACTACACAAAATATTTGTAACTTCTAAGCAGTGCTTAGGCCTATTTTTTAGAAAATAGCTTTGTATGTTATATTTTAATCTACTGATTAGATTCATTTAAAGCAGCAATAATACCTACACAGGCAAGGGTGCTTCCATCTGAGACTTGGTGGAATTACCTGGCCGCTTTAGCACTAATCCAGATATAAGCGGATTAGAAATAGCAGCTATTCACTATAAACGATCTCTATTGACTAATAATATAATGCTGCTCATTATATCACCTAGCATCCTGTTACCCGATTCACTTTCTACCATTTATAATTTCTCTAAGATTCCAGGTCTGAAATGTTAAGCTGCAAAGCCTTAATATATTAATTTGGAAAGATGTATTCATCTTGTTAAAGACAAATGATAACATTCCTTAGTAACTTAGAAGTCTCCAAAAAATGATTCGATAAGCTTTCCCCTATGCAATGTGCTAAGACGCATTCTACTGATATACTGTAGTAGAGTGCATTGCTCTTAGCATTTTATTGACATATTTTAAATAACAATTAGATAAGTGGGAAATATACATCCCCTGCACCCAGTAGGGTGGGGTATGTTCATATAGCTCTTTTAGCATTTAAAGTGGACCTACCCTGGAGTCTAGGAGACTCCAGCACAGGCATACTCGCTCCCCCGGGGGCATCATGAACTGGGATGCCCTGCTGTGTAAAATCCTCCAGGGCGCCCAATAGTTCTTACCTTTCCCCCAACCCCATGGTGCATGCTTGGCCGGCACCGGCATCACTCGCATCCCTTCTCGCCATGCATGTCCCAGTCCACCACAACTGAATGGCTGTGCGGGGCTGTGCACAGCCGAAGGGAGTAAGAGATGCCGCACACAGCTGGTATGTGTGGTGAGGATCAGCTTCTCTAGCCGCACATTAATCCAGTGCAGCTTCACCGGTCTTCTATGGTCGAAGATGGTGGTCATGGAAATGGACGGAGCGGTGCTAAAAGGGTCTGGTGTAAAGACAAAATCCTGGTTAGCTTTTCGTTTTCCCCTACTGCAAGTAACATACAAACAGGTCGGGCATTTTTTGTATTTCCTCTTTCACAGTGAGGAACTGCTCATCTGCTTGTCCCTTGAGCTAGCCTATAAGAAACAGTAGCATTAACCAATCAAATCTGATCAGAGCCTTGCATGATGAAAAAACATCTACTCACATGAGAAGATTTTTAATACCAATATTCCAGCACACACTGGCACAGGAAAAAGTTCAAAGCAGTAACATTTCGTACTATATTTTTTTTGGGGAAGAGGGAGATTGCGTATTATCAACCATATTAAATGCTGCTACAGGAAGCTGCAGGAGAGCTACAGGAAGCTGCAGGAGAGTAGAAAGACTTTGGGCATGTCTACTGATTTTTAAGCCCAATTCAGGATGCCCAGGGTATCCTTCAAAGTAGTTTTGAACAGTGGCAAACATAGCCAGACACAATGGTCTAACAATTGTCTTTGCCTTCTGTATCCCTTTAATATAAAACAAACATGGCATTTTCCTTTTTGTGCCCTTTCAAGGCTAAAATAATCGTCATTAAACCAACGGTATTTTATGTTTCTGTTAAGCAGAGCTTTGCAATGGAACACAGAGAAGCTAGGCGATAGATTGTAAATTGTAAGATGACGCATGTCAGCTTCTCAACTTGGCAATGACTCTCGGAACAAGAGCTTGTATTGTCATTCTTGATTGCTTTCTCTTCACCAGAAACATTCACTACGCCAATTAATTTGTTTCTGTTGTGTTCAATTTTCAAGCTTGTAACGTCTCCTGCTAGCTGCTCTCTGAATTCTCTTTTATTAGTTTTACTTTTTATTGCTTTTATAGCCAATAAAGAAGTTAGCACAAACGTTTTTGTGTAGAACCAATAACTACATCCAATACAGGGTAGATATTCTGCTCAGTATCCAGGGAACTGTAACTCCATTATGAACATCAAGCCTCACTTCCTGTTTGTTCACAACAGACAGGGAGTTAAATAAACAGGAATCTACATAGCTATCAATAGGTGAAGGAACCCCATGGGAACTTGGAAATAAAATATAGCAATGAGGGAAATATAGGGAGTAAAAAAGAAACAGGAATGAGCAAGAGGGAAATGCAAAAGATACAGATGAGACAAAAGAGCAGAAAAACAGAATGGCCGGCGCGGGCGCGCTCCCTGTAAGAGGGACGCGCGGGAGGCGGCGGCGGCCCGCGCTCAGCTTGTCCGGCGCTGCCTCTCCTTGTCCGTCGGTGGCGATTGGACGAGCGAGTCACGTGGGAGCGGGGTCATTTGAGTTTTCGGGGCTTTATGGGGGGTTTCACACAGCGGGGCACCCACGATTGGGGTGGACCAATACCCAGGATAGTCAAAATCCTGGGTGTTGGTCCACTTTAAATAATACTGCAGCTCTGTTTGAATGGTACTAAATCAAACAACATACCATTGAGTTTAGATGCTGCTGCTGCCATCTGCTGATTTAAAAGCTCATTACTATTGACTTATTTACTCCACTTCTCATGAACAATTCAGTATTGGCTCAGTCCTAAAACTAAAAGTACTAACTAGTATCAACAGTCTATTTGCAGAGGACAAATCGCTGAGCCTTTCCCTTGTATATCTCACATATACTATTCCAGCTTTTGCCAGGTGATTTATGGCACTGACCTGGTGGCTGAGTGAGGGGGATAAAAATTCAGATGACTCCTAAGAGTTGACATGCTTGCCTATAGTGTACTAGTGTCTCAGAAACAAAGTGAGGACAAACATCCAAATACCTCTAGGTGTCAGCTTCTATCCAAGGCAGTCAATAATTTAAGTAAGCCTGGTCTTGTGTACTATTTTACAACTAAAGTTTTTAAGCATATCATGTGGCCCACAAATACTTGTTGCATTTAAATCCATCATATACATATCTAATTCTGCTCATGGTTTCTTAATTGTGTACATTTTTGCTTTACTCCTTTCAAACTTATTTGTGATTTGGGGTTTAATTTCTTCATAGCCTTCAGGTGATTTTACTTTCTGTCTTTATACAGTTAAACAATTCAGTTGCAGCTGATCAACCTATATCAGGTCTTGTATTCCACATGTAGGATGCTTCCATCTTTGGCCTCCGAATTACTGTTATTAATTCCTTCCTCGTTCACAGGCGCTGCAGCCTGGAGCACTTCAACCTTTACCAAAGAGGCCAGCTCTTGAAAAAAGCAATGGGGCCACAACGTTGTTCAACCCCAGTGTTTTCCACTACCAACAGGCTCTAGCAAATATGCAGTTACAGCAACATGCATTTATCCCTACAGGTAAGATGCAACTAGTAAACGCTCTCCATGGCATTCCCATAAAAGTATATTATATGTGAGGCGGAACTTGGACCATTCGGTCCGTTGTCTTTTAAGACATTACCTCCTAGGAAAGTCCATTATAGCTTCATACTTTTCATCCTGCCGGTGACCATTCGGCTTCACCTGGTATGCTTGAATATCACTGTGTGCCTGCCCGCCTGGCGGAACTGAAAGGTCTCTGGTAGTTATGAGAATGGCAGGCAAACGAGGGAGAGCAGAAGATGAAAGTAATGGCTGACGGGTTTTGGGTTTTGAGAAAGCAGGATCTGCAAATCCAGATGCCCTCAGTTGTGGGGTGAGAGGACCGAAAGTATTTTTTGATTGTACATCATCTCTAAAATGAAACCCTGCAGGGACAATTTTTGGCATCTCTAGTTCACCCTTCTGTCCAGTAGGCTTTCTAGGTGTAAGTAAGAAGTTCGGTGTCATAGATTAGGATGGCATTACCTTAAGATCAAAATGAAATTGCCCTATGCTAAAGGGTCTCCTAGAATCAGCTAACAGCAAATATCAAACGTTCATGGGAGTAATGTGATATAGTTATAAGGACCGTTGACTCCATGGGTGGCTTTAGTTAGGACAGTTTATATTCTGTCTGCAGTTGCCCTAAATAAGGAATGACAGACATCGTATTTGTGCGTATAATTGTATTGTGTTTGAAATGTTTTAGTTTCCTTAATTATAATTGGCTTTTCCCTTTTTCTCTTTTTTTCTTTTCTTTTGATAACGCTGCCTATGCTTTGCACTGTGATTGCATGCTGCTCCCGATGTAACCTTTATGGTGATGTCACATGGCTTGCTGCTGTGATACCTACCACGCTCCTTCAATCTACCATATGTTGCTATGGTTACCATTAACCCTCCACCCTCCTGTATGTCGCTTCCATGGTTCCCTTCTGAAAGTACCCATGATGCACGGTGCTACGCCCACCACTGTGTCTGCAGCAACAACACCCGCCACCAGCGTGCCCTTCGCTGCAACAGCTACAGCCAATCAGGTTTGCCCCTTTAAATAGCTTTATTTCACATGTAGTATCCATGGATGTTGTACATAATAGAGTAATAAGTGCAGCAGGAGTGATATACGAAGTGCAATTTTTTGGTTGTTGTTATACTTTTGTTACTAGAATTAGTAGTACTATACCAAAGCAACCTCAAGGATGATCAAATAAGTGGGAAAATAAATTTTACTTTAGCTGCAGATATTACATATTTGTTACCAGTTATACCTAGGATTAGAGGTTTGTAACGTCAAAAATATATAATTTGAGAAAAACTTCCTCCTAGACACCCATGCACCTGTTGATGTGGCCTGTTGTTGTGGCTGCCCAGGCTGCTTATTGACTTCCTAAGCACATTTTAGGCCACAGCCTTCATCAAGTACCTCTGGCTGTAAATGTATACAGAGTACAAACTGAGATCAAGGTTTGGTCTTGACTTTTTATATTTCAATGTGGACCAAACCTTACCCTCAACCTTCACTTCCATACCAATGAAAGTACTCAACAGGCTGTGCCCAAACGCGAGGCTTGCAACAAAAGAATTTCCATAAGCACTTCAGAGACTACAACAACAGGTACATTGCTGAGGGCCAACTTTCATGGACTTTCCCTCAGACCTCAGATCAGGGCTGCCAGAAGGGGAACAAGACTCCCATGCTTACCTTCATCTGCTTCTTTGGCAGAAGTTGCTCTCTTACAACCCTTTTTTGGAAGTTGGTGCGTTGTCTCCATACAGGCCAGAGGCATGCAACAGTGTATGAAGCCCAGTAGAGGCACTTCACATCTGGCCTCAAACACTGCACATGCCATCTACAGGCTGTAATCCAGAAGTGCAGTTCCTGGCCTTAGAAAGTGTTGCTGCGGATGAGTGATTGTCGCTGTGAGACTAGATGAAGCTAAGCAGGGGAATGTCAAGCCCCTCTGATAGGCGTGATCTGAGGTCTGTAGGGAAAGTCCACAAAAGTAGACTTTAAAGTAGAGTTTCCCTTCACACTATTAACTAAATTGTATTAATAAATAAATGCTTAATATTTTTCCATAGAATAGATTTCTATTTAAAAAGTAAATGTTAATATTTATCATAAGCAGAGAGTGAAGATGTCTTGTTTTCATTGTCTGTTCATTCTTCATTCAGCTACTAGTCATAAAATAAAAATGACTAAAAAGCAACAAGAAAGTTTATACATTAAATTAAAGGACACTAATAAAAAACAGTATCTAAGCCCCCAGAAGAGATTGTTTTTTTCAGCCAGGTGCCAGTTGTGTTCCTCCAGCATGTTGACCATACACCCCTCTTTTCAACAAGGAAGGGAAACTGCTCCCTTATCAGTTGGGAAAAGTTCCAGTGCAACGCCCATTCTCAATGGGAGCCTACATATATAGGTCAGACCCATGCAGTGGCTTGGCTTCTCATAACAGGGCCACACAAGAAAGATAAGCAGTGCGGGAATGGGTCTCAGGTAAACAGGGGAGTCTCCTGCCCTATGGCACTCCCAGATCAAGGTCTGTGGGAAAGTCTGTGAAAGCTATGAAAACATTTATCAAAGGGAAACTCATTGACATTTTAAGAAATGTATCTAAAATCAAGGAGAAACACACAAAAAAAAACACTTAGAAGAGAGAGAGACTCTACAGTATATCAAATGATCGGATGTCTAATGCCGGCCACATGTGTTCATATTTTTTTATTTCATAAGTTTCTATATATACTTTTTATATTATCATTTTGTAATTGTTCTACCATATGGCAGTTTGATCCCCCTTTGATTCTTTTATATTTTCCATCCAGCCAGGATGGAAAAGCATCTTTAAAAAAATGAATATTTGTCAGACATAGTTGCTTTCGAAATCATTTGCTATTTTCTGTGTTTGAGACTGCACAGAGGTCACACACTATACAGCTAATTCTTTAACAAACAAGATTTGCTTCTTTTTTCTTTTAAAAAAAAAAGAGGCGGTTCTAGTCGCAGGACATTGAGTTGCATTAACTCATTTTATCTGCTTCTATAATGGCAAAAACACCTTCAACAGACCATGGCTCCTGGAGCAACTTTGGAGCAAGATCCATGGTTCAAGGGCTGCTCAAAACTCAACCAATCCCAAGCTGAAGCTAAAAAAAAAATTACATATGTACAGTAATATTAATAATAATAATTTGAAAATACATACATTTCTGATAAAAGCCCTATAAACTAAAGGGAAATAGAAGAGAAGCTAACTGAATAGCTATCAGCTACCTGTGTGGGTGGCAGTGGAACAGGCTGCTCAGGTGGCCGATATGGTTTATAGTGTAGTGCACACAGGATTGGCAAACACCCTCGACCACCAGCAGTCACGTCAGGCCACAGAAGTGGCGTGGGGGGGTGGCAAGTGTCACAGTTTGGGTACACCGTACAGTACATAGCTATGTGTTTTGATATTTTTCCCTCACACTCTACCATACATCAATATTTTCTTACATTCCATGGAAACATTTAACATTAAAAGTGGATTTTTTGACAGAATGATTCTGTCTTTGTTTAGGGAGAAATTCACGGTGAGGAAATAACAGGATGATTGGCGCAGACTCTTAAACCGAAATTCTTAACTTGGACATTATCAAATAGTTTGTCCATAAGTTTAAGTAATGACAAATCAACAAACATTCTGTCCAGAAGAGAAACATAGTTATTCTCCATTATGACTGCACCCACCACCAAGTCAGCCAAGAAATTTTATTCAAAACAATGACATTCAAAATAATTTGACATTTGTTATTTTAGGCAACAAGTAGGGGAAAAGAAACCCAAAGATTTATTTAGAACCCCCTTTAGATATAGACAAGCTACACGTCTAAACACATTACCCAAACCCCACTTACAGGACAGCTAAAATGTTCTACATACATAAAATAAGAAGACAATGAGAAGACACAGACTAAGAGTGTATATTTGTGACAGTCAACCAATCAACACACATTGCAGAACATGTCAGTGGTTGGATTTGTAGATCACTTAGAAACAAGGTAATCAGAGATGTAAATATATGTACTGGGGCCCCAGGCAGAGCTAAGCCCAATTTGCTGTTGAGCCCCCTAACAGCCAAATGGTCTGCTATGGCTGTAACCCAGAATTCTCTCCAAAAGAAATTTTAATTTGAAATCTTTTCCACTGTAGATGTCCCCATTTTCATTAGATGAACTGAATAACAGCATGTGTGTATCACAGATGTTACCAATAGAACAGTAAGTTGCCTTATTCTATACATATTTTACAACATTTATAGTGTTCATAAATAGTGAGTACTTACAGTTAGTTATATGGCTATCATTTAAACTTTGACTTCTTCTAACTATAGATGTAGGATAAGTATGATTACTCATTAGATACAACACCAGGGAGCTTATATGATCTTCTGCTGCATTGCTGTAACCATCGCAATGATTGGCTTTAAGGTTGCAACAATGAAATGCTTCTATTTGTCACAACATTGCAGGCAGTTGCCTCCATAATATGTTGCTTTGTGTTGCTTTCAATGTAAAAGCTGCAATGAGAACCGTATGCTAGATTCAAGATGTTTTCATTTTAAAGCTGAGTTTGTTTCAGTGACAATCAGAAATCGTCAATAAATCCAGAATTTAAAACATTTCAATGTGTAGATAATGTGTTTATCGGAGAGTCTACTCAATTGTTTGGTCTGCAAGTCTTTCTGTAAATTTTATTGAAAATGTATTATGACGAGCAGAGCAAGTTATTCCAGGCATCTAATGTATTCTATTGAGTTCCCTGTAATATGTTGCTGTATATCTACTATGTTTTGTTGTATTTATGACTAAATCCTTAAGGTACTCACATGTCTTCAAGACTCAAGTCAAATCAATTAATCAGAAAAGATTAGGTTGGGAATCTCAAAGATAGCCTATAACAAATTTCTATTGGCTGACTTAAGGGATATGTATTGTTTACACTCCAAAACTGGGGGCAGTTGTGGCCTAGAGGTAAGGGGAGCGGACTTGTGACTGGAGGGTTGCAGGTTCGAATCCCGGTCCTGGGACATGACTGAAGTGCTCTTGAGCAAGGCACCTAACCTTCCAACTGCTCCCCGGGTGCCGTAATTAGGGCAGCCCACCGCTCTGGGCACGTGTACACTCACTGCATGGATGGGTTAAATGCGGAGGACGAATTCCTATGTGTGTGCAAGCATACAATGGCCATCTATGCATTAAAATTAATTAAAATTAAAAAAAAAGAAAATAAGGGGTATTCTTTATTAAATGCAGTTGAGAACATTGAAGGTTCAGTGTATTTTAAAGGGAAATCCACTTTTGTGGAGGGCACAAAGCCCCTGATTACTCTATTCCAGCCTCAGTATGAGAACCTGGGTACAGCCTATGTATAGGGGCTCTAACTGAGAATAATTGGTGCCTCAATACATGGAACTACCGGCTGGGGGGGGGCCTTGTGCCCTTAACCGGTTCTATTTCAGTGTATTTACCAGTTTGCTCTCCTTCATGGATCAGGCAAAACTGGAGCAATAGAACTATGAGTCGTTTGCATGTGGCACAGTCTATTTCAGTGCTGTCCACTGGCTGCAAAGTAAAAAATGATCCTGTCTGCTCTTGCTCTAGCAGCAAGTGCTGGAGCTCAATATAGTGGAAGCTGGCAGCTCTCATTAGTGTGCATAGGTCATGCACTGAAGCACTGTTGACTCACTGATGTGGAATTATGCATTATACAGAGCCCATTTCCCTTAGCAAGAACCGTTGCACGTTCATGAGAGCGGCTGTTCACCCCCATATTGAGTATTGGGTCCTTGTTTGTTTGAAGCCGGTGCATCACTAGTGGGTTTTGGTCCCCGCCAGCCAGCTCCAGCACACGCTACTTTCCTCAGCTGAAATAGCTCCATGAATTGATATGCTTTTGTGTTATCCCTAGATACATCTTTATTATTCGAACTTTAAAAACATCACTACAAACATTTAAGTAATTAAGGTGAAGTATCACTATGGCAACACTGCCACATTTACACTATTGAGACCTAACTGAATAAGTCAGTTTCCATGGTAGCTTTATTAAGAAAACCAAGCATTTGGCGTATTATATTTTTAACTATTAAATATCTATCACGAAATCATACATTGTCTTTATAATCCACACAATAGTTGTTAATCATTACATAGACTAGATTTTTATGAGAAAACAACAAGCAAACGGACCAGATCAAGGTGACAGATACAGTGGCTTACCTTTTTTAAACATGTCCAAGAGTTCAGTTGATAAATAAAGACCAACTGGACCCTAACTATAGAACTCTATGGGACTCAAGAAGAAATGAAGCACTGTAAGGAGTTAATTGTTTCTCTAGTCTGATCTTCATTGGCAAGGGTTCCCTGCTACACAGGTAAGTATAAATCCCACAGTTTAACTCCCTGGGGGTTCCTCTTTAACCTTCCTAGTTCCTGAAGAAATCACATTTTGTGGTCACCAGGCTTATAAGACCAAGGGCCCCACTGACCTTTAGGTTACAGCTCCCTTTCGATTGGACATATTTACTAGTTTACTTTATGGTTAGAAAACCAGTCAAACTTCCACTTGCTTTTAAATGACTATGTTGCTACGAATCCTTATACCAATTATTTCGGCAATGACATCACAATAACAGTGAATGTTGGGATTGGACTACAGAACCAGTCAAATTAAGTCCGGTGGTGTGCAGGCCCATCCTCCTTTAACAGCATTCACAGGCCTGATACGCTTCCTCTATTGCAATAAATGGGGGGGGGGGGCATGTTACAGACGCTGTGACTTATACAGGGACAGGTACTCACTCTCCTTGCCAGTGTTAAACACAGGACAGGTCTGCATGCCATTAGACTTGATTTCATGATCTAGTAAGTTTCATACAACAAGAGAAGGATAGAGCAGCTGCAGGAGACTAAAGGTGACTATGGCCCTGATTTATCAAGTACTTCTGCCAGACAGTGCCACATCGGTGCAAATTAGAGTAGTAAAAAAAAATATAATAAAATATATTTTTTTCACACTTGTGCATATTTCTGCACTACAAGAAGCACATGTACTAAAACATTAGCAGTACAGCAACATGCTGAAAAATGTCTAAGTCATATTTTTTACTATTCTAATTTGCACTGAAATGGCATTGTTTGGCAGAAGTGCTTGATAAATCAGGCCCTATGTTTTTTTCTTGCCTGGGCAGACAATTTAACAACCTAGGGGAATAGGTTGTGGGTCTAAAGGACTTTTTATCAGGTGGAATGTAACTCCCTTTCAGCAGTGGTGATGATAAACACAAGCTGACAGTAGCCAATTTTAAACATGACCCTGTTAATTCCACAAAATTTCTTGATGTATAAAAAATATATGAAATATTTTTTGTTGTTGTATTGCATTTAGCAAAAACTAGCAGATGTTTTTGGAATATATATATACAGTAAATATTACTATTATTATGTGTTATTAGCTTTGGCAGGCTTTTGGCTAATAATCCATCTGTGTTTTGTCCTTCCAGTAGACCATGTTGAAATTCTGAACAGCAGAATTGTGGAGCACCAGAATCTCTCCTTGGGAAGTTATACATGGCCTTTCTGTAAATACCCATTGCTGTCGTCCTTAACCACCTCGACAGTAAGCCTGCTGCAGTCTACATGCTAACCAAAAAGAAAAAAAAAATATGGGAATGTCTGAAAACCGCACTATGAAAAAAAATCAAACCATTAAAATGGCAACATTGCTCTTTAAAAACAGATACACACGTAGGATATTATACTAGACTGTTTTAACACATTTACTTTAACACATGTAACCATTTAACGTGTGCCGCATTAGATGAGTATATGATGCGGACACTTTACTACAATTTAAAGTGTTATCTTAACTGTTTTATTTTTGTTTACATCATAGTTTTTTTTAGACGTGTACCATTATTCTAAGTATACTAAAACAATCTGTTTCATTGTGATTTATGTCATGCATAGTTGTTTTATGTTCTTAGTATTATGCCAAACAAAAAGTGGATCTGAATTAAGATCATCAGACTTTTAGGAAAGGGGTTTTATGTTTTTATGCATCGAAAACCATTATTTTTTTATGATTTCTTTTCCTCTTAAAATATCACAATGGCCTTTATGTAATAATGCAAAGAGGAATGTAAAAATTGCAGTTACTATGGCAACTAGAAAACATTTTTTTTTCTAAAGTGATTGGTTGCCATGAACTACTGCCCACTGTTACCCTTTGCACTATAAAGAGAATTTCAACTTTTACTAAAAGCGGAAACCCTCTTTTCTATGGTTCTTAGAAGCTAATAAGTATTGGTTTTCATCTTGTAACACAGGGATCAGCTGTTTTTGTGTAGTGTAACACATTCGACCCACTCTCAGATTTTCCACCATAGTCTCTATTAGGAAAGCTCAATGCTTATGTATGGGGTTGTCCTGCAGCTCTACAACCCAGCACAATATGAAAGCAATGAGCCTTTTGAATGGTACCTGGAATTCTGAGGCAGGTCAAGGATTGGTACTCTACACTGCAGACAGTGGAGCCACCAGATTAGAAATCTACACCTATTAGGGTTTATACTTTCATGGAAAGGTGAAATCTTCTTTCAGTAAGCCCTTGTTGTTCTATAAATGGAGTTGAAGCTAATCAAGTCAAATTACACAATGGTTCTGTACAGTAAATTGCAGCACTTATATTAACTACATATAAAGATGAATGTATAGACAGCAACTGTAAACCTCCTCCCCTAGGGTATGTTGCAGCTATGGCAGTGTGTTTTTTTAGAAAACGTACCTGTGTGGTACAAAGAAGAAGAAGAATTCCCATCACACGTACATAAAGACCCATTAACATCATGCAGTTTTGCAAGTAGATTATTCACTTTTTTGGGGAGAGAGCCATTTGCACTGCAGAGTGGTCGTTACTGTGTTTCATAAGTGCTGCATACACATAGGGTGCAATTATATCCAAGGATGAGTACTGCTTTTCTTCAACACCTATACTTAGCATCTTTTGGAGACGCAAACCCAATAATTATGGGCAATAAATCATTTATAACAGTGATACCAAAATGATTAACTAAGTTGACTAGACAGAACTTAGACGAGTTGCTTGGTTTACTGCTCATTATTATTGTGGCTTTTCTTTCATGAATGTTTCTTTGCCCCAGAGAGTCTTCTTTTCTCCTGTAGGTAACTAGCAGCTCCACTTCCTGGTCATATGGTACCTCTCTAAAAGAGTGGCCATAAACTGTGACTGATCCATTCTGTTTTAGTCCCAAGGTTTTGCAAGAAAAGGAACTCAGCAGTTATGGCATTGAGTTGCAGTACTTGCTTTTAATCCAGTTCAGCCAATTGCAACTAATTCATTGAGTCATGATATTTTTATGTGGGGACAATAATACATATGAATATTTATTATTCATAATGACATTTTGGTAAATGTATGATTACGTGAAACAGCTGGTAAATCAGTATCATTAGCTATTGATGTCTTGCAATGTGACTAGTGTGCTATTCAACAGCGAAGAAAGTTCTGAGATTGCCAAGTTCTTTCTGTGTTACATCCCACAATCCAGTGCAGCTTCTTCTCAATAGTTTGCTACAGTTCCTGCATTGCATTGTGGTATACAGTGAATGGTATTTCTTGGCTTGCCCAGAAAGTCATTATTGAAAGCTTTGTGTCAAAGCACAGTGAACTGGAGCCCTGGTGAGCAGATATGACCCTCTCGAAGGTGCTTTAAACTAAGGGCCTTATTTATCAAGGAATAGCGACAGATAGCGACATTTATCAAGCCGATACTGCTTAGCGACTGAGATAGCGCCACCTAGCAACTCATTCATCATTATCCCAGCCTCATCCCACAGCGCCAGCGAACATCCTTGAACAGCGACAGGTATGACCTCTCGCTAACTGGCGCTCGCCAATGTATTTCAATGGCAGAATGTATTTTAATTAATAATTATTTTTTAATATTTTTTTTTTTTTTAATTTCAAAAAAAAAATCTGTGAACACTTCTTCCTTTAAAAATGTATTTTTTGGGGATTTTAAAAAAATTTTTTTTTTTTTGGCAGAATTGATATTACAGGTCTGATTTTAAACTATTCAGGTTTGAATATTATTTCAAAATCATTCCATTTTTTTGGGGGGGTGGTTAGGGGGTTAAAAAACTACTTTTAACACATCGCCTACTGCGCTTTGGGATTTAAACATGCATTTCACAGCGCTAGGAATTTTTAAGGCTGATTTTTTAATGAATATGGTGGGTGCCGGTCGCTATGTCCAGTCGCTATCATGCGCTCCCATACAACAGCGAACCTGTCAAATAGCGACTCAGCATCTTGTATTCAACATTACGGCACACCGACTGAGTCGCTATCATCCACCGAACAATGGCCAAGCACAGCGACTACTAGCGGTCGCTGTCAAAATACCGCTACAGTCGCTCAACAGTCGCTATCTGTCGCTATTAATGAATCAGCCTCTAAGTAGTTCTGATCATATGAACCTTACCTACTGGTTTACTTTCAAGTTGGCTTGCACTTTTATGCATTAAGATCACTCCGAGTCTTGTTGTACAATGGCTTTTTATTTCTATTATAGTGTTATACATTTAAACAGCTAGCCAGAATTACATGTAATGAACAATGCTATGTGACTTGAGTGAGAGGCTGTCCATATTTTTAGAGAATCTAATAAAAGTATATTTGCCTGCTATATAAGTCCCGTAATGCAAAGGACAAGAACAGGGACAGAATTTGGAAACCAAAAGTAAAAAAAATACATTTTTTTTCAAATGTTCTTAGTTCCCATTACAGTATGAAATGTTCAAACATAACCATTCACTGGGGCCTTCATTATGCTTTCATTGAATTGAATTAAGAATGAGAAATGACTAGGTACTGTAACCATGTAATTTCTTGATGGAAAAAAAATGATGCATTTTAAAAGGCGCCACATGTTTCAGAATATATGTTTTTTATTTTACTTGGGAATATTCATTTAGCACTTTTTTCCACAAATGTTTTCGGGATAAAGTAGATTGGGTGACAGTGACATGATCAGAATATTTGTCTTGTAAACTAATAGACATGGAAGTAATAATTGTGTTTTCTTAATACTTGGATATGTAAAGGTGTAAGATCCCTACCATATACTGCATGGACAAAACCTTTTCTGATTACGTTATTACAACTGAGGGGTAGATTTACCAAGACCAGTTGCTGTCTAATCAAATTTCTGAAAAGTAAACTTCACTGTTCCCAGTCATTTCCTTCATTTTTCATTTCCCCTCTACTTCCTAGCAAACATTAGTGGTCAGGGGTGATAGTCGATGGAGCCATTTGTTGGTTGAGAAAGGACAGTTCTTGATGATGTCAGGGGTACTTTATTGTTGATCAGTTTAGGCTGAAATTGGCCACTGACATTACAAGATCTTGTCAATGATATATATGAAGGAAAACGAACAACCAAATTGTGAGATGCAAAAGAAGAATAAAGATTTAATATATAAGTGTCAAATGGTTACAGGTATTGGTGTATGATACAGTGCTATACAAAAATAAGTGCAATAACACGGTTGACTGCTAGGTGGCACCAGATGACAGTAAGCCAGTCATACTTGTATATACAGGTCCATACTATGTTAAGGCAGTTAGGGTAAACTCTTCTGGAGGGTACCGCTCCCTCCAGAAGAAGGCCTCCGCAGCCGAAACGTCGAGGGGTTACTTTCACTTGCTGCCACTGCTTGTAAGCTTATTCTCTATATCTACTTATCTGATTTTGTGATGTGACATGTTTACTGAAAGATGTTTATTGATTTAAATCATATATACAATTGTCCATATGATCTGCATACTCTGCCTTGTAAATAGAGTTTACCCTGCCTTAACATAGTATGAACCTGTATATACAAGTATAACTGGCTTACTGTCACCTGGCGCCACCTAGCGGTCAACCGTGTTATTGCACTTATTTTTGTATAGCACTGTAACATACACCAATACCTGTAACCATTTGACACTTATATATTAAATCTTTATTCTTCTTTTGCATCTCACAATTTGGTTGTTCGTTTTCCTTCATATATATCATTGGCTTGAGTATCCCTGTGTGGTAGAACACAGGTTGGGAAACAGTTACTCCTCACTCCTCTAATTAATTTCTCTAATGTGTTTTGTAATCTGGTGTGCTTCAGCCATAATTAGAATTTGTTGGTATAATTACAAGATCTTGTACAAGCATTGGCCACTGACATTGCATGACAGCCAAATGTACGAGACCATGCTTAACACGCCTAAAAAAAAAAAAATTAGATTGAACATAAACAGGAGGTCGTCTAAGGATGTTCAAGGGCATTTAAGACGCTATGTTGCCATGGATACCTATTTCTTGTCCATTACATCCTTGAAAATATTTTCACAGTACCCTAAGTTCTTCACTAAATGTAAACCACCTATTTAAGTCTAATAAACTTTAGAAACATGCCATGTTGAGTTGTAGGCCTCTTTGCTTAGAATATAATCCTTCCATAAGGTTACTGTAAACATGAAGCCTAACAGCAAGTTAGATGTATGAACCATTGCGTTTAATGTGATTAGCTTTAAAGACCTAAAGTTGCACTTGTTTTTAAGCAAAGTAATTCCAACCCCTTGTTTTCTAAAGATATACATTTGATTAGATTACATGTATATTTAGCTATTTGAGTTCTCTGAATGATCTTTGCACAGTATGTGCCAGTGCCTCAACAGTTTTTAGATGCCACTGAAGTTGATCTGATACATTTTCAAGGTATATGGCTTTATTAATTAGAAATGATGTTGAAACTTTTAGTGGTAAATTGTTTTGACTTGTTGTATATTCTGACACCTTATTGTAATCCTTTTTGTATGTAAAACATATACACATATATTTCAAACATCCCGCAGGGATTTATATAGAATGTAAAATTAGGGATTATTGTTTAAGTTTTTTTCATTTCCATTTGTCTTTACTGTAGTTCCCATGAATGGAAGCTTGTAGTTGTTAAACGTATGCCAACATCTCAGCAGGTTATAAAGAATAATTAGTAAATTACTAGCCCACCTATTCTATTTATTAAAGTGGGTTGCCAAGAAAGAGCTAACAGTTACATGCCTAGGAGTTCTAAAGAGTTCTTTTGTGGAAACCCACTCTTGCTGGGAGTCAATTGTTAAGTAAAAAGATGTACAAGGAAACAGTGTTTCCTGGACATTGGGCAAAACAATTAGCCAGCTCACCAGTTTAGTATGCGCACGGACAGGGGAGATCCCGACCACAAACTCCTCCAATATGAACAATCCAAGCCAAAAGTACAGTCCAGCGTATCCATAAAATATAGCTTTTAATCTGGTTCCCATAAAAGCACTTATGTTCAAAAACGTGAAGATGGGCCGAGCCCCGAAAACAGCAACAAATTGTGACGCGTTTCAGGCCCGGGTGGGCCCGTAGTCATACCACATTTCCTGGACATTGCCCATGCTATTAAAATGTCTTAGCATGACACCTACCTTTGCTGCCAGTTGTCCTCTAAAAATACCTTCTAACGTTTTTATTTTTACGCACAAAATGTTCCAACTTATGATTGATGCCCACCAGTGGCCAATGTCCTCAGTCAGTTCTTTTTGATGGCATTGGTGATGCTGCTCCCATGCTTCATAGGTCTCTGTAATTACTAGAACAGTCTAGCCATTTGCAACCAGTTGATTTATGATATAACATGAAACATCCCTCAGCACTCTTGTGAAAGGTATGGAGCTGCCTACTTAATAAGTGCAAATATTTAAACTTCTGAAAATATTGATTTTTGTTTTAAGCTAAGATATTCTACAAAAATACAATTAAACCTGTCATGTTCTAGTCTATGTTTGAAAATGAAAAAGAAAATAATTGAACTGGCTCACTCAGAAATGATAAAATAAGTGAGCACTATTTAGTGCAGAACAATAGATAATGGTAATAGAACATTGGCTTGATTTCTCATAGTTAAGACTTTATTTCTCATAGTTAAGATGTTATTAATTAAATGGGGATATGTCTTTAGACCAAGAGCAACAGTTAAAATATTTATCTTTCAACCTGATAAACTCTGACTTGCTTCTTTAGTGCTAAGCACAAATGCACTTAGCGTCATGTCACCAAAAAAGCACTTTTTAATTGGACGTCCCCATAAAAAAAAATCTAAATAAATCATCACATCATGTCAGCCTTTTTTATGTAATAATATAACCAACAGCATGTCACCATGACTACCCGGCCTTTAGAACTGGCACTGTAATATCTGTTTTATAACTAATATATTCAATGTACATGTAAAGTTGATTGATTAGCCCCAAAAAATACATTATCCGATAGTTGTTTAAAGCCAACCTGGTTGATAGTGAATGCAGCAGTGCTAATAATAATATATGATTATACGTAGCAAAATTTGGAAGCCGATTCCCTAGGGGCAAACGTTAACTACAAACCCGTTCAGGTTTCTTTTGGTTTCCCCCTGTTTTGGGGAAATGACACTCAAAGGGTCGTCTTTTATCAAGATGGTGCAAGATGCTGAACCAGATGCCTAGTTTTATCTTTTAAATAAAATCACCTCATTTGTTGCTTAGGAGCAGTTCTACAGTTAGGCAATGTTTTGAAATCCTGGATGGTTGTCCCTGATGGCCGAGTCTTTCCCAAATACAGCAGATCGCAAATGATCTGCTCACCTAACAAAACCTTGCAACATGAAAAAGATTAAATCAAATATTTAAAGATAAATATGATGATTAGGTATATAAGCGCTTAGAATTACACAGGCTTAAACAGTTCAAATTGTTCAAGAGATGTTTAAACAGAATGCATTAGCTGCATTTGAAGGCCATGTATAGCGACTTTTAGACCACCTTTCATGCCAGTGTCCTAGCATGTTTAGGCATTTGTAGACTAATGCTAAGAGTTCCTGTCAAATTAAGTAGATTCACATCACTAAAGAGTTACCTATTACAAGAATCAGCATAGAAAAATGTAAATCACCAGCTGAAATGTATATCATAGCAGCTTATATAGACTATGTGAATTTTAAAATCAAAACAAAATGAAAGGCCAATTTCTTTAAACTAAACACTACCATTAGGCTAGGTCATTAAGAAAACTCATGAATCACCTGTAAAAAAAAAGTGTGTCATGTGTGTTAAAAAATCATTATATTCTTTTAAGAACTTCTGGGTTATTGTTGACTAGATTTAAACTCTTATAATTCAGTTCAAAAAGCATTATATATTACAATTAAAAAAGTAGAGTTGGTAATTATTACTCCTTTGTGGATATTAGGCTAACAAATTATTTTTCCAAATAAAATATTACAAGTACTGCTATATATGCTTCTCCAAGGAATGAAAAAGTAATTTTAGAATAGCACTATAAATGTGTTGTGCAATGGCTGAACATTTCTGTTAGAAAAAAATAAATATGTCAGCAGACTCTAAATAGTTTTTCGTAAGTCATATAATCAGTGACTCTAAATAAATGTAAAGGTCTTTGTGTTTCACCTATAAAATCATAAAAACCACAAAGCCCCGATTTTAAAGAGCACCTCATTATATATATATATATATATATATATATATATATATATATATATATTAAGGGTACCGCATGCTAATGGCACAGCTTTTGCCACAGGGCTTATTTACACTGGTGTTTTGTCCTACATTTTAGTGGATGCCAGACACTGATGCTTTTGTATGGTCCTTACTGGGAATGGGATTTCAACTTTTCAACTTAAACCATACCAATGCCCTTAGAACAAACACCAACAACCTTTACCTTTTTCTAACTCCTGCTGTGGTCCATTTTACAAACAAAATGGTGTGTTGCTGGGGTTTCTGCAGCTGTGCATTATGTCAGTTGAATCCAGGCAGCAGCATGACTGGGGTGTTGAGAAAGAAAGCTCCAAAATGGCCAAAACCACCAGAAAAACAGTGAGGTGGTGTTTTAGCTTTGAGTGAGCACAGGAGCAAATATAAGCTGACAATGATTTAGTATCATGCACGCAGATAAGGCAAGTGATTTTTGGAGAGTTTTTTTCCCCTGTGCCAAGCTGTTGGTCAGGTTTAATTTGTTACTGTTATGATGGTTTCCAGTGGTGCAACTTATATGGGCTCCTTGGTAGAGATCTAGGAGACCTGAAAGTATCATGGCCTAACCTTGATGGTGACCTATCAGTAATAACTCCCAACTCCAACTCCTTACGACCACACATATTTCATTAAGCATCAAGCAGTAGAAGCCAGTCATGCCCATCTTTGGATAGTTCAGCTGCCTGACACTGGTTAAAATCAAACAGTTTGCCAGAAAGTCTAACCCTTACAACCACAAATCTTTCATTCGACATTGAGTGATGTAAAGTACTTGCAAATGTTTTGGACATTTGCCAGGGAAGTAGAGTAACAACCATTTGACTTTGCAAAAAAAGTGGGTTGTCTTGTGCAGCAGTGAACCATGTAGACCGTGGAAACATTAATTATTAGGAGTTTCCTAAAGACTTCAGGTCAGCTTGGCACATTGACTGGTATTACAGTGTAAACTAACCCTCAAGCACTAGCTGCGCCACTTACCCACTTAGCAAGACAGGTTACATGTAATTTTTGGGTCTTGGCCTGAAAAATTGCTGAAGCCCCTAGTTAAACATTTATATACTTAATTAATTTTTTTGTTCATGATTTTATCCAAAGTTGTTTGTTAGTCCATTTCTATCAGCCTTATGCAAATAATATGCAAGAATGCTGAAACTTGGATATAACGGGTCTCTAGGAGGGAAAGTTTCTATTCTTAACATGTTAAGATTTTGGATTTTAAGATATTTTCTTCTGAATAATAATGTAGTTTAATGTGAGGGAGTGAATGAAAACTTAAAAAAATAACAAAAAATAAGTACAGTGTTTTTTTTTATTTGTGAAATATGATTTCATAATTAGTCATGGTATTTTTTTCTAGTTTGTAAATCGATTTTTACTTGCACCAATATTTTAGTTTAAACTATAATAAAACATATTAGCATAAAGACAAGAGTCTTTAAAAAAAAAAAAAAAAAAAATCTTTACTAATTTTTTTTCTTGAATTTATTATTTGTTACTCGTAAACATTTGCGGGATATTTTTTTAAGGTGTATAGTATGTTTGGAGCTATGTTGTTGCATTAGAAAATATATACTTTGGTTTTCGAGGTGCATGTTCTTTGGTAACTATCCCCAAATATTTAATGTTAAATCTACTGTTTATTTGCTTTCTCCAGAATCTAAATTACTCAGTATATTTAGAAGGAATCACTTGACAGATTCTTACAGTTTAGTACAAAATCAAGGCCTCCCTGCCCTGAACCAAAGGTAAGCTAATTAAAGACACTTACAGTAGGTCTTCCCCGCTGGGTACTTTTGGTTTCAAGAATAGCTGTGCATGCCACAGTTTAGAATAGTGCCTTTTATTAGCCAGTAACTCATTGTAAACCCACTGAGCCCAAAGGCAACAATATGAGTACACCATGTCCTTTTGCCTGATATATGTCAACAAAACAAAGCATAAAAGGAACAAGGTAGACAGTGGGCAAGTTTTCTAAATGTATTTTCGGTATAGAGCTAATAAACGTTCATGGCTGAATAAAGATTTTGTAGAATTTCTTAGCATAAACCCATTGAAATATGCTCAGTCATGAGATTATTAACATTCACTGTAAATTAACATTAATAGATAAATAACAAGGTTTAGCATAAGCAACATATTTTCTGGTTTACAACCCAGACTTAACCACGGCCTGGCTCAGTAATGAGTCTTTATTCCTTGATGTTGAGGTTGATGGGGCAATTGTTCAGTTTCTGTATGGCTTGGGGTTGAAGCTGTTCCTCGTGGTTTTTATCTATATGAATATGTATCTGTGACCCGAGGGATTCAACTTGAAAATTGGGTAACCCAGTCCACAATTATTTCTCTAACACAAAATTTGAGTCTGGGGTCAAACTGCTCTTCCCACGAGGGAAGAAGGGACTTCTCTGCGGTTCACATCAATCAGTTTTTTTCTTTAGCAGTAGCCCCTTCCAACAAAACAATGCAGGATGAGTTCTGGGTGATTATCTATTGCAAAGATGTTAAATTAACATTTTCTGTAAGTCCTAAACAGACCTGACTGTAGCCTTATAGCTTTATAGCTCATGTTAGTAGTGTACGTTTTTCCTCTTGCATTGGTTTTAATTACAATGGCTACGCCCAAAAGTGGTACAGTTGATTTGAGAGCATGTTTGGTCATGACCACTAATAAGTGTGAGGGCAACCTGGACTTCAATGGGACTCTGTAGGCAAAGTGGATAAACATTCAGCAGCTCACCTCATCATGGCTGCCCTCTCCATTCCTGTCAGGACGCAGATGCTTCTGTAAGTAGAAACAAGGCAAAGAGTAGTGGCACACCCCTGAATTCCTTTGCCATATACCACCAATCATAGGGCTAAGCTGGTGGTCTAAAGCTCTGCATTATCAGACTGTGGACACTGGGAGAAAGGGAGAGCAGCTAGAGTGATAAGAATTACAGACCCTGCCCATTATGCTGATTATTATTATATCACAGAGCCAAGGGCCACGGTCAAATAATTCAAAGCATATACCATAAGGTGAAACTGTAAACCTTGATGTCTCTGCCATTTCTTAAATTTAAAAACAGAAAACAGTTTACAAAAGTGCCAAATGTAGCACATAGATGTAACAATTGACTTTGCCTTCTGTATGCCTTTAAATATTGTCTCGTAAAAGAGTGTTTTTGTTATTTCCCTATAAAAGCTTTTCAGAGATCCTTTAAGTATCAATATGTTATCAAATATACACTTGAATTAATATATTTTTTCATAAACTAGAAAAGTTACCATAATCCTATTCTAAATGCACCCTCATGAAAACCAAACAAATATTTTTGAATGCAGCAAACAGAAGCCTGTAACATACCGCCAAACTTGCGTGAAAGATATCTATTTGTGTAAACCTCTAATTTTTTAGGCATTGTTGCTATAGTTTGTGCTAACAAAGATGTTTTCAGTTTCAGAAATAAGCTGTTCTTTTTCCTTCAGCACAAACTGTGGTGACCATGCCATTGGATTAAACAGTATCTTGATTTCAATGTAAATAGAAAAAATATATATTAAATATAAATCTGCATTACTGTTGGTCATGAGTAAGATAGAATATTAATGTCATTCATTCTGTTTCCAAGATTTTCTCTTTTATAATCCATTAGGAGATATTTTCATTACTAATGAACCTGAAGGACTGAAAACCTTTAAATAAATGTATACCAAACTTTATATAGTTAAACCATGTCCACATAAAGAAAAATGACATGGATCACGTAAAACCTAAAATATATACAGCTCGAGAATGAGATCCTCATAAGTTCCTACAATGATAGAGTCATTGCTATGAATTTATATATAAAGTTTTCGTTGCTTTGGCAACAAGACTACAACATGGCTACCTTTTTGTATACATTATTTTGGACATTTTTCACGTGTAATTTAAGTGACATGTATGAGCTTGATAACGGTACAGTTTGAAACTGTCAGAATCAGAAACAATTGTTTTCATGCTACTTTTTTAGGTTTCTTTTGAGATCATATATGCGTCTAGACTTAAAGGACATCTGTGGCCTAAGGAAAAAATAAATAATACTTAACTTCTCTCCAGAACAGATGATCGCCCCTGGTCTGGTGGTTAGATGCTGGTGTTACCTACCTAGAACCATGCCCTTCCTGGATTCATCCTAATCCACTCTGGTATCTGTGCTCCATCACACTGCTTTATTTTAGATCCAGCATCTTGCTCCTCCCTATGACATAGTGTGGGTGTTGTTGGTGCAGGTCATTGTTTGGTCAGAAAGCAGAAACTGAACTGCAAAAGCCAATATTGTAGCTTAAAAAAAGCTCTCAGCAGACCATGGTAAAATTCAAATGGTGAAGTTTAGACTGTGAGAAGGATGGCCACATAACACAGCAGTTAACCACTTTTTCATAGTGCACCAGAAGAGATCAGATGCACTGAAGCTATGTTAGGTATTATTACTTTTCACCCGTAGTCGACAGATGCCCTTGGATTCCACCCAAGACTGTTAGTTCTGGTTTAGATGAATGCCAGTGGGTTTAAACATGGTGTTTCAATTACCTTTGCAATTGTTATCGCTGCCCATCAGATGACAGTGGCAAAATATTTCATTAACACCCTCCTTCCAAATAAATGTTTGATGATTAGAAAGATTTAGCCTGGAGCCATGAAATATAATAGCTTGGCTATGATGGGTATAGGGAATCACAACACTGGAGTACCAGAGAATTACAGCTAACCACCACAGAATTGAGTACACTGACATCCAGCTGAATACCATAGGTTACTAGCCTATAATGTAATCTTATTTAAAAGGCCATAGTATCTAGGCAACCACCGATTCATCAGCAGAAGTCGCATCAGTATGACATCAGTATATCTCATTACCAAACCACCATGCCCCAGCAGATGTCTAATATTGATGATGAGGATTTAATACCCTCTCCCACATGAACTCAACAATGGGACTCACCAGTGCTTGTATTGTAGCACGGTAATAAGTAATTCTCATGACAATCCATTGTAATTATGCTGCAGTACAGGATTTACTTAGAAGCTAAAGCAAATCACTGATGGTTCTTATGAGATGCATATATTATATTGTGCTCCATAGTCTCAAAAAAGCGGGAGTTTAAGCAGAGGGACCCCCTGTATTATACACACACACACACAGATGATTTCCTACTTTACTTGACATTTTTTTTCAGGAATAAATTAGTATGATATTAATTTAGATATTGCTAAATTGTCACAACTACCCTTTAAAAGACAGTGTGACTAGACCCTTGTTCGGTCTATAGGGCTTCTGCAGCTTTTACATAGTCTACTATATAGTCAGTGTTATCACTGATGTTGAATTTCAGTAACTCCTGGAGAGGTCTAGATGTTTTAATGTGATTTCCTAGTTAAGCCATTTTACATTGTGTTGAGCAAATGCCAAAGAAGTAAAGTGTGTCTAAGATGCTGTGTGAATATATGTAATCCATAGTATTTAAACCAGAACAACACCTTTTTGGTGTTGTACCCTGTATTGGGTGTCCTCCCAATTGCCACTGCCACCTTGTGCTGTTAAGCCCAATAAAAGTGAAAATCGCACTTTGCAAAACACTCCTCCAATGAAATTGAGCTTAATTTCACTGGGGAAGCAATCTGACAGGTAATATTTTGTTTTTTACCAATCTTGGAAGCAGCGGAGGCAGGGGGGCACAGGGAGGGATGGCCGGTTACACGGGGGAGGCCTCCAAAAATGGCCCTGGAGTCCAAAATGCAGTACAGGTCTAGAGAGACCTGTACTGATAACCGGGTTTTGTTTTGGTTTAAATGACAGGGATTGTGGGATCAATGTTTTATAGGCCTTAAGTCCATTTCCTGCCATTTACTTATGAAATCACCAAGTTTTCATTTTCAAACTAGCTCTACCTACAACATTATTATAAATAATAAAGAAAATACAAACTGCTAGGGTATTTTATTACTAACGTATATATATATCTACATATTTATGAATAAAACTTGCTCAGTCATCTCATTGTAGCTATTGGTTGGCCATCCTGCAATTTAGGCCAGTTAGTTGTTAGCTGCAGACGAATGTTAACTTTGATGGCAGGAAGATTTCAATGTTTTTCATTAGAATGCCCCTGAACTACCAACTGGTTAGAATACGTGTAAGCTGCAGCAAGCCTTGAAAAGCTGTTTGGACACTTTTCCCTTCAGCATATATATATATATATATATATATATATATATATATATATATATCATACATATATCAACCAAGTACAGAACAAATGTTTTGTTGGTTGTCAAGATCTGAAGTACAACATTGCTTTAGCAGAAATGTATCTCAAAGATGAAAAAAGACATCTCATACTTAGACATTTGGGCACATTAGGGTTGATTCAGCACCAGGTGAAAAATCTCTACTACTCTTTAGGAGAGAAAATTGCCATTCACTTTTACTGTCAACTTGGGGCTGATTCAGTCCGGGTGAAATTTTACATCTGGTTGCTGAATTACCCCCAAGGTAGACAATGAAAGTGAATGGCAGTTTTCTCTCCTAAATGGTAGTAGAGTTTTCTCATCTGGTGCTGAATCAACCCTGATATTGTTATATTACGATAACAACTAGATATGTTTCTGCCATTAATAGTTTTCAAAATTAGTGTATCCAACCAAAACTCGGCATCATAGGCAGGTTAAGAGCAAGATTGATTTCTTGAGATTAGATATCAACTAATAACCAGGGTAATAGAGAGTACTGACTATTGACTAAGGGTGGCAAAGCAAATATTAGCATGTGTCCTGATAGGATATGGGTTTTCCTTGATATTTTAGAATTTGACAAATGCAATATAGGTGGGTTACCTTCTTCACACTATCAAGTATTGGAATGAATCTGCTGTATTGATTCAGAGACTAAAGGTCGACCTTCACTGTTAAACTTTGCAGGACCTTAAGGACAACAGCATCTTCCACCCTAAAATGTAATGCCCTCCATTCAAAATATTTGGATTGGTCGGAACTGGCCAATTTCCTTACCCTCTTCTCTGTTCCACTGTCCACTTGGGGTTCATTAGTACTGCTGTTGAGCCCCATTGGTCGCTGTCATATGTTCAGCTGTGGCATTGGAGGAGTGGTCAGTAAATCATCCAACTGTGACCAATTCATGCAGCTATCAGATGCTCCTTTTTGGGGATGTCCAGGGGCTAGCCTGTTTTAAAGATACATATAATTGCATTAAAATATGCGTATCTTGTTTTTCTACATAGCGGAGTTCAGAAAATAGTTACATTTTCATTTAGCCTGGAAAATACCTACATCTCTCCTAATGCCTCATTCTATAAAAAAAATGTAGTTTAGTTAAAGTTTGGGTGATGATGTTCTCATAATCCTTTTGAAAGATGTCTGTATGTTTATGGTTACGCTATACCGTAAGGAATGTATTATGTCCATGAATCACGTACTGCAATCGTTTGTCCACAGTCAGTCTCCAGGAAGGAAAATCTTTCTTTATTTTTTTCTTTTTTCTCCCTGATCATGATATGCTGCTTCAACAGTGTTGAAGATACCAATATGCTGCAGTTAAACTGATTCAGTTAGTGTACGAATGTGTGAGACACAACTTTTTTGCACTTATGTACATAGTCCAAGAATGGAAAAAAATATAAAATGTAAAAAAAAAAGAACTTGGAACATATTTTGAATATAAAAGTCCATAAAAACACAGGAAATGTTTGTAAAAGAGATAGGTATTAATAAGGCTTTGAAGAGAAGGCATTTTGCTATAAAAAAAACCTTAAAAAATCCAAAAAGCATGTTGTTGCTTTGCTGTTGCAAAAGCTTTGTAGGTTGCCATAGCTTAATATGCAGCACCCAGTAAACTCCAATTTGCCATAAGAAGCACACAATGCAAACATCCTTATTCTGGAGAATTCCGGGGGGGCCTCTGTGCTGTACTGTATATGGGTCACTGAGAAGGTATCAAACACTAAGATGTTGACTATAAAAATAATGAGCAAAGTACAAAAAATTCCCTCCATCCTATCACAGCTAAATTTGAACACCTAAGAAGTGTAAAACCCAGATCCAGGTCAAATTGGTAATATTGATATGACTCCAATTTGGAGATAAGGTCATCAAAAGATGTCTAAGGGCCTTATTTATGATGTGCGACTTTTGTGGCTATAGCACCAGCTTTCCAGCTTTGGAGCACCGGCATTCCAGTCTTATCTGGCGCAGTGCTCTGTACTACATTGGCACTAGCAGTCGCTGTGCAGAGCGCCACTAGTTAGCTTTGATTGTGTCACTTAGGTATTGGCTGGCCTATGTCAGCGCCTGTTGGACCCGCCGGCCAATTATCACAGAGCCAGTGAGCACGACTTTGTACTGCTGCTTTTCCGGTGCTCCCCGGTGCTGGTCAGTGTTTTTCATCACAGTTACAAGAAATCACTGTTGGGGACAAAGGGGACAAACTTTACAGTGCGTTTTTAATAACCCACCAAAAAAACATTTTGGATTATATAGGTCTTGCGTTTCAATTATTGAAAAGTCCCAATGCAAGTTCAGTACAAAAAAATGTGTTCAATATTAATTATAAGCATCAAACAATACAATCCAGTTTTGCCCATTGCGCTCTGTGGGATCTTGAGCTAAAGCGCCAGGTTTCATATGATGCTGCTTTAATCAGGGCGCCTGGTGCTGCATCATTTACGGCACTAGTGTTAGATAAGACGTTAGCCTGCGGTGGCATCGGCTCTGCTCTTTTTTTCATTCTTAAATCCCACTTTGGCCGCTGAGGCCCAAAAAGTGGAGCAGTGTGGCGCTAACGCTTCATAAATAAGGCTCCCCGTCAACTACATTGAACCACCTGGAATTGGAAGGGAGCCAAAAGACATTGTAACTAGTATACTACCCTGATGTTTTATGATTGCACAGTTCTAGTGGTCAAATTATTTTATTCTTGCACACTATCTCTTAAAGAAATATAGTAAAAGAGACAATGGGTCAACTAGTAAACCCATAACATGTTGTCCCCTTAATTCAAGCATATCTGCTCTTGTAAAGGAAGCAGCTAACCATGAATTATAAAATAGTCTCTCCTAATGCCTCATTCTATAAAAAAAATTGTAGTTAAAAAAGGATCAGATTACCTTCTCTACATATTGTCCATCCAGATTAGCTGCTTCTAAGTCTACGAATTTAGGAAAACAGCCCCCCCCCCCCCCCCCCACTGTGTGCAAATGCTCAGCTCCCCACTTTATATGCAGGGGTGACCTGCTGGCACTGCTTCAGTTTACCCTGCATGTGACAGCTGGGGAGTACCTGAAGCCCAGAGAAGGATCCCCTGAATTTGTTAGTTGCAGTAGGCTTGAATATATCGCCTGTGCGATAAGTAATGTGCATATCGTTTATTCATTATTCCTACTGGTGGCCTTTGATTTTTCTAACAAAATAAATTTAAAGGCTAAGGCCACTTTCAAGGACTTACCCCATTCACCTCAAATCACATTGAGATCAATGGGTGTCTAATATCTATTTACGAAGGTGCTAATTGATCTGAATAGGAGCTTGCTGTACTGAGGCCCCGACCACCCACCGCACTGGTTTCTCACACTGGTGGGAGATTATTTAAGGTCTGGGTCTTTAAGTAAATTCTGTGATTTATTTAAAGAAGAAGTTATCAGTGCATAACACCCTATAGCTGAATCTTCTCCAGAATAAGGGAATGTTTTTACTGTATGCTTTGCTTCAGAAATGGAAGGGTGGAGTGAAGACCGCAGGCTAGACTAAATAATGCTGACAAGTGGAATTGGCTTGTACACTGTAAATCTATACATTATTTAGCATTTGTATTGTGTAGTTTATGTAGTTTAGATGTTTTAATGGCACTTATCATAAAAATCATACTGTAAAGTCTTTGATTTTGTTATTTCTAAGTGGCTCCCATTTATAGAAGGGTAAGAGTTCAATTTATTCTAACCATTGGTATTTTATTTTAAGCTAAAGCAGACCTCTAGTCAAAAATCACTTTAGGACCCTTTAACAACCACCCTTTGGGGGATCCTGATTTGGGATGTCTATTCATTTGAAGATCATTGAAAATCAGGCATGGAACTCTGTATGATGGGAGACAGGACATAAGCTCCATACAGCAACAAAGCAAATTGCTTATTGTAGATGGTGAAGGTACTCAGCTGTTGGTTTCCATCAGATGGAGCTCCCACAAGTAAGGGTGAGTAACTCTCTAATGCAGGGCTCACTACAGTATATCACAAAATGAGAGTCTAGGAATGGTGCAGAATAAAAATAAGATGGATTGGTTCAAAAATAAAACCAAAATAATCTGCCTTAACTTTAAAGACAGGGACTTCGAAGATTAACATTACTTTGAAAGCACAAAGCAAACTTTAGGTTAAAAGGGAAGTCTTTAGAAACATTATTCTGTTATCTGTAGCGTGGACGCAAACCGATAATCACCACCTCTGTGTTCCCGTTATGACAGTAGAACACGTTATAACTGGCGGTCAAACAGGTTTACCAGGGCTGGCTTACACTTCACCCTCCCATTCGCTAGTGATGACTCTTTTGGCTGCCATCGCTGAAATGTGGATTATCAGGCATCAAATATTGGGATGCCCCCATGCTGTACAGGGGATAAAGTCATTTTCAATTTGACTTTCTAATACGTAACCTAAAATTAGCTTTTTGCTCATTGAAGTAGTAGCCAGCTCAGTTATTTTAGAGCCTTCAGCTACATGATTCCCAAAATATTTGGTCATAAATGAGCACTACAAAAATCTATGCAAATTGTCTTTCTTTTCTAAAATTATTTAAAATGTAGCCTTAATAGTATTTTTATGTTTATGTTCTTATTTCTTCAGTCATATAAAGTAAAATGAATGACTGGCACTTTTAATTTAAAAATATAGATTTACATGGAGTCAAGCCATTTCCGTCTAGTACTAACTGCTTATTTAAATGTTGCTTTGGACAGCGACTGCATTTGTTCCCACCACATGACAATCGTATTGCACTATTGTAAATGTATGTGTTTGGAATCAGGCCCCTCCCCCTTTTTCTAGCGGTCTTCACTTCTCCTCTAGCCACAAATCAAATAACGTCTTTTGTTTTGAAAGTTGCAGAAACCACATGTATGTGACAGTACAGCTTCATTTAGGTTTGTCTTGTGTTTTACTTTTGTGTCGCGCACACACACATCAGAATGAAATAACCTGACTCAGATATTCTACTGTACACGTGAAACAGCTCTAATTAACTGAAGGGAGCCATTTTGTTGCCATGGCTCTTTGTATTCAAGCAGATGAGGGGATGACAAGATGATTGACATATACCACATTGTTCACATTAATGTAGAGCATAAATCTTAGGATCCCAGCAGTGAAATGAGCAACTTTTAGAACATAATGGTCAGTTCCTGTTAAAAGAACTAGATGTGTTGGTATTATCTGTAATCTAGCTGGAGGATGACTACCAAGACATTGAAAGAATACAAGCCCACTAAGCCCATGTTTTCTAAAACTTGACTATAGCTTGACATACAAGGTTCTTTGTAGTACAAATGACTTAAAAAGTGTGGACTAGATTCTTAAAGCGGGTGGAAAGGCAATTCAAAGACAAAACAAAACTTCACTGGATAAATTGGGGTAAACGTCTCAAGAAAGTAATTAATAGATGTAACCACCACAAAAATAAGGAGAAAGTCTTCACAGCTCTGTCTTGTGTCATGTGACTTCCTTCTTAGGGATTTGCAAGAGGAATGATTCTATTTTGAGCCAGTAGGACAGATAATAAGGGAGGTTTACCTAATGAGGTCACAGGCGACAATTGAAGATGCAACTGAGTATCTCAGGCTTTCCTATTTAGAAAAAACCTGGTTTGAACCATTAACTTATAAAGGTTGTCAGGCAGACACTAGGAGAACCATGTTACATCTGCACACAAGATCATATCTTACTGTGCCATACATGGTCTGGAATAATGATTTATGTGTTTAAGCACAAAGCAGCAATAGGGTTTATCGAATAACCTTGTAGTGTTGGGTGCAATCTCTGCAATATTGACCCTTCTGACATTATCAGATAGGAGATCTAAGCCTGTACTGTACACCATTGTATTATTACTAGAGAAATGGTTCTGTGCAAATTATCTAAGGTTATCGGTTGCACGGCCAAACAGTCAAACTGACAGATGCCAGACAAAAGACATTCATTCCAGTTCAAGATATGTACAATATATTACATGCATATGAGTACCTTTTATGTAGGCTTTTGGATGTCAAGTGTTAAACAAATAGAAAACATGGTCCTTAGTGGGTTTGTGTTTCTTCTACTCATTCTCTACGCATTCATTTTTAATATACCATTAGAACCTCTTAAAACTATAAAACAAGAAGAGGCTGAACGACACATGAATTAATAGTAGTACACAATCTATGTTTCTCTTGCGGAGCAAGGCCCAGATCATTTCACTGTTGTAGGTCTAGTTTCTATAGCAGTGGAACAGTTAACTATCCTGTATTATCTACTGCATGCTCTCTGTGTAGCAGGACAGGCTACTACCTTATTCTCAGTTTATAGCCTTTGATCCTGTTAAGAGGAAAGGATTGTAACAGCTCTGTTCCATTTTTCAGCTTTAGAATGTAATCCAGAAAATCATTCCCTCAACTGTTACCAACAGGATGTACATTTTTCACTTTCCTTTGTTTTTCCTTTGCCAGATTATATTGCTGTAGTGCTTGTATGTGCTTTAGAAATGTGCATAATGCTACTCATTTTAGTATGTTACTTCTATATTGTTGTTTATTTTTTGATCTTTTAATAAAGTATATAAAATTCTTGGTTAACCCGTTGTCCCTTTTCTTGTGTCTGATTTTTTTATAGATGATTTTAAAAGCATCTAAAACCACTTTGGATTGCATTGTAAAGTGTTACATGTGATGTTCCACTTTTGTGTTGAGCTTGAGGCAGGTCACATTCAGAGCAGCTACCTAAAAATGTATGGGAGCAGTACATGAGATTGTTAAAAAAAAATGCAATAAACTTCACATTGCACATTTGAACTCCATCAAGTATCTTTTAAGCTGTTGTTCCTTGTCCATTGAAGCTTTTTATATTTCAATATTTTTTTTTTTTTTTTTACCAAGTTTTTTAAAGCTTTATATGAAGAATTAGATAAAATAATAGAGAACAGTAGAACAGCAGAAAATTGAACAAATAAGACAATGCTTTGCAGAGCCCAGGTCAAGCCCTACCAATTATTTCAAATGCTTTGCTCAGTGCCAGGTTTGACCTCAGTCTACGCATGCTAAAAACCCAAGCCACTTATCACATCATAATTGTGCCATAAACAAAGACACAAAATGGCAGTTATATGGCCATGGGACAGACTGGGCATAAAATCATATCAAACCAAAAAAAAAAAAAAAAATCAAAAACCAACCTAAACTGAAACTTTCAGACTGTGGTTCCATCCATCTCCACCGCCTCAGGTTGCTTAGGGAGTGCTTAGCATTGGGAGCGTGGCTTTGTGGTGTGTTAGAGGGACAGGATGCACCTTCTTTAGCCCCGGTGCGTCTTGCCGCTGCTGATGTCACCACCTGAAAGCAGGCAGTGTATTGGCGACCAGGCCGCATGTAAGGAGGGAACCGCAAAGAGAAGACAGGTAAGACTGAGGTGGGAGACCCCTTTACCCCTAAAAAATCACGTTGGGACCTGGGGAACACATTGGTGTTTTTGTATTTTACTGGACTCATAAATGTTGGATTTTATACTGCCACCTGCAGCGCTGGACTCGCTCTCTGCCACTGGATCTCGGGTTGCCAGAGCCTTGCTGTGCGCATACAGGACAGGGTAGTGTTGGGTGAGCTGTCTTTCACAGCTTTCTTTATAAACTGACAACACTGTCATGGGTAACACATTTTGAGGTAGCTCCGCTCTCAAAAACAAGGGGCACTAAACTGCTGGAAAGTGGGTCCACAACCATGTAGAGCAACTGGAGGTGTGAGGCAGGGTATAGGAACACTAACAATCCACTAGGACCAAACCAGACACTAATGTCACAGCCCAGCATAGCACACTCTGGCCATTCATAAATGCCTGGCGGGGGGCACGCGCACTGCTAGAGGGAAGCAGAGTATGCGGCCGTCAGAGCCGCTGCTCTTAGACACACCGTGGGACCGGGAAGAGGTGAGTTGGCTCCAGCGATCTGTAGAGGTTTCACACAGCGGGGCACCCCCGATCGGGGGTGGGAAAGGACCAAGACCCAGGATAGGCAAAATCCTGGGTTTTGGTCCACTTTTGGTCCACTTTAAACACTGTATCAAGTCCTGCATCCATTTGAGCAGGTACAGGTCAGAAGCCACTGTACTCTCTATAGCCAGGCATGCTCCGGTGTCAATCTACACTACTGCACTTATTGTTACTGCTATTCATTGTGGATTTCCTGTGTCTGTGTCTTTAGTTTGAAGTAAAGATGGGCTATATAGCGATAGATAGAAGAAGAGGCAAGCAAAAATTGGTGTTGGAGGGACCAGAAGGTCTTGGCAGGAGTTTAGCCAGGGTGACCTTCTAAGAACTGATTGTGGTGGCCCTGAGTGCAAAAGTGCCAAAGTGTCATTGGGGCTAATGTTAGGAGCTTAATTTTGGGAAAGTATCCTGAGGCTGTGGAGAGGACTGATACTAGAGAAAGCAAAGAAAATAGGTGGTGGGTCTTGACCTGGGTTCTACCTTCTTAAAGGCCAGTGGTGGGGTTCAGCTTAGAAAACATGTTAAAGCACCAGCATTTATTCCGACTGTCATTCCGACAGTAGTTCATAAACGCCGTCTAAGGCATAAGAGCTGTTGAGGACAGTAAATCAAATGGACAACAAGTGAAAATCCATAAAAACTCATGATAATTTATTGATAAACTATTGTACTACAGTACATCTACATACAATATAAACAAAGAGTTGTGTACTACTAAATCATGTTATGGAAACTAAAAAGTATACAGTAGGATGACCATTACCTGGTCCCATCAAAACATCTGCAGTTCCTTAAAAAAAGTATTCACACCTCTTGAACGTATCCACATTTTAAAAGCAGAAGTCCAGTCTACCTATAACCTATATATATATATATATATATATATATATATATATATATATATCCCGCAAATATACCCATATAAACTATATTATATCAACCACTACTGAATAAGTAAACATCACTCTTGTCGACACTTAGGTGTCCTTCTTCCAGGCCAAGGAAAGCACCATCCTCTCCGACTGACACAGTGCTGCATAGCACCATCCTATTCTTCCTCTTTCTGACCCGGGCTGGTACTGAAAAAAGGGGTCCATGCCTCCTCTCCTCCCTGTAATCCACCCAAGGGTGATAATTGTGCTGGGTGCACCCTGATCTGTGGATTAAACCACAACGCTAAGCACACTCACCCTTAGCAACAACAAAAATTCCAAATATTTCACAGAGCAATCTTAGTAGGTACTTGTGAAGATATTCTATTCTCTTTGGAGATTTAATAGAGAATAGCATATCTTCACGACTGTATACTAAGATTGCTCTGTGCAATATAGACGGGACCTTTCGGTGGCCAATCACGGGGCTGCATTCCCGGCTGAGGATCGAGGAACAGGGAAGAATTGCAGGCGTTCTGGGGGGTTCCAGCATTCTGGATGCTCCCTGAGCCTGTCTTATTGTGGCCAGATACAGACCAACACCTGTTAGTGGACAAACGGATGTTGGACTGCATTAACCTTCTAGAAAAAAAATGTTATTTGACATTCAATTATTTTAATTTATTGTGTATTTAAAAACCCTATTTAGCTTGGTGTTTTAACTTTTGTTTATAACATATATATAGGTCTACAAAACTATTTGCTAATAAATGTTTAGTACAGAAATACCTAGGATTATACAAACACTGAGAACAATTAAAACACCCCTCTAACAAAGAAAGGAAGTGATGATAGGTGATCAATCCACAAATAAATATACCATGATCATGGGGGGCAGAGCAGGTACCCCATTACATCAATGATAATGATGTGGCACTGGTCGGTATTGCCAGTCTGAAGCAGGGGCAGTCGAGTGGGAGAACACGGGGAGCCTGGATCATTGGCTAAGGTAAGTAAATGCCCAGATGCCTTTTAATAACTTGCTGGGTATAGAGAGTGAACTTCTTTATAAATCAGCAAACTAATACATGACATATTAGCAGATGAGGTGACAGGTAATCCCAGAAGTGTAATTACAGCCACTGTATAATGTCTCCCCTGTCCAGCAGCAGACTTAGTAACATTCAGCGCTGTGCTGAATCAGCTCTCCATCAATATTTAAAGGTAATCCTCCTGTAGGGAATGTTGTAATGATATTAGCCACTTAACCCTGCACATTTCTAAGTATGGTCTGCTGCTAGCAAAGCAGGTGCTGGAAAAAGAATGAAAAAAAAATCGCTTTAATGTTTGAGCATAAATAAGACCACAAAGATAAATATATATATATATATATATATATATATATATATATATTAAAGAAAGAACGTAAAAACGCACATTTATATAGGATTATATCAGCATACACTATCTATTAGGGCTTATACCCTTAGGATACAGAAAATAAAACTTGCAACCAAAGGCCAAAGGGTTATAATTAGCATTGTTTTTCAGTTCCAAGGTAAATTCAACCTTAATTGTACAGATTTGCTTTGGTTCCAACAGAACTAAATCCACGACTGGGCTAGCGCTCCATATGCCCTGCTTCCCTTAATATCCACCCCTGAATGACGACTCCAAACCACCATGTCTTTGGAAAGATTAAAATTTAATCTGCCACAGCCCAACATATAAACAATTTACAAGCAAATAAAAGCCCCCCCCCCCTTCCTTTTGTTCCGGGTCTGAGAAGCCTAGGATAATACAACCATGGGAGGGGGAGAGACAAACGCAAGCACAAGGGCAGAAGGTCGAAAGTTACCTCCCGACCCTCCACAAAGCAGAAGCCAAAATAAACTCGGCTGCATACCTCTTAGGCCTGGGAGCTTAACTGGGCTAAACGTCAGTGGTCCAAATTCCCCCCTGCCCCCCCCCCCCCCACCGGTTCCCGCTGGAAACAGCCGCATACCCTACCAAACTAAACCTGCTACCTCAGACCCGAAACTCAAGAGGAGACCTGCCACAGCCAGGCAGCGCTGACACCTTAGCGCTACTTGGCCCACCACAAATCCACAGCCATCTCGATCCGCTCCTTCAATGACCCCAACTCCCTCAACATCGACATGGCGCACAGTCAACCCCCCATTCAACCTCACAAACCACGCTATCGCCTTGTCGACCTTCACCCGGACCTTCTTTACGGCCAACAAGTCTCTAGCGTGCCGCCACACAAACCGGGGGACACGGGGACTGGAAAAACCCCAAGAAAATACAACAAGTCCCGGGTTATACCTTGATTAACTGCCTCATCGGCACCCGCCCCAAATCGTTCCCCCCCTCATGGCACACCAAAACTCCCGGTGGCACCAACTGTAATGCCATTCCCATGGTGTGCTCCCGCAATTCACACCACTGCAGCCCAGCTCAAACATGCCCACTCCTCCGATATCCTCAGTTGCGTCCCGCTCCTTCTCAATGCCGCTTGCCGAGCAGACCAGAACATAACAGTGACCGACGATCAGGACCGAGCACGCCGATTCTAAAACAAAAACAAGGGAAAAGGTAGAGGAGAAGGGAGGGAAAGGGTGGGAGGTAGATAGATGTTAGCAACCGGCAATCGCACTCACCTATATGACCATTCAATTCTATCCTGCCAAACACACCGCCGAAACCGTGCAGATTCCCATCTCCCCAGCCTCTTTATTATCTCCTCGGGAAGCCTCCGCCTAGCGGCCCCTTGTTGGGGCTCACCAACTCCCCCACCCTCATAGCTCCATAGAATGCCAATGAGAATGGCGCCTTAAACAACTTCACTTCAAAGGCCGATGAGCAAACCCGAGGCAAAAAGGCCAATCACTCCCCGAAGTATTCCCCACGAAACTGGCCATCTGCTGTCTCGCCGACCTCCATTCATCCTCACGAACCACGCTATTGCCTTGTTGACCTTCACCCAAACCTTCTTTATGGCCAACAAGTCTCTAGCGTGCCACCACACAAACCAGGGGACAATTTGCCACCACACCAGAACCACCCCTGGAAACACCCCAAGAAAATACAACAAGTCCCAGGTTAGGGACTTGATTAACTGCCTCATCAGCACCCTCCCCAAATCGTTCCCCCCCCCCCCATGGCACACCAAAACTCCCGGTGGCACCAACTTCGATGCCATTCCCATGGTGTGCTCCCGCAATTCACACCACTGTAGCCCTCTCACACCAGCCCAGCTCAAACGTGCCCGCTCCTCCGATATCCTCAGTTGTGTTCCGCTCCTTCTCAACGCCGCTTGCCAAGCAGACCAGAACATAAGAGTGACAAGCGATCAGGACCGAGCACGCCGATTCTAAAACAAAAACAAGGGAAATGGTAGAGGAGAAGGGAGGGGGAGGGTGGGAGGTAGATAGATGTTAGCAACAGGCCATCGCACTCACCTATATGACCATTCGATTCTATCCTGCAGAACATACCGCCGAAACCTCGCCGATTCCCATCTCCCCAGCCTCTTTACTATCTCCCGGGAAGCCCCTGCCTAGTGGCCTCGGTCGCTGCCTCTATACGAAAAGAGTGGGTATCGTACTCCACGCTCGTAAGCCCCATGTCCCCCAGGCATCTCCTAGATACCGTCAGAAACTGAAAACGCCCTGACCCCAATAAATTCCTCAACGGCGGCTGCCGGGCATGAGGTACAGCGCGGCAACCTTTCCAGAAAGATGTTATTCACCGAGCCCTTTTATCAGTTTTCGACCTCCGAATGCACAGGGACACCCCTTCTTCCAACACAACCACATCCTCTGCCTTCACTCGCTTATTGGGGCTCACCAACTCCCCCACCCTCATAGCTCCATAGAATGCCGATGAGAATGCCGCCTTAAACAACTTCCCATTGAAACCCGATGAGCAAACCCGAGGCAATACGCCAATCACTCCCCAAAGTATTCCCCACGAAACTGGCCACCTGCCTGACGCCTACCTGTGCTCCTTCCGCCAACCTTTCAACGCCTGCCGTACCCAAAATGATTTTGTAACATCAGACCAGCCCTCTAGACGACACAAAAAGGCCATGGCTGACATCTTCCTGTCGACCGAGGCCGGGGTCTCACCTCCCGCTAACAGCTCACTCAAGTACCATATCATCAAGCCCTGTCTATCACCTTCCCTGACCGGCACCCCGAATTCCTCCTCCAAGGCCCACCACTGCTGCCATGTTTTCACATAAGACCCCCATGTGGATGGTGCGACCGACCTTCAAATCCAAACCAAAAAGGCGTCTTACACGATCTCCAACAGCCAGCTTGGGCACCCCTCGCCGACCTCCATCGCCTCGGGTGCCAGTTTCCTGAAACGCTCCCACTGTGAATGAGAAAGTGCGTCAGCAATCCCGTTTTCCACTCCAGGCACATGTGCCGCCCTGCACAAAATGTAATGCAAACAAGCCAATACCAGCTGCCTAAGCAACACGACGACCGGCGGTGATGATGACATCTGCGTGTTGACCGCCATATTGTCCGACCGAAAACACACCACCTTGTTTCTCAGCATGGCCCCCCACAGCATCACCGCCACCACCAGTGGAAATAGTTCCAGAAAGGCCAAGTTCCTTAAGCGCCGATTCTAGCCACCGTCTTGGCCAGGGGCCCGCACACCATCGACCCCCCAAATAGGCCCCAAAACCACCTGAACCTGCCACATCCATGAACAACTGGAGCTCAGCGTTCACCCTCATCGGTTCCAACCAATACACCAGCCCGTTAAAAGAAAAGAAAAGTGACCCACATCCTGATGTCCTCCTTCATGGCCGCCGTCAGCCTGATGAAGTGATGCGGCTCCCTGACACCCACTGTTGCCAATGACAATCTCCACGTGAACACCCGCCCCATAGGCAAGAACCGACACGCAAAGTTCAACTTCCCGAGCACTGACTGAAGTTGCTGCAGCGTAACCTTTTTCAACCCCAGTGCCCCCACCAACCCATCAACCAAATCCTCCACTTTGTCCCTCGGCACCCTGCAGACCCTCTCTACCGTGTCAATCTCAATCCCTAAAAATTTCATAACCGTTGCCGGACCCATCTTTTAGTGCGCCACCGGCACCCCGAATGCCCAGAACACTTCCAACATGGTTGCCAATAACAACTCGCATATTCTGGTGGCCACCCGCCCCACGCACAGGAAATCATCCAAGTAGGGGGTGATGGACCCCACGCCCGCTCTCTCCTTCACTACCCACTCCAGGAACAAGCTAAAGGCCTCAAAACATGCACACGAAATCAAGCACCCCATTGGCAGACAACAATCAACATAGTACCCTCCCTCAAAAAAACAACCCAAGAGGTACAAGCTATCCAGATGCACCGGTGGCAGCCGAAATGCAGATTCTATGTCTGTCTGTCTGTCTTGACCATAAATCCCCCAGGGCCCGCTTCCCTCACCAAGAACAGAGCAAAATCAAACGAGGTATAACACCGATGACAGCTCCTTGTCGATACCATCATTCACAGACGCTCCCATTGGGAAAGACAAGTGGTGAGGCGAAATTTGCCTCGCTCCTTCTTGGGCACCACACCCAACGGGGACACCACCAGACTTTTCAGCAGGGGTTCGCTAAATGGGCCCGATATCCGCCCCAAGGACACCTCCCTCCCCAGCTTTTCCCGTACTACCTCCGGCCGTTACCATGCCGTTCGCGGCGTGTTCGCCTCACTGCTCTGCTTTCCTGCGCAACTCTGCAAAAAGGGACTCCATGTCCCTTTCTCTCAATGGCTGGACGAGCGTAAGTCCTGACTGCTCGTCCATCCAAGCCGGGGGTCAAAGAGGAAGGGGAGGGGGACGAACCTTTATACTCCCCTTCCCTCTGAGGTCGCTTCCCCCCGTGACCACCTCCATAAGGCTGGTCTGCTTCAAGGCAGGAACGCAGGCCATTCATGTGCTCCTTAAAGGGATGGCGCCTTCTATATCAGGAAAAAGTCAGCCATCTCTATTATTAGTATTATTATTAGTACTCACTTTTTGTCCATCACAGCTGATCGGTGCTAGTCCAGCAATCAGTAACTCATCTGATTGCTGAATCTGAGCCCCCACCACAGCCATTACATGTAGTCTGGGATTGATGGTGGGTTGGGTTTGCCCTGCCCACGCCTTGTACATTTTTTGCAATGCAGAGAGTGTGCTGATGCCTGATACGCGCCCCTCCAATGGAGAGGGCATGGCCGTACCCCAGCTCTGCCGGCAATGTGGGAAGAAAGGGATGTGGTCCTACTGTTTGCAGGTCTAGCACCGTTCAGCTGCGTGGGATAAAAATGCACCTGTTACATTACTTTTACTATTAACTACAGAAATGTAACTGTAGATAATGATGGAGGTCCTCTTTAGCCAAAAAATATATTTACAGTTGAAGAAGACAGAAACACCTATTGTCTAATATCAAAAATCCATATAAAAATACTAGATAGTGAGAGAAGGAGGTCCTTAGCCCCCCTCCATCAGACTCACATCTTAACTATGTTCCCAATACTCAAGATTTCTGTCAGGGTCCACTCACCCGTTCCTCGGTCCAGCGGCATCCCCATAGCGCGGCCGCCCGCTGCGCGGCTTCCCGCCCGACAGCCGCGGCGAGCGGCGGCTTCTGCAGCCGTGCGCGCGCCTCCCCGTCTTCAGGCCGGCGGTCCCGGCTTCCTCACACGTGCTCGCGCGTGCGCGAGCACGTTCTGTTTATGCCCTCCGGCGGCGCTGCTCCCAGCGCGGCCGCCGGAGGAAGAATTAATTAAAGGGGCAGGTGGGGTAGGGGCAGTGCTGGGTTGCTGAAGGGCCAATGAGCCCTAGGTTCAGTGGGGCTTACGCCCCCCTCCTGTTTTGCACTCCCTGATCTCCCAATCAAATACCAGTTCATAGTTGCACCAATCACACACTCACCTCCCATCATATCTGTCCCTATAAAGGGTTCACTCTGTCAGTTGTTCAGTGCCTGTGATAGCGCCTTGTACCTTGCTTTGACTCGTGTTATTCATTGATCTGATCACCGTTGCCGACCCCTGCCTGAACCGACTATTCTGATCTCCGTTGCCGACCTCTGCCTGAACCCGACTATTCTGATCTCTGTTGCCGACCTCTGCCTGAACTGACCAATCTCGATCTGATCTCCGTTGCCGACCTCTGCCTTGTACCTAGACCTCGAGCTGTCTCACCCCTTTTGTACCGCTGCGAACTCTGACTCCCCGTGTTAACCTCTGGCCTGTCTCTGGACTTCCGCTACACTCACTCTTAGCCATTGGTTCTTCAGACCTCTATACCTGTAAGCTCTCATCCTTTGAGCCATTGAAGTCCTGGGGGCAACCGATCCCGGGCAGGCGTATTCTGCGTCCCGGCAAGCGGGGGCTCCTACAGGTGAAGCTGGCTGCGGAGATTGGGGGTTGAGGGCTTACCTAGAGGGCTGGAGTTACCAGAGCGTGACATTATCACAGGCCCCAACATGGATGACCTGGTACAGCAGGTGCAAGCTATGGCCACAGCGATCAACCAGCTCGCTCAAAGGGTGGCCACCCAGGAGTCTCGTCAAGTACCGACTTCCTCTGTACCACCTCATTTCTCCGAACCGAAGATTCCTTTGCCTGAAAAAATTTTTGGAGAGCGAACTTCAAGAATTCATGTGAACTGTATTTCAAGCTGAGGCCTGTCTCCTCTGGCACTGAGACCCAACGAGTAGGCTTAGTTTTCTAACTTCAAGAATTCATGTGAACTGTATTTCAAGCTGAGGCCTGTCTCCTCTGGCACTGAGACCCAACGAGTAGGCTTAGTCATTTCTCTACTTCAAGGAGACCCGCAGTCCTGGGCCTTTAGTTTGCCGAGTCATGATATTGCCTTACAATCTGTAACTGCATTTTTCAACGCTATGAGCATCCTATACGCTGACCCTGATTCACAGTCTACAGCAGAGAATAGGCTTCGGGCCTTAAAACAAGGGCGAAATTCGGCTGAAGATTATAGTACTGAATTCCACCGCTGGGCTATCGAAGCTAGATGGAACGATCCCGCTCTGTGTAGTCAGTTCAGGGTGGGGCTGTCGGAAAGCATCAAGGATGCTTTAGTCAATTTTCCTCCGCCAGTGGATCTAGATCAATTAATGCAGGTCTCCATTAAAATAGACCGACGCCTTAGAGAAAGGGCCAGAGAGAGAGTCAGGGCTCCCACGTCTTTCAGGCCAGTCCAAGGTCATAGGTCTCCGGTTCTCCGTGGACCTCATCATCTCCCCAGGAAGAACCTATGCAATTAGGGAGAACCCGCTTATCCCAAGAAGAGAAACAGCGTAGGCGATCCGAGGGGTTATGCCTGTATTGCGGGAATGCTGGTCATTTTGCAGGGTCCTGTCCCAACAAGGGGAGACCGGCGGAAAACTTCCGCACCCAGACCAGGTAGAGAGTACTGATCTGGGTGAGTCAGTTTGCAACTCTCGCCAAAATAAAATGTTAGTGCCTATTGACCTGTCTTGGGGTTCTTCCAAGCAAACAGTTTCCGCCTTTATCGACAGCGGTGCGGCGGGAAACTTTCTGGACAGGAGTATGATCTCCCTTTTAGGTATCCCTTTAGTTCCTCTTGAAAGATCCCTACAAGTTTTGGCTATCAATGGGAAGGCCATCCAGGGGGGACCTATAAACACCAAGACCCCACCTCTTCGGTTAATTGTTGGCTCTTCCCACTCTGAGTTCTTAGAATTTTTCATCTTCGACTGTCCAGAAACTCCGGTGGTTTTGGGATACCCCTGGTTACAACTCCACAACCCGGTGTTAGATTGGCGGGTTGGAGAGTTGATCAAGTGGAGTGACCATTGTAAAAATCACTGCTTTACTACAGGCCTTAGAAGTGTGCAAGTTTTACCTCAGGGATTACCTCAGCCATACGCAGACTGGGTTGATGTCTTCTCTGAACGTTCTGCGGATACCCTTCCTCCACATCGGTCTTATGACTGCCCTATTGACTTGCTTCCTGGCACAATTCCCCCGAGGGGAAAAATCTATAATCTTACTCTGCCCGAAGAGCAAGCAATGAGGGAGTACATCACCGAAAATTTAAGGAAGGGATTTATTCGCCCCTCTACCTCGCCTGCCGGGGCTGGATTCTTTTTTGTAGAGAAAAAAGATGGCGGCCTGAGATCATGCATTGATTATCGAGCCTTGAATAAGATCACTGTTAAGAACCGATACCCCTTGCCCTTGATCGGGGATCTGTTCAATCAAGTCACAGGGTCCCAAATTTTTTCCAAGTTGGATTTAAGAGGGGCATACAATCTGATTCGCATCCGACAGGGGGATGAGTGGAAAACTGATGAGTGAAAGACGGCCATTACGAGTACCTGGTCATGCCTTTTGGTCTTTGTAATGCGCCAGCCGTCTTTCAAGATTTTGTTAACGATATATTAAGAGAGTATCTCGGTAGATTTGTGGTCATATACTTAGACGATATTCTCATTTTTTCTAATTCCTTGTTGGAGCACAGACGTCATGTTAAGTTGGTACTACAAAAATTAAGAGAGAACAACTTATTTGCTAAACTTTCTAAATGAGTGTTTGAAGTCACCACAGTTCCTTTCTTAGGGTATATTATTACCAACCAGGGTTTAGAGATGGACGCGGGGAAAGTTTCGGCGGTTCAGGATTGGGTTCAACCCAAGACCTTAAAAGAATTGCAGCGTTTTCTAGGTTTTGCGAATTTTTATCGCCGGTTCATCAAAGGCTTTTCTCATGTTGTTGCACCTCTTACCAACCTTACCCGCAAGGGGGCCTTTACAGCTAACTGGTCTCCCTCTGTCTGTGAGGCCTTCCTGACTTTGAAAGGGGCCTTCACTTCGGCACCAGTGTTAATTCACCCAGATATTCGTAAGGCCTTCATTGTTGAAGTGGACGCTTCTGAGCTGGGAGTGGGTGCAGTTTTGTCGCAATATTCTGGTAACCCTGAGCGTCTTCATCCATGCGCTTATTTTTCATGTAAATTCAGTACCGCGGAGCAAAATTATGATGTCGGTAATAGGGAACTATTAGCTATTAAACTGGCTTTTGATGAATGGCGACACTGGCTGGAGGGTTCATTACATCCTATAACGGTGTATACCGATCACAAAAATCTTGAATACATTGGGTCTGCCAAGAGATTGAACTCTCGTCAGGCACGTTGGGCATTATTCTTCTCGCGTTTTAATTTTATTATTACTTTCAAGCCGGGTGTAAAAAATACTAAAGCGGATGCTCTATCTCGCATGTTCGGTGAATGTAAGGATCGGGGTGATACTGGTGACCCGATTCTACCTATGGGTTGTGTGGTCGGGGCATTACTTCCTGATCTCTCTAACACCTTGGCGCCGTTTCAAGACCAGTCTCCTAGTGATGTTCCCTTGGGATGCCAGTTTGTACCGCCACATTTGCGTTCAGATGTAATTCGCGAATTTCACGATGCTAAGACTGCTGGTCATGTGGGTAACCGAAAAACCTTTATGCTTGCCCGTCGCCAACCATGAGATGCGATATTACTGCCTTTATCGACGCTTGTGCTGTTTGTGCTCGAAGTAAAGGGGTTCACAAGGCTCCCAGTGGCGGTTTGGTTCCTCTTGAAATCCCTGCTGAACCTTGGACTCATATTTCTATGGATTTTATTGTAGATTTGCCTTTATGACACGGGAATACTGTTATTTGGGTGGTCGTAGATCGTTTCAGTAAGATGGCACACTTCATTCCTTTGGCTAAGCTTCCTTCTGCACCAGAGCTTTCTCGACTATTTACTTCACACATTTTTCGTATTCATGGTATTCCGTCCAATATAGTCTCTGATCGGGGCGTCCAATTTACTTCCCGTTTTTGGAAACATTTCTGTTCGCGGCTGGGTATACAGATCTCTCTTTCGCCTGCCTACCATCCCCAGTCCAATGGGCAGACGGAAAGAACTAATCAAACTTTGGAACAGTACTTAAGGTGTTATGTCTCTGATGCCCAAGAACAATGGGCAGAATTTATTGATTTCGCCGAATTTGCTTACAATAATGCGCCTAGTGAGAGTACCAAGATATCGCCTTTTTATTGTAACTTAGGGAAAAATCCTAGAGCTTCTTCCCTTTCAGGGTCACCTTCCAACTTGCCGGCGTTGGAGGAGTGGCTTCAAGAACGGAAGAATATCTGGACACATGTTCAGGAAATTCTTAAAACCACTAGTTTAAGATATAAGAAATTTGCTGATCGTCGTAGATCACGGGAACCTACTCTTCAAGTAGGCGATCTAGTTTGGGTCTCCACTAAAAATATTGCACTCCGTCAACCTTCTAGCAAATTGGGTCCAAAATTCATTGGCCCTTTTCCGATAATCAAGAAGTTGAATAATGTGTTGTTTAAAGTTCAACTACCGCCGACTATGAAAATACCTAACTCTTTCCATGTTTCGTTGTTAAAACCAGCTAAGAACACTCCTCTTGCTGGTCCTTCGCCGATTCTCATTGATAATGAGCCAGAATATGAAGTGAATAAGATCTTAGATTCACGTAGGATTCGCAATTCCTTACAGTATTTGGTTGACTGGGTTGGCTACGGTCCAGAGGAAAGATGCTGGGTGGCAGCAAGAGATGTTCACGCCAAGGCTCTTGTAAAGAAGTTCCATCGTAACAATCCAGGGAAACCTGGTGAGGGTCCGGAGGCCCCTCATGAGAGGGGGGGTAATGTCAGGGTCCACTCACCCGTTCCTTGGTCCAGCGGCGTCCCCATAGCACGGCCGCCCGCTGCGCGGCTTCCCGCCCGACAGCCGCAGCCGTGCGCGCGCCTCCCCGTCTTCAGGCCGGCGGTCCCGGCTTCCTCACACGTGCTCGCGCGCGCGCGAGCATGTTCTGTTTATGCCCTCCGGCGGCGCTGCTCCCAGCGCGGCCGCCGGGGGAATGAATTAATTAAAGGGGCAGGTGGGGTAGGGGCAGTGCTGGGTTGCTGAAGGGCCAATGAGCCCTAGGTTCAGTGGGGCTTACGCCCCCCTCCTGTTTTGCACTCCCTGTTCTCCCAATCAAATACCAGTTCATAGTTGCACCAATCACACACTCACCTCCCATCATATCTGTCCCTATAAAGGGTTCACTCTGTCAGTTGTTCAGTGCCTGTGATAGCGCCTTGTACCTTGCTTTGACTCGTGTTATTCATTGATCTGATCACCGTTGCCGACCCCTGCCTGAACCGACTATTCTGATCTCCGTTGCCGACCTCTGCCTGAACCCGACTATTCTGATCTCTGTTGCCGACCTCTGCCTGAACCGACCAATCTCGATCTGATCTCCGTTGCCGACCTCTGCCTTGTACCTAGACCTCGAGCTGTCTCACCCCTTTTGTACCGCTGCGAACTCTGACTCCCCGTGTTAACCTCTGGCCTGTCTCTGGACCTGGGGGCAACCGATCCCGGGCAGGCGTATTCTGCGTCCCGGCAAGCGGGGGCTCCTACAGGTGAAGCTGGCTGCGGAGATTGGGGGTTGAGGGCTTACCTAGAGGGCTGGAGTTACCAAAGCGTGACAATTTCTAAGCTCCCAAAAGTGCTAAGCATACTATTATTTAGAAAAACAATTTTTCCCAGGGGTGGTGTTGTACAATCAATGCAACCATGTTCCTCCAAGCCACTGCTGTCACCTCTATTTGCCAATGCCCCTCTCCTATATCACTCTCCATGCAACCTCCCATTTTTTTACTGTACCCCTATTTAACTAACTTTACAAGTTGGTTCTATTCACCCCTCCCACTATCCCCACAGTAGGTCAGGTGGGGAGCATCCGCATTAACAATGCTAATACCTGCCTGAAGCATTACATGATGGGTAAAAGCATCTCCACACATCAGAAGAGTTGTTATTCCAGCACAGGCTGACTCAGGAGGCCAGCCTTTAATTAAAGAAAAACATGTATATAACGTCAAATTAGCCACTTAAACAAAACAATTGTGTGATGAAATACATTCCTTTTAGCCTTGGCTGATTTCACTGTCACCAAGATTTCACTGTACTGAATGGACATTATACATTTTTTCCACAACAGTAAATCTGCCCAGCTGTACTGGCCCTGGCACCTGTAAAGACAAAACAAAGGCAGGTCAACATTTGTATTAACACATGGCTCCCAGGTATACCTGCAACATGCACATTAAAAATGATCATTACTTACTGCAGCCCTGTAGTTACCCCTTTTAGGGAGCCGTCCTCATTGAGGTCTGTAAGTATAGGAAAACATATTTAAAAATTTGGCACATGTGTGATGTTAGCCATGTTTCTCAAATAGCCAGGTTGTGTTGTGCGACGGTAGAGCTTTGGGTGGCCCCATTGCTGCCATCTCTCCAGGGTCAGACGAGTCTGCAAAAACACAAAACACTAGCACTTAGCACACATGTCATTCTGAGTTAATTGCCTTGGGGTGTGGGTTGGTTGTCTGGTGTCCTACCAGAGTTCTCGGCCTGTAGCCGGAACTCAAAGCCCAAGACTTGAACCTCCTGCTCTTCGGATTGGTCCAGGGCTGCTGCTTGGGTTTCTGAAGATTAGGGTGAGGACATTAGGATGAGTCTGCAGGTGTGACGCCTTACACGCACACCCCATCTGTGTCTAGGCAGTCATAGGACCCTTCACCTCTGGATGGGCTTAATCCTCCACCAGAACTCCAGCTCTAGAAGAGAAACATATTTTCTTACGCAACACAGCTCTGCAATAGGGGACAAGTTTGCTATGTAGCAGCCACTTACCCCCACTTTCTGGTAGAAAAAACGCCTGACCCAGGACATCTGCCGTCCCTTTAGATCCGACCACTGCTGCATGACCTGGGTGTAAGCAGTGCAGCACACAGGATCGGAGGTGAGTAGAGATAAAAAAAATAAATAAATGTCATTTTTTTGTTCTCTGGTGTGTGTATATATATTTATTTTTACATGTAACCCTTTGTGGACTGGTAAGGAATCCATGAGACCCCTATACCAGTTCAAAAGGCATAGGAGGCTAGCAAGTCACCTGTGGCTAGCGGGTGACTTGCCATTAACTCCCAGGCCCCCATTACCTGCCTCCCCAAAGCCCAAGGGGGGCAGAAGCGCATAGGACCATTTAGGCTATGTGGGCTTATAGCCTGCAGTGCAGGGGGCCATCAAAGGTGGTCCCTGCATCCTGTTCTACAAGCCCCAATAGCTGGTTCCCAGGCTGGTTAAGCTGGGTATGCTGGGTAGGGGGGACCCCATGTCATTTTTTGGGGGGAACTGGTAAGGGATCCTTATATGATGAGACCCCTATACCAGTTCACAAGGCTTAGGGGCTAGCGGGTGACTTGCCATTAACTTCCAACCCCCATTAACTGTCTCCCCAAAGCCCAGGGGGGCAGAAGAGCCCAGAGTTATTTAGGCTGTGCAGGCTTGTAGTCTGCAGGGCAGGGGGCCACCAAAGCTGGCCCCTGTGCCCTGTTCTACAAGCCCCCATAGCTAGTCCCTAGGTAGGTTATGCTGAATAGGGAGGACCCCACGTGATTTTTTGGGGGGATTTTTAACGGTTTTTAACTCCTAAAATTCCCCAAGATATGGAGTGCCCCCCAGGATGGAGGACCCTGTGTAATTTTGTTTAATTAAACCTTTTTGTCCCATCACTCAGCAGGTATAAAAGGCTTCCAGTATCAGCAGGAGAGCTAGAAGAGCCAGAGTGTTCGGTGTGGGAAACAGTGCTTGGGATGGATGGAAGGTAAGTATTGAAAAAAGTGAATAGAATATTTTTTTTCTACGTGTGTGCGTAGTTAACTAGTAAGGCATTCCTGAGATCCCTATACCAGTGCACAAGGCTCAAGGTCTGGCAAGTCACATGTGGCCTTGTAATTAACCCCCAACCCCCCCCCATTACCTGCCTCCCTACAGCCCGGGGGGACAGAAGAGCCCGGGGCTGTGAAGCCTAAGTGGGCTTGTAGCATTCATGGCTGGGGGCCACCAAAGCAGACCTTTGCGCCCCCAATAGCTGATTTCCAGGCTGGTCATGCTGGGTATGCATAAACATTGTGTTTAATACCCCATAGCCTGTATCTGGTCCAATCCTTGCCCTGGCTGTGGGGCCTCCTTTGACACCACAACTCAGATGCCCTTTTGTCATAAAATGGCTGATGCATACCAGAAGTTTCTATGACTCCCTCTAAGATTTCCAGACATTCTGTTTATTTTTATTAGGCAATTACTAGGAATGGCTGGATTCTGGCTTTGGAATGAAAATAGGGGAAGCGAGGCAGAGAAGATGTGATATTAACCTTTTAACTGCCAGCCACGTAAAATGTATGTAGCTGCCTCCCCTAAATTTATGTGGTTGCCTCCCCTGCAGTTAAATGCCAGCCACTTAAATTTTAAGTGCCTGACTTTGCCCCTGCTAACGCCCTCTATCGATCCGGCCAGGTCTCCTCTTCACCCAGGGGCCTCTGATGCCCCCCGTCGGGCCCCCTCCAGCGATCACCACATCTGTAATTGAGATCAGCGAGGGACACAGGAGCTGACAATCAGAGGAAAGTGAAGAAAAAAAAAATTTTTATTAAGTCATTTTCTCAATGTGTGGTATGGTTTTTTTTACATTTAACCCTTTGTGATTTGATAAGGGATCTATGAGAGCTCTATATCATTCATAAGGCTTAGGGGGCTGGCAAGTTACTTGCGGCTAGTGGTTGATTTGTCATTATCGCCCGGCCCCACCCCATAACCTGCCTCTGTAAAGCCCAGGGGGGCAGAAGGGCCCAGGGGCCATTTAGCCTGTGCAGGCTTGTAGCCTGCAGGGCAGGGGGGCCACCAAGGCTGACCCCTGTGCCCTGTTCTAGAAGCCCCCATAACTGGTCCCTGGGCTGGTTATGCTGGGTAGGGGGAACCTTACGCCATTTTTGGGGAATTTTTAATGTTTTTTAACCCTTAAAATTAAAACAAAATCAGCTCCCCCACCTCCCCGACAATGGGGGACCCCACGCCAATTGTTTTTTGTTAACCCTTTATAGTGTGCATAGTAGTTGTATGTTATTTGTAAATGTTATAAAGTGCTCTTTTCAGTTTGGGGGATCTCCTGGGCAGGAATGGGGGTGCTACCGATATATATGTGGTACCGTTGTAATCAGGAGAAATGGGGCTCACATGCAATATGCTTTTCTTTAATAAAATAAATGTTTTATTTAAAACAAATGAGACATTTTTTAATTTTTTTTTTACTCAAAAATATTTAAAAAGCAGTGGAAAAATACAGACATTTCAGGTTAAAGCCTAAACCACAAAAAAAAACATAATTTTCCTGGAAATTCCTGCAAATATCGCAGTTAAACAGTGCAAGATGGTGTCAACAGAGGGTGACAAAATCTCAAGTAGGCTGGCAGTTAAAGTGGACCAACACCCAGGCGGATCGGCCAGGGAATCTATAAGATTCCCAGGCCGATCCGATCCCTCCTCGCGGGACATCCAAAATCGGGATGCCCCGCTGTGTGAAACCCCCCAGGACGCCCAGAAACCTTACCTGGATCCCGATCCAATGGCGCATGCGCGGGCCGTGGCCGCATTTCGTGCTTCTCTCTAGCAGGGCTCGTGCCCGCGTCCGCTATTCGTGAATGGCTGGCGCGGGGCGCTCCCTGTTAGAGGGTAGTGCGAGATGCGGCTGCCAGCGTGCTCGGAGCCGCTGTGGTAAGACGTCTCATTGACGTGCATACCACAGCGGCTCCGAGCGCGCTGATTGGTTGGTGAGGTGAGTTTTTACTCAGGATCTGGGGGGTTTCACATAGCGGGGCACCCCCAATAGGAAAATGTATTTTTGATTCTGCTTTCTTATTCATTTTTAAGGTAAACCCTGTGCAACCAAAGAATTCTTTGAGGGATTACTTCCAGAAAGATGAAGCCACTACAATAAGCTGGGTACACCTAGAAAACTTAATGTGTGTACTTTCAGGGAATATATGGTTTGTGGGGGGTATTCCAAATGTAAAGGGTTGTGTAGGTTGAAAAAGCGCAAGGTGCACACTTTGTCTGCAGAGCTGAAATTGTCAAGTAAAATTACCGTTACGCACACATTTACTTGTTCAGCCTTATAATCTCTACACCTCTTAATCACAGTTAAGGATATTGGGCATTAGGTACGAGTCTGCATCATACAGGCATAGATTTACTGTGGAGCTCTCCAAAGGAAGGACTTAATGCTTAAAATTCAGCACTTAAAGTGGACCAAAACACATGATTTTGGTTATCCTGGGTTTTGGCCCTTTCCCCGGGGCACCCCCTGATCTGTGTGAAAACCCCAGATCGCCGAAGTTAACTCACCTCTTCCCGGTCCTACGGCACATGTGCCGCCGCTCGTCCACTCAGCACGCTCGGAGCCACTGATGTCACGTTGCCCAAGCCTTCGTCTAAGGCCAGCAACTCAGAGCAAGCTGCCGGCCAATAACAAATGCCTGGAGCAGGTACATGCCCTGCTAGAGGGATAGGGGGATGCGGGCGCGGCATGCACTGTTGGACCGGGAAGCAAGGTAAGTGTATGGGGTGACCTGCGGGGTTTCACACAGCCAAAATCGATGCCCCGGGGGAGGAGGGAAACGATCGGCCCGGGTACCTTATATATTCCTGAGCCAATTGTGGTGTGTTTTGGTTCACTTTAAAAATCTTACTATTTATGTTAAAATGTAAAGAAAAATGTAAAATTTACACAATTCAGAAAAGTGCTAATTTGCAATAAAAAGTAACACAGTTGCTCCAGTAACAAAATTCCAGTAACAAAAAAGATTTTGTTAAGTGGTTCGGAAAGACAACTTATCATCACTTAGCCTTAATTGTTTTTATATAGGTTTATTGAGTTTTATTTAGTATGTTAATTTGCTTTATTGGAATAAAATAGTTTGAACTGCATAAACAGTTAGCAAATATAAGTGATTTCTTGCAGCGCTTCCCGTATTTTTTCCACATCCAACACTGACATCTACTGACAAGATGTGTCGCTGTGGAGAAAAGATGCCATCTACAACCTCCTTTAAATTACTGCCCTCCACGCTGTATATTATGCTTCAGGAGTTGGTAGGAAGCAGAGTCAGAGCAGGTAAATAAATCATTTTCTGGACATAACTTACATTATTTTAAAGCAATGACACCATAAAGAGTAACAAAGAGCAACTAATTTCTACCGATTTAGCAGCCCCTGCGCAATCCTTTCCCTACCGGAAGTCTTTAGTGTCTCCTTTCCCTGTACGTGTGGTACTAGAAAGACGATTAAAATGTAGCATGGCTATAAAATAAAGAACTCTCTTGTTTAATTACATTACGGCTCTATCAGATAATTCCTCCTGGTCACTCTCGATTGCTCGGCTGTTTGACTGATGTGACAGCGGCTGTGTTTCAGAAGTGGATCAATATGTTATTTGCTGCACATTATTACAGAAAACCTTTCTTCAAAAAGAAGAATTAACCAGGATTGATTCTGTGCAGTCAATTAGCAAATGAAATATTCATAACCATTAACAGCGCAATCCTACTTTACAGAGCGTCAGTGGAGTCATGTCCTTCTTCTGCTGCAGGGAATATCCTTAAAGGTGCTGGCTAAACCTAAAATGAAGCCAGGACCACAAGTATCATGCTCTAGAGCAGGGGTTCCTAACCAGAGGTACTAGTACAACTGGAGGTACCCAAACTGGTATTTAAATCACTGGAGTTGAAAGTGAAGGGTAGGGATGAGCGAACCGGTTCGGACGAACCGGAATTCGCTCCGAATTTCAGGGAAAATTTGATTCGGCACGAACCCGAATTTTTTTTGGTTTGTGCCGATCGCTTCAGCGTGGAGGCCGGCGCCGCTCTCAGCTGTCATCAGAGGACGCGTCATCAGAGGGCGCCTGAGAGCGGCGCCGGCCTCCACGCTCCGACCATGCAGGTAAGTGTTTGTTTTTTAAACAAATGCCGGCATGGTGGGAGTGGGCAGGCCGGCTGCGCTGTCAGCGGGCCGGCTTCCACCGCCCGCTGACAGCGTAGCCGGCCTGCCCGCTCCCACCATGCCGGCATTTTTTTTTTCAGATGAGCGATTCGTGAAAGTTCGATTCGGGCGAACCCGAATGTCTTGGGGAAATTCGGCGAATCGCCCGAATCGAACTTTCAAGAAGTTCGCTCATCTCTAGTGAAGGGTCATGAAACACTGTAGACTGTAGCTCCTGTTCCAATAGGATGTGCCAAATCAACAAGCTGTAGGAGTGCAGGAGTGAAGCAGCTAGGGATGACTACATTGCTGGTAGAAAAATTTGCATTGTTGGGCCAATGTAGGACCTCCCACCTCCTTGGGAAGTCTGTATTAGTGGTAGTATGGGTGGTTCTTGAGATAACTGCAACATCTGAAGTCATACTCCATGAAAAAAAAAAGGTTTGGTACACCTGTTCTCAAGCACTGATGCTCACCCCCTAATTACCATTGTTTTAACCCTTTAAATGACAGCTAGGTGAATTTCAATTAACTGCTTCTCTGGCAGTTAAGTGCAAGCTATGTGACGTCATTTAGCTCTTCCGGTATAAATACCACTTCTGGCAGAGTCGTCAGAGATGTGGGTGTGAAGAAAGGGGGCAGGGGACTCCTATCTATTTTTCATAAAAATGTAACCCTTGATCGGCCAGATAGTAGTTGTTTCATTGGAAAATGTCACAGAGCGCCCTTTTCATTTTTGGAGTGACTCCTGGGGAGGAACAGGGGCTACTGATAAATATGTGGTACCATTGTAATCGGGAGGAATGGGGCTTTCACATGCAATATGGTTTTCTGAAAAGAAAAAAAATTTTTTTATTAAAATAACATGCCAAAGTTTACAAAATATATATTTTCTTGTATACAAAATTATTATGAAACCATTAAAAAAATATATAAAACAAGGCATTTCATGTTAAAGTGGACCAACACCCAGGATTTTGACTATCCTGGGTATTGGTCCACTTCCCCGATCGGGGTGCCCCGCTGTGTGAAACCCCCCAGAAAGTCCCCAAAACTCACCTCTCCCCGCTCCCACGTGGCCTCGCCGTCCAATCGGCGCAGACGGACAAGCTGATTGACAGCGACGTACAAGCAGCTTGCCCGTCGGCGCCTCCCGCGCGTCACTCTTGACGTGTGCGCGCCCGCGCCGGCCATTCAGAGACGGCCGGCGCGGGTGCGCGCACGTCTAGAGGAGCGCGAGTGAGGCGGCGGCGGCGGAAGCAGCGGCTGGAGAGGTAAGGTTTTTCGGGGGTTTTGGGGGGTTTACACCCCGCGGGACATCCCGATCTCGGATGTCCCGCGGTGTGTGAGGTGATCGGCCCGGGAATCTTATAGATTCCCGGGCCGATCACCTCAGGGTGTTGGTCCACTTTAAAGCCCAAACTCTACCGGAAAAAACAATATGTCATTTTTCATAGAAATCCTTGAAAATTCCTGTAAAAATCACAGTAAAACATACATAGCCCAAAATGGTTAAAAAATGACCTGTCAACAGAGGGTAACCACATTTCAAGTAGGTTAGCATTTAAAGCGTTTAAAGTAGCCATGCATGTTGGGTATTGTTCTGTTCGGGAGACCTTGTGCTTTTTTCCTGGTTGCATATTGATATTGATAGGAAAATTAGTTTTAATTCTTTTTTATACATTTTTTTTAGAGAAACGCTGTGCAACCAGTGAATTTCTCGAGGGTTTGTGTTCCCACAACAAGCCTGTTACACCTAAAAAGCTTGAGATGTAGTAGCAGGGTTGTGGAGTCTGAGATAGTTTGGGCTGGAGTTGGAATTGGAAAAAGATACCGACTCCAGCAAAAAAAGCAAATCTCTTACTAATATTGTATAATGAATGTAACTTTCATAGGAAGTTTAGAAACTTTCAATACAAGGCCCTAGTAAATAACAATCAGTGATAAGCAACAGCAGATTGGTCTAGTGGTGATAGATAAGTTCTCTGATCTGCCCTGTCCCCTTAAACTTGGTGTCCAAATGTTGTCCCAAGGCCTTAGTTACAATGCCTGAAACTTGCAGGAATGTAAAGGTATTGTCCAGGCAAAAACTATATTACTATATACTCACCTGCAGCTCCTCTGTGCAGGTCTATTGTAGCCGAACTCTTCATACTTTCCAATGGCAGCGAGCCAGTGTTTTCGTATTTCCAGCACTGGTGGCCTCTCATGGAGGCATCTATGGAGCCTTGTTTATGACCCCACATGCCTACTTCAATAATTGCAATAGAGGGGGCATCCCAAATCGGGTTTATCACATTTGGCCTTGGCACGCTCCCTCCATTGTGATAAATGGAGTAGGAGTGTTAGGGGATGTAAAGCCATAGTAATGGATGCCAACATGACTGCCCAGTGATGGAGGAGGTATGAAGATGATATTGGGAAGCCAGAGATGGCAGCGCAGCCCGCACATGCATCTTGGGAACATTGGTGAGGTGAGTATATTAGGTATTTCACACAGGGGGTGTACCAATTTGGGATAGGGAATCAGTGGGCCCTGGAGTCTTTAAAGAGTAACATCGGACATTAAATAAAAAGGGGCTATTCCCCCATGCCCATCGGCCCCTACTTACTTTTTGGATGTCGCCGCTGCCTGCTGTGGCGACATCTGGCTCTATCAGGGCCCGACCCTCTGTCCCTCGCCAGCTTAGCTGTCTGTAACAGTGACATTGTCTGCAACAATGGCAGTACAGCTTTAGCTGTGCTCTTCAAAGTCTCGGGCCACTCAGCAAAGTCTTGCGGGATTTCAGGCGGCTCCAATGCATCCTATTCATGGGCAATGTGCAGGGGCGAGATCGGGGCCGCGTGCTGTGCCTGATGGGATGCAAGATGGTGCCACCCGTTGGAAAGTCATTTGGAGTCCGAGGGACCCAGAAGATGGATCCCCTGGCAGGGTGAGTAAACATTTCCCAAAGGAAAAACAGGAGGGGGGGGCAGCAGACCGGTGAGGTTTGAGGGAGGTTTTAACCTCCCCCGATATTCATCTTTAAAGAGGAACAACACACATGAATTTGACTTTCCTGTGTGTTGTTCCTCTCTGCAGTGGCATCCCGAATTGGGATACCCCGCTGTGTGTACCCCCCCCCAGGTCACCCTGTTTCAAAGACTTTCCTTCCGCTCCCACGGCACAGACTCGGGAGAGAGCGAGTGCACTGATTGGCTGACTCGCCTCTCTTCGGTGCCAAGGACGCCTAAGCCTGGGTGGCTAAGCAGCCAAGCGAAACACACAGACACGGTGAGGGCTTTGGGAGAGGGTGAGTGTTCCGGAGGCTTTTACAAAGCTGGGGCATGCCAATTTGGGATGCCCCAAGGTCCGAAGTTTCTCTTTAAGCACATTGTGGACCAGGACCCGTCCCTCACCCAGAGATCTTGTTGCCTGTTGGAAGCTAAGATGCACCTAACTTGCCCCCCCCTTTCAGCCACTTGTGAGCCTGACATTAGGTAGATACTTTCCTTTTCCTGGTCTACAATCATTGTTGCTCCTCCACCTTATTTATTAATTTGTGCTCACTCTGCATCATTTAGAGGAAGGAAGAACCATTCATTTCTGCTGTTTCAGTCTCTAGTTGTCTAGCTGCATCCACTTAAAAAGTTAACAATCAGAAATTTTTTTTACTTTATGAGCCTTGAAAGGGCCCCAATTAAAGTGGAGCAAAACTCACAGCAATCGGCCCAGGAATCAATCGATTCCCTCCCCCCAGGGCATCTAGAATTGGGATGCCCCACTGTGTGAACCCCCCAGGTCACCCATACACTTACCTTCCTTTCCGATCCAACCGCGCATGCATGAGCCATGGCTGCAACCCTGCTATCCCTCTAGCAGGGCACGTGCCCATGCCATGAATTTGTGAATGGGCAGCGTGGGCATGCTGCATTAGACAGTAGCGGAGGATGCATCCGCCAGTGCTTTCGGAGCCGCTAGCCTTAGACACGCTGTTTGTTTCGCCGACCTGCAGGGCTTCACAGCACGGCACCCTGGGGGCAACGGATAGTAAAAAATCTGGGTTTGGGTCCACTTTAAAAAGTTAGGTCAGAAAAAAATCTTACTGTATGAGCTTGGAAAAGGCCCCCATTACATTCAGTTACGCCACTACTTAGGGGGATATAAACACTTTGAACAGGAAAATGAATCATTTATTTATGTACATCTGTATGTTACACCTAAAAGAGGGACAATGGGAACAAGGGACACGGACTCAAAAGAGGGACAGTCCCTCTAAATCAGGGACACTTGTGAGGTTTATAATAAAATAATAACACAGAAACCGCGCGCTATTCTTATTCTCTAGTGAGGCTGACAGGATGGAGGAGAGGAGCGGCCAGGACGCTGCTGTGACACGAATGGCATGGCTCATAGAACTTGCAGGCTGCCTCCCCTCCTGCCATTCTGCCGGATCCGTGCCATGACACCGCAACATCCTCACCCAGCAACCTCTCCCCTCACACCCTCCTCCTCCGACCCCCGACGTGGCGTCACTTCCGGTGCTCGCCTTCCACATCCGCCCAGCTGCTGCTTCATTTACTTCCTTCCGGAGCTCCGGATTCGGCGGAGGATCCGGGACCCACCCAGAGCCGGGAGGTGAGCGGAGCGAGCGGCCTGTATAGGGAGAACCCGCACCCACTGCACGAGCTGACACCCACACTGAGGGGACAGCTCACTCTGTATGTATGGGGAGAGTACATTCACCATGTCCCCCACCAACCTCATATAGACACCCCCTACCTGTGTATATATTGCCATTGTATCCATGGGCATTCTATATGTATGTATTCTGTATGTCTCTCTATATGCTGCTACTGACCCCTGCCCTGGGGTTTTTCTGTCTGCCCTCATTTCCCTGTCTGTATATTTATATAGTGTCCCCATATTATTATTCTGTATATCTGTCTATAGCCACATCAATATACTTCCCATTACTAATGCCTGGCCCTGGGAACTCATTGGGCAACAATTATAATCATAATGGGTGATCTCAATCATTGTCCCTGCGCTGCCTCTGTGTGTTTGTGTATAATATATATATATATATATATATATATATATATATATATATATATATATATATATATATATATATATATATATCTCATCTATAATCACCCTAATATACTGTCTGTTACCTCCACCCACCTACCCACGGGGGACTCATTGGGCAGTGTTTACATGGGCTACTGTAGTAAGAATGTGTATAATTCTAAATTGTGCCATTGTATGCTGTGTCCATGTATATAGTATTCTATATGCTCTCTCCCCTACTGTATCTTGTACTCAGAATATCCATTGTCAACTCTGTAAAACTGCATTTGAAATAGTATATGTACCATATGTTTCTACCCTGTCTGTAATTACTACTTTGTAAAGCGCTACGGAAGATGATGGCGCTATATAAATAAACAATAATAATAATAATAATGCCTGTCTAAAGCCACCCCTATATAGTGCCTAGTACTGACACTTAGGTGCTAAGCAGCAATTATGCTAACATACCCATATTATTCTTATCTGTATATATATATATATATATATATATATATATATATATATATATATATATTTATTATTATTAATAATAATAATAATAATAATAATAATATCTTGGACAGCTGTGTACTGGCAGCTGGGTCTATATATTAGTCTTCTGTATGGGGTGGGGGGGCTCATGTCAACTATATTTACTTGTTGGGGTCTGCTGTCGCCTCACTTTGTGCTAAGAGATTAGGGACAGGTTGGATAAGTCAATATTTCCCTTTGCATTTAAAGCTGACCAACATAGCTTTGGGCTTTAAATTCTCTTTATCCATCCTAGCCTAAAAATGTTAATGCCAGCCAGTAATTACACAATTGCTGGTACCCAAACAGTGCAGGATTCCTCCTTTCATTAGTAGCCACTTGCTCTTTTTATTTGTGCGCTGCATGTAGGTTATTAGTCACTAAAATACAAATAAAGAGGCATGAAAGGTCCATTTAAAGTGGAATTTAATTCTCACTTTCCTGGGCTTTGTTCCAGTCCCCGGGGCATCCTGAATTTGGATGCCCTATATTGTGAAATCCCCTTCCCCCAGAACGCTGCCTTACACTCGCCTCTTCTGGTTCCAATGGCACAAGTGGGGACTCTCGTCCAGCGAGAGCCATCTCGCAATGGCAAATGGATCCCAATGACTAGAATGTGGAGCATGCACTGTTGCATCCCCGGCAGCATGCATGCTCCCATCCCATCTAAATGGCTGGGATGGGAGCGCAAACACCACAGGGGATGCAGCAGCACATGCTTCCCATTCACAACAATGAGAGATGTTTGCCAAATGACGCAGTCATCGCAGGCGGCTTTCATTGAATGAGAGCATGCGCCGTCGGAGGGGGAAAAGGTAAGTGTTTACGGGCACCCCAGGGGGTTTTACACAGGGGGGGATACTAAATTGGGAAGGCCTGCCCTGGAACCTTTTAGATTCCAGGTCAATATGGGTTTTGTCCTGTTTTAAAGTGCAAAAAGTGCACAGGATCTGTAGAACCTTTTGTAGTATAGTATAGATGGCAGCAGATCAGCATGGGGTACAGATTGGACTACAGCTTTTCCTTGTACCATCAGCGGTACACTCCCCACTGATCGGGCAGCGCTGCTTTACACTATCTCTCCAGTTCCTCTGACGCTGCTTTTCTGTTAGGTCAGCATTTATTTTGTTCTCTTCAGAAAAGCGCAGGTATCTCCCCAGTAGGAAAGCCTACAATAAAAAGTAACATAATGAGTAGGATCTAAACCTTCCCTGAGTTAAAGTGGACCAGCACCCAGGATTTTCACTATCCTGGGTGTTGGTTCACTTCTGCGGGGCACCCCGCTGTGTGAAACCCCCCAGAAAGCCCCCAAAAAAACTTACCTCACCGCCAATGGACAAGCGATGGACAAGCTGAGGCCGCCGCCACCTCTCGCGCGTCCCTCTTACAGGGAGCGCGCCGGCCATTCACAAACGGCCGGCGCAGGTTGCGCCCTGCTAGAGGGAATGCGCGGCGGCCCGCGCATGCCCGTTGGAACGGGAGAAGGAAAGGTTTGTGGGCGTCCGAGGGAGGGGTTTCACACAGCGGGGCATCCCGATTTCGGATGCCCCTTGGGGAGGGAGCTGGTCAGCCATGGGTGTTGGTCCACTTTAAAGTGGAACAAAACCCACCATCAGCCAACCTGCAATATAAGAAATTTCAGTACCAGATGTATTTTTGACCTGTAAAATCTCGCCTTTCACCGCTCCAATGGCGCATGCACAGGCACTTGTCCAATCGCTATTTGCGTGGGCGCATTTCCTTCCCAGCCATTTAGATGGCTGTTGCAGGAGCATGTTCGCACCGCGGGAGATAAAGGGAAAACGTCAGCATCCGCTCCCCATCGATTTCAACCAGAGGTCGCTGCTGAATTAAGTTTTTGACTATCCTGGTGATTGGTCCTTGCCCGGGGGCATCCCACCTTTCCAAAGTTCCCACAACGCATGCCCATGAGCTCATCCAATCATCGCTTTAAGCGGTGCATACTAAAGCTTCTGATTTGAACTTTGCGCCAGGCATAGATGCATCCCCGGCTCACCTGTGGAGTGTGCGCTCCCACATGTTCCGCCTATCTGGGCACAGGGAGCGTGCACAGCTACAGGGACGTCAGAGGTGCGGCCACCAACGAAGATGGGATCGCCGGAATCGGGTAATATTACCGGTGTCCCATTGGGGGGTTTGCACAGTGGTGTAGGATGCCCCGGGAGCAGGCCAGTGGCTGGCCCTGGACCACACTGGGCGATTAGATTGGTCCAATTTAAAAAAAAAAAGAGACTTTTGGATTTAGGTTCTGTTGATTGAATAATTAGAGACTGGTCTCTTGTGTTTTTTTTTTTAAATAGTTGGGAGACAAATGCTGATGTGTGTAGTCTAAGCACTGTCAGCCTCTTACTAGTACTAATGTAGCTTTGTGAGGCCAGAGATGGAATGATAGGAGTGTGGGTGGTGGCAGATTCATAAGTGCAATGAGCTGACACCTCTATTAAGTGCAGATAGTAATTATTGGTGCCAAGAATAAAGCTAAAGGTGGGGTGAAGAGTGTATTGAGGCGTGCCGGCACTAAAGCAGATTTATCCAATGTGTAATTAAGCTGTATGGGGTGTCTCTGCCCTGAGCGGTGTTGTACGATTTAATCAGTACTTGCTTACAGTTGATACTGGTCTGTAACTGCTATCATGAGAAGAAATCCAGCTAAATATGCTGCATGGTGGGAGGAGAGGTGGTCACTTATACACCCAGCATCCAGAAATATCCAGCCAGGGTTTTTTTTTTTTTTTTTTATGGAAGGAAGAGGAGATTGGGGGCGACGTGCTCTGTCATCCCTGATGCATTAAACATGTCACTAGAGATTGCCGAACCCCCAATGGAGAGTCGAACTCACCTGTGCTCCAATGAGTTACAGCAGCCCTTCTGATGTTGCAACCTTAGGTGAAGCTGGTTGATGGGCTGCCCCACATGTTTTAGTTGAAGTCCCCCCCTCCTTGAGTCCAAGCCACTGTGGTGAGTGGCAATGACGTACGTTTCGCACCTATGCAATGACAGCAAAAAAAAAATCATTACAGGTCTATTCAGTAGAAAAGAATATCAAGCGAGTATATGCAGGGGCTTTGGTTTAAACCGGAGTTACAGAACATATAACCTGCCCTGTCACGCTACCCCGACGCTGAGTTGGGGAACAAAGTGGCCAGCGTTGCTCCTCCCAAGCCCTTGCTGCCGCCACAGAAAGACACAAAGCGCCATCCCCCAGGTCTGCTCACATTTACTTGAATGGGCGGAAGCACACACTGAGCCGGGTTAAAACCTCCCCAAAGCCTAAAAGATCTGCTGCCCACCCCTCCAGTTTTACCTTTGGGCATTATTTACTCACCTCGCCAAGAAGATACATCTTCTAGGTCCCTCAGTTTCCAGGGGACCTTCTGACGGGCAGCGCCATCTTGCATCCCATCAGGCACTGCTCGCGGCCCCCCCAATCTCGCGCCTGCGCAGTGCCCATGAATAAGATGCAACGGGGCTGAGATTGATGTGGGACAAGCATGGCTAAGCGGACGGGAGGTTGAGGATCGGGCCCTGAAGCAGCCAGATGTCACTGCAGTAGGCTGTGGCAACATCCAAAGGGGAAGAAGGGGCCAATGTAGGGGGAGGGAATCGGCCCTTCTTTATTTTTGGTTCGATGCTCCTCCTTTAGTGTACCGGGTGCAGCAAACTTGCCGAGCGGGAATGACACCACAATGCAATATGAGATCGAGTTGAGCATATAGGGAAACCAGGGGGTCCAGATCTAAGATGCCCCTAGAACCAAGAAATTGCCCAGTTCCAGAATCTAGGGTCAGGCAGGTTTTGTCCCCCTTTAGCTGAATTTCTGAATGTAATTTTCAGCTTTATCTAGCTAATATATACTAGTCTGCTAGTTTGATGGTGGCAGAAAAGCATTAGACTGTAAGCACGCAAGGGCAGGGCTCTTTCCTATTGTCTCCTGTGCTTACAACACTTAGTTTAAACCTCATAGCATCTATTTTGTATTGTTTTCTGTACTATGTGTTTTACCTTGTCTGTAATCATATCTTGTAAAGCGTTACGGAAGATGATGGCGCTATATAAATTAACAATAATATTAATTAAGGATTCCTCTGAATGTTTGTGTAAGTAAAGATATTAGAAAACAGTCTGGCTGACCTGAGGGACTGTGTTTTTTTTTTTTTTTTTTTTTGGTCTGAGCACCAGCAGACTTTGGGTCAACGCAAAGTAATCTTGACTGTAGGCCTGCTTAGTATATTTTTCTCAAGGGATGTGCAGGTCATTAATGTTCTAGGTATGTCTTGCCTTATTTTGAGTTCTGTTATAATAATTTAACTTTTTTTTTTTTTTTGCCATTTTGTCCATTAACAGGAGTCTGGAAAGGCTGTGAAGGTTGTGCTGCTCCAACCAAACGCATCCATCCAAGCAGAAAGTTTTTCAGGTGCAACTGGACCCTTATCGTCCACTTCCTACTGACAGAGGATATGAACGCCTTGAAACGCCATCCTACACATTAACACCCCCCCCCCCCCCCCTCCCGCCCGTTGTCTTGCAGTGCATGTGCGGATTGACTCTCTGGGCCCATGAGGGAGTACAAAGTGGTGGTGTTGGGCAGTGGAGGGGTTGGGAAGTCAGCCTTGACTGTACAGTTTGTTACAGGAACTTTCATCGAGAAGTATGACCCCACCATTGAGGATTTTTATCGGAAGGAGATTGAGGTGGACTCTTCACCATCCGTACTGGAGATCCTGGATACAGCCGGCACAGAGCAGTTTGCCTCCATGAGGGATTTATACATTAAGAACGGCCAGGGCTTCATCTTGGTGTACAGCCTGGTGAATCAGCAGTCATTCCAGGTGATTCCATTATATATATGTAATATAATATATTTTTTGTAAGTATTTTCTAGTTATGCAATCTTGACAAAAATGTCTTGCATATACAAAGAGGTTTAAAGTGGAACAAAACCCGGGGCTTAGACTAACTAGCCCTGGGTTTTGTTCTGCTTTAAAGGTAAAGTCCACTTTTATTTTCAGAGACACGCACTGATCTCAATGGTCGAGCCCTGTGCAGAGGCCAAATGGGGTGTTTTATGCGCAAGGGCACCCCTGATCTTTGGGGTAAGTCCATGAAAGTTGACTTATCCTTTCAATAGCATAAAGTGGACCAACACCCAGGGGGGATCGGCCCGGAAATCTATAAGATTCCCGGACCGATCAGATCCCTCCCCACAAAACGGCCGGCGCGGGAGCGCGCCCTGCTAGAGGGAAGCGAGAGACGCGGCCGCGTCTCGCACATGCACCGTTGGATCGCCGGTAAGGATTGTGGGCCTCCTGGGGGGTTCCTCCCCGCGGGACATCCCGATTTCGGATGCCCCGCGGGGAGGAACCCCCCAGGAGGCCCACAATCCTTACCTTACCGGCGATCCAACAGCGCATGTGCGAGACGCGGCCGCGTCTCTCGCTTCCCTCTAGCAGGGCGCGCTCCCGCGCCGGCCGTTTTGTGAATGGCCGGCGCAGGCCCGCTCCCTGTTAGAGGGAAGCGAGAGACGCAGCCAATGACAGCGCTCTGGTATGCGCGTCCAAGCAGCTTTGGACGCGCATACCAGAGCGGCTCTGAGCGCTGTCATTGGCCGGACGAGGTCACGTGGGAGCGGGGAGAGGTGAGTTTTTGCGGCGATCGGGGGGGTTTCACACAGCGGGGCTCCCCCGATCGGGGTGCCCCACCTAAGTGGACCAACACCCAGGATAGTCAAAATCCTGGGTGTTGGTCCACTTTAAAGCGGTCCTTCACTCTGAATAAGAGTCTATCTTCTATGTTTCCCACACCCTGTACATACAGATTGCTCACATTAAAAATCATCCTACCTGCATCTACTGCATGTTATGAGCCTTAAACATCCAAGATGGCGGCTCATGGAACATCAGGCAGCCTTCAAACAGGAAGTGCCTTCTGACTGTGCTGCTCTGCATTCTGGGATTGCTGTCCTTTTCTTGACCCCAGCTCTGCTCTATCTGAGCAAATAACCCACCCCCCTGTACTTTATCCCACTCTCCTCAGTAAGTGATGCTTTTGAGTCAAGATGGCGGCGCCCGTATCCTAAAGTCCTGAACAGATTTGCAGCCCAGTGGGGGAAAGAATAATAAGTGACTACAAACTTAAAATATATTAACTTTAGAAGATGGGTTTTTTTAAGGGTTTGGGCTTTTCAATAAATCATGGTGAAGGTTCGGTTTAAGGTCTCAAAGTTTCATTTTTGGCCCCTATCCAGTCTATTTCCTGTGTGGTGTGTTTCCAACCAATTTAATGAACTTGGGCAGCCCAAGGCGTACCTAGATCATCAGGGGTAGAGGTAGTGACCCGGTGTGACACCCTTGCTATATATATTTTGATGGCTTTGGTATGTAATGTACGCTGTTAGCTGTCTCTGCTTGTTTTTACCAGGCAGTGATTTCAATCAAGGCGACAGAGACTAGATCCTGGGAGTGCCCTCCCTCCTTTCAACCGGACCTTTACCATGATTTAATAAAAAGCCCAAACCCTTAAACTATTCCCTAGCATCTTATATTAATATATATCAAGTTTTTAGTCACTTATTAATCTTTCCCCCACTGGGCTGCAACTGTGTTCAGGACTCTAGGATACGGGCGCTGCCATCTTGACTCAGAAGCATCACATACTGAGGAGAGGGGGGATAAAGTACAGGGGTCGGGGTTGTATCTGTGCTTTGAACAGACAGAGCACAGCTGGGGTCAGGGTAAGGACCGCAGTCCCAGAATGCAGATCGACACAGTCAGAAGACACTTCCTGTTTGCAGGCTGCCTGATGCTCTATGAGCCGCCATCTTGGATGTTTAAAGGCTCATAACATGCAGTAGATGCAGGTGGGAAGATTTTTAATGTGAACAATCTATATGTACAGGGTGAGAGGAACATATAAGATACTCTTATTCAGAGTGAAGGTCTGCTTTAAGCCTGCCCAGGGTCTTCACTAAGATACTGGCTGCTGTTATGGTGATCTTCCCCTGTCGTACTTGGTTGACCTTCTTCTAAAGGGCTCGGTCTCGTGGGGGGCGCCAACAGCGATGTTTGGGCAGTACTAACTGCGTTGTAAAGATTTGGGTCGGTGTCAATTATCCCAGATAGCACCCTCACAACAGCACTGACCCTACAGTTAAGGACTCAGCCCATGGTATGGCAGTGCATGCAGCTCTTGAGCCTGTCCTTCGAGGCAATCCTATATGATCCACTCCATGCCAGGGTGCTGCATTTTGTCACTTTAGGATCGGTCATCCCTGGGCCTGGTGGGACTGAGCACCCTCTCCTTAGAGTGGGGGCCTACAATCGCACTCCCTGAGTCAGGGTCACTCCTTCCTACTGGTTCAGTGGACTGTTATTAAAACAGATGCTAGTCAGACAGCTTGGGGAGGAGTGTGGAACCAGCCGAAGGTCTTTGAATGTCTTCCGATTTCCCATCAATATCCTGGAACTCGATGTTCCTGTGCCTGGCTCATTGGAACAGCCGTGTGCAAGGGCTTCCGGCCCATGTCTAGTCAGTAGCAGAAGCTTATGGTAACCATCAGGTATATACAAGGTGCAAGAGAGCCTTTGGGAGGCTGCCAGAATAATTGCATGTGACCTGCATTCCAGCCATCCACATTCCAGGGGTGGACAACGGATTTTCTCAGCTGAGAAATGGTGGATCCAGGAGATTGGTCCCTCCCTTCCTAGGTGTTTCACATGATTAGCCACAGTTAGTGTGTCCCCAAGGTGGAACTTTTTGCAACAACAGAAAGGTGACCCAGGACCACTGGTCATGGTAGATGCTCTGGTGATGGCGTGGTCATCGATTTGTCTATGCGCGTCTGCCGCTGTCTCTTCTTCTCGGGTGGTAAAGAAGGGAAGTCTAAAGGGTGTAACATCAGTGGCCATGGTGAAATTGGTTAGCAGATGTGGTCAGGCTGGCCATCAATTGGCCTTTTCAGCTTCTGGGCAGGCTAGGTCTGCTGTCGCGCACACAGAAATTTCACTTTCCCCTTGTGTTCCTCACTATGTGTATCTGCTTATGTCACATACACTTGCCTTCCTTTCTCTTCCATGATGCAAACTCTATTGAGAGCACACTCAGCCAATCAGCACACTTGCTGTCACTTGGCTACACCGAACGGTGCTGAAGGCAGCTGAGTGCACCGCCACCTGTGTCCCCCGCTCACGATCTAGCCGTGGCACACAGCTCGAGGTGAGCAGGCATGAGGTCGCATAGCGGAGACATGGCGTGGGCTCCGAGAGAAGGTGAGTGTATCAGGGCTTCCAGGGGATTCTACACAGGTGGCATCCCAATATGGGATGCCCCATGGAGTTGAACTTGACCGTCCCTGGAGTTTTTTAAACACCAGGGCCTTTCAAAGCAGACTAAAACCCATATATCCCATCTTTGGACTCAATAGAAAGGAGGCCAGAACTTGGCCTTGGTTTGCCAATATACTGTCCTCGAGATTCTTTCCCACCAGGCATGGGTGTTCAAGTAGGGTTGCCCCGAATAGTGGACCAGAACCCAGATGACTGAAAATCCTTGGGATTGCTCTGCTTTAAAAGGGTACAAAAAACCAAGGTTGGTGCAGAATAAACCAAATGGGGGTGGCAAACGCATGGCAGGAGATTTGGTTCCTACTCAACCATGGTGCTCACAGGTGTGAGAAGGATCGAGGGCCAGAGAAGGAGAGATGAAGTAATTTCTGTACTATACTCAGCTGCAAGAAAGTAAATAGAGAATGTTACAAGGCTTTTTTTTTATTTCTTTTTGAAAGTTGACCTTTCTTCCAATATTTCCTTTACCTTTTTATCCAACGTTCACAATGCTGTGTCATATCGCTGTTTTAGACGTATCCTTGGAGAATGTACATTCTACCACTTTGCCTCCTTTCCATTAGTCATCTTTTTTGCAATCCTTTCAGTAAGTCCCAAATGACATCATTTTGCATTAGAGCCTTTTCCGCCCCATATTCCCCTTCTCCATAATGCCCTGGCCCAGGCTTATGTTAATGGTCTTGTAAAGCTGGTCATATTTACCAGCGCTCTAGGTTATTCCTCATTCTTTATAGCCTTGTAAACTGCCCTCTAATGCAGTAGGTATGGCTGAAGCACATTAGGGGAACCTAATCCCTATAGTGAATGATGCTTAGCTAAGAGCTATGTAGTCTGTTGCAGGTTTCTGCGCATGTTTTCCTTTTTTTCAAGGCGGTGCTCTGAGTGATGGCCAGGTGGCTAGACCACTGCTTTAACTCTTCCTGTGCTAGCTACATTAGTCTCACATAGCTACCTCTCCTACCATTGTGTCAGCAACGTGAGACTTGCGTCGCAGACTTTAAACGCCTATAGAAAAAATAAATCAAAGTTAAAAACTCATCTGACCCCTCAATCGATCCGGCCCGGTCTTCTCTTCACCTGGGGGCACCCGTGATCCCTCACACCGGGTCTCCCCTTCATCAGGGGGCAATTACCTGCCTCCCCAAAGCCCGGGGGGGGGGGGCAGAAGAGCCTGGGTCTATTTAGGCTGTGCAGGCTTGTAGCTGACAGATCTGGGGGCCACCAAGGCTGGCCCTTGCACCCTGTTCTACAACCTGGAGACCAGCTATGCAGGGCTTTGTTATGCTGGGTAGGGGGGTACCCCACATCCTCCTTTTGGAATAGGGATCCATGCGATCCCTATTCCAGTTCACAAGGCTTAGTGGCCTGGCAATTCATCTGAGCCAGGGCCATTTGTGGGCTTGCAGTCGGAAGGGCATGTGGGCATGGTCCTTGGAGTTGTGATGCTGCATGATGCGTGGGGTCTGTAAGAGAGACTTTACAGGTGGACAATGTTTTTAAGGTGTTCTGTTGTACTGGAGAATTTTGGAAGAGTGAAAACAAATTGCTTCCATAATAGACTGTATCTTCTCTTTCCATTACCGGACACAACTCCTCTAGCCTGTCTCCAGTGTTTGCTTTCAGTTCAGTCAAAGTGGACTTTCAGGTTAGGCTGTGAAGCTTTTTATTTGATCTGTTTTCCACAAAATCACATGTGATGGTACATAGTTTTCCCTATGAGGTAAGTGTGTTTTTTTAATAGTTTGGAAACTGTCCCACGATGGCCTGTTCACAACAAGCAATTGCGGATGATCCTGCTTGCAATGTGAGCGCCATGCAATCGCCAGTGTTCAGCGTTTGCAAAGCCCTTTCGATAGCCATTCCACTCAATGGAGGGGACCTCAATCGCTGCAGGCAAGGCCTTTGTGGAGGTGACTGTGATTGCTCAGCGATCGCCTCCTTGAATGTGCCCATAGCCAAACGTGGACAGCGTTTTAGAGGTGATTACGGGGCACTTGCCTTGAAAGAGCGATTGCCTCAGTGTGAGCAGGCCTTTATGGTTAGGCAAAATTCTCCCCCATTGTGTTACAATATTATCGTTCCTCACTGCATCCATACTACTTGCTGCCAGTGGAAGTTGGCTCATGGGCGTAACCTATGTCGCCCAGGAGGGAGATTTATTTCTTTTTTTTAATCTATTCTTTATTTTAGTTTTCAAAGTTCTACTGGAAAATACAGAAATAGTGTCACTAACAATGATATTCACAAGTAAAGGTGTGTAGATACAATGCTCTAAGCTTGAAAAATGTCGCCCTATGAGATTCCAGGGCTGGCAGATTCCCTCTCTTTTTGTGAAACCCTGTCACTTGCCCAGGATTCTTTGCTTTCCGACAAGTGCATGCTTGGCCGGCGCTGTCATCACTTGCATGCTCTTTCAGGTCTGCACGGCCAAGTGATGCCGCACACCGCCGATGTGCTCAGCTCCTTCAGTCACATATGCGCCTTTGGACCAAGGAGAGGTGAATTTACTGGGCTAACGGGGCTTCACACAGTGGGGCATCTCAAACCGGGGTGCACTGGGAGGGCAAAACCCAGGATAGTGAGTGAGGAAGAAACTAATTTTACAGGAAGGTACACAAAAATATGTTTTTATCTTTGGATATAAATGCTTTTGGAGAGTGATATACCATTGCATTAGACAGAAAATAAGCCCAGCTATATACTTATGTCCTGTATCAGCTTTGCCTTCTTCTTGATGACACTGCAACCAGGGGCGGAGGCTGATGCTCCTTTCAGCTGTCTGTTAGGGGAAATGAAAGCACCTTTCAGGTTACAGTTTCAGCTGTTTTTCTTGCTGTTTGTGGTGTCTTACAGTGTAATCATGTTTAGATGTCTCCAGAATAGGGAAACGGGTTAATATGATTAAAAAAGGCCATGCTAATCACCCATGAACTCCAGTAAATGCTATAGCAGATATTTACAAGTACATCCACTGATGCACCAATGCATTAGAGAAGCAGCTATAGTGAAAAGGGACCAAAACCAGATCTAGGCCTCTATTCAAGAAGAGTTGAAAAAAATTCTCATGGTAGTAAAAAATTCAATTCATGAGGAAAAAAAAAGCCTGAGAATGTTGCTGAATCACTAGGTAGGAAACAAATGAAAGTCGATGGCACTTTTTTACTCCTAAGAAAAATAGAGAACTGTTTACTCCTTTCTACACTGTAATAAAAGCTGCCATTGATTTTCATTGTCTTTTTATCTGGTGATTCAGTAGCAGTGACATTCTCAGGTTTTTTTTTCTTATGAATTGAATTTTTTACTACCATGAGAATTTTTCTCAACTCTTATTGAATTGAGGCCCTAGTGTCTATAAAATGCTAGCTCTGGTTAAATCCCCACCCTGGGGGCTTCCTGATTTAGGGTGCCTTGCTCTTGTTGGGCGATATACTTACCAAAACCTGAAATAGTGCAAATGCTGGGTTTTACATAGAAACTACCCCCCTCCACCACCCTGGTTCACTTGGAACAGTAAACAAACCAGGTCCACCTCCCCACACCATCATTAGAGGGAGACTCTCTTTCCAGTGGAGCTTTGACATACAGAGTTTCATTTCCAATATTGGGCTTTCTTGGAATCTTTAAAGGGCCTGTGAAACAATTAGCAAGCAGCTAGCCTGATGCCTGTCCCATGTGCCTCCATTTCCTGCACTGCAGGGTAGAAGCTGGAGCAGGCTCCAAAGTTTGCCCTTTTTGTTTCATTTCATTAGGACTACTTAGAAAAGTGGTCCTACAGCCACTCTGCTGTAGGACCATTGTGGAGTGGAACGCTTGTTCACACAGTCTCTCACCACAGCAGAGCCTGCTCAAGACTCCTAAACCTGCACCATGACATGTCATTCCCAGCTCAGCCACCACCTACAATCCGAAGCAAGAAATTCGTTCTACCTAGAATACACGAGATATATGAAAAGCCCAATTTATTCTTGTACCAAGGGGGATAAGGTGGAAGAATGTTAGTGTATGCGCCTGGGCAGAGACTTTAACTATAGGGACTTCCCAAATCGGAATCTGAATTGGGATGCACCACCGTGTAACCCCCCCCCCCCCCCCCGATCCACTCACCTGGATCCTGGAGCCCTCGTGCCGCGGCCTTACAGCTATGACTTCCAGAAAACTGTGGCCACATCAACAAGCCTGGTACACCTAGAAAGCCTGAGGTGTGTACTTCCAGAGAATATATAGTTTGTGGGGGGTATTTCAAATGTAAAGGGTTGTTTTTCTGGAAAAACTGCAAGGTGCGCATATCGCAGTTGTATTTTATCTGAAAATCCCCTAAAGCTCTGTTTGTTTGGGGGAGTCTCCTGGGCAGGAAAGGGTGTCTACCTATACATATGTGGTACTGCTGTAACCGGGGGAAATTGTAAGTTTGTCAAAAAAATCTTCTTATTGCGTGTGAAATCCCATTTTTTATTACAAAAAACACTACAAATTGTAAAAAATAGATATTTTTTTTTTTTTTTTTTTTTCACATATTTCACCCAAAAATATTGAATACACCTAAAAAATGACAAGACATTTCATTTCAAAGCCTAGACTATGCTGAAAAAAAACAATATACAATTTTCCTGGGAAATCTCTGGAAATCCCTTCAAAAATCACATTTGAACATGGGGAGCGCAAAATAGTGCAAAATGGTCTGGCAAACTCCAGGTAGGCTGGCACTTAAAGGGTTAAGGCAATGCCAAATGTAGCCTGAACAGTTACCTTTGCCTGCTGTATCACTTTAAATTCCTGTAGGTTTTCTCTTTAAACCGGACCTTCACCCTGAATAAGAGCCTGTCTTCTATCTTCCCCTCCCCCCCTGTACATACAGACAACTCGCATTAAAAATCATCCTACCTGCACCTACTGCATTTTATGAGCCTGTAAACATCTAATATGGCAGCCCATGGAGGCTGCCTGCAGACAGGAAGTGTCTTCTGTCTGTGCCGCTCTGCATTCTGGGATTGCTGTCCTTTTTCAGCTCAGCTCTGTCTGTGCAAAGAACAGCTAAAACATGCCCCCTGTACTTTGCCCAGCTCTCCTCTCCTCAGTATGTGATGCTTCTGAGAAAAGATGGCGGCGCCCGTATCCTGGAGTCCTGAACAGAGCTGCAGCCAGGTGGGGGAAAGAATAATAAGAAACTGACTAAAAACATAAAATATGTTAATTTTAGATGCTGGAGTATAGTTCTTTAAAGGTTTAGACTTTTCATTAAATGATGCTGAAGGTCCGGTTTAATAGGCACTTTTTCCCCACTAAATAGTTTTCTCTGCACAGCTGAGCTCTGCAGTTGAAGCTTTGCTGATTGGTCACCACAGAGCTATAAAGGTGTCAAACATAAAGGTCCTCAAGGCCATGGTCATGACTGGTCATCAAGGGGAGATGCTAGCAAACGGACTCTGTAGTTTGTATCAATCATGATTGCATAATGCATCTTTCAATCAAGGCGCCCAGTTTAAAGGGTTTTTCTATTCTTTTGGGGTGTCTGTAAATTGCCATAAACTCTTTTTAACAAATCTACTCCTTGCATTTTACAGGATATCAAGCCGATGCGGGACCAAATAGTCAGAGTGAAGAGATATGAGAAAGTCCCACTTATTCTAGTTGGGAACAAGGTTGACCTGGAGTCTGAACGAGAAGTTATGTCTACGGAGGGCCGCTCTCTAGCTCAGGAGTGGGGCTGCCCCTTTATGGAGACCTCTGCCAAGAGCAAGACTATGGTGGACGAACTATTTGCGGAGATCGTCAGGCAAATGAACTATGCATCTCTGCCTGAGAAGCAGGATCAGTGTTGTACAACGTGCACTATTCAGTGAAATTCTCAGAGGGACCTCAAACGTGGCCATAATGAGCAGGTTGGTTTTTATGCATCTCTCTAGTGTCTCCGTTCTCTACAAGCTATGCCTCCCTGACCGTCCATAAAGGTTTCAGTCCTGACCAGCCTAAATTTCAAGACTCCCATACTTCCACCACCATTAATAAGGAGGTCCAACGGAGGTCCTGGATTCTAAAAGACTCCATGGCAAACATGGATTGATTGGGATGCCCCGCTGTGCGTCCCCAGATTTCCCGTTCACTTACCTGCTCCCGGAGACCTCACTGCATCTCCTGCTCACCTCTAGCCATGCACGAGCTCGCGGCAGGCCGTTCCGAATGGGCGACGTGGGCACGCCACAGCTGGAGTTGTGGCCGGTGGCCCACTCTCCTTTCTTCGGCTGTTTAGCGGCTAGCAGTGCAGAAGGGCGCCATACGAAGTTGAGCACGCTGATTGACTAAGCGGGACGATCAGCCAGTCGGAGCGCTTTCAGCCCGGGGGCAATACATCCCAAATCGGGATGCCCCGTCTGAGAGGAACAATACCCGGGACAGTAAAATGGCTCATTTGCTCTTGTGAGGGTCCTGGTAAGTGGCACATGGCAGTTCATTATGCCCCCTATTAATACATATTTAACTGCTAAATTTGTGTGAAGCCATATATGGGTCCCCCGGTCATGCCAGAGCTCCACCAGAAAAAGGTAAATATCTCGCCAGCAGTGGCACAAGGGGGTAGGTTAGGCAACTAATCGATACCTTTTCTGGCCCAAAATGATTTTATCATTACCAATGCAGATGAAATAAATGAAACACTAAATGTTTGGTTGGCACAGCCTTTTATGTGGCTTCTTATCTCCAGCGTGGAATTAAAAGGAAAAGTCCTCTTTGGCTTTCTGGCAAGCTGCGAATAGCGTACACACCCTTTGCGTATGAGAAGCTGTCCCGGCGGGTGGGCGATGTCTCTGTCCAGAGATTCCCCATTGCAATGGGTTCCTCTGTACATGGAAGTTCTTGGTGTACAGAGACACACATTTAATTCAATGGGAGCGCTCCAGACTGAGATCACACCCTCCTACAGCTACTCATACAGGCACTAGAGCGTTCACATATAACACTGTTGATCTGAGGTCTTTTGGAAAAGTTCTCAAAGTTGACTTTCCTTTTAAGCATTTTTTTCTCTCCTTGCCATGACAATGTCTGTGCAGTCAATGTCCGCAGCAGCACTGGGCTATAAGGAAACATGAGTGACAAGGACTTGTCTAGATAAGCTTATAATTAGTCTTTTAGACTCCAGGGCCGGACGCCCTGTTTTTTTTTTTTTTTTTTTTCACTTTAAATGGTCTGTCTGGGCATTAACATTAGAAGAAGAATGTTTCCGACTCAAGCAAAGAGGAGGAAGTGTGGGATGTGCTTCCTTGCACTGCTGAATTTGGGTTACTGCATAATAACAATAGCACTGGAACGCAGAACTGGTAGATATATAAGCTTTTGAGATTCTTTGTTACTATTATACCATAGGGCATCTCAAAATGGGATTCTCGCAAGGGAGTGTGTTTGCCTCTGTTTCTTTCTTTTTTTCTAAAACCTTCGGCCAATATTGATAGTATGATTAACCGGAAGTCGTATTTTGGTGAATTGCTGCTGTAAGTTAGTTCGGTTACAACTAAACTGTCACGATTGGGGCGATTAAACACTGTGAGAATTTACTTTTCTCATCTTTTTCTGTGAGATATATATATTTTTTTTTTTTTTTTTTTTTAGAATTTTTATTCTCATTTATAAATAATGTGCACAGCTAAAAATAATGAATTGTACTAAGGAAAAAATCATTAAAAGAAAATAGATTCTCGGGCTGAGCTTGCGATGCAGCTGTAGAGATGTGGATAGGAGGAGCTCCCGGCCATGTCGGCTAAAAAACATGGTTTACAGCAGAGAGCCATGACCAAAAGGTCATTAGCAGGATGGGAAGAAGCCCGGGAAACAAACCACAGCAGCAAACTGCCTGGACAAAATCTGGGGCTTTCTTGCCTCACAGCTCACAAAAAGGACCTAGAGGAAATGTCACAGGAGACCCAGAACACGTGCACTGTGACCATTGAGAAGCTGAATGAGGAATTTAAAGGGCAAGACTGTCGCAGCTGGCATTCGCTCACACTGACCTAGCCACAGAGGTTTCCAGCTTGAGGACTAAATTGGAATTTCAGGCAGCAACTAACCTTTCCACATAGCTTGGCTTGGAGGACCTTCTCTATGCTATATGTAGGGGGAGGTTGGAAGATGGTGAAATAGACCAGACACACAGGGCACTGGGTGCCTAGCGAACGGCCAACACCCAGCTTAGGAGCATAATATGCTGTATTCACAGGAGAAGGAAGCTATTCTGAAGGCAAACAGATAAAAAAGCCTTATTACTCTTAATGTCGCAATGTTGGAGATTTAAACAGGCGTCGCCATTGAAGCAGAGGGACCTATTGTATAAATGGGTCTAGTCCTTTACAGTAAGATCACCCAGTGAAATAACGCACCTTTTTCTAGTGCACAGCACGGCCTGTTTCATGTAGTCCTTACATCTGGGTATTTCGCTACAAGGTGGCGCAGTGGACTGCAGAAGATTTGTGGCTCCTCCCGGCCCCATATAAAAACAGGAATCGCCTATAGACCCCCAGTGTTTCGTCTGCAGTCATACTGCGAAGATAGAAGATGGCTCTCTGTTTCGCAGGCGAGCGGTAGTGGTGTTTTCCCCCCGCGGTTGTTTCTTGCCGCAGGTGTACTGCGCTCAGCGGCGGGTGGCGCTTTACTGCTGCTTTCTACTACAGGCTGACATGGCTCTGGTCGCCTGGTCACGTGGCGGCGTTCACGCTCTTCTTGGGGGTGTCGCCGGGGGATATCGTGTATCGCGCCATCTTGTCTGCATGCTGCGTGCTGGAGAACTGAGTTTCCAGAGGTTCCCCTTTTCAGCGTGGGCTGCGGCGGTGACTCTATCCTCCTGATCTACCCTCTGGATCTTGGCCTGTATTCCGGTTGCCTGTCTGTGCTGCGCTCTTGGTCCGTGAGTCTTCTTTGGGGGCTTTTTGCTTGTTTGGGCATGTGCTGCGGGATACTTATGGTGTTTTCTTGATTATGTCTTTCAGGCGGGATAACAGTGTGTTGTGGTTTCTCCTAGTTCTATCCCCCCCCCCCCCCCCTCTCTTTTTACCTCTTGGCCCTTCTGTGGGCATCCCTTGGGGGGCAGTGTTAATCACCATATGGAGGCTTCTGGGGATAGCGTGCTTGTGGGTCCTTCGGGGCAACCTCGGCTATGTGTCATGTGCGGGGCATCCCCTTTGAGTGGTGGTGGCGGCGCAGTTTGTGTGCCGTGCACCCAAAGTATTATTGCGGATTCTCTTCCCAGTTCTGCGCTCCCTCCGGCATCTCCTACTCCCCCCCTCGCCTGCATTTAGCCCCCAGTGAGGGGGATACTAGCAGGGGGTCTCAATCTGATCTGGCACTACGCGTGGCCAGCATTGATAGGCAGCTGGCCGACCTGTGAAGGGCAAGGCCTCTGGCAAGAAGTGGCATCTTGACGCTGCGCCTTCCCTCTTTGCCGAGGAGGATGAGGGCCTTGATGTGTATGGCGGCCGTGACTCCCTAGAGGAGGGGGAGCTTTTCAATGATTCAGATTCCTCTGGGGGCCATCAGGAAGGTTATGACAGTGACCTGGGGTCCGCCTCTGATGAGGATACCTGGCTCCCTGATGACACTAATAGTCTGTTGTCGGCCATCTTTGAGACATTACACATCGCCCCCCCTGAGGCTGCAGGGTAAACTCTTTCGCCCTGGCAAACAACGCTTGGAGTTCCTGGAGCAGGGCCATTTCTCCAATATGGTACTCAAGGAATGGGAACGTCCTAACAGATTGCCCAAGGGATTGGACAGAAGGTATCCCTTTTCGGCTGATCTGGTCAAGCGCTGGTCATGCCCCCCTGAGGTGGACGCTCCTGTTCTAGGATTGTCCAACACTCCTAGAACAGTGCCGTCCCCTGACACTACTACACTGCGTGACAGCGCGGACTGGCATACGGATCAGCTGGCTTGTCATGCTTTCACCTTTGTAGGGGCAGGCCTGCGTCCGGTCTGCGCCGCAGCCATTACGGCCATTGCCCTTAAGAGGAAGCTCAAGCGTCTCGCTGATGGCGCCATGTCTGGTAGGAGAAGGGAGGATTATAGGTACCTCCTCGCTTTGCTCTGATTTTGTTGCCTTTGTGCTGGCTGCCATGGATGATGCCGTCCGGCTGGACGGTAGGGCTTCGGCCCTCTTGGTGGCTATGCGCCGGTCTGTTTGGTTGTGCCAGTGGGCAGCTAAGAAGTCTCTCACCGGGCTTCCCTTCACGGGGCTTCGTCTTTTTGGTGAGCGTCTGGATGTTCTGGCCAAGGATGGTAGGCTCCCTCAGCGTAGGAAGCAGCCTTGGCCCTTCCGGGGGTCCTCCTCCTCCTTTCGTGCCTCCAGGAGGTCGTGGCTCCTTCTTCTCGGGTAGCCGCAGAGATTCTTTGGACCGTGGCAGATCCCGTGGTCATCCCGCTCTCTCATGGGGATCCAAGCCCAAGCGCCCTCACCCGTCCGGGTGGGGGGCGGCTTTGGCTCTTTGCTTACGTCTGGAGGCTTCGCGTCTCAGACCGGTGGATTCAGGAGGTAGTGTCCTCCGGTTACAAGATAGTTTGCAGCCTTGTAGATCCCGGATATCTCGAAATCCTCTGTCAGCTCAGGGTTTGCGCCTAGCAGTTAAATGCCTATTGGAGTCAGGAGTCATCTGTCTGGTACCTTACCAAGAACAGGGTCAGGGGTACTACTCCAATGTTTTCACGGTTCCCAAAAAAGGCCGGTTCTCTGAGGCCCATCCTGGACTTGAAGGGTCTCGACAGGTTTGTCCGGTTCAAGCACTTTCGCATGGAGACGCTACGCTCGGCTGTCAGTACCCTTCGGCCGGGCGACTTCATGACCACTGTGGACATAAAGGATGCCTATCTTCACGTACCAATCTTTCCAGGTCATCAGAGATTTGAGGTTCGCTCTGGAGGATCAGCACTACCGTTCGGTATCACTTCGGCTCCTCGGGTGTTCACCAAGGTGCTGGCGGGCGTAATGGCCCTTCTGAGGAACCAGAGCACTCGCATCCTTCCTTACCTGGACAACATCCTGATTGTTGCTCAGTCTCTTTATCAGGCCGAAAAGGATACCTTGGTGATCAACTATCACAAGTCTTCACTGTCTCCGTCTTTGGTGAGGTCTTTTCTGGGCATGACTCTGGATACCTCTCAGGTCAAGGTGTTCTGCCTCCGCAGAAGTTGGCGAGCCTTCAGATGCAGGTACGAGCCCTGCTCTTGTGTCCTCATCCCTCCATTCGGCAGGGGATGCAGTTAGTGGGACTGATGGTGTCCTGCTTCGAGGCGGTTCCCTTTGCTCAGTTTCACATGAGGTCTCTTCAGTTGCATCTCCTGTCAGTTTGGGATCGGGACCCTGTGTCCCTGTATCAGGAATTTGTTCTGTCTCCTCTGGCCAGGCAGTCCCTCTCGTGGTGGTTGGACTCGAGGAATCTTCTAGTGGGCAGGACAGATGCCAGTCTGACCGGTTGGGGGGGGGGAGTTTGGAAGTCTCTAAAATTCCAGGGTCAGTGGGGCCCTAGGAGGCCCATGCACCCATCAACATTCTAGAACTGCGGACGATCAGGTTGGTTCTCTCCCAGTTGACTCCACACCTTTGGGGTCGGGCGGTTCAGATCCGCTCGGACAACCAGACGGTGGTAGCCTACATCAATCTTCAGGGAGGGACTCGGAGCAAGCGAGCCCTCAAGGAAGTGTTCCTGATACTGTCTTGGGCGGAAGAGAATGTTCCCTGCATCTCGGTGGTCTACATTCCGGGGGTGGAGAACCAGGATGCGGACTCCCTGAGAGGGGGACGTCTTGGCTGGGGGAATGGTCTCTCAGCAACAAGGTATTTTACTCCCTGTGTCGCCGCTGGGGTCAGCCGGATGTGGACCCGTTTGCGTCCCGTCACAAACACAAGCTTCCAAGATTTGTTTCTCTATCTCAGGATCCTCTGGCCTTCACCACCGATGCGCTAGCAATTCCTTGGACGGATCTTCGACTCCTCTATGTATTCCCTCCCTTTCCTCTGCTGGGCTGGGTGCTGCGCAAGATAGCCCAGGAGGGGGTTCCGGCCATTCTGGTGGCCCCCTGTTGGTCGAGGAGTGTGTGATTCGCAGACATTGTGCAGTTTGCAGTAGATCGGTGTGTTTTGCCCAAGGACCCGGAACTTCTCACTTAGGGACAGCTGAGCCGTCCCAATTTACAAACGCTAGCTTTAACGGCTTGGTTGCTGAAACCTCCATCTTGATGGACAAGGGGTTGCCTCCCTCTGTTGTTGATACCATGATTCGGGCCCGGAAGAAGTCTTCCTCTTATCTACTACAGGGTCTGGCATGCTTACATTGCCTGGTGTGAGTCTAAGTCTCTTCCTTGTCGGGTGTTTTCTATCCCCAGGATCCTGGCGTTTTTACAGCATGGTTTGGATTCGGGCATTCAACTTAGTACTCTCAAGGGACAGGTGTCGGCTCTGGCAATTTTTTTTTCCAAAGATCCTTTGCCAATCACAGGCTGGTTAAGACTTTCTTCCAGGGAGTTACTCATGTGCGTCCTATGCTGCCGGTTTGGGACTTAAATTTGGTGTTGTCTGCTCTACAGGGTCCTCCCTTTGAACCTATGCTTGGGGCTGCGTTGCCCATTCTGACTCTTAAGGCGGCCTTTTTGGTAGGTAGTGTTTGGGCTTAAACCGGATTTCTTGCCCAAGGTTGTGTCTGCTTTGCATCTCAATCAGGACATTCTTACCTACCTTGTGTCCTAACCCTGCTAATTCCAAGGAACGGACCATTCATTCTCTGGATGTTGTCAGGGCACTGAAGTTTTATTTGGTTGCTACTGAGTCTTTCAGGAAATCCGATGCTCTTTTTGTTCCTCCTGCTGGACCTAGGAAGGGTTTTCCTCCGGCTAAATCTACTATTAGCAACTGGATCTGTCAGGCGGTGGTACAAACCTATTCTGCTAAAGGGAAGGAACCTCCTTTCCGGGTTACTGCTCATTCCCCTCGGGCTATTGGTGCTTCTTGGGCTTTTCAGCACCAAGCTTCTGTTTGTAAGGCCGCTACTTGGTCTTCTGTTCATACTTTTTCCAAGTTTTACAAGGTTGATGTTAAGGCCTCAGCTGATGCTGCTTTTGGCTGCAAGGTACTTCAGTCGGTAGTGGTTTGAACTGCCTGCTGTTACTCTTTGGGGATCCCACCCTACCTTCCTTGCACTGCTTTTGGATGTCCTAGATGTAAGGACTACATGAAACGGGCCGTGCTGTGCACTAGGAAAAATACAATTCTGTGAGTACTTACCTGCAGAATTGTTTTTACTATGCACAGCACGGCCTGTTTCATCACTCCCTTGTTATCGTTATTCTTGGTTGCCTCTTTATGGTGATTTGTTCCAAAGTTAGTTGTGAGGGTTGTTACCTTTTTATTACCTCCCGGCTTCTTGTATGACTGCTTTTCAACACTGGAGGTCTATGGGTGATTCCTGTTTTTATGTGGGGCCGGGAGGAGCCACAAATCTAATGCAGTCCACTGCGCCACCTTGTGGTGGAATACCCAGATGTCAGGACTACATGAAACAGGCCGTGCTATGCATAGTAAAAACAATTCTACAGGTGAGTACTCACAGAATTGTATTTTTCTTATTCTTTGGGATTCTCCATATGGAGACGCTGGATTGGTTCATCAGCCTGGAGGGTGGGAACTGGTCCGAGGACCTACCTGGAGAAATACTACCTCTGTGCACCCTACATGAATTTTCACATCGCTGTGTAGGGCTATCGCGTTCATAAACAATGGGAAGGTCCTGATCCCAATCAGGGACAAAAATGTACACTGTGAAAAGACTATGCAAGATGTTTTGTAACTCTCACCCAGGAAGCATTGATCCTGATGTATGTCCTGGCACTGCTCTACCTTAACAGAACCACCCATATGCCTGTAAACGACGGCGCAGGACTACATCATGCACGCTCGCAGTGCCCCCTATTTTCTTACTTTTGAAGGGGTCATGAAGAGAGCTCCCTGGAGCACATTTGGCACCTCAGCAGAGGGTATACAACAGATGACTGGTCTGCATGTTTTCTTTTCTCCCATCATCCTTCAGGACGTCTGAGGAAACACAAACTGTTTTTTCTTTCATCGTCCAGTTATTTTTTTCAACCCCAGGAGGCACTTGCCAGCTGCTGGAGCACCACATCGCCTACCCTGGCTGGGTCCTGATCTCCTGCAGTAGCTAATAGGGTTAAGGTCCAGTTGGTGTGAGGCTCCCTCTCAGCGGTAGCACTGGCGGTGTTGGCACTTTTGGTTGGTGTCCCCAGGTCTCCCCTCTGCTTTCCAGAGGTAGACGTGTGTACAGGCTTGGGTGCGCCCCAGACATAGTAATCCTGGAACTAGTGGTCTTTTCTGTCCCGATGGCGAGGTCCTCCCTCTCGGTGGCAGCTCAGGTGTCACTTGCTTTTGTGTTCCCAAGTCTGGACAGGGGCGTGGGCTTGAGCGGCGCTGCAGCCGGAAGTCGGAGGGCAGGACTGGCCTGGACAAGGTGCACGGTCCAGGGGCTACTTCCGACGCATAGCCTCGGCACTATCTGCAACAAAAGAACCCGTGCTGTTGTGGTGCGGCTCCTGGGCATCTACAGCGGAGGAGCAAAGCCATTAGAATACTTCTTCAGGAAATTTGGTGAGACGTACATCCGCTGTTTGGGGGTTCACATGTATTTGGTCTTCCTTACATGTTACCTTTAGAGTCTACCCTGTCCCTTTAATACTTCCAACCCTTGTACAAGGTTGCTATATATAATGTGAAGGACACTGAGGACCTCCTAGGGCTATACCACCTCTGCTCTGGTGCCTGCCTGACCCAGAGGGCCCGCCTACTGAATACAATTCGGCAAGGGGTCATGTGACGGACCCCCTCCTGATCTACTCTCGGGCACACCACCTGCTCCCGCGTGACCTTTGTCTTTTGGAGCCTGAACAGGGACTTTACCCAATTTCCATAATTTTTTTGTATCCTTTTTCCTTGCAACACCCGCCCAATATAGGCAACAATAAATCTGATTAAAAATGCCTTCAACAATCAAAACCATTCTGCAGAGGTAAAAGGTGAAAATTGATTCCAGGTCTGGGCAAGGGATGGTAGGTAAGATTGCAAGGTAAGTTAGTAAGGGGTTAGAATTACATTTCGGGAAACCTGGAGAGTGTATAGGGCATGTGCTGCCTTCTCCTCAAGGGCCACCAACAGGCCAGGTTTTGTAGATTTTCACACAAATGCCCAGGTGCAGCAACTGGTGCTCACAGTTATAGACTGAGCTCTAATTACATCACCTGGGCATCAGTGTGGAGATCTGCAAAACCTGGCCTGTTGGTGGCCCTTGAGGAGGAGGGTTAAGCACCTATGGTGTATAGTTTAGGTAAACTCTTCCTCTGGGTTGCTGTATGTGCCTCTGGCAGACCACCTCACCAGGTCGCCATCACATTCTAAGGCCACTAAACCTTAATTTTAAGAAGCACTGGCATGACTGCTGTTTGTCTTTTTGTCTTTGCAGATAACTCAGAGGAAATTTGCACAGCTTTGGCTTTGAAGAATTTACAGCCCAGGTTGCAGATCTGAGCCGAGATAAACCCTGTCTGCACAACAGCACATTTTGCCATACGTGTCATCGAATGCTCAGAGATGGCAAACTGCCTTCGCCCGCCATCATCCGCTGTGCTTAGCTCGTTTACCATAAGTTAAAAACTATATATATTTTTTTCCTGTTATTTTTTTTTAAGTTTCCTAAGTTACTATTAACAGCTAATATGCAACAATTCAGTTGTGTTTTTTTATTGATATAGTTAATCATTTTTCTGAAACGTGTATTTATTAAATACGTAAACTCAGTATTACCTACCTAATGCCTTTTTTAAAGATGGTTTTAACAGAGGATAATTTGAGCCTTAATCGCATGTTTTTTGTTTTGTTTTTTTCTATACTATACCTCGAATCTGTTCTTAACTCCTTCAGGGCCAGTGAGCCAGATATTGAGGGTCCTGCTATGCCTTGCCTGCCTCTCTTGCATTGAAGGCGTTTGTAGACTTTTTTTTTTTTGTTTCCTGAAAATTATTAGCAAATGCTTTTTACATTGTTTACGTACCTAAGAAAAGCTGCTTGTAATTACATTGGTCCTGCTTTTTGGGTTTGTTTTCTCCTCAACGTTGGCCCCCAGCTGCAGAAAATGCCTCTTTGGTCCTAGGGGGAAAAAGTCAGCGGCGAAGCAAGCGGGCGCAGGCGTTGTGGTTCGTGTGACTCAAGGGGGGGTAGAAAGTTTGTCCTCCAGACGAATGAAACGCAACCTCAGCGCTCAGTGTATTTGAACATATGGAGAACTTTTTTTTTTTTTTGTTTGTTTCTTTTTAATGGGGATGAAAAACTTTGGTGCATCATATGGGCTTGCGCAGGCCCCCAGCAGAAACCCAGTGATTAGAGTACAATTGTATACCACTTGTTTTTTTGTTTTTTTTATTTGTTTCTTTAGTTCCACCAACCACTTGCTTTTTCTTTCCATTGGTAAGGATTTGAACTCTTATTTGTCTGTAATATTCCTTCAGATGATTTCCTTATCTTCCCACATGTGCACATATAAGTCTAATGCAAATAAATGATTTTACTTTTTCTAGTTTATAACAATTATGTTTATCTGTGTTTTGTCTTTGTCTCCAATGATTTTCTCATTTTACACACAATGCTTATTTTGGCCTCTGCTTTTAAAGTGTGCCAAAAGACTCTCTTGCTCCCTATATCCCCTTGATCCAGCCCCCCGCCCTGAAGTGGAGGCTTTGTCCTCCTTGGTTTTTCTGTTTTTGTGAATCAGGCTAGTTTTGCCTAGTTAGCCCCGCCCCGAAAGTTTGACACTGGAGCGATCCAGTCACAAGATACTGGGGAAAAGCACTGGGCAAGTAAAGTTTTTCGGCAATCACCACCAGAGGTTTCAGACAGTTGGGTATCCTTAGTCGGGATGCACCAGGGAGAGGCAATCTGCAGGCCCTGGAGTCTTTTAGACTCTTCAGGGACAGCCAAGCAGGGTTTTGGTCCACTTTTAATGCTTGGCTTAAAGTGCTAGCTGGCCAACAAAACCTCACCCTTCCCCTGAGCTACAAAAATAAAACATTAAATGCATGTCATTAAAGTGAAGGTTTGCAGGATGTAAAATTCTAAAGTCTTAATTACTTTGTGGGAAGGGGACTGAGGAATACAGGGAAATCAGGGATTCGTTGGCCGGTGTACACTGCATCCTGGGTGCTGCTGGTAAAGGTGGGTTTTACCATTGGAATTTCAAACAGTACAGCATTCCCCCTCTGAGAAGCCCAAAAAGATCACCTCGCCAAGCTCCAGTGGTGCATGGCTAGGCTCTCATTCGATGAGAACCGACTGCTATGACGTCATTCACATTCATTGTTTACTGTGGAGAGCGTGCGCTGCTGCATCGCCAGCATCATGCTCACAGCCAGAGATGTGGCAGTGCACACTTCCCATTGTTGAATGACTACGTCCAATGAGAGCCTGTGCGTGCGCCTTCGAAGCGTTGCAAGGTGAGTTTTTTTTTTTTTTTTTTTTTTTTTTTTGGAGCTTCCTGAGAAGTTTCACACAGTGGGACATCCCCACTGCAGGATGCCCCAGGGGCGAGAAACAAAACATGGGGAAGTCAAGTTCCTCGGTTTTGTTCTATGTTAAGGCAACTGATCTCAAACAGGCCCCAATCATAGTAGGAACTTGAGTTCTGTAGACTTGTGTACTTCTGTTTACTGTTAGTTTTTATCACATCTATATAGCAACTATGCATCAATGTAGAGATCTAAATTGTGGGCAGGCCAGGTGTGCATTCAAAGCAGATAGGCAAAGTCTAAAGTTTTGCTCTGGGGCCCATAGGATTTTAGTTACATCACTGGTATTTAGAATATTTGGGGATTGTTACCTAGTAGTATGGTAATGGGGTGGTTTTGTCAAAGGGCATACAAGTGTAAAAACTCACTCACAGTATGATTGCTGTGGAACCTATTTTTTCACTATATCCAGTCCAGGTCGTCCCAGAAGTGATGACAGTTGGGTAGTCCACCACCAGGTGGCGCAGTTACTGCAAGATCCAGAGCTGTAACTCCTCCCGGCCCCCTATAAAATGAGCTGTCTCCATAGAATTCCCAGAATTCGTCTTGCAGTACTGCTGCGAGGATCGTCTTGGATACTCTCTCTGGATACGGCAGCTGAGCGGGGCATTTTTAAGCCTGTCGGCCGCTGCACCCCTATTACTTCTGTTCCCGTGGACCCACGTATGCCTTCCAGCCTCGGCTGACGGGGAGTGCTTACTAGGTTTGGGCCGTTAGTGCCTTGTAACCTGTATTTTTTTTATCACCATAATGGAGGCTTCTGGGGATAGTGAGCTAGGGGCCCCATCTGGGCGGGTGAAGCTCTGCCCCGTGTGCGGTACCTGCCCCCTGGGCGGACTCAGCGCGGTTTGTGTCACTTGCGCCAGGAGCCCCCAGGCCGATTTAGCACACCGGGTGGCCAGCCTGGAGAGACGGTTATCTCGCACCGCTACGGGGAAGGTCACGAGTAAGAAGCTGCACATCGAGCCGGATTACTCGGATTTTGCTGACGATGATGATCTTTTTGGAGGTCGGGACTCCATGGAGGAGGGAGAGTTGTTTAAGGACTCCACTTCCTCAGGGGATTGGTCGGTTGGTTATGACAGCTAGCCTGGTTCCTCCTCTGACAAGGACATGTGGCTCCCCGCCGACACGGAAAAATTGCTGTCTTCTGTGTTTTGAGACTTAGCATATTGTCCCTCCTATAGCGACTAAGAGGAAGCAGGGGGATTTATTCCGGCCTGAGAGACAGAGGATTGTCTTCCTGGAATAGACCCACTTTTCCAATATGGTGTTTAAAGAATGGGAAAGGCCTAATGAATTGCCATCGGTGCCTAGGAGTCTGGACAGGCGGTATCCCTTCCCTGAGGAGCTGATCCGCCTCTGGTCCCTTCCCAAAACCCCCTACCCCCCCACCCCCCGATGTGGATGCCCCTGTCTCGGGGTTATCCATCACTACAGTTATGCCGTCACCCGATATTGCTTCCTTGCGCAACCCTGGTGACAGGCGCATGGATCAGCTGGCTTGTCATGCGTTCACCTTGTGGGTGCTGGGATTCGCCCTGTCTGTGCCGCGGCCATTGTATCTTTGGCCATCAGGAAGAAGGTGAGGCGCCTTGTTGATTTGGCCAAATCTCGCGGGCGGAGGAGTATAAAGACCTCAAAGCCTGTGTGGATTTTATTGCTTTTGTAGTCTCGGCCATGGACGATAGTGTCCGTCTGGGCGCCAGGGCTTCGGCTCTGCTTGTTGCGCTTCGTCGCTCGCTCTGGCTGCGGCAGTGGTTGGCTGTCGCTGAGCGCCTGGACCTTTTGGCCAAGGACGGAAGACTTCCTCAGTGACGAAAGCCTGCGCGACCCTTTCGGGGTTCTTCTGCCTATCGCTCCTTTCGAGGTGGAAGAGGCTCTTCATTTTCAGGTGGCCCCAGAGATTCCTGGGGACGAGGTAGGTCTCGCGGTCGACCCAATCTCTCCTGGGGAGCTAAATCCAAACCCCCTGCCAAGCCCTCTCAGGCATGAGGAGGCGCCCTCACCCATCCAGGTGGGGGGATGGCTGCTGCTTTTTGCTCGCATTTGGAGACGGCACGTCTCGGATCGGTGGATTCAGGAGGTGGTGTCCTCTGGGTACAAAATAGAGCTGGCAGTTTGGCCGACCCCAAGATTTCTTCAGTCGCGGATTTCTCGGAACGCCTTGACGGCCCAGGGCCTAATGATGGCTGTTCAGAGCCTTCTGCTATCAGGTGTGACTTGTCCCGTGCCTCGCCAGGAACAGGGGTGAGGGTTCTACTCCAATTTGGATCTAAAGGGTCTCAACAAGTTTGTCAGGGTCCGCCGTGAGCTCGCTTCGGCCCGGCGACTTCATGACCACTGTGGACATCAAGGATGCTTATCTGCACATTCCGATATTCCAGGGGCATCAGAAGTCCCTGAGGTTTGCGCTGGAGGATCAGGATTACCAGTTTGTGGCACTGCCGTTCGGGATAGCCCCAGCTCCCCGTGTGTTCACCAAGGTGCTGGCAGGCATCATGGCCATCCTGAGAAACGGAGGCATTCGTGTTCTTCCTTATCTGGACGATTTGCTGATTGCGGCTCAGTCCCTTCAGCAGGCCGAGAGCGACACCCGAACGGTGTTATCCACTCTCGAGGATTTCGGATGGGTAATGAATTACCCCAAGTCTTCGATCACTCCCTCAATGGTAGTTCCTTCCTGGGCATGACGTTGGACACCTCAGGTCAAGGTATTCCTGCCCCAGCAGAAGGTGGAGGGCCTCCAGACGCAGGTGCAGGCCCTACTGGCTTGTCAGCGGCCCTCGATCCGTCCTGGGGATGAAGCTGGTGGGCCTCATGGTGTCCTGCTTCGAGGCAGTGCCCTTCGCCCAGTTCCACCTCTTCAATTGAATCTGTTGATGCAGGAGTCCCTGGATCAGGAATTTTCACTGCCCCCCGTGGTCGGACAGTCCCTCTTGTGGTGGTTGGACTCCAGAAATCTGTTGGTGGGCAAGTCCTTTCTAACTCCCCGGTGGGAGATAGTTACCACGAACGCCAGTCTGACTGGGGAGGTTTTGGCAAACGCTGAAGTTCCAGGGTCAGTGGGGGCCACAGGAGACCCACTTACCCATCAATCTCCTGGAGCTGAGAGCTATTCGTTTGGTGCTTCTTCAATTGACTCCCCATCGAAGGGGTCGTGCTATGCAGGTCCGCTTGGACAATCAGACAGCTGTCGCCTACATCAATCACCAGGGCGGGACTCGGAGCAAGTGAGTCCTTCAGGAGGTGTCCCAGATCCTGACTTGGGCGGAGGAGAATGTTCCCTGCATCTCGGCGGTTTACATCCCCGGGGTAGAAAACCAGGAGGCAGACTCCCTGAGCAGGGGGACTTCTCGTCTGGGGGAATGGTCTCTCAGCAACAAGATCTTTCACGCTCTTTGTCTCCGCTGGGGCTCTGGCAATTCCTTAAATGGAGTTCAGGCTCCTTTATGCATTTCCTCCGTTTCCACTCCTGGGCCGAGTGCTGCGCAAGATAGCTCAGGAGGGGGTACCAACCATTCTGGTGGCTCCGCGCTGGCCGAGCCGGAGTTTACCGTGGTTTGCGGACATAGTTCAGATGTCAGTCGATCGTTACATCATGCCCGACGACCCAGGGCTCCTCACTCTGGGGTCGCTGCGGCACCCCAATTTACAGACAGACGCTGGCTTTGACGGCTTGGCTATTGAGAACTCAATCCTAACTGAAAAGGGGCTCTCAGCCACGGTTGTGCAGACCATGATTCAGGCGCAGAAGAAGTCGTCATTCCATGATTTACTACAGAGTTTGGCTTGCCTACATTGCTTGGTGTGAATCTAAGAGTTTCCCTTGTCGCACATCCTCTATTTCTAGGATTTTGGATTTTTTACAACACTGTTTAGACTTGGGTCTACAGCTGGGCACCCTCAAGGGCCAGGTCTCGGCTTTGGCCATCTTTTTCTAAAGAAATCATAGACTGATCAGGACCTTTTTTTTCAAGGAGTTACCCATGTACGTCTACCGCGTAAGCCTATATTACCGGTGTGGGATTTGAATTTGGTGCTTTCCGCTCTGCAGGGTCCTCCCTTTGAGCCTTTGTGCGACACTGCATTGTCTATCTTTGCCCTAAAGGTGGTCTTTTTGGTTGCTATCACCTCGGTGCGTTGTGTCAGAACTGGCCGCTCTTTGTATGAAGCCTCCTTACTTTGAGCGGCATAAGGATAAGGTGGTTTTTCGTTTTAAACCTGATTTTTTTTTTGCCTAAGGTCGTTTCTCCCTTTCATCTTAATGAGGAAGTTGTTTTGCTTTCCCTGTGTCCAGAACAGTCTACTTTTAAGGAAAGGACCTTTATATGCCTTGGATGTGGTAGGAGCCATAAGTTCTACCTGGTTGCGACTGAATCTTTCCAGAAGTCCGATTAACTTTTTGTTCTCACTGAAGGTTCCAGAAAGGGTTTTGCCTCCAGCCAAATCCACTCTCAGTAAGTGGATTAGACAGGCGGTGGTGCAAGCTTATTCTGCCAAGGGGAAGGAACCTCCTTTTTGGTGTTACAGCTCATTCTACTAGAGCTATTAGTGCTTCTTGGGCTTTTCAGCACCAGGCTGCTGTTGAACAAGTTTTTAAGGCCGCTACTTGGTCTTCTATTCATACCTTTACAAAGTTTTACAAGGTTGATGTTAGGGCCTCAGCTGACGCTGTTTTTGGCCGAAAGGTGCTTCAGGCGGTAGTGTAATGAACTACAAGCTGTTCCGTACTGGGGATCCCGCCCTAAGTGGACACTGCTTTTGGATGCCCCAACTGTCATCACTTCTGGGACGACCTGGACATAATGAAAAATACAATTCTGTGAAACTCACATGTAGAATTGTTTTTGAATATATCCAGTCCAGGTTGTCCCACCCTGCCCTTGGTTCATTATCTCCTGTTTGCCTGTTATGGTGATTACCTTTTTTGTATTGGACCTTTGTCTATGTGAGTTAACATGGTTTCTTGGCCTCCCGGCCTGTCTCATTACTGCTTTTTGACATTCTGGGAATTCTATGGAGATGGCTCTTTTTATAGGGGGCTGGGAGGAGTTACAGCTCTGGATCATGCAGTAACTGTGCCACCTGGTGGCAGACTACCCAACTGTCATCACTTCTGGGACGACTTGGACTGGATATATTCAAAAACAATTCTACAGGTTAGTTTCACAAAATTGTATTGTTATGCTCCGTGACAAGTTTCCTAATTACTGGCCGGCTCCCTTCAAAAGGCTGAGCACTCCTGCACTAAACAGCCTCGTTACTAGATCTGACCCTCCATAAATAGCAAATGTATAAACCTCCTAATGCTTTAGTTACAACCTCCAGTATATAGGCGTAAATGTGACAATGCATGCCAGCAATGGGTTGTGGAACCAGAGTCTAAGTGGAGCCTGATGACCATTGTTTCAGGCACAGGTTCCAGGGCATGGCCACCAATAGGGTAAGGTTCCTGCTAAGCAGTTTCGCTGCGTCATCCATGGCCAAGTTGGATGTGCAAGCATCCATTGACACAGTGTTCGGGAGAAAGGTGCTACGGGCAGCGGTTCAATCCCCATCCGGGACCATTGCTGGAACGAAAAGGCCAAATCTCCGTTTCCCCATCTGAATGTATGATACTGAAGCATTGTCAGCACTTAACATTTGTTCCTGCACCAACTCAAAGCTGAAACGCCACCTCACAGATTTTCTTCTGGTAGCAGCCATTTTGGAGCTTCCTTCCCAGCTGTTCTGCTGACTGAATTCATCTGACATGACCCCACAATGCACAGCAGCAGGAAACTTCTGCTTTGCTGGTGGCCTGCAGCTCTATTTAGACGCCCTTTTGTTTTTAAAATTGCCTACAACAGGAGTTACAAAGGGTAAATGCGTTTTTATGTCCACCAATCTGAATTGCCCTGGGGAGGGATGCTTATGGCCACTGTTTCTTGTAAAGGTGTTGGTCCTAGTGGTGTTTGCCACCCTTGAGGACCTAGATTGTGCCACCCAAGAGGGATAGAATCATTGCAGCATACATTTTTAAGCAATATTTTGCGAGCTACGTTATTAGTGGTAAAGAAGAGCTCTGTAATGATTAGACCCGGTGATGCCTTCAGGACTTGTGTTGATACAGATTACATAGACATTTGAGCTTAGCTTAATTTGCCAGTGGATAGTCACTGGCATAGCTGACAATATGCCCCCCCCACAGCTTATGCTTATTAAAAGCACTATTCTAGTAGTGGGGACACAAAATGCCAAGCCTGGTTAGCTTGTGACCATGCAGAGGTGTCACTGGCTAACCTAGACCACCTCTGGGTAGAATCTAGGCAAAAATGTTGCAGAACCTCCACTGCCAAAGAGATACCTCATAAAAACCTTTTTGTATCTACCTACTGATCACTCTTTTGCAGAATCGGTCTATTTTCAGATTTAATCAAGGACCACTGTTGAGGAGGACCAAGGTCACTGATGCATCTGAGATTGAGGAGACTACTGTAGTGACACTGACCAAGGGCCAATAATCTGAATGGGGGCACTGTACATTGCTGTACTCATACAATGCTCACACGCCCGTTCCGTAGGTCAGTAGAGCAGTTGACTTATAAGCAGGAAACCTTGAGCCCATTAGCATCCCCGTGAACTGAGGTCTGTGGGAAAGTGGACTTTCAAAAGTGGGCAGGGCTGCCTGATTCCCTCCCTCCTGCATACAGATTTTGGAAGCATAGCTTTATAAACTTCCCCCCCCCCCCCAGTCCCCTGCAAATGTACCTACTCCCCAATCCAATGGCACATGCACAAGCCGCGGCCGACGACAGCTTTACCCTTAGCCGGTCCCACACCAGGCATTTGTGAATGCCCAGTGCTGGCATGCGTCCTATTAGAGGTCAGCCGGGACGCGCCCGCCGGCACACTTGGCGCCTTTCAACTAGACTCGGCCCCTTAGCCAAGTCTTAGATGTTATTGACAAGCACAGCTGAGCACACTGATTGGGTGAGAGGCCGCACATGCACTGTAGGACTGGGGAAAGGTGAGTTTTAATGGGCAACCTGGGGGTTTCGCAGGTCATTCCGATACGGGGTGCCCCCAGGCTAAGGACATCAGCCCAGGATTGTCAATATCCTGTCTTTTGGTCCACTTTAAATGGGTGTTTTGTGTATTAGAAACTGTTTTAGGTGGAAATCCATACCTTTATGGTACTTGAGATCAGATGGAAAGTGTTCTTGATTAAAAAAGAAGTTGGGAAGCCTTGCTTTATGGAAATATTGTTAAAGTAATATACCAAAATTGTGAAGTATTAAAAACACATGTAAATACTTTGGCTAATGAGGAGGGGTAACTAATACTCCTGAACTGAATAAAACTCCAGCCAAGCTTGTGGTTTTCTTCTCCTGGTAGGGATAAAATCCAGGGGTGACAGGTTTAGTGACAGGTTTTAGGATTTCTTCCATTTAAGGATTACTTCCATTTAAGGAAACAAACACAACAGGCTGGAAATTTCTTGTATAAGTGACCCCTCCCTCCTGGCGTCCAGCATATTTATCTGGATTTTTATCATTGGGCCATTTTTTGGCGATAGTGCTCCTTTAATAGAATGAACAAAAGGTATAAATACACCACTATAGCAAAAAATACAGTAATAGTTGAACAGAGATAAATAAAATATGCTCCACATGCTCTGCTTATATTCATTCCCAAATAAGCTCCAAATATAAACAGTCATAGTGCTTCTATAGAGCCAGGAATCTGTGTGACACCCCCCAAGGCGCCTAATATTCTTACCTTTCCCCTGGGCCGATGATGTATGCACAGCAAGTGCCGGCATCACTCGTCTCCCTTTTCAGCTGTGCACGGCCCCGTCTGCCGCTGTGCAAGTCATAAATGGCTGTGCATGTCTGCACACAGCCGAAGGAAGGAAGTGATGCCTCTGTAAGTGCAGCTAGCCACAGGCTCGAGGAGAGGTGAGCTAGCACTCAAAGCGGAAACGCAGCCTCAAAGATTTTCTCCTGGTTGTGGCCATCTTGAAGCACTCCTGAGGTTCCATTCCCAGTTTCCTAGCCCTACTGCTGCCTGGATTTAACAGACATAGCCCACAGTACACAGTGTCAGATGACCCAGCAGCACTTTCTCTTTGCAGGCTACCTGCAGCTCCATGGGATGCCATTTTGGTGGTAAATAATTTGACCATATCAGGAGTTACTAAAAGATAAGACTGTTTCCTCCTAAGGTTGTTGGACTGGTTTAAGTAACCACACTCACTGATGCCTTGAAGGATAATGGCAGACAGCGGAGCGAGCGGAAAGTGACACTGTAGTATCCTGTCCAGCATTGATAAATGTGATGTCTGTAGGGCGCTGTAGAAGCACTCTCCCTCAATCAATGCATATGTGGTGCCCCGAGGAAAAGCCGCCAAGAGCAACGCCACATATAAACGAACGATAAGACATATGCAGAGAACGATAGGTAGCGCCAGTTAAGTACGTCCAACAATGAAGCCCATATTTAAGAAAATCCAGTGCCGGTGCTCTACACTAAACACTATATGAAAAAAGTCTGTATTCTTAGTATACAGTACGTCCTGCTCCAGATAGATTCATTACACTTGGGTATTACTCCGCCAGATGGCGCTGGACTGCAGAGACATCGAAAATAGGCTCCTCCCGGCCCCTCAAATACCCAGGGACCTCCCACAATCCCCAGATTTTCTCTGCAGTCTGGACTGCGAAGGACAAGAAGATGGCTCTCTCTTCTCGCAGGTGAGCGGGGCTATTAGCCTGCGGCCCTGTAGGACTATTCCCACCCGTTCCATTATTAATGTGCCTCCCAGCCTTGGCTGTGCTGGTCGGGTGATGGTAGGCAGCACCGCTGTCAGGTGCTTAGGAGAGCTGCTCCACCGCAATCCCCCACCAAAGGGTAGGCGGTATAGGCATATGGTGAGCCTCTATGGGATGCCCCTCCCGCACTATTGCCCCTTGCCCCTGTCTATCGGTGGTGCCCGCTGTCCTTCCTCGCTCTCCCGTGTAGCCCTAGGGGGAGGGAGGGGGGGCGTGTATGTGTATTGGCCTTTGTGCTTCACTACATTATTTTATTATGCTTGGTGTCAGTCGCCGCGCTGACTTGGTTGCACTTATTGTCTGTCCCAAAATTGCCGCCGCCGCATGCGCTTCCACTGTGTTTCGTGCTTGGCGGCGGCGGCGGCGTTACCTCAGGCACTGGTGCGCCGTCATTGGCTGCTTGTCACGTGTATGGCTTTGCGCTCTTGGGGGGGCGGGGCCCACTTTTGGCGCGTTCCGCGTCACTGTCCCTGCGGCCCGCCCCTCGAGGTATACCCGACGCCATTTTTTCTTGGTTCCGGTTGCTACGTGACGGGCTTCTACCTACCGCAGTCCGTGAGTTCCCTCGCGGGCGGCTTTATTACCGCTGTTATTTACTTGTACGTTATTTGCTTATGTCTTTCAGATGGGCCGAACCCTCTTGGCTTCTCCCGGCCCTACTCCCTCTATTTAGTTAATTAACTTGTGAGGCCTAGCGTTAATTACTCCCACTTCCCTAGCAGGTTATTGGGGCATCCCGGGTTGCTGTATAGCGTTAATCCCTATCGGCCTATTGTGCCGCTATAATCACCATATGGAGGCATCTCAGGATAATGTGCTTGAGGTTCCTTCGGGACAAGCCCGGCTGTGTGTAGCTTGTGGGGTGTCCCCTATTAGCGCTGACAATGCGCGGGTCTGTGTACCTTGTGCCGAGCAGGTGCTTGCGCTGCAATCTGGTCTTCCATCGGCTGGGCCTGCGCCTCTTATCATTTCACCTACTCCCCCAAGCTTAAACCTCACTCCCACTGAGTTGCATACAAGTGGGTAGTCTCAGCCTGATGTGTCTTCTAGACTGGCTAGTGTGGAGAAGTTAATTGCTAATACCTTGGCGCGTAAGGCCTCTGCAAAAAAGCGGCACTTAACGCCTGATGTCCCTCTTTTCCCTATGGAAGCTGATGAGTTTTTGGAACTGTCTGGCTATACCCCTTTGGAGGAAGGGGAGCTATTCTCTGACTCAGGGTCATCTGATGTTGCACTTATTGTCTGTCCCAAAATTGCCGCCGCCGCACGCGCTTCCACTGTGTTTCGTGCTTGGCGGCGGCGGCGGCGTTACCTCAGGCACTGGTGCGCCGTCATTGGCTGCTTGTCACGTGTATGGCTTTGCGCTCTTGGGGGGGCGGGGCCCACTTTTGGCGCGTTCCGCGTCACTGTCCCTGCGGCCCGCCCCTCGAGGCCTCTGCAAAAAAGCGGCACTTAACGCCTGATGTCCCTCTTTTCCCTATGGAAGCTGATGAGTTTTTGGAACTGTCTGGCTATACCCCTTTGGAGGAAGGGGAGCTATTCTCTGACTCAGGGTCATCTGATGTTGCACTTATTGTCTGTCCCAAAATTGCCGCCGCCGCACGCGCTTCCACTGTGTTTCTCTTTTCCCTATGGAAGCTGATGAGTTTTTGGAACTGTCTGGCTATACCCCTTTGGAGGAAGGGGAGCTATTCTCTGACTCAGGGTCATCTGATGTGAGGCCCGGGGGTCATGACGATTCTGGCTCTGACCCCTGGGCCCCAGATGATACTGATAGACTGTTGGCTCAGATTTTTGAGGCTCTGTCTATTTCTCCCCCTGTTGCGGCCCCCAGGCAACAGGGGGAACTGTTTCATACTGCTAAGTCACGCTTGGAATTTCCTGAGCAAGCCCATTTTAATAACCTTGTGCTCAAGGAATGGGAGCGCCCCAGCAGGCTTCCCGGTGTACCTAAGAGTTGGGATAGGAAGAATCCCTTTCCTGCTGATGTGGCGAAGTGTTGGTCATCCCCCCCATGAAGTGGATGCCCCGGTCCTAGGGTTATCTAAGACCTCTGTCATGCACTCCCCTGACTCTACTACCCTGCTGGATGCTGAGGACCGGTGCATTGATCAGCTGGCATCCCATGCCTGGCGTGTGTGGGGATGGCGCTGCGCCCGGTCTGTGCCTCTGCCATTACGGCTGTGGCTATTAGAACCCTGCTCAGAAGTAACCTTGATAGTGCCCCTGATGATGTGTCTAGGGAGGAGTTTAATGCACTCTCTAGTTGTGATGTTTTTGTAACCTATGTCCTCTCTGCCTTGGATGTGTGGCAGAACTTCTGCCCTTGTGGATATACGCCGCTCGTTTTGGCTGCACCAGTGGGCTGCTGACAACGCTGCCAAGAAAGCCCTCACTGGTTTTCCCTTCAAAGGACTACGCCTGTTTGGGGACCGCCTGGACCTTTTTGCTAAGGGAGGCAGGTTACCCCGGTGCAGGCTGCAGTCTCGGCCATTTCGGGGTCAGGGCTCCTTTTCCTCCCCCTACCGTGGTGCTAGACAGGGGAGGGGGGTTTCCTTTACTGGGGCCCGAGGAGACTTCTGGGGTAGGGGCAGAGGACGTGGACGTCCTGGCTCCTCCTGGGGCTCCAAGCTTTAGTCCTCTCCCAAGCCCCTCAGGCATGACGGGGCGCCCTCACCCATCCGGGTGGGAGGGGACGGCTTCAGCACTTTGCTTACGTCTGGAGGCTTCATGTCTCAGACCGCTGGATTAAGGAGGTAGTGTCCTCCGGTTACAAGATAGAGTTTGCTGTTTGCCCCCCCCCCCCCCCCCAAGGTTCATCAGATCCCGGATTCCTCAGGACCCTCTGTCAGCTCAAGATCTAGTGCAGGCGGTGCAAAGCCTTCTGGGGCTGGGGGTCATCTGCAAGGTCCCTTTAAGAGAAAAGGGCAAGGGCTTCTATTCCAACCTCTTCACAGTGCCCAAAAAAGATGGGTCAGTCAGGCCCATCCTGGACTTGAAGATCCTCAACTAATTTGTCAGGTGCAGGCGCTTTCGCATGGAAACTCTGCGCTCTGCCATCAGTTCCCTGCGCCCAGGGGATTTCATGACGTCTGTGGACATCAAAGATGCTTGCCTATTCCTTACATATTCCTGTGTTTCCAGGTCATCAAAGGTTCCTCAGGTTCGCACTGGAGGATCAACACTATTAATTTGTGGCATTGCCTTTTGGTCTCACTTCAGCTCCCAGGGTGTTCACCAAGGTGCTGGCAGGAGTGATGTCTCTGCTCAGGTTTCAGGGCATCCGCGTGCTGCCCTACCTGGACGACATTCTCATCACTTCCCAGTCTCTACATCAGGCAGAGTTGGATACTCAGCTGGTGGTGTCCACCCTGGAGTCATTTGGCTGGGTGATCAACCACCCCAAGTCTTCTCTGTCTCCCTCCTTGGTGACTTCATTCCTGGGAATGAATCTGGATACAGTTCAGGCAAGGATTTTTCTTCCTCAGCAGAAGGTGGACAGTATGATTGTGCAGGTCCAGTTCCTGCTATCTTGTCATCATCCCTCCATCAGGCAGGGAATGCAGCTGGTGGGCCTGATGGTGGCGTGCTTCGAGGCGGTCCCTTATGCTCAGTTCCACTTGAGGCCTCTGCAACTCCACCTCTTGTCAGTATGGGACAAGGACCCTGCGTCCCTGGACCGGGTCTTTGCGTTTCCCCCCTGGTCAGGCGGTCCCTCTCGTGGTGGCTGGACTCCAGGAACCTGTTGGGGGGCAGATACTTTCTGACCCCCTCCTGGGAGACGGTCACCACGGGTGCCAGTCTGTCAGGTTGGGGGGATTTCTGGAAGTCCCTGCAGTTCCAAGGGAGGTGGGGCCCTCAGGAGGCCCACACACCTATCAACGTCTTGGAGCTACGGGCGATCAGGTTGGTTCTGGTTCAGTTGACTCATCACCTTCGGGTCTGCCTGTTCAGGTGCGCTCGGACAACCAGACGGCAGTTGCCTACATCAATCATCAGGGAGGAACCCGGAGCAGGAGGGCCCTCCAGGAAGTATCTCTGATCCTGACCTGGGTGGAGGCCAATGTTCCCTGCATATCAGCGGTGTACATCCCGGGGGTTGAATATCTGCTGGCAGACTCTCTGAGCAGGGGGACCTCTCGCTAGGAAGAATGGTCCCTCTGCAACATGGTGTTTCAATCTCTGTGTCACCGTTGGGGCCAACCAGATGTGGATCTGTTTGCGTCCCGTCACAATCACAAGCTCCTGGCCTTTGTCTCCCTGTCCCAGGATCCTCTGGCCTTGGCCATGGATGCCCTAGCAATGTCATGGCAGGACTTTCAGCTCCTGTATGTCTTTCCTCCATTCCCCCTGCTGGACAGGGTTCTGCGCAAGATTGCTCTGGAGGGGGTGCCAGCAATTCTGGTGGCCCCCAGGTGGCCAAGAAGAGTGTGGTTCGCAGACGTGGTGCAGCTGGCAGTAGATCAGTACGTTCTGACCAGGGTGCCAGACCTGCTCACTCAGGGTCACTTACGCCATCCCAATTTACAAACTCTGGCTGTGACGGCCTGGCTGCTGAAACCTCCATCTCGGTTGTTGATACCATGATAAAGGCTAGGAAGAAGTCTTCTTCTTACATTTATTACAGGGTTTGGCGTGCCTACATTGACTGGTGTGAGTCTAAGTCTCTTCCCTGTCGTGTGTTCTCTATTCCCAGGATCCTGGAGTTCCTGCAGCATGGGTTGGAGATGGGGCTCCAACTCAGTACTCTGAAGGGTCAGGTTTCTGCTCTGGCTGTTTTCTTCCAGAAGTCCTTTGCTCAGCATTCTCTGATCAGGACTTTTTTCCAGGGGGTTACTCATGTGCGTCCCCCGCGTAAGCCTATGTTGCCTGTTTGGGATTTGAACTTGGTTTTGTCAGCCTTGCAGGGTGCTCCCTTTGAACCTGTGCAGGATGCTGCTCTGGCCATTCTTACTCTCAAAGTTGACTTTTTGGTGGCTATCACCTCCATCTCCTTTCCATTCAGCCCCCTTACTATGAGAGACACCAGGACAAGGTGGTGTTCCGCTTCAAGCTAGACTTTCTGCCTAAGGTTGTGTCTGCCTTTCATTTGATTCAGGACATTGTTCTTCCGTCATTATGCCCTAATCCTAGTAATGCTAAGGAGAGGGTCTTGCATTCTTTGGATGTGGTTAGGTGTCTGAAGTACTGGTGGCTACTACACCTTTCAGAAAACTGGTGCACTTTTTGTGGTCCCTTCTGGTCCTAGGAAGGGTTTGGCTCCTGCCAAGTCTGCTATCAGCAAATGGATCCGTCAGGCTGTGATTCAGGCCTACTCTGCTAAGGGGAAGAATCCCCCCTTCCGCCTTACTGCTCATTCTACTCGTGCTATTGGTGCCTCTTGGGCTTTTCAGCAGCAGGCTTCTGTTGAACAAGTTTGCAAGGCCGCTACTTGGTCTTCTGTTCATACCTTTTCAAAGGTATACAAGGTTGATGTTGGGGCCTCAGCTGATGCTGCTTTTGGCCGTAAGGTTCTGCAGGCGGCAGTGGTATGACCTGTCTGTTGTTACCTTTGGGGATCCCACCCTACTTTATGGACACTTTATGGACACTGCTATTGGATGTCCCAACTGTAAGTATTAGATTTGGAGCAGGACGTACTGTATACTAAGAATAATACAATTCTGTGATGACTCACCTGTAGAATTGGTATTATGAGTATACAGTACGTCCTGCTCCACCCCACCCTTGGTTTGGCATTATCTTGGATCCCCTGTGTGGTGATTGTTATCATTGTTATAGTTACCAGTTTGGGGTTGTTTTCATTCTCCCGGCTTCTCGTTAACTGCTTTTCGCGCTGGGGATTGTGGGAGGTCCCTGGGTATTTGAGGGGCCGGGAGGAGGCTATTTTCGATGTCTCTGCAGTCCAGCGCCATCTGGCGGAGTAATACCCAAGTGTAATGAATCTGTCTGGAGCAGGACGTACTGTATACTCATAATACCAATTCTACCGGTGAGTAATCACAGAATTGTATTTTCTCAACACATATCCACCAGCACCAGAGCGAAAACATATGGAATGACATTGTTTTAACACTGTAACACTGACACTGCAATGGCCGACCTGCACATACAATTCTGCATAAAAAAAACAATCAATCAATAAAAGTGGGCAGGGAGGTCACGCAATGATTTGATCCTAAAATTGAGATAAATAATTAATTAAAACTATACACAAGCAAAAAAACACCATTGAAATGTATGGGATAAAGCTGCTGAGTTACAGGTACTACATGGCGCTGCTGAACATACAGCACTGGCGCTTTATACTGCACCGCCGCTAGTGATACATGCGACGCTATTAGAAGCGCTCACCAGATTGACTTTCATATATATGGTTTTCACATAGTGCATCTGGCGTTCACCTGACGCTACGTGGCATTAGCGTTTTTTAAATGACCCCCTAATCTGTCGCTGGTTTTCTTGAAACCGGACTTTCAGAATCATTTACTGAAAAGCCGAACACTTAAAAAACAATTCCCCGGCATCTAAAATAAATATATTTTACGTTATAGTCACTCATTATTCTTCCCCCCACTGGGCTGCAACTCCGTTCAGAACTCTAGGATATGGGTGCCGCCATCTTGCCTCAGAAGCATCACAAACTGAGGAGAGGAGAAAGGCAGGGAGTGCAGGGGGCGGGGTTATAGCTGTGCTTCACACATACAGAGCAGAGCTGGGGTCAGGAAAAGGACAGCAATCCAAGAATACAGAGCAGCACAGTCAGCACAGTACTGTTTGTAGGCAGCCTGAAACTCTATGCGCCACCATCTTGGATGTTTAAAGGCTCAGAAAATGCAGTAGATGCAGGTAAGCTGATTTTTAACATGGGAAATCTGTATGTACGGGGGGGGGGTGGGGGGGACATATAAGACAGGCTCTGATTCAGGGTAAAGGTCCGGTTTAATGATTAGAGGCAGCTGTAGTGTTTTCAGAAAGCCTGTAGTTTTGGTGCTGTCCCACCTATTTAATGGTATTGGTCATGCCTGGTGTGAAGGGGGTTCCTAAATGTTTGGCACCACTATTTTACAGCTATTTATAATTTGAAACAAACATCTGCACATTATTGACATTAGTGGTATGTATGTTATTCAGCACTATGCTATCGATGTAGCTAACCTTTAGAATGGTGCCATGTATTTATCTACTGTTACTGATGCCCTGCGCCATGGTATACGTGCTGCCTGTAGTTGTTTTGTCTTCAGACAGAGGATGGGAAATCCTGATCTAGCAGCTGGTGAAGATGCTGGGGGAGAGCCTGTGACACTGCACATTCTGCCACCCGGCTCCTCTGCTGCTCAGCAGGTCACACACACACACTCGCAGGATGCTTCACGTAAAGGTCCAGTTTCTGGATGACTCTCACAAGACCTTTGTGGTGGATGTAAGTATGCCTATACATTGTCACCGTTATCTTCTGTCGTACGTTTGATTACAAAGGGGTCGATTCAGAGCCAGGTGAGAATTCTCACTCCTTTTTTAGGAGAGAAAAGCTATTGACTTTCATTGTCTACCGGGTGTAAATTATCACCTGGCTCTGAATCAGCCTCGAGGTAGCCAACAAAAGTGAATGGCAGTTTTCTCTCTTAAAAAGTGAGAATTATCACCTGGCTATGAATAGACCCCAAAGTGTGTGTAGGGTAACACGCTATTTTTTGTGTATTTGTATATTTTCTAGTATTGTCCTTTTGAAAATCTATCTTTCTATTCTTATTTCTCTCTTTTGTGTCCCATTGCGGCTGCTTTATAAGTCAGTTCCCGGCCACTATTTATCTGACTATTATGTGTATGAGTCACCTTTGGGGATACAAAACACATTTTATGCATGTTTTATATAGTTTCATGCATTAGAGTTTTATGTAATGAGATTCCAAATCATTCAGATTATTCTCTAGCAACAAACTCGATATTCTTTGTACAGTCTCATTTTGTACTCACAATATTATTTGAGCTCAAAAGTAACTGCTGATAAATCAAAATGCCGAATGTTATTTGTCTTAAGAAAAAAACTTGAGAGAAATAAGAAAGAGATAAATGGCTGTAAGTAAATGGAATTAGAAGGGTGAAATAAATAGATGAAAGAGTGATTTATAGACAAAAGTGAAATGGACATGAAAGGGGTAGAAGGGAGGTGAGCGACTAATCGACAGCAATAGACAGATATGAGAGGGGTTACCTGGCATTTTTATGGGGGCCCTGACAAACTGCGTTTCATAATAAAGAAAAGTTTCAATCCTGCATACAGTAATATGTTGCCATAATATTTTGTACCGTATTGTTAGGTGAGTTGGTTCTTTTTTGGCAGGAATTGTTTCTATATGTGTACCATATCTGTTGTAGCTAAACATGTTTTATTCTGCCCTTCATTCCTTTCTACAATTCCAGTAAATATAGGGCATCTGCTCTCTGTACGAGAGATTCAGATATACCGTATTGGGAGCAAGTGTAGCTTTGTACTCCACACTCATAGATCTACACTATACATGGAAGCTTTGTAGCCAATGCTAGTGGTCGAGTGTATGTTATTGTAGCTAATGGGTCCATTAAGGCTTAGGCACGGTAGCGATTCTTCCAGAGGATGAGCAGATCTGGCTTCTCACTTGCAGGCATTTCTTCAATTTGTTGGGGAGTTTTACCCAGCATGAAAGAGGCTCACAGAAGATAAAAGGTAAAGTAGCCGAGAGGCACAGCAGTGACGGGAGCTGGATTTCTGCACACAGGAATCTATTGTCGTGTCTTAGGCACAAACTCACTATGCAGCTATTAAGGCATGGAAAGCGCTTGATTAATACAGATTGGTTCACAAGACGTAGAAAAGATGTGCATTTATTATTAATATTATTAAAGTTTATTTGTAAAGCGCCATCATCTTCTATGACGCTGTACAATGTGAAATTACAAATAGGATAAAGCAACTAACTTACAATACATGATAGAAAAGCACAAATACATAGTCATACTGAAATATACTAGGAGAAATGGCCCTGCATTTTCTGTCAATATAGTTGGCGATAGATATAAGAACTGACCAATCATGAAGACATCTGTGGTCAGTGTTTCAAAACATAAACTTGTGATTTTTTTATCCCAAAAGAAAAAGGAGGAGCTATAAGCTCCTGAAAAATGTATTGGGATGTTCTCCATTTTCCATAGGAAATATCACTGGCTTGATCTGTGTAGGGTGATCACTGAGATTAGATGGATTTCTATCTAGACATTAGAAGAATAGCTCTAACATGTGCTATAATGAGTCAATTCATCAATGCTCAGCAGCATCAAACATCTCAGTTGAGTCAGACATGGGACCTTGATCCTACCTCTCACAGTATGTCCATCAGCACTACAGGCCTTCCGGTAAAAGAAAAAAAGTCAAGACCAAAAGAAATAGGAGAAGGAGCCATTGTCTGCTCCAATGAGAGGACAGAAATGGCTCAGTTAAAACGCACTAAAGTTGGGATCCTAACTTTTGTTTATTGCACTGTCCTGGCACCTTACAATGATGTATGAAGTCATCAGCGCTATACTCTATCACTGTAAGGGTTAACACATTTTTTTGTTGGCATTGTCTTGAATTTCTAAAGATATCCCGAGAAGTAATAGCATGAGATGTTCCACAGTTAAGTGTTATAATTGTTTTAATTATATAAGGCTTCTTAGACAGGAACTAGCAGGATCGTGCCACAGAACCAGCTATTAACATGTCACCATGCAGGCAGCTCATACCGCAGCATAGTAATTTCATGCAACAGCTCTTCTCTAGGAGCCAGTTTATGTTCTTTCTGCCGATAAACAGCTCATCTGATCACTGAGATTTATCTCGCCTTTCCCAAGAAATAATAGGACTATGCTATTTTTGATTGATTGATTGATTGATAAATCCATATAACTCTTTGGTGACTTTTCAGAAGGTGTGAGTCTTTTTGACATTATTAATCCCAAATATCCCTAAATTGGGCAGAAACATTAGGAGTGACAGACTCTGGGGGTACACATGGCGTCATCAACTTTTGCCTCCATTGAGGAGGACTTAACTCCATGCAGATGTTATGGAATAGCAGGCAGATTCTATGCTGCATAACTGCATGACAGTGGCCATCTTGCCACATATATGAGTACAGCTTATATCGGCTCACACATCAGTGCAATCCTCCTTTATTTCTAGTTTAGAAGGTGAAGGATGTGCGGTAAATCCAGATTCCACAGTAAACAGTGATAAAAATACATTATTCCAAGTATGTCTCACACCCCGGAAATATTCATTACACGTGGGTTATGGTCCAGTAGAGGGCGAACTTCTGCAGAGATTACTAGAAAAAGAAGCCCCTCCCGGTCCATAAATACCTGGGACCTCCCACACATTCCCCAGTTTAGTCTCTGCAGAAGGCGAAGCAAGTCAAGAAGATCGCTGTCTCTTTCCTTTGCAGGTAAGCCGGGTCTACACCCGGGCATTGCTTATTCCTATTGCCGCCCGGACTCCTCTGTTAATTCCCCTTGCCTCCCAGCCTTGGCTGCAGGGTCCGGGTGAGAGTAGGGTACACCTCTAGAGGTGTCCTGTTACCAGGAGCCATGCTCCACTGCAAATCCCCCACCAAAGGGTAGGCGGTCGTCAGGTTGGTGATCCTGGCATGGGATGCCCTGTCCGTCTAAAAGCCTTCGCTACATATTTAAGTGTAGCTATCGGCCTTCCCCCCATTACTCCCTTTCCCGGATAGTAGGGGGGCTTCTCTCTCTCAGCTCCCTTCATAAGACTATTTCATTTATTCAGGCTGGCCTTGCCAGCGTAGTTGTGTGAGTGCCGTGTGTTTTTTAATTTGCTTTTTTCACCGCCGCCGTGGCCAGCTCCGCAGCTTGCTGGGGCGCCCGGCACACCCCGATGCTGCCCGCCCCCTCCTAATGGCGCGCTCTTTCTCCTGCCTCCCGTTGGCCGGGAGTGCTCTCTTCCTGGCTCGGGAGGGGGCGGGGCCAGGCGATCCGCGCTGGCCCGCCCTTCTTTACACTCCCTGGAGCCACCATTACTGCTGTCTCCCGGGGCCTCGGCAATCGTGAGTGCCCTTGGGCCCCCTTGCTTCCTTATCTCTTATGCATTCATGTTTGACATAATACAATTGTAGTCAGGTGTGTTTTTTTGTCGGCATAGACATGTATTGGATATATATATTTATATATATATCTGTTATTACCCGGTCAATAGTGTATATCATGTTATACATGCTTTTACTCTATGCATATGTTAAATGCATGAATCTGTGTGCCTGTCAATATATAAAAGGGGTACCCTTATTATGTCTTTCAGGTGGGACTATTGACTATATCACCGGCCTGTGATTATGCTGATTTGAAACCATTTGACTGGTCTGATTGTTCCCCGCTCGAGGAAGGGGAACTTTTCCCAGACTCTGACTCATCTGAGGATCGGCAGTACCCTGGCGCTGATGCCGGTCCAGAGCGGGGGGATACTGTCGACACCCATAGGCTCCTTACTCAAATTTTTGAGGTACTTGCCATTTCACCTCCTGTGGAGGCCCCTCCGCAAGGGGGGGAATTTTTTGGGACCGCCAAACCCCGTTAAGGAATGGGAAAAGCCTAGCCGGCTCCCCGGTATTCCTCACGGGTGGGAAAGGAAGTATCCCTTTTCTGTTGATGTGGTTAAACGTTGGTCGACACCCCCAGAGGTCAACGCGCCCGTCCTGACCAATACTTCAGTCCTGCATACCCCGGATTCCACTACCTTGAAGGATAGTGAGGACTGGCGTCTCGATCAATTGGCTTCACATGCCTTTGCTTGTGTGGGTTCGGCCTTGCGTCCGGTTTGTGCTTCTGTGCTCACGGCCGTGGCTACTAGAGCTCTGATTAGGGGCCTTTTGGATGGTTCCCAATTGGATCCTTGCAGTGAGGAGTTTACAGCCTTGACTCATTATGAGATGTTTATTGCTTTTGTTTTGGATGATACTATCCGTATGTGTAGCAGGACCTCGGCATTGCAGGTTGCTATACGCTGGTCGGTCTGGTTGCGCCAGTGGGCGGCCGATAATGCTGCTAAGAAGGCGCTCACAGGACTTCCCTTCGTGGGTCTGCGCCTGTTTGGTGATCGTTTAGACTCTGTTGTCAAAGGGGGTAAGTTATCTCAACGCAAGAAGTAGCGCCGGCCCTTTCGGAGTTCGGGCTCCTTCAACCCCTCCTTTCGTGGCTCTCGGTCAGGCAGGGGAACGTATTTCTCTGCATTCCGAGGGGATGCCTGGGGCAGGGGCAGAGGACGGGCCCGACCCGGGACTTCCTGGGGTATTAAACCCAAATCTGTTGCCAAGCCCACTCAGCAATGAAGGGGCGCCCTCACCCTTATGATTATAAATCCTCCCACTTATGGACGCTAAGGGGCATCCCTTGTGACATTGTGCTTCCTTCATTGTGTCCTAAACCTAGCAATGACAAGGAGAGGGCTTTGCACTCTCTGGATGTCGTTAGATGTGTAAAGTACTATCTGGTGGCTACTTCACCATTCCGGAAGACGGACGCATTTTTTGTGGTGCCCTCTGGGCCCAAGAAGGGTTTGGCGCCCGTCAAGTCTACCATTAGTAAATGGATTCGTCAGGCCGTTATTAGGGCCTACTCTGCCAAGGGGAGGGATCCCCCTTTCCAGATCACTGCTCATTCTACTCGTGCTGCTGGGGCTTCCTGGACGTTTCAGCACCAGGCCTCTGTTGAACAGGTTTGTAAGGCTGCTACTTGGTCTTCTGCCAAGACAGGAAGGACAGGTAAGAATTACAGGCATTCTAGGGGGTGATGTGTGGGGGGCTCCAACATTCTGGATGCCCCCACCAACACCCGTTAGCGGACAAATGGGTGGTGTTCTACTTTAAATGTAAACAAATGTTGCTGATTTGGCTTGATATGATTAAAATTGCTTTATTATTGTAAATAATCTAGCTTTAACTATAGTAATCATCTGTACTAATACTAGGGGTTCCTCTTACATTTAGATAAAAAAAAAAACCTTTCAAGCATTAAAATACTACTTTAGAGAAGATTTATTAGTCCACATCACTGAAGGAAAGTAGGTTTAGGGACTACACAATATTTACTTAGCGAATTGCTCCCTGCAACACTATCCTTACCGAGTGAAAGTTTGCATGTTCCACCAGCGATGTCCATGTTTTTTTGGATTTACTTCTGCTTCATTTTGGCTTGGCGAATGTTGGCGAATACGTTTGCATTCGCTACCTTTTATTGGATAACCCCATAGGAATGTTATTAAGAGAGAGATTGTCACTTTAGTTTTTTTAGCATCTTTAATTTTTCGATCGCAAACATTAGAAAGTTACCCAGTATGTGAAAAACAACTAATAATAATGTTTTTACATGACTTTTATAATTTCAAATAACTTTTATTCTTAAGCTTTTCAAACAACCCAGACACTCCCAAGATACCCCACATATATTCTGACACCCCTCCAATGCCGTGCTATAAAAGTGTGTTTTCAGCAAGATTTCATGTTTTTTGAAGGGAATTCTGCCACAGCAGTTCCCTGGCATTCTCTGGCCAATACCTGTAACTTTCACCAGCTAATTGCAGTGCAAACACAGCATAATGCATGCCTAAAGTCTGTGTTCACTGCAGTAAGTTTTGCTTACTCACTGGTCTATCACCGTGCATCATGCGTCCAGCGAACATCATTTTATGTCAAGTAGTCAATGGTAGCGAACATCGTAAATCAACCCCCAATACCCAGGAATGGTGACTCGATCCTCTCTGCTTGAGCTTGTATACCTTAGTGTGGAACTGTGATGGAGCTTTGGAGGTTAAACTAGCACAGAGTTACCCCTCTTCCTCTTGGCTCCTCTCTTTAGTCAATTAGAGACCATCCTACACTACCCAAAAGCGCTCTCATCCAGCTTAGGGGGGTCATGAGAGCAGAGAAGCAGGCTAAGATTGGCATAGCTTTAAACCAGAATAACTCCCTAAAAGTCAATCTTCTGCACCTGGATAGCACTCCTACGCTATTCAGATTGCTGCCAAAAAATTCTCACAGTTTTAATTTAGGAGAAAAGCACATATATGTGATAATGGCGGCTCCTGGCTCCGCAGTGGCAACAAAACCGGAAGCCGCTAATGCCGGCAAAGCAGAAGCGCTGCTACGCTCCTAAGCGAACACTGCCCTCCCACTGCCTCTGTAAGCACTGGCCCATTGAGAGGGCACATGCTCCAGGCACATGTTCCCATGACCCCCTATGACCCCCTCAAACTAAGCAATAATGGGTCTTCAAGCTCTATCCCACTAGACACACTGGAACCCTGAAAAAAAAAGAGATGTGACTTAGTTCTTAGTCCTTTGTATTTGAGAGCTTTGTTCTCAAAGGGCCCCCTTTGGACTTGGGACTCGGATATGGCCTTAGGTCCTTATCTCACAAATCATGGTATGTTTATTATTTTTTCCTGTAAACTGGTACCTTTTTTGATAATTCAAGCTGTGAGGGGTAGTGGAGCCTCCCCCATCAACAGATTTCTACTTCTGGTGGTTTCAGGGAAATCTGTGGAGCACCTTTCTAAACAATAGGCTCTTTTGGTACCTCTATAACAGTGGTTCTCAACCCCTTTTCATGCAGAAAGTCATTGGCAAACAAGGACCTCATACTACAGTACAGTAGAGAGTGGATAATGCTCGTGTGGATTACATAACGAAGGACATTTATACTTGTTACTGTTGGCTTCCTCAGAGACCTTGCAAAAAATATATTTTTACCTATATATATATTTTTTTTTTTAAACATGAGCTACTCACGGTTTCCAGAGTGTATTCCAGCTTTTTCTAAACTGTACACAAAGGTTTTACATTGGTTGGTAATTTGCAATTGTATTGTAAATAATATGGCAAGAGGAAATACAGTCAAAAATGACTAGACTTCCTCTTAATTAGGCAGCAGGAGGCCAACCCCCACTGTGCATCAGTGCTTGTAAGCCCTGGGAATGTGGCCACTGATAATTAGCACTCCCAGGATTTTCTATGTCATGCTGTTGGTAGTCGATCAGCTTGATAGGCTGCTCTGACAGGTTGCTTGTGGTCACATGGGAGGTGAAACACAGAATACATACGTTTCAGCTGCCCTGTTCTCCCAGCTTACAAGTGCCATGTAGAGTGGGACATCCTAATTATGGATGCCCCCCTGCTGCCACTATTTAACACATTAATTTAAATTGAATCAGGGTACAATTTATAGTTTTTTTTGCGGACAAATAGGGTAATTTAAGAAATGAAATCAACTTGGTTTATTTATTTATTGATTATTAATTATCTGCAAAATCATCACGCTAGTCATTGGTTAAAATTTGGTGATATATATATTATATATATATATATATTTCTTCTTAATTGAATTAGTAAATTCATATACAACTGAATAAAATATTTTGTATTAAATTGGACATTGTTTTAAGTATGAATCTTTAAATCGTTAAATTCATTTTATTGTATTATTGGCATTAAAGTGGACCAAATCAAAGGATTTGACTATCCTGGGTTTTGGTCCTTGCCCACTGGGCACCCCCGATTCGGGGGTGTCCCACTGTGTGAAACCCCCTAGGCAGCCCAAATGAACTGACCTCTCCCAGGTCCTACAGCACATGCGCGGCCTCTCGTCCAATCAGCGCGCTTGGATCCGCTCCCACCCCTTCGTCTAAGGCGAGCGGACCCGAGCGTGCTGGATTCCCTCCTCTGGGGCATCCAGAAGCGGCATGCCCCACTGTGTGACCCACCTAGAAACTCACCTTCTTTCGCAGTTTAACGGCACATGCGCGAACAGCGCCCATGTCTCCGCTACCCTCTAACAGGGAGCATGCCCACGCCAGCCATTCACAAATGCCTGGCGCAGGCACGCGCCCCTGCTAAAGGGATAGCGGAGATGTGGGCACTGCTCACGCATGTGCAGTTAAACTGAGAAAGAAGTTGAGTTGCTGGGCAAGCTGGGGAGTTCACACAGTGGGGCATGCCGCTTCTGGATGCCCCAGAGGAGGGAATCGAGCAGCCCTGTAATCTTATAGACAGACCGTGGGTTGTGGTCCACTTTAAAGACTTGGTGTGGTTAATTGCAAGTATTTCAACACTGTGTAAGTATTCAGAAGGGGTGCAGACAGCGTCAGTAGCATGAAACAGTTACAACATTTTTTTTTTCTAATTTTTCACAGCAAAAAGCTCTTGGAAAAGAATTGTTTAACATGAGCTGCAGCCATTTAAATCTGACTGAGAAAGAATACTTTGGCCTGGAATTTAAGAACAACACAGGATACCATGTAAGTAAATGGCTGCAAAGATGTAACTCAATGTGGCTGGGTCCTAGTGTGGACAGTAAATGGGGCCCTGACATGGCTCATACAGTAACCTTTCTCATGTTGTTTTACCTGTATTGGATATAATTCAACTGCTAAAGCCTGAAACAACAGATACAAATGTGCTTCCTCTCTATACATGACGACAGGTAAGACAAAGCTACTAAATAAAGTGGAGGAGCAACAACATTGGGTCTTGCTAACCTAATGAGCCCAAATGCCTGTCACCCTGCACGGTGTTGGGCTGTAAGCACAACAACAACCTGTGGACCTTGGGCTCTCATACCACCCTCATGTCTGTTAAGGACAGTTTGAGCAGACACATGGATTAGTGGCCTGCTGGAGGTCATTTTGGCACTGCTACTCTTGTTCCTACTTGAACAGAGGATGAGGTAGAGGTTCTGCTGCTCAGTTGTTGCTCTCCTACGGCCCCTTCATGTCTCTTGGTGTTCCATGCTCTGGACAATGTGCTGACAGAAACCTCGTTGTCACAGCTCACATTGATGTGCCATCCTGGGTGGGCAGCTTCTGTGGCTTGTAGACACCACCTCATGCTATCTCTAGGGGTGAGAGCAATGACAAAATGCAAAAGGAACCAAAACAACACCCGAAAAGGATGAGAACAGAAATGGTCCTATAAAGGGGTTGTCGCTTGTCTCTTGCCAAACATTTCTACTTGTTCCCTGCTGCACATAAGCACATGAAACTGATTCACAATCATTGTTGCTTCATACCTAAACAGGATGAAGTGTGATAAACTTGAAGTTTCATTGTGTGGTTTAAGTGTTCTCTTTATTTTATTTTTTTTGAGCAGTGTATTTGATATACAGGTAGTTTAGTATTTGTTGGGGGTGGGGGAGGGATGTCATCATAATATGCCTCAGACCCTACTGGTGGCATATCATATGTATTTGTTTATTCAAATAAATTCTACATGATGCTAACACCTCCATCTAGTGGTTGAATGCAGTTATAACATTCATATTCCATGCAGAGGACGCCTCTCGAACCACATTACTGTGTATTTTTTACAAGGAAAGTATGTTTGGTGGTCTCCCATCAAACCTGCTTAGATGGGTCTTTTCTCTGCAATCTTAGTGGTATACTAAATGGTTGCACCTCCTGAATGAATGAATAACCGTGTGCTCTCCCAAAGATAACAATTCAAAACGTGGCGGAAGGTGAAACCAATTGACCTGCCCGTAAAACATGGAAGCACCACACAAATAATGAAAGTAATCAATTTTATTGTGCAAAATGCCATGATTAAAAACCCCATAAAAAGACACAGAGCCAATTAAAAAGAAGAGCGCCCCCTACCCCCCAAAAACAATATCCATATATCAGTGGAGAATTAATGGACAAAATTAAATCCCAATAGAAAGTGGGGTAGCAGGTATGCGACCGCGAGCACTCGGCTCCCTTCCGCTAGGTGCCTAGCCGATAGTGCAGAGCGCGCTGATTGGATGAGAGCCTGCTCATGCATCAAAGGCTCGGGGAAAGGTTAGTTTTACTGGTCGACCTGGGGGGGGGGTTCACGCAGCGAAGCATCCCAATTTAGGAAGACCAAAACCCAGGATAGTCAAAATTCTGGGTTTGGTCTACTTTAAGGTTACACCTATACCCTGGTCACACAGAGAATGATCAATCCAGGTGCAAAAAATTGTCTGAGATGTTAGCGATTATACTTGTTTTCAGAAACCGTTCTCTCTTCATTGCAGGTTTGGCTGGCACTTCTTAAACCTATAACTAAACAAGTGAGAAGTAAGTGGAAATAAGACTACAATAATGTGTAAATGTTTAATACAACCATATAGAAAATGGGTGAGTGCACCTGTGTGTAAGCTAAGGATACGTCATGGTACATTCTGGGCTGGATTAAGTTTGGTGGCCCCTGGGCACAAAATCTGGTGGAGACCCCAGATACAGTATTCTAAACGAATAGTCCAGCCAAGTGACTTATTGGTGGTTGTCTGGCAACCGCCCACTTATTGGAACATCAGATCGAGTCCCTTGTGCCACCCTTGTGCGAGTGCGTGCTGCTCGGGAACTCCTGCTTTGCTATTCTGGGTTGGGGTGGGGTCTGTAGTTGCCCAGTTGGTCCAACAGAAAACAGTTTCCTGCATTGAGCTGGACCAGCTGCATGACAAATGACTGAAAAGCCTCCTGGACCAGACCATAACCCAAAGGTTGGTGAAGGCCCCCTTTGCAGAGCAAGTGGTGGAGGCCCCGGGGTGCCTGCCCTTTGCATCCCTCATAATCCGCCCTGGGTATATTTAACAAATCATTTGTATGTATACCTTTTGTGATTCATCTATCTTCTTTTTAAGATCCAAAGGAAACCATTTTCAAATTCATGGTGAAATTCTTTCCAGTGGACCCAGGTCAGCTACGTGGTGAATTGACTAGGTAATGCATTTCATTTTAGGCTTACTTTGCTTAATAAATGGCGCTTACCAAACTAGTGCCAACGGTCTGGAAAGCCGGTAAAGACTATCCCACTAAACACTGCAATGGAGACAGTTCTACTGGTGACTACAATGCAGCTAGGTACCTATGTGTCAGTTTGTAACTGCTAGAGATAGGAAAGATTAGAGCCCTCCTGCAGTCAGAATATACTTTATCTGGGGGCAGGGGCGTACATACCATAGAAGCAACTGCTACCAGGCCTTTGAGAGAAGGAATCCCATGCAAGCGGTCTCCCCCACCCACCTTGCAGTATCTGTGGCAAAAACGCCAGGGATGCCAGGGACCTGAGCTGTAGGTTCTGCAGGGTGCTACTAGGGTGGAAAGCTGCTTGTTTACCCCCAGCACTTAAAGAAACAACATTCTGCTGTTGTTCTAAAGTTCTAGCCCTGGTGTTCCCTGCAGACAGCGCACCAACACTGCATACTGGGTTATGCCCGGTGAAGAACCGGACCTCACTGAACTCCACTGTCAACGACACCAGAGCCACATTGTGCCAACACTGCCTAGAACTTCAATGAGACCACAGACCTGATTTGAGGTGCTCATGTGTGTGAGAGCCCCCAAGATCATCCGAAATCTGCCACGCCACCTTCACAGGTTCTCCATCAATCAGCATTGATTGCTGCGCACATGAATTCATAACAGACAATGCTGAATGAATTGAATGTTGGACTCCTGCCCCTGACCAATGCCTCTGGTTGTGGACACAATGCCTGAGGAGTGTGCGCTCATTACATGCAGTGGTGCTGGGGAGGCCTGCATATGCACTATGAGATAAAATTATGGGCAATCCCAGGAGTTTCTGACTTTGGGATGCCTTTGAGAAGGGCCTTGGCCAGTCCTCGGGTGTCAGAGGTTTTGATCCACATTCATGCGGGTGGGGGGTGTCTTTTTTTGAGAGGGGGCGCTATGAGCCACTATGGGGCCCTGTGTAACTGTATGCCCCTGGCCATGGGAGCTTAGAAACAGATCAGGAACATGCATATACTATAAGGCCTGAGCATAAAATAATACAGTCATTGTTCCACCACAATACACCAGGTAACAGTACAATTACTAGCGCTAAATTAAGGTTTAGATGTAGAGTCAGCGTTCCATCTTAGTGTGAGTCAAGGAAGTTCAGTTAGTAAAGAATACAGTTAGAGAACAACAAGATAATACTGTGATAGGTTGAGAGGGGTTTCGGGGGGGAAACCAATGGCAGCAATTATGAGATTGGAAGTTATTTAAAGCAGAAAATCTTTGTCTTTCCTTGTGGAAGGTCTTGGAATAATGAACAACACAGCGTTTGATAGTCAATACTGAACCTGGAAGATCAGGAGGCAACAGCTAGAGAAGCTCAAGGGGTTGGAAGAATATGTTCCGGTGGACTGCGGACTAAGTGGACTAAGCCCTGCTTTGACCAGAGTTTTGGATTGTGATTATACCAGTGACCCAGACAACCTGTCCATGCTTGTATTCTGCTTCCTAGAGGACAATAAAGGATTAAATAGCATTTATAAAACTACCGATGATTGGCGTTACCAGTTGGGAGTACTGAGATCCTGGCACCTGCACTAACCCAGCTGGGCTTGGGGCAGAGAGTGCTATTCAATCAGAATTAGAATCACATTAACCCACTATGGACTCGATTGGTTTTGCCTGTAATATATTAATATCAAAAGCTTTTAAAACACAGCCTCTCCAAAACTAAAATAATTTAATAATTCGGATAACCCACCACGTCTCACCAGATCTTACCAGATTTTGTGAGTGTGCACTTTGGGCCTGATTTATGGCGTTCAGGGTTTTTTGCTAATGCGCCCTGCCTTCAGTACACCATGTGCACTGCAACTGGGGAATATAGCGGGGGGGGGGGGGGGGGGCTGCTAATTCTAGCAAGCAGCAGCTATAATTGTAGAGGTGAAAGTTGGAAATGCTGACTATTTGCTGGGATTTGCTGTCTGCCTGGATGAGTGGTATTTTCTAATGCTAAATACAGCTAATACGGCCGTAGTCGGGCTAATATGGCACACTTTGGTAAATGCAGTAAACACTGCAAAAAGCCCCCCAAAAAAATGTCATGGCGAATTGGTGAGTAAATAAGACTCTTTTGCCCCCATGATACAATAATTGTGCCTGCAAGCCGTCCATCACAAGGTATATATTGAAAGCCCAATAATGGACTAGGGCCAGAAAACAGCCCGCGATTTTAACTGCCTGGCCAAACCGTAAGCAGCCCATAAATGAATAGCAATGCAAAGGGCATGAACAGGGATGGTACTGAAGCTTTATTATTGTGAAGCCAAATTATGTGGTAGAGATGACTATGGCCCCAAACAGTCCTGACTGTGAGGTTGTAGCACTGGGGGGGCAGACCATGGGCTGGGGAGGATACAGTGGGACTAAGTACAGGGCTTCTGGGAGCAAGATTTGGGTATGGATGTAATAAACGATAGCCTGACTGCCCCCAAAGCTGTGCTGAAATTTCCTGGATCTCCCTAGGACCAGATAGTCTTTGGTCCAGCCAATCAAGAGGTTGAACAATAAGGATTCCATTCCCCCTAACGTCTTAAGGAGGTGGATCAATGAACTGCAGACATTGGCCTGTGATTCTTTTTTTTTAGTTTATTTAGTTTTTCTGATTTTGCTGACAGGGATAGGGCCATATTTTCTGTTCACCTCCCAGCAATCATTTCTCCTAGCCAGCATTCAGTCCATCCATCCATCTGGGGACTCCCCCTCCCAAACAATGGCTATAGAAATTGCCATTGAGCATATAATGTGGCTAAATGCCTGATTGCCATAGACAATTTATCTGGCATGAGATGTTCTTCAATAAGCAGTAGGATGTCTGCATCACCTACACTCTTGCCTAAATGAAACCTTACTGTTGGTTAATGCACATAAGCCTGTCCATCATTGTGAGCACTGTTATTATGTGTTTATAACAAACATGGACATCTCTGGAGGGTAGGCCCTTTTTAGAAATTGTCTTTAATGTTTTTCTATTTACCCGCAGCAAAGGGAATAGCAAATAAAGCCCTGAGATCTGAGAAATTCATAGGAGAATTATGCTTGTTCACAATTAAAAAAAAAAACAAATGATGCTGATTCGTACTTTACCCCCAACCTTACTGCTATGAGAGGCAAATTATCACACAGATTCTAGGTGTAAGCAGTAATGACAGCCAGTAAAAAAATAATTTGTTGAAAGAGGTTAATAATAAGAGCTAAGATAACTGCATTTGCAAGCTAAATATAGCTAAACAGCGCAATGATGTGAGCGTGGAATAGATCTATATTCTATGCCTGGTAATCATTGGTAGTTATTGCTAGGAGACATGGGGAGGTCTCTCTTTGGCCATTATAATGTGGAGTTGATTGGGAAATAGACTTGCAGAAAGAAATCTATTAAGGCTGCTATTGTTTGTTTCTCTCCACTTTAAAACACTAGTTGCGCAGCTGATGTGCTACCCCAGCTTGAAAACTTGCTGAGCCTCTTACCTGGGAAATAGCTTTAGGAACAGTTTGGCATTCAGAGGGACAACAAAATATATCTCCATCATTCTCTCACTAAGCTTATGCTGTATTGAATGTACTTATCACATTTACAGATACCTCTTTGCTTTGCAAGTGAAGAAAGACTTGGCGTCCGGCAAACTGCCTTGCAATGACAACAGTGGTGCCCTGATGACCTCCTATATACTTCAAGGCAAGTCACATTTAATCACAACTCGGGAATGAAAACATTGATTGGAAGGGACAGAGTATATCCTTGCAGACAGAAAATAAGACACTTGCATGAATGTTAGGGGCATGGCTGGCCATTTGGTGTGTGAGCTCTTAACAAACCACCTGTAAGGGACAACAGAAGACATCATTCAGACATGCTGAGACTCATCTCCCCTCTATCCCATTCCTTCTGTTTTCCCTCTATTCCACTTTGCCTTTGTCTCCCATCTTTACACCTTCCTTCTGTTCCCCTTTCTTTTCTACATTCCCTCTTCCTTTATTTTTCTCCACATTCCCTTTTTTCTCCTTTTCACACTCACTTTATCTGTCTTTTCCACATTACCTTCTTCCATCTCTTTTCCATATTTTCTCCTTTTTTCTCTCTTTTCATATACTTTTTCTTTCTTTTGTTTTCACACTACCTTACTCCTTTATCTCTTATTTATATACCCTGTTTCTTTCTTTCTCATTCATTTGCTTTTGTTCACATTCCTTCCATCTTTCTCTCTTTCCCACATCCCCCCTTCCCCCAACCTATGTGCTGGCTGCCTTTGTCTGGGCGGTAGACGGGCACCTTTATGGGCTGGGGAGCACTGACAAGGCCCTCCTGCACTTTCATTCACCAATGTAAAATGTAAGAAACCCTATGCGGGCAATATGATAGCTACTGTGGCCTTCTGCCTTTGCCTGGTTGGTAGTCTTGCAAATTTTTGGACTGGGGGAGCCCTGTCAGTGTCTTCTTGAAACATAACATTTGGACCTCTGCACTTACTTACTCTAGTTTAACACAAATAAAACCCTTTTATGTGGGCATTATGATGGCTGCTATGTGTGTCTGCCCTTGTCTGGGATTGAGGAGGCCTAATTTTTGGACTGGGGGTGCTCTGCCAGGGCCTTCCGCTATTTTGAATATCAGGGTGGGGGGTGAGCTAATGTTTGTACTAAGGGATCCCTGTCAGGGCCCTACATTTTTTCTTCAACAAATTTAAAATCTATAAAAACCTACATGGGCAGTTTGTTGGCTGCTATGGCCTTTTCCTTTTACCTGGGCATTAGACATGCACATTTTAATACTGAGGGAACCCTGCCAGGGCCCTCCACACTTTCATCCTTAGATATAAAATGTATGAAACCATTTGTGAGCAATCTGCTGGCTGGATAGAGGCCTAATTATTCTTAGTATACAGTACGTCCTGCTCCAAATCTAATACTTACAGTTGGGATATACTCCGCCAGATGGCGCTGGACTGCAGAGATATTGAAAATAGGCTCCTCCCGGACCCTCAAATACCCAGGGACCTCCCACAAATCCCCAGAATTTCTCTGCAGTCTGGCTGCGAAGGACGAGAAATTGGCTCTCTACACGCAGGTGAGCGGGGTTATTAACCTGCGGCCCTGTAGGACTATTCCCACCCGTTCCACTTGTAATATGCCTCCCAGCCTTGGCTGCGCTGGTTGGGTGAAGGTAGGCAGCACCGCCGTTGGTGCTTAGGAGCGCTGCTCCACCGCAATCCCCCACCAAAGGGTAGGCGGTTCAGGCTTATGGTGAGCCTCTATGGGATGCCCCTCCCGCACTATTTCCCCTTGCCCCTGCCTATCGGTGGGCCCTATTTAAGTGGCCGCCGTCCTCCCTCATTCTCCTTGTAGTCTTCGGGGGAAAAGAGGGGGGGTGTGTGTATGTGTATAGATATGTATGTTATGCAGTCTGTGCTTTCTCTTTTCACATGCCTTTATTCTTGTGTCAGCCGCCGCGCTGACTTGTCTTTTACTGCTTTTCAAATTTGCCGCTGCCAGGCGCCGACTTGGTTCTTGGCTGTTGGCCTTTCTGGCTTTGCGCTCTTCGGGGGGGGCGGAGTGTCTTTGGCACGTTCCGCGTCATCGCTGTTACTAGCCCGCCCCTCGAGGTATACCGACGCCATCTTTTCTGCTTGGTTGGCCTATGCGCGACGGACTCCTACCTACCGCGGTCCCTCGCGGGCGGCTTTATCTCCTTCACTTTTGTTACGATGTACTTAAGGTCTTGTCTGCTTATGTCTTTCAGGCGGGACGAACCCTTCTTGGCTTCTCCTGGCCCTGTTTTAGTATATTATTTGTAGGCCTTGTAAAAATTATACTCCCACTTCCCTAGCGGGTTATTGGGGCATCCAGGGTTGCTATATAGCGTTATTCCCTATCGGCGTATAGCGCCGCTATAATCACCATATGGAGGCATCCCAGGATAATGTTACCGGGGTCCCTTTGCGACAAGATCGACTGTGTGTAGCGTGTGGGCAGCCTCATGCTGACGCTGACAAGGCGCGGGTCTGTGTATCCTGTGCTCAGCAGGTGCTTGCATTGCAATCTGGCCTGCCAGTGGCTGCACCTCGTTTCACTTCGCCTACTCCCCCAAGCTTAAACCTCACTCCTACTGAGTTGCATACTAGTGGGGATTCTCAGCCTGATGTGTCTTCTAGACTGGCTACTGTTGAACAGATTATTGCAAAGTCCTTAGCGCGTAAGGCCCCTGCTAAGAAGCGACACTTGATACCTAATGTTACTGTTTTCCATATGGGAACTGAGGAGTTTTGGAATCTGTGTGGCTATACCCCATCTGATGAAGGGGAGCTCTTCTCTGATTCAGGCTCATCTGATGAGGGACCAAGGGGTCATGACGATTCTGGCCCTGACCCCTGGGCCCGGATGACACTGACAGATTATTGACCCAGATTTTTGAGGTTCTGTCTATCTCTCTCCCTGTTGAGGCTCCCAGGCGAGGTGGATACCCCGATCCTAGGGCTATCTAACACCTCTGTCATGCATTCCCCTGATTCTACTACCCTGCGGGATGCTGAAGACCGGCGTATTGATCAGCTGGCATCCCACGCCTTTGCATGTGCGGGGATGGCGCTGCGCCCGGTCTGTGCCTCTGCCATTACTACTGTGGCCACTAGAACCCTTATCAGAAATATGCTTGATAGTGCCCCTGATGATTTGCCTTGTGAGGTGTTTAACGCACTCTCCAGTTGTGATGTTTTTGCAAATTTTGTCCTATCAGCATTGGATGACACCATCAGAATGTGTGCCAGAACTTCTGCCCTCGTGGTGGCTATACGCTGCTCGGTTTGGCTGCGCCAGTGGGCTGCTGACAACACTGCCAAGAAGGCCCTCACTGGGTTTCCCTTTAAAGGACTGCGTCTGTTTGGAGACCGCCTGGACCTTTTTGCTAAGGCAGGTTACCCCAGCGCAGGCGGCAATCTAGGCCCTTTCGGGGTCAGGGTTCCTTCTCCTCCCCTTACCGTGGTGCCAGACAGGGAAGGGGGGTTTCTTTCCCTGGGGCCCGGGGAGATTTCTGGGGTAGAGGCAGAGGACGTGGACGTCCTGGCTCCTCCTGGGGTCCCAAAGCTAAATCCTCTCCCAAGCCCCCTCAGGCATGAAGGGGCACCCTCACCCATCCAGGTGGGGGGACGGCTGCAGCACTTCCCTCACGTCTGGAGGCTTCATGTCTCAGATCGGTGGATTCAGGAGGTAGTGTCCTCCGGTTACAAGTTGGAGTTTGCTGCCGATCCCCCTTCAAGATTGATCAGATCCCGGATTCCTCAGGACCCTGTGTCAGCTCAGGAGCTAGTGCAAGGCCTCCTGGAGCTGGGGGTTATCTGCCAGGTCCCTTTAAAAGAAAAAAGCAAGGGCTTTTATTCCAACCTATTCACAGTACCCAGTATGTCTTCCTGTATGTCTTCCCTCCAAAGGATGGTTCTGTCAGGCCCATCCTGGACTTAAAGATTCTCAACAAGTTTGTCAGGGGCAGGTGCTTTTGCATGGAGACTCTGCGCTCTGCCATCAGTTCCCTGCGCCAAGGGGATTTCATGACTTATGTGGACATCAAAGATGCTTACCTTCATATTCCTGTGTTCCCAGGTCATCAAAGGTTCCTCAGGATACTCAGCTGGTGGTGTCCACTCTGGAGTCATTTGGATGGGTGATCAACCACCCCAAGTCCTCACTGTCCCCTTCCTTGGTAACTCCATTCCTAGGAATGAATCTGGATACAGTTCAGGCAAGGATCTTCCTTCCTCAGCAGAAGGTGGACAGTCTGATTGCACAGGCTCAGTCCCTCCTAGCTTGTCCCCATCCCTCCATCAGGCAGGGGATGCAGCTGGTGGGCCTGATGGTGGCGTGCTTCGAAGTGGTCCCTTATGCTCAGTTCCACTTGAGGCCTCTGCAACTTCACCTATTGTCTGTATGTGACAAGGACCCAGCGTCCCTGGACAGGGTCTGTGTGCTTTCCCCATGGTCAGGAGGTCCCTCTTGTGGTGGATGGACTCAAGGAACCTGTTGGGGGACAGATCCTTTCTTGCCACTTCCTGGGAGACGGTCACCACGGATGCCAGTCTGTCAGGTTGGGGGGGGGGGTTTCTGGAAGTCCCCGCTGTTCCAGGGGAGGTGGGGCCCTCAGGCCTCACACACCTATCAATGTCTTGGAGCTGCGGGCAATCAGGTTGGTTCTGGCTCGCTTGACTACTCATCTTCGGGGCCTGCCTGTTCAGGTGCGCTTGGACAACCAGACGGCAGTTGCCTACATCAATCATCAGGGAGGGACCCGGAGCAAGGGGTCCCTCCTGGAAGCGTCTCTGATTCTGACTTGGGCGGAGGCCAATGTCCCCGGCATTTCAGCTGTTTACATCCCGGGGGTGGAAAATCACCTGGCGGACTCTCTGAGCAGGGGGACCTCTCGCCAGGGAGAATGGTCCCTATGCAGCAGGGTGTTTCAATATCTGTGTCACCGTTGGGGCCAACCAGATGTGGATCTGTTTGCGTCCCGCCACAATCACAAGCTCCCAGCTTTTGTCTCTCTGTCCAGGGATCCTCTGGCCCTGACCTCGGATGCGCTAGCAATGTCATGGAAGGACTTTCAGTTCCTGTATGTCTTCCCTCCAATTCCCCTGCTGGGAAGGGTTCTGCACAAGATTGCTTTGGAAGGGGTGCCAGCAATTCTGTTGGCCCCCAGGTGGCCAAGAAGAGTGTGGTTCACAGAGGTGGTACAGCTGGCAGTAGATCAGTACACTCTGCCCTTCGTGCCAGATCTGCTCATTAAGGGCTCACTACGCCATCCCAATTTACAAACTCTGGCTTTGATGGCTTGGCTGCTGAAACCTCCATCTTGATGGAGAAGGGGCTGTCTTCATCGGTTGTGGATACTTTGATTAAAGCTAGGAAGAAGTCTTCCTCTTCCATTTACTACAGGGTTTGGCGTGCCTACATTGACTGGTGTGAGTCTAAGTCTCTTCCCTGTCGTGTGTTCTCTATTCCCAGGATTCTGGAGTTCCTGCAGCATGGGTTGGAGATGGGGCTCCAACTCAGTACTCTGAAGGGTCAGGTTTCTGCCCTGGCTATTTTTTTCCAGAAGTCCTTTGCTCAGCACCCCCTGATCAGGACTTTTTTCCAGGGGGTCACTCATGTGCATCCCCCACGTAAGCCTATGGTGCCTGTTTGGGATCTGAACTTGGTTCGGTCAGCCTTGCAGGGTGCTCCCTTTGAACCTGTGCAGGATGCTGCCTTGGCCATTCTTACGCTTAAGGTTGTATTTCTGGTGGCTATCACTTCTGTCAGGCGTGTGTCTGAGTTGGCGGCGCTGTCCATTCAGCCCCCCTACTATGAGAGACACCAGGACAAGGTGGTGTTTCGATTCAAACCTGACTTTCTACCTAAGGTAGTGTCTGCTTTTTATTTGAATCAGGATATTGTTCTTCCTTCTTTGTGCCCTAATCCTAGTAATGCTAAGGAGAGTATTTTGCACTCTTTGGATGTGGTTAGGTGTCTGAAGTACTATCTGGTGGCTACTGCACCTTTCAGGAAAACTGATGCTCTTTTTGTGGTCCCTTCTGGTCCTAGGAAGGGTTTGGCTCCTGCCAAGTCTACTATCAGCAAATGGATCCGTCAGGCTGTTATTCAGGCCTACTCTGCTAAGGGGAAGAATCCTCCCTTCCGCCTTACTGCTCATTCTACTCGTACTATTGGTGCCTCTTGGGCTTTTCAGCACCAGGCTTCTGTTGAACAAGTTTGCAAGGCTGCTACTTGGTCTTCTGTTTATACCTTTTCAAAGTTTTCAAAGGTTGATGTTAGGGCCTCAGCTGATGCTGTTTTTGGCCGAAAGGTTCTGAAGGCGGCAGTGGTTTAATCTGTCTGCTACTGATTTTTCTTGGGGATCCCACCCTACTTTATGGACACTGCTATTGGATATCCCAACTGTAAGTATTAGATTTGGAGCAGGACGTACTGTATACTAAGAATAATACAATTCTGTGATTACTCACCTGTCACCTGATGTTTTTTGCACCGTTGGATAAAAATATATGTTTGTTTGCTTGGTCTTATATTGGCACTTTATAGTATACTACTCACAGCATACAGTATTTTTGAATAGAAGTGTTTATATAAAGCATTGCATAACAGGCCCCTATCATGTTTATCAGATTAGAGAGCCCATAGGTCATCTTTGAGAGGGCTTTCTCCATTAATTATAGAGCAGAGACCACAAGTGGTTGAGTCAGCCCCCCCCAATTGTCTCCCCCCCTCCCTATCCCTGGGTGTATATATGTTTTTTTAATGGTGTTTTAAGATGTTTTGTACAGGATTTTTGTAAATATTAATGTTTATATATGAATAAAATGTATTACATGATTTTGTAATATTTGCAAGTGGTGCTTCTGTACAGATTTTGGGGGTAGGTGGAACCCCCATCTTGTGTCTCTGATATTTGTAACAGGTCAGTCTGTCTTTAACCTTGTACTGTTAGCACACTGGTTTACTTCTTGTTTACATTGTTGGTGCGGTCTCCCCTCTGTTCTCTACAAATATTAAAAGCTACTTCTCATTTGGCTGCTAGAAACTATATGATTATGTCTCATACTATGCCCACACCTAGGTACTGCGACATTTCTTTTCTTTTTTTTTTTTTTTAGCTGAGCTGGGTGATTATGAGGAAGAAACTGCCAAGAAGCACTTGGAACTAAACCAGTATTTGCCAAACCAGGAGTATCTGGATAACAAGATCTTGAAATATTACCAACGCCATGTGTGAGTCTAAACATGTAAAATACTTTATTCTTTGTTTATTAAAAAAAATAACCATTGTGAATAGGGACAGCAGAACTATATCTGCACTATATTACTTTGTAACCTATAAAAGTGGTTTAGAGCTTTAGTCTATAGAGATTATGTAGTGTTTTGCTATAGACTTCACTATAGTTGGTAACTGGAACTTGGCCTGTTTTAAAAATTCAACTCAATGCAAAATTGTTAATATAGAAACAGAAGGTTGATGACAGAAGGAAACCATATGGTCCATCTAGTCTCCCATTATGTGTATACTGTATGTTTTCCTTATCATAGGATAGATGTGTGCTTATCCCAGGCATGTTTACTTTCAATTACTGTTGATTTTCTAACTACCTCTGCTGGAAGTTTGCTCCAAGCATCTACTAAACACAAATTAGGTTCTTTAAAGCGGACCTTCACCCTGAATAATAGCTTATCGTATACGTTTCTGCACCTATTGCTTTTTCTGATCCTTTTTACATCCAAGATGGCGGTCTGTGGAGTCTCAGGCTGCCTGTACACAGGAAGTGTCCTCTGACTATTTTTCCTGACCTTTTCCTGACCCCAGCTCTGCCCTGTCTGTGCAAAGCACAGCTATAACCTGCCCCCCCCCCCCCCCGGACTATTCATGCCCTCTCCTCTCCTCAGTATGTGATGCTTCTGAGGCAAGATGGCAGCGCCCGTATCCTAGAGTCCTGAACAGAGTTGAAGCACAGTGGGGAAAGGAATAATAAGTAAGCGACTACAATTTTAAAATATATTATATATTATATTAATTAAACCAAGGCTTTATACAGCGGCATCACAACCTCCCTCTTCCTACTCATGATGCCTCGAGCTATGCAGCCGAGCATCCTGCTTGCTTTTCCCACTGCCTGTCTACACTGTCCACTCAATCAGCTCTAATGGCAGTTAGGTTGATGTGCTCCCTATCGCTGAGCTGTGTTTACTGTGACTGAACACCTTATCACTGGGTGCAGGGCTGCTCGGCCAGGGAGCAAGATGGCAGACTGTGTTCAGTTCGTGTTGTTATGAATATTGGGCTAAGGCTTTAGTAAAAAAAAAAAAAAGAAACACAGGCTGTTTTGGGGCACTGGGCTGGGGATGGAAGGTGACCATATAAACTTCTGCCTCTGAGTATAAGTGCACTTTAAAGTGGACCAAAGCCCACGCCGATCTTAAAGATTCCCGGGCCGATCGATTCCCGCCCCCAAGGCATCCAAAATCGGGATGCCCCGCTGTGTGAAACCCCCCAGGTCTCCCCATACACTTATCTTGTTACCTGGTCCAACTGCGCATGCTCGAGCCGCGGCTGCATCCCCGCTATCCCTCTAGCAGGGCGGGTGCCCGCACCAGGCATTTGTGAGTGTCTGGCGCAGGAACGCTCCCTGTTAGAGGGAAGCAGGGAATGCGACTGCCAGCGTGCTCGGAGCCACTGGCCTTAGACAAAGGCTTAGATTGCGTGACATCAGTGGCTCTGAGCGCGCTGATTGGATGAACAGCCATGCATGCGTCGTAGGACCGGGAAGAGGTGAGCTGGCATCAGAGATCTGAGTGGTTTCACACAGCGGGGCATCAGGGTGTCCCAGGGGCAAAGACCATAACCTTGTCAAAATCCTGGGTTTTGGTCCACTTTAAGTGGAAGGCAGGAAGTTGGGGGACAGAGTGTGGGATTTTTAGATGCATGTGGAATAAATGTTGCTCCAGCCATCCCCCTGGACACTGCTCCTCACACCGCACCTCAAATTAAGTGATGCCGTCAAAGAGACAATGGCTATGTTCTTGGAATATATTCCCAGTATATCACACACCCCGCTTCCGAATATTCATGACACTATGCCTCCCAGCCTAGGCTGAAGGTCCAGGCAATGGTAGGCTGCACCTTGTGGTGTATATGGGAGCTAGAGCTCCCCCGTGAGACGCCATACAAAGGGGTAGGCGGTGTCCGGGTTGGTGATCCCGGCTTGGGATGCCCCATCCCTCTTACCCTTTCACCTATTGGTGTGGGTTCTCCCCCCTACCGTGCCCCTCTGTGCCCCTTGGGGGTTGTTTTACTTTATTTGGGGGAAAAGGTGTGTGGATTGTGTGTGTGTGTTTGTATGTGTTTTTGCGGCCGTTGTTGCTGGGCCGGTTTCACTTTTCAACAGGTGCTCGTTGTGGCCCGTCCACCCCCACCCCCCCCTCGAGGCCGGCTTCTCTCAAGCACTCTTTCTGGCCTCGCTGCCTGCTTTGCTGCTCTCCCTCTCATTCCCTTGCTGCTGTGAGGGTTGGCGGTCGCTGCTTTGCTGCGGTGAGTGGATTTTATTTATTTCACCATTTTTAACTGTCTTATATGGTGGGTGATGTGCATGTTGACACTTATGTCTGTTCTCATGTCTTCTAGGTGGGATTCCTTCTTTTGAAGTTTAAAGGGGGAGTTCTCCCGGTCCTAGGGTCCCTTAGAGTTGAATTTAGGGTTCCCCAAAAAAAAAAATAATAAAAAAAAAAAAAAAAATTCCTCCCACTTGGGACCTGAAGGGGCATCCCGGGTAGCTTAATAGCGTAAATCCCTCTGGTCATTGGGGGCTTGGGCTCCCCTCAGGGCAACCCTGGCAGTGTGTGGGTTGTGGGGTATCCCTTGCGGGGGATAATGTACTTGTTTGCATACCTTGTGCTTAGCGGGCCATAACGCAGCAGTCGGGGGCCCAGGCGTCTGGGTCCGGGGTCCCGGCCTCATCTCCTTCCCCACCCTGCCTTATCCGTATCCCTAGTGATGTTGTCACAGGTGGGGAGTCGCAATGTGATGTATGTGCCAGACTGGCTAATATTGAGAAATTTATTTCTGGCTCTTTTGCCAGAAAGGCCTCGGCTAAGCGAAAGCATTTGTCTCCAGCCGCGCCGGTCTTTGAGTTTGATGATTATGATTAACTTGACTGGTCTGATTATTCCCCGCTAGAAGAGGGGGAATTATTTGAGGATTCTGAGGGGTTTGACAATCAGCAGTTTGTTGGTGCTGATACTGAGCAAAGGCAGTGGGATGCTGTGGATACCCCGAATGTCTTGGCTCACCTTTTTGAGGTTCTGCCAATTTCTCCCCCTGAGGAGACCGCTCCTCAAAAAGGGGAATTCTTTGGGACTCCCAAGCCGCGCCTGGAGTTCCCAAATCAAAAGCATTTTGATGGCATTATTCTTAAGGAATGGGAGAAGCCTACTCGGCTTCCAGGTGTTCCTCAAGGTTGGGATAAAAAGTATCCCTTTCCGGTGGACGTGGTAAAACGATGGTCGTCCCCTCCCGAGGTGGATGCCCCAGTGCTCGGGTTATCCAATACTTCTATTTTGAATTCTCCTGACTCCACCACTCTCAAAGATGGTGAGGATAAACGCATTGATCAGATGGCTTGCCACGCATTTGCTAGTGTCAGCCTTGCGGCCTGTTTGTGCTTCGACGCTTTTGGCAGTGGCTACCAGGTCTGTGGTTAGAGACCTGTTGAGTACCTCCAGGCTTGACCCGGCTAGTGATGAGTTCGCCGCCCTTAAGCGGTGTGAATTGTTCATGTCCTTTGTGCTTGCCGCCTTGGATGACACCATGGTCATGTGTGGTAGAACCTCGGCCTTGCTTGTAGCTATTCGGCGGTCGGTATGGTTGCGCTTCCAGCACTTCCCTTTGTGGGATTGCGGCTCTTTGGAGAAAGATTAGATTCTGTCACAAAAGGAGGGAAGTTACCTCAGCGTAAGAGGCAACGTCGTCCCTTTCGGGGGGCGGCCTCCTTTAACCCTTCCTTTCGTGGTGCCAGAACTGGCAGAGTTTTGGCCTTCTCTACCCTCAGAGGGGATTCCTGGAGTAGAGGCAGAGGTCGTGCCTGTCCAGGTCACAATTGAAGTTCCAAACCCAAGCCCGCTGCCAAGCCAGCTCAGCAATGAGAGGGCGCCCTCACCCTTGTGGGTGGGGGGACGGCTGTGACACTTCTTCCAGGTCTGGGACCAGGAGGTCTCAGACAAATGGATTCTGGAAGTGGTGTCTTCCGGATACAAGCTGGAATTCGAGATCCGGCCTCCTCCCAGATTCTTCAGGCCTCGAGTGCCTTCGGATCCACTGGCCGCACAGGGGCTCCGGGCGGCAGTAAGTTATCTGCTGGACATGGCTGTCATTTGCCCAGTGCCTTTCACGGAAAGGGGCTTGGGATTCTATTCCAATCTATTCACGGTGCCCAAGAAGGACGGCTCCGTTCGACCCATTTTGGATCTGAAGCTCCTCAATCGGTTTATCCGCTTCAGGAAGTTTCAGCCATCGATTCTCTTCATCAGGGGGACTTCATGAAGTCCATAGACATCAGGGATGCTTATCTGCATGTACCTATCTTCCTGGCACACCAGAGATTCCTCAGGTTCGTGGTGGAAGATCAGCATTTTCAGTTTGTGGCCCTTCCATTCGGGCTTACCTCGGCTCCAAGGGTGTTCACCAAGGTATTGGTGGGGGTGATGGCCCTCCTCAGAGTCCAGGGCATTCGCATTGTACCGTACCTGGACGACCTTCTCATTTTGGCTTCCTCTCTCAGCCAAGCGGAGCTAGACACCAGAGTGGTGGTATCCACGCTGGAGAGGTTCGGTTGGGTGATCAACTATTCCAAGTCCTCCCATTCCCCGTCCAGGGAGGTTTCGTTTCTGGGCATGACTCTGGATGCCTTTCAGGCAAGGGTGTTCCTTCCTCAGCCCAAGATTTGGTTCGGCTTCTGCTTTCCAATCCTCGCCCGTCTATCCGGCTAGGGATGAGATTGGTAGGTCTGATGGTGGCTTCCTTCGAGGCAGTCCCTTTTGCCCAGTTTCAAATGAGGACGCTTCAGCTCCATCTTCTAGCGACTTGGGACAAGTGTCCGCTGTCATTGGATCAGTCTTGTCTGCTGTCTCCCCGGGCTCAGCAGTCCCTTCAGTGGTGGCTAGTGTCAAGCAATCTGTTGAAGGGCAGATCCTTTCTGACCCCTTGTTGGTAAACGGTCACCACGGACGCCAGCCTGTCGGGCTGGGGGGGCTTCTGGAGGGAACATCAGTTCCAGGGGTTATGGGGGCCTCAGGAGGCTCATACCCCTATCAACATTTTGGAGCTACGGACCATTTGGTTGGTTCTGTCTCGCTAGACTCTTCTATTGCAGGGATTGCCAGTTCAAGTCCGATCAGACAGTCGGACGGCGGTCGCTTACATCAATCACCAAGGAGGGACTCGCAGCAGGAGTGCACTCAGGGAGGTATCTCTGATCCTTGTTTGGGCAGAGAGCAATTTCCCATGCATCTCAGCCATCTACATCCCGGGAGTGGAGAACACGAAGGTGGATTCCCTGAGCAGGAGATCCTCTCGCTGAGGAGAATGGTCTCTCAGTTCCAAGGTATTCCAGTCCCTTTGTCACAAGTGGGGGACTCCAGAGGTGGATCTTTTTGCCTCTCGTCACAATCACAAGCTTCCTGCCCTTTTTTGGTTTTCTGGGATCCTTTATATGGTGAACCTTTTTCTTTGCTGTTTACATTTGGCTCTTCCTGGTCCCTTTACTGCTGTCTTATACTGGGGAATGGTGGTCCCAGGTATTTATGGGCCAGGAGGGGCTCCTTTTTTTCATGTCATCTCTGCAAGCTCACCCTCTACAGGACAGTTACCCAAATGTCATGAATATTCGGAAGCGGGGTGTGTGACATACTTGTAATAACCATTTTACAGGTGAGTAATCACAAAATGGTATTTTTCACCAGCGTCTTCATTACAGCAATCAGGTTAGCTTCTGCTATTTCATGATTGCATAAGGTAGCAGTTTAAAAAATGAGAGTCCATGGTTGAAGGCTTTACAGGGGCGACATCTCTGATGTGCTTCCATCTACTCCTGCAAAATGATCATCAGGTCTGTGGCCTTTCCTGTTGGGTGCCCTGTCACTAAAGGCTTAGTTAGGCGAAAAGGATCAAAAGGTCCTTACATTAAAGGGGCACTCCAGCTCAGGATTCCAGTCTAAATCCCTGCTTCGCCAGTGGATTCCAGGGCAGGTAGGTGTTTTTTTCTTTATGTAAACCTGCCGTCCTGCTTCAGCGCTCACCTGCCCTGAAATCCAGTAACGAAAGTCGGGCGATGCCACCGCTGCTCACTGCCATCTTTTCGTAGGCCCCTTAAAGTGAACAGATGGCCAGGTGCGCATGCTCCCAAAAAGATGGTGGTGAGCAGCGGTGTAATAACCCAACCTCGGTCGCTGGATTTCGGAGCAGGTAGGTGTTTTTTCTTTATGTAACCCACTCCCCCTGCTTTGTGCTAGGGAGAGTGGCAGCGGATTTAGAAAACAGCAATCCTGTGCTGGAGTGGCCCTTTAACGGAGGACAGTGAGTTTAGAAGCAAGCTCCTTTCTTGACAATAGGGTTGCCACCTGGGCGGTATTTTCTCTTAATTTACTGGCCACTGGCCTGTCGGTGCCGGTATTTGTTTTTTTACTGGTTATTGAGAATGGGAAAAGTATATCTGCAATTACAATTACCAGTAAAAAAAACAAATAACGGCACCGCCAAGCCAGTGGCCAGTAAATTAGAAAAAAAAAATACCAACCAGGTGGCAACCGTACTTGATAAACATACCTCTACCCAGGGCTGGATGGAGTGTGGTGGAGGCCCCTATTTTTTTCCCTTTAAAAATAATAGTCCAGCCATGTAACTGATTGGTGGTTGTCTGACACCCGCCTACTTACTGGAACATCGGATCGATTCCCTTGTGCGGGTGTGTGCTTCTCGGCAACTCCTGCTTTGCCATTCTGGCAGAGGGGGTAGTCCCCAGCTGGTCCAGCAGTAAACAGTTACCTGCATTGAGCTGCCAGTGGCTGTGCTTGGTGGCTTATGTGCAGTGACCAGACCAAAGACTGAAAAGCCTCCTGGACCAGACCATAACCCAAAAGTTGGTGGAGGCCCCCTTTGCAGTGCAAGTGGTGGAGGCCCCGGGGCGTGCGCCCCCTCATAATCCGGCCCTGCTTCTACCAGGCTCAACATGAGAGGAAGACCTCATCTAATACACCTACCTAAGGTTTACAGTTACGGAATGTAACATGGATATTTCTTTCTTGTTAACATGAAGCGTCTGAATTATTGTCTTTACTCTTTTGTATTTTGCGGAGGTCGGACTGATGGCTCTTCTTTGTTGTTGGCTTATTAGATGATGATCACTAATGCTTCAATATCATTTTTTTGGTACAGAGGGAAGTCTCCAGCGGAGGCAGACATGCAGTTGCTAGACATCGCTCGGAAACTGGACATGTTTGGAATTAGATCACATCAGGCCATTGATGGAGAAAATCTGCAAATCAACCTAGCAGTTGCTCACATGGGAGTCTTGGTGTTAAGGGTCAGTAAAATCATGTCTTAGTCTATAAGAATATTTCAGAAACCTTTCTATATCTGTACTGTACGCTGATCGATGATGACTGAAGACCACCTCTAGAACCCCTTGACCTGCAGCCTATGTTAACTCAAAGCCCATGTGTTCCTGTGTTCCCCACCCCTGATCTGAAGCCCACATGTATCTCACCCCTGATCTGAAGCCCACATGTATCTCACCCCTGATCTGAAGCCCACATGTATCTCACCCCTGATCTGAAGCCCACATGTATCTCGCCCCTGAGCTGAAGCCCACATGTATCTCACAGCTGAGCTGAAGCCCACATGTATCTCACACCTGAGCTGAAGCCCACATGCAGGGCCGACATCAGCACTGGACATAGCAGTGCAGGTGCTGGGGCCACTGCACCTTGAGAGGGCCCACCTCATTAGGTGGTCATGTGACACACCTTATTCCAATGGTTGGCAGGTCATTCCCTCTCCTGAGGCAGCCCCTCTGCAGGACGCAGGGGTGTGCAGCAACCAGGTTTGGGCATCATCCAGAGGCAGACTGGTCTTTTTCTTTATTTTTTCTTTGTCATTCTTTCGTTTCCCCTTCCCTTCTTTTTTTCTTTGTCATTTCTCTTTTCCTTCTTCCCTTTTCTTTTTCATTCGTTCGTTCTTTCTTTATTTCATTTTTCTTACTCCTTTTTGTTCTTTCCTTTGCCACTCATTCTTTCATTGTAATCCAATCTATTCTTTCTGTTATTTCATCTGTTCTTTCTTTTTTTCTTTCCTTCTATTCTTTCTCACTCTTTCTAGCCTTCTTTCTGACTTTCTTTTTGTTACTTCTTTTCTCTCTTTCATTTCATGTATTACATTCCTTCCTTTTTTCCATCCTTTTATTCCTTGTCAGGCAGGGTGTGGCCTTAAACCCTTGAGCTTCTTAGGAGACAAGTTTAAAGACCTCTTAACTTCCACCCAGGTGCAGAGAGTGGTACCTGGGTGGCAGTTAAGCGAGTCACCTGCTGCCACTATGAGCTGTGAGGTCTTTGGGGCAGGTCTGTGAAAGTGGTTTTTCCTGCAACAATCGGCAATACTGTTACCACACACCACAAAGTGGCCCATGGGCCAACATAGACCTGAAGCCGGCCCTGCACACATGTATCATAACTTACACCTGAGCTGAAGCCCATGCACACTTTACACCTGAGCTGATGTGCACCTTATAATTAAGCTGAAGTCCATTCATACCATACCCTATACTGTGTCCCATTTATACATTACCCACCCTCCCTATTATAATTCCCATGTAAGGCCATCCAATCACATCTCATGTTATGTGTACTGGAATAAAAGGACCTATAGAAAAATGTATTGCTGTACTGTGCCTAGTCATTGCCTCATACATGTTCATCACACATTTTAGTATGTACTTACTCTGTGTACTTACATTTTGTGTCCCATGCTGTGATTAGTTCTCTCGCAAGAACAGATATTTATAATTGTATTTTGACTTTTCTGTAACAGAAATTGCTGGTGTGAGATTAATGTTCTCATGGGTCTTATCCTCTGTCAGGGTCCAATTAGGGGTTGTGTTTATATACTCTTCCAAGTGTTGAAAACCTGCATCGGCGACATAAGGGTCGATTCATAGTCGGTGCGCAAAAAGACTAGGCGCATGATTCATGGGCAAGTGCACACGCGCAAAGTGCACCAAATGGCAAGAGCACTGGTGAAACGCAAGGAAAATCTGCTGTTTTGAAGCCAAATTGCCCTGCCCCATTCGCATTTGGCTTGTTAAGCGTTTAACTGCTCTCGATGGTCCCCCATGTTTCTCCCCTCTCCCTATTCTTATTCCAGTTAACCCTTTTTTGTCCAATGTTTTGTTCCAGAAGTTTGTTTTGCATATTAATGCTTAATAATTTAACTATAATTTTTTTTTATTGTTTTTGCTAAACTTTGGGTCACGATATCCACATTTTTGTTGTTTTGACCTTAATTTATGTGTGTTTTGAAAACTTTTTATCATTTTTTTTGTAGGAACCCAAACCGAAAAAAAGGGTTCCACCCCTAAAAAGAACTTGTGGTTGACACTTTCATTGTTCATAAACATGCAGGACACTGCCGGCATGTGTTTTTGGAATGAAATAAGCCTGCTATTAATTGGAATCGGCTCTTTAAATTGCCACATTTGTGCATGCTTTGCTGCCCTCTAAACATACCATAAATCAGTCCCCGGAGACAGTTCGATGCGCAAAAAGGATGCTAGCAGAAAATTGCAGGCGCAAATTGGTGCAATGGCGAACACTAGTGTGCAAATTGATGCTAAAACAAAAGCACATGCCATTTTGACGACTGTGAATCAGGCAGAGAGCCTGAGCGTGACTTGCCGCTCCACATAGCATGTGCAAATTCACCGGCGCACTGACCTTATAGAGAAAGTAACTGATTTGATCTTTCCATTTAGATGAAACCCATGAGATAAACAGGACCTGGACTTAGTCTGTCCTGATTTTCCTAAATATCAGTTATGCCTAACTTCCTGATTTAAATATTTACAGCTTCTAATCTAAGCAGGCCATGAAGGAACCTCTGTGTAAAATTTAGTCCATAGACCTTTTTAAGCAAGTACCACTTCCCATTTTCAAATTATATCAAGTACCACCTGGGTGCCAGTCATCTAAAACCACCATTTAATGAAACGCACAAAAAATGTACACATATAGTTTTATCTCCTATTGGAGCACTTTTGTAGCTATATAACAAACTAAATGTTGGCAAAGTATAGATGGCAGCAGATCAAGTTGGAGTACAGGTAAGTCTGCAGCGTTGTTGGGTACCACCTGATAGGATCTCAAATACCGCCGGTTGGGAACCCCTGCCATAGACCATACATCAACCTGCTTTGATTTGCACTTTCATCAATTCTCTGTTATATTACCATCTTTTTTTTCTTGTTCAGGGAAACACAAAGATAAATACCTTTAACTGGGCCACTATCAGGAAGCTGAGTTTCAAAAGGAAAAATTTCCTGATTAAACTTCACCCTCATATTGATGTAAGTAGCTTTTGTGATGACTGTATGTGTATGTTGAGAAGTATTGTATTAACGTGAACAAATTGTTCAGGCCCAACCACTGGTCATATCTATGGGGTAAAATATTTCCTGTCTTTTGTTGTTTAATATTTAAAGGGACTGTTCATGCAAATGGTTAATAAAACCTACAGACTCTTCAGCACTTAATTGATTGATTAATTGTCTTTGGTCCTTCTGTACAGTGTGGAGCAGGATTTACAGTGTCTGATCCTTCCCCCCCCCCCCCCCGGTCTCTGCTTTGATGGTCAACAAATAAAAATCCTTTGTCTCCTATGAGCAAAAGCCGCCCTCCAGCTCACTCTCAGTTTGTGCACAAGCACAGCACTATATTCTTCCCTGTGTGTAAGAGAAACTTAAGGTAAAAATTAAACAGAAAAAAATGTAGGACATTGCCAGGTGTAGCCCTACACAATGAACCAATGGTTGGCATTGCCTACCCCCTACCCCTTAAAACTTGGTCATGTAACGAATTTTAACAGATAACATCTACAAAAAAAACAGTTGTTTTTCTAAGCTACATGTCAGAGTGCATTTACGGTAATGGAAGGCAGAGTAACAGTTTATTCAGGATGGCCTACAGTGGCCACTAGATAATCAGATGCTTTTCTGAGAGCTCTTCCCTTTCAGGACTGTGAACAGGCAGGGACCACTCATACGCGGACTGACGCTCAATGTCTTGAGGCTCAGTAGGGTTGTGCTTTTGTTGTATCTGCTGAGATTATGCACATGTAATCTTTTGATGAAGTACGCATTGTCTGTTCTGGTAATCTTATAAGATGCTGCATTGTCCAATAGATCACAGTGTTTAAAAAAGGTAAATGGAAAACTTGTATGCCTACTGTTCATATCCAACTCTAAAATCAAAATCAAACTTTAGCTCCAGATGTGTCAGAACCTTCTGGTAATTTTTAGATTAGTTGAGATTTAGAGGCTTAAATTAATGTGGTAAGTAGAAATAGTCTGAGAAATCATAAATTGGCTTGTATTTTTACATGACAGGTGTACGGAGGGGTAGGGGAATATTTTCACTAAATTCCACAGTTTTATATTTTTCACCATAGAGTAACATAATTTAACTGTCTTGTATTCTATTAATAAAACAATTACATATGACTGCAGACCTTATGCAAAGACACCCTGGAATTCACTATGGTTACTCGGGACGCCTGTAAAGCCTTCTGGAAAACCTGTGTAGAATATCATGCCTTTTTCCGTCTGTCTGAAGAACCTAAATGTAAACCCAAACCATTCCTGTGTAGTAAAGGTTCCAACTTCAGGTACAGGTAAGAAAAAAATGCGTTTTAATATCAGGTTTTCATTTAATCATGCAAACAGCAATGTTGTCCTAATGCAGGCCCACTCCATTTTTTTAATGCTGAGCTTGCTCTTTATCTGCCCATGGCTTTTTTGTTTGATTACTTTACAGGAGCACTGTCCCAATGATAAAAATACATATAAATATGCTGAATGGCGGGAGGAGAGGTCATGTATACACCTGGCATCATGAAATATTCAGCTGGGCTTGATTTTTTATTTTATTTTAAAGGAAGGTAGAGGAAGTTGAGGTGACAGGTTCTGTCACCCCTGATACACTAAACCTGTCACCCCAAGTTTGGTGGGAGTTTTATTCAGTTTGGGTATATTAGAAAGAATTAAGAAAAGAAAATTTGCTAAACAGGGTTACATACAATCAAAAAATAAATGTAAAGGAAATATTGCTTATTGGCACTTAGGCGTTACTTATTTAGAAAAATGGTGATCAGAAAATCCAAAACAGATGCACTAATGTAGTGACTAATATAAAATGACTGCCAGAGGAGCATAAGGGGCTCTTTGTTTTCTTTTTCGTTATAGGTCCACTGTCATCATTTTGAGAATTAGTGATAACTAACGGCATGCAGGAGGCGCCAGGAAGTTTTAAAACCATTTCATATATCATGCTAGTGCCTATGGTGGCAGGTTCAACATGCCAGGAGCTTAATTGAATTTGAAGCCTGATTGATTTGCAACTTGGTTTGATTCATTTGTAATTCAGGCCAAACCATAGTCTGACTCAACCAGGCATAAGGCAAGTGGAAATGGGGCATAATTTAAGCCAAATATTAAGGGGAGACTGTGGTAAGATATGTAAACGGTCTAGATATTAATGCACTGGTCCCTTTAAAGCTTCTTAGCAGGAGGCACTGTGAATCTGGCCTTTCACACCTCTGGGGCCAATCATGTTTTGCGGAAGTCCTCTTTAAATAGGTACCAGGAGTTTAGAGTCTTGTCAAACTGGAGTTTTTGAGGTGGAAAGATTTATTTCTTAGCCACGATTTGTTTTTTTTTTACGTTCTAGTAATGGTTTTTAGTAAAGTATAACACAATGAATAAAAAATGGTTTGGTACCTCACTTGGAGGCGTGGAGGGGGGGCGGCGGTAGTGCCTGACATGATCCAGCAGCAAAGGAGAGAAGAAGTATTATCAAAAGCTCACCCTTGAATATACAAGCGGTATCGCCTTATTTCTTCACTTTCTACAGTGGCCATTATGGAAAGGATACCATCTCTGCTAAATACTAACAGAAGAGACCGGTGGCATATGTGATCATTTTCATTACCGCAAACTCAAATAGAGTTCTTTGTTTTTCTTTAGTGGAAGAACTCAAAAACAATTGTTTGATTCGTGGACTAAAGGAAAAGCTAAGAATATGCCATTTGAAAGGTAATTTCATGTTTTAATACCAGCAACAGGCCAATGATGACTACTTCAGCTCAGCTTTGTTTCTTGTGTCATTCCAGAAAACATCTTCAAGCAAATCTTCATGAAAGGCAATGTCGGTCCTCTCCTGACCTCTTGACTGAACTTGCAAAACAGGTAGGTTGTAGGTACAGGTCGGAACTCTCATGCAATTCATAAGGCCTAAAACCTTACCAACAACCTACTTCTTGTCTCCGTATAAGGTTTATACCCAATTCACACCACCATCTTTTCAAGAAGGTGTATACAAGATACTATTTGTGTGTTTTCAATGAAGTACCATTAGTGTATGACAGGTTCCCTAAATACTGCACTAAAAGCCTACTCCCAAATATGCAGTGTTCCCGAACCCAACCCTCAGCCTCTCCTTTAATAAAGCTGTCCAACACAAAATGTGATCCAGATATAATACTTAAAATAATGGACCGGCCAAACTTTAAAATCAATTGCCTGGTAGAATTTATTTTCCCTCTTTGCTATGTCTAGCTCCTTTATCTGTTCCTGACCACAAATCGAGGCCTGGGGCTAATGTCAGGTTGACACCACCTCTCTTAGTGATAAGAGTGATTAGAGGATAGATAGAATGGAGCCCTCCACACTGCCACTCCTATCAAAAAATAACATAAGGTGAAATGGTGATTTTTCGCCCTATATATTTCCCCCAAAAGTGGGGGGGGGGGGGGGGGGGGGGGAAATGCCAGTGCGCCTTATCGGGCGAATGTAAAAAAAAAAATAAAAAAATAAAATTAAACTCACCCGTTCCCGGCGCTCCCGTGTCGCCTGCCGCACTGCAGGAGGCCAGAAGAAGACAGAAGAGCGGTGGGCTCTGTCCCCGTCCCCGCCACTGCTATTGCTGAGGCAGTGATAGCAGCACTGCCTATATGGGGAATGGGAGGGGGGAATGCCACACTGCCTATATGGAGAATGGGAGGGGGGATGCCACACTGCTTATATGGAGAATGGGAGGGGGGATGCCACACTGCCTATATGGGGAATGGAAGGGGGGAATGCCACACTGCTTATATGGGGAAGGGGATGGGGGGGAATGCCACACTGCCTATGGTAATGGGATGGGGGTAATTCCACTCTGCCTATGAGAAGGGGGAATGACACACTGGCTATTGGGAATGGGAGGGGGATTACTGTAATTGGAGGATACTGCACTTTGCCTATTATTTGGTTAAAAATATAATTTTTCTTATTTTCCTCCCCAAAATCCTGGGTGCGTCTTATATGGCGAAAAATACGGTACTTTGGAATCTTTGTTTTCAAACATTTATAGCACTATACAATTGGAATACTGTTGCTTGTGTCTGGTTAATGACTTTAGCTGAATTAAGATGGGGGTATTTGTGAGTACCTGGACAACCACAGGATTGTAAGATTCTAATTTACGCCAAAGCACTATTTAGGTAGTGGGGTTGCATTGCATAACTAGTAAATAAAATTGCTGAAGCACCAAACATTTCATGAGACAGCAATAGGCATAACATGCATGCCAAAAATTGCACTCGTTTAACATTAACTTTCTTATTTCCCATAGCCCACTGACTTAAGACTGGTATACACTAGCAGACCATGTTCTAGAAGCGTCAACAGTGTGGGGTGGGATCCATTCGAAGACAGGAAGAGGAGAAACTCTGCTGTTGATGTACTTTTCAGCTCCAGGACTGAACGTTTCAAACCTGAGGAAATAGTGTCTGATGTTTTACAACCATCCAAAAGCAGCTCCTCGTTTCCTGGCTATAGTTATAGTAATCTATCCCATGAGGCAATTCATCAGCGAAGTCAAAGGAGACCCATGTCCTGTTATGAGGAAACTAACCATTTCACCGATAACCGCAAGAGCTCCTCTGAAGGCTGCATGAGAGAAGTTCTGCCTTCACTGTCAAGAACTTCTGACACAAGCCCTGAGCCATCTTCATCAAGACACCATCTTAGAAAAGAATCACCTAATAGGTACTGCTATACAGATGGATTAATGCCATTTCCAGCAGAAGCATCTGCCGTAGTGGAAGAAATAATAAAGCTTACCAGTCAATCCAAGCTTTTTCCAGGAAAATCAGCAGATAGAAGTCCAAGTGCTAGAAGATTAACGGAGTACCACCAACCAGTCTATCCTCGGACTAGCTGCAAAGGTAGTGCTGGCATAGTTAGCCGACCAGATACCCAAATAACAAATATGGAAAGTTCTCAAGAACCATATCCCAAGAGGTCATTGAGTCATTCAGATATGAAATCTGCTTGGTTTCCACGTAGCTCAGAATTCAGACCCCTAGGTCCCTATCCTTTCTTAAGCAGGACATCAAATGTTTCGAGAAGCCCATTACCACATAAGCTAATTCCTTTACCACTTCCACCTCCACCACTTCCTCCTCCTCCACCCCCACCTTCCCTTCTTGTTCAGTCTTCAACTTCACAAAAAGGTCCACATGTGATAGAACGTTATGTGTACAGTGGGACTGAATCCAGTGACTCTGAATCTGAGATAATAAATCCATATTATTATGCTGTATTTGGTAAAAACGTACGGCATCCTATGGCAAGGGTTAGGCTGTCCTCTGGTAGTCTTCAGCTGGATGAAGAAGAGGACACCTGTGCTTGGGAAAGCAGAAAGCCCAAATCAAAAATTAAACATTACCATACTTAGAGATCGCAGCATTAGAGCCAAAATGGAGCACTACGAATCATTTGCACTCAGGGGATGAACTTCTATTCAGTCGACAAATGCCAAGAAGGTGTTGTTACCAACCGCTTAAGTCTTGAGCACAGAAATGTATTGCACATATAATTTCCACTTCTGGATATGTAGTACCAGGTGCCTATGGTGACCTCAGTTCTGGTCTTGCCTGGTAATTTAACTATAACGTTTTCTTAATAGAAAACCAGTCAGCAGAAGGTACAATCCAAAACCTATTGTTCCTTAAAAACAAGAAAGATTCTATGTGTGAATATGAGTATAGAAGGGCCAATGCGCTGCCTGGGACCCTATTGGTCTGTTATACAGCCATCCTAATGGCAACCAAAGTCACCAACTGCCATGACCTGAATCTAGGAAATAGTAGGAAAAAGTTACTGAAAGTTTTGTACTTTATTTGATTGCAACAAATAAAAGGTTTAAATAATTATGTGGTGCTTGGTTAAAAGAAATGACTAAACAAAAATAGATTTGCGTTGCCAATCCATTTTCTCTCTTGTATATTGTAAAGAAAAGAGCAAAGAAACAACATCTCAATTCACACCAATATGTGGTCCCCACTTCCTGTTGAAGCCATAAATTCTTACTCATACCCATCTAATGAGTTGTGGGTGTACGGAGGGAGTAACAGCTTCTTGTATGCTGTGTAATAAAACATGAAATGCAGTAGGAAATTGGGTTGTCCCCACTGTAAGGAACTTACCTGGGGACCGGTCCCGCGGCGCCTCCGCGCAGTCTCTGCCGGCTCGGTCCCTCCGCCGGCCACGCCGGGCAGCCGCCTCCTCGTCCTTGCTCTCCGGTAGGGCTTCGGCCTCTGCCTCCCCCTCAGCAGCGGCGGCGGCGGCAGCGGCTGAGGTCCCTGATGTCTGCGGCGGCTCCTCCGCCTCCCCGGCGGGCACGACGTCCTCTCCCTCCTTCTCGGGGGGGCACGCCCGACGCTCATACACGTTATGCCCTCCGGCGACGCTGCTCCCAGCGCATTCGCCGGGGGCAGATTTAAAAGGACCAATCCTGGTCCGGGGGTCCTCGGCTCTGATGAGCCTAGGGACTGGACAGCCTGACTGGCCAGGGCGGTCCAGTCCCTGGGGTTGCTCCTATCAGGAGCAAGATCACAGTTGCACCAATCACAAGTTGCACCAATCAGTACATTCCCCCTTCCCATTGGCCAGTTACCCTTTAAATATGTTCCTGCTCGAACCACCGGTGCCCGTTATAGCCATTTCTAGCTTGGGTGTGCTTTTGAACTACGTCTAGTGTTTTGATCCGGCTCTGTCCTTGACTACTCCTGTCCGCTGCCTGCACTGACCTTCCGCCTGTCTGACTTCGCCTCTGCTTTACTCTTTGGATACCGCGTTCTGTGACCTCCCGACCCCTTGCTAGTCCTGACTACTCTTTGCCTTACCCCTTGGTTTCGGCGTTGCAGACTTTTGTCGCATGAACTTATGTTTTGGGATACCCCGCAGTTCATCCGTCTTTGCCGTAAGCCAGCAATCTTTGCGCCAGTAAGTCCTGGGGGCAACCGAGTCTAGAGAGGCAAAACCCGTGTCTCCAGCGAGCGGGGGCTTGTCTATAGGCACAAGAGGCGGTGGAGATTGGGGATTGTTGGCTCACGCAAGAAGGGTGTCCGGCGGACCCTGACACCCACATCTTCTCAGCTCCAAAATAAATCTTGATTTACGACGACCAACCACCATAATCAGCAAACAGGCGAACATTACTTTTCCACGCCTTCTCCTATATCTAAACATATTGAAAAAACATGGGACCTGGGACACAGTTTTGCAGTTCACCACTTGTAACTTGCCTTTCTTCACATTAACACCACCACTCTGATACCTATATACCAGCCAGCTGTAAATCCACTGAACTATGCAGGGATTTAGTACAATTTTCAAGGAAATCAATCAGATTAGTCTAACATGATCTGTCCTCAGTGAAGCCGTGCTTTTTCGGGTCCAACAAGATAATTTTTAGAAATTATCTGTTTTTTTCAAAAGAGTTTCACCACTATAGAAGTTAAACTAACTGGACTGTAGTTATGGGCTACTTCTCTGCTCCCCTTCTTATGGATAGGTAGAACATTGGTCATCCTCCAATCATCTGGAACCTCACCTGTTAAAAGGAAATGATTTAGTAAATCAGTCAGAGGTGCAGCATTCACTAATTTGAGTTCCTTTTGAACTCTGGGGTTGATGCCAACTGGACCCATTGCCTTACTTAGGGATTTTTCACGCTAAAGGTTAAAAAAAAAAACATCAGCTAACTTTGACAAGCATTCCTCCAGCGCTGTGCCTCTTCTCAGCTCCATTAATGAGGAAATATACTTACTCATCTGCCCCTCCATTGATGTGGAGTAATACTAGTACAAGGAGCTAGTCCAAACCACTGATGGCTTGAATAAAGCTCTCAGAGCTGCCATTCTAGCCCAGCTAACCCCTGAGAATGCCTGTGTCTGAAGCAAGATTTGGGCTTTTATAGACCCCACACATTATGCTGGTTATTATGCTGTATCACAGATCCCAGGCCACACCCACATGCTTCATATAGCTGCCATTTCTTCAATTTAAAAACAGAAAACAGTTTAGGACAGTGCCAAACATAGCCCGGCCAATGTTCTAACAGTTGCCTTTGCCTGAAACTTTAAACATGCAATCTCAACTAAGACATTAGCCTTAAACAAAATTGAGTTGACTCCTTCTAGTTGGATGCTGTGCTTTGGCCATTTAAGATATGGGCCATCATCCGAAAAAATTATTCAAATGTCATCCACAACCTTATCCCCATCAATATATTTACTCTCCCGATTTTTCTCTCCACTTTTTTCTTTTCCCAACCTCAATGGATTTGGCCAATTTTTCTTCCCTTTGCTCTTAGCGGCATTTATAATACATGTTGCCTCCTTCTGTTTATTTTATACACTCCTCTATTAGTTACACTTCAACGTTCTTTATACCTCTTATAGGTCAGCCACCCTATTAAACTAGAGTGGTTATTTCTTCCTATTATTTAGGCTAGTGTGTTTTACATAGTTGCATTTCAGATGAGCATGCCTAAAGTGGACCAAAACCCAGGACTTTGACTATCCTGGGCTTTGGTCCTTGCCCACGAGACACCCCGATCGGGCATGTCCCACTGTGTGAAACCTCCCAGATTGCCAATCTCACTCCGGTCCTACAGTGCATGCACAGCCTCTCGTCCAGTCAGCACACTCGGATCCGCTCCCGCCTTCGTCCAAGAGCTTGTCTAAGGCTAGCAGATCTGAATGCGCTGGCGGCCACATCCACCCTACCCTTTAACAGGGAGCATGCCTGGCACGGGAACACGCTCTGCTAAAGGGATAGTAGGGATGCTGTTGTTTGTGCATGCACTGTTGGACCGGGAAAGAAGGTGAGTTTCCACGCAACCTCTGAGGCTTTACACAACGGGGCATCCCGAATCTGGATGCCCGGGGGAGCGAGTATGCCTGCCCTGGAGTCTCATAGACTCCAGTGTGGGTTTTGGTCCCCTTTAATAGCGACCACTGAGCACTCACTTCTGCTGCCTTGTTCCACCCACCTAATTAATTTTTTTACATAAGCCACCAATTCCTTTAATTTAATTTATCTAAAATCTAGCACTTTGGTTCTAGTGTAGAATTACACGTCTCAATGTCAGTTTTTATGTCAAATTTTCTTCTACCCTAACCTCAGCCACCAGATCCACATTTGTGAATACTAAGTCCAGAATGTTATCACCTGTAGTTGTTGACTTCACAAGCTATTTTACAGATGCTCCATTAAAGCGGTTCTACATCCATTTTCTACATAACGGTTGTGGGGCCACATTGTGACAGGCCTAGGGGGGGATGTAGATGTGCATAGACCCTGCAATCCTCTGCTGCACCCTGATCCTACGATGAATTGCAGCTACATGTTTGTCTGCCGGCTAGTCACATGATCCAGGTTTAACCTGTGGTGGCTTGGCAAAATCTTGTAAATGTATGAACCAAAGCCCCAGTAAACCCGCTTTGTGTGGCCTAATGACAAAATGCCTTAGAAGAGCCAGTGGAATTAGCCATTGCTTAGATAGCAAGCTCCAGTAATCGCCAGTATAATATAGCAAAGTACAATATGGAAGATACCAATATTTTGGACTTTCTTTTCCCTATGTAAATAAAATGTTACTGTCCTGACTACAACCAGTAAAACGTTACCTCATGTGGAAAGCTAAAAACCACCTTTGACGGAAAAAAACACAGCGACTATAAGGCTCAAAACCTTTATGCAGCTCCGAACCATGGAACATGTAAATCTAATTTCTCTTTTTGAGAAATGACAGAATTGCCTTTGCTTTGTCCATATATTTCTGTCCCTGTGAAGTTAATCCATTTGAATAGAAAGCATAACTTCTTGTGGATCATTACACTACCAACCTGAAGACCATGGAGCTTGGTTCTGCCAGCGATGACCCCATCACCCAGATACAGTATTATTTGAGAGATTCCATGCAGAATATTCTGTTGGGCACATATAAATGTAGTTGCTTCTGTTTCATAAACATATTTCTAAAAAGACACTGGCACGATTGCAACCCAATAAATGTTATACTGCTTGCTTGAGAGCTCACATTTTCAAGTGGTCCAAAACTGACAAAGCTGTGGCAACCCCCCCCCCCCCCCAAACTTGTGATAAAACTTACCTAGCTGCAAAACTAACCACGCACAGCTATTCAGCAGGCTCGGCTCCATTCAGCTTCTCTTCAAGTGCACCGCCAGCCCAGACGATCCCCGCTACAGACCAGCTGGGAGCGTGCCCTTGGCGGCCATTCACAAATGCCTGGTGTGGGCACACTCCTAGCTAAATGTAGGGAAGCCCAGCTGCAGCAGGCACATTCATTGTTGGATCAGCATATTGGTAGGTTTATGATCTTGTAGATTGAGCTGTCACATGAAAAGGGGGTTCCTTACCCTTGACAGAATAGGCTTGAGAAACAGCCTGTCTAATCCATCGACTAATACTGGACCCCTTTTTTGAATCACAGACAAAGCATCCATCTCGCACTGACTCTAGATACTACTTCAGAGCACAAACTTTATAGTAAGTAAGTAAAGATTCCTCTTCTTTAGATGAGTCAGTTTCAGACAATAGGAAGGCAGCACAATATCCTCAATTCAAGTGAAAAGCTGAAGGGTTGACCAGACCCTTGTGCAGAAAAGATGCAAGAGATGAAGAGTGTTGCCGAGACACAACAAACAATGTAGGCCCATCATGTCCACCAGTAGATCTTAGCTAAATAAGTCTTTCTGGCACAAATAAAGGTGGCTACTATCTGGGGGGGCAATTACCTCCACCTCCAAGTCATCACAATTTGTGCCTCAATATGGCACACAATGCCTCCTGCCCACCAAAGGCACATCCTCCTTTAGGATGAGCAGAGAGCGGGTCTTCAAAAATAAGCAGAAAAGTGAACAGTGGCGAACATGGTTCACGAGCAGGCCTTTAAGGTTCAAAAGAAGCAGTCCTCAGGTTGATAAAAAAAAGGGACAATTTAGCAATCGTATGGAGCCATGCAAAAGTGAGTGTGCACAAGAGGCCAAGTTGCAGGCTTTATTCAGCATAGCCTGATGGTGAAATGGCCAGGCAAAAAAACTGCCCTGATAAAACAAATAGTTTCTTAAAAAGAAAGAAGAGCCTAATGTATCTGGAAAAAGGCACCACGGGTACATCTTTGCCTGGCAAAGGATCCTCCAGCCTTTAACATGGAATTGTTAGACTTCTGATTTTGGTGCAAGGGATCACAGAATATAGCGTGTACCACTGGGCTCACAGCAAAATTAAAAAGTTGCCTGCAATAGAAACATTGACACATATGCTCTTGATGATTAATATATACCACAGCCATAAGATAGTCAAGACTAGGGATGAGCGAATCGATCCAGGCGAACCCGAATTCGTTCCGAATTTCAGGAAAAATTCGATTCTGAAAAAATCCGAATTTTCCCGCGATTCAATCGATCGAAGTTTTCCTTTAAACTCCATTTATTTCAATTACAGCCATTGTAAAATGGTGGATGGACATATCCCCTGGGGAAAGTTATCATGGGAAGGTCACATGCAGCCTATCAGCAGCCAGGAAGCCCGGTGATGTCACAGTGCTATATAAACGGCGGCCATCTTGCTTGTGCGCATTTCAGTGTTGTATTGCGGCCAGAACGGAGCTTGCTACAGACAGGGAGAGACTAACAGAGAGGCAGGGAGAGGCAAGGAGACCCACAGAGACCCACACAGTGCCAGGGAAAGATAGGGAAAATTCGGGAAGGATCCAGGCAGGGACAGCAGAGAAAGTGACAGGGATTTTTTTTTTTTTTTTAATTTCACTTAACTGCCAGATCAGTTTAAAATTGCTTTTGTTTGTGCTTTAAAAATTCCTGGCCACTGTGCATCCCATCTTGGCAGTGGCATATTTAACCCTGTTACACACAAGCATTTCTTAATTAGTTTTAATTTTTTTGTGTCTGCTGTAAAAATACAATTCAGTGAAATACTCACCTGTAGAATTGGTATTATACGTATACAGTACGTCCTGCTCCATATATAATACTTACACTTGGGTTATCCTCCGCCAGAGTGCGCTGTGCGCTGCAGACATGCAAAAACAGGCTCCTCCCGGCCCTTCATATACCCAGGGACCTCCCACAAATCCCCAGCATTGAAAAGCAGTGAACCAGATGCCGGGAGAATTCAACCACCAAAAACAACTGGTAATGATAACAATAACAACAATCACATACAGGGGATCCAGAATAATGCAAAAACCAGGGTGGGGTGGAGCAGGACGTACTGTATACGTATAATACCAATTCTACTTGTGAGTATTTCACAGAATTGTATTATTCTAAGTATACAGTACGTCCTGCTCCAGATATAATACTTACACTTGGGACATCCAATAGCAGTGTCCATAGAATAGGGTGGGATCACCAACAAAAAAGGCAACAGCAGACAGTTGAAAGCACTGTCACCTGCAAACCTCGCTACCAAGAGCGACACGAGCAAGGGCTCTAACGTCAATATCAAAACAACCTTTGAAAGGTACGAACAAAAAAAACAAGTAGCGTGCAAGCAAACCTGTTCAACAAAACCTGGTGCAGAAAGGCCCAAAGACACCAAGGCACTAGTGGAATCAGAATAGAGTGAGAAGAACTCTTCCCCTTAAGGAATAGGCCTGAGTAACAGCCTAACAAGATCAAAGCTAATAGTAGCCCAGGAAGAGGCAAAGCCTTCCCCAGGACCAGAAGGGACGTCTATCCGAGTAAAAGCTAGGCCCAAGGCGGCTTAACCCCTGGAGGCAGATGAGATCAGGCACATCCAGATGTAAGTGCCCCCAACCCCAAGGAGCATCAGTCCCCCTAAGGGACAAGAGACAATCCAGGAAAAAAATTCCAACACCTATTGAGGGAAAATAGATTCCCTTGCCCCAGCGTTACCAGGAATAAGGCCCGGAAGAAGGACAATGTCTTAACACCTGAGCTTAAGACACCACCTTAGGTAGAATATCCAGCGTAAGGCGGAACACCGTCTCATCTTGGTGTATATACATCAAAGAACGAGGGCTAGCTAGACAGAGCCGCCCGCACCGGCACGCGGCCGGCTGAAGTAACAGCCCCAGAAGGACAACTTTATGGAAAGGAACAGTCAGACAGCATTCAGAATAGAGCCAAAGGGGAACACCCCTCAAGGCAAACAGGATAGAAATCAAATCCCAACAGGGACCCTAGAACTACGTGGGGGATGCCGCTGAGCAATCCCTGAAAGAATGGTCAACCCAGGCAAAGAACTGAGTAAAGACTTCTGCAGAAGACAGACAGGGCAGAGCCTGAACCACCAGGGCACCGAGTAGGGGAGCCGACTCCAACCCATGCTGTAATAACTATATCACCCCGGGAACAGAGCGCGCCCACAGGGGAGAGACCAAAACTCACACCAATCAATATGGGTAAACAATACCCCACAAGAGACAGAACAAGAGGAGGAAGAAGACAACTCCTAGGCTTCCAGAAGTCACAGACACCCAGCAGATACGCCCATCTCCATCAAGGTGGGTGAATCAACCGTCAAACCATCCAGACCAGAGTCTGTAGATTGGGGTGAAATAGAAAAGGGGAGCCTGAGTGAGCAGGTCAGCACTCCTGACAGGACGTACAGGTCCGCTGTCCACAGAACCACATCTGCAAACCACACTCCACTAGGCCACCCAAGGGCCGCCAGTATCACTGGTTCCCCCTTCCAGAGCAAACTTGCACAGAACCCTGTCAAGCAGGGTGAATGAAGATAAGACACACAGAACAGAATGTCCAGCATAAAGTACTAAGCCTCATGACCAAGGTCAGAACAATCTGAGACAGGGAAACAAGGGCCTAGAACCCATGATAGCGACGGGCCCAGAAAGATCCACACTAGACGGATCACATAGAGACACAAGAATTAGCACATCCTGTCGCAGAAGGACATCCACAGGAGCGAATATCGCAGATAAGCAGGGAACGCCGTCCTTCACCCAGATCAGGGTCAGATACCCTCCTGGGGGATCATCCTGCTTCCTAGTCCACACAGATAATTAATACAGGCCACTGTCGTCAGACAGACCAAGGAGCCCCCAAAGCCAGATCCCGCAAGGGAGAAGTCCAGCGAGATAGAGCCAACCTAAAGGCCTACCGCTTCAAAAATAGACAGGTGAATGGACCCCTAAAGGTCCCACCTCCCCCGGAACCACAGAGGAATTTAGAAGAAAAAAGTCCCCCCTCCGTCAACCTGATAGATTCGGTATCCAACTACAGGAAGACGCAAGGAAGGGGGCGCCCCCTGACTGGTACCTCTAGTACAACAGTCTCAGGGGAAACCACCGTACCAAGGTGGAAGGGTACACAGACCCAGCTCCAGGGAAGCTGGAACCCAGTCCAGCATTTACAATATGAGCTGCAGAATAGCCCACGGGTACTGAGCATAAGGGACAACCTTTGAATAGCCACCAACAGGCCCACCAGCTGCAATCCAGCCTGGTGAAAGAGACGGGAACAGCAACGAGGGATGAAGCCCATGTAACCAGATTGTCCACTTTATAGTCAAGGAAGCAGGTTCCCGCCTGAACCGAATCCAAGTTCAACCCTAGGAATGGAGATACCAAATAAGGGGACAATGAGGAATTGAGGTGATTGAGCACCCATCCAAAGACTCCCAAAGGACACCACCAGCCGAGTAACAAACTCGGCCTGACGTAGAGATTGGGAAGCAAAGAGGGACGACCAGGCAGTTCCTCGTGCGGACGCCCCCTTGGTCTCAGTAGAAACATCACCCCTGTCATCGCCTAGGCGATCACTCTGGGAGCAGAAAAGAGGCCAGGTAACAAGGCCACAATCAGCAGTGTTGGAGCACCAACACTAACCTGTAAGATCCTAGGTGCCTGGAAGGCACAACGGCAATGAAATAAGCGTCTTAGATCCCCACAGATGGCAAGAGGTCCCTGGACACAGGGCACTGGCGGCCCAACTCAGAGAACCATGCAGAAAATCGCCTGTGAATGTAGATTGCCTCACCTACGGGAGGCCATAATGGGCAGAGTGTCTCATCCTTTTGGAAGAATGTGGAAAGTGAAAGTTGGTGAAGAGGCCCCTGCCTCTGTTTGTTAAGCAACCTGCAGGTGACCCCAGACCTCACAGGCTGCGCGTGGCCTGTGCCAACACCAGAAGAGAGGCAGGGACCAGAAACATCCTGACAATCTCGGGAAACAAACACAATCCTGCATCCAGAGGAAACTTCCTCCTGACTCCATCAGAATGAGGCATGACGCCTCCTGATAGGAGCAAGGTGCTGCGGCCATCCCCTCGCCCAGGAGGGCGAGGGCGCCCCATCATGCTTGGGGGGTTTTGGTGAAAGATTTGGACTTAGTCCTACCGGAGGGGCCAGGGCGTTGTCTGCCACTCCTGGGGCAGGAATCTATACCAAAAAGCTGGAAGGACACCCCTGGTTCGGGTATGACGCTAACATAGGGGGGTGGAGGGGTGCCCCTGCTCCGAGAAGGCCGAGACCGCCTTCTGCAAAGGGGTGTGTTGCCCTTTTTTCCAAACAGGTCCAGACGGGCCCCGAATAGGCGTCGCTCTCTAAAGGGGAGCCCAGTAAGAATCTTTTTTGTAGCATCATCAACACCCCACTGTCGCTGCCAGACCAGACGGCGTATAGCTACTGCAAGGGCGGAAGTTCTTGCACACATGCTAATGGTGTCATCCAGCGCCAACAAGATAAATCTTACAAATACATCACAACTGGAGAGTGCATTAAAAACCTCCCAGGGGAGATCCTCAGGTCGATGATCAATCATCTTTCTGATGAGGGTCCTAGCTGCTACTGCAGCGATGGCCGCAGCACAGACCGGGCGCAGAGTCGTCCCTGCACAAGAAAAGGCATGGGAAGCCAGCCTATCAATGCGCCGGTCCTCAGCATCCCGAAGGGTACGATAAGTAGGAGCTGCAATAAAGGGGGGGGTTAAGAACCCCAATGATCGGTGCATCCACCACGGGAGGTGATGACCAGCAGTTAACCACATCGGGGGGAAAAGGGTATTTCCAATCCCAGTCCCCTGGAACCCCTGGAAGTTTGCTAGGGCATTGCCATTCTTTGAGCACAAGAGCCTGGAAGTGATCCTGCTCCAGAAATTCCAAACGCGGCGGCGCTGTATGGAAACTCTCCCTTCTAGGCCTGGAAGCCTCACCAGGGAGAGAGATAGGCAAGACCTCGAAGATCTTTATCAGTAATTCATCGGTGTCACACAGGCCCCAAGAACCGGGGCCCGAATCATCACGACTCCTCAGCCCCTTGACTGATGAGCCCGAGTCAGAGACTAGCCGACCTTCATCAGAAAGAGCAAAACCCTGCTCAGCAGTGAACTCCTCAGATTCAGAAGGAATGGGCGAAACCGGAGGCGTCAGGGACCGCTTCTTACCTGGGCCAAGCGCTCTGCCAACCTCGAAATCACCTGATCGGCCGTAGGTAGCCTGCGCGGCACGACTTGCTGGTCATTCCCACTCGAGTGCGACTCATCAGGAGTGAGATTTAAGCACGGGGAGAGAGGTGTATTGAAACGAGGCGCAGCCACTGGCAACCCTGACTGCAGGGCCAGTATTTGTTCAGCACAAGGTCCGCAGACCCGTGCTCTGTCCGCATCAGCATGGGGCAGTCCACACGCTGTACACAGCCAGTCTTGTCCCGGTCACATAATTCTGAGATGCCTCCATATGGTGATTATTAATGTAATATATATGTATATATGCCAGTAGGGATTCACGCAATAAGCGACCCTGGATGTCCCAAGGACCCGCTAGGAATGTGGGAGAATCTTGTAAGCCCGCTACAATATATGTTAGGCCGGGAGAAGCAACCGGAATCTTTGACGTCTGAAAGACAGAAGGGGAATAAGAGGTGTCAGGGCCATGCGCAGCAGAAGAAAATACTAATGATGAAATCACCTGCGAGGGCACTTACCGAACCTGGGGAGGAGAAGGACCGCAACCACGCACGCGCGAAGAGCAACAAAATGGTGCCAACCGAACCTCGAAGGGCGGGCTCAATCTGGGCGTGACGCGGAGCGCGCCGTGCCGGGTCCCCGCCTCCCCCAAAGAGCGCGAAGCTCTGAGTTAGCCGTCCAGGCTTGACAAGCCAGGCATAGGATATGCCAGTTAAAAGCATCTCCTATGGGCACTAATAGTCTGATGACGCCGCCACCCAGCCAGTAATTTTTATGAAAAGTGAGAAGGCAAAGACGGTGGCGGCCAATAAAAACAGCAAGCAGCGCGGCTCTGACACCCGGTTGCCGCCAAGGGCAAAAATTACGGCTATAAGCATAACAATGCAGTACATTGAGGCCCACACACACACACACACCCTTCTTTTCCCCCGAATACGGGGGGAAACGAGGGAGGATGGCGACCCTTTAGACAGGGTCCACCGCTACACAGGGCATGGGGCAATAGTGCGGGAGGGACATCCACTAAAGGCTCACCATCAGCCTAAACCGCCTACCCTTTGGTGGGGGACTGCGGTGGAGCGTGGCTCCGTTAAGCACGCATGGTGCTGCCTACCTTCACCCGACCAGCGCAGCCCAGGCTGGGAGGCACGTCACAAATAGGACGGGTGGGAGTAGTCCAACAGGGCCGCAGGCTGTAATAGCCCCGCTCACCTGCGAGAGAGTGATACTTCATGTCTTCGCAGTCAGCACTGCAGAGAAATCTGGGGATTTGTGGGAGGTCCCTGGGTATATGAAGGGCCGGGAGGAGCCTGTTTTTGCATGTCTGCAGTGCACAGCGCCCTCTGGCGGAGGATAACCCAAGTGTAAGTATTATATATGGAGCAGGACGTACTGTATACTTAGAATAACCCAAGCCCACATGGGCATCCCATTTCAGCACATTTGACCATATCTGTTACACTAAAGCAGCTTTTAAAGGCTATTTCTCATAAATATATTGCAGTTTGAATTGTTTTTGTGTGTGCTGTAAAAACAGCAGGCCGCAGAGTATCCCAAACCTGCACATTTGACCCTGTTACACTAAAGCAGCTTTTAAAGGCTATTTCTCATAAATATATTGCAGTTTGAATTGTTTTTGTGTGTGCTGTAAAAACAGCAGGCCGCAGGGTATCCCAAACCTGCACATTTGACCCTGTTACACAAAAGAAGCTTTTAAAGGCTATTTCTCATAACTATATTGCAGTTTGAATTGTTTTTGTGTGTGCTGTAAAAACACCAGGCCGCAGGGTATCCCAAACCTGCACATTTGACCCTGTTACACTAAAGCAGCTTTTAAAGGCGATTTATCTTAAATATATTGCAGTTTGAATTGTTTTTGTGTGTGCTGTAAAAACAGCAGGCCGCAGGGTATCCCAAACCTGCACATTTGACCCTATCTGTTACACTAAAGCAGCTTTTAAAGGCTATTTCTCATAAATATATTGCAGTTTGAATTGTTTTTGTGTGTGCTGTAAAAACACCAGGCCGCAGGGTATCCCAAACCTGCACATTTGACCCTGTTACACTAAAGCAGCTTTTAAAGGCTATTTCTCTTAAATATATTGCAGTTTGATTTTTTTTTGTGTGTGCTGTAAAAACAGCAGGCCGCAGGGTATCCCAAACCTGCACATTTGACCCTATCTGTTACACTAAAGCAGCTTTTAAAGGCTATTTCTCATAAATATATTGCAGTTTGAATTGTTTTCGTGTGTGCTGTAAAAACACCAGGCCGCAGGGTATCCCAAACCTGCACATTTGACCCTGTTACACAAAAGCAGCTTTTAAAGACTATTTCTCATAAATATATTGCAGTTTGAATTGTTTTTGTGTGTGCTGTAAAAAAAACAGGCCTCAGGGTATCCCAAACCAGCACATTTAACCCTATCTGTTACACTAAAGCAGCTTTTAAAGGCTATTGCTCATAAATATATTGCAGTTTGAATTGTTTTTGTGTGTGCTGTAAAAACAGCAGGCCGCAGGGTATCCCAAACCTGCACATTTGACCCTATCTGTTACACTAAAGCAGCTTTTAAAGGCTATTTCTCATAAATATATTGCAATTTGAATTGTTTTTGTGTGTGCTGTAAAAACAGCAGGCCGCAGGGTATCCCAAACCTGCACATTTGACCCTGTTACACTAAAGCAGCTTTTAAAGGCTATTTCTCATAAATATATCGCAATTTGAATAGTTTTTGTGTGTGCAGGAAAAAACACCAGGCCGCAGGGTATCCCAAACCTGCACATTTGACCCTATCTGTTACAAGCAGCTTTTATAGGGTTATTTCTTATAAATATATTGCAGTTTCAATTGTTTCTGTGTCTGCTGTAAACAGCCCTGCCCACAGGGCATCCCATATTGCCAATTTTCATAGTATCTGTTACAGAGAAACATTTCCTCAGTTTATTTAGCTTCTGTTTTTTAAAGTAAACACGTTTTTTAAAGTGCCTATTGCGCATTTCAAATACATAAAAATGTCAGGCAGACAAGTGCCTGGATGTTCACAGAGTAGTGGCAGAGGCCAAGATATTCAGCAGGCAGAGGTCGCAGCAGACTAGGGTCGAGTGGCAGCAGGAGTTGCGGTGAGAGACCTGATCTGCCAGTATCTGCTACCGGTCGTAGCAGATACTGGCAGCTGTAACTACCAGTAACGCATCTGCCGTGGTAGATTGGTTAACGCGGTCATCCACATCATCACAAGTTACATCTGACACCAGTCTAAGGTCGGTAGGTTCCTCTGACACAACCTTGAGTTGGCATGGCCTGAGAGCAGTCCCTATCCTCCCATTGCCTCTGTCCTACGCCGTTCCCTCCCCCAGCGACGTATCCTATGCTTTGGGTTCAGCTCCACTCTTTAGTGAGGAGGACGATCAGACAGAGGACAGTCAGCAGCTACAGCCCAGCCAAGAAATGGAGGTGGCTTCTTTCGCTAGGCAGACAAATAGTGATGTGGAGAGTGGCGTGGGTGTTGCGAGTGTTCCAGCTCCTGCGCCAGACACTGTTGACGAAACCGTATGCGGCCACTCATCCTACGGCGCAGAAGCTGAATGTGCTCCTGTCCAAGTCGCTCTCTTTTCAGGTGGTAGAGTCTGCACCTTTCAGAGAACTGATGGCTTGTGCCGAGCCGAGGTGAAGAGTGCCAAGCCGTCTTTTCTTTGCCAAGAAGGCAGTACCAGCGCTGCACAATTTTGTTGAACAGAAGGTGGGCCAGTCCTTGAGCCTGTCGGTGTGTAGCAAAGTGCATGGCAGCGCCGACGTCTGGAGCTGTAACTACGGTCTGGGACAGTACATGTCGTTTATAGCCCACTGGGTGAATGTGGTCCCTTTGCAGCAGCAGCAACTTGGACAGGTCAGGCCGCTTCGGCCTCCGCGCTCCCTGGCCGTTGTGCCTGTGACACCGTGCGACTCGGCCTCCTCATCCTCCGCCTTCTCCTCACCCTCCACTGTAGGCTGTTTTTGTGTGTGCTGTAAAAACACCAGGCCGCAGGGTATCCCAAACCTGCACATTTGACCCTGTTACACTAAAGCAGCTTTTAAAGGCTATTTCTCTTAAATATATTGCAGTTTGATTTTTTTTTGTGTGTGCTGTAAAAACAGCAGGCCGCAGGGTATCCCAAACCTGCACATTTGACCCTATCTGTTACACTAAAGCAGCTTTTAAAGGCTATTTCTCATAAATATATTGCAGTTTGAATTGTTTTCGTGTGTGCTGTAAAAACACCAGGCCGCAGGGTATCCCAAACCTGCACATTTGACCCTGTTACACAAAAGCAGCTTTTAAAGACTATTTCTCATAAATATATTGCAGTTTGAATTGTTTTTGTGTGTGCTGTAAAAAAAACAGGCCTCAGGGTATCCCAAACCAGCACATTTAACCCTATCTGTTACACTAAAGCAGCTTTTAAAGGCTATTGCTCATAAATATATTGCAGTTTGAATTGTTTTTGTGTGTGCTGTAAAAACAGCAGGCCGCAGGGTATCCCAAACCTGCACATTTGACCCTATCTGTTACACTAAAGCAGCTTTTAAAGGCTATTTCTCATAAATATATCGCAATTTGAATTGTTTTTGTGTGTGCTGTAAAAACAGCAGGCCGCAGGGTATCCCAAACCTGCACATTTGACCCTATCTGTTACACTAAAGCAGCTTTTAAAGGCTATTTCTCATAAATATATCGCAATTTGAATAGTTTTTGTGTGTGCAGGAAAAAACACCAGGCCGCAGGGTATCCCAAACCTGCACATTTGACCCTATCTGTTACAAGCAGCTTTTATAGGGTTATTTCTTATAAATATATTGCAGTTTCAATTGTTTCTGTGTCTGCTGTAAACAGCCCTGCCCACAGGGCATCCCATATTGCCAATTTTCATAGTATCTGTTACAGAGAAACATTTCCTCAGTTTATTTAGCTTCTGTTTTTTAAAGTAAACACGTTTTTTAAAGTGCCTATTGCGCATTTCAAATACATAAAAATGTCAGGCAGACAAGTGCCTGGATGTTCACAGAGTAGTGGCAGAGGCCAAGATATTCAGCAGGCAGAGGTCGCAGCAGACTAGGGTCGAGTGGCAGCAGGAGTTGCGGTGAGAGACCTGATCTGCCAGTATCTGCTACCGGTCGTAGCAGATACTGGCAGCTGTAACTACCAGTAACGCATCTGCCGTGGTAGATTGGTTAACGCGGTCATCCACATCATCACAAGTTACATCTGACACCAGTCTAAGGTCGGTAGGTTCCTCTGACACAACCTTGAGTTGGCATGGCCTGAGAGCAGTCCCTATCCTCCCATTGCCTCTGTCCTACGCCGTTCCCTCCCCCAGCGACGTATCCTATGCTTTGGGTTCAGCTCCACTCTTTAGTGAGGAGGACGATCAGACAGAGGACAGTCAGCAGCTACAGCCCAGCCAAGAAATGGAGGTGGCTTCTTTCGCTAGGCAGACAAATAGTGATGTGGAGAGTGGCGTGGGTGTTGCGAGTGTTCCAGCTCCTGCGCCAGACACTGTTGACGAAACCGTATGCGGCCACTCATCCTACGGCGCAGAAGCTGAATGTGCTCCTGTCCAAGTCGCTCTCTTTTCAGGTGGTAGAGTCTGCACCTTTCAGAGAACTGATGGCTTGTGCCGAGCCGAGGTGAAGAGTGCCAAGCCGTCTTTTCTTTGCCAAGAAGGCAGTACCAGCGCTGCACAATTTTGTTGAACAGAAGGTGGGCCAGTCCTTGAGCCTGTCGGTGTGTAGCAAAGTGCATGGCAGCGCCGACGTCTGGAGCTGTAACTACGGTCTGGGACAGTACATGTCGTTTATAGCCCACTGGGTGAATGTGGTCCCTTTGCAGCAGCAGCAACTTGGACAGGTCAGGCCGCTTCGGCCTCCGCGCTCCCTGGCCGTTGTGCCTGTGACACCGTGCGACTCGGCCTCCTCATCCTCCGCCTTCTCCTCACCCTCCACTGTAGGCTCAAGTCTCAGTGCCCCTCCAGTCTACCATGTGTGCAGGGCACGGAGGTGTCACGCTGTGCTTCACATGGTTCGTCTTGGCGAACGGAGTCACACAGGGGAGGAACGACTTAAATTTATTCATCAAGAAATCCAAACATGGCTTACTCCAAGAAAACTGAAAATGGGAACCATGGTTACCGACAATGGGAAAAACATTTTGTCTGCGCTGCGACAAGGAAGGCTGACCCATATGCCCTGCATGGCTCACGTCTTCAATCTGGTTGTGAAGCAGTTTCTGAAGTCTTCCCCCCTTCTGCAAGACATCCTAACAACTTCAAGGAAACTGTGCATGCACTTCAGCCACTCATACGCTGCCAAGCACACCCTTCTTGAGCTACAGCGTCAGAACGGTAGCCCCCAATATAGTCTGATTTGCGATGTTTCCACCCGTTGGAATTCCACCCTGCAAATGTTGGACAGACTATACGAACAGAGAAAAGCCATCACGGATTTCTTGATGATCCAAGCGGATAGGGGGGACTCCCCTGTGTAACTTCAATGTCAACAATTGGCAGCTCCTACGTGACACCTGCCGTTTGCTCAGGCCCTTTGAGGAAGCCACTTTATTTGTGAGTCGCCAGGATTACGGGATGAACGACGTGATTCCACTGCTTCATGTACTACAGCACATGCTGGAAACCATGGCTGGTCAGGGCACTGGAGACATGCCGTCTACATCTTACGGCCACATGAACCCCATTGGAGGAAGAGGAGGAGGAGTGGCACAGTGCACAGTTTAGACTTGGAGAAATGGCTGGTTTATCTAGTCAGCTGACAGGAGAGGAGGAGCAGGAGCAGCCAGAGGAGCTAGAGGGTTGTGAGGAAGGCGAGACAGAGGACCCAGACACACCGTGGCAGTGGAGATGGAGACAGGTAGTCCCTCCGAGTCACTTGTGCAAATGGCAGGAAGCATGCTCACGTGCTTGAGTAGTGACCCCAGAATTGTTTCCATTTGTCAGCGGGATGACTTCTGGCTCTCCACCTTATTGGACCCTCACTTCCGGCACAAAATGGGGGCATTTTTTAAACTTGCTGAGAGGGAGGACAAACTGACCTACTACAAAGACATTCTACGTAGTCAGTTGGCCGATGCCTATCTGTGCCATGGTCCATACTCTCGCAGGTCTGACTCGGGGGGGACCTCTGCGCTCACCTTCCACTGCCTGCTGGGGGGGTTGGCAGGAGCAGCAGCAGCAGCTCCATCAGCAGCAGCCTCAGTCTTCAGTCGCTAATGAGTAGCTTTCTACACCCGCATAGTGAGGCTACTCATGAGCAGCAGGAAGACCTGGAGCAGGACCTGAACCAGCAGGTCTTGTCATACCTTGACATGACCATGCCAACACACCTTGAGGATCCGCTGGACTTCTGGGCAGCCAAACTTGACTTGTGGCCGCAACTAGCTGAGTTTGCCCTGGAAAAGCTGTCCTGCCCGGCAAGTAGAGTGCCATCTGAGCGGGTGTTCAGTGCGGCGGGGGCCATAGTTACGGCGAGGAGAACTCGTCTGTCAACTAAAAATGTGGAGGGAATCACCTTTGTGAAAATGAATCAGGGATGGATCAGCCAGGATTTCCACCCACCAATGGCTGATACATGCGTCTAGATTCAGCATGGTGCCACGTTTTACACTTTTCAAATGGTGCAAAACATATTTATGTCTTTAGGCCAATTTTTGGGCTCCTGCTGATGCCAACTTCAGGGTGTGCCTTTCAGCCAATTTTTGGGCTCCTGCTGCTGCTGCCAACTCCAGTGTCTCTTTGAGCCAATGTTTTGTTTGGGATCCTGCTGCCAACTCCAGTGTCTCTTTCAAGCAATGTTTGGGCTCCTGCTGCTGCCAACTCCAGGGTGTCATTTGGCCAATTTTTGGGCTCCTGCCGCCAAATGCAGTGTCTCTTTCAAGCAATGTTTGGGCTCCTGCTGCAGCTGCTGCTTGCAACTCCAGGGTGTCATTCAGCTAATGTTTGGGCTCCTGCTGCCAACTCCAGTGTCTCTTTCAAGCAATGTTTGGGCTCCTGCTGCTGCTGCTTGCAACTCCAGTGTGTCTTTAGTCCAATTTTTGGGCTCCTGCTGCCAACTCCAGTGTCTCTTTCAAGCAATGTTTGGGCTCCTGCTGCCAAATCCAGGGTCTCTTCCAATCAATGTTTGGGCTCCTGCTGCCAACTCCAGTGTCTCTTTCAAGCAATGTTTGGGCTCCTTCTCCTGCCAACTCCAAGGTGTCATTCAGCCAATTTTTGGGCTCCTGCTGCCAAATGCAGTGTCTCTTTCAAGCAATGTTTGGGCTCCTGCTGCTGCCAACTCCAGTGTCTCTTTGAGCCAATGTTTGGGCTCCTGCTGCCACCTCCAGTGTGTCTTTCAAGCAATGTTTGGGCTCCTGCTGCTTGCAACTCCAGGGTGTCATTCAGCCAATGTTTGGGCTCCTTCTGCCAACTCCAGTGTCTCTTTCAAGCAATGTTTGGGCTCCTGCTGCTGCTTGCAACTCCAGGATGTCATTCAGCCAATGTTTGGGCTCCTGCTGCCAACTCCAGTGTCTCTTTCAAGCAATGTTTGGGCTCCTGCTGCAAACTCCAGTGTCTCTTTCAAGCAATGTTTGGGCTCCTGCTGCAAACTCCAGTGTCTCTTTCAAGCAATGTTTGGGCTCCTGCTGCTGCTGCTTGCAACTCCAGGGTGTCATTCAGCCAATGTTTGGGCTCCTGCTGCCAACTCCAGTGTCTCTTTCAAGCAATGTTTGGGCTCCTGCTGCCAAATCCAGTGTCTCTTTCAATCAATATTTGGGCTCCTGCTGCCAACTTCAGTGTCTCTTTCAAGCAATGTTTGGGCTCCTGCTGCTGCTGCCGCCAACTGCAGGGTGTCATTTGGCCAATTTTTGGGCTCCTGCTGCCAATGCAGTGTCTCTTTCAAGCAATGTTTAGGCTCCTGCTGCTGCTGCTGCCAACTCCAGTGTCTCTTTGAGCCAATGTTTGGGCTCCTGCTGCCAACTCTAGTGTCTCTTTCAAGCAATGTTTGGGCTCCTGCTCCTGCCAATTCCAGGGTGTCATTCGGCCAATTTGTGGGCTCCTGCTGCCAAATGCAGTGTCTCTTTCAAGCAATGTTTGGGCTCCTGCTGCTGCTGCTGCCAACTCCAGTGTCTCTTTGAGCCAATGTTTGGGCTCCTGCTGCCAACTCTAATGTGTCTTTCAAGCAATGTTTGGGCTCCTGCTGCTGCTTGCAACTCCAGGGTGTCATTCAGCCAATGTTTGGGCTCCTGCTGCCAACTCCAGTGTCTCTTTCAAGCAATGTTTGGGCTCCTGCTGCTGCTTGCAACTCCAGGGTGTCTTTAGTCCAATTTTTGGCCTCCTGCTGCCAACTCCAGTGTCTCTTTCAAGCAATGTTTGGGCTCCTGCTGCCAACTCCAGTGTTTCTTTCAAGCAATGTTTGGGCTGCTGCTGCTTGCAACTCCAGGGTGTGTCTTTAGGCCAATTTTTGTGCTCCTGCTGCCAACTCCAGTGTCTCTTTCAAGCAATGTTTTGGCTCCTGCTGCTGCTTGCAACTCCAGGGTGTCATTCAGCCAATTTTTGCCCTCCTGCTGCCAAATGCAGTGTCTCTTTCAAGCAATGTTTGGGCTCCTGCTGCTGCCAACTCCAGTGTGTCTTTCAAGCAATGTTTGGGCTCCTGCTGCTGCTGCTTGCAACTCCAGGGTGTCATTCAGCCAATTTCTGGCCTCCTGCTGCTGCCAACTCCAGTGTCTCTTTGAGCCAATGTTTGGGCTCCTGCTGCCAACTCCAGTGTCTCTTTCAAGCAATGTTTGGGCTCCTGCTGCCAACTTCAGTGTCTCTTTCAAGCAATGTTTGGGCTCCTGCTGCTGCTGCTTGCAACTCCAGGTTGTGTCTTTAGGCCAATTTTTGTGCTCCTGCTGCCAACTCCAGTGTCTCTTTCAAGCAATGTTTTGGCTCCTGCTGCTGCTTGCAACTCCAGGGTGTCTTTAGGCCAATGTTTGGGCTCCTGCTGCCAACTCCAGTGTCTCTTTCAAGCAATGTTTGGGCTCCTGCTGCTGCTACTTGCAACTCCAGGGTGTCATTCAGCCAATTTTTGGCCTCCTGCTGCCAAATGCAGTGTCTCTTTCAAGCAATGTTTGGGCTCCTGTTGCTGCCAACTCCAGTGTGTCTTTCAAGCAATGTTTGGGCTCCTGTTGCTGCTGCTTGCAACTCCAGGGTGTCATTCAGCCAATTTCTGGCCTGCTGCTGCTGTTGCTGCCAACTCCAGTGTCTCTTTGAGCCAATGTTTGTGCTCCTGCTGCCAACTCCAGTGTCTCTTTCAAGCAATGTTTGGGCTCCTGCTGCTGCTGCTTGCAACTCCAGGTTGTGTCTTTCAAGCAATTTTTGGGCTCCTGCTGCCAACTCCAGTGTCTTTTTCAGCCAATGTTTGGGCTCCTGCTGCTGCCAACTCCAGTGTGTCTTTAGGCCAATTTTTGGGCTCCTGCTGCCAACTCCAGTGTCTCTTCCAGTCAATTTTTGTGCTCCTGCTGCCAACTCCAATGTGTGTCTTCAGGCCAATTTTTGGGCTCCTGCTGCCAACTCCAGGATGTCTTTCAGCCAATATGTGGGCTCCTGCTGCTGCCAGCTCCAGGGTGTGTTTTTCAGGCAATATAGGGGCTCCTCATTGTGATGCCACCTCAACTCTCTGCAATTGTGCCGCTCTGCGATTCTAATAGCGATGCCTCTGATCTGCATGTCATAATTATTTACAGTATTATTTTACTAACCCAGCACGCATCCTATGCGTGTAACAGCAAGGAAGAATGGTTTACAACCCTATTGAGGCTCTAGAAAGCTCAGAAATAGCCGTTTTTTAATAGCGATTCGTCGAATAAATTCGGGTCAAAACTAATTTTGTCGGAAAATTCAGCGAATTATCCGAATCAAATTTTTCGCTTATCTCTAGTCAAGACAGATGGCTGAAAAACTAATCATCCTGAGCTCCAAATCACAGAAGCATAGCCAAGACTCCTGGCCAGATTATTGCTTCAGGGCCACCTTGGGCACCAACAGCCTTAAAGTTATACTAAAGGCAAGTCTGGTTATTGTCCCATTGTCTCGGGCTACACATTGCACTGTCCCGAACTTCAATTCATTTTTTAAAAGACCCCGTAGTTCTTAAGTTATTGCTAAAAATATTAGAGCATAGGAGACGCAAGGAAAAATACAGAGGAACAGCGGGTGTGGCAACAGCGATGTGATGTAAGCCTTTACATAAAGGATCATAGGGGTGAAAGACATGGTGCAGACAAATAGTCTGCAGCCTGTCAGCTCAGTATGAGCAGATCATGGGGGTGAGAGACATGGTGCAGTCTGAGATAGTCTGCAGCCTGTCAGCTCAGTGTGAGCAGATCATGGGGGTGAGAGACATGATGCAGACTGTAATTGTCTGCAGCCTGTTAGCTCACAGTGTGCCTGGATGAAGGGGTGGTTTACTGCTGCAGGGTGGGTGTTCGACCTGTGGCAAGGCTGACAAACTGAAGAATACGCAGGAATACAGGGGGCAGGCTGTTGATTGTTGGCAGCCTGATCAAAGACTGGAGCCAGACATCTGAACGCTGAGAGCTGTGGACATTCACGAGGAAGAAGAGAGAGGAGGATGGGGTTTCAGGGCTGCAGAGAGAGGCAGATCAGGACGTCTGGGGAGGGAGTGGGGGGTGTGTCCGTTCTCGGTGCACTGAAGGTTGATTGAAGGACCAGGTGAGCAAGGTGAAGACTGGAAGCTGAATGAAGTAGTGATTTCCTCACTAAGTAGACAGCGGGAAGGACAGCGCTGGAGGCACTACATGGAGGGAATGTAAGGTAAGCTACTCATATTTTTTTTACTTTTGCCGCTTGCCTTGACTTACCAAGTACATTAATGGCTTCACCCAGGCACCTGAGTCTATCATTTGTAGCTATTCCCTTTAACTATTTGGAAGAAAGAATTTCCCTCAGTGGGGCTATCCTGACCAGAAGGTAAGGGGGCCAGGGGCTATTAACTTTTAGGAAACAGAAGGCCATGTATCTGTCCCCAAGGACCTTACAAACAATGGAGCAAAGCATCAAGCTTTGTAGAAGAAATACTGTCCCATTGTCTAGGTTCACCCCAGAAAAGAAAAAGCTTTTGAGAGAGTTGGGTCAAGTCGGGGGTTGACAACGGAGGTGACCGGTTATACATCCGAATTTCCCTAGGGTGGTCAGCAACACTCGTACTAAAAGAGGGGCCCAGCCACCCTGACAAAGCTAACAGGTATATATATTTTTGAACTTATCATACAGTTATAGTGGGAAATCACCAACTGTACCAAGCACCTTAAAGTCGACCACCCGGGATTTTGACTATCCTCAGTTTTGGACCTTATTGGGGATGCTTCGCTGTGTGATATTCCCCAGGCTGCCAGACCCGAGTCACCCTTCCCTGGTCCTACAGTGCATGCACAGCCTCTCATCCAATCAGAGAACCCATGGCCATATCCCCCGCTACCCTCTAACAGGGAGCGTGTGCACACCGGCCATTCACAAATGCCTGGTGCAGGCACGCAACCTCCTAAAGGTATAATTTGGGATATGGCTGCTGCTTGCGCATGCGCCATTGGATTGGGAAACAAGGTGAGTTTCCAGATGGCCTGAGAGGGGTTCACATGGCAGGACATCCTGATTCTGGATGCCCCAAGAGGAGGGAATCTATAAGATTCCAGGGCTGTTGGGGCATGGGTTTTGGTCCTCTTTAAAATTTGGCATACCCTTGCATTATGTTTGCATATAAAGTTGGCAATAGATACCTCCTCACCTTGGTACTCTGAAAAGCAGGACCCATCACCAGGAGTTAATCTCAGTTGCCACAATTTTGATTGCCCTGTCTTGCCCCTGGGCCCTATAAACGTGAGCAAAAGACTCGGACCCAAGTGGGTAAATTAGGCTAAGAAGCATATGGAAGAGTTTTTGGACTTTAAAGGAGAATTTGATGACAGTCTTGCCACTGTACGTGCGGGCCTGTGAATTGTGGGGGCATCTCTGCCAGACATTCACTGCTTATTACTGCTAAATATCCAATCATTTGTTTCTTTTCACTATTGCAACTTTTCTATTTGGTCTTCATATGTTCTGGTGGCCTTATGCCATATGTAGCATGGTTTGTAGATTTCTTGAGATTAAGAGATACTTTTTTTTTATAACTTTGTGTATGCTTTTTGTAACACTTGACACTATATATTTTTGGTTGACATGCAGTGTTACTTTACATTCACAGCAGCAGACTGGCAGGTTGTTGTCCCCGTGTGATGTTTTTATCTTGTTGATGTGTTTTATGTCATGTGGCAGTAATTGATTTATTTGCTTAATAACCTGCTGTGCAATCTATTTTAAGCAGCATCCCCAGGGGGTTTCCTCCTGGGATTTCTTTGTTCCCTTATCCATACATTTGCATTTTTGGTTGGCAACAGATATCACCAGGAGGTAATCCCAAAAGCTGTCCACTTTAGGGAGGGATTCTGTAGCCAAATGCTACAGTTTCATTTCCCCAGTCCTGCACCTGGGCCCTACAAAACTGAGCAAAGCACAGTTGCTATTTCCTTTGCCCAAATTGGTAAGAGTGTCTTCTAGCAATTTAGGCTGAGGAGCATTTGGAAGGGTTCTTGGACTTTCAAGGATAATGTGTTAGTGCTACCCTCCAAATTGGAGTAGGAAGGCTGTCACACAGTTTATGTAGGTGACAAATGGATCTAGAACTCAAAGTTTTCCTAGATAAAAGGGAACTTTTTATGGGGCAAAGGCTCTTGTTCTAGTGACGTGATAATCGATCTTAGAGATTCCATGCAGAACTGTTCAGATGGCAGAGATCCAGGATTAGTCAAACCGATCCGTCCTTCTTGGGAATGATGAAGAGTATAAAGGTAGAAGCCGCAGCCCCACTCTGGTGGGGGCACATATACTACAAGGCATTGGATATGTGATCCCTCCACACTGGTACATAGTGCAGCAGTTAGGTGAGGGAGCTTGGGCCTGTTGCCCCATGGGGACTTGGGCTTCCCCTTCCCAGAATTGTCCTTGCAGTGTCTGGAATCAGTAGATCCTCCGGAAGGGACGAAAATTGGCTTCCAAACGGGAAGCCACAGGGAAACCAGGCAGTCCGGCAGAGGTACAGAACCTGCCAATTGAGTAAGGTGCTGCAGGACTGCAGTGCAACCCGCACCCCTCGCCCAAGTCGAGTGGCACCTGGCACAAGCAGCTCTGTTAAGGTACTAAACCCCAATGCCTCCGATATGGTAAGATGGCCACTCTGATTGCTAGCCAGTACACCTGGTGTGCTAGGCCCTACACCCCCCTGCCTGTCACCCAACCTGCCCGCACTACACAGAAATAAATAATGCCGAGACACATGGAATGGATGCTGCAGCTTCCGGACCCCCACCCTGGAAGACAAAAACACACATCAGACCAGGGTGGAAAACACTGTAGGGTGGCAGCCACTCTGTAACGATCCTCAGCCGACAGAAGTCCTGCGGATGCAGAAAAGGCCAGCAGCAGCAACAGGGGAGGCATAGGGTGTCCCAGGCAGCAGGAGGAACTTTCAAAAATGTCAGTGCTTCATGCTGAGGAGAGGGGGCAGAGCTCCGCCCCCTACATTCCCAAAGGCCATAAGACTGGAAGCCAAACCCCCCCACAACCTTTATTGGTAGGCCAACGGCTGTAAGACACCCCCCCCCCCATGTTGGCTACCTAGCTCAAATGGAGAAAACTTGTGGAAGCCCGGCCAAGTAGTTCGCCCCCCCCCCCCCAGCCCTAAGATCAGGTACTCTGGTGGAGCAGGGTCTTGACCCTCAAAGCTCCAAACCAATACCAGACGAGCTCCCCCCACACTGCACTGTCCCAGGCTATCGGTTTAAAGACCAACTTCAGTCATCCAAGCGGGGGCTCCAGGAAACTGCAGAGGGTGAGGGTCTGGGAGGGAGTCAAAGCCCCCACTCCTGATCAGCACTGTCAAAGCAACAAAACTGAAAATGAAATAAAATCCTGAATCTCTTCACAGTCCCGTTGCCTGCAAGAAAAGAACTGGGGGTGCCCAGCCACAGCCTGCCCTATATAGGCCGGGAGGAGCTTGTTTTTCTTGCAGTCCTCGCCTATGGCTGAGGTTAACCCACGAGTTGCTGATGGTGATGCCCTGGAATGGAATGCACGAGAAAAACCTGCTGGAGCTATCCTCTTCTAGGGTAGCACATTACTCTCACTACCTGTGTGCTCTTTATCGGTTTCTCAATGGCCTCACACATACCTTCTCTAAAAGACTAGACTGGTAATTGTTAGAGAAACAAGCTTTAGCTCAGAGGTGTGACAGTTTATGTGCAACAGTATCATTAGAGAAACAAGCTTTAGCTCAGAGGTGTGACAGTTTATGCGCAACAGTATCATCTACAGAGCAACCAGATAAGCTCCTGCTTTAACAGACTAAGCTCTGAAACCTCACACAAATGGTTGTGGGGTTGTAAGAAGAAACCAGGATTTAAATACATACCTGATGGTCAGGTTTAAATATACAGCACTAATCATTTTCACACTATAAGAGGAGGAAAGTATGTAAAGTATGTAAAGCAGTGTGGCAGAATAGCACCCAAACCCCTCCAAATAATCGGCAGTGTGGCAGAATATCACCCCCCAAAACAAATCCTTCCTTTAGACAGAATCCCCCCCCCCCAAAAAAAAATCCCCAAATGATAGGAGTGTGGCAGACTGTACCCTTCCACATAATAGACAATATGGCAGAATATGCCCCCCCCGCCAAATCCCCACATTATAGACAGCATGGCAGAACATCTCCCCTCCCCAATTACCTGCTACCACCTGGACGGCGCACAATGAAGAAGCAGCAGATGGCCAGATCGCTGCCATCACACATTCCGGTCAGGGATGAATGAACTGCCGCCCAGGCCCGTGCATTAGCACATGGAGATGGATCAGTTACCCCTGTCCATCTCGCCTTCATTGTTCAGAGCCCAATTAGCATTTTTTTATGTTTTTATTTTTGACATTCACACCATAAGACACACTAACATTGCACACCCTTGTGCGTCTTATGGAGTGAACAATAAATATGTATATATTGTCAACCATCAATAAAATTCACACAGTTTGAACAAAGCACACAGGCAACCAGAATTTAAATATTTATTCTTAAACCATTTAAAATCCCCTGAAATCTTGAAATAAGCTTACTCTATTAACAGATTTACAAGAGTAATAACTACGAAGGATATATGGATACCACTTTTTTTTACATTTTCTTTTTTTTTTTTCTCTTTCTCTGAAAGTTTTATAAAGCTTTCTGATTGACTGTATTTACAACTTTTACTGCTTATATATTTATAAAAATATTTTATTTTTTAACCATAACATCGTTTTCAAAAACTATTTTCAGACTTTCTCAAGATATAAATTTAAAGTGAGTTTCAGTTAGAGAGCAGAAAACGCAGAACAGAAATGTTTCTTTAAAATTAAAAACAAGAAAAAAAGAAATTAAAAGTGAACTCGTGTAGGCACCACTAAATGTTTGCTCATTGGCAATAGCCAGTTGCTTGTTTTCAAGTGTCCCCTGAAAGCAGGAAATCAGTTGAGGGGTATCCAACGTCCCCCCTTAAGTGGAAATAAGCATGCTGCAATTTAGAAACTTTGCAATAACTTGTCGGTTTCAGTCTTCCCTTTCTGTGCTGCTTATTTTGTCAGGTATGGGTGTAAAAATGGTCATTAGAGTGGTCCAATTTGGCTGAGAACCCCCCCACTACTGTAATGAATTAACCAAAAATACACTTAACTAGTTTTCGTAAGGAGTCATTTTCTTCTCCAGAAGCTCTCTGCTGTATTCAACTGCAACTGCTATATATTTAGTCACCTAATCACTGTAACAGCTAGCCTAGCTACTACAGTGCATGGGCAACAAAATGTCACTCACAATCCAGCACAGTGCTTCTGCCAGACAAATATAATGCAGAGCAGGCGGGTTTATTTTTTAATTCATAACAGTAATCAGATTAGTGATATTGGGGGTATTGGGGGTTGGGGGCATTTTACAGAATTGTTTTACAAAATAGTTTAAATGACCTCAGGAGCCGGTTGAATTCCACCCCCCATAACAATTAGGGTTGCTCTGCTGTTTATAAAAAAAACAAGAGGGTGGGACATTTTTTTTTAGATGCTTACCTTCCTCATGCAGGTGTAGGCCATTATCTCTGCAAGCCAGGCAGAGTTGAATGGGTGCTGGAAGGTGCACAGGAGCAAGGAGGAAGGTAATTGGATTCTGAAGAGTTTCCCCAAATTGAAGTGGGGAAATTTACAGGGTTTGGCCTGCTTTAATGACAAATTATTTTGTTAGCCAACCTCAGATGAAAAAAGACCATTTGACATTAGCCATTAAAAACTACTGACTGGTTCCCTCACTGGTATCTCCTCTGTCCCAGATCACAGTGATATGCTATGGGTGGAGTTGGACACATGCGCTTCAAGATTGGAACAGCTTATGCCCCACCCAATTCTGTCGCAGTGGAGGAATCTGTGTTTGGGGGGCAGAAAAGCCATTTGAGCCAGGCAAAACTAAGAGCTTGCCATTTCTAACCAGACTTATTTTAGCCAAGCTGCTGTACTGGCACAGTTCAATGTTGTGCCTTAAAAATCTGATGCTTTGTGCTGTTGATCGAACTCAAGGTTTTGGGCAGTGGAGAATTTACAAAGAAAGCCAAATAATGATTTAACATTGCGGAAATGTTCAGCTAAATGCCTAAATTCAACGACATGGACACAGATTCTTTCCAGCATATTCTATCAACATTTCTCTGTGACAAGGCGATCTAATAGCAGCCACCATTCAAATTAAGGCTCAAGCCTAGACTAGGAGATGTGATCCCAGGACAAGGCCCTATATGGCGGAGTTGGCAAAAAGCTTTATGTGTGGCTAAGACATTGTGCTGCCAGATCTTCACCACAAACTCTGTGTATACGCTGCCAGCTGAACCTCCCGATCCTCCAGCGGGTAGATAGAACATTCTGACACTGCAGCATGCTCATTTGCATCAGATACTGGCGGACATATCCCTTTAAAACACAAATGTCTATTTCAGTAGAAAACCCTAAACACTGCAATGGCAATTGGATAAAATGCTTCATTTACGCACCATTTTTTTTTTTCTATATAGATTTGGCAGACAGGCTTGAGTCCATTTGGTGCGCTAGAGACTGGGCCATGCACTACAGATGAGAAATGGGAGGCGGAAGTCTCTGGCACATATAGGCAAGCGCCCAATTAACAATGACCAAAACTAGAAAAAACAAACAGGGCTCAAATCATAAAAATGCACACAAATCTCATAATATTATAATATAGCAAGATAGACACATTATATTATAATATTATAATTACACCACCTGTAAAGAAACTAAGTACATGCGGAAGCAAACATTTGCACTATTTATAGATATATACATACATGTACATGGGATGATTGGAGGAGTAACACCCCATCAAGCAGTACCATAAATACAGCTAGCGACCATTTACAGTTTCCACCGCCTGTTTGGAAAGTTTTTTTTTCATCATCTTACTGCCACAACATCAAGTCTCATTTGTTTTATGTGGATTTCTATAAGTTAGTTGTATAGCATATGGTAAATACAGAAATAACATACACGTTCACAGGAGTATAAATACATCTTGGTGCTGTTATGAATGAGAAGGGTGGAAAAGAAAAAAAACTATGGAATATAATACATTTGGGGGAGGGGGGTGCTGGTGTAAACCATTGTCGCTGTACGGAGGGCGTGACGAGGGTAAGGTTTTCACATATTTAACACGGACCTGTCATCTTCAGGAAGAGAAAAAGCTGAAAAGAAGCTTAAAGTAGGCAGACGCGCCCCTGCGTTTCACATTTGGATCGGGGGGGTTGTTCATTCCCATGTACATTTGTTTATTCCATGGCAACTTATCATTGGATTGCATACCAGATAATAAAGAGTAGGGTGGTTATCCACCACACCTCTACACATTGTTGTCTGACAGGTCAACATTACAGCCCAGGTCAGTTCAAAAGTAAGAGGAACTGCTGGCCCAGGTAAGTATTTAAGGTTCTTATTGCTGTATGGAAAGTGTTCTTCTATAGCAAATAAGCTATTTTTAGAGGGCTGCAAACCCAAAATTAAAAGAAGTACCCATTCTACCCTGCAGAAGCTTCCACCAGGGCCAATTCTAAGACATCTTCTGGATTTTGAAGTCCACTGGCAACCACAGGGCCCCGATCAATGCTCGCTACTGTGGCCCCACTCTCCTGCATCAGTGACAGAGCCAGTGCACGCCCAGCTCCATAATCTGCAACAAAGAGGCCCATGCTGGTCCCCCTCCAATGCAGGGAATGAAGGGTGCATGGTGTCATTGACTGATTGGGAAGAGGAAGCATGCGAGGACAACCAGAAGACCCAAAGCCAAGAATGTTTGGAAGTACTGGACCAAGAGAGAAAAAGTGAGTACCTTTTTATTTTGGGTTTACAGGTTCTAATTGGATTAACCCCTTGACAGACTGACAAGCAGAGACAAAACAGGGTAAGAGACATTATAAAAATTTGAAGTGAACCACAAGCAACTTCCTTCTCCAGCATGTCATCTGAACAGCAATATGGTTCCTAAAAAGTGACAGGTCCTCTTTACAGTCCCTGCTCTGCCCCTATTGTAGCACATATCTTTGCAACAGGTCAAAAAAAAATATTACATAGCTGCAATGTACAGCACTGGCCCACTGAAAAACAAAGGAAGTTGAATATCTGGTCAAACATAACCAATAACAACAGTATTGCTTTCACTCCACCTTAAAGAACACCTATACCCTGATAGAAAGTTTATGGCTTTACCTTCCATCTCCAGCCCAGTGCCTTTTTTTTTTCTAAAGCCTTTGTCCGATATTCATAAAAACACTAACCAGAAGCAGTATGAGGTTGAATGTCAGCCATATGCCAATTCATTCATTTGTAAGGTAAACTGCCACAAAATGGCAGCTATTAGTGATAAGGCCAACCCCCAAATACTAAGCTATGTTTAACTGAATGTATCATCGCTGAAAAGCAAGATGCAGAAATATGGCCAACCATTTAGCCAACAGACTGCATCCAGTTCGTGGGGGCACTGGGCTGGGGATAGGAGACTATAAACTTTTCTTTCTAGGTATAGGATCACTTTAAGGAAAACCTTTCATGCCAGTGGTGTTACCTCACACAGCACGTACTACTGCTGCATTGTTTTGCCAATCACTTGGGCAAGGGAAAGGTGACTGCACGGGGGTTAAGGTAAACTAAAACCCAAACTAGAGCTCAAAAGCCTCCGGTGCATGTTAAATCCTTCCCTCTAAGGGGTCGATTCAGACCCAAGGAAGAATTCTCAATCCTTTTTTAAGAGCAAAAACTGCCATTCAGTTTTATTGTCTGAATTGGGGCAGATTCAACATCAAGTGAAAATTTACACCCGGTTGTTGAATCAGCCCCAAGGTAAACAATCAAATTAAATGGCAGTTTTCTGCCCTAAAAAAGGATCAAGACTTCTTCCCTGGCTCTGAATCGACCACTAAGGAGCTTCCCTGGTTTTCCTGTATACTCACCTCGATCCAGTCTAAAGATACTATCCAGCACTGTTCACTCCATTTGTACTGTGTGGGGAGGTTTTGTTACGAAATGAACACAAACCAAGAGGGAAGTGACTTTGAGTGTAGCCACAATTATAAGGATGGAGTACAATTCCAGCGTGGCAGCCATTTTGTGGTGGACGTGACAAACTGATACTATAGCAAATGTGATTCTTAAATCAGCAAATGATGAACTACATCCAACAGGATTAGTAGCTACTTTGTTTATCTACTTGTACCAGGACTTTCTCTACTACCGATTTTAAGGTTGGATTTTTTACTATGGAGATGTTTTTAATGGATGTGAATTAAAAGTGAAGTTTCATCTGGAGAATTGCAGATCACCCAATTCTTTCCACTGGGGCTAAGATTAAGCCCTGTGAATTTTTTTTCCTCAAGTTGTATGAATTATTTTGGTTCATGCAATTCAGCACCATTTTAGTAATTATGCAATTTAAAAAAATAATTAAACAGCTAAAAATGGTGCTGAATTGCACTACAGAAAAAAAAAATCAAAGAAAAAATAAATAATTTTCACGGTGGAAATAAGCCCTACAGTCTGCTGGTGCTTTCTCAATAGTATGAGCTTTTTATTCATACTTTGGATCAATTCAAGTGAAATTATTCCTTCGAGTGTCTGTCTGAAACCACATTAGTAAGATCACCAAACTCGTGGCCTCCATTCTCTGTTCATTCAACTTTCTCTGCAGTGGTGAGTGGCATAAAACATTGAGCTTGACTGAAAACATTCTACTCCTATACACATATTTCTATTAGAATATTTCTGATAGTAGGAGAATATAAACCCTCGGACTGTGATAGAACCAGGGAAAGAAAACTGGGTACACATACGAGTAGGGGAACATCAGGGTGCATCGTTGGTAGACACTTGGCAATGGTCACAGGAGCCCATTGGTACTCATCCATGTAGTTAAGTCACGTTTTATTCCATAATAGTGCAATTTAGTCCCAACGTTCCGAAACACACAGTACCACTTCATCAAGGAAAATGCACAACACCAAGACTGTCTTGTGACTACAATGTGTAGTAAAAGCCCACAGTGTGGCCCATAGAGAGCGACACATTAAATAGCTTACACTTACCACTACATCCTTTACTATTGCTACTGTAGCTGCATGCCACAGAGGGTCTTTATAATATCTGGCAAGTGTGAGTACTGAATTCTTGTGGCTTGAGGAAATCTTACTGCTTTTTGTGCTTACAATTTCAAGGATGGGGCTTTTAGCCACTGCCCCACAATCAGGATATCCATAGAAAGGATCATATCCTCAAAATGGACCAATACAGACTTGCAAGGCAAGGTGTAACTTGTCTGTTTAGACTGCATTAGAACAAAGTGGACTTGAGTATCAGACTGAATGCACAGGCCCTGGAAGCAGCAAAGTTAATGGATCCTTACAGCAAGTGCGATGAACTGCAAAGTTGTTTGCAACAACAATGGGTCTGTTTAAGTGGGGTTTTCGTTATATTAGGCTTTCAAGACAAACCATAAGAGTAATGGTGTCTGCAAACCCAGTGCAGTGCAATACATCTGCATAGGCTATGCTACCCATAGAGTTCTATGGACTGTGTTGCAGAGCTCATACATTTCAATAGGAACAGCTCGGTTTTTGCTTCTGTTACAATGGGGTAACTCTACATCGCAAAACAAACGCAGAGGTGTGAAATTCCCCTAAAAGTTAAAATGCTGGCTTTCAAGCGTTAAGACTTGAGAAGCTGTGTCACCTTTCCCAAAGCCCATACAAATGAAGCATTTTTTTTTACAAGCAGACACTAGCGCTACAGCAGCTCAAACATGCCTCTGTGAAAGCACCGCTGATTCCAACATCCACACTCATCCATCTATCACAAGGTGAAAGTCATAACACACAAATAAAACAAAAAGGAGTAGATTCTAGCAGTGCAACGAAAAACACACTGCCACTTACATCTTACAGGGAAAAAAAAAATGAACCGCATACTGACATTTACAGGATTAAACAAAAAGATTAAGTAGTAAAAGTTCAGTCTTTACAAAATTTCCTGAAAATATAAAACCATTTACACCATCACAAAAAAAAAAAGAGGGGGAGAAAAATAGAAAACAAAAAAGCCAAATGGTTCTTTTCTTTCCCAATGGTCGGTCATGTGGATGTGTTTGTGTGAAGATCCAAAAAAGGCACAAGGAGCTGAAAACGCTAAGCACAGCCAGGCGGTGAGTATATCGGGTGGGCGTCCCTCTGCCTTTCTCATACAGCAGTGTCATGGTCTTAAAATGATGATTATGATACTTAGGAGTCACTGACAGAAAACCTGTAACATAAATGGGGAGAAAAAAAGAAACAAAAATGCCATATTAAAGCAAAAAGGCTTAAACGCACTTTTAGGTTTGGTTGTGCAGACTGCTGACCCTATACCCCCCTCCATCCTGTGTGCAAGGACCCCACTTTCTGCATTGTATCTGAAGCTGATCCTGCTAATGGAATTTTTATTTTTTTTTTCATTTTACTAGGACAGTAAAGGAGATTTATTATATTAAAATAAGTCTTTAAAATATTCAATTGTAAAAATGGTAAGTTTTGATTAACACCCAAAAGTACACCAGAGTTTGTTTTTTTTAAAGCAAAATTAGAACAATTTCTTGCACATATGATGGGGCACATAATTTTTCCAATGAGGTAAGGATCACTTACTGAAACCACACCTTATACTAAACAATTTGCCATTTTATTCTGCATAGCCCATGCGAATGGGTTATGCAGCACCAGGAAAGGAGTCCCACGATTGGCCGTGTTCTCTACTCCGGCCACCAGCACGACCTGCCCACGTGACTGCCCGGCGGCCAATCACCGGTCTCCTTTCCCAGTGCTGGCTTGGAATGAAGGTAAGTATTACGAGCAGTCTGCGAGGGGGGCTCCAGCATTCTGGATGCCCCCCGAGCTTGTTGTGATGAACACAGCGGTACCATCACCCATTAAAGAAAAATACCATTTTGTGAGTACTCACCTGTAAAATGGTTATTACGAGTATGTCACACACCCCACTTCCCCTGCCCTTTTTTGTTCTAAGGGATCCTTTATATGGCGATTATTATTTTCAAACTATTTTTCAATTATCGAATACAATTTGCTCTGCCTGGTTCTTCACTGCTTTTTAAAAAGACTGAGGAATAGGGGGAGGAACCCAGTACTTATGGACCAGGAGGGGCTCCTTTTTCCATGTCATCTCTGCAAGATCGCCCTCTACAGGCCGGGTTCCCAAGTGTCATGAATATTTGGAAGTGGGGTGTGTGACATACTAGGAATAAACGGGAGCTGGCCAGGTTTAAATATTTGGTCAAACAAGTTTAGCTTTGGGTGTGAATTTTGTCTCCCATCAAAGTGAGCTTTTTTTTTTTTTTTTACTTAAAAACACACAAAAATTCTGGTCTTATTTCCTGCCCCCAAATGTCACCTGTACTTGCCATGGGGATTTTTTACAGGTGAGGTAAATAATGTTTCCAATAAGGTCAGCTTTTTTAGGTACAAGAGATCTATTGGAGGAGAAACATTGAAAAACATTTATTGCAATGTGGGGTAAAGTAAAAATCTCTCACTCGGATATAGGCTTAATTTCATGGCCAAAGACCAATCTGCTTCATCAAATTATTAGCATGAGCCCCAGGGTAACAGTGCGCCAGCCAGTCCAATGCCACAGCCACCTCCTGAACCCTCTCTTGCCTTGTCCCTGCACTGCCCTCTAAAGTGTCATGACCGCAACCAACAGCTCTGGGCAACTCCTATGCCTGGTAACATTGGGGACCACTATGCGTCAACAGGCGGACTTCAGTTAAAGCAGGAATTCCAGCAATCTGGAATCGTAAAAGCTTGTTATTCAGATCACAAGGAAATACATTTTTCTCACACCGAAGTACATTGAAGATTTTACTAAAATATTTACAATGGAAGCTTCCATTTACTTTGCCAAATGTTTAGCCTGGGTGTTCAAGGCAGATACTTTGAATAATTGTAGTGACGAACAGTAACCACTAGATGGCAATACAAGTCATGTATATACAATGGAGTATTCCTATAAGAATCAATAATACCATTTGAGAGGGAAAAAAAGGCACAACATAGTAATACAATTCTGTGATTACTCACTTGTAGAATTGATTTTACTGTGTACAGCAAGGCCTGTTTAATTTCATTCATTACATCTGGGTATTCTGCCACAAGGTGGCGCAGTTGACTGCAGAAGACTTGTGGCTCCTCCCGGCAGGAATCACCCATAGACCCCCAGTGTTGAAAAGCAGTAATGCCAGAAGCCGGGAGATAAATCATGAGTCTTAATCACCATAAAGAGGCAACTAAGGACAACGATAACAAGGGAGGGATGAAGCAGGCCATGCTGTACACAGTAAAATCAATTCTACAGGTGAGTAATCACAGAATTGTATTTTTCCTTGTGTACAACACAGCCTGTTTCATTTCAATCATTACATCTGGGAAATCCAATAGCAGTGTCCATAAAATGTAGGGTGGGATCCCCAATGAGCAACGGCAGACAGTTCAAGCCACTACCGCCTGAAGCACCTTGTGGCCAAAGACAGCATCAGCCAAGGCCCTAACGTCAACTTTGTAAAACTTAAGAAAAAGTATGAACTGAAGACCAGGTAGCGGCCTTACAACCTGTTCAACAGAAGCTTGGTGCTGAAAGGCCCAAGAGGCACCAAATAGCCCTAGTAGAGTGAGCTGTAACATGGAAGGGAGATTCCTTCCCTTTGGCAGAATAAGCTTGCACCACCGCCTGTCTAATCCACTTGCTGATAGTGGATTTGGCTGGAGGCAAGCCCTTCCTAGGTCCGGAAGGAAGAACAAAAAGAATCAGACTTCCGAAAGGGCTGTGGCGACCAAATACTTGAGCGCCCTGACCACATCCAGAGAATGAAGGGTCCATTCCTTGGAATTAGCAGGGACAGGACAATAGGAAGGTAAGACAATGTCCTCATTGAGATGAAAAGCAGATACAACCTTGGGCAAAAATTCCGGGTTAAGACTGAACACCACCTTATCCTGATGCCGCTCAAAATAAGGTTTCATGGAAAGCGCCGCCAGCTCAGAGACTCGACGCACCGAAGAAATAGCGACCAAAAAGGTGTAAAAACTCCAGAATCTTGGGAATGGAGAATTCACGACAAGATAGAGACTTGGACTCACACCAAGCAATATATAAGCATGCCAGACCCTATAGTAAATCATAGGCGAAGATTTCTTCCAAGCCTGAATCAAAGTATCGACAACCGAAGCCGGCAAACCCTTGCCCATCAAGATGGAGGTTTCAACTGCCAAGCCGTTAAAGCCAGTGTTTGTAAATTGGGATAGAGCAGCTGTCCCTGAGTGAGAAGCTCTTGATCGTCGGGCAATATGCACCGATTCACTGCCATCTGGACGACGTCCGCGAACCATACCCTCCGTGGCCAGGGGGGGGGGGGGGGGGGCCACTAGAATGGACAGTACCCCCTCCTGGGCTATCTTGCGCAGCACCCGACCCAGCAGAGGAAATGGGGGAAATGCATAGAGGAGCCGAAACTCCATCCAGGGAGGGCGTCCGTGGCGGAGGCCAGAGGATCCTTTGACAGGGAGACTAATCTTGGAATCTTGTGACGGGACGCAAACAGGTACACATCCGGCTGATCCCAGCGGCGACACAGGGCGAGAAATACCTTGTTGCTGAGAGACCATTCCCCCAGACGAGACGTCCCCCTGCTCAGGGAGTCCACCTCCTGGTTCTCCACCCCCGGAATATAAGCCGCCGCGATGCAGGGAACAGTCTCCTCCGCCCAAGATAAGATCAGAGACACTTCCTTGAGGGCTCGCTTGCTCCGAGTCCCTCCCTGATAATTGATGTAGGCAACCGCCGTCTGATTGTCCGAGCGGCCCTGCACAGCACTACCCCGAAGGTGGGAAGTCAACTGGAAGAGAACCAACCTGATCGCCCTCAACTCTAGAATGTTGATAGGCGCATGGGGCTCCTGGGGACCCCACTGACCCTGGAACCTCAGTGACTGCAAATCTCCCCCCCCCAACCGGTCAGACTGGCATCCGTGGTGACAATCTTCCAGCGCAGAGGCAGAAAGGACCTGCCCACTAAGAGATTCCTCAAGTCCAGCCACCATGAAAGGGACTGCCTGGCCAGAGGAGACAGAGCAAATTCCTGATCCAGGGACTCCTGATTCCGATCCCAAACTGCCAAGAGGTGTAACTGAAGAGGTTCCATGTGGAACTGAGCAAAGGGAACCACCTCGAAGCAAGACACCATGAGGCCTACCAACTGCATCCCCAGACGGATGGAGGCGCCCGCGCCTGCATCTGAATGCCCTTCGCTTTCTGCTGGGGGAGAAATACCTTGACCTGAGAAGTATCCAGCATCATGCCCAGGAAGGACCTCGCCAAAGACTGAGATAGTGAAGACTTGGGATAGTTGATCTCTCAGTCGAAGGACTCGAGAATGGACGTCACCACCTGAGTATCCTTCTCGGCCTGATGAAGAGATTGAGCAGCAATCAATAGGTCGTCCAGGTAAGGGAGAATGCGAATGCCCTGGCTTCTCAGTAGTGCCATGACAACCGCCAGCACCTTGGTGAAGACCCGAGGGGCCGATGGGATACCGAACGGCAAGGCCACAATCTGGTAGTGTTGATCCTCCAGAGCGAACCTCAAGAACCTCTGGTGACCTGGAAAGATCGGAACGTGAATGTAGGCATCCTTGATGTCCACTGTGGTCATGAAGTCGCCCAGCCGAAGGGAACTCACAGCCGAGCGTAAGGTCTCCATGCGGAAATGCTTGAATCTGACAAATTTGATGAGACCCTTTAAATCCAGGATGGGCCTCAGGGAGCCGTCCTTTTTGGGGACCGTGAACAGGTTGGAGTAGTACCCCCAACCCTGTTCCTGAAGAGGTACCGGGCAAATCACTCTGGAAGCTAGAAGACGCTGTTCGGCCAAACGCAGGCCCTGAGCCGCCACAGGTTTTAGAGAGATCCGGGACCGGAGGAATTATGGAGGCGGCCAGGCTGCAAACTATCTTGTAACCGGAGGAAATTACCTCCTGAATCCACTGGTCTGGGAAGTCCAGTGAAGGGAAGTCCAGTGAAGGGAAGTCCAGTGAAGGGAAGTCCAGTGAAGGGAAGGGAAGTCCAGTGAAGGGAAGGGAAGTCCAGTGAAGGGAAGGGAAGTCCAGTGAAGGGAAGGGAAGTCCAGTGAAGGGAAGGGAAGTCCAGTGAAGGGAAGGGAAGTCCAGTGAAGGGAAGGGAAGTCCAGTGAAGGGAAGGGAAGTCCAGTGAAGGGAAGTCCAGTGAAGGGAAGTCCAGTGAAGGGAAGTCCAGTGAAGGGAAGTCCAGTGAAGGGAAGTCCAGTGAGAGACTTCTTAGCGGCAGTATCGGCCACCCACTGACGCAACCAGACAGACCTTCACATAGCGACCAACAGAGCTGAAGCCCTACCGCCTAGTCTGACGGCGTCACCCATGGCAGATAGTACAAATGCAACAAAATCAGAACAAAGCAAAAGATCTTTATAGTCCTCAGTTTTCTTGCGAGACCGGGCAGCCTCGGCAAGGCTCCTAACCTTTTTAAGAGCGATGGCCACAATAGCCGCAGCGCAGACCGGGCGCAAACCAGCCCCTACAAAAGGTGAAGGCATGACAAGCCAGCTGATTCATACGCCGGTCCGCGCCATCGGGCAAAGTAGTAGTGTCGGGGGACGGCATGACCGAAGTGTTGGACCGCCCCAGGACCGGAGCGTCCACCTCAGGGGGGCACGACCAGCGACGGACCAAATCAGCCGAGAAGGGGTACCTTCTATCTAAACCCTTAGGCACCGAGGGTAACCTGTTAGGACGTTCCCACTCCTTGAGGACCATATTAGAGAAATGGCCCTGTTGCGGGAACTCCAGGCGTTGCTTGCCAAGGCGGAAGAGCTCACCCTGCTTCTTCGCCACCTTAGGGGGAGCAATGTGTAGGGTATCAAACACAGCCGACAGGAGCCTGTCTGTATCATCCGGGAACCAGGTATCCTCGTCTGAGGAAGACCCTAAATCACTATCATACTCGCCATGACGATCCCCAGAGGAATATACGAGTCACGGAACAACTCCCCCTCCTCCAGGGAGTCACGGCCACCGTAAATGTCAAGGTCCTCGTCCTCATCGGCAAAGAGTGACAAATCCGCATAGAGGTGCCGCCTCTTGTTAGATGCCTTGCCCGCGGCCGGCCTGGCCAGTTGTCGCTCAATGCTGGCCACGGGCAGCGCCAGATCCGATTGCGACCCCCTGCTGGCTTCCCCCCTCGCTGGGAGCTAAATGCAGGCGCGGGGGAATAGGAGATGCAGTCGGGAGGACAGGACTGGAAAGGGAGGCGCTCAGCCCAACCTGTTCCACGATAATACTTTGGGCGCACGGGACACAAACCGCGCCGCAGCCACTCAAAGGGGATGCCCCGCACATGACACACAGCCGAGCCTGCCCCGAGGGGCCCCCAAACTCGCTATCCCCAGAAGCCTCCATATGGTGATTATCAAAAAAGGCACAGTCAGCCTTTACACCGTTTTGGCTAAGAGCTCAACCAGGATGCCCCAAAAAGAAGGGACAAGGGGGCAACTCAGAAACACACCGGACAGAAGTGATAGCCACCAAGAAGGCAACCTTCAAAGTAAGAATAGACAGCGCAGCCTCATGCACAGGCTCAAAGGGAGGACCCTGAAGGGCACACAACACCAAATTCAAATCCCAAACAGGTAAGATGGGTTTGCGGGGAGGGCACACATGAGTGACCCCCTGGAAGAAAGTCTTGACCAGAGGATGAAGAGCGAAAGACCTCTGGAAGAAAACAGCCAAAGTGGAAACATGCCCCTTCAGAGTGTTGAGCTGAAAACCTAAATCCAGACCATGTTGAAGGAACTCCAGTATCCGAGGGATGGAGAACACCCGACAGGGAAAGGCCCTAGCCTCACACCAGTCAATGTAGGTCCGCCAGGTCCTATAGTAGATGGTAGAAGAGGATTTCTTCCTAGCCCTGACCAGAGTCTGAACGACCGAATCAACCAGACCTTTGTCCCTTAGGATGGAGGTTTCAGCAGGCCGTCAAAGCCAGCGTTTGTAAATTGGGGTAACAGAGCTGTCCTTGAGTGAGAAGATCCGGAACCAGTGGCAGATGCTACTGATCCACCGCCAGCTGCACGACGTCTGCGAACCACACCTGTCTTGGCCACCTGGGGGCCACCAGAACAGCTGGCACTCTCTCCTGAATCAGCTTCCGCAGAACCTTGCCCAGAAGAGGAAACAAAGGGAAGAGGTACAGGAGACCGAACCCCTGCCAGGACAGAGACATGGCATCCACCTCCAGAGCCAGAGGATCCTAGGACAGCGAGACAAATGCTGGCAGCTTGTGATTGTGGCGAGAAGCAAACAGATCCACGTCCGGCATCCCCCACCTGTGACAAAGGGATAGGAAGACCTCGCTGTCGAGGGACCCATTCTCCCCGGCGAGAGGCCCCCCTGCTCAGAGAATCCGATTCTAGATTCTCCTTCACGGAATGTAAACCGCAGAGATGCACGGGACATTGTCCTCGGCCCAAGACAAGATCAACGATACCTCCCGGAGGGCACTCTTGCTCGGAGTCCCTCCCTGATTGATTGTAAGTGACCGCAGTCCGGTTGTCGGAGCGAACCTGAACTGGCAGGCCCTGGAGGCGAGGCGTCAGCTGTGCCAGCACCAACTGGACCGCCCTCAGCTCCAGAACATTGATGGGGGCGTGTGCCTCCTGAGGGCCCCACAGCCCCTGGAATTGGAGGGCTCTCCAGTAGCCCTCCCAACCTGACAGACTGGCATCCGTAGTGACCGTCTCCCAACACGGTGTCAGAAATTATCTGCCCCCCAGAAGATTCCTCGAGTCCAGCCACCACAGGAGGGACGGCCGGATAAGAGGAGATAGAACAAAGGCATGATCCAGAGACAGGGGACTATTGTCCCAGACTGACAGAAGATGGAGCTGAAGCGCTCTCATATGAAATTGAGCATAAGGGACTGCCTCGAAGCAGGCCACCATCTGTCCCACCAATTGCATCCCTTGCCGGATGGATGGATGAGGGCTGGACAGCAAGAAATGAGTAAGAGCTTGAAGAGAGTCCACCTTCTGCTGAGGGAGGAAAATCCTGGCCTGAATGGTATCCAGAGTTATACCCAGGAAGGGGGTTACCCGGGACAGGGAGAGTGAGGATTTGGGATAAGTGATCACCGATCCGAAAATTTCCAGAGTCGCCACCACCGTCTGGGTGTCCAATTCTGCCTGCTGGAGTGAATGGGATGTAATGAGAAGGTCGTCCAGATAAGGAAGAATGCGAATACCCCGAGCTCTGAGAAGGGCCATCACACCCGCCAACACCTTGGTGAACACGCTGAGGTGAGACCGAAGGGAAGTGCCACAAATTGGTAGTGTTGTTCCTCTACTGCGAACCTGAGGAACCGCTGATGCCCTGGGAAGACCGGCACATGAAGGTAAGCATCCTTGATGTCTATTGAAGTCATAAAGTCCCCCGGGCGCAGGGAGCTGATAGAGCGCAGAGTTTCCATGCGAAAAAGTCTGGTCCTGATGAACTTGTTGAGAAGATTTAGGTCCAGGATGGGTCTGATGGAACCATCCTTTTTGGGCACTGTAAAGAGACTGGAATAGTAGCACTGACCTCTCTCTCCCGGAGGGACCTGACAAATGACCCCCATGGCCAAAAGGTTTTGTACCGCCAGAAACAAACCCCGAGCTTCCCAAGGGTCCATAGGAACCCGGGACCTGAGGAATCTGGGAGGAGGCCAGTCCGCGAACTCCAGCTTGTATCCGGAGGAGACAACCTCCAGAATCCAATTGTCTGAGACTTGTTGAGCCCAGACCTGAGCGAAGAGCCGCAGCCGGCCCCCCACCCGGAAGGGTGAGGGCGCCCCCTCATTGCTGAGCGGGCTTGGCAGTAGATTTGGGTTTGGCACCCCAGGAGGATCCGGGCCGGGCACGGCTTCTGCCCTTGCCCCAGAAATCTCCCCTTTGCCCCGCAAAGGATACCCTCCTGCCTGACCTAGGCCCACGAGGAGGGAGTGAAGGACCTGGAGCCCCGAAAGGGGTGGGGTAACTTACCTCCCTTAGCAAAAAAGGTCCAAACGATCACCAAACAGGCGCAACCTCTTAAAGGGGAGCCCCGTGAGCGCCTTCTTAGCGCATTGTCAGCTGCCCACTGGCACAACCAGACCGAGCGGCGGATAGAGACAACCAAGGCAGAGTTCCTGCTACACATCCGAATGGTGTCATCTAAGGCAGAGAGAACATAGGTGATGAACATCTCACATTGTGACAAGGCTCTAAATTCAGCACTAGAAGGATCCTCATGGGAGCCGTCCAGATCCCAAGGTCCTAATAGCCACGGCCGTAATAGCGGAAGCACAAACCGGGCACAAGGCCGAACCCACACAGGCAAAGGCGTGGGAAGCCAGTTGGTCAATACGCCTGTCCTCACTATCCTTCAAGGTAATGGAATCAGGGGAATACACCCCAAAACAGGGGCATCCACCTCAGGGGAAGTTGACCAACATTTGACCACATCCGAGGGGAAGGGATACCTCCTATCCCACCCCTTAGGGATACCGGGGAGCCGGCTAGGCCGCTCCCATTCCTTGAGAACCAGATTGTTAAAATGCGTCTGTTCTGGGAATTCAAAACGCGGTTTTGCGGTACCAAACAATTCCCCCTGCTGCTTAGGTGCCGCTGCAGGAGGGGAAATGGAAAGTACTTAAAAAATTTGACTCAAAAGTCTATGGGTGTCATCAGCATCCTAATGTTCTGAGCCGGCATCAGCGCCAAGACAATGCTGATCATCAGATAAAAATGAATCTGAGAATAATTCCCCTTCCTCGAGAGGGATATAGTCAGAAAAATCAAGGAAATCTTGTTCCATTGTAAAGGCCGGTGCAGCAGGCGCCACATGCCGTCTTTTAGCTGGAGCCTTACGGGCTGAAGAGCTAGCAATCAGTCTCTCAATGTTGGCCAGTCTGGTGGAAACATCAGATTGAGACTCCCGGCTAGTGTTAAGCTCACTAAGGGTCATAATCAAGCGAGGGGGCGTGGGGGACGATGCAATGGGTGCCGACCCAGGCACATGTAACCCAGATTGCCGCGCAGGGTACACAGACCCGCACATCATCGCCCACATGGGATACCCGTACACCACACACAGCCGGGCTTGTCCCGAGGGGACCCCGAGCACAACATCCTGAGAAGCCTCCATATGGTGATTTTCATTGTCACAATGACTAATGGGAATTACGCTGTGCAGCTACCCGGGATGCCCCTTAAATATCCACTAGTGGGAGGATTTAAAAAATTAAGCCCCCAATTTCAATATGTTTAACATAGGGCACAGGACCGGGAGAAACCTCTAATTAGGTTGTCCCGTCTGAAAGACACAACATAAAACACACAGTCAGCATGGTATAACAATAAATAATAATAATACACATAAGTAAATTAAAATACAAGCCCGCTGAGGGCACTCACGGACGTCGCAGAGCTTGCAATCTACAGCGATGCCAGGGCAAGATGGCGCTGATCAGGTCAGGAGGGGGCGGGCAGCTTGCGGAACGCGGCTTGCGGTCCCCCCCCCTTCCCCCTCCAGGAACGCGGGGACAGGCCAGGGACAGCCAATCAACACGCAGCCGGCCCCAGTGACGTCACCGGCCCGCCGCAGAGCACGCGCGCGGGCCTTTCAGAAAAACTGACACATGAAAGAATGACTGAGGAGAGGAGGAAGGAGCGCTGAGCCTATGTGCCAGCGCTTAACAGTACAGTGTCACAGAGTCAAATCACAGTTGAAATCACTCATACAATAACGCACACCGACAACCCCCCCCCCCCCCCCCCCCGACTAACCGGGCAAACGGGAGAAGGGGGAGTATAAGTCCATAGTTACATTTGGGGCATGTAATGAGGGCTAACGCGGACGGGGCATCCCATATCCAGGCTCACCAACCTGTGCCGCCTACCCTTTGGTGGGGGATTTGCGGTGGAGCAATACTCCATTAAAAACACCTCTAATAGGTGCTGCCTACCGTCACCCGACCACCCAGCCAAGGCTGGGAGGCAAGTAACAGTGGAACGGGTGGGAATAGAACACAGGGCCCGGGGCTGTGCAGCCCAGCTTACTTGCGAGGAGAGAAGCCATCATCTTGACCTTTGCAGCCCTACTGCAGAGAAGGAACTGGGGAATTTAGTGGGAGGTCCCGGGTATATAAGTCCCGGGAGGGGCCTCTTTTTTGCCATCTCTGCAGTAAAGTGCCCTCTTGTGGACTATAACCCAGACGTAATGAATCATTACTGGAGCAGGGTGTACTGCATACTTGGAATAAACCCCCATAACAAGAGTAACCATGCCTGATGCAATAAAGAAGCACCCCTCAAAATCAAAAGACTCACCCAAGTAAAGCATACTAGAGACTCAACACAGCAGAGTGGTTTCTCTATTCCCCCTATAGGCTCACCATTTGCCTATGGCCGTCCACCCTTTGGTTACAGGGTCTGCGGCCCGGAGCAAAGCTCACCGAACACCCCACCCCAGGTGTTCCCCTACCGTCACCAGATCCGTCAGCCAAGGCTGGGAGGCAGGAGGGTCCTGAAAGCGGGTGGATATAGGCTTGCAGGGCCTTAGGCTTGGTTGCCCCACTCGCCTGCGATTAACCAGAGAGCCATCTTCGGTCTTCGCAGTCAGGACTGCAGAGAAACACTGGGGGTCTATGGGTGATTCCTGGCTTTTAATTGGGCCAGGAGGAGCCACAAGTCTTCTGCAGTCAACTGCGCCACCTTGTGGCGGAATACCCAGATGTAATGATTGAAATGAAACAGGCCGTGCTGTACACAAGGAAAATTGACACAGAACATGTTCTTGACACACCCAGAATTACTGAATTACGAATGACATATAGAAAAACTCAGTATCGGAGAGAGGTTATGATAAACCATCAGATTGCTAGTTAAATGATCTAGGAGAGGCACCACATTTTTCAAGCAATAAGACGCACCTAGGATTTGAAGTAAGAAAATAATATTCTGAACTAAATGTGATAAAAAAAAATCGTTCCCCAAGAACCAAATAGGCAAGGTTACAGAGTGAAATTCTTCCCCCCCCCCCTCCATTATAGGCAGCGCAGGAATTCTCGCTCCCATTCCCCATTATAGGCAGCGCAGGAATTCTCGCTCCCATTCCCCATTATAGGCAGTGTGGCATCCTGCCTCCCATTACAAGTAGTGTGGCATCCTGCCACCCATTACAAGTAGTGTGGCATCCTGCCACCCATTACAAGTAGTGTGGCATTCCCAATTATAAGCAGCGTGACAGAACCTGCCCCCCCCCCACCCCACACACAAATAAAAATAAAAGGAAATTCCATATCCGTCACTTACGCACCACTGGTCGGGCTGCCGCACCCACTGGGGGGGCCAGACCTAGTGCGCTGGCATACATGGGTTTATGCAGAGCGTGGGCATCTGTTGGACCACTGCAGGCCACACCCACCCTTATGTATGAAATATTAACTTTTTATGGTATTAACTAATTATATTGGAATCCCCATTGTATATACATGACTTCTAGTGTCATCTAGTGGCTACTCTTGGATTCCCTCTTTTTGGCAATCCCTCCTCTGGATCTTTCAAATGGCAATTCACAACTGATTATAATTTCCCATTTTAACTGTAACTAATTCTTAACAACTATCAGCAGTTGTGTCATTTAAAGTGTAACAAAACCCAGCAGTGGCAGGCCTGGAATCTAAACGATTCTAAACGATGCCCTGTTTGAACCCCCCCAGGAAGCCAGAAAAAAAAATTACCTTGCCATGCTCCAACAGCACATGCGCGGGCTCTCATGCATTGAGAGCCGCCTCTTGTGACTTCGTCATTGGGCAGACTGCTCTCGTTGGGAGTACGTGCATGGCCAGGGATACAGGGGATGAGGCAGCATGCGTGCTCTCGCCTATTGATATGATTTGAATGGAGTGAGAGCCTGTGCATGCACCACTGCAGCGTGGCGAGGCTTCCTGGGGGTTTCACACAGCAGGGTATCACAAATCGAAATACCCCAGGGGCACGAAAATATATATGGAAAATTCTAATTCCCGGGTTTTGTTCCACTATAACAACCACTTCTTGTTAAGGCATTTACATTGTTTCTAGTGGTATTAGACAATTTTGATAGGAATCTGCATTGTATATACATGACTTCTAGTGCCATCTAGAGGATACTCTTTGTCACTACAATTGTACAAAAGGGATACACATTGTTTGACCAGCTGTATTGAGCCTTACATTGTAAATATTTTTTCATCTTATTAAAAACAGTTTTTATGGAGAGCCTCCAAGGAAGACCAGGGGGTGGGTTTCACGAGGACATTGAGTGGCAGTTCACACTGTTTCTAGGTATCTCTGGATATCCACACGTCTGGATGATTAGCAGAGGCGCGCTCGTCTCTTTTTCGATAGTGATGTGCCTGTTTTACAAGACCTACTAATAAACCTCTGAGGGAGATAAGTCGCAAGTAAAAGTTGTGCTCTATTATTTTACTATTGCAAGTATTCTCTGATCACACATTTGGATTTTGTAGCACCTTTCTTGCTTTTAAATAACGCCACCATACAGCCATAGTAGCATATTTATTCAATTCTAAATACATTTGTGATAAAATATACTTTATATCCGAATTATAGCTCATAACAGGACACTTATCTCCAGCATCTTTTATTTGTGTATATGTTTTTTTAATTTAGTCTCCAATGTTGTTTGTCATTTTTCAAGAATGATTCAATAAATGTATTCCTTTATTTATATGGTTTTGGTGTTCAGTAGTCATATATAGGGGTATTTGGGGCCAATCTAGGGCTCTTTATCCTTGGTAGTGTACATATATTTTGCCCCCATTTTACTAGTACCCTATCTTCATTATTGGTCAACTAGCTGTGCATACCCGTAGCCTTTTCTACCTTATCTCTATTATTTTATGGCTTGATAAACCATATTACCCTTTAAAAAAAATACATATAAAGGGCACAGCCTCCATTATGTAAGCATTATTAGGACGAGTCTGCCAATCTACCCTCCAAACAGCAAAGCAAATGTATATTTACGTTTTATAATGGTGGAAAAGTGCGCTTATAGCCGATTTCCAGTCAAAAAAAATAAAGCTCCCCTAAACCTAGCCTCTGATGATCGGTGGCATAAACTGTTTTAGATGACTTAAAGCGGACCAACACCCATGTGGATGCTGGAGTAGGTACCGCCGGGGGGGGAGGGATGCATAAAGAATGCTGGAGCCCCTACCCCCGCATATAACCTCTAGAACTCCTGTAATCCTTAGCCTTGATCCTCTGGAAATACAGCTCTGTGTTTGTTTGGAGTTATATGCCCCCAGCCTGACTTATAGCAGTGGGGACCAACACTCGCATGGATGTTGGTCCATTTTAATGCATGGGGATGCAGATGATGTGCTCCTCAACTACATGGAAGCCGCCATCTTGCTACACACCTTGCAGTCCTGCTTACACATACACGAGCATGAGGGGGGAGCTGCGCCCGCCGACCACAAACAGACAAGCTTCTCTGTGTTTCCGAGGCATATATCTGCAGATTTCCTTTGTTGTAGCAAAGGAAATCTGTGTGAGGAAGCTTCAAATGAAACAAGCCCACCATGAAAATATGAGTGGGCAAGCAAAGACCGAATACTTACTTCTGGAATTTTTCCATGAGTTTCTTTACCATCTTGTCAGTAATTCCAGGATAAGTAGCTTCAGCTAGGTTCATACTCTTTTCTAGCTCTTCAATAGCATTTTTCCTTACGATATTATTCCTATCTTGCTGTTTAAGCTGCAAATAAAGAGCACTAGTTAGAATAGAGACCAAAAAGGTACCAGACTAGGTAACACTATTATATATACAAGCCCTGCCCCCCCTCATATTTTAGTGTAGGCCTTCAGGAGAACATCTCAAACTGTTGGATTCCCAAAGGGTTTCCTTCTCCAGGGGAGTCATGGTTTCCGCTTTTCGAATGGATGGATGTTGGCGTGTCAAGCAGGAAACAGAGAACAAACACCCTACAACCAGCTGGTGCTGGGCATGGGCGTTTCTCTGGATATTAGCAGGTGGTCATCATAATATGAGAAATAAAACATGCAAACTTGTTGGGACTCAGCACAGCAAAAAAGTAGTACATATGAATGTAAGGATAATGGGTGCTGGCCAGTGGTGCATCTAAAGACACAAATGTGTCAGTACAAACTCTGCAAAGAGGCTGCCAGATCAGCCACAGAAGATCACCACAAATTTAATGCCGCACACCACGCTTATTTAGAAAAATCCATATCTTTAATGATCTGCTCACATTTAACTGGGGGCATGTATGTGTCAGATATTCAGAAATGCCTCAGCTACAGGTATAGCGGGGTTGAGGCCATGGCATTGAGATGTGGGATAGAGATGCCCCATAAAGAGGGAAATCACTGTCTTCTAGAATCCAGAGTGGTGCTTGTGCCTCTAAGTACAACAGCCTCCATGGTTTAATTCATGGGCACATGATTTGGGATGTCCCGCTGTGTGTAATCCTTTGGGATCACCACTGATTGTGGTGAGTTTTTATGGTGACCCTTAAATATGCGCTCAGCCCTACAAGGGAGGAAGACCTGGGAGAGCGAAAACCATGGGTGGTACCTGGCACACCCAATTTAAAAGTTACCTTTCTCCTTAGTGAAAAAGGGTGGTGGTAGAGCATGCTTCCGCTACCTCAAAATGCTGCTAGCTGACAGCAAAGGTGGTTTATCTGTTGTCACCTAAAGGGTGGATCAGATGGCCCATGGGCAACAGGAGATTATTTAAGCCTACAAATAGCCCACAAAATGAAATATTCACCACAATGTGTAAAAAGGGATTGTAGAATAATTAAAGCGGACCAAAACCCACACTTAACTAGCATCCCCTTAATTGTTCCCCCCATGAAGAGTGCCTTTTGCCAATTTTCACTGCCCCCGCTTCACTCTAATCCCAGATAATGACTCCTGTTTTAGCTGTAAAGCTCCGCCTCCTCCATTCACTGCCACTGCTGTGTGTGGCAATGATGTTTTGCCACACCTATGCAATGACTGATCTGTCATCTCAAACTGAGGCACAGCAAAAAAAAACAAAAAAAAAACCACTGTGTTCCAGGACAATTTGAGAAGAGAAAATATCTCTAGTTCGACACGAAGGGAGAATTGGCAGGGTCTTAGGTCAAATGTATTTCACAAGTTCAGTGGTTTTGGTCCGCTTTAAGGTTCCAAAGCAGAATGCCTTAAGCAAGCCTTAACGAGGAGGGAACAAATTAAAAAAAATCTAAGTAGTATAACACAAGCCCCCCATAGCTAGCACAGTTATGCCACCCAGTAGCACTTAGCATAGCTTTTTAATAAAACCATCTACACAAGATTCATATAGAAATAAAAAGCAAACCTCTGCAAACACTGGTGCAATTATAACAGATAAAGAGCTCAAGGTTTTCACAAGATCTTGATCCTGAAAGACACAAATGTTAATATATGAAATTAAAACGTGTTTTGGATTCATTTTTTAGTGTGATCTAAGTGGAAAACAAATGCCAAAGACCAACTGTAAAAATACTATGCTCAGCTTCCCTTTTCTTATCCTCTCGGCTGCCTATGACAAAAGATACTTTTCATGCATCCAGCCTCTCTGGTTTAAAATTCATTTCAGTAAATGACAACTTCCTAGCTGGCACTTGAATCCCTCAACTGCTGTCCTTTGGTTAACTAAAAGCCGCGTGACGGGGTAGGTTGGAAAAAAGTATAGCCAGACGTTCAAACAACATACACTACTCATTTGCTTAGTCTGTATTTTTCTTAGTCTTTGTTTTTACACCTATCTGGTGTAAAATGTACTTAAAGTGGACCAAAACCCCTCGGCGCCAATAAAAAAAAAACATCTTCCCTGGTAGGCGGGACTACCAAATACCCGTGCTGGCCATTCACAAATGCCTGGCATGGGCATGTGGCTGACTAAATATATGTAGTGAGGCTGCAGTCCATGTATGCCCCATTGGATCTTGGACCATGTAGGTTTTATGGGGAGTCCCAAATCAGGATGCCCCCGGGAGAGGGAATTGGGCAGCCCTGGATTGTTTTAGATTCCAGGGCGGTCCCTGGTGGGTTTTAGTCCACTTTAAGAATTGCCAAGACCAAATTCACAGCCACTTACTGTCCCATTCTGCAGTTTTTTCTCTGGCTTCTTCCGCACTGTGGTGAAGTTCCATTCTGGATGAAAGTTGTTCTCTTTGTTGCTGGGCTCCCTGTGGAAATAAATATGTCCAGGAAACCTTTAAACATCAGCATTGGTTAACAAAAAAAAAAATCTGCATCTACAGAACTACAAGGACCAAACTCAGCCTTGTATATTCCTTGAACTTTTTGGCCTTGTATATATACATTTATTATTAGGTAAAGTATTGGGTGGCATTTCCTTCCATTCATTACACTGGGGGCTTTAGGAAAAGGAAAAATGTTTCTCTGAAACAAGGATTAAAAGGTTAAGTACATTGATGAGGCCTCTCTCTTAAGGTCACCAACCTTATTAAGGTTGTACCCAACCTTTAATGCATCTCACTTTTGTGGTGCATTACCTGGATACCCCACTGTTAATTTACAACAGTACATCTAACCCCAATAAGTTTTTCTGTTTACTCTGAAACAAACAGGCCTTTTTTTTTTAGGAAAGTGTCCCTACAGGCAGTGGACAAAACTCCCAGTAGGGACATTCTTAACTGGAATCTAGAAGGATATCCCAACTTGGGGGACCAGGGGTCCACAGATCCAAAAGGGACATTTGGAAAACACCAGAGGTCACCATGAGTGAGCAAACCTTCCTCCTAGTAAAAGTCAGGATCTCTCTCTCCCAAGGCAGAATGTTAGTACCAACCTAGCCCTGGACAGAAGAGTCAATTCCACCAGTCACAGCCCCATTCGGTTGAATATGTGGGTGGGAATAAGCAGAGAGCACAGGGAAGAGTGGCAGGAGTTTTCGTGCAACCCTAGGAGTACACCTCCAAATAAGGATTCCCAAGGAAGGAGTAACAAAGCTTCATAAAGTAAAATACATTTAGAGGCTGAAATTAATGTACGGCTTATAAAGTAAACCAAGCTCTAATACTTACGAATCAGAATCATCAGATCCAGAATCACTGTGACCATCAGCCTTCCACCGTTTATACCGGTCAATCAACTCTGTAAGGTAAGATGTCCTCTTGGCATTTTTCACAATAAATTTGTGCTTGAGAAGTTCTTTGGCTGTTGGTCGCTAAGAGGAAGGCAAAAAAAAAAAATACAATTCTGTGATTACTCACCTGTAGAACTGGTATTATAAGTATACAGTACGTCCTGCTCCAGAGAGAATACTTACACTCAGTACTACTCCGCCAGATGGCGCTGGACTGCAGAGACATCGAAAATAGGCTCCTCCCGGGCCCTCAAATACCCAAGGACCTCCCACAATCCCCAGCATTGAAAAGCAGTTAACGAGAAGCCGGGAGAATTAAACAACCCAAACTAGTAACTTTAACAATGATAATCACCATACAGGGGATCCAAGATAATGCAAAAACCAAGGGTGGGGTGGAGCAGGACGTACTGCATACGTATAATACTAATTCTACAGGTGAGTAATCACAGAATTGTATTATTCTTAGTATACAGCCTGCTCCAGAGAGAATACTTACACTCGGGACATCCAATAGCAGTGTCCATAAAGTAGGGTGGGATCCCCAAAGGTAACAGCAGACAGTTTAAATCACTGCCGCCTGCAAAACCTTGCGGCCAAAAACAGCATCAGCTGAGGCCCTAACATCAACCTTGTAAAACTTTGAAAAGGTATGAACAGAAGACCAAGTAGCGGTCTTGCAAACTTGTTCAACAGAAGCCTGGTGCTGAAAAGCCCAAGAGGCACCAATAGCATGAGTAGAATGAGCAGTAAGGCGGAAGGGAGGATTCTTCCCCTTAGCAGGTTAGGCCTGAATAACAAGCCTGACGGATCCATTTGCTGATAGTAGACTTGGCAGGACCACAAAAAGAGCATCAGTTTTTCTGAAAGGTGCAGTAGCCACCAGATAGTACTTCAGACACCTAACCACATCCAAAGAATTCAAAACCCTCTCCTTAGCATTACTAGGATTAGGGCACAATGAAGGAAGAACAATATCCTGATTCAAATTAAAGGCAGACACTACCTTCGGCAGAAAATCTGGCTTGAAGCAAAACACCACCTTGTCCTGGTGTCTCTCATAGTAGGGGGGCTGAATGGAAAGCGCCGCCAACTCAGACACACGCCTGACAGAAGTGATAGCCACCTGAAAATACAACCTTGAGCGTAAGAATGGCCAAGGCAGCATCCTGCACAGGTTCAAAGGGAGCACCCTGCAAGGCTGACAGAACCAAGTTCATATCCCAAACAGGCACCATAGGCTTACGTGGGGGGCACACGAGTGACCCCCTGGAAAAGAGTCCTGATCAGAGGGTGCTGAGCAAAGGACTTCTGGAAGAAAATAGCCAGGGCAGAAACCTGACCCTTCAGAGTACTGAGCTGGTGTCCCATCTCCAGCCCATGCTGCAGGAACTCCAGAATCCTGGGAATAGAGAACACACGACAGGGAAGAGACCTAGACTCACACCAGTCAATGTAGGCACCCCAAACCCTGTAATAAATGGAAGAGGAAGACTTCTTCCTAGCTTTAATCAAAGTATCCACAACTGAGGAAGACAGCCCCTTCTCCATCAAGATAGAGGTTTCAGCAGCCAAGCCGTCAAAGCCAGAGTTTGTAAATTGGGATGGCGTAGTGAGCCCTGAGTGAGCAGATCTGGCACTAAGGGCAGAGCGTACTGATCTACTGCCAGCTGCACCACGTCTGCGAACCACACTCTTCTTGGCCACCTGGGGGCCACCAGAATTGCTGGCACCCCTTCCAGAGTAATCTTGCGCAGAACCCTGCCCAGCAGGGGGATTGGAGGGAAGACATACAGGAACTGACAGTCCTGCCATGACATTGCTAGCGCATCCGAGGTCAAGGCCAGAGGATCCTGGGACAGAGGGACAAAAGCTGGGAGCTTGCGATTGTGGCGGGACGCAAACAGATGCACATCTGGTTGGCCCCAACGGTGACACAGAGATTGAAACACCCTGCTGCATAGGGACCATTCTCCCTGGCGAGAGGTCACCCTGCTCAGAGAGTCCGCCAGGCGATTTTCCACCCCCGGGATGTACACAGCTGATATGCAGGGGACATTGGCCTCCGCCCAAGACAGGATCAGAGACGCTTCCTGGAGGGCCCCCTTGCCCCGTGTCCCTCCCTGACGATTGATGTAGGCAACTGCCGTCTGGTTGTCCGAGCGCACCTGAACAGGCAGGCCCGGAAGATGAGCAGTCAAACGAGCCAGAACTAACCTGATCGCCCGTAGCTCCAATACATTGATAGAAGTGTGGGCCTCCTGAGGGCCCCACCTCCCCTGGATGCATCATAAACCGTCCGCCAACGCGTTTCGTCGCGATCTGCGACTTTAACCAGGTATACCTGGTTAAAGTCGCAGATCGCGACGAAACGCGTTGGAATTTGGCAGTCTCCTTTGGACTCGAGGGACAGGGCCACAGCCTGGTTGGAGTGTCCATTGTCTGTATGTTTGGTCCGTTCGGCGGGAGCATTGAAGACTGGCGGTGAGACCTGCCTCTATCTGGTATGCGGTTTTTATGCTTTTAATCTGTGAGTGCAATTCTTGGATGTGTTTTACATTAAATAGCGTTTTTAAACATTATTGCACTAGTTTTGCCATTCTATTTTTCCCTTCATGTACGGACGGTTTATGATGCATCCTGAATGATTATGCTATAAACGCCTATTCTATGGGAGCTAAAGCTGGATGGGAATGATTTTTAATTGAACCGGGTGTTCAGCGGCTGGTGGAAAATATTCAACTATTATTCTACTTGAGAGGCGCTGGTCAAGATACCCGTTTGGTAAGAATTTGCACATAGGGGTGTTGAGAGCACTGAGAAGTGTGCATGCACCTTGGGATAAGGTTGAAGAATATAAGAAGATTACATGAATGTTTTCTGCACTTTTTGGTTGAAGGATCAGTTCACTATTTTGGACATTGTAGTCCTTGGACATTATTAGTTTAAGTTAGCTCTGTGTATTTTTTGCATATTTCATTGGAAAGTTTGGGACTTTTTAACACGTTGAGCTTTACTAAAAGATTTCACTTGTATATGTTTAATTGTTCTAATTGTTCTATTTGGAAGCGCGGTGTTGCACATTTGTACACAAACTGGTAGTGTTGATCCATCAAAGCGAACCTGAGGAACCCTTGACGACCTGGGAACACAGGAATATGAAGATAAGCATCTCTGATGTCCACAGAAGTCATGAAATCCCCTTGGCGCAGGGAACTGATGGCAGAGCGCAGAGTTTCCATGCGAAAGCGCCTGCCCCTGACAAACTTGTTGAGGATCTACAAGAAACTTGTTGAGGATCTTCCATCTTTTTTGGGTACTGTGAATAAGTTTTTTTCTTAAGGGGACCTGGCAGATGACCCCCAGCTCCAGGAGGCCTTGCACTGCTTGCGCTAGCTCCTGAGCTGACACAGGGTCCTGAGGAATCCGGGATCTGCTGAATCTTGGAGGGGGACAGGCAGCAAACTCCAAACTTGTAACCGGAGGACCATACCTCCTGAATCCACCGGTCTGAGACATGAAGCCTCCAGACGTGAGCGAAGTGCTGCAGCCGTCCCCCCACCCGGATGGGTGAGGGAGCCCCATCATGCCTGAGGGGGCTTGGGAGAGGATTTTGCTTTGGGAACACAGGAGGAGCCAGGACGTCCACGTCCTCTGCCCCTACCCCAGAAATCTCCCCGGGCCCCAGGAAAGGAAACCCCCCTTCCCTGTCTGGCACCACGGTAAGGGGAGGAGACGGAACCCTGACCCCGAAAGGGCCGAGATTGCCACCTGCGCTGCGGTAACCTGCCTCCCTTAGCAAAAAGGTCCAGGCGGTCCCCAAACAGGCGCAGTCCTTTAAAGGGAAACCCAGTGAGGGCCTTCTTGGCAGCGTTGTCAGCAGCCCACTGGCGCAGCCAAACCGAGCGGCGTATAGCCACCACGAGGGCAGAAGTTCTGGCACACATTCTGATGGTGTCATCCAATGCTGAGAGGACAAAATTTACAAAAATATCAACTGGAGAGTGCGTTAAACACCTCACAAGGCAAATCATCAGGGGCACTATCAAGCATATTTCTGATAAGGATTCTAGTGGCCACAGTAGTAATGGCAGAGGCAGACCGGGAGCAGCGCCATCCCCGCACATGCAAAGGCGTGGGATGCCAGCTGGTCAATGCGCCGATCCTCAGCATCCCGCAGGGTAGTGGAGTCAGGGGAATGAATGACAGGTGTTCGATAGCCCTAGGATTGGGCATCCACCTAAGGGGGGGGGGGGGGGGGATGACCAACATTTAACCACCTCAGCAGGAAAGGGATACTTCCTATCCCAACTTTTTGGAAACCCGGGAATCTTACTGGGGAGCTCCCATTCCTTGAGCACAAGGTTATGGAAATGTGCCTGCTCGGGAAATTCCAAACGTGATTTTGCTGTATGGAAAAGCTCCCCTCTTTGCCTGGGAGCCGCAACAGGGAGAGAGATGGACAGAACCTCAAAAATCTGGGTCAATAATCTGTCAGTGTCATCCGGGGCCCAAGGGTCAGAGCCAGAATAGTCATGACTCCTTGGTCTCTCATCAGATGAGCCTGAATCAGAAAAGAGCTCCCCTTCATCAGACGGGGTATAGCCACAAAGATTCCAAAACTCCTCAGTTCCCATAGAGAAAACAGTGACATTAGGCGTCAAGTGCCGCTTAGCAGGGGCCTTACGCGCTAAGGACTTAGCAATCAACTGCTCAACAGTAGCCAGTCTAGAAGACACATCAGGCTGAGAATCCCCACTAGTATGGAGTGAGGTTTAAGCTTGGGAGAGTAGGCGAAGTGAAACGAGGTGCAGCCACTGGCAGGCCAGATTGCAATGCAAGCACCTGCTCAGCACAGGGTACACAGACCCGCGCCTTGTCAGCATGAGGCTGCCCACACGCTACACACAGCCGGTCTTGTCCCGAAGGGACCCCGGTTACATTATCCTGGGATGCCTCCATATGGTGATTATAGCGGCGCTATACGCCGATAGGGAATAACGCTATATAGCAACCCCGGATGCCCCAATAACCCGCTAGGAAAGTGGGAGTATTATTTTTACAAGGCCTACAAGCTATATACTAATACAGGGCCGGGAGAAGCCAAAAGGGTTCACCCCGCCTGCAAGACATAAGCAGGCAAGACCTGTAAGCACACAGTATACAAAAGTGAAAGATAAAAAGCCGCCCGCGAGGGCACTTACGGACCGCGGTAGGTAGGGGTCCGTTGCGCATGGGCCAACCAAGCAAGTTAAAGATGGCGTCGGTATACCTCGAAGGGCGGGGCGGTATCGGCGATGGCGCTGAGCGCGCCATAGACGGGCCCCGCCCCCCCGAAGAGCGCAAAGCCATAACGTGCAAGCAGCCAATGACGGCGCACCAGCGCCTGAGGTAATGCCGCCGCCAGGCGCGGAACCAAGTCAGCACGCGGCGGCAGCAAATTTTAAAAAGACAGTAAAGGCAAGTCAGCACGGCGGCTGACACAAGACTAAACAGAATGGAAAAAGAGTGTAAAAATACAATTCTGTGAAGTACTCACCGGTAGAATTGGTATTATATGTATACAGTACGTCCTGCTCCAGATATAATACTTACACTTGGGTTATCCTCCGCCACAGGGCGATGTGCACTGCAGACATGCAAAAACAGGCTCCTCCCGGCCCTTCATATACCCAGGGACCTCCCACAAATCCCCAGCATTGAAAAGCAGTGAACCAGAAGCCGGGAGAATCCAACCACCAAAAACAACTGGTAATGATAACAATAACAACAATCACCATACAGGGGATCCAGAATAATGCAAAAACCAGGGTGGGGTGGAGCAGGACATACTGTATACGTATAATACCAATTCTACAGGTGAGTACTTCACAGAATTGTATTAAGTATACAGTACGTCCTGCTCCAGATATAATACTTACACTTGGGACATCCAATAGCAGTGTCCATAAAGTAGGGTGGGATCCAACAAAAAAGGCACAGCAGACAGTCAAGACACTGTCACCTGCAACCTTGCCACCGAAGGCGACATGAGCAAAGGCTCCAACGTCAAAATCATAAAAACCCTTGAAAGGGTATGAACCAAAAACCAAGCAGCGGTTTAGCAAACTTGTACAACAAAACCTGGTGGTGAAAGGCCAAGGATACCGAGTCACCAGTAGAATCAGAATAAAGTGAGAGAAACTCATCGCTTCAAGGAATAGGCCTAACAGCCTGACAGGATCAAACGCTAACAATAGTCCAGGAAGAAGCCAAATCTTCCCTAGGACCAGAAGGAAAAACCAGCCAAGTAAAGACTAGGCCAAGGGCCGCTTAACCCTTGGAAGCAGACGATATCAGGCGCATACAGAGGTAGGTGCCCACAGACCCCAAGGGGAATCAGTCCCCCTAAGGGACCGAAACAATCCAGGAAGAAATTCCAACACCTGATGAGGGAAAATAAATCCCCTTGTCTCAGAGTTACGAGGAATAAGGCACAGAAGAAAGGCAATGTCTTAAATACATGAGCCTAAGCCACCATCATAGGTAGAAGGTCCGGCGTAAGGCGGAGCACCACTTATCCCAGTGCATATCAAGGAACGAGGGCTAGCGAAACAGAACCACCTGCTCAGACACACGTCTGACTGAGCCAGCAGACCCAAGGACAACGTTGAAGGTAAAAGACAGCCCGACAGTATCCTGAAACGGTCCAACAGGAACGTCCCACAAGGCAAACGGAAAAAAATTCAAATCCCAACAGGGACCATAGAATTAAGTGGGGAACGCAATGAGCAACCCCCGAAAGAAGGCTTAGCCGAGGAAAATAAGCAAAAGACTTCTGCAGGAAGGCGGACAGGGCAGAACCTGACCCTTCAGAGTACCGAGTTGGGGAGCCAACTCCAAGCCATGCTGTAATAACTCTAGAGCCCTGGGGACAGAGAACGCCCAACAGGGAAGAGACCTAGACCAACACCAATCCATAAGGGTAAGCCATACCTCATAAGAATGGAAGAAAAAGAAGAGCCCTGCTCTTAGACTTCCACTAGTCACGAACACAGAGGAGAGAAGCCTGTCTCCATAAGGACGGAAGAACCAGCAGTCAGGCCGGTTAGGCCAGAGACTTGTAGAATTGGAGTGACGTAAAGGAGGCCCTGAGCAAAACAGGGCGGCACCCCTAGCGGAATGTACAGAGCTACTACCCTAGGTATCACGTCTGCAAATCCACACGCCACTAGGCCACCCAGGGGCCACCAATATCAATGGTCCCTCTACCAGAGCGATTCTGCACAGAACACAGCCTAGTAGGGGGAAGGGAGACAAGACATACAGGCCAGAATGTCCCGTCATAAAATTACTAAAACCTCATGACCACGGCCAGAGGAGCCAGGGACAGGGAAACGAGTGGCAAGAGCTTGAAATAGTGACGGGGCACCAAACAGATCCACACTGGTTGAACTTCATAGTGGCCCAAGAATTAGCACATCCTGTCGCAGAGGGACCTCCACCGGAGCGAATACCAATGATATGCAGGCAACATTATCCTCCCCCCAGATCAGGAACATATACCTTCCTGGGGGACCATCCGCTCCAAGTCCCACACAGATGATTAAGGTAGGCCACCGTCGTCAGACAGACCGAGCGCCGCCCAGCAGGCAGGCCGGGAAGAGGAGAAGTCAAGTGAGATAGCGTCAGCCTGAAAACTCACTGTTTCAATACTAATAGGTGCAAAGACCTCCTAAAAGGCCCCACCTTCCCCACACCCGCATGGGATTACAGAAGAAAAACCTCCCCATCAACCTGATCTGGTTGGCATCCACGGTGAGTGTCTCTAGGGAGGGCAAGAAGGGAACTGTCCCCAGACAGGTTCCTAGAGTAAATCCGCTCCAAGAGGGACTCCTAACCAAGGGGGAAGGCACACATGATCCCACTCCAGGGATGCTGGGTCCCTGTCCAGTATTAAAAATAGAAGTTGCAGAGAAGCCCCAGGTAGGAGTATAGGGGACTTCATCTAAGCAAGTCACCAAACGGGCCCACCAGCTGCATTCCTGCCTGGTTAAGGGACTGGAACAGCAAGGAGGGACTGAACCCATGCAACCAGATTGTCCACCTTATTGTTGAGGAAGGAAGATTCTCTCCTGAACCGAACCTAGATTCATCCCTAGGAATGGGGATACCAATCAAGAGGACAAGGAGGACTAGAGGTGAATGAACACCTATCCAAAGGACTCCCAAGGGACCCCACCAGCCGAGTAGCTAACTCGACCTGACAGAGATTGGGAAGCGAAAAGGACCACCTGGCAGGTCTCACGCGGGCGCCCCTTGGTCTCATCAGAGACAAAGCCTCCATCAGTACCTTGGTGAGCACTCTGGAGGCAGAAGAGAGGCCAGATAACAAGGCCACGGTGTTAGCAGCATTGGACATCAACACAAACCTGAAGAACCTTGGTGTCTAGAAGACACGGGGAAGTGAGCATAAGCATCCTTGATCTCCCCAGAAGGCAAGGGCCCACTAACGCAAGGCGCTGGTGGCCCATCCCAGATTTTCCATGCAGAAACTGCCTGAAATAGTAGAAATCCTGACAACCTGTGAAATCAGAAGGGCAGACTGACTCATCCTTTTGGGAGAATGTGAAGGGGTTGGTGTAGCGGCACCTGCCTCTGCCTGATAAGGGCAAACTGCAAGTGACCTCCAGACCCCGCAGGCCGTGCAAGGCCTGCACCAGCAGCCGAACGTAGGCAGGGACCAGGAGTATCCTGACAATCATGGGGGAGGCCGCGCAGCAAACTTTATCCTGTATCCGGAGGAAACTACCTCCTGTATCCACCAGAAAGAGGCAAAATGCCTCCTGATAGGAGCAAGGTGCTGCAGTCATCCCCTCACCCAGGTGGGCGAGGGCGCCCCATCATGCTTGAGGGGATTTGTTGGAAGATTTAGGTTTAGCCCCGCCGGAGGGCCCAGAGCGTTGTCTGTTGCTCGTGGGGCAGGGGTCTGCACTAAGACTCCGGGAGGACACCCCTGGTTCTTGTTTAATGCTATGGTATGGAGGGGGAGGGGAGTCTCTGTCCCGAGGGGGCCGAGATGGGCGCCTGCGCCGGGGCGATTTGCCCTTTTTTCCCCAAACAGGTCCAGACGGGCCCCAAACAGGCGTTGCCCTCTAAAGGGGAACCTGGTAAGAGTCTTTTTAGCAGCATAGTCAGCACCCCACTCTCGCAGCCAGACCAAGCGACACATAGCCACCACGAGGGCGGAGGTCCTCACACATATTCTAATGGTGTCATCCATAGCTAAAAGGATAAATCTTACAAATACATCACAACTGGAGAGTGCATTAAACACCTCCCAGGAGAGATCGTTAGCGTGATGCTCAAGCATCTGACCGATGAGGGTTCTGGCGGCCACTGCAGTGATGGCAGCGGCACAGACCGGGCGCAGCGCCGTTCCTGCACAAGAAAAGGCGTGTGAAGCCAGCTTATCCATGCACCGGTTCTCGGCATCCCGAAGGGTCTTGTAAGCAGGAGCTGCAATAAAGGGGGGGTTAGGAACCCCAATGATCGGTGCGTCTACCACAGGGGGCGATGTCCAACAATCAACCATCTCAGGGGGAAAAGGGTATTTCCAATCCCAGTCCCCTGGGGCCCCTGGAAGTTTTCCGGGGTGTTCCCATTCCTCGAGTACAAGAGCATGGAAGTGAGCCTGCTCTAGGAATTCCAAGCACGGTGTCGCCGTATGGAAACGCTCCCCTCTCGGTTTGGAAGCCGCGTTAGGGAGAGAGATAGACAGGGCCTTAAAGATCCTAATCAACAAACCAATGGTGTCAAACTGGTTCCAATCTTTATGGTCAGAATCGTCATGACTCCTCGGCTCCTCATCAGATGAGCCAGAGTCAGAGAACAGCCCTCCATCAGAAGGGGTGCAGGCACGCGGAGTACTGAACTCCTCCGATCCTTTAGCAGAGGCAGAAACAGGGGGCGTCGAGGAACGCTTCTTACCAGGGCCCGAGCGCTTTGTCGAACCCGTAATAATCTGGTCAGCCATAGGCAGTCTGGAAGACGCAGCCGGCTGCAACTCCCCACTAGTATGCGACTCAGCAGAAGAGAGATTTAAGCCTGGGGGAATAGGAGTGTTAGGGCGAGGAGCAGCCCTTGGCGATCCTGGTTGCAGGACTGGTACTCGCCCGGCACACAGATCGGTGCCCTGTCAGCACCAAAGTGGGGATAGCCACACGTTATACACCGCCGGTCTAAACTGGGCGTGACGCGGAGCGCGCCACGCCAGGTCCCCGCCTCCCCCAAAGAGCGCGAATACGGGGGGAAACTAGGGAGGACGGCGACCCTTTACACAGGGTCCACCTCTACAGGGGGCATGGGGCAATAATGCGGGAGGGACATCCACTATGAGGCTCACCATCAGCCTAAACCGCCTTCCCTTTGGTGGGGGACTGCGGTGGAGCATGGCTCCATTAAGCACACGTAGTACTGCCTACCTTCACCAGACCAGCGCAGCGCAGCCCAGGCTGGGAGGCACATCACGAGGAGGACAGGTGGGAATAGTCCAACAGGGCCGCAGGCTGTAATAGCCCCGCTCACCTGCGAGAGAGTGATACTTCATGTCTTCGCAGTCAGCACTGCAGAGAAATCTGGGGATTTGTGGGAGGTCCCTGGGTATATGAAGGGCCGGGGGGAGCCTGTTTTTGCATGTCTGCAGTGCACAGCGCCCTCTGGCGGAGGATAACCCAAGTGTAAGTATTATATCTGGAGCAGGACGTACTGTATACTTAGAATACACAGAATGCATAGCATACACATTTACACCCCCCCCCCCCCCTTTTCCCCCGAAGGCTACAAGGAGAATGAGGGAGGACAGCAGCCACTTAAACAGGGCCCACCGATAGGCAGGGGCAAGGGGCACTAGTGTGGGAGGGGCATCCCATAGAGGCTCACCATAAGCCTGAACCGCCTACCCTTTGGTGGGGGATTGCGGTGGAGCAGCGCTCCTAAGCACCTAACAGTGGTGCTGCCTACCTTCACCCGACCAGCGCAGCCAAGGCTGGGAGGCATATTACTAGTGGAACGGGTGAAAATAGTCCTACAGGGCCGCAGCCAGACTGCAGAGAAATTCTGGGGATTTGTGGGAGGTCCCCGGTTATTTGAGGGGCCGGGAGGAGCCTATTTTCGATGTCTCTGCAGTCCAGTCCGGAGTATATCCCAAGTGTAAGTATTAGATTTGGAGCAGGACGTACTGTATACTAAGAATATAACCAATATTGTCTTTCTTTAGCCATGAGCGCAAGGCGAATGTCAGTCTTGTGCCAAGTAGGGCAGTCAAATTTTCCATACAGAGAAGACTATGGCCAATCATGGGGCCTGGCCTTGCCAGGGGAGTGAGGAGGTGGTCAGAGTGCAGTGCTGGACATGAGGTTTTAATGGAGGAGGGGGGCATGTGTGGGTGTGGTATTCAGGTGACAATCGGGAAGCACCCCTCCTCATCCGGCAAGAATCAGGATGATCAAGTTTATCAAATGGGTGATGAATTGTTTTACTACCTCTGCTTCCAACTTTAAAGCAGAACTTTCTGGGTGCTCCCCCCCCCCCCCCACAGCAGCTGGGCGATGCAGTGAGCTCTGTGGATGACAGGTGACAGGCCCCAGCCATCTGGCTGCATCCCTTTCACGCTGGGAGTGCCCAGCTACTGGGAAGCCGTGGATGTGGTGGACAGTGATTGCAGTGTTGCAGGAGCCGCCAGTAAAGGCGAGTATACTGGTGAGTCCGAGGGGTTGACACAGCGGGGCATCCTGCCATAGGATGCCCCGGAGTGTAGGCTAGTGGTCGGCCCCGGAATCTTTTTCAGATTCCAGATCCATGCCACATAGGTCATGCTTCACTTTAACAAGCAAAAGAACATCTAAGAGATCCCCAAAATACTGACTTTACTTACCTCTACACTTAACATTTGTAAATTATACAATAGCCACTGTGTTTAGGCTGAAGGTTTAGAATAAAACTACAATTAATGAGCCTTTAAAATCTTACATTATTTAAAGTAAAAACACTTACAAAGGAAGGGTCTTTGTTTAAGCAGGAATCAACAAACTCTTTGAATGGTTTGCTAAATTCTCCTGTTAAGATGGGTGGGTTATTCTTAGGGATGAGAAACAGGACCCTCATGGGATGCATATCCGAGTTTGGCGGTTCCCCTTTAGCAAGTTCAATCGCCGTTATGCCCAAGGACCAAATGTCTGCCTGTAAAATAAAACACAAAAACAATCATAAGAATGTGTACAAGTGTAGGTCATACTCAGATAAGTGAAGAAAGTGAATTTAGTCTATAGGGTATAAAATACAATTCTGTGAAATACTCACCTGTAGAATTGGTATTATAAGTATACAGTACGTCCTGCTCCAGATAGATTACTTACACTTGGGTTATCCTCCGCCAGATGGCGCTGCACTGCAGAGACATGCAAAATAGGCTCCTCCCGGCCCCTCAAATACCCGGGGACCTCCCACAAATCCCCAGCATTGAAAAGTATTGAAAAAGAAGCCGGAAAATTTAACAACCAAAAACTGGTAACTTTAACAATGATAACAGTCACCATACAGGGGATCCAGAATAATGCAACAACAGGGTGGGGTGGAGCAGGACGTACTGTATACTTATAATACCAATTCTACAGGTGAGTATTTCACAGAATTGTATTATTCTTAGTATACAGTACGTCCTGCTCCAGATAGATTACTTACACTTGGGACATCCAATAGCAGTGTCCATAAAGTAGGGCGGGATCCCCAATAAAAAAGGTAATAGCATTTTAAACCACTGCCGCCTGCAAAACCTTGCGGCCAAAAACGGCATCATCTGAGGCCTTAACATCAACCTTGTAAAACTGAAAAGGTATGAACAAAAGACCAAATAGCGGCCTCGCACACTGGTGCAATAGAAGCCTGGTGCTGCAAGGCCCAAGGGGGCACCAATAGCACGAGAAGCAAGAGCAATAAAGCGAAGGGAGGATACTTCTCCTTAGCAGCGCAGGCCTGAATCCCAGCCTGACAAATCCACATGCTGATAGTAGACTTGGAAGAAGCCAAAAACCCTTCCTAGGACCAGAAGGGACCACAAGAAGAGCATCAGTGTTCTTGAAAGGTGCAGTAGCCACCAGATAGTACTTCAGACACCTAACCACATCTAAAGAGTGCAAAACTCTCTCCTTAACATTGCTAGGGTTAGGGCACAAAGAAGGAAGAACAATAACCTGATTCAAATGAAAGGCAGACACTACCTTAAGGTAGAAAATTCTGGATTGAACGAAACACCTTGTCCTGGTGCCTCTCAAAGTAGGGGGGCTGAATGGACAGGACCGCCAACTCAGACACACGCCTGACAGAAGTGATAGCTACCAGAAACGCGACCTGGAGCGTAAGAATAGCCAAGGCAGCAACCTGCACAGGGTCAAAGGGAGCACCCTGCAAGCAGGCAAGACCAATTCCAAATCCCAACAACAGGGACCATAGGTTGTCGTGGGGAACGCACATGAGCAACCCCCTAAAAGCAGTCTTAATCAAGGAATGCTGAACAAAAATACTTCTGAAAGAAGACAGACAGGTTAAATACCTGACCCTTCAAAGTACTGAGTTAGAGACCGACTCCAACCCATGCAGTAAAACTCCAGATCCCCGGGAACTGAGAACACCCAACAGGGAAGAGACCAAGACTCAACCAGTCAATGTAGGTACGCCATGCCATATAACAGATGGAAAAAGTCATCTTCCTAGCCTTCACCATGGACTCAACCAACGAAGTAGACAAACCCTTCTCCATCAAGATGGAGGTTTCAGCAGTCAGGCCGTCAAGGCCCGAGTATGTAATTGGGATGGCGTAAGTGGTCCTAAGTGAGCAGAACTGGCACTCCAGGCAGAAGGCACTGATCTACTGCCAGCTGCACCACGTCAGCGAACCACACTCTTCTTGGCCACCTGAGGCCACCAGAACCACTGGGACCCCTTCCAGCAATCTTGCGCAGGACCCTGCCTAGCAGGGGGAATGTAGAAAGACATACAGAAACTGAATGTCCTGCCATGACATTACTAAGGCCTCCATGGGCACGGCCAGAGGATCCTGGGACAGGGAGACAAAGGCCTGGAGCTTGTGACGGAACGCAAACAGATAAACATCAGGTTGGCCTCAAAGGTGATACAGAGATTGGAACACCCTGTTGCAGAGGGACCCCCCCGGAATGTATACCGCTGAAATGCAAGGAACATTGGCCTCCACCCAGATCAGAATCAGAGACACTTCCTGGAGGACCCTCTTGCTCCGGGTCCCTCCCTGATGATTGATGTAGGCAACTGCTATCAGAGTGACCATGCGCCCCTGAGCAGGCAGGCCCTGAAATGAGTAGTAAAACGAATCAGAACTAACCTGATCGCCCACAGCTTCAAGACATTGATAGGTGAATGGGCCTCCTAAGGTCCCCACCTCCCCTGGAACCGCAGGGACCTCCAGAAGAACCCCCCCCAACCCCCAACCCGAGACTGGCATCCATGGTGACCGTCTCCCAGGAAGGAGCAAGAAGGTTCCGCCCCCCAATAGGTTCCTTGAGTCCATCCACTACAAGAGGGACCTCCTCACCAGGGGGGAAGACACCCAGACCCTGTCCAGGGATGCTGGGTCCTTGTCACATACAGACAATAGGAGAAGTTGCAGAAGCCCCAAGGGGGACTGAGCACAAAGGGCCGCTGCGAAGCACATCACCATCAGGCCCATCAGCTGCATCCCCTGCCTTGGTGAAGGAACGGGGACAGCTAGGAGAAACTGAACTTGTGCAAGCAGATATCCACCTTCTGCTAAGGAAGGAATATCCTTGCCTGAACAGTGTCCAGATTCATTCCTAGGAATGAAATTACCAAAGAAGGGGACAGCGAGAACCTGGTGGTGGCTGATAACCCATCCAGATGACTCCAGGATGGACACCACCAGCTGAGTATCCAACTATGCCTGATGTAGAGGCTGGGAAGTGATGAGGACGTCCAGGTAGTGCAGCCCGCGGACGCCCCTTGGCCTCATCAGAGACATCACCCCCACCAGCACCTTGGTGAGCACTCTGGGAGCTGAAGAGAGGCCAGATGTCAAGGCCACAAATTGGCAGTGTTGATCCTCCAACGTGGATCTAAGGAATCTTGGTGTCCTGAAAACACAAGGATGTGAAAGTAAGCATCTTTAATATCCCCAAACGGCATGAAGCCCACGGTTCGCAAGGAGCAAATGGCCGAGCAGAGAGTTTCCATGAGGAAGGCGCCTGTACTTGGCAAATTGCTGAAGATCTGTGCAACCAGAATGGGCCAGACTGACCCACCTTTGCTGGTAACAGTGATAAGGTTGGAGTAGGGTCCCTTGCCTCTGTCCGTTAAGGGAAATCTGCAAATGAACCCCCATACGCAGCAGACCTTGCACGGCCTGCGCCAGCATCTGAGCAGAAGCAGGGACCAGGAGTACCCGGGACCCGGTAATCATAGGGGGAGGGCGCACAGCAAACACCATCTTGCAGCCGGAGGCCACTACCTCCTAAAACCACTGGTCTGAGGCGTGGTGCCTCCAGACTTAAGCAAGGTGCCGCAGCCGTCCCCTCACCCAGGCGGGTGAGGGCGCCCCATCACGCTTGAGGGGACTTGGGAAAGGATTTGAGCATAGCCCCCCCAGAGGAGCAGGGGTGTTGTCTTCTGCTCCTGGGACAGGGAGTTGCAGGAACCCCCACGAAGGATGCCCCTGGTTCCTGTTTAACACCATGGTGGGGGTGGAAGGGGGGCCCTGGCCCCGAAGGGCCCGAGACAGCCGTCTACGCTGGGGTAACTTACCTCTCCTACCAAACAGGTCTAGGCGGGCCCCAAACAGACGCAGCCCTTTAAAGGGGAGCCCGGTAAAGGCCTTCCTCGCAGCATTGTCAGCACCCCACTGTCGCAGCCAGAGTAAGCGACGTACAGCCACCACAAGGGCAGAAGTTCTTGCACACATTCTAATGGTGTCATCCAATGCTAATAGGATACATTTTACAAACTCATCACAATTGGAGAGTGCATTAAACACATCCCAAGGGAGATCATCAGGAGCACGATCAAGCATTTTCCTGATGAGTGTTCTAGTGGCCACAGGAGTAATGGCAGAGGCACAGACCGGGCGAAGCGCCGTCCCCGCACATGCAAAGGCGTGGGAGGCCAGCAGGTCAATGCGCCGGTCCTCAGCATCCCGAAGGGTAGTATAGTCGGGGGGGATGTAAGAAAGGGGTGTTAGATGGCCCTATGATCGGGACATCCACCTCAGGGGGGAACGACCAACATTTAACCACGTCAGGGGGAAAAGGGTACTTACTATACCAATCTCCTGGAATCCCTGGAAGTTTACTGGGGCACTCCCATTCCTTGAGCACAAGGGTATGGAAATGTGCCTGCTCTAGAAATTCCAAGCGTGATGATGCTGTATGGAAACGCTCCCCTCTTTGCCTGGGAGCCTCACCAGGGGGAGAGATAGACAGAACCTCAAAGATCTTTATCAATAATCTGTCAGTGTCATCCTGGATCCAGGGGTCAGGGTCAGAGTCTTCATGAGTCTCCAGTCTCTCATCAGATGAGCCTGAGTCAGAAAAGAGCTCTCCATCAGAAGGGGTATAGCCACACAGAGTCATAAACTCCTCAGTTCCCATAGGGTAAACAGTAACGTTAGGCGTCAAGAGCCGCTTCTTACCAGGGCCCTTACACGCTAAGGACCTCGCAAAAAGCTGTTCAGCCGTAGGTAGTCTAGATGCCACTTCAGGCTGAGAATCCCCACTTGTGTGCGACTCAGCAGGAGTGAGATTTAAGCCAGGGGGAATAGGTGAAGTGAGACGAGGTATAGCCACTGGCAGGCCAGATTGCAAAGCCAGCGCTTGCTCAGCACAAGGTACGCAGACCCGTGTCTTGTCAGCATCAGCATGGGGTTGTCCACACGCCATATACCGCCGGTCATGTCCCAGAAGGACCCCGGTCACATTATCCTTAGATGCCTACCATACCATATGGTGATTATTAGGCACAATATGCCAGTAGGGATTGACGCTATAAAGCAACCCTGGATGCCCCAATGACCCACTAGGGAGTGGGAGTAAATTTACAAGGCCCGCTATCAATTACACCGGGCCGGGAGAAGCCAATGAATTCACCCTCTGAAAGACACAATGAGAAGAAGGGTGTCAGCACCGAAACACACTACAGTGAATTATAAAGCCGTCCGCGAGAGCACTTACAGACCACGGTAAGTAAGACGTCACACACACGCGCGACCAGACAATATGGTGCCGAGAACCTCGAAGGGCGGGCCAGCACAAGCCGTGACACGAGGTGCGCCATGCCAGGCCCCGCCTCCCCGAAGAGCGTGAAGTCCACAGACAAGCAGCCAATGAGGACGCAGAATCGTCGGAGGTGACGCCGCCGCCCGGCACGGAACATCCAAATGAAGGAAAAGGTGCGCGCGGCGGCCTTAACAGTGTAAAAAGATAAGTCAGCGCGGCGGTTGACACCACATACAACAGTCCAAGCAAACATTTACCAAGAGGACCATAAGCGTGTATCCACAGTACACAGAGATCCATACACCCCCCCCCCCTTCTCTTCCTCCCGAGGGCTACTGGGAGAATGAGGGAGGATGGCAGCCCTTTGTACAGGGCCCACCGCTACCGGGGCAAGTGACAATGCGGGAGGGGCATCCCATAAGGCTCACATTCAGCCTATACCGCCTACCCTTTGGTGGGGGACTGCGGTGGACCAACGCTCCTTAAGCACACAGGTGCTGCCTACCTTCACCCGACCAGCGCAGCCCAGGCTGGGAGGCACATCACATCAAGGACAGGTGGGAATAGTCCAACAGGGCCGCAGGCTTTAACAGCCCCGCTCACCTGCGACAGAGTGATAATTTCATGTCTTCGCAGTCAGCACTGCAGAGAAATCTGGGGATTTGTGGGAGGTCCCCGGGTATTTGAGGGTCCGGGAGGAGCCTGTTTTGCATGTCTCTGCAGTGCAGCGCCATCTGGCGGAGGATAACCCAAGTGTAAGTAATCTATCTGGAGCAGGACGTATAAGAATATGTTGCTATTTTGCTTTTATTTTTGGGAGGAGGCTCACAGACAATAAGTTACTTCAAAGCATTAGTCCAGTCAAAAACGCCCTGCCATGGGGGGGGGGGGGGGGGGCAGTGCCACTTCCCCATTTCTGTGTGCCTGCCATGCAGAAACACAAAGCGTTGACCCCCGGCTCCTGCTTGAATGTGTGGTGGGTGTGCGGAGCATCGGATAATGCCTTGGCAGTGGTGCTGGCCACAGCTGAGGTAGGTGGTCTTTTTTTGTAACCCCTCCCCCATATAGCCACAGCACCAGGCAAGGGTGGCAGGGTGGGGGTCCTTTCTGACAGGAATTCCAGTTTAGACTGGACCAACAGCCTGGCACAGTTGGAAAAGAAAGGTACTAGCCATTTTGGAGCTTCCTCTCCCAGCATGGATTGCCTGGATTAAGATGACAATGCACAGTAACAGGAAGCACAGCAGCACTTCCTGTTTGCAGGTGGCCTGCAAATGCATGAGCCACCATTTTGTTTCTAAAGTTTACTACAGCAGGAGTTAGAGAAATGTAAATACATTTTTATGTGCTGCAAACTAAATTGCCCTGGGGAGGGAGCAGTGTTTGTTGTGTTGGTCTGGTTTAAGTCATTTTTGACTGTTGGTCTGCTTTACCATTTATGATAGTGATATATAGTGATATAAAGTGCTTATATTAAAGTGGACCAAAATCCAGGATTTTTACTATCCTGGGTTTTGGTCATTCGGTCAGGGGTGCCTCGCCGCGTGAACACACACAGCGGGGCATACCGATTTTGGATGGTTTGCAGTTTGGGGCATTAAGCTGTACAGCATCAAGATAAGCATAAAGTTGTAAAAGACAGACCAATAAAAATAATGGCTTAGGCTTTTTTGCACCACAAATGCCCATGAATAGAGTCTTCTGTGCCAAGGCATAACGCTAGCAACTCCTCTCCTCTAATTCACTTTTTAAAGCAATCCAACACTCATTTAAAGCAGACCTGCACCCCGAATAAGAGCATATCTTATATGTTTCCCACACCATGTACATACAGATTGCTCACATTAATACAATTCTGTGAGTACTCACCTGTAGAATTGATTTTGTAGTATACAGCACGTCCTGTTCCAGTAATTCCTTACACTTGGGTTATTCCGCCACAAGGTGGCGCAGTGGACTGCAGAAAGACTTGTGGCCACTCCCGGCCTCAAATAGCCAGCAACCTCCCATCAATTTCCAGTGTTGACAAGCAGTTATACAAGAAGCCAGGAGAATCAAAAAATGGATAAGAACCCAAATGAACTTTTGAGCAATCACCATACAGAGGTAACCAAGAAAAATCATAACAAGGGAGGGATGAAACAGGATGTGCTGTATACTACAAAATCAATTCTACAGGTGAGTACTCACAGAATTGTATTTTTCCAAGTATACAGCACGTCCTGTTACTTGGGACATCCAAAAGCAGTGTCCGTAAGGTAGGGTGGGATCCCCAAAGAGCAACGGATGGCAGTTTAAACCACTGCCGCTTGAAGAACTTTGCGGCCAAAAGCAGCATCAGCTGAGGCCCTAACATCAACCTTGTAAAACTTTGAAAAGGTATGGACAGAAGACCAAGTAGCGGCCTTACAAACTTGTTCAACAGAAGCCTGGTGCTGAAAAGCCCAGGAGGCACCAATAGCATGAGTGAAATGAGCAGTAAGGCAGAAGGGAGGTTCCTTCCCCTTAGCAGAACAGGCTTGCACCACCGCCTGACGGATCCACTTGCTGATAGTGGATTTAGCCGGAGGCAAACCCTTCCTAGGTCCAGAAGGGAGAACAAAAAGAGCATCAGTCCTCCTGAATAATTCTGTAGCTACCAAATATAACTTCAGAACCCCGACCACATCCATGGAATGCAGAGTCCGCTCCTTGGAATTAGCAGGATTAGGAAACAATGAAGGCAAAACAATGTCTTGATTGAGATGAAATGCAGACACAATCTGGATTATACCGAAACATCACCTTGTCCTGGTGTCGCTCAAAGTAAGGAGGTTTAATGGAAAGCGCCGCCAACTCAGAAACACGCCTAACAGAAGTGATAGCCACCAAAAAGGCTACCTTAAGAGTCAAAATAGGCAAACAGCCTCACATAGAGGCTCAAAAGGAGGACCCTGCAAAGCAGATAAAACCAAATTCAAATCCCAGACTGGCAAAATAGGCTTACGTGGCGGGCACACGTGAGTAACCCCCTGGAAAAAAGTCTTGACCAAATGGTGGTTGGCAAAAGATCTTTGGAAGAAAATAGCCAAGGCTGAAACATGTCCCTTGAGGGTACTAAGCTGAAGGCCCAAATTCAAACCATGCTGCATGAATTCCAGGATCCTGGGAATAAAAAACACCCGGCAGGGAAAAGACAGACTCACACCAGGCAATGTAAGCATGCCATACCCTATAGTAGATAAAAGGACAAGGACTTCTTCCTAGCCCGAACCATGGTAGTAACAACAGAGGCAGGCAGCCTCTGTTCCATCAAAATGGAGGTCTCAGCAGCCAGACCGTTAAACCCAGCGTTTGTAAATTGGGATGGCGTAGCTGCGCCTGAGTGAGCAGGTCTGGAACCTTGGGCAGGGCGTATTGATCTACTGCCAACTGCACGATGTCTGCGAACCACACCCTTCTTGACCAACAGGGGGCCACCAGGATGGATGGCACCCCTTCCTGGGCTACGTTGCGCAGCACCCTGGCCAGCAGAGGAATCTGATGGGACACAGAGTAGCCGAAAGCTCTTCCAAGATATTGCTAGTGCATCAATGGCTAAGGCCAGAGAGTCCTGGGACAGAGAGACAAAGACTGGAAGCTTGTGACGGGAGGCAAACAGATCCACATCCGGCTGACCCCAGCGGTGGCACAGGGAGCGAAACACCCTGCTGCTGAGGGACCATTCTCCAAGATGAGAAGTCCCCCTGCTCAGGCAGTCCACCTCCAGATTTTTCCACCCCCCAGGATGTACACTGTCGAGATGCAGGGAACATTCTCCTCCGCCCAGGACAGTATCAGAGACACTTCTTTGAGGGCCCTCTTGCTCCGGGTCCCTCCCTGATGATTGATGTAGGCAACCGTCGTCTGGTTGTCCGAGCGGATCTGAACAGCCCGACCCCGAAGGTGTGGGGTCAATTGGGCGAGAACCAACCTTACCGCCCTCAGTTCCAGTACATTGATGGGAGCATGGGCCTCCTGGGGGCCCCACTGACCCTGGAATTTTAAGGACTTCCAGAAGCCACCCCCCCCCCCAACCTGTCAGACTGGCATCTGTGGTGACAATCTCCCAGCAAGGGGACAGAAAGGCTCTGCCCACCAAGAGGTTGCTTGAGTCCAGCCACCACAAGAGGGACCGTCTGGCCAGGGGGGAGAGAACACCTGATCCATGGACACAGGGTCCCGATCCCACACTGATAAAAGGTGTAGCTGAAGAGGTCTCATGTGAAACTGAGCATAGGGTACCGCCTCGAAACAAGACACCATTAGGCCCACCCCACCAGTTGCATCCCCTGCCGGATGGAGGGATGAGGACAAGAAAGAAGAAACTGGTCCTGAGCTTGAAGACTCTCCACCTTCTGTTGAGGGAGAAAAACCTTGACCAAAGATGTATCCAGAGTCATGCCCAGAAAGGACCTCACCAGTGACGGGGACAGAAAAGACTTGGGATGGTTGATCACCCAGCCGAAGGACTCTAGTGTGGACACCACCATCTGGGTATCCAGTTCTGCCTGATGGAAGGACTGAGACGAGATCAGAATGTCGTCCAAATAAGGAAGGATGCGAATGCCCTGAGCTCTCAACAGAGCCATCATGCCCACCAGCACCTTGGTGAATACCCTGGGAGCTGAGGTGATACCGAAAGGTAAGGCCACAAATTGGTAGTGCTGATCCTCCAGAGCGAACCTGAGAAATTTCTGATGACCTGGGAAGATTGGTACATGAAGGTAAGCGTTCTTGATGCCTACGGATGTCATGAAGTCGCCCGGGCGCAGAGTATTGACTGCTGAGCGTAGGGTCTCCATGGGAAAATGCTTGAATATGACAAACTTGTTGAGGCGCTTTAAATCCAGGCTGGGCCTGAAGGACCCATCCTTTTTGGGAACCGTGAATAGATTGGAGTAGAAGACTCTGCCCCTTTCCCTGAGAGGCACTGGGCAGATGACCCCCAACTCCAGAAGGTTTCGGACCGCAAGCCCTGAGCTGACGGGGTTTCGAGCCATCTGGAATCGGATAAATCTTGGGGGCGGCCAAGCTGCTACACGTAGCCTCCAGACATGAGCAAAGAGCCGAAGCCGTCCCCCCACCCGGATGGGTGAGGGCGCCTCCTCATGCCTGAGGGGGCTTGGGGGAGGATTTGGCCTTGGGACCACATGAGAGCCCGGTACGGCCTCGTCCTCTACCCCTGCCCCAATAGTCTCTGCGTGCCCCAGCAAAGGAAACTCCTCGACCAGCCCTGGAAGTGCGGAAGGAGGGGAGAGAAGCAACGGTCTCCCGAAAGGGCCGTGGCGGCCTCCTACGTTGAGGCAGCCTACCACCCCTGGCAAACAGGTCCAAGCGTTCATCAAAGAGCCGCAGCCCCTTAAAAAGCAAAACCAATGAGAGCCTTTTTAGCAGCATTATCAGCCACCCACTGACGTAGCCAGACAGAGCGTTGTATAGCCACCAAAAGGGCAGAAGTCCTACCACACATTCTAATGGCATCATCCATGGCAGAAAGAATATATGCAACAAATTCATAGCAAAGTAGGAGAGATCTATAATCCTCTCCTACCGCGTTATCAGAGGCCCTTTCTAAGAGACACTTAAGCAGCCCTTTAATAGCAATAGCCGTTATGGCAGAGGCGGACGCAGCGCAGCCCCCACACAGGCAAAAGCATGACAGGGAAGCTGGTCCAAGCGCCGGTCCTCACCATCCCGCAGGGTAGTAGTGTCAGGTGAGTGCATGACTGATGTATTTGACAAACCTAGAACGGGCACGTCCTCCTCGGGAAGGCATGACCAACGCTTAATCACATCAGTAGTAAAAATGACACCTCCTGTCCCAACTCTTGGGCACCCCAGGTAGCTTACTAGGACGTTCTCACTCTTTGAGCACCAGATTATTAAAGTGAATCTGCTCAGGGAACTCCAAGCGTGGTTTAACAGAATGGAAAAGCTCACCCTGCTGCTGTGGAGCCACGGCAGGAGGGGAAATACAAAGCACTTCAAAAATGTGAGTCAATGACCTGTCATTGTCATCTGTGGACCATAGGTCTTCTCCAAAGCGAGACCCGGTAGCACCATATAACAGACTGTTCCTCAGAGGATTCTGAATCAGAGAATAATTCCCCATCCTCGAGGGGGTAAAGGCCAGAAAAGGAATAAAGTCCCTCATCCTCCACAGGAAAGAGGGAAGCAGCGGGAGATAAGTGACCCATATTGCTGACCCAGCAATATGCTTTTCAATGCTGGCCACCCGTGAAGCCAAGTCATATTGAGACTCCCCGCTAGTGTGCTCCTCACTGGGAGTCAGATGCAAGCGTAGGCGAAGCAGAAGGGGGCGCAGCACCGGGATCCGCAGCAGACGACCCAGGCCAACATACCCTGACACCGTCACTAACAGTTGATACTCCACACACAACACACAGCTGAGCTTGTCCCGAAGGAAACCCAAGCACATTGTCCCCGGAAGCCTCCATATGGTGAATTTAGATACAGGCACAACAGCCAGTACAGGGAGACAGTTAGCAATAGCCACCCTTTTTGGGATGCCACCCAAAGCCCACTAGGGAAGGTGGGAGATTGGTACGGGGCAGGGCAGGGCCGGGAGAACCACAGTCAAAGATGACCCGCCTGCAAGACACTAAGTACAAAATAAACATCCCCATCGCATACAGAGTAAAGCTATATAAAAACCCTGTAAGGTAATCACGGACCAAGTGGACAGATCGCCCAGAGAGGTAAAGCACAGCCAGACCGCGTCGCAGAACCGCAAGGACGAGGCGACAAAATGGCGCCGGCAGCAGTACCTAGAGGGGTGGACCGCGAGAGCATGACACAGAACGCGTCAAACCGCGGTTCCCGCCCCCCCTGAAGAGCGCGAAAACTAACATGTGAGACGCCGGCGCCATAACAGGACAAAAAAAAAAATACATAGCGCCAACCAGCGCGGAACGCCGTACAACGGCCCGCACACACACCAATAATAAAAAATAACACACACAAATCACGGACCCCCCGGGCGCCCCGTCAGCCGAGTGGGCCACAACAAGGGGTCGCGCCCAACCTTCTAGAGGGGAGGGGAGACAGAGTGAGGGAGAGGGAACAAGGACCCAAGATTTGAGGCTGGGGCATCCCAATGAGGCCCACCAAAGAAGGCCTGTCGCCGGCTACCCTTTGGTACAGGGTCTTGCGGCCCGGAGCAGCGCTCCTTCAGCACCTGACCCTAGTGCTGTCCTACCTTCACCCGAACCGTCAGCCGAGGCTGGGAGGCAGTGGGTCCAGAACGGGTGGAAATAAGCCTGCAGGGCCCTAGGCTTGAAAAGCCCCGCTCCCTGCGCAATAGAGAGCCATCTTCTATCTTCGCAGTCCAGGCTGCAGAGAAACACTGGAAATTGATGGGAGGTTCCTGGCTATTTATGGGGGCCGGGAGTGGCCACAAGTCTTTCTGCAGTCCACTGTGCCACCTTGTGGCAGGATAACCCAAGTGTAAGGAATTACTGGAACAGGACGTGCTGTATACTTGGAAAATCATTGTACCTGCACCTACTGCATGTTATGAGCCTTTAAATATCCAAGATGGCGGCTCATGGAGCATCAAGCAGCCTGCAAACAGGTAGTGTCTGACTGTGTCGCTCTGCATTCTGGGATTGATGTCCTTTCCCTGACCCAAGCTCTGCTCAACCCCTCCCCCCCGTTCCCGCTCTCCTCTGCTCCCGAAAAAAAAAGGTGGGGGCGTCCATACCCTAGAATCCTGAACAGAGTTGCAGCCCAGTGGGGGAAAGAAGAATAAGTGACTAAGTGCTGAAAGTCCGGTGTAACCCTTTCAGTGCCAAGCACGTAGACATTCCCCCCCCCCTGCTAGTTAAAATAAAAATGCACCTGACCCCTCATTGGATCCAGCCGGGTCTCCTCTTTAATTTGGTGCCATCCGATCCCCCGCGGGGGCTCGGATGGCTCCAGGAGAGCCCCCGGAATAGCGCCACCCCCCCCCCCCCCGCTTCGGCAGCAGCAGCTGCTAACTTTAAAAAAAAAAAAAAAAAAAATATTTACTTACCGGAGGCCGCGCTGTCTCCCCGGTGGTGCCGGATGACATAGTTGTGGTGTCACCATCAGCCACCTCTTAATGAGAATCAGTCTGCTCGGGTGCCTGGAGGAGAGAGGTGGGGAGGAGGAGAGGGCTGAGATCGCCCCCCCCCCAGGCTCTCTCTTCCAAACACCCGAGCAGACTGTCATCGCAGATCGCCGGGGGACAGAGGATCGGAGGTGAGTAAAGTTAAAAAAATAAATAAATAAAAAGATCATTTTTTTTTCTTATGTGTCGGTCTCTTTTATTTAACATTTAACCCCTTGTGAACTGGTAAGGGGTCCATGAGACCCCTTATACCAGTTCACAAGGCTGGGGGATGGCAAGTCCACCGCTAGCCGCAGTGGGTGACTTGCCATTAACCCCCGGCACCCCCGGGGGGGGGGGCAGAAGAGCCCGGGCCCACACAGGCTATGTGGGCTCGTAGGCTGCAGGGTGGGGGGGCCACAAAAGCTGGCTCCCCCACTCTGTTCCTACAAGCCCCCATAGCTGGTCCCGGGCTGGTAATGCTGGGTAAGGGGAACCCCATTTCATTTTTTGGAGGAATTTTTAAGGGTTTTTAACCCTTAAAATTCCCCAAAAAAATGGGGTCCCCCCCTGGGAGGGGGGCCCTTATGTCTTTTTTTTTTAAATTAACCCCTTATTTTCAGTCGCCTAGCAGCTATAAAAGGCTTCCAGCTGCAGCAGGAGAGCAGAAGCCAGATTGATCAGCGTGGGACACAGGGATGGATGGGAGGTAAGTATTAAAAAGAAAAAATAAAATATTTTTTCTGCTTGCTTGTGTGTTTTTTTTACACTTAACCCCTTGTGAACTGGTAAGGGGTCCATGAGACCCCTTATACCAGTTCACAACGCATGGCTGGCTGGCAAGTCACCTGCCGCTAGCAGGTAACTTGCCGTTAACCCCCGGCAGAAGAGCCCGGGCTCACATAGGCTATGTGGGCTTGTAGGCTGCAGGGTGGGGGGCCACAAAAGCTGGCCCCTCCACTCTGTTCCTACAAGCCCCCATAGCTGGTCCCGGGCTGGTAATTCTGGGTAAGGGGTACCCCATTTAAATTTTTGGGGGGATTTAAGGGTTTTTAACCCTTAAAATTCCAAAAAAATGGGGTCCCCCCTATGTCATTTTTTTTTATTAACCCCTTATGTTTATAGTGTGGATAGTAGTAGTATTTTATTTGTAAATGTTATAAAGTGCTATTTTCAGTTTGGGGGGTCTCCTGGGCAAGAATGGGGGGCTACCGATACATATGTGGTACCGTTGTAATCGGGAGAAATTGGGCTTTCACATGCAATATGGTTTTCTCTAATAAAGTAAATGTTTTATTTAAAATAAAGGAGACAGTTGTCTAAAAAATATTTATTTATTTTTACACAAAAATATTACAAAAAAAACAGTAGAAAAATAACAAGACATTTCATGTTCAAGCCTAAACTCTGCTGCAAAATATATATCTATAATTTTCCTGGAAATTCCGGCAAAAATCACGGTTAAACATGGCGCAGAATGGGGACAAATGACCTGTCAACAGAGGGTGACAAAACTTCAAGTAGGTTGGCAATTAAAAGGGTTAATAGTACCTATGCATGTTGGGTATTGTTCTGCTCGGGGGACCTTGCTCTTTCAGATTTAGCTTGTTTTTTCTTGTTTGCATATTTATATTTTAGGAAAACATGTTATTTATTCAGTTTTTTTATTCATTTTTTTTTAGGGCAACCCTGTGCAACCTAAGAGTTCTTTGAGGGATTACTTCCAGAAAGGTGAGCCTACTACAACAAGCTGGGTACTCTTAGAAAGCTCAACGTGTACTTTCAGGGAATACATGGTTTATAGGGGATATTCCAAATGTAAAGGGTTGTTTTGGTAGAAAAATTTCAAGGTGCGCATTTTGTTTGCAGAGCTGAAATTTTCAAGTAAAATTACTGTTATGCGCATGCTTTAATTTGTGGTGTTTGCCAACTCTTCCCTTGACGGTACCTATGCATGTTGCTGTTCGGGGCGTGTTGCTTTTTGAGATTTTACTTGTTGTTTTCTTGTTTGCATATAGTTTTTTTTTTTTTTTTTTTTTTTTTTTTTTTTGGAAAATGTGGCTTGATTCTTTTTTAGGGAAACTTTGTGCAACCAAAGAATACATTGAGGGATTACTTCCAGAAAACTAAGCCCACATAAACAAGCTTGGTACGCCTAGAAAGCTTAAGGTGTGTACTTCCAGAGAATATTTAGTTTGTGGGGGGTATTTTAAATGTAAATGGTTGTTTTTCTGGAAAAACTGCAAGGTGCGCATAGCATAGTTGTATTTTTTCTGAAAATCTCCTAAAGCTCTGTTTCAGTTTGGGGGAGTCTCCTGGGCAGGAAAGGGTGTCTATCAATAAATATGTGGTACCGCTGTGACTGGGAGAAATTGGGGTTTCGCACGCAGTAAAATTTTATTGACAAACTTTTTTATTACAAAAAAACACTACAAATTGCAAAAAATAGATTTTTTTCTTTTTTTGCACATATTTCACCAAAAAGTATTGAGAATACACTAAAAAAGGCCAAACAAGAGATTTCATGTTGAAGCCCAGACTCTCTTGAAAAAAACAATATATCATTTTCCTGGGAAATCCCTGGAAATCCTTTCAAAAATCACAGTTGAACATGTGTAGCGCAAAATAGTGAAACATGGTCTGGCAACAGAGGGTGACAAAAGCTGCAAGTAGGCTGGCACTTAAAGGGGTAAAGAAAAAAAAAAAAAGAAAACCTTAATTTCAGCTGTTTACCCCCTTCTAAAAAAAGTTTATAACCCATAGACAAGCAAACCATGAATCTGACCTTGCGACAGCTGGTGACCAATCAAGATCATTAGGCAGTTGCCCCTGCTACAATCACTTTTTTTAATCTAAAGGTGGCTTAACCAAAATTGTTGTCAACTCAATAGTGCTGCTAAATATGAATAAATTTGTGAAAAATATCTGTAGGAATAAATCAAGGCAGCTGGACTCTCAATTCAGGGTAAGGAATTTTCTGAATCGGGAAAGCCAGTCGCAAGACTAGCGGAACGTCTTCAAGAAAGGAAAACAGCAAGTCCATTTGCCTTGATGTATTTCTGAACAGATTCATACCAATTTACACAGAGGAAAAAAAAAACAACAAAAAAAGCACTTCACTAGAGACATCTAGGCCAGTCATGGCCAATATAAGAGTATTATGTGGTTGGCAAATAGGAATTCCATATCCAGCAGGTACCGCTATTGAAAGCTGGGTTCCAGAGGTCCTAAAGCAATGACAGTCCCTCTGATCCTCACATCTGAATCGGAAAAATCTGCATTTTATTACCAATATTTTGGTAAGGTGCTTTTTGGGTCATAGATTATTTAAATTAAAGTAAGCAAAATAGCTGTAGACTTTTATCTAACAAACTGGAGGTCAGCACACAACACCCCGTCAGCCTCCCCTATATGAAAGGCATATGACGGTACCTCAAGCTGTGTTTTTTTTGTCTGGTCAGGCTGCACATATGACAGACAACAAAGCCCCGAGCAAAACAACTGGAGGCACAGACCAATAATTAGGGACATGTCTGGCATATCATTCCAGGCTCTTGAGGGAAACGTCGAATAGCAAGTCAAATATTTCAAATATATGATTGCTCTAGAAAATGAGAGCAGAGCGACAGCAGTAAAGTGATAATAAAGGCAAAAAATTGTTACACCATTGCATCAGGCTACATTTGGTACTGTCCTAAACTGTTTTCTGTTAAATTGAAGAAGCAATGGCGAGGATATTGGGGGTTTATAGTATCCCCATATGATTTCTCTTCTGAAGAAAGTGGGCATGGCCCTTGGAGCTGTGAAGCATAATCAGCATAATGGGCGGGGTCTGTAAAAGCTCAAAATACTGCCTCCCACATCCTGGTTGTGCTCCCTTCCGCTGTCCCTTTCGCTTGCTAGGTAGGTGGGCAGGTGGAGGACAAGCAAGGAGGGTAGGCAGATGGGTGACCTAGTGGGCAACCAGACAGGGGGGAAGGAGAAGGAGGACTCCAGCCGTAGTGGCGGCTCCGGCTTTTTCCTTCCCTGGGCTCAGACAGTTGCGGCTCCGGCCTCTGGGCAGGGAATGGGGGTGGCATTTCCATTCTCGGTCCCCAGAAGGTTGACTGGAGGGACCAGATCGGTGGGGTGGGGACAGAAATGATGAGGAGGAGGAGGAAGGGATTTTTATCACGGAGGAGAGAGACTGTAGAGGAAGGACAGCGCTGGAGCCACTCTAGGAAAGGTACACTACTGATTATTTTTTATCTTTTGAATTGCCAACCACATGTAGTATGTGCTACAAATGCCACAATTAGCGGGGAACCTTCACAGCCAGAATGAGTTTCCATACAAGACTTTGAGGCAGGATGTTGGTTTATAATGGCGCTCGTTTGCAAATTTTCACACGAGAATGCACCCCCAGAAACCTTACACCACCTGAGAGGCTGTCTATATCAATAATACTTTTTTTCTTTAATGTAAGTAGTTAAAATATTGCTCTAATTGTAAAACTCTTTATTTTAGGTACATATAAAGACAGCTTTTTCTTTTTGTTTTAGTGGCTATATCGAAAAACAAACTGCAGCCTATAATATGTTTGGGGCCAACCGCAGCGTTTTATCAATCTTGTAAAACACAAATTTGCACTGAGGACCAAGTGGCTGCTTTGCAGACAACACTGCTTATCTGGGGGATAGCAGGCGCCAAAACCTTCTTGGAATCCGAGGGTACCACAAACAAGGCGTCCGTCTTCCTGAAATGCGCTGTAGCCACCAGGTAGTATTTCAACAACATCCAGAGAATGCAAGGCCCTCTCCTTATTACCAGGATCAGGGCACAAGGAAGGAAGCACAATGTCCTGATTGGGGTGGAAGGCAGAGACAACCTTAGGCAAGAAGTGTGGTTTAAAGCGAAAAACCAACTTGTCCTGGTGTCTCTCAAAGTAGGGGGCCTGAATAGACAGAGCCACAGAAACACGCAGGACAGAAGTGATAGCCACCAAGAAGGCAACCTTCAAAGTGAGAATAGACAGCGCAGCCTCATGCACAGGCTCAAAGGGAGGACCCTGAAGGGCAGACAATACCAAATTCAAAACCCAGACCCGTAACATGGGTTTGCGGGGAGGGCACACATGAGTGACCCCCTGGAAGAAAGTCTTGACCAGAGGCTGAAAGCTGAAAACACAAATCCAGACCATGTTGAAGGAACTCCGGTATCCGAGGGATGGAGAACACCGGACAGGGAAAGGCCCTAGCCTCACACCAGTCAATGTAGGTCCGCCAGGTCCTATAGCAGGCGGTAGAAGAGGATTTCTTCCTAGCCCTGACCAGAGTCTGAACAACCGAATCAGACAGACCTTTCTCCCTCAGGATGGAGGTTTCAGCAGCCAGGCAGTCAAAGCCAGCGTTTGTAAATTGGGGTAGCAGAGCCGTCCTTGAGTGAGAAGATCCGGAACCAGGGGCAGAGGGTACTGATCCGCCGCCAGCTGCACGATGTCTGCGAACCACACCTGTCTTGGCCACCTGGGGGCCACCAAAACAGCTGGCACTCTTTCCTGAATCAGCTTGCGCAGAACCTTGCCCAGAAGGGGAAACAGAGGGAAGAGGTACAGGAGACCGAACCCCTGCCAGGACAGAGACATGGCATCCACCGCCAGAGCCAGAGGATCCTGGGACAGTGAGACAAATGCTGGCAGCTTGTGATTGTGGCGAGAAGCAAACAGATCCACGTCCGGCATCCCCCACCTGTGACAAAGGGATAGGAAGATCTCGCTGCTGAGGCCCCCCTGCTCAGAGAATCCGCTTCCAGATTCTCAGCTCCCGGAATGTAAGCCACAGAGATGCACGGGACATTGTCCTCGGCCCAAGACAAGATCAACGACATCTCCCGGAGGGCACTCTTGCTCAGAGTCCCTCCCTGATTGATGTAGGCAACTGCAGTCCGGTTGTCGGAGCGAACCTGAACCGGCAGGCCCTGGAGGCGAGGCGTCAGCACCAACCGAACCGCCAGAACATTGATGGGGGCGTGTGCCTCCTGAGGGCCCCACAGCCCCTGGAATTGGAGGGCTGTCCAGTAGCCCCCTCAACCTGACAGAATGGCATCTGTAGTGACCGTCTGCAAACATGGTGACAGAAATGATCTGCCCCCAGAAGATTCCTCGAGTCCAGCCATTACAGGAGGGACCACCGGACCAGAGGAGATAGAACAAAGGCCTGATCCAGAGACAGGGGACTCCTGTCCCAGACTGAGAAGATGGAGCTGAAGGGGTCTCATGTGAAATTGAGCATAAGGGACTGCTTCGAAGCAGGCCACCATCTGTCCCACCAATTGCATCCCTTGCCGGATGAATGGATGAGGGCTGGACAGCAAGAAAATACCATTTTGTGAATACTCACCTGTAAAATGGGTATTGTAAGTATGTCACAGACCCAGCTTCAGATAGTCATTACACTTGGGTTATAACGACCTGTAGAGGGCGATCTTGCAGAGATGTCATGAAAAAAAAAAGGGAGCCCCTCCCGGTCCATAAATACCTGGTACCTCCCACTCATTCCCCAGTATTTAAGACAGCAGTAAAGGGACCAGGAAGAGCCAAAATAACCAGTAACAGTAAAAAAGGTTCACCATAGAAAGGATCCAGAATACCAAAGGGCGGGGTGAAGCGGGGTGTGTGACATACTTACAATACCCATTTTACAGGTGAGTATTCACAAAATGGTATTATTCTAAGTATGTCACACACCCCGCTTCAGATAGTAATTACATTTGGGACATCCAATAGCAGTGTCCATAAAGGGCGGGGATCCAAAACAAGGCAACAATGCACAAACAAACCACTGCAGCTTGCAGAACTTTGCGGCCAAAAACAGCATCCGCTGAGGCCCGCACATCAACCTTGTAAAACTTGGAAAAAGTGTGAATGGAAGACCAAGTAGCAGCCTTACAAACTTGCTCAACAGAGACCTGATGCTGGAAAGCCCAGGACGCCCCAACAGCACGAGTAGAATGAGCAGTAACCCGAAAAGGGGGAACCCTCCCCTTGGCAGAATAGGCCCCAACAATGGCCTGGCGAATCCATTTACTAATAGAAGACTTGGCGGGAGCCAAACCCTTCCTAGGCCCAGAGGGCACCACAAAAAGGGCGTCAGTCCTACAAAAAGCCGCCAAATACCGCATTTTTCGCCCTATAAGACGCACCTGCCCATAAGACGCACCTAGGATTTGGGGGAAGAAAATAAGAAAAAAAAATTTTCAATCAAAAACGCACCATTACAGACAGTGTCATTCCCCTATCCAATTCCCATAGGCCGTGTGGGATGCCCCCATTCCATAGACAGTGTAGCATGCCCCCATCCCATTCCCCATATATCCAGTGTGGCATCCCCCCCTTCCATTCCCCATATACCCATTGGCTGTGTGGCATCCCCCCCTTCCATTCCCCATATACCCATTGGCTGTGTGGCATCCCCCTCTCCCCCCATTAGTATAGGCTGTGTGGCATCCCTCTCCCCACATTCCCATAGGCTGTGTGGCATCCACCTCTCCCCCCATTCCCATTGGCTGTGTGGGTTTCCCCCTCCCCCCATTAGAATAGGCTGTGTGGCATCCCTCTCTCCCCATTCCCATAGGCAGTGTGGTATCCCCATCCCCCCATTCCCAAATGCTGTGTGGCATCCCCATCCCCCCAATCCCCTTAGGCTGTGTGGCATCCCCATCCCCCCATTCCCAAATGCTGTGTGGCATCCCCCTCCCCCCATTCCCATAGGCTGTGTGGCATCCCCATCCCCCCAATCCCCTTAGGCTGTGTGGCATCCCCATCCCCCCATTCCCACCCCCCTCCCCCCGTTAGTATAGGCAGGCGCCATAGTAATAAAAAAAAAAAAGTTAAACTCACCTGTCCGCTGACACCACTGCGCTGAGCGGCCGGCTCCGTGAATGGGGTGGGCGTGGCCTGCGCCGCAGCGTCGACGCAGGCCACGCCCACCCCATTCACGAGCTGGCTCTGTCCCGGCCCCGCCGCTGCGATCGCTGTCTTTTCAGGCAGCGATGACAGCGGCGGGGCCAGAGACAGAGCCCCTGCCGCTCCTCCATCTGCTCCCCCACATGCGATCACGAAGGTCCGGGCAGCGGGTGGGCGTGGCCTGCGCCGGTGCAGGCCACGCCCACCCGCTGCCCGGACCTTCGTGCTCGCGTGTGGAGGAGCAGATGGAGGAGCGGCAGGGGCTCTGTCTCTGGCCCCGCCGCTGTCATCGCTGCCTGAAAAGACAGCGATCGCAGCGGCGGGGCCGGGACAGAGCCCCCGCCGCTCCTCTGGCCTCTCGCAGTGTGCCAGACAACGCGGGAGCGCCGGGGACGGGTGAGTTTTGTTTTTTTTTTTAATTTTTTTTTAATTTTTTTTTTACATTCGCCCGATAAGGCGCACTGACATTTTCCCCCCACTTTTGGGGAAAAATAAGTGCGTCTTATAGGGCGAAAAATACGGTAGTACTTCACACAGCGAACCACATCCAGAGAATGCAAAACCCTCTCCTTGTCATTGCTGGGCTTAGGACACAAGGAGGGTAGAACAATGTCCTGATTAAGATGAAAGGCAGAGACCACCTTAGGAAGGAAATCTGGCTTGAAGCGGAAAACAACCTTGTCCTGATGCCTCTCAAAATAAGGGCCTTAATGGACAAAGCCGCCAACTTCGATACACGCCGAACGGAAGTGATGGCAACCAAAAACGCAACCTTCTGAGTAAGCGTAGAAAGAGCAATATCCTGCAAAGGTTCAAAAGGAGGACCCTGAAAGGCAGAGAGAACCAAATTCAAATCCCAAACTGGGAGCAAAGGCTTCCTAGGAGGCCGCACATGCGTAACTCCCTGGAAAAAGGTCTTAACCAGAGGATGAAGAGCAAAAGACTTTTGAAAGAAAACCGCCAGGGCAGAAACATGCCCATTCAGCGTACTAAGCTGCAAACCTAGGTCCAGACCATGTTGCAGAAATTCCAAAACCCTAGGGATAGAAAACGCCCTGCAAGGCAAGGCCCAGACCTCACACCAATCAATATAAGCCCTCCAAATCCTAGATGGCCGAGGAAGACTTCTTTCTAGCCCTAACCAGAGTCTGAATGACCGCATCAGAAAGACCTTCCTCCCTCAAGATGGAGGTTTCAGCAGCCACGCCGTCAAAGCCAGCGTTGGTAAATTGGGGTAGAGCAGTGGACCCTGAGTGAGCAGATCCGGCAAAAGGGGCAGATCTAACTGAGCCTCTGCCAACCTTACCACGTCTGCGAACCAAACCTGTCTTGGCCATCTTGGAGCCACCAGAATTGCTGATGTACCCTCTAGGGCCAGCTTGCGCACCACTTTGCCCACCATGGGAAACGGAGGGAACAGGTACAGAAAACCCAGATCCCTCCAGTTCAGAGACATGGCATCCGCTGCCGGAGCCAGCGGATCCCGCGAGAGAGACACAAATGCCAGAAGCTTGTGATTGTGACGAGAGGCAAAGAGGTCCAACTCCGGAGTCCCCCACTGGTGGCAAAGCGACCGAAACACCTTGGGGCTGAGCGACCATTCCCCCGGCGAGATGAGCACCTGCTCAGGGAGTCCACCTCCGTGTTCTCCACTCCCGGAATATACACCGCCGAGATGCACGGGACATTGCTCTCTGCCCAAGCCAGGATCAAAGACACTTCCCTGAGGGCACGCCTGCTGCGAGTCCCTCCCTGGTGATTGATGTAGGCGACCACCTCAACTGATGAGTCAAGCGAGCCAGAACCAACCTGATGGCTCTCAGCTCCAGAACATTGATGGGATCGTGAGCCTCCTGAGGCCCCCACAGTCCCTGAAACTGAAGATCCTTCCAAAATCCCCCCAACCTGACAGGCTGGCATCCGTGGTGACCGTCTCCCAACGAGGGGTCAGAAACGATCTGCCCCTCATCAGATTGGTCGGTTCCAGCCACCACCGAAGGGAATTCCGAACCCAGGGGGACATCAGAAAAGATTGATCCAATGACAACGGGGACCCGTCCCAGGCCGCCAATGGATGGAGCTGGAGCGTCCTTGTGTGAAACTGGGCAAAGGGAACCGCCTCGAACGATGCCACCATCAATCCCACCCCCAGCCGGATGGACGGGCGAGGAATGGATAGAAGACGCCGAGTCAATTCCTGAATCAAAAGAACCTTAGGCCGGGGGAGGAACACCCTGGACTGAGAAGTACCCAGAGACATTCCCAGGAACGCCACCACCCTGGACGGAGAGAGGCAGGACTTGGGATAGTTGATCACCCAGCTGAATCTCTCCAGGGTGGCTACCACAGTCTTGGTGTCTAGCTCCGCCTGGCCGAGAGAGGATGCCATTAACAAGAAGATCGTCCAGATAAGGCACAATGCGGATACCCTGGGCTCGGAGGAGCACCTTGGTGAGGACTCTTGGAGCCGAGGTAAGGCCAAACGGAAGGACCACAAACTGAAAATGCCGATCTTCCACCACAAACCTGAGAAATCTCTGATGCGCCGGGAAGATTGGAACATGCAGATAAGCATCCTTGATGTCTATAGACGTCATGAAGTCCTCCTGCCGAAGTGAGTTTATGGCAGAGCGCAGAGTTTCCATGCGGAACTTCCTGGGATGGATAAACCTGTTGAGAAACTTCAGATCCAGGATGGGACGAACGGAGCCAACCTTCTTGGGCACCGTGAACAGATTGGAATAGAATCCCAGGCCCCGGTCCGAGGGAGGCACCGGGCAGATAACTGCCATGCCCAGGAGATCTTTTACTGCCGCCCGGAGCCCCTGCGCGGCCAGAGGATCCAAAGGCACGCGAGACCTGAAGAATCTGGGAGGAGGCCGGATCTCGAACTCCAGCTTGTAACCGGAAGACACCACTTCGCGAATCCATCTGTCCGAGACCTCCTGGTCCCAGACCTGAGAAGTGTTGCAGCAGTCCCCCCACCCGCGAGGGTGAGGGCGCCCCCTCATTGCTGAGCCGGCTTAGCAGCGGCTTTGGGCTCGGAGCCCCAGCTGTGACCTGGACGGGCACATCCTCTTCCCCTGTGCCAGGAATCACCTCTGGAGGGGAAAACAGCTGATCCCCGTCCAGCTCTGGCCCCACGAAAGGAAGGGGTAAATGCAGCCGCCCCCGAAAGGGACGAAGTTGCTTCTTTCGCTGAGGTAACCTACCTCCTTTGGCAACTGAATCCAATTTTTCTCCAAAAGAGCCGCAATCCCAGAAAGGGAAGAGCCGTAAGACTTTTTGGACACAAAATCAGCCGCCCACTGGCGCAACCAAACCGACCGCCGAATTGCCACCAGCAAGACCGAAGTTCTGCTACACATCACCAAGGTGTCGTCCAGGGCGGCTAACACAAAAGACAAAAATAATTCACACCGCTTAAGGGCGGTGAACTCATCGCTAGCCGGGTGAAGGCTGGAGGACAACAACTGGTCCCTGACAACCGACCTAGAAGCCACTATAAGAAGCGCTGAAGCACAAACAGGCCGCAAGGCCAACCCAACGCTGGCAAAACCATGACAAGCCATCTGGTCAATGCGTTTGTCCTCACCGTCCTTGAGAGTAGAACAGTCAAGAGAATGCAAGACAGAGGTGCTAGACAACCCCAACACAGGGGCGTCCACCTCGGGAGGGGACGACCAGCGCTTCACCGCGTCCACCGGAAAGGGATATTTCTTATCCCAACCCGGAGGGACACCCGGAAGCCGAGTAGGCCTCTCCCATTGCTTGAGGATAATGCAGTCGAAATGCCTTTAATTCGGGAATTCTAAGCGCGGCTTAGCCTCCTCAAAGAACTCCCCCTTCTGCGGAAGAGTCAATTCGGGAGGAGAGATTGCCAGAACCTCAAACATATGAGCCAGGACCTCAGGGGTATCCCACGAATCCCCCTGACCCCCCTCGGCATCAGTGCCAACAACCTGCTGATCGTCAGAACTCTCAGACTCCTCAAAAAGCTCCCCTTCCTCTAGTGGGGGGTAATCAGACCAGTCCAGCGAATCAAACTCCTCAAAATCAGAAGCCTGCGTGGCTGGGGATGTTTTCTCTTAGCCGGGACCTTTCTGACCACAGCGCAATTTTTCAAGATTGGATAATCTGGCACACACCTCAAATTGCGACTCCCCACTCGTGAAAACATCACACAGGGTACGGGTCAGGCGGGGAGGGCTAGGAGAAGGGACCGGCGGCGCAGAACCAGACGCAAGGGATCCGGACTGCCGCGTAATAGTCTGCTGCGCACATGGTATGCAAAGTAAAACATCATCCCCTGTAAGGGATGCCCCACACCCCAAACACTCCCGGGGTTGCCCCGAGGGGAGCCCGAGCCCGGTATCTTGGGAAGCCTCCATATGGTGATTTTATAGGTACTCTCAATACCCCAGGGAATTATGCGATATAAGCGACCCGGGATGCCCCTTCTGTGTCCCGAGTGGGAGGATTTTATGGGGAGTTCTAAGCTTAAACCAGGGACCCTAGGACCGGGAGGACCCTTTAGGCTCCGACAAGGGTCCACCTGGAAGACAGAATACAGGGCTATTCAGCACCTCAATCATGCCCAGGCACACACAATGCAGACATACTGACAATGCAAGGAAAACAGATGAATTGTATATATACATGTGCAGGTCAAGCAATGGCTGTTCATATAATAACAAAACGCTAAAGTATGCCCGGCCCCGCCCCCCTCCCCTGACGACAACGCCGCTCCCAGCCAGTGGCCGGGCTCCGTAGCAGCGCCAACGGAGCACGGGGGCGGGCCGTCGGCGAGCGCGCAGAGCGCCCGACCCCGCCCCCTGCACGAACCGTACCTGAGGGGAAGAAGCTCCCCGCCGAATGTAACAACGGCCGGCGCTGCAGCACAGCCAGCTCTGGCTGATACTGTTCAAAGAAAAAAAAGCGCCCAGTGAACACACGCACAGCTGAGACAAAAATGCGTTAGTTTAAACGGAAGATGCGCCCAGTGAACGCACTCACCCACACACACAGCTGAACAAACACACGTTAAGAGAGAAGGGGACCCTACGCTGCCCCCCCCTCTAAGGAGCAAGGGTCATCCGGGAGAGGGGGAATCCACGCTGGAAGGTGGAAGGGCAAGGGACGGGGCATCCCTAACCGGGATCACCAGCCCGGCGAAACCGCCTACCCCTTAGTATGGGGTCTCACGGTGGAGCGTAGCTCCTAAGCACCCTTAGGTGCTGTCTACCCTTGCCCGGACCAGCAGCCTAGGCTGGGAGGCAAGGTGGATACTAAGACAAAGGGTCCAGGCAGAAATAGACTTAACAAGCGGGCCGGGAGTTACCCCGGCTACCTGCAAGGAGGAGACATCTTCTGACTTGCTCGCCGTCTGCAGAGATGAAAGACTGGGGAATGAGTGGGAGGTACCAGGTATTTATGGACCGAGAGGGGCTCCCTTTTTTTCATGGCCTCTCTGCAAGATCGCCCTCTACAGGTCGGTATAACCCAAGTGTAATGACTATCTGAAGCGGGGTGTGTGACATACTTAGAATATGAATGAGAGCTTGAAGAGCGTCCACCTTCTGCTGAGGGAGGAAAATCATGGCCTGAATGGTATCCAGAGGCATACCCAGGAAGGTGGTCACCCAGGACAGGGAGAGGGAAGATTTGGGATAATTGATCACCCAGCCAAACATTTCCGGGGTCGCCACCACCGTCCGGGTGTCCAATGCTGCCTGCTGGAGTGAATGGGACGTAATGAGAAGGTCGCCCAGATAAGGAAGAATGCGAATACCCCAGGCTCTGAGAAGGGCCATCAGGCCCGCCAACTCCTTGGTGAACACTCTGGGGGCTGAAGTGAGACCGAAGGGAAGTGCCGCAAATTGGTAGTGTTGTTCCTCTACTGCGAACCTAAGGAACCGCTGATGCCCTGGAAAGACCGGAACATGAAGGTAAGCATCCTTGATGCCGATTGAGGTCATCAAGTCCCCCGGTTGCAGGGAGCTGATAGCTGTGCGCAGAGTTTCCATGCAAAAACGTCTGGTCCTGATGAACTTGTTGAGAAGCTTTAGGTCCAGGATGGGAATGTTGGAACCATCCTTTTTGGGCACCGTAAAGAGATTGGAATAGTAGCACTGACCTCTCTCTCTCTCTCGGAGGGACCTGACAAATGACCCCCATGGTCAAAAGGTTTTGTACTGCCAGAAACAGACCCCGAGCTGCCCAAGGGTCCGTAGGAACCCGGGACCTAAGGAATCTGGGAGGAGGCCAGTCCACAAACTCCAAGCTTGTATCCGGAGGAGACAACCTCCAGAAGCCAATTGTCAGACTTGTTGAGCCCAGACCTGAGCGAAGAGCCGCAGCTGTCCCCCCACCCGCAAGGGTGAGGGCGTCCCCTCATTGCTGAGCGGGCTTGGCAGTAGATTTGGGTTTGGCACCCCAGGAGGATCCGGGCCGGGCACAGTCTCTGCCCTTGCCCCAGAATTCTCCCCTTTGCCCTGCGAAGGATAACCCCCTGCCTGACCTAGGCCCACGAAAGGAGGGAGTAAAGGACCCGGAGCCCCGAAAGGGTCGCGGCTGCCTTTTGCGTTGGGGCAACTTACCTCCCTTAGCAAAAAGGTCCAAACGGTCACCAAACAGTCGCAACTCCTTAAAGGGGAGCCCCGTGAGCGCCTCCATAGCGGCATTGTCAACTGCCCACTGGCGCAACCAGACCGAGCGGCGGATAGAGACAACCAAGGCCGAGGCCCTGCTACACATCCGAATGGTGTAATCTAAGGCAGAGAGAACATAGGTGATGAACATCTCACATTGTGACAAGGCTCTAAATTCAGCACTAGAAGGATCCTCATGGGAGCCGTCCAGAAGGCCCCTGATCAAGGTCCTAATAGCCACGGCCGTAATAGCGGAAGCACAAACCGGGCACAAGGCCGAACCCACACAGGCAAAGGCGTGGGAAGCCAGTTGGTCAATACGCCTGTCCTCACTATCCTTCAATTACGCAGTAATGCAACCCGGGATTACGCAGGAATTTTAAGCCACTAAATTTAACCAGGGACCTTAGGACCAGGAGAATCCCCCTTTAATAGTGTCAATGGTCCACCTGGAACACACAAAAAAACCACACACTCAGACTATGCTGGCAATGTCCATAAGGAGTTAATGATAGAAAATCTGATGGCCACAGGCCACTCACCAGACCTTCGCCCCACCTGATTACCGCACGCAGGCAAGAGGAACCATGGGGACACGAGGAGAGCAGAGGAGGAGGGAGGGCGGGCCAGCGCGTCGCGCCCGGCCCCCGTATCTCCCGGCCAGAAGCCGGGACCTAACACACAGCGCCCGCAGCACGGGGGGCGGGCCGTAGCCGCGCGCGCCAGCGCCCTGCCCCAAGGAGGAGAAGCGCCTCATGGGCGCCCACAGGCGCCATTTACCACACGCCGCAGGGGCCGCCGGCGCCGAGTTCTGCCAGCACCAGTCAAAATAATACACATTCAGTAAAGCACCAAACACACACACACACACACACACAGTAATAAAGAATGAATCCCTAAGGGACCCGCCCCCCCCCCTCTCTAAGGGTATCTGGGAGAGGGGGAATCCATGCCAGGGTAGGGCCAAGGGACGGGGCATCCCAAACCGGGATCACCAACCCGGATAGCCGCCTACCCCTTGTTATAGGGTCTTACGGCTCCTAAGCACCAAGGGTGCCAACTACCTTTGCCCGGACCAGCAGCCTAGGCTGGGAGGCAAGTAACTTAAGAGAAGGGATCCGGGCAGAAATAGAAGAATAAAAAGTGGCCGGGAGTCATCCCGGCTACCTGCAAGGAGGAGACATCTTCTGACTTGCTCGCCACTGCAGAGATGGAAGACTGGGGACTGAGTGGGAGGTCCCAGGTATTTATGGGCCGGGAGGGTCTTACCTTTTTTTGTTATCTCTGCAAGATCGCCATCTACAGGTCAGTATACCCAAGTGTCTTGAAGCGGGGTGTGTGACATACTTAGAATAGTAATTCTACAGGTGAGTACTCACAGAATTGTCTTTTTTCTATTGCATGGCACGGCCTGCTTCAAGAAGTCCTTACGTATGGGACGTCCAACAGCAGTGTCTGTAAGGTAGGGTGGGATCCCCAAAAAATAGCAGCAGGCAGTTCAAACCACCACCGCCTGAAGTACTTTGCGACCAAAGGCAGCATCAGCAGAAGCCTTAACATAGACCTTGTAAAACTTGGAAAAGGTATTAACAGAAGACCAAGTTGCAGCCTTACAAACTTATTCAACAGAAGCTTGGTGCTGAAAAGCCCAAGAAGCACCAGTAGCACGAGTGGAATGAGCAGTAACCTTAAAAGGAGGAACCTTAGGCAAGAAATCCGGCGTAAGCCGAAACACCACCTTATCCTGATGCCGCTCAAAATAAGGAGGTTTGATGGAAAGCACCGCCAGCTCAGAAACTCGCCTGACCGAAGTAATAGCCACCAAAAAGCCCCACCTTAAGAGTCGGAATGGGCAACGCAGCCCCACGGATAGGCTCAAAGGGAGGACCCTGCAGAGCAGACAACGCCAGATTCAAGTCCCAAACCGGTAGCATAGGTTTACGTGCGGACGCACATGAGTAACTCCCTGGAAAAAAGTCTTAACCAACCGGTGATTGGCAAAGGATCTTTGGGAAAAAATTGCCTTAGCTGACACCTGCCCCTTGAGGGTACTAAGTTGAAGGCCCGAATCCAAACCATGTTGTAAAAATTCCAGAATCCTGGGGATAGAAAACACCCGACAAGGAAGAGACTTGGACTCACACCAGGCAATGTAAGCATACCAGACCCTGTAGTAGATAAAAGACAAAGACATCTTCCTAGCCCGAATCATAGTAACAACAGAGGCCGGCAACCCCTTATCCATCAAGATGGAGCTTTCAGCAGCCAAGCCGTTAAAGCCAGCGTTTGTAAATTGGGATTGCGCAGCTGTCTCTGAGTGAGAAGATCTGGATCCTTGGGCAAGACGTACCGATCTACTGCCAACTGCACGACGTCTGTGAACCACACCCTCCTTGGCCAACAGGGGGCCACCAGGATGGCTGGTACCCCCTCCTGGGCTATCTTGCGCAGCACCCTGCCCAGCAGAGGAAAAGGAGGGAACACATAGAGGAGCCGAAACTCCATCCAAGGCATTGCTAGCGCATCCGTGGCGAAGGCCAGAGGATCCTGTGACCGAGACAAATCTGGGAAGCTTGTGATTGTGTCGGGACGCAAACAGGTCCACATCCGGCTGACCCCAGCGGTGACACAGGGAGTGAAATACCTTGTTGCTGAGGGACCATTCCCTCAACCGAGATGTCCCCCTGCTCAGGGAGTCTGCCTCCTGGTTCTCCACTCCTGGAATGTAGACCGCCGAGATGCAAGGGACATTCTCTTCCGCCCAAGACAGTATCAGGGACACTTCCCTGAGGGCTTGCTTGCTCAGAGTCCCTCCCAGATGATTGATGTAGGCAACCGCCGTCTGGATGTCCGAGCGGATCTGAACAGCCCGACCCCGAAGGTGTGTGGTCCGCTAAAAAAGAACCAACCTGATCGCCCTCAGTTCCAGGACATTGATGGGAGCATGGGCCTCCTGGGGGCCCCATTGACCCTGGAACTTCAGAGATTTCCAAAAGCACACCCCCAACCGGTCAGACTGGCATCTGTGGTGACCGTCTCCCAGCACAGAGGCAGAAAGGTCCTGCCCACTAAAAGGTTCCTTGAGTCCAGCCACCACAAGAGGGACTGTCTGGCCAGAGGGGACAGAGCAAATTCCTGATCCAGGGACACAGGGTCCCGATCCCAAACTGACAAGAGGTGCAACTGAAGAGGTCTCATGTGAAACTGAGCAAAGGGGACCGCCTCGAAGCAGGACACCATCAGGCCCACTAACTGCATCCCTTGCCGGATGGAGAGACGAGGAAACAAGAGCAGAGCCCTTGCCTGCTTCTGAAGGCCCTCCACTTTCTGCTGAGGCAGGAACACCTTGACCGGATAGGTATCCAGAGTCATGTCCAGAAAGGACCTCACCAAAGACTGAGACAGTGAAGACTTGGGAAAGTTGATCACCCAGCCGAAGGACTCGAGTGGAAGTCACCACCTGGGTGTCCTGCTCAGCCTGATGAAGAGACTGGGCCGCAATCAGAATGTCGTCCAGGTAAGGTAGGATGCGAATGCCCCGATTCCACAGCAGAGCCATCACCCGCCAGCGTCTTGGTGAACACCCGAGGCGCAGAGGTGATCCACATCCGGTAGTCCCCAACGGTGACACAGGGACTGGAATACCTTGTTGCAGAGGGACCACTTCCCCTGACAGGACATCCCCCTGCTCAGGGCGTCCGCCAGCAGGTTCTCCACCCCCGGAATGTAAACAGCCGAAATGCATTGAACATTGGCCTCCGCCCATGTCAGAATCTGAGACACCTCTTGGAGAGCACCCTTGCTCCGGGTCCCTCCCTGATGATTGATGTAGGCAACCGCCGTTCTGTTGTCTGAGCGTACCTGGACCGACAGACCCCTCAGGTGTTGGGTCAAACGCTCCAGTACCAACCTGACTGCCCGTAATTCCAGAATGTTGATGGGTAAATGGGCCTCCTGAGGACCCTACGTCCCCTGGAAGCACAGGGACTTCCAGAATCCCCCCCAACCTGACAGACTGGCATCCGTTGTGACCGTCTCCCAGGAGGGGGTCAGAAAGGACCTGCCCCCTATCAAGATCCTGTGGTCCAGCCACCACGCAAGGGACTGTCTGACCGAGGGGGGAAGCACACAGAACCCGTCCAAGGACGCTGGGTTCTTGTCCCACACTGACAGAAGGTGAAGCTGCAGAGGTCTCAAATGGAACTGGGCAAAGGGCACCACCTCGAAGCTCGCCACCATCAGGCCCACCAACTGCATTCCCTGCTGGATGGAGAACTGTGGGCGCGAAAGCAGGAACCTCGCCTGCGCTGTCAGAGCTTCCACCTTCTGTTGAGGAAGGAATATCCTTGACTGAACCGTATCCAGAATCATTCCCAGGAACTGAGTCACCGAGGAGGGGGACAGAGAGGACTTGGGGTAATTGATCACCCAGCCGAAGGACTCCAGGGTGGACACTACCAGCCGAGTGTCCAACTCTGCCTGCCGCAGAGACCGAGAGGTGATGAGAATATCTTCCAGGTAGGGCAGCACGCGTATGCCCCTTAGCCTTATCAGGGACATCACCCCTGCCAGCACCTTGGTGAACACCCTGGGAGCCAACGTTAGGCCGAATGGCAGGGCCACAAATTGGTAATGCTGATCTTTTAGTGCAAATCTGAGAAACCTTTGGTGTCCTGGAAACACCGGGATGTGCACGTAAGCATCCTTGATGTCTACTGACGTCATGAAGTCCCCTGGGCGCAGTGAGCCAATGGCCGAGCGCAGAGTTTCCATGCAAAAGTGCCTGTTCTTGACAAATTTGTTGAGTATTTTTAAATCCAGAATGGGCCTGACTGACCCATCCTTCTTGGGTACTGTGAAAAGGTTGGAATAGAACCCCGTGCCCCTGTCTCCAGGGGGGACCTTGCAAATGACCCCTAGATCCATGAGACCCTGTACGGCCAGCAATAAGACCTGAGCCGAGGCAGGGTCTTGAGGGATTCGAGACCCAATGAATCTGGTGGGGGCAGTACAGCAAATTCTCTCTTGTGGCCGGAGGACACTACCTCCTGAATCCACCGGTCTGAGACGTGGCGCCGCCAGACGTGCTCGAAGTGCTGTAGACGTCCCCCCCACCCTGACGGGTGAGGGCGCCCCCTCTTGCCTGGGAGAGGCTCTGGGCTTGGTTCCCCAGGAGGAACTGGGACGGCGTCCCCTGTTCCTGTGCCAGGAATCTGCCCGGGCCCCAGCGAAGGACGCCCCTCTACCCTGTTTGGCCCCACGGTAGGGGGTTGATAGGGAGCCTTGGCCACGAAAAGGCAGAGTCTGCCGTCTGCGCTGGGGTAACATGCCTCCCTTGGCAAAGAGGTTTAATCAATCCCCAAACAAGCGCAGCCCTTTAAATGGAAGCCCCGTGAGGGCTTTCTAGGCGGCATTGTCTGCGGCCCACTGGTGCAACCAGACCGCGCGGCGTATAGCAACCACCAGGGCAGATGACCTGGCACACATCTTAATAGCATCGTCCGATGCGGACAGGATAAAGTTCACAAACGCATCACAGCTGGACAGAGCATTGACAGTATCAGGAGGCAACTCATCTGTGCCATCGAGAGCACTCCTAACCACGGCCCTGAGCGCTACTGCTGAAATGGCTAAGGCGCAAACCGGGCGCAGAGTCGCTCCCCCAAATGCAAAGGCATGACATGCCAGTTGGTCAACACGCCGGTCCTCAGAGTCCCGTAGCGTAGTAGTGTTGGGAGAGTGCATAATAGAGGTGTTGGACAACCCTAGAATAGGAGCATCGACCTCAGGCGGCGATGACCAGCACTTAACCAAGTCAGCAGGAAAGGGATATTTCCTATCCACGCTCTTAGAGACCCCTTGAAGTCTGCTGGGATGTTCCCATTCTTTAAGCACGAGGCTATTGAAATGGGTCTGCTCGGGAAATTCCAAGCGAGCTTTAGCAGTATGAAAAAGATCACCCCTTTGCCGGGGAGCCGCAGCAGGGGGAGAGAGGGACAGAACCTCAAAGATCTGAACCAGCAGTCTATCAATATCATCCGAGGACCAATGCTCGGAGCCAGACTCTTCCTGACCCCTAGACTCATCGTCATATGACCCTGAGTCAGAGAACAGTTCCCCTTCGTCCGAGGGGATATGGGCATAGGAATGCAACAAATCATCAGGTTCTATAGGGAAGAGGGCCGATTCAGGGTTCAAGTGCCGCCTCTTGGCGGTGGCTTTACGCCCTAAGGAATTAGCAAGCAAGTTTTCAACACTAGCCAGCCTCGTGGCCAGATCAGGATGAGAATCCCCACTCAGGCTTGGGGGAGTAGGTGAAGTGCGGCAGGCTGCAGGCCCAGCCTCGGAGGAGACGGGAAGCAGCAATAGCGCCTGCTGTGCACAAGGAACACAGACCCATGCATTGTCACCGCTGCTAGGTAAGACCCCACAAGCTACACACAGCTGGGCTTGTCCCGAAGGAACCCCGTTCACAATATCCTGAGATGCCTCCATATGGTGATTTAATATGCCAGTAGGGATTGACGCTGTAAGCTACCCTGGATGCCCCAATAACCCGCGGGGAAGTGGGAGTAATTTTTTATGGTCACGACCGGGAGCTACACTGGGCCGGGAGAAGCCACCGAAATCCGCGGTCTGAAAGACATAAGGGGGAACAAGGATGTCAGAGCCATGCGCAATGGGAGATAGAAAGTAAAGAAGAGTCGCCCGCGAGGGCACTTACAGACGGAGAGGACGATCTTCACCACGCGCGCGGGAGAAGGAAATGGCGGCAAGCGAACCTCGGAGGGCGGGCCTGAGCCGACCGCGACGCGTAGCGCGCCAAGCTGGAACCACACCCCTCCCCAGCGAGCGCGAAGCTCGTAAGGGATCTAGCCAATGAGAGACCGTAAAGTAATAATGTCTATTGTAAATGGCGCTCGGAGCCTGTACAGGCACGGCAGAGGTTTGTACTTGGGCTCTCCTGTGGCTCCCCGTCGGGATGGCGCTGCGGTCAACAGTAAGGTAAGAGCGCGGCTCTGATCCCCGTTCCCAGTAAAGCACAGCCAAGCTATAAGCGTGTAAGGATACACTGAGGCCGCCATACACACAACCCCTCCCCCCCCCTTTCTTTTCTCCCTGACTAAGGGGGGAACGAGGGAGGATGGCGACCCGTTACCTAGGGTCCACCGCTACATGGGGCGTGATGATGCGGGAGGGGCATCCCCTGAAGGCTCACCATCAGCCTTGACCGCCTACCCTATGGTGGGGTATTGCGGTGGAGCGTTGCTCCGTAAGCACACATGGTGCTGCCTACCTTCACCCGACCAGCGCAGCCCAGGCTGGGAGGCATATCACACAGAGGAGGGGTGGAAATAGTCCCACAGGGCCGCAGGCTGTAATAGCCCCACTCACCTGCGAGAGAGTGATACTTCGTGTCTTCGCAGTCAGCACTGCAGAGAAATCTGGGGATTTGTGGGAGGTCCCTGGGTATATGAAGGGCCGGGAGGAGCCTGTTTTTGACCGTCTTTTTTGGGGACCGTGAAAAGATTGGAGTAGAACCCCTGACCCCGTTCCTGGGAGGGCACCAGGTAAATGACTCCTGACTCCAACAGACGTTGAACCGCAAGGCGCAAACCCTGAGCTGACAGAGGGTTTTGAGGCATCCGGGATCTGAGGACTCTTGGGGGCAGCCAGGCTGCAAACCATCTTGTAACCAGAGGACACCACCTCCTGAGTCCACCGGTCTGAGACACGGAGCCTCCAGACGTGAGCAAAGAGCAAAAGCCGTCCCCCCACCCAGATGGGTGAGGGCGCCGCCTCATGTCTGAGGGGGCTTGGGAGAAGGTTTGGGCTTGGAACCCTATGAGAGTCCGGGACGACCACGGGATCTGCCACGGCCCCAAGAATCTCTGCGGCTACCCGAGAAGAGGGAGCCATGACCTCTTCTGAGAGCACGAAAGGAGTGGAGGGATGCAGAGGGCCCCCTTAAAAGGCCGAGGCTGCCTCCTACGCTGAGGCAGCCTACCATCCTTGGCTAGAACATCCAGACGCTCACCAAAGAGCCGCAGCCCCGCAAAGGGGAGCCCAGTGAGAGCCTTCTTAGCAGCAGCATCAGCAGCCCACTGACGCAACCAAACAGAGTGGCGCATAGCCACCAAAAGGGCAGAGGCCCTACCACTCAGCCGTACCGCATCATCCATGGCAGTAAGGACAAAGGCAACAAAATCAGAGCAAAGCAAGAGGGCCCTATAATCCTCCCCCCTCCTACCAGCTGTAGCGCCATTGAGGAGACGCTTGAGCTGTTTAAGGGCAATAGCAGCAGCGCAGACCGGACGCAGCACAGCCCCCACAAATGTAAAAGCATGGCAGGCCAGTTGATCCATACGCCGGTCCTCAATGTCCCGCAGTGTAGTAGTGTCAGGGGAAGGCATGGCCGAGGTGTTGGACAGCCCTAGAACGGGAGCGTCCACCTCAGGGGGACATAACCATCGCTTGACCAGGTCAGCAGGAAAGGGATACCTCTTATCCAACCCTTTGGCCACTGCGGGCAATCTAATAGGACGTTCCCACTCCTTGAGCACCATATTAGTGAAATGGCCCTGCTCAAGGAACTCCAGACGCTGTTTATCAGGACGAAAGAGCTCACCCTGCTTCCTCTTAGCCACCTCAGGGGGGACAATGTGCAAGATTTAAAAAATGTGAGACAACAGTCTATCAGCGTCATAGGGGAACCATGAGTCCTCCCCAGACGCAGACCCAGGGTCACTGTCATAACCCTCCTGCTGGTCCCCAGAGGAGTCAGAGTCCTGGAAAAGCTCCCCCTCTAGGGAGTAACGGTCACCAAAAGCATCAATTCCCTCATACTCCGCAGCAAAGAGGGAGGGCACGAAGTGCCAGATCAGATTGAGACCCCCTGCTAGTATCCCCCTCACTGGGGGCTAAATGCAGGCGCATTGCCGAAGGCGGCACAGAACTGGGAAGAGAAGCGGGTAGCCCAGCCTGGGCCGCAGCGATACCCTGGGCGCACAGCACGCACCTCGTGGCACTGTTACTCAAGGGGGATGAGCAGGCAGCGGCAGGAGCCAGGCCAGGAATGGGGGGGGGGGACCCCAGACCAGAGAAAAAGGGCACACAGTCCCCGAAACACTCACCCCCTCAGAAGCTAGGACAGGAACTCTGCATCCCTCAGTAGGCTCACCATAAAGCCTATGGCCGGCTACCCTTTGTGGGACAGGGTCTGCGGCTTGGAGCAGCGCTCCTTGAGCACCTGCCCCTAGTGCTCCTCTACCTTCACCCGCTCCATCAGCCGAGGTCCGGAAACGGGTGGAAATAGACATGCAGGGCCGCAGGCTTGGTTGCCCCGCTCACCTGCGCAATATCATCTTCTACCTTCGCAGTGTCACTGCAGAGGAAACACTGGAGAGGTATATGGTGATTCCTGTTTTTATATGGGGCCGGGAGGAGCCAAAACTCTTCTGCAGTACACTGCGCCACCTTGTGGCGGAATATCACGAACATAAGGACTTCTTGAAGCAGGCCGTTCCATGCAATAGGAAAATGTTAATGGCTTTAATTTGTCATTCTCATTACCAGATACACTACCGTATGCTTACCTTGGAGTCATAAGCAGATTGCTGTATGACTTCAGGAGCCATCCAAAATGGAGTCCCTACAAATGTGTTTCTTTTTATCTGCGTGTCAGTCAACTGTCCGGCCACACCAAAGTCAGCAAGTTTGACATCCCCTTGTTCGGAGAGCAGGACATTGGCAGCTGAAAGATACCAGAGTAGATGAGACAGGCAGTGGCCCAATTACAGGCAGGGGTTAAAGAGATATAAAGATTTTACTTGCACAGACCTTTGATGTCCCTGTGAATTTTATTCTCGGAGTGTAGATAATCCAAACCTTTCAAAATTTCTTTCAACATGGTTGCAATCTGGAATTCATCAAAAGGACCAACACGCAGCTGAAAAACAAAAACAGAATGCTTTAGAATTCATGCATAGGCTTCATAATGGACATGCCACTAATAAAAAAAAAAAAAAAAAAAAAAAAAAACAAACACACACACAACACTATCCACTCACTGACAAGTTCAAGCTCAACTCCAGCTATAATTTTTGCATTCAAACTGCACATGTGCCCTTTTCTACCAGACCAAGAACCAAACTCCCAAATGCAGGGAGAGATGAATTGAATGTAAACTTGCATGTCCCGACGCAGCCTAGCCTAATAACTTGTAATCTATCCTGGAAGTTCATTATTAAAGTAATTATAATTAAATATTACTATACATATATATTGATGTAAAAACCGTATGTGAAACTTCAATAAACCACCGAAATTAACTTCTGCACTATATATTTTAACTCAAATTCACAACTCACACACTGACAGTAAGATCCAGGCCATTTGTGTAACCCATTTATAAGCTTATAATTGTTAGCATGTACAGTTACTAAAATTACTGTCAAATTAGCTGGGTGGACGGTTGGAGACTTCAGTGCTTAGCTCAACAGGTTGGTGCCTATTAAAATCAATAGGAAGAAAAATACTGTAAGCAAATCTAATGGGATGGGAATCAATTTAAATAAAATAAAAGCACTATCTACATGCCTTTTTATGGTTCGATTTGGTGAGTGAGGTAGGTTAAAGGGACAGTCCAGGCTGTTAAAAAATACCGTTTTGTGATTACTCACCTTTAAAACGGATATTATAAGTGTGACATACACTCCGCTTCAATAAGTCTTGACAGTTGGGTTATTCTCCAGTAGAGGGCGAACTTCTGCAGAGATGAATGCAAAAAAGAAGCCCCTCCCGGTCCACAACCACCCGGGACCTCCCACCAACCCCCCAGTGTAAGATAGCAGTAAAGGGACCAGGAAGAACCAGATATAACAATTCCAACAAAAAAACCAATGGTTCACCATATAAAGGATCCAGAATACCAAACAGGGTGGGTGAAGCGGAGTGTATGTCACACTTATAATATCCGTTTTAAAGGTGAGTAATCACAAAACGGTATTATTCCAAGTGTGACATACACTCCGCTTCAATAAGTCTTGACAGTTGGGACATCCAATAGCAGTGTCCATCAAGGGTGGGAACCATAAACAGTAAAGAATGCACTAACTCAAACCACTGCAGCTTGCAGAACCTTGCGGCCAAAAACAGCATCCGCTGAAGCCCGCACATACAAACCTTGTAAAACTTGGAAAAAGTATGAACAGAAGACCAAGTAGCAGCCTTACAAACTTGTTCAACAGAAGACTGGTGCTGAAAAGCCCAGGATGCACCCACAGCACGAGTAGAGTGCGCAGTGACCCTAAAAGGGGGGAGTCCTCCCCTTAGCAGAATAGGCCCCAACAATGGCCTGACGAATCCATTTGCTAATCGTAGACTTAGCAGGTGCCAAACCTTTCCTGGGCCCGCAGGTGAAGAACCTTGCAAAAGGGATGAAAACAGAAGGCCAATGTTAGTGGCCTAACCAAGCCATTGAACAGCAAAACCGGAGCTAAAGCCCAAGAGGCATAAGCCCGCATATAGGGAATCAAGGCGACAAGGGAGGTTCTCCCCCTTGCCTGAATAGGCCTGAGTAATGGCCCGACAATCCGATAGCAATGAATTTGGCAGAAGCCAAGACCAAAAACAAGGTACTATGAGTAACATCCATTAACCCTTTAAATGCCAAGCACGTAGTTTCTACGTGGTTGCTTCTCCTACCGTTAAGTGCCAAGCACGTAGAAACTACGTGCCTGGCATTTCCCCCAAACAGTTAAAAGATAGAAAAAAAAAAAACACACTTACCTCTGGTATCCCTGTGAAGCTTGGGGTCCCCTCTTCCTGGGGGGGGGGGCATCCGATCGCCCCCCCGTCGTCCTCCGTCTTCAGGGGGGGGCCCGAAACCAGCCGCCAGCGCTGACTCGCCGTTGTAAAAAAAAAATAAATAAATAAAACTGTCATTTACTCACCTCCGCGCCCGAGCCTTCTGTCCGGGTCTCCTCTTCACCAGGGAGGGGTCCGATCCCCCCCCCCTGGGCTGCGCAGTCTTCAGGTGAGGACCCTCTTCCGGGTCCTCACCTCTTGTAATGGCGGCGATGGCCGCCGCCGCTTAGCTCCGCCCATTGTGGGAGGAGTGGGATGACGTCATCCCGCTCCTCCTATACCCCCTCCGAGCTCCGGCATCTGTCAGATGCCGGTGGTGATCGGAGCAGGGCGGATGTCAGCCGAGGAGGCTCCGATCGGAGCCCCCTCGCCTGTCACCCGCCCTGCGCCGATCACTACCGGCATCTGTCAGCGGCATGACAGCGGCGCGGGACAGCGGCGAGGGACGCCAGATCGGAGGTGAGTACAGTAAAAAAAAAAAAAAAATAAAGATTTTTTTTCTCTGTGTCAGTGTGATTTTTTACTTTTAACCCCTTGTGAACTGGTAAGGGGTCCATGACCCCTATACCAGTTCACAAGGCTGGGGGGATGGCAAGCCACCTGGCACCCCCATTACCTGCCTCCCCAAAGGCCAGGGGGGGGGCAGAAGAGCCCGGGCCCACATAAGCTATGTGGGCTCGTAGGCTGCAGGGTGGGGGGGCCACAAAAGCTGCCCCCCCCACTCTGTGCCTACAAGCCCCCATAGCTGGTCCCGGGCTGGTTACTGTGGGTAAGGGGGACCCCACGTCAATTTTTTTTTTTTTTTTTTTTTTTTTAAAAATGGGGTCCGCCCCCCCTGGGAGGGGGGACCCTATGTCATTTTTTTTTTTGATGAACCCTTTGTGTTCTGTCATCCAGCAGCTATAAAAGGCTTCTAGCAAGTGAGCAGAAGCCAGTGATCGCCGAGGGACAGAGTGCTCCAGGATGGATGGGAGGTGAGTACAGTGTAAAAAAAAAAAAAAAAATAAAATATTTTTTTCTCTGCTTGTGTCTGTGTGATTATTTACTTTTAACACCTTGTGCACTGGTAAGGGGTCCATGACCCCTATACCAGTTCACAAGGCTGGGGGGATGGCAAGTCACCTGCGCTAGCGGGTGACTTGCCATTAACCCCCGGCACCCCCATTACCTGCCTCCCCAAAGGCCAGGGGGGGGCAGAAGAGCCCGGGCCCACGGGCTATGCGGGCTTGTAGCCTGCAGGGCCAGGGGCCACAAAAGCTGGCCCCTGCGCCCTGTTCCTACAAGCCCTGCATAGCTGGTCCCGGGCTGGTTACTTTGGGTAAGGGGGACCCCACGTCAATTTTTTTTTTATTTTTAAGGGTTTTTAACCCTGGGAGGGGGGACCCTATGTCATTTTTTTTCTCGATTTAACCCTTTGTAGTGTGGATGGTATTTGTATTTTATTTGTGAATGTTATAAAGTACTTGTTTCAGTTAGGGGGGGGGTCTCCTGGGCAGGAACGGGGGGCTACCGATAAATATGTGGTACCGTTCTAATCGGTAGAAATGGGGCTTTCACATGCAATATGCTTTTCCTTAATAAAATACATTTTTTATTTAAAATAAAGGAGTCAATTTTCAAAAAAAAGTTTTTATTTATTTATTTATTTTACTTAATAATATTGTAAAAAAAAAAAAATAAAATTTACAAACAAGATATTTCATGTTAAAGCCTAAACTCTGCTGCAAAAAAAAATATATATAATTTTCCTGAAAGTTCCAGCAAAATGGCGCAAAACATGGCGCAAAACATGGCGCAAAATGGGGAAAAATGGCCTGTCAACAGAGGGTGACAAAATCTCAAGTAGGCTGGCAATTAAAAGGGTTAATAGTACCTATGCATGTTGGGTATTGTTCTGTTCGGGGGACCTTGCGCTTTCAGACTTAGCTTGTTTTTTCTTGTTTGCATATTTATATCTTAGGAAAAGGTGTTTTTTATTCAGCTTTTTTTTTAATTTTTTAGGGAAACCCTGCGCAAACAAAGAATTCTTTGAGGTAATAATTCCAGAAAGATGAGTCCACTAGAACAAGCTGGGTACGCTTAGAAAGCTTAACGTGTGTACTTTCAGGGAATATATGGTTTATGGGGGATATTCCAAATGTAAAGGGTTGTTTTGGTTGAAAAATCGCAAGGTGCGCACTTTGTCTGCAGAGCTGAAATTTTCAAGTAAAATTACCGTTACGCACATGCTTTACTTTGGGGTGTTTGGCAACTCTTCCCTTGACAGTAGCAATGCATGTTGGGTGTTCTGTTCGGGGGATATTGCGCTTTCAGATTAAACTTGTTTTTTCTTGTTTGTGTATAGTTTTTTTTAGGAAAATGTGGCTTTGATTCTGTTTTTTTATCCTTTTTTTAGGGAAACTCTTTGCAACCAAAGAATCCATTGAGGGATTACTTCCAGAAAACTATGGCCACATCAACAAGCCTGGTACACCTAGAAAGCTTGAGGTGTGTACTTCCAGAGAATATATAGTTTGTTGGGGGTAATTCAAATGTAAAGGGTTGTTTTTCTGGAAAAACTGCAAGGTGCGCATATTGCATAGCATAGTTGTATTTTTTCTGAAAATCCCCTAAAGCGCTGTTTCAGTTTGGGGGAGTCTCCTGGGCAGGAAAGGGTGTCTACCTATACATATGTGGTACCGCTGTAACCGAGAGAAATTGGGATTTCACACGCAATAAGATTTTATTGACAAACTTACATTTTTTATTACAAAAAAAAAACTACAAATTGTAAAAAATATATATATTTTTTTTTTGCACATATTTCACCCAAAAATATTGAGAATACACCTAATAAATGACAAACACAAACACAGACATTTCATGTTAAAGCCCAGACTCTGCTGAAAAAAACAATATATAATTTTCCTGGGAAATCCCTGGAAATCCCTTCAAAAATCACATTTGAACATGGGGAGCGCAAAATAGTGCAAAATGGTCTGGCAACAAAGCGTGACAAAAACTCCAGGTAGGCTGGCACTTAAAGGGTTAAGGTAACAGCCAGGACCAAACCGCCCGACTCCGAGAGCGGGCGAGAATGAGCACATTCAGGATGTAAAGACCCCAAGCCCCAAGGAACCTCAGTTCCCCCTAAGGGACACAGTGACTTCAAGAAAAACTGCCAACCCCTGCATGAGGGATGCAGAACCACCTCCTTGACGTTGCAAGAAAGGGGAAAACAGTATCTCAGATAATTGAACATACGACACCAACAGATGTAGGGAATCCGGCTTCAAGCGGAACTCCACCTTATCTTGGTGTATCTCAAGGAAGGAGAGCTAGGTAGACCGAAACTGCCGCTAACACATGCCGGACCAAGGCAAAAGTCACCAGAAGGACAACCTGGAGGCTAAGGACATCCAGACAGCGTCCTGGATAGGACCAAGGGACAATCCTGCAAGCAGACGGAATGAATTCAACCTTAATCCCAACAGGGACCCTAGGAGTACATGGAGGACGCACAAGAGCACCCCCTGAAAGAAGTCTTAACCAAGTAAGACAGAACCAGAGACTGTTAAGGCGAGGTGGACAGGGCAGAGCCTGACCCCTCAGAGAACTGAGCTGGGGAACCAACTCCAATTCATGCTGAAAGCCACACTGGAACCTGGGAACAGAGAACGTTCAACAATAAGAGAACTAGACTCGTCCCAATAAATGTGGGTATGCCATACCCAACCACAATAGAAGAAGGCGAGGAAGAGACTTACTCCTAACCTTCCCATAGTCCCAAACACCGAGACAGCTAAACTTGTCTCCAACAAGATGTATGCTTCAGCAGACAGATCGACTAGGCCAGGGACCATGCATTATAGTGACATAAGGGGGGCCCTGAGTGATCAACTGGCACTCCTGGCAAGATGCAGAACTACAGACCACAGTACCATGTCTGTAACCACACTAAAGTAGGTCAACTGGGGCCACCAGAATCATTGGTACCTTTACCAGAGTAATCTTCCGCATAACCCTGCCTAGCAGAAGGAAAGGTAAAGGACATACAAGACTGACGTCTTATCATGACGGTACTAAAGGCATCCGGACCGCTAACATAGGATCCTGGGACAGGGAAACAAGGGCCGATAGCCTGTGAAGATGACGGGACCCAATAGGTCCCTAACTGATTGGACTCGTAACGACACAGGGATTAGCACATCCTGTCACAGAGGGGCTTTGCCGGAGCAAATATCACTAACATGCAGGGAGCATTGTCTCGAGGGGGAACGGCCAAGCGAGAAGGGTCAACTGAAATGCTTTTTGCTTAGACTTCCATAGACGTCAGGACACTAAGGCCGTACCAACACCAAACTCGCCGGGAGTTTTTGGAAGAACCATCCCCTCAACCTGAAGGGCTGGTGTCCATAGTGGCCGCTTCCAGGAGGGCAAGAGGGAACTGCCCCCAGACAGATCCCACGAGTTCATCCACTTCCAAGAGAAGAACGTCATACAGGAGGGAAGGCCCACAGGCCGAGCTCCCGGAGTGCTGGATCCCTGTCCTATGCTTACCACTAGAGGTCGCAGACGGCCCAAGGGAACTAAGCACAAGGGGCCTCTTAGCTGCTCGGGCTTCTGCCGAGCCAATTAAACACGGCCCAGCAGTTGCATCCCTGCCTGGTTAGGAAACCGGAACAGTAGCGAGGGACTGGGCCCATGAGACCAGAGTGCCCACCTGATTGCTGAAAGGGGTAGAATCTGGTTTGAACCTGATCCCGAATCATTCCTAGTAATGGAGTCACCACTTTAGGGAACATCGAGGACTCAAGGTGATTTAACACCCATCCAATGACTCCCAATGGCCCGCCAGCCGGGTATCCAACTACCCTGACTCAGAGACAGGGAAGTGAGGAAGGGCGTCCTGGTAAACATCGGGCGGACGTCCCTTGGTCTCATCAGAGACATCACCGTCGACCACACCTGAGTGACACTTTAGGAATTGAAGAGAAGCCAGATAGCAGGGCCACAAGGAAACAGAGTTGGAATTCCAACACGCACCTGGAGAGCCTCAGAATCTGAGGGCGCAGGAATGTAAACCTAAGCATTGAAGAGTGCCCCAGGCAGCAAGACGCCCCTGGGCGCAAGGTGCTGATGGCCTAACGCAAGAGTATCCGTGCGAGAAAATGCCTGTAATTAGAGAATTGCTGTGAATCCAGAATGGCCACCTGATCCATCCCTTGGGGGGCTGTGGGAGGTGGTATATCGGCCCTTGCCTCTGCCTATTACAGGCAATCTGCAAGAGACCCTCAGATCTTGCAGGCCTAACATGGCCTGAGCCAGCAACCAAACAGGGGCAGAGACCAGGAGTACCTGGGGTCTGACAAAGAACTGGGGAAGGCAATGCAGCAAACTCTATCCTGTATCTGGAGGACACCACCTCCTGAACCACCAGAGTGAGGCGAAATGCCTCCTGATAAGAGCAAGGTGCTGCAGTCATCCCCTCACCCAGCCGGGCAAGGGCGCCCCATCATGCTTGAGGGGGATTGGTGGAAGATTTGGGCTTAGCCCCGCCAGAGGGGCCAGAGCATTGCCTGCTGCTTGTGGGAAAGGAGTCAGCCCCAAAAATCCGAAAAAAGACACCCCTGGTTCCTGTTTAACACTAAGGTAGGGGGGAGGGGGGGTGCTCCTGCCTCGAGGGGGCCGGGATGGCCGTCTGCGAAGGGGTGATTTGCCCTTTTTTCCCGAACAGGTCTAGACGGGCCCCAAATAGGCGTCGCCCTCTGAAGGGGAGCCCAGTAACAGTCTTTCTTGTAGCATCATCAGCGCCCCACTGTCCCAGCCAGAGCAGGCGACGAATAGCCACCGCAAGGGCGGAAGTTCTTGCACACATTCTAATCGCGTCCTCTAGCGCCAATAGAATAAACTTAAATACATCACAATTGGAGAGTGTATTGAACACCTCCCAAGGGAGATCTTCAGGGTGATGATCGAGCAATTTCTAGATGAGGGTCCTAGCGGCCACCGCAGTAATGGCTGCGGCACAGGCCAGACGCAGCGCTGTCCCGGCACAGGAAAAGGCATGGGAGGCCAGCAGCTCAATGCGTCGGTCCTCAGCATCCCAAAGGGCGCTATAGGCAGGGGTTGTAATAAAGGGGGGGTTAGGGACCCCTATGATCGGCGCATCCACCACGGGGGGTGACGAACAACAATTAACCATCTCAGGGGGAAATGGGTATTTCCTATCCCAGTCCCCTGGAACCCCTGGAAGTTTACTGGGGCATTCCCATTCTTTGAGGACAAGAGCATTGAAATGAGCCTGCTCTAAAAATTCCAAACATGCAGTCGCAGTATGGAAACACTCCCCTCTAGGCTTGGGAACCTGACCGGGGGGAGAGATAGACAGTGCCTTAAAGACCTAAGCAACAGGTCGTCAGTGTCACACTGGCCCCAGTATTCCGGGCCAGAATCATTGTGAGTTCTCGTCATCTCATCAAAAGAGCTGGAGTCAGAGAACAATTCCCCTTCTTCAGAAGGGGTATAGTCACAGGGAGTAGCAAACCCCTCAGTTCTCATAGAGCATACAGAAACATGGGGCGACAGGTGCCGCTTCCTACCAGGGCCCATACGCTGACAACCTAGCAATAATCTGTTCAACCGCAGGCCGCCTGGAAGGGCCGGCAGCCTGCAATTCCCCACTTGTAGGCGACTCAGCAGGAGAGAGATTTATGCCTGGGGAGATAGGAATTGAAGCTAGGTGTAGCCACTGGCCGACCTGATTGCAGGGCCAGTGCTTGCTCGCCACAGGGTACACAGACATATACAGTGGTCATATACAGGCATATAACTGCTATATTATCACCCATGCATAGCAATTAAAAAGGCATATAGGCGCATATATATATCTAAGAATATATCCGCCCCCGATGTATGTAGCCCGCGGGCACAATAACGCCCAGCGACATGTATCGCAAATAAAGTATAAAATCAGGTTATCAGCTAAAGGAGCCCATATGGGGCACTCACGAGAAGATGGCGTCCATACGAGGAGAGGGAGAGGGGGGCACGCCAGCACATGGCCCCGCCCCCCTCAAGCCGTGCTTCCAGCCGATAGGGCTGGAGTCGGCCGGCGACTTCAAGGGGGGCGGGCCGACGCGCTCCACCGACATGGTCGAGCACCAGGCCCCCCCCCCCCCCCCACTGAGGAAGGCAGAAGTAGAGAACCGGCCCGCCGCGAGAGCGTGCGCGCGGGCTGAAACTAAAAGCACACACACATACACCTGTAAAGCGAATAAACACACAGAGTGCAAATAAAGGAGGAGAGTAAGGGACCCGGAAGGGGGAGTGGGAACCCTGCCATTATGAGGCCATAGGCATGTAGGGACGGGGCATCCCACACCAGGATCACCGAAAACCTGGATCACCGCCTACCCCGTGGTGGGGTCTCATGGTGGGGCAGCGCTCCTACAAGACTTATTGAAGCGGAGTGTATGTCGCACTTGGAATATGTGGACACTCAGGAGCGGTCACTTGATGCATATCTTGCTGTCAATCAACATGGGTGGCTGGCATGCGAGAACGCTGTTGGCACTGAAACTGGCAATGATGAAATAGTGGAGCTGCGACCAAGAGCCCTTCATGGATTTCTGCTACCCCGGCAGAGGGCGGGTCTAATTTATGAAGAATAAATCTCCTAACCAGGACTGTCCATTGAGGAAAATCTGCTTTGTTGCACTCATAGGCTGGAATAGAGATACACACATTCCTGGAGGCTAGTGTACTTCGCATGGATGCTACGATTATTTCTGCTGCAAGATTGCTCTGCTTGAATAAGAGTCATGAGCACAGCTGTAATAAAAACGCAGCATCGCAAATCCACTCTTCAACCATGCTTGCCCCACCATGACTCATTTAGCCCCTAACCGTTTAAAATCCTTTATTGACTTTCATATTAAATTCTTTTGGAGAAGAGTCTAGTGTCCTCTTCATAGTACATAATGCATGTTAAATGTTCTTTATTTCATGTAGATGCAGTGGAAAGTTTGAAGCCTTGCCTCTTGGCCGAATGCTGCATAAAGTGTATAAAGACCACTTGTGCCCAATAAAGACCTGGACAGAGAAAAGCTGTGTGAGGCAGGAAATAACAGCTATGGTCTTTCATGAAAGCAAAAACCTGACACATACAGGAGGCAGCCATGAAGTGAAAGACTCTTTATTACTCACAGGTATGCTGGGCTCGACCCATGGAAATACACACCCTATAAACAAACCAAAAATCTCACTGAGCTACGTATCAAGTCTTTAAAAAAAGAACCTGGGAAGGCCTTACTGGAACAAGAGTGTCTTACTCAAACAAGTTCACTCTGTGTTCTGTTACTTTCAGATATGGAAAGCCGAGGCAGCTGAAAACGCCGCTTAGTGTCATGTTGTAAGCATTTCCCAATCAGCCGGAAGCTCAACTAAAGGCTCTGGAAAAATGACTGAACTCCGCTTTGGTGAGGACATATGTATTTTGTTATAAACAAGCATCTGCTGCATTCATATAGGTGTCAGATGTGTTAGACAAACCGCCAAGTTTCCCGGGCTATTAAACACAGAAGGCAGCTTGCTGCTGGATCAAAAACTATGACTCACTGTATAGGAGCCCGAAGAACATCACAACCACTATAACTCAGATTTCAATCATACTTTTCATGTAGTTAATTCTTGGAACGATAAGCAAATAAATGTGTTCCCCAAAACATGGGCCAAACCAAATTGACAAGGGTCATAAGAAAGGGGCACAACGCCACAAATACCATAAAATAATATTTTATGAAATGTTAAACTATAGCAAAAAAAAACACACATGCAACACAAAGACTGTTAAAATCAATTAATCCACTATTCCTGTGATGCTAAAATACTTAGCAATCCATATTACAGAAGACCACAAGTTATCAAAAAGTACAAATAGAAATCAGTATAAAATAGCTCCACAAATAGCCCAAAAAAAATAAATAAATAAATAAATTATATATATATATATTTTTATACATTTCTAATTACTCAAGTGAGTGTTCAATTACTCAACTTAGTGCAAAAAAATCAAGTATAAAGAGGTAATCACTACAAATAATTCATCAAGACTATAAGCCTGTGCAATCAAATCTAAAGTGCAAATGCTACATAAGGAGGCTATATTCACCAAGTAAAGCAGGGGATGAGACTCCCAATGTAAACCCAATACACAAAAGTGCTGTTAGTGCAGGGCTGTTAAAGTGAGCTGAGGTAGTAAGCAATCACTGGAAAGACAAAGTAAAGATCATACTATCCTTGTGGTCAAACGTGACTAATCATCAGGCAGTGGATTGAAGGCAGGAGACCCCACGCGTTCCGCCAATCCTCTATGGCTTCTCCAGTAGCCGTAGCGGATCAGCGCTGGAGGCCGCTTCTCGCGCGTCCCTCTTACAGGGAGAGCGCCCGCGCCGGCCATTCACAAACGGCCGGCGCAGGTGCGCGCCCTGCTAGAGGGACGTGCGAGAGGCGGCGGCACAGTTGGAACGGGGAGAAGGTAAGGTTTGTGGGCGTCCAGGGGGGTTTCAGACAGCGGGGCATCCCAATTTCGGATGCCCCGCGGGGAGGAAGCTGATCGGCCAGCGAATCTTATAGATTCCCGGGCCGATCAGCGGTGGGTGTTGATCCACTTTAAAGTGATGAAATCAGAGTCTAGAGTTCTGATCCCCGCTTGGGTCAGTTGTGAACATTTCATTTTTATTGTTTTCATCCTTTTTTTGTTGCTCTCCAGATTTAATATTTTACAGTTTTTTTCAGGTTACCTCTGCTGCTGACTGCAGCATCTTTCGGTCTCACATTTTCGCTTATTGGTACAACACCATTTTCCTTTTTTCCTTATTTTCCATGTATTTTTTTTTCTTTTAAACCGGACCTTCAGCGTGATTTAATGAAAAGCCCAAACTCTTTAAAAATGGTTCCTCAGCATCTAAAATTAATATATTTTACATTTTTAGTCACTAACTTATCATTCTTTCCCCCACTGGGCTGCAACTCTGTTCAGGAATTTAGGATACAGGCGCCGCCATCTTGACTCAGAAGCATCACACTTACTGAGGAGAGGAGAGTGGGATAAGGTACAGGGGGGCGGGTTATAGCTGTGCTTTGCTCAGACAGAGCAGAGCTGGGGTCAGGTAAAGGTCAGCAGTCCCAGTATGCAGAGCAGCACAGTCAGGAGGCACTTCCTGTTTGCAGGCTGCCTGATAAGATGGCAGCTTCCATAAGCCACCATCTTGGATGTTTAAAGGCTCATAACATGCAGTAGGTGCAGGTAGGATGATTTTTAATGTGGACAATCTGTATGTACAGGGTGTGGGAAACATATAAGATAGACTCTCATTCAGAGTGAAGGTCCGCTTTAACTTTGTGCATTTTAAGCAAAACAAAGCCCAGGATTTTCACAATCCTGAGTTTTGTTTCTTGCCCCGACGTGGGATGCCCCACTATGTGAAATCCCCCCCCCCCCCCAGTTCGCTCGTAAAAATGTACCTTTCCCAGTTCCATGGTGCATGCACGGTCTCTAATCCAATCAGCTTTGCTTGCATGCAAAGCTCGGCCGCAGGGAGCCTCATCCCTGAGCGCCCAGCCTATCCGAATGGCTGTCCATGGAAGTAAGCCTCGGTCCAGAGATGCGGAGGATGCGGCTGCAGCTATTTACATCACCATGGGAGCCAAGAAAAAGGTGGGTTTTGTGGCGAACAGGGTGGCGCTTCACACAGTGGGGGATCCAAATCTGGGATGCCCCGGGGGGGAAGGCTAGTGGCAGGTCCTGGAGTTTTTTAAACTCCAGGGTTGGCCATTCAGGGTTTTTTTCTGCTTTAATACCTTTATACATACCTGCACCGTCATTCAAAATAGAATTTATTTTCAGTCAGTAAAGTTTATTTTGTAGATATTTTATATAGTTATTGAGTCATCTGATGGTCTCATCACAGAAGCAGCAGCTGTCACACGCAACTGTTACAGTCATGACAGAGCCTGCCTGTGAAAAAAGCTTTAAGTTACCTGGTAACTTCTTTTCTATACATCGAAATGCACAGAATACCACTGAGATCTTTGGGTTCAGCCCAACGGTAGGAACACATGGCCACCAAAATACACAAAAGCTTTATCTTCTCCTCCAGACACCAGTAGTTTAAAGAGGATCAAAACAAACTGGGGGTGTTTCACACAAACCCAGGATAGTGAAACTAACCTCTTCCCTGTCCTATGGGGCATGCGCAGCCACACGTCCAAACACGCTCGGATCAAGTCTAGCCCTTTCGTCTAGGAGCTCATCTAATCCGAGCATGCTGGCGGCCGCATCCCCTTCTACCCTCTAACAGGGAGTGTGCCCGCGACGCTCTTCACAAACGCCTTCTGCAGGCAGGCACCATGCTAAAGGGATATTGTGGATGTGGCCGCGTTTTTTGAGTTTTTGGAGGATAAGGATAAGGAGGATACTACCTCTACTGTGTGGGAAAAGCTGCTTGCAACACACTTCTGTCAAAGGATTGATCTTGCAAGGTGAGCAGATCCAGGCGGTAATGAATAAAAAATGTCTTAGCTGAAGACCAGGTTTCCGCTCTACACATCTGTTCAATAGAGGCACCAGCTTGCTCCGCCCAAGACGTAGAAATACTTCTTGATGAATGAGCTGTGATCTACACTGGAGAAGGAGATCAGTTGTAAGCAAAACGGATAGTGCCCTTCATCCATTGGGCCAATGTTGCCTTGGAAACACAGTGATCCTTCCGGTGACCTGAATAAAACGAATAAGCCTTTCTCCAATCCTTTGTCGAAGGTATTCCAGCAAACAGGCCCTGACATCTAAATATCTTGGATCCGATGAAAGCTTTAAGAAATCTTGGGAAGGTAGCAAGGATCCACCCGTAACATTATACGATCCTGGAAAACTTGAAAAAGGGGTGATGGCAGGACAGAGCCTGGATATTACTGATTCTGCTGAAGTTATTGACAAAAAAGAAAGCCTTCCATATAATGCAAGCTGGGAAGGGTCAGTAAATATGGAGAAACATTAAAAAGATTTCAACAATTTCCAAGGCACTCACCAAGTCTAAAGCGGAGCCGCCTCCTAGGTATTCCATAATGATCCATAGCTTTGTGCCCTAAAGAATAAAAAGAAAACATATGTTCATTATCTCAGGTTTGACAACTGCTCCCAACTACTATATGTAGGATTTTAATTAATATTTTCATATGGTTTTCATGTTTACCAACTCTAATTGCCAATTGGGGAACCAAGAGTAAAATCTAGAGAAAGGAACCTACAAAATCAAATACCCTCTATAGGCAAGCCATCACTTCCTTATTCATGGTGTATGGCACCAAATGGCAGTTAATTGGGTGACTAACAAACCATTCCGCTTGGATGTGCAAGCCCACTGGGAAATCCAGATGGTCACATGATTGCCAACCATATGTGAATGAGGAAGTGGTTACCATGAGTATTGGTGGAGGGGTAGGATGACGCAATCCCCCCTCCCAAGTTTCGGATATTTAAACGCTGTCTGCCGCCGCCCCGATTCACCTAGCGAAAGTCGCAGGATCTTATTTGGAATTGAGCAGCGTGAGTTGGCTTTGTGCCACATTGTGTTATGCGAGTATTTTAAATTTTTGAGTATTTTATTGGCTGAAATAAAGAAAGCATTGGTGTTTGCAATACTGCACTATGGGTCTGTATTTTTCCATTGCATGACCATATTATGGAGGATATTTGTTGGTCACACATATACATCTAACGGTGGAATCATATCTGTCGCTGTGGAAACGTTTGAAGAGTGTCCCTTATGACCTTTTAAATTTTAGCGTTTGATCAGATCACCTCTGGTAAGAGCATACTTTTGGTGGTGGGATAACACAAGGAAAGATTGAAAAGTCACTTTATTGATTTGAAGAAAAGTTGGAGGAACTTTAAGAGGACTTATATTATATTGTAATTCACTTATAGCTCTGTGCTTTTTATGTATGGGATTGTATTTTGAACTTATTGGTGAGATATAGGTTATGCACATGTAGCTTGTTTCTTCTTTTAATTTAACACTGTACACAAATTTGGAGCGCGGTATCTTTATATTTATTTTTTTATGAGTATAGGATTGCTTTAATAGCTCCAACTTGATTGATCAGGCTTGTTATTTAACAAATTTCACGCCATGCTGAAGGCTTACACTGGCACACTTCATGCTTCCCCTGATCCATTCTTTTATTTTTTCATTTATATTTTAGGAATATGCAATCTTTATTAATAAAGAAACATCAAGTGCTAGAATGTCACATTCACATCACACTCACACCAAATATGCATTTCGACTGGTCAGGGGAAACCTATGTAGGTTAAATGCTTATAAGTGATCAGGCCAAGTTGGCTTGATCCATGTAAAAGATGATGCTACCTCCACATATCCCAAGCAAAGCTAGTCTTGAATGTGGCAGACTTTTAACATGAATGTAGGGCAAGAGTTAAAACTACATTGCTGGCTTAACCTGCCACTCACCACCCAATAACCTCAAACCACTGTGGTCCCAGAGCCCACAGCTCGTCTTGTTAGATGTCATCAGCTTTGGTGCGAATCCTGCGCCCACGGAAAGGCTCTGGTGAGTTGCAAATAGGGCCTTGGTGAGCAGTGGTCTGCAAAAGCTGCAAGCTCTGCATCAAGGGAGAAAGCCTGCTCCCCAGTGACCGACAGTACTGCAGTCAGCTATGGAGCACTTCATCAGGGACCACGCCAAACAGAGTGAGCCATCAGCCCTGGGACAAGGATGAATCAAGGCAGCATAAGGCTAGTTCAGTATACAGCTGTAAAAAAGCAAATTCGTTTAAAAGGAAACTGTAGGCAATCGTTACAAGATTGTGTCTAGCTACATTTGCCACTGTCCTAACTGTTCCGTTTTTAAATTGAAGCCGAAATGGCAGAGATCTAGGAGTTTACAAGTTCAGCTAATGACATTCTCTTTTTCATGCTGTCCCCCGATCAACACAGCAGAGTGGGAAAAGATTGCTGGTCCCCCCTCCGCCTCCTCGTCCACTTCCAAATTCATCACATTGCTTATTATTATGCATCATCCAAAAGATTCAAGATCCATGCCCACTTTTTCAGAAGAGAAACAAACTGAACTGGCCTGCAAATGCATGAGACGCCATTGTGGTTCTAAAATATACTAAAGCAAGAGTTAGAAAAAAGGTAAGTGTATTTTTATGTACAGCAATATAAATTGCCCTGGGGAGGGATGCATATGAGCACGAGTTTGCTGTGTTGGTCTGGTTTAAGTCTTTGTTGACCGTTGGTCCGCTTTAAGCGATTTGAACAAAGCAAAGTACACATGCCATGTTCGCTGGTAGATCTTGGACGAAGATACCTTCCTGGGTCAAATAAAAGTGGCCACTACCCAAGGCGAAAACTCTTTCCCACAGGACCTGGGATTCAATTGCCATGCCATCAAAGCCAGCTAATGAATTGGGATGAAAGAGAGGGCCTTGAGACAGCAAATCTAGACTGGAAGCCGAAGAGGCTGTGTCAGTCTGACCATGACTGTGAACCAATTTCTTCTTGGCCAATAAAGACAATAGACTTGCCTAAACTGGGACCACAGGATTACCAGATCAATCATTGTGAAAGGGTCCCAGAAGAGAGAGATACATCTCAACACTTTTCCTGTTGCACCTGGAAGCAAACATGTCCACCTCAGGAACACCCCACAGATAATGAAAACCAAGTTTAAGTGAACAGATTTACCGTATGTCTCATTGCTCGGCCACATGTTGGGCTGTGAAAGCACAGGTTAAATGGGGGTTTTTATTTGGGGGGGGGGGGGGGCGGGGTACAATGACATTTGCTATGGGGCCCTGCTGGACTGAATGTTATACACAACTGGGAGGTCTTTCATCCTTCTCTGCGTTTTCTGAAAGGATGCTCAACCATGTCAGCTCTAGCAGCTGCATCCAATACAGACTGCCTTGCTGGACCTGACCTGGTAGTTCTGTTATTGTACAGTGTATACCGATGACACTAAAGCCCAAGATAAATAAGGAAATCTTTCAGACAGAAAACCATTACTAATTTTAGCAGTTATTAGTCACAAACAAGCCTTTGTAGGAGCATGTACTTTTCCAAATTATAGAGCAGTCGTAGTTTATCCACAAGTGACAGCCAATAATTACCCCAGTGTTAGGCAGACCATCACGTTTCTTCTAGAACACAGACGGGTGCCAGCCAAATCTCACAAAGTACAGTACAGCACTTGAACCAAATATTTGTACCTAAATATTTCATTTAATACACATTCATTGACAAAAGTATTGCACAAATAAGGGAAATCACACAGGAGTCTGCTTTCAAGCAGATCACAAATACATATGGCAAAAGTCTAAGTAGGTATACAGCAGGATTAAAAAAAGATTTTACAGCAATTTTGTAGTCTGCCATTAAAGCGAAACTTCACTCTGAATAAGAGTCTATCTTATATGTTTCCCACACTCTGTACATACAGATTGGCCACATTAAAAGTGATCCTACCTGCATCTACTGCATGTTATGAGCCTTTAAACATCCAAGATGGCGGCTTATGGAAGCCGCCATCTTATCAGGCAGCCTGCAAACAGGAAGTGCCTCCTGACTGTGCTGCTCTGCATTCTGGGACTGCTGACCTTTACCTAACCCCAGCTCTGCTCTGTCTGAGCAAAGCACAGCTATAACCCGCCCCCCTGTGCCTTATCCTACTCTCCTCAGTAAGTGTGATGCTTCTGGGTCAAGATGGCAGCGCCCGTATCCTAAATGCCTGAACAGAGTTGCAGCCCAGTGGGGGAAAGAACTATAAGTTAGTGACTAAAAACGTAAAAATACCATTTTGTGAATACTCACCTGTAAAATGGGTATTATAAGTACGTAACACACTCCGCTTCAGATAGTCATTACACTTGGGACATCCAATAGCAGTGTCCATAAAGGGCGGGGATCCAAAACAAGGCAATAAGGCACAAACTTAAACCACTGCAGCTTGCAGAACTTTGCGGCCAAAACAGCACCTGCTGAGGCCCGCACATCAACCTTGTAAAACTTGGAAAAAGTGTGAACAGAAGAACAAGTAGCAGCCTTACAAACTTGCTCAACAGACGCCCCGACAGCACGAGTAGAATGAGCAGTAACACGAAAAGGGGGAATCTTCCCCTTGGCAGAATAGGCCCCAACAATGGCCTGGCGAATCCATTTACTAATAGAAGACTTGGTGGGTGCCAAACCTTTCCTAGGCCCGGAAGGCACCACAAAAAGGGCGTCAGTCCTACGAAAAGAGGAAGTAGCCACCAAATAGTACTTCACACAGCGAACCACATCCAAAGAGTGCAAAACCCTCTCCTTGTCATTGCTGGCCTTAGGACACAAGGAGGGTAAAACAAGAAAGGCAGAGACCACCTTAGGAAGGAAATCTGGCTTGAAGCTGAAAACAACCTTGTCCTGATGCCTCTCAAAGTAAGGACAAATGGACAAAGCCGCCAACTCCGATACACGCCGAACGGAAGTGATGGCAACCAGAAACGCAACCTTCTGAGTAAGCGAAGAAAGTGCAATATCCTGCAAAGGTTCAAAAGGAGGAACCTGCAAAGCAGAAAGAACCAAATTCAAATCCCAAACTGGGAGCAAAGGCTTCCTAGGAGGCCGCACATGCAAAACCACCTGGAAAAAGGTCTTAACCAGGAGGATGAAGCGCAAAAGACTTTTGAAACAAAACCGCCAGGGCAGAAACATGCCCTTTCAACGTACTAAGCTACAAACCTAGGTCCAGACCATGTTGCAGAAATTCCAAAACCCTAGGGATAGAAAACGCCCTGCAAGGCTAGCCCCGGACCTCACACCAATCAATATAAGACCTCCAAATCCTATAGTAGATGGCAGAGGAAGACTTCTTTCTAGCCCTAACCAGAGTCTGAATGACAGCATCAGAAAGACCTTCCTCCTTCAAGGTGGAGGTTTCAGCAGCCACGCCGTCAAAGCCAGCGTTTGTAAATTGGGGTAGAGTAGTGGGCCCTGAGTGAGCAGATCCGGCAGAAGGGGCAGATCTAACTGATCCTCTGCCAACCTTATCACGTCTGCGAACCAAACCTGTCTTGGCCATCTTGGAGCCACCAGGACTGCCGATGCGCCCTCTAGGGCCAGCTTGCGCACCACTCTTCCCACTATGGGAAACTGAGGAAAAAGGTACAGAAACCCCAGATCCCTCCAGTTCAGAGACATGGCATCCGCCGCCAGAGCCAGCGGATCCCGCGAGAGACACACAAATGCCGGAAGCTTGTGATTGTGACGAGAGGCAAAGAGGTCCACCTCCGGAGTCCCTCACCGGTGGCAAAGCGACCGAAACACCTTGGGGCTGAGTGACCATTCCCCCCGGCGAGACGAGCCCCTGCTCAGGGAGTCCGCCTCCGTGTTCTCCACTCCCGGAATGTACACCGCCGAGATGCATGGGACATTGCTCTCTGCCCAAGCTAGGATCAAAGACACCTCCCTGAGGGCACGCCTCCTGCGAGTCTCTCCCTGGTGATTGATGTAGGCGACCGCCGCCCGATTGTCCGACCGAACTTGAACCGGTAGGCCCCGCAACTGATGAGTCAAGTGAGCCAGAACCAACCTGATAGCTCTCAGCTCCAAAACATTGATGGGATCGTGAGCCTCCTGGCGGAGGATAACCCAAGTGTAAGTACTATATCTGGAGCAGGACGTACTGTATACTAAGAATAGATCTGCCCCTCGTCAGATTGCTTGGTGTCAGCCACCACCGAAGGGAACGCCGCACCCGGGGGGGGGACATCAGAAAAGACTGATCCAATGGCAGCGGGGACCCGTCCCAGGCCACCAAGATAAGGAGCTGGAGCGTCCTTGTGTAAAACTGGGCAAAGGGAACCGTCTCGAACGATGCCACCATCAATCCCACCAGACGCAGAGTCAATTCCTTAATCAGAAGAACCTTGGGCCGGGGGAGGAACACCCTGGCCTGAGAAGTATCCAGAGACATTCCCAGAACTCCACCACCCTTGGGATAGTTGATCACCCAGCCGAATCTCTCCAGGGTGGCTACCACAGTCCTGGTATCTAGCTCCGCCTAGTTGAGAGAAGAAGCCGCAATAAGAAGATCGTCCAGATAGAGCCCAGGGGATCCGCATCGTGCCTTGAGAAAGGCCATCACCCCCGCCAGCACCTTGGTGAAAACCCTTGGAGCCGAGGTGAGGCCAAACGGAAGAGCCACAAACTGAAAATGGCGATTTTCTACCAAGAACCTGAGAAATCTCTGGTGTGCCGGAAAGATTGGAATATGCAGGTAAGCATCCTTGATGTCTATGGACGTCATGAAGTCCCCTTGACGAAGTGAGTAGATGGCTAAACGCAGAGTTTCCATGCGGAACTTCCGGGGACGGACGAACCTGTTGAGCAACTTCAGATCCAGAATGGGACGAACGGAACCGTCCTTCTTGGGCACCGTGAACAGATTGGAATAGTAGCCCAGACCCCAGTCCGAGGGGGGCACCTGGCAAATGACAGCCATGTCCAGAAGATTTGCTACTGCCGCCCAGAGCCCCTGCGCAGCCAGAGGATCTGAAGGCACCCGAGACCTGAAGAATCTGGGAGGGGGGCGGAATTCGAACTCCAGCTTGTAACCGGAAGACACCACTTCCCAAATCCATCTGTCCGAGACCTCTTGGTACCAGACCCGGGAGAAGAGTTGCAGCCGTCCACCCACCCGCAAGGGTAAGGGTACCCCCTCATTGCTGAGCCGGCTTGGCAGCGGCCTTAGGCTTAGAGCCCCAGCTGAGTCCTGGACAGGCACGACCCCTGCCCCGGTTCCAGGAATCACCTCTGGACGAGAAGGCCACTCCCCTGCCAACTCTGGCCCCACGAAAGGAAGGAGCGAAGGAAGCTGCCCCCTGAAAGGGACGACGCTGCTTCTTACGCTGAGGTAACTTACCACCCTTTGCAACCGAATCCAATTTTTCACCAAAGAGCCGCAACCCCACAAAGGGAAGGGCCGTAAGCGACTTTTTGGACACAAAATCAGCCGCCCACTGGCGCAACCAAACCGACCGTCGGATAGCCACCAGTAAGGCCGAAGTTCTGCTACACATTACCATGGCGTCATCCAAGGCGGCCAGCACAAATGAAACACAACTCGCATCACTTAAAGTGGACCAACACCCAGGATTTTGACTATCCTGGGTTTTGGTCCACTTCAGGGGGCACCCCTATTAGGCCACGGACAAGCGGGTGACAGCTGCGGACAAGACAGCGCGTCCGCCGCCGCCTCCCGCGGGCTGCCGCCGCCGATCAGGTGAGTTTTTTTTTTGGGGGGGGGGGTCCCTCACCGCGGGACATCCCGATCTCTGATGTCCCGCGGTGAGGGAGGTGATCGGCCCAGGAATCTTATAGATTCCCGGGCCGATCACCCCTGGGTGTTGGTCCACTTTAAGGGCGGTGAACTCCTCACTAGCCGGGTCAAGCCCGGAAGAGGTCAACAATCCTCTAACAACCAACCTAGCAGCTACTAAAAGAAGCGTCGAAGCACAAACAGGCCGCAAGGCCGACCCAACACTGGCAAAACCGTGACAGGCCATCTGGTCAATGCGTTTTATCCTCACCATCCTTGAGGGTAGTACAGTCAGGAGAATGCAAGATGGAGGTGCTGGACAACCCCAAAACAGGAGCATCCACCTCGGGAGGGGACGACCAGTGCTTCACCGCGTCCACCGGAAAGGGATTTTTTTTTTTCTGTCCCAACCCGGCGGAACACCTGCAAGTCGAGTAGGCCTCTGCCATTCCTTGAGAATAATGCCATCAAAATGCTTTTGATAAGGGAATTCCAAGCGCGGCTTGGTCACCTCAAAGAACTCCCCCTTTTGCGGAGGAGCCACTTCAGGAGGAGAAATAGCTAAGACCTCAAACATATGAGCCAGGACCTTCGAGGTATCCAAAGAATCCCCCTGACCCTGCTCGGTATCAGCACCAACAAACTGCTGATCATCAGACCCATCCGACTCCTCAAACAGCTCCCCTTCCTCTAGCGGGGAGCAATCGGACCAATCCAGAGAGACAAACTCATCCAATTCAAAGGCCTGCGTGGCTGTATATAAATGTTTTCTCTTAGCCGGGACCTTTTTGGCAACAGCACTAGAAAACAAGAAAACAACAACAACAGCACTAGAAAACAATTTTTCAAGATTGGCCAATCTGGCACACTCCCCACCCATGACCACATCAGGCGGGGAGGGGAGTAGGAGAAGAGGCTGGCGGAGCCGAACCAGGCCCCCGGGGATCCAGACTGCCGCGTAATAGTCCGCTGCGCACATGGCACACAGAAATAAATACATTGTCCCCCGAAAGGGATACCCCAAACACTGCCTGGATTCCCCCGAGGGGAGCACAAGCCCAGTATCCGGGGAAGCCTTCATATGGCGATCAGAGGGAATTACGCAGTAAATGCCCCTTTAAGTCCCACGTGGGAGGAATTTACAGAACCCAATTTTAACCAGGGACCCTAGGACCGGGAGAGGCCCCCTTAAATAGACAACAATGGTCCACCTGGAACACAAAAGACAGACACAGCAATCAGACCCCTCAATATACAGCAAATGTCCCCCATGTCAAAAAACAAGCATTGCCGACACTCACACAGAGGGGCATGGAAAAATACAGTGCAAACAGGGCCCAGAAGGCCACTCACCGACCAACAGACTCGCGCCCGGCAAAGAATGAGAAAAGCGTGTAAGCAGGAGAAAGGAGGGCCCCGCCCCCCGCACCTGGGGGGAAGAAGCTCCCCCACCGCCATAGCTGACAGGAGGCTGGCGCCGGCCACGTACCGTAAAAGCACAGAGACACACACACGCACACAGAAGGGATTACTGCCAAACGCTCCACATTAACTGAACAAGAGACCCAAACACCACACATACAACAATTGAGTCAAGATGGGGGAGAAGGATATAGACCCCAAAACTAACGTCTACCAGGGACAAGGCCCCCCCCCCCCCCCCCCCCCCAAGGGTATCTGGGAGAGGGGAAAACCACGCTAGGGTGGAAGGCCAAGGGACAGGGCATCCCAAACCGGGGTCACCAACCCGGTTATCCGCCTACCCCTTGATATGGGGTCTCACGGTGGAGCGTAGCTCCTAAGCACCTAGGGTGCCATCTACCCTTGCCCGGACCAGCAGCCTAGGCTGGGAGGCAAGGTAAATCAATAAGAGAATCCGGGCAGAAAGAGATCAAATAGAGGGCCGGCTACCTGCAAGGAGCAGACATCTTCTGACTTGCTCGCCGTATGCAGAGATGAAAGACTGGGGAATGAGTGGGAGGTACCAGGTATTTATGGACCGGGAGGGTCTTTCCTTTTTTATTGACATCTCTGCAAGATCGCCATCTACAGGTCAGTATAACCCAAGTGTAATGACTATCTGAAGCGGGGTGTGTGACATACTTAGAATATATATTAATTTTAGATGCTGGGGAACCGTTTAAGAGTTTGGGCTTTTCATTAAATCACGCGGAAGGTCTGGTTTAACTGGGATGCCCTTCAACCCAACGGCAGCAAGCAGCTCACCTAATGTCTGTCCCAAGTGTCTCTCCTCCATTTAGGGCAGAGCTCCAAAGCTTGCCCCTCCTTTCAACTACATTTGTCCAGCACCATGCAAAAAAAAAAAAAAAATGGTCCAACAGCCTCTCTGCTCCTGATCTCAGCATGAGCGAGCATGGCAAGCCGCAGTAGTTTCTGACCACAGCAGAGCATGCACGAGACTCCTAAAGCTGTGCCATGACACGCTGATCCCAGCTCAGCCACAACCCAGAAACTGAAGTGAAGAAAACAACTTTGCTTAGAACACTATTTATATAAACTCTGGAATGTTGAGATGCTTTGAAATAGATTTTACATTCCCAAGAGGGATACTAAGAGGAAACTGGTGTGTGCCGAAATAGGGACTTTAAAGCCCAATCTATAAGTCACTGATGCCAATCAAAAAATTGGGTTCCTTGCTCCAACAGAAACCTTTGCCACCAGCTGTTGCATCTTTTTACTGATGGTGGATCTAGAAGCAGCCAAACTCTTGTGCAGTCTAGAGCCACAAGGAGTGTTCCTTAGTATTGAAGGCCCAGTTTTCTGCTCACATTCAGCAAAAGGAACAGCCTCTCAGAGTAGAAAGAAACAGAAAAACAGCATCACATCCAAAATATATGGAACACCAAGACCACTATTGGGAGGAACCCTGGACGCGCCTGGTTATCAGGTGGGACAGTATGGGTTATGCTGCTTTCCACCGGAATAAAAGCCACCTGCGCAAACAGAAAAGGGGGTGTTCTGGCATGGGCACTAAAGTGGTTACCGGTTGATTATCCAGCTTCCCATTAAAATTTAGCCTTTAATGACCCTTGTTAAAGGATAACCCCAAACACTGTCCAAAAAAACACAAGTAGAAGGGACCCAGTGCCCGCTGTGGGATATTTTGGGAACTGGGCCCCTTCTACTATTTTTTGTTGAGTTTTTGGACACCATTTGTTTGGGGCTCTCTTAACAAGCATCATTAAAGGCTAAATTGTAATGGGAAGCTGGATAATCAACTGGTAATCACTTCAAGCTTAGGGGACACGGTCAATGGGATCTTCTTTCCTGGCTTTCTATGGTGGAGACGGGTGAGCTGGTTATGTTTTGTTGCACATGGGCACTAAAGTGGGCCTGTGAGTGAAACTGGTATCTGTATAGTGATGAAAAATAGGTTTTCTCCAAAAGAAGATTTTTTAGAAAAAAAAAAATCTGGTGGTGGTCCGTAACTATATGGTCAAAGCTGAAACATAAAAAAAAAATTGCAGATTCCTAGAGCATCCTCATTTCAAGAATGATCAGGAGAGAGGTAGGGGTAACCCATATCTGGTAAGATAAACCATTTTGGATCAAGGTTTTCTAGTAAAGAACATAGCTTGGCCTGGGAACTTGGGTGCCAGGTAACCTTCCCTTGTCTAGGATCTCAATAGGTTTGGCAAGGCCTTACAAAAAATTCTGTAACAGAATAAAGATGGAGCATCAAGCATTTAGGACTTGGGCTGCTAATCTAGTTTCAGATTAACTAGTGCTGCCTGCACCAGGAATGTTTATAGGACAAGTAACTTATTCTCATAATTTTATGTGTAATAAAAAAAAAAATTAATGACTAGTTTCCATGGCTTACCCACCCATCATTCTCTTTTCTTGTAACAGTTAATAGCCCACCGAAAGCTTTTTTTTAATGGTTAATGACATGGCCACATCGGGAAGAGGGATGGTTAATTTGTGCAGGGGGATGGGCATAAACTAGCAGCACATTTGCCTTACATTCCTGACTGGGCAGTACAGTATCTGCAGGTCACGGCCAATAGGGGTCCTTCAGTTCTACTAACCGAGCAGAGAAGGAAACAGCTGTCTTCTCAATGCCAGAAGCCAAAATGCTGAGGCCAATTGGAAAGAAAAAAACACCAGTGATAGAAAACCAAATTAGTCAACCTCTTAAACAATGAATCTCTTAGTGGAAGTAGAAAAATAAACAACTTGCTATTTCTGCTTACCCTGGCATATGTAAACCCTGTTTTAGGTGTTCTAATACCAAGCTCTAACATAAGACCCCCCCACCCCCCCAAACAGTGCCCAACTGTGTTGTAATCCGGACAGCCCACCGTTCCGGACATATGTACACTCACTGCATAGATTGGTTAAATGTGGAAAAAGAATTCCATTGTGCCCATCTATACCCCCCCCCCCCCAAAAAAAAAAAAAAAAAAAATCCCGGTCACTGGTTCATGAATCAAATGGCAGATCTATTGCTAGAAAAGGAGAGAAGACAGGGAGACAGGGTGGCAAAATTATCCCAACGGTACTGCCTGTGGGGTGAAGAATATGGAACAAAAGTTGGGTTTTAGGATGCTTAAAAACCTATGGATTTAGGGTGCTCTGTTGAGTCTTCCCCTGCCGCCAGGTCCAAGAGTGAGCAGCCAATATTTTAGCACCACTTTAGTGTTCTATTGCAGTCTGCGACACCACATGAACACTGGGGACCAAATAAATGGCTGCCATAGCAAGGAACATGGAATTGGTAGTATCAGCAGGCCCAATCTCAAGCTTGCAGCAAGGCAAGACGCAACTGGAATGCTGGACCGAGAGGAGGCAAGGGATCTATTTAAGTTCACTTATTAAAAACCATCAACATATATGCAATGCCCAGGGGACCTTTAAATCCAAACCCTAGGATCTAGCTACCATTAGCTGGAACAGTGGGCCTCAAACTAAGCAACACCAGATGGAAAGGTTGTTAGTAGCATTAACTTATATTGCGCAACTTCAAGATAAATGCAACAACTTGTGCTGCCTGATCACAACACATTACAATGGAGAAGCAGCTAAGGGTATTGAGCAACATTCCAGCCCCCAAATATCATGCATAATTCTGTATCACGTACCTTGAGATAGGATCCATAGTACTTTGTTACATATGGACTGTCACACTGACTAAGCACTGTAATTTCTTGCTGTATGTCTTCTATTTCATCCTCTGCCTCTTCTAGATCAATGATTTTTATAGCAACCACATGCTGAGTCCGATTATCAATCCCCTTGAAAACCTCTCCAAAAGAACCCTTTCCAATGCGTTCAAGTTTTGTAAATAATTCCTCTGGATCAGCCCGATGGTTCTAAGAAAAGAAGAAATTAGTTATAATAGTACATGTCTTTTCCTGTGTGTCATCTTATGCTTGCATACAAACAGAATAAGTCATTTATTACAATCAGTCTAAATATACACATTCACAAGAGTGTTATATATAGAATCTGATTATAAAAGTAAAAAAAAATACCGTTTTGTGAGTACTGGGGAATGTATACACTGGGGAATTGGTGGGAGGTCCCAGGTATAAATGGACCGGGAGGGGCTTTCTTTTTTGCATATTCATCTCTGCAGAAGTTCGCCCTCTACTGGAGATTACCCAGATGTCATGAAGACCGAAGTGGAGTGTATAACACACGTAATACCCGTTTTAAAGGTGAGTACTCACAAAACGGTATTATGTGTGCCATACACTCCACTCCTCGGTCTTCATGACATCTGGGACATCCAATAGCAGTGTCCGTCATGGGTGGGAACCAGAAGCAGCAAAGAATGTACCAACTCAAACCACTGCAGCTTGCAGAACCTTGCAGCCAAAAACAGCATCCGCTGAAGCCCGCACATCAACCTTGTAAAACTTGGAAAAAGTATAAAAAGGAAGTAGCAGCCTTACAAACTTGTTCAACAGAAGCCTGGTGCTGAAAAGCCCAGGATGCACCAACAGCACGAGTAGAGTGCGCAGTGACCCTAAAAGGGGGAGCCCTCCCCTTAGCAGAATAGTCCCCAACAATGGCCTGACAAATCCATTTGCTAATCGTAGATTTAGCAGGCGCCAAACCTTTCCTGGGCCCGCAGGACACCACGAAAAAGGCGTCCGTCTTGCAGAAGGAAGAAGTAGTCACCAAATAGTACTTCACACAGCGATCATCATCCAAATTGTGCAGAACCCTCTCCTTGTCATTGTTAGGCTTAGGACACAAGGAAGGGAGAACAATGTCCTGATTGAGGTGGAAAGCAGACACCACCTTAGGAAGAAAATCCGGCTTAAAATGAAAAAACACCTTATCCTGGTGTCTCTCAAAGTAAGGGGCCTGACTCGACAGGGCCGCCACCTCAGACACGCCGGACAGAGGTAATAGCCACCAAGAAAGCAACCTTCTGAGTGAGAACCGAAAGAGCAATATCATGCAGCGGCTCAAAAGGAGGACCCTGCAGAGCCGAAAGAACCAAATTCAAATCCCAAACAGGGACTACAGCCTTCCGAGGGGGCCGCACATACACGACCCCTTGGAAAAAGGTCTTAACCAGCGGGTGTAAAGCAAAAGACCTCTGGAAAAAACCGACAGAGCAGAAACCTGTCCTTTCAAAGTACTAAGCTGGAACCCAAGATCCAGATTATGCTGAAGAAACTCCAAAATCCTGGGTATAGAAAAAACCCTGCAAGGCAAGGCCCTAGCCTCACACCAGTCAATATAGGACCTCCAAGTCCTATAGTAAATGCCAGAAGAGGACCGCTTCCTAGCCCTAATCAGGGTCAGAACAACAGCCTCAGACAAACCTTCCTCTTTCAAGATGAAGGTTTCAGCAGCCAAGCAGTCAAAGCCAGCGTTTGTAAATTGGGGTAAAGTAGATGACCCCGAGATAGCAGGTCCGGCAGCAAGGGAAGCCGGTAATGGTCTACGGCCATCTTTACAACGTCTGCGTACCAAACCCTTCTTGGCCACCTTGGAGCCACCAGAATCGCTGGTGCCCGTTCTAGAACCAGTTTGCGAACGACCTTGCCCAGCATGGAGACAGGTGGAAACAGGTACAGAAAACCCAGGTCCTTCCAAGCCAGTGACAAGGCATCCACTGCCAGAGACAGGGGATCCTAAGAGACACAAAGGCCGGAAGTTTGTGATTGTGCCTCGAGGCAAAGAGATCCACCTCCGGAGTCCCGCACTTGCGGCAAAGATCCAAAAAAACCTCGGGGTTGAGAGACCACTCTCCGTGGCGAGAGGATCCCCTGCTCAGGGAATCCGCCTCCGTATTCTTCACTCCCGGAATGTAGACTGCCGAAAGGCAAGGAACATTGCTTTCCGCCCAGTGCAGGATCAGAGAGACTTCCCTGAGGACACTCCTGCTGCGAGTCCCTCCTTGGTGATTTATGTAAGCCACTGCCGTTCGGTTGTCCGAACGAACCTGCACCGGAAGACCCCGTAAATGTGGGGTCAGCCGAGCCAGAACCAGTCGAATGGCTCTGAGCTCCAATACATTGATGGGGGTGTGAGCCTCCTGGGGACCCCACACCCAGCTGAACTGATGACTGCCAATAACCTCCCCAGCCCGACAGGCTGGCATCCGTGGTAACCGTCTCCCAACAAGGATCTGCCCTTTACCAGATTGTTCGAGTCCAGCCACCACCGAAAGGACTGCCGAACCCTGGGAGACATCCTGAAAGGTTGATCCAATGACTGTGGGCACCTGTCCCAATAAGTCAATAGGTGAAGTTGAAGAGATCTCATGTGAAATTGCGCAAACGGCACCGCCTCGAAGGAGGATACCATCAGACCGACCAGTTTCATCCCCTGTCGAATAGAGGGACAAGGACTGGCCAGAAGACGACGGATCAGGCCCTGAATCCCCTGCACCTTGGTCTGGGGCATTAACACTCTGGCCCGACTGGTATCCAGATTCATGCCCAGAATTGAAATCACTCGAGACGGGGAGAGAGAAGACTTGGTGCGGTTGATCACCCACCCGAACCTCTCCAGGGTCGACACCATCTGGTGGGTGTCCAGTTCCGCCTGATGAAGGGAAGAAGCTGATATCAACAGATCGTCCAGATAAGGCACCATGCGAATGCCCCGAGCAGAGCCATTATGCCCGGCAAAACATTGGTGAAGACCCTCGGTGCCGAGGTAAGACTGAAGAGCTAAAAACTGATAATGTTGATCCTCCACCGCAAATCGGAGGACTCTCTGATGTGCCTGAAAGATCGGAACATGCAGATACGCATCCTTGATGTCTATGGATGTCATAAAATCCCCTTGGCGAAGGGAATTGATAGCCGAGCGCAGAATCTCCATGTGGAACTTTTTGGCTCTGAGAAATCTGTTGAGAACCTTGCGATCTAGAATGGGTCTCACTGAACCCTCCTTTTTGGGAACTGTGAAAAGGTTGGAGTAGAAACCCCTGCCTCTCTCTGACAGAGGCACCGGGCATATAACCCCCATGTCCAGAAGGTTTTTTACTGCTAACAGGAGCCCCTGTGCAGCCTGAGGGTCCGAGGGCACCCGAGACCTTAAGAATCTTGGGGGCGGCCAGAACTCGAACTCCAGTTTGTACCCGGAGGAGACCACTTCCAAGATCCAATTGTCTGTGACCTCCCGGGCCCAGACCTGGAAGAAGAGCCGCAGCAGTCCCCCCACCCTTGCGGGTGAGGGCGCCCCTTCATTGCTGAGCCGGTTTAACGGCAGGCTTGGGCTTGGAACCCCAGGCAGCCGCGGGACATGCCCGACCTCTGCCTCTGTTCCAGAACGAGCCCTTGGCACCTGAGTAATCCAGACCCCCTAGACGCTCTGGCCCCTCGAAAGGAAGGAGTGAACGAGCCCGCCCCCGAAAGGGGCGGCGCTGTTTCCTCCGCTGAGGTAGCTTACCTCCTTTAGCAACAGCATCCAATTTATCTCCAAACAGCCGCGCCCCCAAGAAGGGAAGAGCTGTGAGCGACTTCTTGGCTCCAACGTCCGCTGTCCACCGACGGAGCCAGACCAATCTGCGCATGGCCACCAGTAAGGCTGACGTCCTACTACACACGACAATGGAGTCTTCCATCGCAGCCATGACAAAATCCATGAACAATTCGCACTTCTTAAGGATAGCGAACTCAGCGCCAGCTGGATCAAACTAAGCGTTATTCAGCCAGTCCCTGATAAGAGACCTGGTAGCAAGCAACACCAGGGCAGATGCACTAACAGGCCGAAGGGCCGAGCCCACGTTGGCAAATGCGTGGCACGCCATCTGATCAAGGCGCTTATCCGCGCCATCCTTAAGGGAGGTGGCGTCAGGGGTGTTCAGCACAGAAGAGTAGGTCAAACCTAAAAACGGCGCGTCGACCTCGGGAGGAGAAGACCAGCGCTTAACCGCCTCCACCGGAAAAGGATATTTCTTATCCCATCCCTGAGGCACACCAGGAAGCCGACTGGGCCTCTCCCATTCTCCAAGGCTGGGTACCAGACTGCCGCGTTATGGCCTTTTGTGCGCATGGTATACAGATCAGCACATCCTCCCCCTTAAAGGATACCCTGCACCCCACACATGGCCCGGATTGTCCCAAAGGGATCCTGGGCCCGGTATCCTGCGGAGCCTCCATATGGTGAATTTTTGTGGTCAGTCGCAAGACCGCAGGGAATTGCGCATAAGCAACCCGGGATGCCCCTTAAAAGTCCCGGTGGGAGGATTTTAGGTGGACAATTTTTATACTAGGGACCCCAGGACCAGGAGGGATCCCTTAATATGCACATTTACAGGGCAACCTGTAACACACAATAAACAAGCGCCGAGCTGTGTAAAAATGGCCTTAAAATTACATGTAAAAAACCACAGCAATTGATCTTGCAGCCACACCATTGTAAATATACAGGTATCCCAGCCAGACAGTGCGATTAAGGCACACCCACACACAGGATTGAGACCAGTGGGGGCCCCGGGTAAATAGGGGCCCCCACACACACCCAAGCTAAGAAGATGGCCATCGGGCCCTTACCACATTGATTGCTATGCGGTCTGCCAGGGAAAGATGGCCCCCACGCAGCCTCGTGCCTGAGGAGGGAGAGCAGGGGGAGGGCGGGCCAGCACAGAAAGCGCGTTTGCCGAGGCCACGCCCCCCCCCCCAGCAACGCGGACCTCTATACGAGCACAGCAAACGCACAAAATAAAGGGGGGTGGGGCTACCGCAGCCGCGCCGAGAGCACGCCCCACCCCCTTCCCGAATGCAGCCTGAGGGGGAGAAGCTCCCCCAGGCTGTAATCAGTCCCCAGTAAGCCAACAAACACCCCACACACACACACAAAGTAAAACACACAGCACACAGGGACAAGGGCTGGGTAAAACGAAATATCGGCCAGGCCCCCCCCCCCCCTTCCCGGAGGGGAATAAGGGACCCGGAAAGGGGGAATCCTGCCAGGAGCCGCCCATAAGCCTAACAGGACAGGGCATCCCACACCAGGATCACCAAGAAACCTGGAAACCGCCTACCCCATAGTGAGGTCTCACGGTGGAGCAGTGCTCCTGCTGCACCCATAGGGTGCATCTACCTTCACCAGGACCCGCAGCCTAAGCTGGGAGGCTCAATATAGGGCAATTTAGAAGGGTCCTGGCAGTAATAGGGATAATAGAAGGCCGGGCGCGTGCCCGGCTTACCTGTAAGGAAAGAAGTCCTCATCTTCTGTCTTGTCGCCTTCTCTGCAGAGAAAAAAACTGGGGAATTGGTGGGAGGTCCCAGGTATATATGGACTGGGAGGGGCTTTTTTGCATATTCATCTCTACAGAAGTTCGCCCTCTACTGGAGATTACCCAGATGTCATGAAGACCGAAGTGGAGTGTATGGCACACTTAGAATAGTGTTGCTGTACATATATGCAAAGATACAAATAAGATACGAATATGAAAAAAATACAAAGATATTGCACAATCCCCTCTTATAGAAATACTAGTTACACTTAAGGGACAAACAATATATCCGGGCAAAGTGAATGAGTCTTCACAAGTGTTCAGATGAGGATAATAAATAATATTCAAATGCCTAAGATAGAAGATAGTTTCAAGACTGGACAACATGGGAAAACCTAACCAGTAAGTAGTCTACATCGCACTGTAGGAAATGGAGTAGAGGCATGTGGCGCATGTGAGCTCCTTACTGTTTGAGACAGTGTCTTTAATTTTATGAAGGTAAGACCCTCCCGGCACATAAATACCTGGGACCTCCCACTCATTCCCCAGGATAAAGATAGCAGTAAGGTAAAGGGACCAGGAAAGCCAATTAAAAAACTAACAAAAGGTTCACCATATAAAGGATCCAGAATACAAAAGGGCAGGGTGAAGCGGGGTGTGTGACATACTTATAATACCCATTTCACAGGGGAGTATTCACAAAATGGTATTATTCTAAGTATGTCACACACCCCGCTTCAAGACATTCATTACATGTGGGACATCCAATAGCAGTGTCCATAAAGGGCGGGGCTCCAAAAACAAGGCAACAAGGCACAAGCTTAAACCACTGCAGCTTGCAGAACTTTGCGGCCAAAAACAGCATCCGCTGAGTCCCGCACATCAACCTTGTAAAACTTGGAAAAAGTGTGAACCGAAGACCAAGTAGCAGCCTTACAAACCTGCTCAACAGAAGCCTGGTGTCAGAAGGCCCAGGACGCCCCAACAGCACGAGTAGAATGAGCAGTAACACGAAAAGGGGGAATCTTCCGCTTAGCAGAATAGGCCCCAACAATGGCCTGGCGAATCCATTTACTAATGGAAGACTTGGCGGGAGCCAAACCTTTCCTAGGCCCAGAAGGCACCACAAAAAGAGCGTCAGTCCTACGACAAGGGGAAGTAGCCACCAAATAGTACTTCACACAGCGAACCACATCCAAAGAATGCAAAACCCTCTCCTTGTCATTGCTAGACTTAGGACACAAGGAGGGTAGAACAATATCCTGATTAAGATGAAAAGCAGAGACCACCTTAGGAAGGAAATCTGGCTTGAAGCGGAAAACAACCTTGTCCTGATGCCTCTCAAAGTAAGGGGCCTTAATGGACAAGGCCGCCAACTCCGAAACACGCCGAACAGAAGTGATGGCAACCAGAAAAACAACCTTCTGAGTAAGCGCAGAAAGCGCAATATCCTGCAAAGGTTCAAAAGGAGGACCCTGCAAGGCAGAAAGAACCAAGTTCAAATCCCAAACTGGGAGCAAAGGCTTCCTAGGAGGCCACACATGCGTAACCCCCTGTAAAAAAGTCTTAACCAGAGGATGAAGAGCAAAAGACCTTTGAAATAAAATTGCCAGGGCAGAAACATGCCCTTTCAGCGTACTAAGCTGCAAACCTAGGTCCAGACCATGTTGCAGAAATTCCAAGACCCTAGAGATAGAAAACGCCCTGCAAGGCAAGGCCCTGACCTCACACTAATCAATATAAGACCTCCAAATCCTATAGTAGATGGCAGAGGAAGACTTCTTTCTAGCCCTAACCAGAGTCTGAATGACAGCATCATAAAGACCTTCCTCCTTCAAGATGGGAGGTTTCAGCAGCCACGCCATCAAAGCCAGCGTTTGTAAATTGGGGTAGAGCAGGGGACCCTGAGTGAGTAGATCCGGCAGAAGGGGCAGAACTAACTGATCCTCTGCCAACCTTACCACGTCTGCGAACCAAACCTGTCTTGGCCACCTTGGAGCCACCAGGATTGCTGAGGCGCCCTCTAGGGCCAGCTTGCGCACCACTTTGCCCACCATGGGAAACGGAGGGAACAGGTATAGAAATCCCAGATCCCTCCAGTTCAGAGACATGGCATCCGCTGCCAGAGCCAGCAAATCCCGCGAGAGAGACACAAATGCCGGAAGCTTGTGATTGTGACAAGAGGCAAAGAGGTCCACCTCCGGAGTCCCCCACCGGTGGCAAAGCGACCGAAACACCTTGGTGTAGAGCGACCATTCCCCCCCCGGCGAGATGACCCCCTGCTCAGGGAGTCCGCCTCCGTGTTTTCCACTCCCGGAATGTACACTGCCGAGATGCATGGGACATTGCCCTCTGCCCAATCCAGGATCAAAGACACTTCCCTGAGGAAACGCCTGCTGCGAGTCCCTCCCTGGTGATTGATGTAGGCGACCGCCGTCCGATTGTTCGACCGAACTTGAACCGGTAGTCCCTGTAACTGAGGAGTCAAGTGAGCCAGAACCAACCTGATGGCTCTCAGCTCCAGAACATTGATGGGATCGTGGGCCTCCTGAGGCCCCCACAGTCCTTGAAACTGATGATCCTTCCAAAATCCCCCCCAACCTGACAGGCTGGCATCCGTGGTGACCGTCTCCCAACAAGGGGTCAGAAAAGACCTGCCCCTCATCAGATTGCTTGGCTTCAGCCACCACCGAAGGGAACGCCGCACCCGGGAAGGGGACACTGGCAAAACCATGACAAGCCATCTGGTCAATGCGTTTATCCTCACCATCCTTGAGAGTAGTGCACTTCGGAGAATGCAGGATTGAGGAACTGGACAACCCCAAAACAGGAGCATCCACTTCGGGGGGGGGGAGACAATCAGTGCTTCACCGCATCCGCCGGAAAGGGATATTTTTTGACCCAACCCGAAGGGACACCCGGAAGCCTAGTCGGCCTCTCCCATTCCTTGAGAATGATACCATCAAAATGCTTTTGATAAGGAAATTCCAAGCGCGGCTTGGGTCACCTCAAAGAACTCCCCCTTCAGCGGAGGCGCCGCCTCGGGGGGAGAGATAGCCAGGACCTCAAACATATGAGCCAGGACCCTAGGGGTATCCAAGGAATCCCCCTGGCCCTGCTCGGTATCAGCACCCACAAACTGCTGGTCATCGGAGCCTCAGACTCCTCATACAGCTCCCCTTCCTCACGCGGGGAACAATCAGACCAATCCAGGGCATCAAACTCCTCCGTATCAAAGGCCTGCGTGGCTGTATACAAATGTTTTCGCTTTGCCGTGGCCTTTTTAGCAACGGCACTGGAAAACAATTTTTCAAGATTGGCCAATCTGGCACACACCTCAGATTGCGACTCCCCGCCAATGACCACATCACATGGGGTACGTGTCAAGGGAGGGGGAGACGGAGAGGAGACTGGCGGAGCAGAACCAGGCGCCTGAGATCCGGTCTGCCGCGTAATGGACCGTTGCCCACAGGGTACACAAAGAAATACATCATCCCCCAAAAGGGATATCCCAAACACAGCCTGGATTGCCCCGAGGGGGGTACAAGCCCAGTATCCGGGGAAGCCTCCATATGGTGATTTTGAATTACGCAGTTATGCAACCCGGGATGCCCCTTTAAGTCCCGAGTGGGAGGAATTTTAAGCCAACTAAATTTAGCCAGGGACCCTAGGACCGGGAGAATCCCCCTTTAATAGGATCAAAGGTCCACCTAACAAAAAGATGAATCCATAAGGACCCGCCCCCCCCAAGGGTATCCGGGAGAGGGGGAATCCATGCTAGGGTAGGGGCATCCCAAACCGGGGTCACCAACCCGGTTAGCCGCCTAGCCCTTGTTATGGTGTCTCACAGCTCCTAAGCACCTAGGGTGCCATCTACCATTGCCCGGACCAGCAGCCTAGGCTGGGAGGCAAGTAATGTAACAAGGGATCCGGGCAGAAATAGAAGAATAGAAGGCCGGGAGTCATCCCGGCTACCTGCAAGGATACATCATCTTCTGACTTGCTCGCCTCTGCAGAGATGAAAGACTGGGGAATGAGTGGGAGGTCCCAGGTATTTATGGGCCAGGAGGGTCTTACCCTTTTTTTTATTGACATCTCTGCAAGATCGCCATCTACAGGTCAGTATACCCACATGTAATGAATGTCTTGAAGTGGGGTGTGTGACACACTTAGAATAGTCAGTTTACGGTTTACTCCTGCCACAAAATAAAACACTAATGCCGTACTGCAGATACTGTGCTACTGCAGCCACAGATACACACTGATGCAATGGATGCTGCCTAATGCCAAGGGTATATTAGTTGCTCTAGGGGGCACACAACCAGAGGTACCATGGATGCTGCCTGATGCCAAGGATATATTAGTTGCTCTAGGGGGCACACAACCAGAGGTACCATGGATGCTGCCTGATGCCAAGGATATATTAGTGAGCTGCTCTAGGGGGCACACAACCAGAGGTACCATGGATGCTGCCTGATGCCAAGGATATATTAGTGAGCTGCTCTAGGGGGCACACAACCAGGAGGTACCATGGATTCTGCTTGATGCCAAGGATATATTAGTTGCTCTAGGGGGCACACAACCAGAGGTACTACTTGGCACTTGAGTGGAGATCAACTGGCAGTTCAGACTGATCTGCTGCCACCTAGGCTTTACCCAAGTTGTTGTATGTTTAGAGAATAGAAAGTGCTATATTAAGTAAAAAGCTTGGGAACCTCAGCTCTAGGACTTATTTTTTTTAAACTAGCTTTTATACACGAGTCCTTGTGGTAAAAGAAAACAAACAGTATTTCTAATATATTATATTGTAGTCTACATTCTTCAAAACCATTATAAAATGTACATTAACACGGATAAGCTTGCATTTATTGCGTGCTACCATATTATGGGGAAAGACTGCATTCCAAAATGCCACCACACAAATCCCATAATCCTTAGCAGCTCATTATTTAAAAGTGACTGTGCATGGGAAGTGCTGGTACAGAGATTTTAACTGTGAGCAAAAAAGCAATATCTGGGATAGAAAATATGGTGGAGTGCCAGAAGACCAGGAATTAGTACCATGGAGATACAAATGCACAGCTCTGCTGGCCAAAGACTCTGGAGGGTGTTAAACCAGTAAATTGTGCGCAGGTTAAGAGAGGTCAGAAGTAAAGCTCATAGAATAGAAGCACACTCAGCAGCTAAAGGATGCCTCCAGAAGTACAATATACAACTAAGACACAGCGAGGATGGCACTGTCTGCTCATTTCAGGGACCCGATTTACAGCAAAGGAAAAGATCTGGAAGCATTAAAGCCAGCCTAGTGTACTTATTTGAAGCAGTATATTAAAGCAATATAACAAGCAATCAAAAAAGTTCAATTAGAACTTTTGTAACGTGTACATTTAAAGGAACTGTCCATGCAAAATCTAAACAAAACTTGATTAAAAGGCTTATTTGGTTCTCCATCCTTGTAACAACCTCACAGTAGCACCTACAAGCAGAAACTTGCCAATGACTTCTGGCACGCCCCCCCCCCCTCCGATTCCCCTAGCAGTAGACCACCAATCACCCAATCATAGGGCTCAATTGGTGGTCTATAACTCTGCCCCCTATGGCTGGTTGTGTATTGCAGCATTGTGATTAGGTGTCAAAGAATGTTGATAAACATGCTGTCTGGCATGGGTATGTGCCTCCGTGCGCATACAGTGGGATCACGGCAAGGTTTATGGATAATCTTGAGGATTACAGATCAGCCCAGTGTTGCTCCTCTTTAAGGACCATTCAAAACCAGTGGTGTCATTGTCACAGCCCAGTCCACATGCCCAATGCTAGCACCATACTGTGAAAATATATCACCATATATACCATTAGACCTAAAGTAGGCTTCAGCCAAACATTCTTTAAAGTATATAAATATTGCCAGTTTGTATTGGAACTAAACCTTGATCAGCTACTTCATCTCCTTCCTCTTGGCTATGTGGATTTAGGATGCCTACCTGTCAGTAACCTTAAAAAAAAAAAAAAAAAACCTTGGAGCGCACCCAATGAGCATCTATGGTGCACCTGAACAAAACGCCACCTGACGCTATTGGTCCTGAATGGAGAACTGTGGATCATCTTTGACCAGTTTGTGCAGCTGCGTAGGGTGGTGGTGGGGGGGGAATAAGGTCCCTATTTTGGGCATCTCTTCCTTTTTAAAGGGAACCCATAAGTAAAGTCATAGATTGTCCCAGAATCTACGCAGGATAGAAAGACAAGTCAGTCTAGAATGAACATCCTAAAAAGGTTAATACTACCATTTATTTTTTGGAGAAGAAATACATTAGAAGCAAAATCCTGGTGGGTTCCTAAGCCAGTAGTTCTGGTCCATTTCTATGAAGAGATAGATCGACAATTTGTCTAGCAAGCGAATACAACTTGAGCAGACGATTTTAGATGCAAAATTTTGTCGGCTAACATTGGGGACGATAGTTCCTGAGATTGCATGTGCTTTGCACTTCACCTAGGAATTTGAGACAGTAGGCTGGAGTGTATTGTCCTATTTTCAGTCAATTTCTATTTCCACATGTCAACAGGTACGCGCCAAATGATTCATTTGGTGTCTGCCAAACTGATACGACGCTCGACCAATGAACAAATTCAGTGGGCATTTCCACTCTTTCAAGTTAGGTAATTACATATGAAGATTCTTGAAATAATGCTTATGAGAATGTACACGAGGTGCTTCATGTTTTGTGCACACCAGATCACAGGTTTATCTATGTTGTGTTGATACACCTTTATTAAATTGAATGGCCAGAAAATACATTGTTCCCATCTTATCAAAGCAACAGACACCAACCACACAGACGATAAGGAAACCAGATGTCTCAGTGTTAGAGGAGTCAATTTCAATGATGATCCCAAGGTGCTGAGCTAATCAAGTATTTTATATTATCACTTATGTTAGTAAATGTGTGTTTTATGGAAGCAGTTTTCACTACAAGCAATTAGTTACTACTGGCAACCGTACACCAAGATCTACAAGAAAGCCCTGTACACAATGCTGCTAGGACCACTGCCGAGGTGAGGGAGCTCGCCTCCAGAAAGATGTGTTTTATGGCCATATGCAGGGTTTCATACATTAGGGCAACCCAGGGGTATATGATGTAGTTATGGACAGAATGGATTTATAAACGGAAAATGAACTAGAATACCTATGAAAAATTCCTACTTATCCCAGTATGGAAGTCTTGGCCTTCAGCTAAGGGAAAAAGTCTGGTGGGGGTCGAAGTGGCATATGTAACTTTTATATACTCTAGTTTCCCCCCTTTACTTCCTTTATTTTTGCCTTTGTAGCCTATAAAACTTTTTCTATCCATATGATCAGGAAATTAGTTGATGTGGCGGTTTTTGTGTTTGACTTAAATCAGACCAACAGCCTGGCACAGTTGGAAAAAAATACCATTTTGTGATTACTCACCTGAAAAATGGGTATTATAAGTATGCCTCACACCCTGCTTCGGAAATATTAATTACACTTGGGTTGTCCAGTAGAGGGCGAACTTCTGCAGAGATGAATAGAAAAAAAAGGAAGCCCCTCCCGGCCCATAAATACCTGGGACCTCCCACACATTCCCCAGTATAAGAAACCAGTAAGGGAACCAGGAAAAGCAAATAAATCTATGAGAAAAACAGTATCACCAAACAGAGGATCCAAGATACAACTCAGGGTGGGGAGAAGCAGGGTGTGAGACATACAGTCCGTACATACAGGTACCAGTGCCAAAACGACTGGTAAATGGTTTACTGACCATGGTATTACTGTGCTCAATTGGCCTGCCAACTCTCCTGACCTGAACCCCATAGAGAATCTGTGGAATATTGTGAAGAGAAAGTTGAGAGACGCAAGACCCAACACTCTGGATGAGCTTAAGGCCACTATCGAAGCATCATGGGCCTCCATAACACCTCAGCAGTGCCACAGGCTGATTGCCTCCATGCCATGCCGCATTGAAGCAGCCATTTCTGCAAAAGGATTCCCGACCAAGTATTGAGTGCATAACTGAACATAATTATTTGATTATTTTTTATTAAAAACACTTTTCTTTTATTGGTCGGATGAAATATGCTAATTTTTTTAGATAGGATTTTGGGGTTTTCATGAGCTGTATTGCAAAATCATCAGTATTAAAACAAAAAAAGACCTGAAAAATTTCAGTTGGTGTGCAATGAATCTCAAATATATGAAAGTTTAATGTTTATCATTTCATTATGGAAAATAATGAACTTTAGCACTATATGCTAATTTTTTGAGAAGGACCTGTACTTATAATACCCATTTTACAGGTGAGTAATCACAAAATGGTATTATTCTAAGTATGTCTCACACCCTGCTTCGGAAATATTCATTACATTTGGGACATCCAATAGCAGTGTCCAAAAAGGGTGGGGATCCCAACAGGCAAAAAAGTGTACAAATGAAACCCCTGCCGCTTGTAGAACTTTGCGGCCAAAAACAGCAGCCGCTAAGCTATCAACCTTATAAAAACTTGGAAAAGGCATGAACAGAAGACCAAGTAGCAGCCGTACAAACTTGTACAACAGAAGCCTGGTGCTAAAAAGCCCAGGAAGCCCCAACAGTACTAGTAGAAAGAGCAGTAATCTGAAAGGGGAGCCCTCCCCTTGGCAATATAGGCCCCAACAATGACCAGACATATCCATCTACTAGTGGTAGACTCGACGGCGCCAAATCCTCCTTGGGCCCAGAGGGCACCAAAAACAAGGCGTCCGTCCTACAGAAAAAAAAAAGAAGTAGCCCCAAATAGTACTTCACACAACAAACAATCATCCAAAAGGAGTGCAGGGCCCTCTCCTTGTCATTGCTAGGCTTAGGACACAAGGAAGAGAGAACCACATCCTGAATGAGATGGAAAGCAGAGACCACTTTAGGTAGGAAATCCGGCTTAAAGCGGAAGACCACCTTGTCCTAGTAAGAGGCCTGAATATACAGAGCCGCCAACCGAGAAATACATCGAACAGAGGTAATAGCCACCAAAAGGGCAATCTTTGGCGTAAGCAAAGAAAATGCAAAATTCAAAACCCAAACAGGCACAAGGCTTTCGAGGGGGCCGCACATGAGTGACCCCCTGGAAAAAATCTTTAACCAAAGGACGAAGAACAAAGGACCTTAGAAGAAAACCACCAGGGCAGACCTGCCCTCTCAAGGTACTAAGCTGGAGCCCCAGGCCCAGACCGTGTTGAAGAAAGTCCAAAATCCTAGGGATCGAAAACACCCTGCAAGGCAAGGCCCTAGCCTCACACCAATCAATATAAGACCTCAACATCCTGTAGAAGATGTTAGAGGAAGATCACTTCCCATTCCCAGCCCTAACAAGTGTCTGAATCACAGCATCAGACAAACCTTCTATTAAGATGGAGGAGGTTTCAGCAGCCACACCGTCAAAGCCAGCGTTTGTAAATTGTGGTACGAACCAAACCTGTCTTGGCCACCCTGGGACCACCAGAATTGCTGGCGCACCCTCTTGAGCCAGCTTGCGCACCACCTTGCCCACCATGAAGAAGGGGGGAAAACTGGTACAGAAACCCCCCAATCCCTCCAGGTAAGAGACATGGCGAGCACTGCCAGGGCCAGAGGATCCTGAGAAAGACACAAACGTTGGAAGCTTGTGATTGCGACATGAGGCAAAGAGATCCACCTCCGGAGTCCCCCACTTGCGACAGAGGGACCGGAATACCTTGTGATTGAGATATCATTCCCCTCGGCAAGAGGATCCCCTGCTCGGGGAGTCCGCCTCCGGGTTTTCCACTCCCGGAAGGAATACCGCTGAGATGCATGGAACATTGCTCTCCGCCCATGCGAGAATCAGAGAAACTTCCCTGAGGACACTCCTGCTGCGAGTCCCTCCTTGGCGATTAATGTAAGCGACCGCAGTTCGATTGTCTGACCTGAACCGGTAAGCCCTGTAAGTGATGCGTCAAGCATGACAGAACCAACCGAACAGCTCTGAGCTCCAAGACATTGATGGGGGTGTGAACCTCCTGAGGACCCCACAGCCCCTGGAACTGAAAATCCGTCCAGAGACCTCCCCAGCCCGACAGGCTGGCATCCGTGGTAACAGTCTCCGAAAGGATCTGCCCCTCAGCAGATTGCTTGGTTCCAGCCTCCACTGAAGGGACTGCCGAACCCTGGGAGCCAGCAGAAAGGACTGATCCAAGGATCGGGGACATCTGTCCCAGTTCAGCAATAGATGGAGTTGGAACGACCTCATGTGGAACTGAGCAAAGGGGACTGCACCACCATCAATCCTACCAGTTTCATCCCTAGCCGGATAGAGGAGCGAGGATTGGCCAGGAGAACACGTATCAGATCTTGAACCCTCTGCACCTTTGGGTGAGGTAGGAACACTCTGGCCTGACTGGTAACCAAATTCATGCCCAGGAATGAGATCTCCCTTGATGGGGAGAGAGAAGACTTGGGGTGGTTGATCACCCATCCGAACCTTACCAGCGTCGTCACCACCCTGGAGTCCAGCTCCGCCTGACATAGTGAAGAAGCTGTAATAAGCAGGTTGTCCAGATACGGCACAATGCGAATGCTCTGGGCTCTGAGAAGGGCCATTATGCCCGCCAGCACCTTGGTGAACACCCTTGGTACCAAAGTCAACCCGAAAGAGAGGGCCACAACTGAAAATACTGATCCCCCACCACAACCTGATAACTCTCTGGTGTGCTGGGTAGAATGGTACATGAAAGTAAACAGCCTTGAAGTCTATAGATGTCACGAAATCCCCCTGAGGGAATTGATGACTGAACGCAGAGTCTCCCTGCGTAACTTCTTGGTTCGGATGAACCTGTTGAGAAGCTTCAAATCCAGAAAGGATCTGATGGATCCATCCTTTTTGGGAACCGTGAAAAGGATGGAATAATAGTCCTCCCCCTGAGAAAAGTACCGAGCATATGACCTCCATGTCCAGAAGATTTTGCACTGCCAACAGGAGCCCCGGCGCAGCCCGGGGGGACCCGAGAACTGAGGAATCTGGGAGGAGGCCGGCACTCGAACCCCAGCTTGTACCCGGAAGAGACCACTTCCAAGATTCATTTGTCTATGACCTCCTGGGCCCAGACCAGGAAGAAGTGCCGCCCCCCCCCCACCAGCAAGGGTGAGGGCGTCCCCTCATTGCTGAGCTGTCTTGGCAGCAGGCTTGGGCTTGGAACCCCAGTTAAGGCATGGACGAGCGCGTCCTCAGCCTCTGTTCCAGGAATCGCCTCTGAAAGTAGTAGAGTAGGCAAAGCCTCTGCCTGCTCTGGCACCGCGAAAGGAAGGATTGAAGGAGCCTGCCCCCCCGAAAGGGGCGACGCTGCTACTTACGCTGAGGTAACTTTCCACCTTTCGCCACTGAATCCAATTTATCTCCGAACAGCCTCATATCCAGGAAGGGTAGCACTGCGATTGATTCCTTAGCCACAATGTCAGCCGCCCACTGGCGTAGCCAGACCGATTGGCGAATAGCCACCAGCAATGCCGAGGTTCTACTACACATAATAATCGCGTCATCCATAGCAGATGAAACAAAGGTCACAAATAATTTACACCGCTTAAGGGCTGTGAATTCATCACTGGCCGGGTTAAGCTGGGAACCACTCAACAGGTCCCTAACCACAGACCTGGTAGCCACAGTCGCGAACGCCGAGGCACAAACAGGCCGCAAGGCTGAACCCACACTGGCAAAGGCATGGCATGCCATCTGATCAAAACGTTTGTCCTCACCATCTTTAAGAGTGGCGGCGTCTGGAGAATGTACAATGGAGGTGTTGGACAAGGGATACTTCCTATCCCATCCCTGAGGAAAACCGGGAAGCCGGCTAGGTCCTTCCCATTCCTTAAGAATCAATATTCGAAATGTATCTGATTTGGGAACTCCAGACGAGGTCTAGATGTCCCAAAAAAACATTCCCCTTCTGCGGAGGGAACTCCGCCGGAAGAGAAATAGCCAACACCTCAAATAAATGGGCCAGGATCTTGGGGGTATCCACGGCATCCCCAAGCCCCTGCCCAGAATCAGCATCCAAAACTGCTGATCCTCTGAGTCATCAAATTCCGTAAACAGTTCCCCTTCCGCAAGCGGGGAATAAACAGACCAGTCATGGGAATCATGATCATCAAGAACCGGCGTGGCCGGTGACAGATGCCTTCTCTTAGCCGGGGCCTACCTGGCCTCAGAGCTAGAATCAAATTCATGATGTTGGCCAATCTAGCACATACATCAGATTGCGACTCCCCACTAATGACAGTGTCACTTGGGGTACGGATCAAGGTGGGGTAGGTGGTGAGGCCGGCGGCACTGACCCAGACGCCTGGGCCCCGACTGCCGCGTTATGGCCTGCTGAACCCATGGTATGCAAACCAGCACATTATCCCCCCCAAGGGATACCCCCCCAACCCACACACTGCCGGGACTGCCCTGAAGGAAGCCGGAGCCCGGTATCCTGGGGAGCCTCCATATGGTGATTTGTATGGTAGTCGCAATGACCAGCGGAAATTACGCTAGAAGCTACCCGGGATGCCCCTTAAGTCAGTTAGTGGGAGGATTTGCAAGCCCCAGGGACCCCAGGACACAATAACAAAAAGGGGGCCCCCGTAAGTAAGGTACACCAAGACAAGCACTCATACATGCAGAATGTACAAAGAGTGTGGCAAAACATATAAAATAAATATACATATGTATATATAACATTGTATATAACATTGAATATAATATAGTATATAATACTACTAGTAATGTATATAATAATAATGTAAGTAATAAACATAATGTATGCACAAGTACAATAACACTAATGGAAGCCACCGCGCTGGATAAGGCGCAAACTCAGAACAGTGCACCACAAGCAAAGCCCCGCAGGGCACTCACCGCACAACAATGGCGATCCCCAGCCTGAGCATAAGGCAGAAAGGAAGAAAAAGAAGGGCCAGCGTGGATCGCGCGCCGCGCCTGGCCCCGCCCCCTCCAGCAATGCTGATCCATTGACCGGGCGCCGCCGAGGGCGCCAGAACGAGTGGGGCAGGCCGCCGCCAGCGCGCCAAGCGCCCGGCCCCGGTCTCACGGCTGAGCGTGGCTCCTATCAGTACACCTGTTAAGGTGAATCCTACCGTCACCCGGACTTACAGCCAAGGCTGGGAGGCATTAGGGGGCTTAAGCATAACTAGGTCCAGGCAAAAATAGGGAAAAAAATGGCTTACCTGCAAGGAGGAGACTTCATCTTCTGACTTGCTCGCCGTCTGCAGAGACAATTACTGGGGAATGTGTGGGAGGTCCCAGGTATTTATGGGCCGGGAGGGGCTTCCTTTTTTTCTATTCATCTCTGCAGAACTTCGCCCTCTACTGGACATAACCCAGTGAGACATACTTAGAATAGAAAGGTAGCGGCTATTTTGGAGCTTCCTCTCCCAGCATGTCAGCCATGCTGCTGCCTGGATTCAACTGGCAAATGAGCTGCCATTTTGTTTCCAAATGTTACTACAGCAGAATTTAGAAAAAGGTAAATACATTTTTATGTACAGCCATCTTATTTGCCCTGGGGAGGGATGCATATGAGTACCGTTTGGTGTGTTGGTCTGGTTTAAGTAATTTTTTACGGTTTGCCTGCTTTAAATAAGCTACCTGGAGCTCAGTCATGTTGAAATGAGCTGGTTATACCCAGGGGAAAATTATTGTTCTTTATTGTTGATCCATCTTATATTTAGCCCCATGTTTAATAATGGGCTCTTGTGTAAATTTACAATCCCTTTGGCAAATCTTGTAACTGATATACATTTGGAAATTCTTAATACAAATATTAAAAAGGAGACTATACACCTCTGGCAAATGTTTTTACTCCACGTGTCGCATTGAGCCCTTGAGGATTACAAGAAGCGTTATCAGTTTTCAACATATCCCCTTTAGAGGGTGTGGTAAAGCTATCGCAGCATGCAGGACTGGAAGCCCGATGGCAAGACATCATCTAGAATCATCTGCAATCACCACACTGTGGCAAAGCAAGAAGGAGTTTGTGAAAAAGAAAGCAAAGGGCTGATAACTGTGCCTTCAAATTGTTTGCCAAGCAACCTGAACCAAGGCCCGCTTGCAGAACAAAATCTTAGAACTGAAAGTGAACTGAATGAGGAAGTGATTTTCCTCACTAAGACATAAGACATAACACAATGCCTAAGCCACTCAATGACAGGTAAGCTAAGCTGATATTTTTTAACTTTTGACTTGCCAATCACTAACCTCCATGGTCCATAAATCGCCAGGCTGACCAACCCCGGCATACCATACCAGTCCATGGCAGTCAAAATGGAAAGCTTCTAATTACAGCAGAAGGGGAGAAAAGTCATACACTCACCTGAAGCAGCTCGATCGATTCCCCGCCCCCCCCCCGGGACATCCAAAATCAGGATGCCCCGCTGTTTGAAAACCCCCAGGTCGCCCCATCCACTTACCTTGTTTCCCGGTCCCACGACGCGTCAAAGAGCAGCGCCCGCATCCCGATATCCCTCTAGCAGAGCGTGTTTCTGTGACAGGCATTTGTGAATGCCACGCTCCCTGTTAAGAGGGAAGTGGAGGATGCGGAAGTCAGAACCGCTGCTCTTAGATGTGCTGTGGGACCAGGATGAAGTGAGCTAGTCTAGGCGTCCTGGGGGGGTTTCAGTGTCAAAATCCTGGGTTTTGGTCCACTTTAACACAACTTATAAAAGGTCTTTACTGTACAGTTGTCCCTAGACACTATGGCTGAATACCAGACCAATCTCCAAATAATCCTCTCCTCACGACACCTATAGTATTGCAAAATTATTATCCTTCAATATCTCCATCTTCATCCGTAGCACTGTACAAAGCAGTATACCGCTAGCAGTTAAAGTGGAGTGTATAAGAGTCTATAACAGTTTATGAAATAGATTCTGTTTAAGAGTCAGAGTTCAACAATAAAAGAAACCAGGTCTCCAAAGCAGCAGAGTGTGCGGTCTCCACAACGCGGAAAGGTGTGGCCGTGTCACATAGGACAAAAGGCATTTGTACAATACAACTGGATAGACCACATTCTATGCTGTTGTGTCGCATTACTTTTTTTTTTTTTTTTTTTTTTTATCCTTCTTTGGAACATTTTCTACTGTAAAGCACAGTGAATTTATCCCGAGAATGCATCCACATTTGATAGAAAATATATGTTGCCATCTGCAGGCTTACTGTGCAGATAAGATGTGTATCAAATAGGAAATGTACTGTATTTCTCCCTATTACACCCACCTGGCCATAAAGATGCATTTAGGATTTGGATGAGGAAAATAAGAAAAAAAAATATTCCCCCACCCCATTCCATTCCCATAAGCAGTGTGGCATTCCCCTCCTCCCATTTCCATAGGCAGTGTGGCATTCCCCTCCTCCCATTTCCATAGGCAGTGTGGCATTCCCCTCCTCCCATTTCCATAGGCAGTGTGGCATTCCCCTCCTCCCATTCCCATAGGCAGTGTGGCATTCCCTTCCTCCCATTCCCATAGGCAGTGTGGCATTCCCCTCCTCCCATTCCCATAGGCAGTGTGGCATTCCCCTCCTCCCATTCCCATAGGCAGTGTGGCATTCCCCTCCTCCCATTCCCATAGGCAGTGTGGCATTCCCCTCCTCCCATTCCCATAGGCAGTGTGGCATTCCCCTCCTCCCATTCCCATAGGCAGTGTGGCATTCCCCTCCTCCCATTCCCATAGTCAGTGTGGCATGCCCCTCCTCCCATTCCCATAGTCAGTGTGGCATTCCCCTCCTCCCATTTCCATAGGCAGTGTGGCATTCCCCTCCTCCCATTTCCATAGGCAGTGTGGCATTCCCCTCCTCCCATTTCCATAGGCAGTGTGGCATTCCCTTCCTCCCATTCCCATAGGCAGTGTGGCATTCCCTTCCTCCCATTCCCATAGGCAGTGTGGCATTCCCCTCCTCCCATTCCCATAGGCAGTGTGGCATTCCCCTCCTCCCATTCCCATAGGCAGTGTGGCATTCCCTGCCTCCCATTCTCATAGGCAGTGTGGCATTCCCCTCCTCCCATTTCCATAGGCAGTGTGGCATTCCCCTCCTCCCATTTCCATAGGCAGTGTGGCATTCCCCTCCTCCCATTCCCATAGGCAGTGTGGCATTCCCCTCCTCCCATTTCCATAGGCAGTGTGGCATTCCCCTCCTCCCATTCCCATAGGCAGTGTGGCATTCCCTTCCTCCCATTCCCATAGGCAGTGTGGCATTCCCTTCCTCCCATTCCCATAGGCGGTGTGGCATTCCCCTCCTCCCATTCCCATAGGCAGTGTGGCATTCCCTGCCTCCCATTCCCATAGGCAGTGTGGCATTCCCCTCCTCCCATTCCCATAGGCAGTGTGGCATTCCCCTCCTCCCATTCCCATAGGCAGTGTGGCATTCCCCTCCTCCCATTCCCATAGGCAGTGTGGCATTCCCCTCCTCCCATTCCCATAGGCAGTGTGGCATTCCCCTCCTCCCATTCCCATAGGCAGTGTGGCATTCCCCTCCTCCCATTTCCATAGGCAGTGTGGCATTCCCCTCCTCCCATTCCCATAGGCAGTGTGGCATTCCCTGCCTCCCATTCTCATAGGCAGTGTGGCATTCCCTGCCTCCCATTCTCATAAGCAGTGTAGCATTCCTCACATTGGGGGGGGGGGGGGGGGGATTGGGACAGAACCCACCCCTCCTCCATCTTCTTCTGGCCTCCTGCAGTGTGGCAGGCAGCCCGGTAAGCAACATGGGAGCGCCAGTAACATGTGAGTTTACTTTTTGTTTTTACATTCACCAGATAAGACGCACTGTAATATCCCCCCCCCCCCCCCACTTTTGGGGAAAAATCAGTGTGTCCTATAGGGTGAAAAATATGGTAGGTGTGTGTCACAGAGACATTTTCAGGGGTAATGTAGTGGATGGAAACTTGGTTAATGGAAATTTGTGTACTCACCGGTAAATTTCCTCTCTGCAATTCCGGGGCACCACCAGTAGCAATGGCCTATATAGGGCAGGCTGTGACAGGATATACTCAGTTAAAAGTTACATTTCTTACTCCCGGGGAAAGTTTCATTTTCAATGTTGGGTTTCGGTCCACTTTAAACCGGACCAAAAGCCTGGCACAGTTGGAAAAGGGAGGTAGCTGCCATTATGGAGCTTCCTCTCCCAACTGACATTACTGAAATGCACAGTAATAAGAAGCCCAGCATGACTTCCTGTTTGCAGGTGGACTGCAAGCCCATGAGCAGCCATCTTGTTTTTAAAATTCACTCCAGCAGGCATTAAAAAAGGTAAATTTTTAATATGCAGCAATCTAAATTGCCCTGGAATGGCAAGCATATGAGCATATGTTGTGTTGCTCCGATTAAATTCATTTTTGACTGTTGATCCGCTTTAGGTCCTCTGGGCTTTGTTTTGACACATTTTTTAACTGTTGGTCCGCTTTAAGGGCTTTCTACATTACCCAAATGATACAAATGTCAACTTTATTTTCAGCTCCCACCTCCCAAATCTAGTTGTTCTGTCTTCTGATATTGCCATGCATGAACTGCTCAGACTAGACATACAGTGCTCGTGTTAAATCATCAATGAAACCCCACATTGAATTTCTTTGATGTAGAGCAGCGCGTCTCCTTACTTTCATGCTGTCCGACACGCCTGCACATGTACTGCAGGAAGAAGGGACATGTGAGTTCCTCGATTGGTCACCATTTTTTTTTCAGGAGTGTCAATTATGCAGCACAGTCTGGTGTACAAGCCCAAACAATGAGTCACATGGTTCACATGAGAGGGGCCAGGCAAAAAAAAAAACTTCTTCCAGCTACTGTTCCTACATGTTTCCTTGAAGCAGACCTAAAGCTAAAAATAGCCCACAGTGGCAGTCTATCGCACACCCTCAGGCATCTTGATTTGGAAAGCCTTCAAAAAGTCCAGAATTGCTGCCAGTAATCAATACCCAGTGTACATAGATGTTCAAATGGATAAATACTGGTGTATATGACCCATAAAGGTGGAAGTTAGGAATATAGCAAGAGGCCAACAGTTATTAGCATGTGTATGACCTTTCATATTTCAAAGAAAGAAAAAAAACTCTGTACTCACCTTTTGTCCCCTGTACTGTCTCGCTGGCCTTGAGCAACTCACCCAATCACTGGACCGAAGCCCACGGGGCTGGGTCCAAACAGTCACGGGTAGTCAGACTCGCACCACCACAAGTCGCAGCCCTTTCAATTCACTGTGGGGGTTGTACAATAAATAGAGAGGGAGTGGCAGCGCCACTGATTGATGGTGGGGAAAGTCCAACCCAGAGGGGCCAGTAACTGGAGTTCAGGCTTCAATCCATGATCAGCTGGAAAAAAAAGGGAGTACTTTTATTTTTTTGGTGGTAGATCACTTTATAGTGGTTCAAAAGCTGCCACGGGGCATCCTAAATTAGGATGCCTACCTGTGTGTGCAGTCTTGAGATCATCTAAGAAGTGCAGTGTTGGCGTGGCATCGCCAGTGGTAAAATATATATATAACTTTTTTTTTTTTTTTTTTTTTTTTTTTTTTTTTAAGCGTCCCACCGTCAAGCAGTGCATGAATATGCATGGCATAAAACACTAATCAGACAAGAGCCCGCTTATATGTTGTGGGACCCCAAGCGAGGCAAGTATACCAGCATATACAATGGGGAACGCAAAATCAGGAAGCCTCAGGGGACCAAAACCCGGGATGCTCATAGATCCTCTTTAAATTGGCTGTTTGGCCAGTCAGCTGCTGCCTTATCCACCTCTTCCTGATGATAACCCTGAATAGGGCATCGCTGGAATTGGGCGACTCACAACCACTGAAGTGGTCAATGAAAGCTTCACAGACAGCCGGCAAGGAGAGCACCAGGAGTAGCACCGCTGGACCAGGGTTGGCTATCTTTTTATTTTTAGTGGCTGAAGGAGGTGGGAAAATAGAATTCCAGTTTCAGATTGGACCTCTGCTTTATGGTAATAATGCGAAGGGTTATTGGCCTGGTATTGGGAAAGAAAAATAGAAAGTAGGGCAGAACTAGAGTGTCCCCATCTAGTAGTAGTAGATATGCTTTACCTGATAAAAATAAGAGACTTCTGGATGTCATTAATTTACTAGAAATGCCTAAAATCATCCATTACAGCCATTGGATTAACACAGGAGACAAATATTTAAAACATCCTGGATCCTGGTTAAAGGGGACAATAAAATTAAACGGGACCAACAGCCTGGCACATTAGGAAAACAAGGGTAGCAGCCATTTTGGAGCTTCCTCTCCCAGCATCTCAGCCATGCTGCTGCCTGGATTCAACTGACATAACTGACGATACACAGTAACAGGAAGCCCAGCAGCACTTCCTGTTTGCAGGTGGCCTGCAAATGCATGAGCCGCCATTTTGTTTCTAAAATTCACTACAGCAAGAGTTAGAAAAGTTAAATGAATGTGCAGCACTCTAAAATTGCCCTGGGGAGGGATGCATAAGAGCACTGTTTGTTGTGTTGGTCTGGTTTAAAGTGGACCAACACCCAGGATTTTCACTATCCTGGGTCTTGGTCCACTTCCGCGGGGCACCCTGATCGGGGGGGGGGGGGGGGGGGGGGGGGGGCGCTTCTCATTCACAAACGGCTGGCGCGGGCCCTGCTAGAGAGAAGCGCGAGATGTGGCCTCGGCCCGCGCATGCGCCATTGGAACGGGGGTACGGTAAGGTGAATGGGGCGTCCTGGGGGGTTTCACACAGCAGGGCATCCCGATTTCGGATGCCCCGCGGGGAGGGATCTGATTGGCCCAGGAATCTTATAAGATTCCCGGGCCGATCAGCTTGGGTGTTGGTCCACTTTAAGCCATTATTGACTATTGGCTTTAACCCCAGCTAATCCATCACCATCTGTGGCCCCTGCAATTAGAGGGATACATTTTCCTAGCAGAGCTGCATCCTCACTCTCCCAAAGGGAGGCATTGGAAGAAGGGAAGCTATTTTCTGTCCCCCAGTATACAGCGTTCCTGCTTGATTTTAGCTTAGGACCTTTAACTGCAGGTGCACCCCAAATTGATAATGTATTGGGGGATTGTTAATGTGGGCATCCAGTCAAAAACTGGACTTGGCTCTATTTAACAGCCTGATTGCAGTTCCCAGTCAGTGAAGCCATCAGTAAGTCCTCCTACATGCGGCAATTCTTTCCCCAAACAGCAGTAATTGGGGAATCTGTGCAAGTTATTAGCACAGTGGTTGGCCAGCTTTAGTTTACTGGAACGTTTGCAGATGACATGTAGCAGGGAATCCAACTAGATACTTGAGAGGAAAAAACAGGGAAGTTTCTGGGGAAAAGAGTAAATTCAGTTTAAGTAGACCGTTGCTAAGCTCCCCAGGAGCATCTTGATAAGGTGTTCTCAAAGTGGCGTGCCATTTACTTATTAACAGAGGCAGATATTGTTACAATTATTGTGTTACCAGCCAGCAGATATAAGGCTTGGCCTTGTCATGACGGTCTGTACAAGAATGTCAAAGGAACCATAAAAGGAAACAGATGTAGTTGCACAAATACAGCAGGTCACTGGAGGGCTGGACGAAGCCCGGCTTTATTATTTAGTAACAGCGCAAGTATTTGCTGAAGTGCAGTGAAGTCAGTCACCTCTCCCATATCTAAACAGCAAGTCACACTTTAAAAGTAGACCTTCATACTGAAAAAATGTTCTGGAAGGAGCGCTGGATTTTGGGACAGATAACAGGTCTAATTAAAATACAAAATCTATATAGTAGTTACGGTGAAATAAGCTACCATATTTTTCGCCCTGTAACGCACCAAATGGTGTCCTAAAACACCCCATTACAGACAGTGTGGCATTTCCCTCATCCCATTCCTATAGGCTGTGTGGCATTTCCCTCATCCCATTCCTATAGGCTGTGTGGCATTTCCCCCATCGCATTCCCATATAGGCATTGTGGCATTTCCCCCCCCCCCCCCATCGCATTCCCATATAGGCATTGTGGCATTTCACCCATCGCATTTCCATATAGGCATTGTGGCATACCCCCTCCCATTCCCCATATAGGCATTGTGGCATTCCCCCATTCCATCCCTAGAGACAGTGAGGCATGCCTGCCCCCATCCCATTCCCATAGGCAGAGAGGCATTCCCCCATCCCATTCCCATAGGCAGAGAGGCATTCCCCCATCCCATTCCCCATCTGCAGTGTGGCATCCCCCCATCCCATAGGCAGTGTGGCATACTCCCATTACATTCCCCATATGCACAGTGGCATCCCCCATCCCATTCCCATAGGCACTGTGGCCAAAAAAAAAAAAAAAAAAAAAAAGAAAAAAAAGATACAGTCTCGCCAATGAAAGAGCGACAGGCAGGGAGAAGGCAGGTTAAGGGCAACTGAACCCTGCCCAACGTTCCCACTACCGGCATCGCCGCTGCTTCTTGGGCTGGAGCGCGCACACACACACAGGGTCCATGCAGCCAGGACGCCCACTGGCTGCATGGACCGGGCGTGTGCGCACTCCGGCCCGAGAAGCAGCAGCGGTGCCAGGAGCAGCTGGAGCGGGGACAGTGGGCGGGGTACAGTTACCCTGCCCGCCACTCTTACATCAGCTGGTGCCCCAGGGGGTGCCGCAAGGCTTATGTAAGTATATATGTTTTTACTTTTTTTTTTTTTTTTTTTACATAAAGACACACTGACATCCCCCCCCCCCCCTTTGAAGAAAAATTAGTGCTTCTTATAGGGCGAAAATTACAGTATGTTGGTACGTTACATAAGCTACGTTGGCAGCTACTCTGAGAACCCTAGTTGCCATCCTTCATGATATGGCTGACTGATCCCAGATGTCTGGGATGTGGTCTGATGGGAGCACTTAGAATGCACAATAGAACACGTGATGAGTACGGCTATGCAGCCCCAAGGAATAAAGTGTCTAGCTCCTAGTAGGAACGGCTATAAGACAGGTAAATTTTTGCTTGGTCTGCTGTGCCTTTAATTCAAAAAGGGGTTTATTGTACTCCTCGTTATAGTTATATAAATGCTTGTCTAGGGTTTAGCTTTGGAGGCTGCTGTCAACCACGCCAAAAGAAAAGCTCCTGGGTTCAACTGGGTAAAACAGTGAGAATCCCTGTTCTACGGAAAGAGGGTGAGATTTGCCCCTGATAATGGTTAAAGCAGACCAAAAGGGCCTAAGTCTATGAGCCTCCAGGACTGCCTGATTACCTCTCCCCAGGCCGCTGTAACTGAATGGATGTGCGTGGCCACATACAGTCGAAGGCTGCGAGTAACGCCACATGCCATCTTGCCTTAGAAACATCACATGGGGAAGGAGAGGAGAGAGGGGCAAAAATACAATTCTGTGATTACTCATCTTGTAGAATTGGTATAATAAGTATGCAGTACGTCCTGCTCCAGATAATGATTCATAACATCTGGGATATACCTCCACAAGAGGGTGCTTTACTGGAGAGATGGCAAAAAGAGGACCCTCCCGGTCCATATATACCCGGGACCACCCACTAATTCCCCAGTATAGAAAAGCAGTAAGAGAACCGGGAGAAGCCAATAGAAACTTAACAACATTAACAAGGATAACAATCACCATAATGAGGATCCAAGAATAAAGCAATCAAGTGGGATGGAGCAGGACATGCTGCATACTTATAATACCAATTCTACAAGGTGAGTAATCACAGAACTTTATTATTCTAAGTATGCAGCACGTCCTGCTCCAGATAATGATTCATAACATCTGGGACATCCAATAGCAGTGTCCCAAAAAGCAACAACGCACAGTTCAAACCACTGCCACCTGCAGAACCTTGCGGCCAAAAACAGCATCAGCTTAGGCCCTAACATCAACCTTGTAAAACTTAGAAAAGGTATGAACAGAAGACCAAGTAGCAGCCTTACAAACTTGTTCAACAGAAGCCTGGTGTTGGAAGGCCCAGGAAGCCCCAAAAGCATCGGTAGAATGAGGGCCTAGCAGAATAGGCCCTAAAGATAGCCTGACGAATCCATTTGCTAATAGTAGACTTCGCAGGAGCCAAACCCTTCTTGGGACCCGAGGGAACCACAAACAAGGTATCCGTCTTTCTGAAAGGCACAGTCGCCACCAGATAGAATTTCAAATTCCTGACCACGTCCAGAGAATGCAAGGCCCTCTCCTTGGAGCTACCAGGATTAGGACACAAGGAAGAAAGCACAATGTCCTGATTGAGATGGAAAGCAGAAACAACCTTAGGCAAGAAATCTGGTTTAAAGCGGAAAACCACCTTGTCCTGGTGTCTCTCAAAGTAGGAGGCCTGAATAGACAGTGCCGCCAACTCAGACACGTCTGACCGAGGTGAAAGCCACCAAAAAGGCCACCTTCAGAGTAAGGATAGACAAAGCAGCCTCATGCACAGGCTCAAATGGAGGACCCTGAAGGGCAGACAAAACCAAATTTAAATCCCAGACTGGCAACAGGGGTTTACAGGGAGGACGCACATGAGCGACCCACTGGAAGAATGTCTTGACCAGAGGATTTAGAGCGAAGGATCTCTGGAAGAAAACAGCCAAGGCAGACATGTGACCCTTCAAAGTACTGAGCTGAAGACCCAAATCATGTTGAAGTAACTCCAGGATCCTAGGACATCTCACATTGTGATAAGGCTCTGAACTCGGCACTAGAAGAATCATCAGGGGAACCATCCAGAAGGCCCTTGACCAGAGCCCTAATAGCCACCGCAGTAATAGACGCACAGACCGGGCGCAGGGCCGATCCTACACAGGCAAAGGCATGGGAAGCCAGCTGATCAATACGCCGGTCCTCACTATCCTTCAGGGTAGTGGAATCAGGGGAATGCACCACAGAAGTCTTGGACAACCCCAAAACAGGGGCATCCACTTCTGGGGGAGTAGACCAACATTTAACCACATCAGAGGGTAAAGGATATCTCTTATCCCATCCCTTAGGAATACCAGGAAGCCGGCTAAGCTGCTCTCATTCCTTGAGAACCAGATTATTGAAATGTGCCTGTTCTGGAAATTCCAAACGTGGCTTTGCAGTAAGGAACAATTCCCCCTGTTGCTTGGGCGCCGCAGCAGGAAGGGAAATGGAAAGCACTTCAAAGATTTGAGTCAAAAGTCTATCCCAATGCTCTGAGCCGGCATCAGCGCCAAGGCAATGCTGATCATCAGAAAATTCTGAATCCGAGAATAATTCTCCTTAAGAGGGGCATAGTCAGATAAATCAAGGAAATCTTCAGTCTCCATAGAAAAGGCTGACGCAGCAGGCGCCACATGCCGTCTCTTAGCTGGGGCCTTCCGCAGAGCTATCAATCTCTCAATGTTGGCCAGCCTGGAAGACACATCAGGCTGAGACTCCCCACTAGTATTAATCTCACTGGGAGTCATAATCTAGCGAGGGGGTGTGGGAGAAGAAATGGTGGGCGCAGACCAAGACACAGACAGCCCAGAATGCCGCGCAGGGTACACAGACCCGCACATCATCGCTCACAGGGGATGCACCACACACCACACACAGCCGGGCTTGTCCCGATGGGACCCCGAGCACAATATCCTGTGAAGCCTCCATATGGTGATTTTAGTGACACAACTGGCCAATAGGAATTACGCTGTACAGCTACCCGGGATGCCCCAAATGTCCGTTAGGATAGTGGGAGGATTTAAATATTTAGGCCTCTAATACAGTTACATAGAACTAATAGAGGGCACAGGACCAGGAGAAACCTCTAAACCAGTTTCCCCGCCTGTAAGACATAAAAACATTACACCCCATCAGTTATACAGAAAAAATAAATGAATAATAATGGCAAAATAAGGCCCGCTGGGGCACTCACGGACCGCCGAAGAGCTAGCAATCGTCCAGGCAGCAGAGACAAGATGGCGCTGGAGGGCTCTGAAGGGGCAGGCCGCATGAGGTGAGATGCGGAACGCGCCAAGCGCTAAGCCACGCCCCCTCAAGGGAGCGCGGGACAGGCCGAGTAGACGCCACCCCGCAGCCAATCAGTACACAGTAGGCCACGGAGTGACGTCACCGCAAGGTGCGTGTGTAAGCGGCGGGAGAATCAAATATGGCAAGGGGAGAGGTGAAGCGCTGATCAGAGTACCAGCACGAGAATGTCAAAGACACAGCCACAGCTTTGCACTGTGGTGTGAAGGCAAGCACTCACACAACCAGACGCCTCCCCCCCCCCCCCCCCCCCCCCGACGAACTGGGTTAACGGGAGAAGGAGGTAGTTGGATGCCCATAAAGACACACAAAATATGTAAGGGAGGGCATATAGCAGACGGGGCATCCCAAGTCAGGTTCACCATACCTGGACCGCCTACCCTTTGGTGGGGGATTTGCGGTGGAGCAAGCTCCTAGTAAAGCACCTCTAATAGTTGCTGCCTACCATCACCCGACCACGCAGCCAAGGCTGGGAGGCAGAATAAAAGGTGGAACGGGTGGGAATAGTACTACAGGGCCAGGGGCTGTGAAGCCCGGCTCACCTGCGAGAAGAGAAGCCAACATCTTGTCCTTCGCAGCCCACTGCAGAGAAGAAAACTGGGGAATTAGTGGGAGGTCCCGGGTATATATGGACCGGGAGGGGCCTCTTTTTGCCATCTCTGCAGTAAAGCGCCCTCTTGTGGAGGTATATCCCAGATGTTATGAATCATTACCTGGAGCAGGACGTGCTGCATACTTAGAATAGTACAGGGGGCGGGGTTATAGCTGTGCTTTGCACAGAGCAGAGCTGAGGTCAGAAAAAGGTCAGCAATCCCAGAATGCAGAGCGGCATATTCAGAAGACTGTCTGCAGGCAGCCTGAAACTCCACAGGCCGCCATCTTGGATGTTTAAAGGCTCATAAAATGCAGTAGATGGAGGAAGGATGATTTTTAATGTGGGCAATCTGTATGTACAGGTTGGGGGAAACATTTAAGATATGTTCTTATTCGCAGTGAAGGTCCAGTTTAAAATCCCGGGTTTTGGTCCACTTTAAACATAACACCAAGAGTCAATCAAAAGGAAGTGATCCAGTTGGGAGACCCTGATGGCGTTAAAGGAAGGCAACTTTGTGGGCTTAAAGTGGAGCTATCAGCAGGATTTTCACTTTTCTGGTGATTGGTCCGGTTTTCTGGGGCATCCTGATTCAAAATGTCCTGCTGTGAAAACCTCCTTATCCAAATCAGCTATGTATGCCATGCATATTAAAGCATGGCATACAGCTCTATATACACACACAGATCCTGGCACACAAAAAGGGGAAAGGCCGCATCCCTGGTGTTCCTGCAGTCTGCAACGCGCTCCTGTCCCCAGTCCGTCTGAATGGGTAGCCAGGGATGCAGCATGTGACTACCGAAATGGTAAGCTGTGCAGGGGTTTCGTGGTGGTTCAAATAGCCCCGGGAGGAGGCAAGTGACTGTGCAACAAGTGCCAGCTTCAGTTTAGCAATGGAAGCCGACTTGTAACCTCTGTCTCCCAAACACGGCGCCGGTGGATGTTCACACAGCCACCTGAAGTGAACATGTGGGCAGAAGTAAAAGGCCGAAACCACCTTCTGCAGAGAATCCTCCTGCAATCGCAGAACCACCTCATTCTCATCGAAGGTCAAGAAGACTTGTAGAACAAGGCCACCAGTTCAGACACCCTCCATACCAAGGAAATGGCCACGAAGAGCACCATCTTCAGTAGGAGGAAAAAGGAAGAGTCAACCAGAGGTCCAAACTGTGGCCACTGCAGCATGGAGAGGACAAAGTCGAGATGCCAAGTCGAACCCGGAGACTTGCATGGAGAATGGAAATGAGCCACCACCCTGCATGAACATGCTGACCAAAACCTTTTGTGCCGCCGGGTGTTGAAATAGAATGGATAAAGCTCTTAAAGTAGGCCTTCACTCTGAATAAGAGTCTATCTTATATGTTTCCCACACCCTGTACATACAGATTGTCCATATTAAAAATCATCCTACCTGCATCTACTGCATGTTATGAGCCTTTAAACATCCAATCCATCTTATCAGGCAGCCTGCAAACAGGAAGTGCCTCCTGACTGTGCTGCTCTGCATTCTGGGACTGCTGACCTTTACCTGACCCCAGCTCTGCTCTGTCTGAGCAAAGCACAGCTATAACCCGCCCCCCTGTACCTTATCCCACTCTCCTCTCCTCAGCAAGTGTGATGCTTCTGAGTCAAGATGGCGGCGCCCGTATCCTAAATTCCTGAACAGAGTTGCAGCCCAGTGGGGGAAAGAATAATAAGTTAGTGACTAAAAACGTAAAATATATTAATTTTAGATGCTGGGGAACCGTTTAAGAGTTTGGGCTTTTCATTAAATCACGCTGAAGGTCCGGTTTAAGGGTGCTCGACTGTAACCCATCATCAAGGCCTTTCTGCAGGAAATCCAAGATACATAAAATGGAAAAGGGTCACGCGACTCGCGCAGTAGACCCATCACATCCAGTAGAAGGGCAAACCAGGGGAAGATCCCTGTCCCGTATCACCTGGGATTTAGGGCAATTTAATAGTGCTCCAGCCTATCAGGGAACCAGAGGCTGTGCATTAACAAAAAAAAATAAATAAATAAAATGAATGACAGCTCACCACCCAGGTGGCCCCGCTAGGGAGGCTATTCAAAGCTTCTACACATAGAAAGGCCATCAACAATGGACAATGCCATTTGGGGTATTTAAACAATATGTAGGTGCTTCGACTGGCACCACATGTCTATACAGGCATAACATTTAAAGCAGGCATTCACCCTGAATATGAATAAGAGAAAATCTTATGTTTCCCACACCCTGTACATACAGATTGCTCACATTAAAAATCATCCTACCTGCATCTACTGCATGTTATGAGCCTTTAAACATCAAAGATGGCGGCTCATGGAGCATCAGGCAGCGTGCAAACAGGGAGTGTCTTCTGACTGTTGCTCTGCATTCTGGGATTGCCGTCCTTTCCCTGACCCCAGCTCTGCTCTGTACTGTACTATATCCAGCTCCCCTCTACTCAGTATGTGTGATGCTTCTGAGTCAAGATGGCGGCACCCTTATCCTAAAAACGTAAAATATATTAATTTTAGATGCTGGGGAATAGTTTAAGGGTTTGGGGCTTTTCATAATGGAGGTCTGGTTTAAGACACAACTCACATAAGGTTGTAAATGCAAGACCCTCTTCACAAGCACACTGCCAGGGCATAGTATGTCCTATAGCACTGCAGTTGCTCCACAGACAAGAACATGCTACAGAGCTATTAATAATAATAATAATAATAATCTTATATGACCAATGTATGCTATGACCAGAGTTCCCCTTGGCCTTCATGTGCACACAGATATTTCACCAAGAGGCAGAATTTACATGTGCATGAATCAGCTTGATTAAACAATTATTTTTATGCAGTCATTTGACTTGTGCCTAGTGCTGTGCCAATGTCAGAGGGTGCGCCTAGAAGATTTAACAATAATGAATCATCCGGAAAATTAAAGTGAAATAGTGCCAGGGTTTGTCCAGAAATAGCTGTATAAAAATAAGAAAAAGTTAAGTGCATTGCAAAAAAAAGTTGACAATCATTAGATGGAATCCATGACAGGAAGCCCATAGTAAGGACAAAGGCTGCCTGAGAAGCAGTGAGAGCAGTGGGTGTAACAGTGATGAGGCCCTAGTGCGGACATTAAATGGGGCCTTTTCACGGCTCATTCAGTAAACTTACCCAGTTGGATGCAGCTAGACAACTAATGACTTAGAAATGTAGCTTCCTTTTTCTAAATGATGCCAATGAGCACAAAAATGATAACAAAAAAATGTGGAGGAGCAACCATGATGGGGCCTCCCGACCTCACTATTTTGCCATGCGAACCAGGCCCAATTTTATGGCAACCCGGGGGGGGGGGGGGGTTAATGTCAGCGGCAGCGGGGCATCCCGATTTGGATCCAGGACCAACCACAGAGGGTTCTGTACCGCTTTAGGAGTGCATCATCCACAGCAGTTGCAGAAGATTACAACAGAGTGATCCACTTCTGGTGTGGGAGTTCAGGGGGTGGAAGCAGGGGTCCATGGAGGAGGGGGGGGGATTCTGGATGCTCCACCATTGAGTGCCAGGACAGCAATACTTACCCCACTTCTAGATTCCCTTGTTGCTACCCGACTGCCGAATTGGGATGCCCCACTGTGTGTATCCCCAAGGATCATGCAGGAAACTGAGCATGCAGATTAGCCAAACGTCCTGCTTAGACAATCACTGTGCTCAATTTTGCTTGGCATCATTCATCTATCCTAGCAGCTCAGCTACCGGCCACATCTCAAGGTGTGCGCCATTTGGAAAGCGGATACGTGCACAGAGGTGAGTGGGGATGCAGCCGCGCCACTCAGATCTCCAGGAGAAGGTGAGTGAAATGGGTGATCCGGGGGCTTTTACACAGTGGGGCATCCCAAGCAGAACAAAACAGTCAACGTTGCTGACCTTCCCACTGTGTGAAAACTCCCCGGGTTGCTGCAACACTGACCCGAATCTGCGCTCCTTGCGTCGACCATATCCCCTGATCTTTGAGCTGTCCGCACGCCATTCAGATAAGCAGGGGGCATGAGCATGCAAGCTGCAGGGGATACTCTTGCTCTCACTCCGATTGCCACAAACAAGAGCCGTTTACCAATCATTTAATGCATGCATAGAACACGTCCGATTGGCTGAGAGCCTGCGCAGGCGCCGTAGGACCAGGGAGAGTCGAGTCATTTGCGATTTGGGGGGTTTCAATCAATGGGGCATCTAGACGCCCCCAGAGCAGGGTGAAGCCATGAGTCCGAACACGTCAATCAGGGCATGGGGTCTGTTTTATAAAGGAGATTTCTACAGCAATTCCTGTACCAGGAAGCATTTAGGGCCACGCTCCCACTCTGAACACTGCTGACGTCAGAGCCATAAAAATACCTCACCTGTATATTCTATAAATATCTGTGTGTTTGTTAATGTGCAACAAGAAAAATATGCGCCTTCAGGAAACAAAAGGACCTTTATTTTTTGTGACAGCACACAGGCACACACACTGTGGACCTTTACTTTAGCAATCTAGGCAGGGCAAAACACAGGAGACATTTAATGAGGACTCAAGTGGCTAAATATGTGGAATTGCATATGTCCCTGCTGCCATTTCTAAAATTGCTCTTCTAGAAACCTTTATTCTGTGCTAAGCCTAATAGAGCCCAAGCACAATACTAGTAGAGACAGTCCAGTCCTATCCTACAGGTGGCTACAGCGAGGGCTCCCACCGAGTCCCACCAGTGTATGCCAAATGCCATCTCGGGGGCAGCTTATGAATTGAATGCTGTCGGAAGGGGGTTATTTGTTTATGATAAAAGGGGATGCAAGGGAGGATAACTGAATGTTGCCATGAGCAGGGACGGCCTTAGGCCAAGTGATGCCCAGTGCAAGATTGCAGGATGGCACCCCATAGACACACACAAAATGGAAAGCGAGCTACAGAGGAAATAGAGATGGAGCAAGAAAAACCGAGAATGCAAAAAAAGATGGACGGCAGACAATAGAACAACAAGAGAAAATGTAGAAGAGAGACAGAGAGCGAGCGAAGGAAGGAGAGAGCGAGCGAAGGAAGGAGAGAGCGAGCGAAGGAAGGAGAGAGCGAGCGAAGGAAGGAGAGAGCGAGCGAAGGAAGGAGAGAGCGAGCGAAGGAAGGAGAGAGCGAGCGAAGGAAGGAGAGAGCGAGCGAAGGAAGGAGAGAGCGAGCGAAGGAAGGAGAGAGCGAGCGAAGGAAGGAGAGAGCGAGCGAGCGAAGGAGAGAGCGAGCGAGCGAAGGAGAGAGCGAGCGAGCGAAGGAGAGAGCGAGCGAGCGAAGGAGAGAGCGAGCGAGCGAAGGAGAGAGCGAGCGAGCGAAGGAGAGAGCGAGCGAGCGAAGGAGAGAGCGAGCGAAGGAAGGAGAGAGCGAGCGAAGGAAGGAGAGAGCGAGCGAAGGAAGGAGAGAACGAGCGAAGGAAGGAGAGAACGAGCGAAGGAAGGAGAGAACGAGCGAAGGAAGGAGAGAGCGAGATTGGAAGAATGTAGAAAATCCAGAGTGGAAGAGAGAGAGAAAGCAAGCAAGTTGAATGAGGCTAGAAAAAGGAGGTATTCAGAGAAAAAAAAATAAGGAAAGAGAAAAAAAAAAATAAGGAAAGAGAAAAAAAAATAGGGAAAAAGAGAAAAAAATAGGGAGTAAACGAAAAGAAAATAGAGAAAAAGAGAAAGAAGAAAGTGGAGCAAAAGAAAAAAAAATAAACAGAAAAAGAATGAAAGAAAGAAGGAAGGAAAAATAAATAAAGATACTGGAAAAGAGGGAAGGTAAAAAAGGAGGAAGTGCAGAAGCTGAAAATAGAGGGAGACGGGAGGAAGGTGACAAGTGGACGAGGAAGGGAATGTGGAAACACAAAAAAAGAGGGGGGTATGGAAAGAGGAAGATGGTGAGGATGATGAAATAAAATACATGGAAATTCAAGAAGAGAGAGGTAAATAGGTGGGTATTTTGAAAAGAGAGGCCTTCTCCAGTTGAGAGCGCCAGACGCCCCCTTACAGAGAGGTTGGGATTGCGCCCTGTGCAACCGGACAGCACAAAGGCCGGTCATGACTCACTTGGTCTATACCAGGAGGAGCAGAAGATGCAGCATGAGGGACCCATTGGTTCCAGATAGGGTGTAGGCCCACTTGTGAGAAGAGACTTCTGGCGTAAGGTCCATTTTAAAAGCCCCAATGAGCTCCGCCCTCTGATCTAGAGAGTTGTATCAGTTTGTGTGCGCGCTAAATACAGGCCCTCACATGGTAACACCCAAGCATGCTGGCTAGATGGGAGGGGCCTCTTCCTGCATCAGCGCTTATGAAAGTAGATCAGTGTGCCTCAACTACAAAAATAACAGGACTGTGCAGCTGCGAAGCGCTAAAGACAAACTTAAAGTGGACCAAAACCCATTGAACTTGGGAAATCATTTTAGCCAAAGCCCCTGCAAATACTCCCCTGCAGCCACACCAATTTTCTCCTAGTCACGGTCATATTGCAGGACCTGGGAGTGCTGCTGCCTGGATTTAACAGGCATAACCTACAATGTACAGCTGCAGGAAGCCCAGCAGCACCTCCTCTGTGCAGACTGCCAGCAGCTCCATAGGGCGCCATTAAGGAGGGTGGTATCAACCATGGCAGGAGTTAAAAAAAAAAAAAAAAAAAAAAAAAAAAAAAAAAAAAAAAAGGTAAATGTGCAACAACCTGAAATGCTCTGGGTGAGGATACACACATGCGCCATTTATGGTAAGGCTCTGTTCAAACCTCTGCACTTTTCTGCACATTAATTCTAAATGGCAGATCAATAGACGTCTATGACAACACATGTATACTCCACTGTACCTGCGCTGCCACAGACTTTACCATTTACTTATTGTGCAAAAATTATTTCTTTTAAAAAAAAAAAGCAATACAAATGCAATGCAACACAACGAGGATGTGGCTGCTCTTGCTCCCTATAGTAAACAGAGTCGCCTTGCCGAATTACGTCAGTTCAGCAGGCAGCTCTGATTGGACGAGAGCCCGTGCATGCGCCATTGGACCGGGGAAAGGTTAGCGATTACGGTCGCCCTGGGGAGTTCACACAGCGGGGCATCCCGATTTGGGGTTCCCTGGGGGAAAGCCAGCGGCCAGCTTAGATTCCAGTTGAGCCGCTTGTGGGGTTTGTTCGGCTTTAAACGAAAGGGAAAGGTGTGACCGGAGCTTTAGGGTCTTTGACCTTGAAGACAGGTATTAGGAACGGTCTTTTTTCTGAACTGTCCGATATGGTAAAGCAGCACTAAAGCCACACTGTGTGGTCCTTGAATCTAAGACTCCAAGGGGGCCCGCTAGCCTGCCTTTGGGGGAATTTGAAATAGGAATGCCCCATCGTGCGAACCCCACATGGATGCCGGTAATATCTTTCCCTGGCACGTCCCACGACGCTGTAGCTACCGGCGGCTGCATCCCCTGCTTCCATATAACTCCCCTGTCCAGTCACATAGGCTGGGAGCAGGAGCATTGTCCAGACTACAGGGAAATAGGGGCCGTGTCCAGGTCACATCAGCAAGCAACCTTGAGATCAGCAAATCTCCAAAATTGCCTGGTAGGTGTGGCCTTGGCAGTGGAAAAAACACGTTTTTGGTTTTTAATCAGGCTGGCCACATCATTTAAGATGCTCAGGGGGAACTATAAAGGGATTTGACCAGCTTTAACATGACACTCATGGTGTAGTTCCCAACCTTTTTTCCCCCCCATGTATTATCACTTTCCACATTCTAATTGTCTGGCAGGCCTGTATGGGTTGGCCATCGCCTAAAACTGCCATTTGGAGTGGACCGAAACCCAGTATTTACATTCACTTTGGTTTTGGTCCTGTAAGTAATGGTAATGCCCAGCAATTCTGCATTCTGCACTCACATGCCACCAGCCATTCAACTGGACCTTCAGCATCATGTAATGAAACCCTTAAAAAACAATTTCCCAGCATCTAAAATTAATATATTTTAAGTTTTTTGTCACTTATTCTTTCCCCCACTGGGCTACAACTCTGTTCAGAACAGAACAGAGGAGAGGGGTAAAAAGTGCAGAGGGGCCAGTTATAGCTGTGCTTTGCACAGACAGAACAGAGTTGGAGTCAGGAAAAGGACAGCAATCCCAGAATGCAGAGCGGCACAGTCAGAAGACACTTCCTGTCTGCCGACACTCCACGGGCCGCCATCTTGGATGTTTTAAAGGCTCATAAAATGCAGTAGATGCAGGTAGGGCGATTGTTAATGTGGGAAATCTACATGTCCGGGTGGGGTGGGGGGAAGGGGGGGGGGGGGGGACACATAAGGAGGACATAAGATATGCTCTTATTTAGCGTGAAGGTCCGGTTTCAGTTATGCTGGCAGGGGGTTGCCCACATCAGATAAAAGAAGCGTGTTGGAGATGCTGCAAGAAGACCAAAACCCTGTGATCGATTTCCAAGGCAGGGTAATTGTTGATCCTGGGGTTTCACACAGCGAAGAGCATGCTGGTAAATTTTAGACCCTAGATATGTTATTAGGCTTTTGGTTAGAGAAGAGTAACAGATTAAAAGTGACAGTCCAGGCAAAGGCAATAAGGAGGCCGCAAGCAGCTCATCTGATGCAGTCCCATTGCCTCTCTTTTTTGCAGCACCCCCTAAAAGCCGTAACAGGGCTTCAATGTGAAGTCCAGGAAAAGAAAAACCGTTACCAAAGCCACGGTTCAGCGGGTGGCCACCGCACATTCAAGTAAACAGGCAGGGGGTACGTGCACTGAGCTGGGGGATGCTGCTTTGTGTCTTTCTGTGCAGTGGCCAGGAAACAGAGAAATCGGAGCATGGCTGAGGTGAGGGGCACTGCAAAGAGAAAGGAACTCCTAGCTTAGCCAGTCGAGCGCAGCTCTCGGGGGCATGGGTGACCACGGCACAAGGGAATGGGGGGGGGGGAGCATGAGGCCCGTAGATGCCGCTTTGTGCGTCTATGCAGCCGCACAGAAAAAACACAAAACATCACCCCCTGGCTCTGTGTGCGTGTCCACCAAGCCAGGGGACGTCTCTGTGTCTCTCTCTACAGTGAGCGCACAGACACCGGGAGAGCGGCACTGAAGCACGGCTGGGGTAAAGGGTTTTTTTTTGTAACCCCCCCCCCCCCAGCCTCAGAGCCAAGAAAAAGGTGGCAGAGCTAGAATTCAGCATTCAAGCTTTGCCCTCTTTTCAATTCCTTTCCTTCAGGACAACTCAAAAAGGTGGTCTAACAGCCACTCTTGAAGCTCTCAGTATAAGTGCCCAAAAGAATCCACAGTGGTCCCACTCCAAGCTGCACCACATACCCTTTCCAGCTCTGCCACACCTTGAAATTCAGCGGCTTGACTTAGAACACACGCCTCACCCTACTCTACGCCTCACCCTACTCTACGCCTCACCCTACTCTACGCCTCACCCTACTCTACGCCTCACCCTACTCTACGCCTCACCCTACTCTACGCCTCACCCTACTCTACGCCTCACCCTACTCTACGCCTCACCCTACTCTACGCCTCACCCTACTCTACGCCTCACCCTACTCTACGCCTCACCCTACTCTACGCCTCACCCTACTCTACGCCTCACCCTACTCTACGCCTCACCCTACTCTACGCCTCACCCTACTCTACGCCTCACCCTACTCTACGCCTCACCCTACTCTACGCCTCACCCTACTCTACGCCTCACCCTACTCTACGCCTCACCCTACTCTACGCCTCACCCTACTCTACGCCTCACCCTACTCTACGCCTCATCCTACTCTACGCCTCACCCTACTCTACGCCTCACCCTACTCTACGCCTCACCCTACTCTACGCCTCATCCAATCAAAGATTTGGAGATCTTAAAATGGCTTATTGGGGATAAGGTGTGAGGAAGGTAGCCTGGGCCTGAGCAGGGACTTGAATATTTTTGGAGCACGTTTGTATTCATGGAGCAGATCAAGAGTGGGTAAAGTATAAACAGCAGTATACCAGGTTGAAGGGGGGGGGGGGGGGGGAGGCGTCACCATGTCCCCCTGATCTAGCATGTATGGGTTTATGCATTCAAGCCATAGTGTACATTTACAAATGAAAAAGACTGCTAAAGCGTTCGTACATGCAATGTCCTGAATGACAACTGGCATTCGCACATGGACGATTTGTCAGCAAATGTTCAATAAAGCAATTGTAATCTATTTATTTATAGCCGATTTCTGTTTCCACATAACGACGTTAAAAGCAATGAACGAGAAATTTTATGTCAACCAAAATGATACGATGCCCAACCAATGAGCGAATTATCGTTGATCACATGATTTCACGGATCAATTACCGCTTTATAGCGTTTGTATTAAAAATTATTTGTATATCTGTTCTGTGAAAATGAGACATTACATGGCACAGGCTGATAAGAAAGGAGTGAAGGCACAGCACAACATAAGCAGTATACAAATGCTAATTACCAAACAACAAAGCCTCAATCATTAGACAAAAAAAAAGTCGACATTGGGAGAAATAAAGCTGCATAAATATTTGGCCAGTTAGATGAAAGGCTGGATGCTATGCATTACTGCAGTATTCTGAACTTGCCAAGTTAGTAGCACTCTAAGCCAGACAGTTTCATACTGTGAAGCCAGCCAGGCCTTGTGACACAGAAGCAGGTCAGGGGGCTTTTAAACTGGGCCCTCAGCATAATTTAATGAAAAGCACAAACCCTTAAAAAAAAAATTCCCCAGCTAAAATTAATACATTTTACGTTTTTAGTCGCTTACTTATTATTCACTTCCCCCCTTTGCTGCAAGGATACGGCCTCCAAGATCTCATCTTGAAAGCATCACATTCAGAGGAGAAGGGAGCAAGTGCAGGGGGTTGGATTATTGCTGTGCGTTGCACAGACAGAGCAGAGCTGGGGTCCGAGTGGCACAGTCAGGCACTTCCTTTCTGCAGGCAGCCCGAGACTCCATGGGCCACCATCTTGGATGTTTAAAGGCTTCAAAAATCGCACTAGGTGCAGGTAGGATGATTTTTAATCTATATGTACAGGGTGGGGGGACGGGGCATACAAGATAGGCTCTTACTCAGGGTGAAGGTCTAGTTTAAAGTGGACCAACACCCAGGATTTTGACTATCCTGGGTTTTGGTCCACTTCGGTGGGGCACCCCGATCGGGGTTGCCCCGCTGTCTGAAACCCCCCAAAAACTCACCTCCCCCCGCTCCCACGTGACCGCGCCAGCCAATCACAGCGCTCAGAGCCGCTGTGGTATGCGCGTCCAAGGCCGCCTGGACGCACATACCAGCTCAGCTGGCTCTGAGCGCTGGAGGCCGCGTCTCGCGCTTCCCTCTAACAGGGAGCGCGCCTGCACTGGCCATTCACAAACGGCCGGCGCAGGTGCGCGCCCTGCTAGAGGGGAGCGCGAGACGCGGCCGCAGCTCGCGCATGTGCCGATGGAACAGGGCTGAGGTAAGGTTTGTGGGCCTCCTGGGGGGTTCCTCCCAGCGGGACATCCCGATTTCGGATGCCCCGCGAGGAGGGATCTGATCGGTCCGGGAATCTTATAGATTTCCGGGCCGATCCCCCCTGGGTGTTGGTCCACTTTAAGTGTAATCAAAAAAAAGGGGGGGGGGATTTGTGTACTCATCGGTAAATTTCCTTTCTCGTCCTCTTCCATTCCAGGGCACCAACAGTAGCAATGCATGGGTTAATCTCAGCCATATGTGGGGACTGCAAGAGAAAAAAAAAAAACTAGCTCCTCTCGGCCTATATATAAGGCAGGCTGTGACAGGATCTACGCAGTCGTAACACAACAGAAGGGCGGGTGTGGTGACTCGGAATGGAAGGAAATCCCCCCCCCCCCCCGGTCCTTTTTTTAAGTAACTCCCCCATCCTTTTTCAGTGCTAGGGTAGGTTTGCACGGCGGGGTACTTGGAAAGAGGTGGCTGGAGTGGCCCTTTAAATAATCTTGTAAAGCAGGGGCAACATCCAGGCTGAAAGAACACCATACTAAAAATACAAATGCGCAGTAGTGTCAGTTCATTCTGAATAATGACCTTGAAACACAAAAGAACAAAATCAGGTAATCCAACCTCGGGGCCAAGCAAAACGTTTCCACACCTAAGCATTTTACATTCGACACCTTTATGCAGCACATTTATAAGCCTGATTAAACACGATCACTAAAATGTATGCAATCAGCACTCTACACTGCAGCCCCAACAGCAACGCATGGATTCACTTGCATAAACTTCCACATGCTTCAATGCCATGGGTGTTCCAAAAGCAAAATTACTCAAGATTATTTTTCAAAAGGTTTAATAGAAAATGCTGAAAAACATTGCACAAGGTTAAAGTGGACCAACACCCAGGATTTTGACTATCCTGGGTTTTGGTCCACTTCGGCGGGGCACCCCGATCGGGGGTGCCCCGCTGTGTGAAACCCCCCAGAAACCCCAAAAAACTCACCTCTCAACGCTCCCACGTGAACGCCGCAGCCAATCCCCGCCAACGTCCAGGCGGGGATCAGGAACGTCCAAGCCACTTCCGCCGCCGCCGCCTCCCGCGCGTCACTCTCGGCGCGCGCGCGCCCCCGCCGGCCATTCACAGAGGGCCGGCGCGGGCGCGCGCACGTCTGGAGGGGCGCGCGGGAGGCGCCGGCGGCGGAAGCGGCGGCGGATCAGGTAAGATGTTTTTGGGGTTTCTGGGGGGTTTCACCCCGCGGGACATCCCGATCTCGGATGTCCCGCGGGGTGGGAGGTGATCGGCCCGGGAATCTTATAGATTTCCGGGCCGATCACCCCTGGGTGTTGGTCCTCTTTAACACTGCAGGACGGTAAAAGGACCTTCGCGAATGCACAGGAACCCAGTAATAGAATATTGTGACAAGATTCCAAAGGGAGTTGCAAATGAATCTTTTACTAAAGATTTCAGATAACAGAAAAAGCACACGAAGATTCTCTTACAGTAGTGCCAGCCGTGGAACAATCTGGCAACAAGGACAACAGACCAACAAGAGAACAGAGCAGTGTAAGGAAAACATCAGCCAGGATTCTAATGATTAATACACAAATCTGTAATTTTTTTTTTTCTTTTTTAATGCATAGATGGCCATTGTATGCTTGGGCACACATAGGAATTCGTCCTCCGCATTTAACCCATCCGTGGTGTGAGTGTACACATGTCCGGAGCGGTGGGCTGCCCTAATAACGGCACCCGGGGAGCAGTTGGGGGGTTAGGTGTCTTGCTCAAGAGCACTTCAGTCATGTTCCAGGACCGGGATTTGAACCTGCAACCCTCCGGTTGCAAGTCCGCTCCCTTACCACAACTGCCCCTAATAGGAGGGTCGGCCTACTGGATTTACCAAAAGTCATTATTCAGGACAGGCTGGGCTTTTAGGTTTTGTTTCATCTTTGTTAGTTACAGCGGGCCAAAACCTGGTCTACCCAGCCGCTGGTATTCATTCACCTTTCCCCGGAGCAACTGCGCATGCATGGGCTCTCATCCAATGAGAGCTGTTTGCTGTGCAAATGTAATTCTGCAGAGCCCCTTATGGTCTTCAATGAAGAGTGCAAGCTGGTGTGTTAGAAACATAGAAAGTTGACGGAAAAAGGAGACCATAGTCCATCTAGTCTGCCCTTATGTAACTGTATGTGATCTTTATCTTAGGATAGATGTGTGCTTATCACAGGCATGTTTCAATTCAGTGACTGTTGATTTTTCAACTACCTCTGCTGGAAGTTTGTTCCAAGCATTTACTACTCTTTCTGTAAAATAATATTTTCTAACATTGCTCCTGATCTTCCCCCCGACTAGCTTCAGGTTGTGCCCCCTTGTTCTATAATTAAGTTTCTTCTTAAAAACACTTCCCTCCTGAACCTTATTCAATCCTTTTACATATTTAAAGGTCTCAATCATGTCCCCCCTCTCCCTTGTTTCCTCCAGGCTGTACAAATTAAGTTCTTTAAGTCTCCCCTGTTTTAAGTTTAAGTCCTTCCACCATTTTTGTTCCCCGCCTTTGGACACGTTCTATTTGAATAATGTCTTTTTGCAGGTGACGTCTCCAGAACTGCACACAGTATTCTAGCTGAGGCCTCACCAGGGCTCTATACAGCGGCATCACAACCTCCCTCTTCCTACTGGTGATGCCTTGAGCTATGCAGCCAAGCATCCTGCTTGCTTTTCCCACTGCCTGGCTACACTGTCCACTCATCTTGCAGCTTTCAGTAATCAGTCCCCCTAAATCTCTCTCCTCCGAGGTCCTGGATAACACAGTACTGCCCATATGGTACTCAGAGCAGGAATTCCTTCTACACAAGTGCATGATTTTACATTTAGAGACAATAAACTCTAGTTTCCACAGTTTTGACCATCTATCCAGTAAAGCTAAATCATTTTCCATGTTGCAGACACCTCCAGGTGTTCCCTGCATCCTAGTGCTGTGCGCGCTCCCAACCCAGCCAGACAAGCTGGGGCGGAAGCACACGCGCCATTGGGGATGCTGATGCTTGCACTCCCCATTGAAGTCAATAAGAGAGGTTTGCCAAATTACATAGTCAGGGCAAACAGCTCTCATTGGACAAGAACCCACGCATGCAGTGCGGGACCTGGGAAAGGTGAGTGAATACAAGCTTTCTTGGGGATCTGACACAGTAGGCCATCAAACAAAACTGGGGAAAGTCAAATTCCTGGGGTTTTGATCCGTTTCAGATAGTTACCAATTATGTGAAAAACTACTAATGATACGCTTTTAACATTACTTTTATATTTTTAATTTAGCTTTTTTTCTGAAGCTTTTCAAAAACAGACACACCCCAGTCACCCCACATATATTCCAAGACCCCTCCCATGCAGACATATGCTGTAAAAGAGTATTTTCAGCAAGACTTCACTACCACTGCACATATATAATTCTTAGTCTGCGGGTGCAAGGCTCAGTTTCTCACGAAGATGCGTCACCAAAAATTCAAACTCTATAATGACACTTCAATCCACAGTAATATCTTTATTGGGGAATGGTTGACGTTTTGGGGTTAACCCCTTTCTCAAGACTTACCAATATGCAGAGCAGCCGCCTTCACTGCTGTGTAGAAATAATATTCCCACTATTTCCTGACAGTGATGTGCAGCACAAACACAGCAAAATTCAGCCACAAGTAAATTGTCTCTGGCGTTCGCTGCTTAAATTTGATCTCCATTTGCCAAGGTTTTCTCATCTCCCTGCTAGGGGTGTCAGAAAAAAATAGTTTCTGTCAAGTATTGCGATATTTCATTAGACGATACTAGAATCGATTCGCTCTTTCTAGTATTGACTTCAGTAAAAGTAAAAAAAAAATAAAAAATAAAAAAATAAAAAAATCTGACCCCTCGTTCGATCCGGCCGGCTCTCCTCTTCTCCGGGGTGGCCTCCTCTCCCCCTGCTTTCCCGATGACCGCCGCAATCTTCATGACTAGCCCCACCCCTTCAAAGGCGGGACATCATCCCGGCTCCCAGCGGTTCAGCTGTCAGATGTGATGATTGCGGCCAGAGCAGAACAGGCAGGAGATCCTCCGATTTCCTGCCTCCCCCCTCCTCTGGACGGCGATCACCACATCTATCATCGGATCGGTGGGGGAAACAAGAGCCGACAAGCGGAGGCGAGTAAAGAAAAAACGTTTTTTTTACTGTTAACCCTTTGTGAAGGGTTCTATGTGACCCCCATACCAGTTCACAAGGCTCTGGGTCTGGCAAGTCACCTGTGGCTAGCGGGTGACTTGCCATTAACCCCCGAGCCCCCACCCCATTACCTGCCTCCCCAAAAGCCAAGGGGGCAGAGGAGCCCATGGCCATTAGGCTATGCCGACTTGTAACCTGCAGAGCCAGGGGCCACCAAAGCTGGCCCCTGCGCCCTGTTCTACAATCCCCCCCATAGCTGGTCCCGTGCTGGTTATGTGGTGTAAGGAGTAAGGTGTTGGGGGATATCTAACCCTTAAAAATCCCCCCCAACCCCCCCCCCCCCCCCCCGGGAAGGTGGACCCTTGTTATAAATAAAAATTCACTGCACGGATGGGTTAAATGCGGAGGACGAATTCCTATGTGTGCCCAAGCATACAATGGCCATCTGCGGATTGCTAGTGCCCACCAACCCATAATCATCCAAAACCAGTTTCACTCACCTGAACCATGTCACCCAAACCCAGAATTTGCAGCCGGTGATTTTGAGGTCCAAAGTGGCTTCCACTTTTCCACCAGCAGCCAATCAGTTACATGGCTTATTTTGCCAGGGGATCCAGGTTCAGGGTTGTGGCAAAAGCAATCTGGATGCTCTCCCAAGGCTGTTTCATTCTGGTCCAGAGCCCATTGTCTGGAAAATGGGCGTTGGACCACTTTAAGCATGATCTGCAGTGGTCAGACAGCTGTGGGACCACTGTGGCTTTCCGTGCTTGCTCATACCAAGAGAGGAACAGAGTGTTTTTTAGACCACTTTGGAGTCCTGCTATTGCTTCTGATACTGGGGGAAATTGAGAAGAGTCACATGAGACAGGCAGCAGGAGAGCCGTTTGTAAACTCAATGTCAATACAAAGGTAGCAGACACTTTAAAAGCGGAACAAAACCACGGAATTTGACTTTCCTGCCCCCTGCTGAATGACGTAGTCCAAGCCGGCAACTCTCATTGGACGAGACCCCGAGTATGCACCTTTGGAGCATGGCGAGGTGAGCTTTCTGGGGGTTTCAGTGTGGAATCCCGATTCGGGATGCCCCTTAGAAAATCCAACGGCCGACCCTGGATTATTTTAGATTCCAGGCAAAGCCGCTGGTGGGTTTTGTTTGACAGAAAAAAAAAAAAAGTTTACTCATTGATAATCCCTCTGTGTCTGATGCAGCACCACCACCCCCCACCATCATCAGACAATTAGGCAGGCATACCCCCTCCATCGCAGTCAATGGAGGAGGCATATATCATGCCACCTCCTCTATTGCAGTCAATAGAACGTGTTACTGTCCGTTACTGCGACTGATGGCACGAGGGGGGGGGGGGATCCGAGATGTGGTTCTGCCGACCAAGTAAGCCAACCAGTGCCGGACTTGAAGCAATCATCTGTAGGGGACAAAGCTTTTTTTTGTGTGTGCCTGGCCAATGTCTTTAACGCCAGCCTCCTGGGACGCCCAATGACATAGCACGTCCACTGCCCGCATTCCCATTTTCCCTGTACTCTGAGGAGCGCCGTCTTTCAGACTCCGGGACCAGCCAAACAGGGTTTTGATCCATTTAAAGTGGACCATCACCCTCGGGCCGATTCCCGGGCCGATCACCTCCCTCCCCGCAGGACATCCGAGATCGGGATGTCCCGCGGGGTGAAACCCCCCCAAACCCCCTTACCTTAGTTTCCTCCCTCGCGTCGGCCGTCTGTGAATGGCCGGCACGGGGGCGCGCGCGTCAAGAGGGACGCGCGGGAGGCGGCGGCGGAGGAGGAGCCACGGACAAGCGGCTGTCAAATCGCTTGTCCGTCGGCGCTGGGAGCGGGGAGAGGTGAGTTTTTAGGGTGATCGGGGGGGGGGGGGGGTTTCACACAGCGGGGCACCCCGATCGGGGGTGCCCCACCGAAGTGGACCAAGACCCAGGATAGTCAAAATCCTGGGTGTTGGTCCACTTTAAAAGGCAATATCAAGTCACTAAACAGAAAAGCCTATACTCCCCTTTCGTCTCCCATGGCTTCTATGTGCAGGTCTGGTGTGCTCCTGCAGTTTTTCCATCCAGCACCAGAATGCTTACCAAGGGTGGGGATCTAGAGATTCCGCCTCCCAAGCAAGGTGATCTCTCATAGTGGTGTCCTGGGGGCCTTAATTCTGCCTCCACACACCTACTACATTCATTGCAATGGAGGCAGATTTGGCACAACCTGCATCAGCACATCACCTTCATTACAGTGAATGGAGCATGCATGAAACCAGCCGGATGGACGCTGCGTCTGTCTGGCGCTGAATTGCTCGAGCTACCTCATCGGTAAATAAGAAGATAGCGGCACTGCACAGAGGATCTATGGGGGATAAGAAACGAGTATAGACTTTGGTTTTGTTTAAAGCCTGAATATGGACTTCAGTATGATTTAATGAAATGCCCAAAGCTTTAAAAAAAAAAAAATATTCCCAGCATCTAAAATTAATCTATTTTAAGTTTTTAGTCACTTATTCTTTCCCCCACTGGGCTGCAACTCTATTTAGGATGCTAGGATACGAGCGCCGCCATCTTAACTTAAAAACATCACACATACTGAGGAGAAGAGAGCAGGATAAAGTGCAGGGGTGGGGTTATAGCTGTACTTTGCACAGACAGATCAGAGCTTGGGTCAGGGAAAGGTCAGCAATCCCAGAATGCAGAGCGACACGGTTCCATGAGCCACCATCTTGTATTTAAAGGCTCATAACATGCAGTAGATGGAGGTAGGATTATTTTTAATGTGAGAAATCTGTATGTACAGGGTGGAGGAAACATACAAGATAGGCTCTTATTCAGGGTGAAGGTCCGCTTTAAGCTTGTGCCAAATCCACAAGGACCTCAAGCAACACCTGCTACCCATCAGCAAAATATTCAGAAGATACCCACTTTTTTCTCAGGGAGCTCTTATAGGAGGAGCTGCAGCCTATCCCTGCCCTAAATATGAGTTCTGCTAGGAAAAGACGAGTACCCCTCTTATGCTGACTTATGGCATAGAGTCCTTGTGGACCAGGAGTCCCCAGCCAGAGCTGCCAAAGAAGGTTTAGGTCCACTTTAAAAAGATTTGCATTTTCGCTGCCAAGACAAATTGTGTGTAGGTTTTACTATAGAGGATTAAACTCAATCTGAAGTACCAGTAATCCGTCCGGACGTACAACCTGTCAAACAATGTTGTGGAACCTTAGAAGCCTACACAAGAATTGAGATGGCCTTCTCTAACCACACAGCGCATTGCAAAACTCTGACTCAAGCTTCCAAGCGCAGCCTCTATTAGGCAACCAATGGCTTTACATTTCTCAAGCAAAGCCTGAAAGCGGGGACACAGGAAGATTAGCAGCAGAGCCGATATCCAGACAACTCCATACAGAACCTCGCAGGGAGGTGGGGGAGCATCTACTTGATTCTTACATAATCTGGTATCGGTCTCCTGATCTTAGGAAACTAAGATTCCAGGGCTCCCCCTGGGGCATCACAAATTGGGATTCTATGCTATGTGAAACCCACCCTGGGGGCGCAACAAAACTCACCGTTTCTGGCAGCGCTGTAAACAATGGAGAGCCACCCAACCCCAGCATCTTTGTGCTGTGCGCATGTTTGCTGGAGGGTGGGAGCATGCCCGCTCGCACTCCTGATTGCCATGAACAGAGCCGCTTGCCGAACATTACACATGCACAGCAAACAGCTCTGAATAGATGAGAGACCACGCATGCGTCATAGGAATGGGAAAGGTGATTTTTTCTAGCCGACATATGGGGGGGGCACACAGCAGTGCATCCCAAATAGGAATGCAACTGTTATGTAATCTATTCTGCAGCATGAGGGGGCCCAGAACTAGGCAACTACATAGGTGGTTTCTGTAGGTATACAGACTGAGTATGCCCCCTACAGAACTTTGTTAATGAGCCAAAAGCCTTAGCCCACTTTAAAGTGAACCAAAACCCAGGATTTTGGTCTTTTTCCCAGGGCACCACACTGTGTGAAACCCCCCCCCCGATTGCAACTCACCTCTTCTTGGTCCTACGGCGCATGCAAGGCTCCGTGCTCGGAGCTGCTGACGTCACGCCATCTAAGCCGACGCCTAAGGCCAGCGTCTCTGAGCACACTGGCGGACACATCCCTCTGCATCCTATCTAAGAACCCTGCTAGAATGGTAGCGGGGATGCGAACGCGGCTCGCACACGTGCTGTTGGACAGGGGCAACCGGGGGGGGGGGGGGGCTTCAAAATCGGGATGCCCCGGGGGGGGGGGGGGAGGGGGAAAAAAAAAAAAAACTATCAGCTCGGGAATCTTATAGATTCATCGCGCTGGGTTTTGGTCCACTTTATATCTACTTTTCTGTTAGAAGTAGACTGTCATTACTGACACCCTCACTTAAGTCAGTCACTGATTTGAAATTATTACTGTTTAATAAAGCCTAAAAAGAGTCATTGCTTGCCATCTACATACGTGCTTCAGGCCTGCGGCTGACTAAGCATTGATACAGCTGAGACATAACATTTGCCGGGCAAATAACATGTTTTAGAAGATTAGAGATAGCAGCCTGCTTTTAGTGATCTCTTATGACAGGGTTACTAAAAGCCATTCAACACTCACCGTCTGTGGAATACTAACCCAAGCTATCCCCGGTTCAGAGAATCAAGTCTAATATACACCAACACAGTACAAGACGGGAGACCCATTCTGGTCTTTTGGCAGCTGATATCACCACTGTGCTGCTAGGCCTCCGAGTGACCCACAGCACCACTCAGGCCCTATTAAAACAAATGGGCCCATTCACACTGGCAGCCATGATCACACTTCAATCAACAAAAGTCTTGCATGCAGCAGTTCTGGAGAGGAGTGGTTTTGAATCAAGTCCACAGACTGCACCTCCTCAGTGGTGTCAGTCAAGATTGTAAAGTTTGCGAATGACACAACTGTCATTGGTCTTATAAATGATGATGAAAGGAAGTCTGCAAATCGTTCAAATGGTGTAAAAACATCAACCTGATTCTTAATCCAACATCCAACAGTGGAGATGATCATAGACCTCAGGAATCCCCCCTCAGATGAACAACCCTTATACATAGAGAATGTGGCAGTGAAGAGAGTACAGCACACCAAAGTTTGGCAATGGACTTGGTTGTAAAAAAGGCTCATCAAAGACTTTGGCCTCAATTCAATTAAGGTAGAAAAAGAATTCTCATGGTAGTAAAATATTCAATTCATGAGAAAAAAGCCTGAGAATTTCACTGTTGCTGAATCACCAGATAAGAAAACAAAGTCAATGGCACTTTTTTACTCCTCAGAAAAGTAGAGAACTGTTTACTCCTTTCTACACTGTAGTAAAAGCTGCCATTGACTTTCATTGTCTTTATCTGGTGATTCAGTAACAGTGACATTCTCAGGCTTTTTTCTCATGAATGGAATTTTTTACTACCATGAGAATTTTTTTTCTACCTTTATTGAATCAAGGCCTTTATTACCTACGGCAGATGAAAAAAATTGGACTCTCTCTCTGAAACCTCCGATTACAATCTATGGTCCAAAAGTGGAATCGGCCATACGATATTCCTCTCTAATCTGGTATGGTGGGATAACCAATAGGGGCAAACCACGTCTGCTACGGATTATAAAAACTCCAGAAATAACCATTGGTGCTTCACTACCATCTTTGGATAGTCTTTTTGCAAGCGGGCTTAAAGTGGACCAAAACCCACGGGGCATCCAATATCAGGATGCTCTGCTGTGTGAACCCCCCCCCCCCATGTTGCAGTTCAACGGCGCATGCACGAGCCGCAGACACATTCCCGCTATGCCTTTAGCACCAGACATTTGTGAATGGCAGGCGCGGGCACACTCCCTGTTAGAGGGTAGTGGGGGATGCGGTCGTCAGTACGCTCGGAGCTGCTCGCCTTAGACGAAGGGTCAGTGGATGCGCTTATTGCACGAGCGACCGTGCATGCGCCGTAGGACTGGGAAGAGGTTTGTTTTTCGGCGACCTGGGGGGTTTCACACATGGGGCATACAAAACCCAGGATAGTCAAAGTCCTGTGTTTTGGTCCACTTTAAAACAAAGGCTAGGAAAATCAGTAACGAATCCAGGACACACTTTCTTTGTTTTACTCCCTTCTGGTAGATGCTATTGTGCCCCATTGACATGGACAGAAAGGACAGGAACAGTTTTTTTCCCTGACTGCCATCCATCTAATGAACAACGATGGACTGCCTGAAAGATATCGTCTGTGGGGATCTTTAAATACTGTGATGGACCCCCCCCATTATTTACATGGTATATATTATTTATACAGTCTTCCCTTTGTGGGAGTATTTCATTCCCTTGTATCGCCCCCACCACCCCCTCCTGCAAAAATAAATTCCTAGTATGTATTTCATATATACTCTGCCCCAAAAAATTAATCTGAAGTGCAACTGCTTAGAATATCACAACGGCCCTACTGTAAGAGTGGCCTCAAGGTCCTAGTAGAACTGGGACACTGCCACAGAACAGGGCTTAAGGTTGCTGACAGGTTAGCCTGACCTGAGGTTAACTTTGGGTGGAGGGAAGAAATGGAGGGGAACCATGGCAAGTATAGGAACACTTTTTTTCACTTGCCTCACTCACTCTGATTAGCAGAAAACCATTGTCACGACCAGGTTTCTTAAAGTGGACCAAGTGAACCTGTTGGTCACAGCCCTAGAGTCTAGAACAGTCTCAAATTTTATGCAAAGTACCCCCTAGCGACAAGAAGTTACAACAGAGCACCACCAAGGAGGGGATCAATTATAAATGTTACCAAGATACGTTGGACACAGGCTTCTTAGCACCTTTAAAGCAAGGCTAATTTATGTTTTACTGTGAAAATAATAAACCATCTCCAACAGACCCCTCCTGTTGGGTCACCCACAAACATCACTGCATACGCCCTGGGGTACACATAACAATGGTATAGAAACAACCCCCTGGGTGTGTCTTTCAGATCTGAATGGCTGCTAGGGGCGGTGTGTGGGGTAAATTGCAGCTTGGCATCCCGCTCCCTCCGCAGGCAGACACTCAAGTCAAAGAGGAGCGAGACAGACAAATATACGCCCAGACCAGGGGGTTTCACATTGCTGGGTGAACTCCAGCAGCCCCGCAAAGCATGGGCTGGCTCCAGGTTTATGTAGGTACTTGGGCAACTAGGTTTGTCTAATTGCTGAGCCAAGGAGGACAGAGACCAAGAATGAAGGAGCTGAGTAAGTATAACACTCTCCACTGGCTGCTCTCTGTTCTTTAACTCTGACAGGCACTGTCCCCTATCACCTCTTGCATGCCAACCGTAAGGCCCAGGCATCTGCCCAGGTTCGTGCTTCAACGATGACAGCTACTGCCCCCTGTTCCCTCTAGTATGCTAACTGTGGAAGCCCGCCATCTGACTGAGATAGTGCTTCAACACTGACAGCCTCTGCCTCCTGTTCCCTCTAGAATGCCAACCCTGGAACTCTGGCATCTACTTGGCTTTGTGCTTCAAAGCTGACAGCTATGCCCTCCCATCCCACCAACCCTGGCAATTGGCCATCTGACCAGGTTTATGCTCCAACCCTGACAACCCCTCTAGTATGCCAACCCTGGGGCCCGCCATCTACCCGGGTTTGTGCTTCAACCCTGACAGCCTCTTCGCCCCATCCCCACTAGTACACCAACCATGGAACTCTGGAATCTACCCGTGTTTGTGCTTCAAACCTGACAGCCACTGCCCTCCTTTGAGTATGCCAACCCAGGGACCCCGCCAGCTGACCACGTTTGTGCTTCAATCCTGACAGCCACCGCCCCCTCTAGTATGCCAAGCCTGGGACTCTGGCATCTACCCTGGTTTGAGCTTTAACCCTGACAGCCATTGCCTTCCCATCTCCTCTAGTAAGCCAAACCTGGGACCTTACCATCTGACCGGGTTTGTGCTTCAACCCCGGCAGCTATTGACAACCCTGATGTTCCCTGTAATGCCAAACCTGGGGTCCGGCATCTACCCAGGTTTGTGCTTCAATCCTAAAAGCCTCTTCCCCCCCCCCCGTCCCCTCTAGTATGCCAACCCTGGGGCTCTGGCATCTCCCTGCATTTGTGACAGCCAATGCCATCCCCCAGTATGCCAACCCAGGGGCTCCACCATCTGACTAGGTTGGTATTTTAACCCCGACAGCCACTTCCCCCCCCCCCCAAAGAAATATGCCAACCCTGTGCAAGTGCTGACGATGACCCTGAAGAAGGCACTTCCCAGGGCATCGATGCCCCCACATCTGCTCATCCCCGAAGTTTGCCACAAGCCTAACGAGTCATTATAGCAGGAGGCCTGTATGAGTGAGGCTTGTAGAAGGAAGGTCTGCCAGGACACAGGGGGGGCAGAGTGGGTGTTACAGTCAGGCAGGTGTATGGGCAGCCTAATGGCAGAGGAACCCCCTGCAGTGCGGCTCTGCCTTATACTGCTGCATACACAGAGAGGTCACAGGGCTGATGATTGGAGGGGGGTGACCCCCCGGCCAGGGATCTGCAGGATCGGGGGGTGACACCCCCCCCCCCCCCCGGCCAGGGATCTGCAGGATCGGGGGGTGACCCCCCCGGCCAGGGATCTGTAGGATCGGGGGGGGGGGGGTGTCCCCCCGGCCAGGGACCTGCAGGATCGGGGGGGGGGTGTCCCCCCGGCCAGGGACCTGCAGGATCGGGGGGGTGACCCCCCGGCCAGGGACCTGCAGGATCGGGGGGGGGGGTGTCCCCCCGGCCAGGGACCTGCAGGATCGGGGGGGTGACCCCCCGGCCAGGGATCTGCAGGATCGGGGGGTGACCCCCCGGCCAGGGACCTGCAGGATCGGGGGGGTGACCCCCCGGCCAGGGATCTGCAGGATCGGGGGGGTGACCCCCCGGCCAGGGATCTGCAGGATCGGGGGTGACACCCGGCCAGGGATCAGGATCGGGGGTGACACCCGGCCAGGGATCAGGATCGGGGGTGACACCCGGCCAGGGATCAGGATCGGGGGTGACACCCGGCCAGGGATCAGGATCGGGGGTGACACCCGGCCAGGGATCAGGATCGGGGGTGACCCCCCGGCCAGGGATCAGGATCGGGGGTGACCCCCCGGCCAGGGATCAGGATCGGGGGTGACACCCGGCCAGGGATCAGGATCGGGGGGTGACACCCGGCCAGTGATCAGGATCGGGGGGTGACACCCGGCCAGTGATCAGGATCGGGGGGTGACACCCGGCCAGTGATCAGGATCGGGGGGTGACACCCGGCCAGTGATCAGGATCGGGGGTGACACCCGGCCAGTGATCAGGATCGGGGGTGACACCCGGCCAGTGATCAGGATCGGGGGTGACACCCGGCCAGTGATCAGGATCGGGGTGACAGGAGCAGGGCAGTAAACACGTATTTCCTCCTGGGTGACACACACACACTGACAAGCCGTCACACACAATGGCGGGCTTGGCGCGGCCAATGGGCAGCCCGGGGCCCTGCTCTCACCTGCATCCCAGGCACTTGTACGGCTACCGGGGAATGAGCCATGGCGGCTGTGGCGGCGAGGCCTCCTGCTCCGGTGGTGCGCGGCGATGGCGGAAGGCTGGTGCTGGCGGTTTCCGGAGGCTGTAGCCAGACGGCGGCGGCGGGAGGAGGAGGCGAGGCTGCGCTGCTGGGCTGCCACTAGCCACCGCTGAGCATGTCTTGCGGAGCGCAGGGCCGGGAGAGCTCAGCAGGCGAGCGGCGCCATATTGGGAGAGGACGGGAGGCTGCGGCAGCTTCTTGTGCGCAGGGTGGAGCCCGGCTCAAGCCGGTCACGTGACGCGCCTCTGATGTCACGCCGCCCTGCCTGCCGCTGGCAGACACTTCCTAGGAAGTGCTTTGAGGGAGGGAAGGAGCTTATCCCCCTTCCTCCACTTACCTCAGCCGTAATGTTACCTGACAGTGCTCAGGTGTAATGAAACAGCGCTAGACTGCTCCATACCAGTCATAAATATTATGTATGTATATTTATATTGGCTTGCATTGCTCTCACGGTGCATGCACATGTTGCCTTAGGCATCCCTGCTCTATGAGCATCCCTCCACCAGGAAGACCTCCGGCTGGGAAAAAGGGACAATATAATTATACTAGACCTTCACCCTGAATAAGAACCTATCATATGTTTTCCCCATGCTGTACATACAGATTGTTCACATTGCTCACATAAAAAAATATCCTTCCTGCATCTACTGCATTTTCTGAGCCTTTAAAGCGGACCTTCACTCTGAATAAGAGTCTATCTTATATGTTTCCCACACCCTGTACATACAGATTGCTCACATTAAAAATCATCCTACCTGCATCTACTGCATGTTATGAGCCTTTAAACATTCAAGATGGTGGCCCACGGAGTTTCAGGCTGCCTCCAAACAGGAAGTGTCTCTGGCTGCCGCTCTGCATTTTAATATTGCTGACCTTTTCCTGACCCAAGCTCTGCTCTGTCTGTGAAAAGCACAGCTATAACCCGCCCCCTGCACTTCTGACCCCTTTCCTCAGTATGTGATGTTGCTGAGCCAAGATGGTGGCGCCCATATTCTAGAATCCTGAACTGAGTTGCAGGCCAAAGCTGCAGGAAAGCTGCAGTTGCAAGAAAAGAATAAAAAGTGATTAAAAAACGTTAAATATATTTTTTAGATGCTGGGGAATTATTTTATTTAAGCGTTCGGGCTTTTCAGTAAATGACGCTGAAGGTCCCCTTTAAACCAGACCTTTAGCATGATTTAATGAAAAGCCCAAACCTTTAACAAACTATTCCCCAGCATCTAAAATTAATATATTTCAAGTTTTTTGTCACTTATTATTCTTTCACCCACCAGGCTGCAAATCTGTTCAGGACTATAGGATACGGGCGCCGCCATCTTGACTCAGAAGCATCACACATACTGAGGAGAGGAGAGCAGAATAAAGTACAGGAGGGCGGGTTGTAGCTGTGCTTTGCACAGACAGAGCAGAGCTGGGGTCAGGGAAAGGACAGCAATCCCAGCATGCAGAGCGGCTCAGTCAGAATACACTTCCTGTTTGCAGGCTGCCTGTAGCTTCAGGGGCCGACATCTTGGATGTTTAAAGGTTCATAACATGCAGTAGATGCAGGTAGGATGATTTTTATTGTGAGCAATCTGTATTTACAGGGTGTGGGAAACATATAAGATATGCTCTTATTCAGGGTGAAGGTCCACTTCAAGCCAAATGCAGAGGAGTAACTAGGCTTTCTGGCACCCGGGGCAAATATTCAAACTGCCCCCCACCTGTGCTCAGGCCCCCCTTTGCCCCCCCCCCCCCCCGACCTGCTGCACCCCTGGCCACATGCCCTCAATGAGGGAGAAATAGGTTGTAACAGTTACAACAATATAAACGCTTTGAATAGGCAAATGAATCATTATTGATGCAGATTTGCATGTTACACCTCACAGAGGGACAAATGAGAACAATGGAAGTCAGAGGGACAGCCCTTCCGAATGAGGGACATTTGGGAGGTATGTGATTCCTTGTGCAAGATTTCAGGATGGAAAGTGAGCTACCGAGCGAATATGGGAAACCGAGACATGGGGCAAGAAAACAAAAGATGGAAGGTAGACAGGAGCAAAATAAAAGGAAATGTGGAAAAGACATTATGGAAGGAGAAAGAAAGGAAGATGGGAGGGATCATGAAATAAAAGAGAGATGTAGAAATTCAAGAAGAAGGGAAAGGTAAACGAGAATGTGGAAACAATAAAAGAAAGAGATGGGGATATTTTGAAAAGATAGGCTTGCGCTAGTCGAGAGCCCCTGTCGCCCCCTTACAGAGAGACTGGGACGGTGTCCTGTGCGAGAGCACACCTCACACACCCCAAAGGCTGTCCATGGTACTTACGTTGCTCTTACGTTCTTACGTTGCTTCCTGCTCCCATGGTGCATGCACATGTTGCATCAGGCATCCCTACACAGCATGCACCCCCACCACCACAAGACAGACCTTCAGCTGTTGCCCTAGGGCAGGGATGCCAGGGGCGACCCATGTATGCGCCATAGGAGTGAGCCACAAGATAATAATGCGTTTATTCAAGATGCATTTCTCAAAGCGAGCTATCCCATATTGGGATCACAGAGTTTTGGCCTGCTATAAAGTAGACCAAAACCATTTAGTCCCAGCTCTACAGTCTAAAAGAATCCATAGCCAGGAGGTTCCCTGTCATTGGGGCATCCTGATTGGGGATACCCCACTCTGGTATACTTACAGATCTAGGGATCCCATGGTGCATGTGCAAGTTGTGCCGACAAACACTGGCTTTCCACAGCTGCCATCTCCATGCATCGGTTAGAGCAGGGGTTCCCAATCAATCATCTGGGTTGCATGTGTGGGTTGTCAGTCACCAAATAAATGTGGTAAAAACACTCAATAGTGCATGAAACACACAAATTTCAGATACATTGTTTTTATCACCTTTAGGAGCAGCTTTGCACTTCTGAGCAAATCAGGCTGAGGTAAAGTATAGATGGTAGCAGATTAGGTTGGGGCACAGGTCAGTCTGCAGCCTTGCTAAGTACCACCTCATAGGATCTCAACAGGGGCATTCCCATAGTGGGGAGGAGGGATGATCTCAGTATCCTGTGCTGATTGTTTTTTCCTACTTGTTCACACAGTAGGAACGTGGCAGCAGTCGCAAAGGTGACAAGAATGCAGGATGAAGAATCAAAACTGTAACCAATCAGGAGTTATGAATAATCTGCTTCAAGTCAACCAATGAATACCTGAGTTGTGCTTAAACCAATGATTTTGTAGTTTTGTTATTTGGTTTGTAATACTAACCAATGATTTTGCAGTGTTAACCAGTGTTTGTAGTTGAACCAATGTCTGATCTTGGCCGAAATGTATTTAGGCCACGCTTTCCAGTAAATTGGCTGAGCGAGCCACATGATTGCATTCTGAACCTGTGTCAGTCTGTACTTGTGATACGGTCAGCGGTGACTACAGTGCACCTAATTTGGATCCACAAGGCATCAGGCTGGCTAATTGCCTTATCAATATTGGCGCCCAACGCGGGGCTGGAATAAAAGTTCCAGCAGTCGGAGGGACTACCTCAGACAACCAGGATAAAATGCAGAGAAAAGGAAAAGCGTGCAATGTTAAGATCTGTTATTTTACTCCCTTTCACTCTGCCTTTTGTCTTGGCCGTCTCTGCGTTCCACCCTGGACACATTACTTAGACTGTAAGGGTAAGAATTCCCTAACTCTGAGATACTGATGAATGAATGTCTCTGCCTTGTGTGATTATACATTTTAGATGATAAACAACACTGGGATTCCAACCACGAAGCACAAGGTCACATACACACCTAGATGATAGGTGTGTATGTGACCTTGTGCTTCGTGGTTGGAATCCCAGTGTTGTTTCTGACATCTGTTTGCCTTTATAAGTTCTGTAACAAATAGGGTTCAGAGCAGAAGGAAAAGAGATTTCGTTTTTGGAATTAGCAGCCAGGCAGTTTGGCAAAAGTCCAGACTGTCAGAAAGCGCAATGGGGAACAAAAATAGCGCCCTAAAAACAGCGATAAGAAAACCGTGACAATTAATAACATGGACGTTATATCTGAAGAAGAGAGAAGCCGAAACCCAGATTTACACAAGGCCCCTCCAAGAGCAAGAGAGAGTCCCCCTGCTGCAATTGTGATAAGGTGGGCCATATTGCCAGAAGTTGTCATGCCCCCAAGCGATAGAGGGGGAGAAGAGACCTCCCCTCCCAGACAGAACAGGAAAGGGTAAAGGAGAGAGCAGAGAATAGGGAAACTGCAAGTCTATGTCCCTCCTGGCTACTTCCAACATCAAGCACCTGAGAAAGAGTCCTAACTCCTCCAGCTTAGCTCCAATCTGGGATGCAATGTACTATGTAGCACCCTGGCTTTCAGGTGAGCACTGCAGCCCTGGACTAGAAGCGATGGTCTGTGTGGGAGAAAAGGTGAGCATAACTTTTTTTTGCCTGAAAATGTACTTTAAAGTGGAACAACACTGTGCCTAATCCGATCCCTCCCCGTGGGGCATCCAAAATCGGGATGCCGCGCTGTATGAAACCCCCCAGGACGCCCGCTCCACTTACCTGAATATCCTGGGTTTTGGTCCATTTCCCCTGTGAAACCCCCCAGATCGCGAGTTACAACTCACCTCACCCTTCTCTCTAGCAGGCCGCGTGCCCGCACCGGCCATTTGTGAATGTCCGGCGCGCGAGCTCCCTGTTAGAGGGAAACGCGAGATGTGGCCGCCAGCGTGCTCGGAGCCGCTGAGGTAAGACGTCGCATTGACGCGCATACCTCTGCGGCTCTGAGCGCGCTGATTGGACGAGCGGCCGTGCATGCACCGTAGGAGTGGGGTGAGGTGAGTTGTAACTCGCGATCTGGGGGGTTTCACATAGCGGGGCACCCCGCCAATGGCACATTGACCCAAAGTAGTTAAAGTGGACCAGACCCAGGATAGTCAAAATCCTGGGTGTTGGTCCACTTTAACTACTTTGGGTCAATGTGCCATTCAAAATGCTATTCAGTCCCACACTCACAACCTTTGACGATCACACGTATCCTTGCTACTCTGGACAAATAAAACTTGCTTCACAATTTAGGGCAATTCCAATATAAATTTTCTCCACTGCAGCTGTTGCTTTGGGGGTCCACAACAGACAAGCCCCTTCTTTCAAAGTAAATTGGACAGTGCGCTAGCGGCATGGAGATATCATATATCTGCTAGTCTCCCAACTGAGCCCCTTTTAAGTTCATTTCCCTCTCATTGTTCTCATTTGTTCAAAAAAATTCAAAGTTGGAGTGGCCTCAGGGGTAAGTATCCCGGGATTTTTGTGTTGCAGGACATCGCAGAAGTAGATTACCGAACAAAAAACTCACAGAACAGTACAGGCAAACCAAAAGCACTGTTATTGACTTGGATCACCTTCATAGTCTTAGTATAGTCCTATTCATCCACTCCTCTTTGCTCTAGTCGTCCATCAGTCCCTCTCTCCCAGCTCTTTCCATCCATATCCATACATACCCCTTCTCCTCCAAGCTCACCCCATCCATCCCTCTCCCCTCGGTTCTGCCCATCTATCTGCTCCTCATAGCACTAGCCATCCATCCATCTCACCCTCCTATCTATTCAGTCCCTCCCCCTCTCTTCCCAGCTCACCCCGTCCATCCCTCTCCCCTCGGTTCTGCCCATCTATCTGCTCATCATAGTACTAGCCATCCATCCATCTCACCCTCCTGCCCCTCCTATCTATTCATCCCTCCCCCTCTCTTCCCAGCTCATCCCATCCATCCCTTCTATCCATCAATCCATCACTCCTTATTTCTGCCCATCCACGCTTCCTGTCTCTAGCCATCCATCCTGCTTCTCCCATCCATCCCTCCCTCCCAGCTCAACCTATCCATTCCTCCCTCCGCTCAGTTCTGCCCATCCATCGACACCTTCTAGCTCTAGCCATACACCCATGCCTCCCTTGTACCCCCGACTCATCTCCTCCATTCCCCCTATCCTTCCCTCCCACTCCTCTCTACTCATCCCATTGCCAATGGCAGGGAATTTGGCATAGGGTGTGACTGGGTGTGATGAGGGTGTGTGGCTTACTTTAAAAATTGTCCCTCTTTCCCACTCTGAAAAGTTGGAAGCTATGTATTTGTTTGTGCTGGCAAATTATGGACAGCGTCCAGAAGAATGTGTGTGCATGACAAAGGAGCTGTTCTTCAGGTGCTGGAGGCTGCACCAGTCATACAATGCTTGCTACTTCCTCATTCACTCGTATGGCAGCCAATCATGTTACTGCCAGCAACCATTCAAATAAGATGCGCAAGCCCACTCGCCAAATCGATTGGTTGCTGGCAAGGTCAAATGAGGGAAGTGGTAAGTGTTGCCTATCTTGACTTTAGTTTCTCTTTGTGTTTGTATCTGCTTCCAAGAGACTTGTTCCCTAAACAGAAATCTTCCATTGTGTCGGTGTGGAGCCCATGCAAGTAAAGAGGACCCACCTGACCACTGAAAAAAAAGTCTTTCAGGGGACCTACTTTGCTGGTCAGTGTCCCTAGATGTCGGGGAACTCCTCAGTCTAGTACAGCTACTTTCCAATTATCCCAAGGATCACCTAAACGTCTCTCCAAAGACAGTAAAGGCCAGTTTCAATGAGAATCTATATTCTATGTATGACACCTGGCACAATGTTACAAGCTGTTCTTCCAAAAATGCTGGTTTGACTATATGCTGAATACAGGCAGTTTGATGGCCATTGACATCCTATTGGAAGAGCAGCAATGCTCAGTATCTTAGGATAGAAGTAGACTTTCCCCACTTTATATTTCCTCACAGAGGCACAAAGTGGATTTCTACTCTCTCGGGAACATAGAACTCCCCCCCCAACCGATGCAGCAGCTTCTCCACAGTGTTTCTTTACTTCCACCAGTGGCCTTAAGTACACCAGAGGGTAGCTCAAGTACCACCAGTGTTACTACCCTGTTTTCCCAAAAATAACACAGATCTTATATTATTTCTTTGCTCAGAAAAAGGTGATACGGTTTATTTTCAGGGGATGTTTTAATATGAATACAGTTAAAATTTGTGCCTCAAAATGGGAAAAGATTCTTCCTCATACTGATACTATGCTCCAGATGCAAGTTTGTAGGGGCGGATCGAGTTCAGCATCTAGCTCGTGCATATGGGTGGGCAAGAGGGGTGGATCCAGTAAGGGTGGCCAATGACCAGTCAGACCACTCCCATCTTCTAGCCACCCCTGCCCCTGGATCCCAGCACTGTAGGAGTGGCTCCAATTATGAAAGAAGTTGCATTGACAGTCCCTCCCTGTAACACAGCTTCATCTTCATTACCTTCATTCATTTTGGATCACCCCAGACCCCCCTGCCCCGCCTCCCTCCAAGCTTACCTCGCCCCGCCATTCTGCCGCTGCCTCCGGTGCTGTGCACAGCCGTCTTGCACGGAGCCGCATCCCTATCTCTATGAGTTGCATTGAATGGGCTGGCAGGAGTGTGCATAGTGCTGGGGATGCTGCATTGTGTGGGCAACAGCAGGAGTGCTGCATCTGGGCGAGGTAAACTTTTTCTTTTTACTGTAAAACTGACAGAGAAGGCGATGGCAGCACAGTCACCCCATCCCTCTACATCAACCAGAACAGCTTAGGGCCAAGGGGGGCAGCAGCACCCCAGCTGCCCCCATCCCTCCACAGCAGTCGGCACAAATGGGGGGGGGGGGGGCAGCACAGCCACCCTGTCCCTCTGTGACTAAGGCTTATTTTCGGGGTAGGGTTTATATTTCAAAGCAATTGTGAAAATTCTGTAAAAACGCACTAGTGTTTATTTTCAGAGTAGGGCTTATTTTTGGGAAAACACGGTAGCACCACTCACTGGGAAACCTTGGCCTAGTACACAACCAGAGAATTGTACTTGACACCATTGAATTTGTCCACATCTGCACTATTGGAAGCATATTTGGAATGACTATGTAACATGTTTCCCTGTTTAATCTTTACATCAATAATACATTGCTGTATGTCGCTTAAATTAACAAAAAGAAATTCCAGATTTTGGGATGACCAGCTGATAAGAGATATTCCTATCTCTTATGAAGCACCTCACCTATAAAAATGCCCCATCACATGAACATGTGATTTTTTTCAGGAAAATTAGAACAAACAATTTGTATTGCATTTTTTTGTGTGTTAAAGTTAAAAAGCTCAATGAGATGCAGGAGGCAATACAAACCCAAATGTGCCCCAATATTTAAATGTGCTTCATAAAGTCTTTATCATGATCCCCTACCGATAGGACTTCCATGCTGTATCACTGTTCAAGGAACATGAGAAGCCTAAATGACAAGTTGAAATCAGGACTTTATTCATTTGTTAAAGGGATAATTAAAAGAACAGCAAAGCCGCCATCAGCAACACTACAGGAATGGGTGGATGCAGAACTGTCAAATGACGGCCACTCACTGCACGTAAGCCACCAAGCACAGCCACTGGCAGCTCAATGCAGGGAACTGTTTTCTGCTGGACCAGCTCCCAGAATGGCAAAGCAGGAGTTCCTGAGCAGTGCCCACCCACACAAGGGTGGCACACGGGACTTGGTCTGACATTCCAGTAAGTAGGTGGGTGTCAGACAACCACCAATCAGTTACTTGGCTGGACTATTATTTTAAAGGAAAAAAAAATACTGTATCTGGGGCCTCCACCAAATGTTGTGCCCAGGGGCCTCCACCACACTTAATCTGGCCTTGGACAGACAGTTGGAGTTCAGCCCTTCACCCCTAAAAGCAGAATGGTACATTCAAAACGTCCTTCTTCTTTTATTAAAAGAAAGAAAAAGCTTGGTTAGATTTTTAATGCAGAGTGTATGCATGAGCCGACTCTTACTATCCAGAGTATTTACTGTACGTGGATTTTTTATGATTGGACCATTTTTTCACAAGTGCTTAAACCTTAAAGTGGACCAACACCCAGGATTTTGACTATCCTGGGTCTTGGTCCACTTCGGTGGGGCACCCCCGATCGGGGTGCCCCGCTGTGTGAAACCCCCCCTAACCCCCCGAAAAACTCACCTCTCCCCGCTCCCAGCGCCGACGTACAAGGGAAGATCTGGAACGTCTAAGCGGCGGCGGCCGCCGCCGCCTCCCTCGCGTCACTTTTGACGCGCGCGCGCCCGCGCCGGCCATTCGCAGACGGCCGGCGCGGAGGCGCGCACGCCTACAGGGGCGCGAGGGAGGCGGCGGCGGCCGGCCGCCGCCGAAGATAAGGTAGGTGAGTTGGGGTGTTTGGGGGGGGGTTTCACCCCGCGGGACATCCAGATCTCGGATGTCCCGCGGGGTGGGGGGTGATCGGCCCGGGAATCTTATAGATTCCCGGGCCGATCACCCGTGGGTGTTGGTCCACTTTAATTCAGTGAGCTTCAAGCCTGAGGGCCTGGCCCTGAAATCGAAAAGATTCCAGGGCTGGTGGCTGACCTTCCCTGCCCTGCTGTGTAATACCCCCCATTGCAAAACTCACCTTTTTCCTGGCTCCCTCGCCAATGTATATGCAGCATCTGTGCACACGCTCCTGAACCCAGGCATTCCGATAGGCCAGGGACGGGAGCACTCCTGCTGCTGCGGATGTGGCCAATCGCATTTCCAATCACCACAAACAGAGCTGTTTTCTGAACAATCTCTATGCACGGCAAACGGCTGATTGGACGAGAGCCTGCACATGTGTTTTAGGACTGGGGAAAGGTGAGTTATTCTGGGTAATCTGGGGGATTTTTCACACAGTGGGGTATCCCAAATTGGTATGCCCGGGCCAGTGAACAAAACCCAGGATAATCAAAATCATGGGTTTGTTCCGCTTAATGAAAATCCCAAACCCTTAAAAAAACTATTCCCCCAGCATCTAAAATATATTTTAAGTTTTTAGTCACTTACTTTCTATTATTTCCCCCACTGGACTGCACTGTTCAGGACTCGAGGATACATGAGCCGCCATCTTGTCGCAGAAGCATCACATACTAAGGAGAGAGGTGTCAAAAGTACAGGGGGGGGGGGTTATAGCTGTGGTCAGGAAAAGGACATTAATCCCACAATGCAGAGCGCCATAGTCAGAAGACACTCCCTGTCTGTAGGCCGCCATCTTGGATGTTTAAAAGCTCAGAAAATGCAGTAGGTGCAGGTAGGGTAAATATTAATGTGAGCAATCTGTATGTACAGGGTGGGGGAAACATATAAGATATTCTCTTATTCAGGCTGAAGGTCTGGTTTAAGAAAACAGTTGTATTCTGACCATCAGTGACTCATTTCCATTAGGTGCATTAATATATATATATATATATATATATATATATATATATATATATATATATTGTACGTTCTGGGCGTTAGTTCCCACGCTGACAAGAATTGAAGAGGACACTGTATCTCTTTTCACCTTCCTTCCTGGTTTCTTTTGACTAGTGTTTTTACAGCAACCTTATTCTTTGAGCTCATGTTCTTCTATAGTAATATCACCCTGCTTCTTGTCTAACCTCAAGATGAAGTGCTAACCTCACTCTATGGCAGACAATTTCCATTCTCATTTCCTTTATGACTGTGTTGCGAGAAGCCCTCCCCCACCTCCCCTTTTCCAGCCAAAGCAAGACAGAAGTTGGTAAGCAACCATTGTTCCATTAGATTACAAAATTGACAACTTCACAGCCGAAGACTGAAGAAGCAATTAAGTATTCCTCAGGAGGTTGCTGTGTTTCACAGACGAACCATCAGTAATGGAATGGTTTTAAATATTTACAGTCGCATGTTAAAGGAAAAATGAATAGTAAGTACAATAGCTGAATATGATACGGTATCTCTCTCGGTTAGGCTACAGCTCGCCACCGCTGTGAGAGGTTAGAGAAGTGACATCATGGTAATGTGCCATATACTAAGCGCACTTCATTATTCCGCTGAACAGCAGCGCGCCTGCCAGCCCCAAAGACAATGAGCAGGCTTAAACACGAACACATTATTCTCTGCTGGTAAAGAAAATGCTGCTGCCGCTGATGTGTTAATTGCTACAGCCGATCTCTTTTTAATATTCTTTATTAAAGTTAATCTGACAGTAGACGGGTACACGTAATTATGGAAAATATGTGATTTGATAGAAAACAATAGCGAGACCTGGCAGGAATTCAGCCCAGGCATGTCAGGTCAGCAGGCACAATTATTGTGGTTTGACTGGTATATAACACTACTACCAACTTTGTGATACACAAAAAAAAAAAGGAACATGTGGATGCATGGCCATTCAGGCTGGATGTATGGTAAGAAGAAACAGCTAGAAGTAATTTCATGTTTTTGGTGTCAACAACCCCATTGTGAATGTTAAAGCGATTCAATACCTATTTCGGACAGGCAGAAGCAGACTTCCACTTTAATGTACAGACTGGATAAGGAGCTCATATAACACTAAAACCGTAGTTAGGCTTTCTGGTGCCCTGGGCAAAGATTTGAAATGGTGCTCATGCCCCCCTTTGGCGCCCCCTTGATGTGCTGCACCCGGGGCACATGCCCCCCTTAGCTACTGCTTAAACATACCAGCAAAAATGCAAGAGGCTGACCATTAGGACAACAAGCAGTTTGGTATCCTTCGGTCGCCACAATACCAGCTGTCTCTTCACCCTGACCCTGGTGGCCGGAATGCAGAGGCCCAAAGTGATCAATGGGTAGTTGCAGATCAGAAATAAGGGAAAAGACGAGCAACAAACACATACCCCCCAACCGCCCGATTTCCCTGGGACAATCCGGATTTTGGGCTCTGGCACATGTCCCGCTCTCCGTCGCCCGTTACTGGAAGCCGAAAGGTCGCAGACTGAATCAGGAGCTCATATAACACTAAAGCCATAGCTAGGCTTTCTGGCAACCGGGGCAAAGATTCTAAATGGTGCCCCCACCTGTGCTCAGGCCCTTTGGCGCCCCCCTGACGTGCTGCACCCGAGGAACGTGCCCCCCGCTAGCTGCGCCCCTTCATTTCACATACTAGCAGAAATGCAAGAGGCTGGTCATTAGAACAACAAGCAGTTTGGTATCCTGCGGTCAGCACAATACCAGCCGTCTCTTCACCCTGGCCCTGGGTGGTGGGAAACCAAAGGCCTAAGGTGGTCATTCGGTAGTTGCAGATCTGCAATAAGGGAAAAGAGGAGCAACAAACACATACCCCTTACCATCCCTATTTCCCCTGGACAATCCCGATTTGGGCATTTTTCCCGGCGTCGCCACTCTCCGTCGTACTGGAAGCCAGAAGGTCGCAGACCGGATCAGGAGCTCATATAACTGTTCTACACCTATTTTGGACAGGCAGAAGCGGACTTCCACTTTAATGTACAGACTAGATCAGGAGCTCATATAACACTAAAACTGTAGCTAGGCTTTCTGGCACCCCTGACAAAGATTCTAAATGGCACCCCCCCTCCTGTGGTCTGGCCCCCCTTTGGCGCCTCCCTGACATGCTGCACCCGGGGCACATGCCCCCCTACCTATGCCCCTGCTTACATACCAGCAAAAATGCAAGAGGCTGACCATTAGGACAACAAGCAGTTTGGTACCCTACGGTTGGCACAATACCAGCCATCTCTTCACCCTGGCCCTGGTGGGGGGAAGGCAGACTCCCATAATGGTCATTGGGTAGTTGCAGATCTGGAATAAGGGAAAAGAGGAGCAACAAACATAAGAGGAAGTATACCTAATAGATAATCAAAAACAGTGAGGTGTGAGTACAAACACTGAGAGTGCGTGGAGGACACCACTCCGGCAAAACAGCGTAAGACTACACACAGGCATGCGATAACAAGACATCAGGCGTAATCCTTACAATGCATTACAATCAAGGGCAGAATGGGCCGAAAAATCAGCCTGGGAGTAGATAGACTGTTGCCAGTCTATCTTTTATCATTATGCGGCTTAACTCAATACCTGGGCGTCTTTCTGGTCTCCTCTTTCTTATTTACACCTCACATTCACTCCCTAGCCACCTCCTGCCATCTCTAACTTAAAAACATCTCCCACATCTCACCTGATACCACTAAAATATTACTGCATGCCCTGGTCATATACCCTCTTGAATACTGCAACATCCTCTCCAACACAACAAGCCTTTAAAAGTGCCCTCAAAACTCACCTCTTCAGACAAGCATATAACTTGGCTTAAGCATTACTTTTACCGGACACATACCGCCAAAATCGAGCTCTACCACTTGTGAGCCCTCCCTCCCTCTCCACCCCCATCCTTAGACTGTAAGCTCACAAAGACAGGGCTCTCTTTCCTATTTTCTCTTGTAATCATATTTGGTTTGAACTTTGTAACATCTAGTTTATAATGATCCCTGTACAGTATGTTCTATCGTGTCTATAATTATACCTTGTACAGCACCACAGAAGAAGATGGTGCAGTATATAAACAATAATAATAATAATCTCACCTGTATAAAAAGGCCCCTCACTGCAGTGGCAACAAGATGCCAGAAGTCAGCACAGTGCAGAGAATCCGTGTTCTCTGCCCCATTGAAGACCCCAGACCGAGGATGGAAGCCCCCCCCCCCCCCCCGGGGGAAAGAGGAGACCCCTGATGCAGGGTCCTGGATGGAGGTGAGTTATTTTCTTGGCTAGAAACTAGGAAAAACTGCAGGTACGCAGAATCTGTGTTGCTGGCAGTTAATGGTCGGAGAAGCAGCTATGTAGATTCTAGGTGCTTGGCGTTTAGAGAGTTAAAGTACAAGTCCGGTCTGGCAATCACCCCTTGCCCTGCCTTCCTCCCCTGGTGCTCAGACAGTGCGGGGGCTTACAATAAAAAAAACAGTTTTTACCTCCCCTGGGATCCCGAGTTGTTCTTGGGAACAGCGTTTTAGGTCCTGGGCATCGCCATTTTGGACAGGATGCAGAAAAACGGGGGCGAGAGCACGCAAAGATCGGGGAGTGCCACACTGTCCGTGCGTCTGCCACAGAAGCCCAGATAAAGGCATGAGATCCGGACAACGCAGAGGTGTTACTTGGGGGGGGGGGGTGGGGGGTGCAGGGAGTGTTACCGCAATAGGGCTCAGAAGGTCAGGGGGGCCCAATCATTGTTCCTCGACCACCTTATTTATCATATTTTTGCTCATTTAGCATCATTTAGAAAAAGGAAGCAGTATTTGTATCTTGTGTTTTTAATTGTCTAGATGCGTTCAAATGAGGTAAAAGACAGGAAACATTTTACTGTAGGAGCCATAAAAGAGCCCCACTTAATGTTTGCACCGGGGCTCCATCACATTTAGCCACTGCGGCAAGGTAAACAGCTCTGCCTCAGGGCCAGGGAAGAGAAGCAGGGTGGGGGGAGGGGTGATTGCCAGACTGGACTTTGACTTTAAGCAGGTGGTACTTAGGAAGGGGTATTAAAGTGTAGCAAAACCCACGGTCTGTCTTATAGATTCCAGGGCCGCTTGATTCCCTCACCCCCGGAGCATCCAGAATCGGGATGCCCCGCTGTTTGAAGCCCCTCAAGTCGCCTGAAAACAGATCTTCTTCCCCTGTCCAACGGTACATGCGCAAACAGGGGCAGCATCCCCACTATCCCTTTAGCAGGACGCGTGCCCGTGCCAGGCATTTGTGAATGGCCAGCGCTGACACATTCCCTGTTAGAGGGTAGCAGGGGATGCAGCTGTCAGTGTGCTTGGATCTGCCCGCTTTGACGAAGGGGCGGGAGCAGATCCGAGTGTGCTCATTGGACAAGAGGCAGCTCAAGCGCCATAGGAACGGGGCAACCTGGGGGCTTTCACACAACTGGGCACCCCCGATTGGGGCGCCTGGGGGACCAGAACCAAAACACAGGATAGTCAAAATCCTGGGTTTTGGTCCACTCCAATAGAGGACATATTGAATTCTGGCACAGGGTCTGGGTAAGGTGCCAGCCAATTTGGCCCTAAAGCAGTCCGGTCCCCCAGGAATTCTCTCTCTGCTCCCCCTGATTACAGTAGACTGATAAATGAAAGATAATATACAATATTGTATTTGTGTAGATATGTAAAATAGTTTCAACATCTCCACAGTGTTGAAAAATATACTAAAGTGATTGGCAAGTCAAAAGTAAAAAAGAATCAGTAACTTACCTTTGATTGAGTGGCTCCAGCACTGACCTTACTCTTCCACCTGCCTACTTAGAGAGAAAATCACTTCCTCATTCAGGTTTCCTTCCCCACCCCACCCTGCCGATGAATCAACCTTCTAGGGACTAAAAATGGAGACACCCCCCACTACCTCGTCAGATGTCCTGATTAGCTGCCTCTCTCTGCAGCTATGAAACCATGCCCTCCTCCCTCCTCTCTGGTCACACTATGTGCTGGAATAATAACTAGAGGCACAACCATGCACTTTTTTTTACTATGATATAGAGCTGTTTCCCGTATTAGAGATCGCCCAGTATGAATATGTAAAGCACACAGTGTGCTTACATCACATTGCTGTTGCCACACCCACTGTTCCTCCTCAATGTTTCTCTGCATCTCCAATGTTCTAAAACTTTTACAAATAACTTAGGAACTACAGGGTCCAAGTATGGGACAGTGCAACATGTAGCCTGGGACAACAATCAAGCTTGCCTTTAATATAACTTTAAATTCTCTTTCCAGGCACACACTAACTCCCTCCCTAAACCACCCCCCAAGCCTTTCAAATTTCAAGGTGTCTCAAAATCTCAGATTAGCTGTAAATATCAATTTCTGCTGGGTCGTGGCTGAGCTGGGAAGGGCATGTCATAGCCCAGCTTTATGAGTCTTGAGCATGCTCTACTGTAGACAGAGACAGCTGCAGAACCATTGTGTCTTGATGTGCTCACTCATGCACAGAGCACCAAGGGACAGAGTGGCTGTTTTTTATGCATGGTCCTGGAGGAATTAAATTGAGATGAGGGCAAACTTTGGAACCCTGCTACAGCTTTTACCTTATGCTGAAGGAAATGGAGGGGAGGAACATGGGACAGGCATCAGGTGATCTGCTTGCTGCCTTATTATTGATGTTGGATTTACAGTCCACTTAAAAATACAAATGACATGTTGCTTTATGTGCATGATGACAAACGCATGATGATTAGAAGGTGATACGATGGTGTTACTTCTATATTCTAAGTTGTTATGTTTCACTTTCACTTCTTTAAAGTTTGAACAATTTAACCAAAGGTGTGACTCAACAAATTGCTTTGAATGTCTGCTATAGAATGAACATTTTATTTTATCTGATTCTATGAAATTTCTTATGAGCTGTGTAATTTGTATTAGTCATAGTAGTCATAGGATGATTTCCGCTCTAGAGTTTTGCACCATAACTTGTGTTACCTGGATTGTAGCACGGCCACTTAAAGTCATTGCTCAGACATACGCAAGTGTTAGTCCATTGTTTTCCATTTTTAAAATTGAAGGAGAAATGGGGAAGATATTGAGGTTTAAAGTTTTACCTAAGGAATTATCTAGTCAAGCATATGTGGGTGTGGCCTGGGCCTAGTGAGGCACACCAGGCATAAGAGCTAGGGTTCCATGGCTCAAGAGCCGAACAATGGGACACCAGCCCCTATTGCTTTTCGTTGTGAGTCCGGTGCTCTATCGAGGATGAACACTGGGGCCTGTGATGATGGGCATCAGGCTCTCCCGTACCCCCTGACCATACGGGATGCAGCTAATAGGGCATGGGGCTAACAGTTCTCCCCTACCCTTCAAACTAGTATAGTATCCCACCCCATTGAAAGCATTTTTATTATTCTAAACATTCCCCTACCCTTCAAACTAGTATAGTATCCCACCCCATTGAAAGCATTTTTATTATTCTAAACATTACACTATACTTACCTCCACCATCTTCATCCAGTGCCAGACTTTGTCCTCTTGCTGCTCTGGCCCCTCTGGGGTTCGCCTGAACCTTTTCTGCCGTTGATTGGAGGATGTGGGCCCCCCTTCCGTATGGGCTGCCACTCTGCCAGGCTTAAAGCGGACCAACACCCACATTTTTAACTTGCATCCCCTGATTTCCTCCCCCCACGAGGACTAACTTTTGTAAATTTTTAGTGCTCATGCTTCACTCAAGTCCCAGATTATGGTGTTTTGTGTTAGCTTTAAAGCTCTGCCTCCTCTATTCAATTCCATTGTTATGTATGGAAATTATGTCATTGCCACGCCTATGCAGTGACTGATCACTTGCTATCTTACGGAGAGGGACAGCAAACAAACAGTGTTCCGGGACGATTCAAAAAGTGAGAATATCCATTTCTAAGAAGGGAGTATCAGCAAGGGTTTTGGCCAAATGTATTTCACAAATTCGGTGGGTTTTGGTCTGCTTTAACTCACTTCTTGCTGAAGGGGGGGGGGGGGTATTTGAGAGCTAGGAAGATTCCTGTGAAGCCTTGGTGGAACAAATACCCCTCTCTTTGTGCCAGCCTGGAAGTTTGACCTTCTTCTTTTGCGGGCCATCAAAGCAGTCATTCTGACCGCTTCTGCCAGCAGAAGAGGAGCCGATGAGGAGCCCACGTGACTTGCCATTGCCCCCACCTAATTCATTATCCTTACCTACAAAGGACAGGAGGGTTTGGAGGAGCCCAATGCCCATCAGTGCGGACCTGGTGTTCACCCCTGAAGGAGCACTGGACCTGCACCGAAAGGCATAGTAGGGACTGGCGTCCTGGTATGACTGGAGGTTGACCTCAGGGTAAATGTGAGGGGGCAGACCATTGTCCAAGAAAATGGACACCATTTGTTGATGATGGCAAGCGGAAGAGAGAGGAAGGGATGGTAATCTAGGGCAAAAATGGATGTCCAAAGCTAAAAACAAAAGCAAAACTCGATGGTCAGCTTGTTTGGTAAGCCTCCTTGACACAGTAGATTTTTGTTGTTGCCTGGACAATGTCTTTAATCCCATATAGGCAGCACTTGCTTGTATATGGGCTGGGAAATTTTGGGAAACTACAGTGGTATGTGGTGGCACTTGCTGAAGCAAAATCTCAAGGGCATCTACCTTCTGAGTCCATCTTATAATTTACAGAAGGGGTATTCAGTGTTTCTCCCAACTCCATAATTATTATAAAGAGTGCGGTAGCCTATTTGCTATATGCATGCAAAATATAGAGTATCTGTACAATGTGGAAAAGGTAGCAGCCACTCCCTAACTCCCTAAATGTAGGTGGCTGTTTGTTGGCATACAAACTGTTAATACTTAACCATTAATATGCTCTACCTCACTATGCTGGGGTAGAATTAGTAATAGTATGTCAATTTTACACAACTCGTATAACCAAAAAGAAGGAAAGGAAAAAAAGAAAGATGGGAGAATCAGCCTCCAGGGCAGATGTTCCGCTTTAAGAAATATTAACCTGCATGCTCAGTCTAAGGGCCCCAAACCTTGCTAAATTGTTCTCGTTTGTCTAGCATGGACATTTAAAAAAGTAAAATAACTACAGATGTCTTTCAAATGTTAGAATAAATATTGTAGATTAAGCCCCCTCACCAAATCACGCCACAATCCCCTTTCATTTCTTATTTCCGTGTCTTCCTCTCCTAATGGTTTTAGCTTAGAAGAAGAGGTGTTAGTCGTTTATTTTGTGGACACATTACTTTAAATGAGTTTGAAATGCTTTAGTAATGAACTGGCATTGCAAGTGGATTAGGCAAAGGATCAGGGTCTCTTAGGTTACTTCAAAGCACATTAACTATTTTGGGTCAGGTGACAACAATACACTCAGAGAAACTTGGCAGAATTTTGGCCTTTAATCAGCTTAGGTGGATTTAGGAGTCTGACTTGATGAAGTAAGGTGGGATTATAATCACCATTCCTTGCTGCTACTCAGCATGAACCCAAACTATGATTTTGATAGAATTTTAGTTAATAAAATAATAATATAGTTATTATTTTAAAGAAGCTCTAATGGTAGTGTGTCATGGAGCTACCGAAAATAGCATGCATGTACTAACTTTGATCCAAGGTGCGCATGCGCTAACTTCTGGACAATGAAAGTGTGTGCCTATTCCTGAGCACAATGCGCAAACTTCAGTGCAAGGTGCACATGCACCAACTTATGGGCAAAGTACGTGCATGCTAATTTCTGAGCACAATGCACATGTTCAAGCTGTCCTTTATATAGGAGAACAGTGCGCCAAGATGAAACAACAGAGACCGATGCTGCTTCTTTTTTCTAAATGATGCCAAGTGAACACAAAAATTATGAAAAAAAAGGTGGAGGAGCAACAATGATGGGTCCCTCCTGACCTCCTGGGCCCCAGTGCACCCCCGCAAGTTACACCTCTGTCCACAGGAATCCCCCGGTCTGCTGGACCTACCGTTAGCCGCCATGCCTGCCAGAGAGCCCTGGGTGAAACCAAGACAACCCAGGGTGAGTCCCGATACTAAAGGTGCCAGGATGGGGAGAGAAATAAGGACAGGGGGTGCCCCCTCTTCTTTTCTCCCGTAGAAGTCGCCAGGGAAGACCAAGAACCGAATAGGAGTGTGCCATAATCCGAGGAGCCATATGGGTTTTAACCCAGGATCTCACTATCCACCCCCAGCCCTTTACCTGGCTGTGGGGAAACAGGAGCTAGCCTAATGCTACTGGGGCCAAGTCAGGGCCCTACTAAACATCTTCCCATCTATCTCCTCCTACTGCAGGGTCTCCATCCCGTACTATCCACCGCCCATCCGAAAGAAGGCACCAGGGTTCCTCTAAAAATGATGACCCACCATGCAGTACTTAATAATCCTCCTCCACTGCCCGTGGTCCCACCCTTTTCTCCTCCACTCTACCCCTTTATAGAATAAATGAGTTCTATTTTCACAGCAGTCTGGTGTCTTCGCTATCATTTTTCCTGTTAGGGAGAATTTATTTTACCAGGTACACAGGCTCTCAGCATCTCATAGAGTGGCGCTAAGATGGCCCAAGATCCAAGATTCCCCCTTTCTCCCCACATACTGCCACCGGCATGTATTCCTAACATATATATAATAAATTAGATTTGAAGCAATGGTAAAATTGAACAAAGCAGTTCTTTACATGTCTGACAGCCAATACAGCAGAAGGTGGTATTCGGGCTCCAGTATAAAAGTAACTGTACACTAGGGTAACAGCAGTAGAACATGCAGTAGAACATGGATGCTGACCACAAGCATATGTTCCACCTGTAAGGATAGTGCCCAATGGAGACAAACTAGGAGCAGCAATGGTAGGTAAGTATCTCACAGTTGGATTGTGACATGTGTATGTAAATAACTAATTCTACTGACAGTTCACAGTTACAGACCAATTACCCCTGCTGCTGTTTCTGTAGTTTGGGGGGGGGGGGTTGTTTCTGGTGCAACCTGCTACCTGGTAAACTGGTGGTAGCACAATCTGGTTATCTATAGTGGATGCTCAGTATATGGGTAATGTCTAATTTAGTTCACTGTGTATCATGCTTTATTTATAGTAATATAATATTTAAATTTGTGTTTTCATTCACAATAATAATCAAAACCAAATATAGAATCAATCTCAGTGTCAGGTCAGGAAGCATATCATCTTGCTATGTATTCATATGGTGGTTTAACTAGCAGCCTACTAGTATATGATTAGCTAAATTATAGGTCAGAATATCCCGTCTAGTCAACATGCCCAGAATCAACATTCTGAGGAGCCACAACCTATTTTTTTGTGGAAGAAAAACAAATATTTGTTATGTTACACGGAGGCTTGAACACATTATACAACTTTAAAGGGTTGGCCAACATCTTTCTAAAATAAGATCAAATTTATGGTCTGAGGTCTAAGCTAAGCTGAGGTCTAAGCTACATGTTATTTTTTCTGCAGTGTTTAAACTGCAAGTCTCAAAATGCTAAAAAAATATTGTAAAAATCACTCCAGCTCTGCAAAGGGACAGCTGCTACTGCACATTGAAATTGTAAATCTACATTTTGGACCCTCAAGCCCTAAACCATGCAACTCACATAAAGTGACCAGATGTCCCACTTTGAGGCCTACTGTCCTGCTGAAAACTCTGGAAACACCTAAATGTCCTACTGGGTGGTTTACAACTGCTCTGACTCTTTGGTTGAATGGTGGTAGAGGAATACATAGATTTTTGAGCATTGGCTCAACCACCAACATCTTTCATGGACCAAATATTCCTATAGCATGTGACCCATAAACTTAAACCACAAGCTAAACCGCACCACTACCACGCCCGTCACCCACAAACTGGATTAAGCTGTTCCACTTTGAGGACCGCCAAAAATGGTCAGTTTAAACTTGCACCATGCTTCAGTGCCAGTGCCCAATTATCAATGCTGAGCATATGAGTTTTCAGATGAGATGGAGTTGTACTTGTTATAGAAAGGGACTAGAGTTAGGAGAAGTGGAGGAGAAGTCAATATCCAGTTGCTTGAATCAGATATGGCTATGCAGGCAATCAGAGTACCTCTTTTGATTTATACTGGGTCATGACCTGGAAGTAAATACTGTGATAGGCTGTCTGCCAGGATGCATAGAAATACCAAGAGTAGACATTTCTGTGTGTCAAAATGCTTGATTGGACTACACAAGGACTCCAGGAAAGAATGCAATATGTTGAGTTACTGGCCACTTAAGGGTTGCTTGATGCTGTTGTAATTTCCCAGCTCTGCATGGAGCGCATAGGATACCAGAATGAAGTAGGATTCATCTTTTTCCACCCACTGGGATAGCTCCAGGTGGCAGTAATTTGGGGTGTGCAAGGTGTGCTATTGCACAGGGGACCATGGTCGGGGGGTGCCGTACAGCTGCACCCAACGGCTCAATGCCCTAAACTGCCTGCCGCTGACTTGATGTCGATTGGAGTTGCTGGAGGTGCACGGTTGGTTGAGTCAGAAGGAAGGGGGGCCCTGCTCACCTTTGTTCTACCCTTTAAAGTGGACCAAACCGGCTGATTCCCTATCCCCGGGGCATCCCAATGTGTAAAACTGTAAAAGTATACCAGCAATTCTGGGGTGGTTTCACACAGTAGGGCCCCACATTGGGATGCCCTGGTGATAGTGAATAAGCTGGCTCTGGAGTCTTTTAGAGGAGTCTGTCAGCGGAGCTGAAGGGAGCTGAGTGAGCTCGCTGATTGGTTGAATGGCCGGCTCAGCCAATCAGCGAGCTCGTTCTCTCCCGAGTCTGCATCGTGGGAGTTTTAGAAAGATGAGTGACCTAGGGACATACACACAGCGGGGCATCCCAATTCGGGATACCCCACTGGGAGGAACAACAATCGTGTGTTCTGAAAATTGAATGTGTTGTTCCTCTTTAAGTGCTTGTAACCACAAAGTGGCAGCTGCAACATAAATCGGCTATGTATTAAACAAGTTATAATTTGTGTTGGGCAAAACCCTAGAGGTTCAGGTTCGGCAAGTTCAACATTGAACAAACGTCGGGTATCCAAACTTGACCTGAGCCCCAAACCGGTCCCCACTGAAATGAATGGGGATCCAAAGTTTGGGGGGCCATTTAACCTATGCAGAGTTTGCAGCAGGAAGCGGCATTCTTTAGGTTGTCAAATTGGCTGCGGCCAGGGCTACAGAAAGATGTCTGTCACCCCCATAAGTGAGGGCAGCAGCTAGAAGCACTTCTAGTGCCGGCTGTGGCCATCTTTCTGTAGCCCCAGTCATAGCCAGTTTGACAATGAGAAGAACGCCGACTGCGGACTGCAAGCTCCGGTAAGTGTACAGCTGCTTTCCGCTGCACAATCTGCATGAGTTAAGCTGAGCAGCCCATTAACCAGCTTTTCTGGTTTCGGGACGAACTTGAACTTGAACATGGACTTCTGGCTCAGCTCACAAATTTCGTTGAGCCCAGATTTTGTGGTTCGGGTTCACCCAACATTAGTTATAATAACTAAATATATATAAAAAGAGTTCTCATAAAAGTTTTAAAAGCACAAAACATTTGGAATGCTTCTTATAAGTATACACAAAGGTAATTTGTCAAGGCATCAAGCATTAGTACATTGGATAGTCATATACCTACCAACTTTTCAGGGTGGGAAAGAGGGACATTTGTTAAATGAAGCCACACACCCTCATTGAGGGATGGATAGGAGATAGAGTGTAACAGTTACAACAATATAAACACTTTGAATAGGCAAATGAATAATTTAATAATTTATTGCTGTAGATCTGCATGTTACACCTGTAAGAGGGACAAATGCAATGAGTATAATGAGGGACAGGGCGGCACTGACTCAAAAGAGGGACAGTCCCTCCAAATCAGGGACACTTGGGAGTTATGTAGCCAGTGAAACAAAGAAATAGGTGGATCATTAAAGGCAGCAGTGGGACACCTAGTCACCTGTTGGGGTAGTTTGTAGTAAGCAACTAAGCGCCAAATAACTCAATCCTAGTTCCCAAAATTTTGGATAAAATCCTCCTTCCTTCTATATACCTAGTTGTTGTAAACCGTGTAATCCATAGATGATTTGTGTTGTTACTGCCACCTTGTGGCTATGCAAAATGTTACAAGCATCTGATTATCCTACTTATAATTTGCAACCTTATTATTTATGAACACTATGACCTCGATTTAATAAATTGAAAAAAATGTAATTCAAGAGTTAAAAATGTAATTCATGAAAAAAGCCTGAGAATTTCACTGTTGCTTAATCCCCAGCTAGGAAAACAATGACAGTCAATGGCACTTTTTTACTCCTAAGAAAAGTAGAGAACTGTTTACTCCTTTATAAACTGTAGTAAAAGCTGCCAACTGCCGACTTTCATTGTATTTTTATCTAGTGATTCAGTAACAGTGACATTCTCTGGCTTTTTTCTCATGAATTGAATTTTTTACTACCGTGAACATTTTTTTCAAGGCCAATGTATTAATACAGGCTACATTCAGCTTGGAATTTGCTGTGCTGAAATAATTGTTTGGGGCCCCTAAGTAAGTGAAGGGGTCAACCTATTTCTATTTCTTAGCACCCAGCACTCTAAGCTGGTAATGTCAATCCATATTGAATTAGAAATAAGTGTGCTTCATGCTACTAGTGAGCCTGAGAGGCCAAGCATTATGTGTTTACTGAAATATGATTTATGCTGAATGAAGATTGTGTGAAGCATTTGTGCTGACTTCCCTCTGTGTTCTGCCTGTAGTTTGTGTCCAGAAGCTCCCTGCTTCTTACAATACCCCCGCTGTGTGACCTTTCCCGGGGGGTCCCAAAACTTCTTCCTGGCTCCCTCGCTGAGTAAACACCATTGGGTGCATCCCCAGCATCTTTAGGCTGTGTGCGTGCTCCCAGCCATTCAGATAGCCGGGGGGAGGAGCGTGCTCACTGCTGGGGATACAGCCATTCGCGCCCCTAATTGCCGCAAATAGAGCCATTTGCCAAACACATGCACAGCAATTGCATAAGAGCCCGCGCATGTGCTGCAGAACCGGGGGTAGGTGAGTTTTTCTGGGCTATCTGGGGGTTTCACGCAGCGTGGCGCACAGAAATGGGATGCCCCTGGGGCAAGGAAACAAAACACGGCATAGTCAAAATCCTAGATTTTGTTCCGCTTTATGGACTTTCATTAACCAAATTCCACTCATCTCAGACAGAACTTCCAAACCTTAAACCTTGTTCCGTGCCCCTGGGGCATCCTGAATTGGAATGCCAAGTTTGGCAACTAAAACTCACCTTTCTTCGCACCAAAGGTGCATGTGTGGGCTCTTGTGCAATCAGAGCTCTTTGTCTTCACTATGTAATTTGGCAAAGGGTTCTGATTGATATCAATGGGGGGAGCACGCTGCCACATCGCCTGTATCCCCGGCAGCAGGGTAGCTTCCCATCCCAGCGGAAGCTTGCTCTCCCCATTGTAAACAATCAGAGCTCTGGATGAGAGCTCGCACATGCATCGTTGGAGCGGGGACAGTGAGTTTTTATGGGTGCCCTGGGGAGGGGGTTCACACAGCCGAATCAGGATGCCCAGGGGAAAGCCAGCCGCTGATGGGTTTTGTTCAGTCCAGCCAATGGCAATTCTAATGCATTGAGGAGCTTACTTGGAGCCTGTCTCATTGCCTCTCCTCTATATCCTGCAGCATGCTGTAATGTGGCTTTAATCTCCCACCACCTTTCCTTTTGATTTGTCCATGAACATGCTCCAAATGTGGTTACACAGCTGCCCCTGTCCCCTAGTGCCCCACAGTAAGTATGCATATATATATAGTTCTCAGTACCCTGTGTAGCAGTTTGCTACATATAAATCAAATCAGGGTCGAGTAATATGGGCAGATTAGGTTGGGACACAGATCACTCTACTCATACCACTGGTTAGGAATCCCTCTTCCAGAGTATTACTAAGTAATATAAAGTGTTATTAATTAAGACTATTATTGAATAATTTAGCATATCCCTGAGTAATACAAAGTAGTGGTATCACTGAGTCATCTATAATACATTTGAGTAATGTAAAGCGTTTTTGCGTACAGGGCTGGATTATAAGGGGGGCGCAAGGGGCGCTGCAAAAGGGGCCTCCACCAATCTTTGGATTATGATCTGGCCCGGGTTTAGTGTGACAGGCAGCAGGCAAGCAAGACCTGACATGCCTCCTCCATTGCAGTGAATGGAGGGGCTGTGCCAGTATCACAGGGGAGGGTATATTCTCCTGAAGGCTTCCTAGTGACAGGTGATATGGCCCGGATGGCACAGGGGTCTTGATCTGACACAATCCTGGGTTTTGGTCCTTTCCCTCGTGTGAAACCCCCCAGATCGCCTGAAGAAACTCACCTTGCCCAGGTCCTACGGCGCATGCGCTGCCGCTTGGAGCTGCTGACGTCATGGCATCTAAGGCCAGCAGCTCCGAGCGGCTGGCAGCCACATCCTCCGCTTCCCTCTAACAGGGAGCGTGCCCACCATTCACAAATGGCTGGCACGGGCACGCGCCCTGCTAGGGGAATAGCGTGGATGAGGGCTCGGCCTGGGGAATTTCCCACAGTGGGGCATCCCAATTTTGGATGCCCCGGGGGAGATAATAGATCGGGAATCTTATAGTTTCCCGGGCCGATCTAGCTGGTTTTTGGTCCACTTTAAACTGGACCAACCCACGTTTTTTCTTTAATGGGTTGCAGCAAATTAGAACATGCTGGGGGGGAGGTGGTATCAAGAATGCTGGAGCCGCTCGAACATAACCCCCCAGAATGTCCGATATCCTTACCTTCACCTCAAGCCAGCATCGGGAAAGGAGTCCTACAATTGGCCACTGGACAGTCACATGGGCCATGGTCGCACCCTCGGTGCTGGCCACTGGAACACCCCACCCACATGCGCTCTGGTGGCTAGTTGCAGGATTTCTTTCCCAAAGCTGAAGGTAAGAAGATTGGACGTTCTGGGGGGGTTATGTTCGGGGGACTCCAGCATTCTGGATTCCCCCCCCCCAAGTTTGTTCTTATTTGCTGTCTGTGGGACCAACACCCTTTAAAGAAAAAACAGGTGTTGGTCCGGTTCAAGTGATTGGGCAGGTGCCAGACTACCACTGATCAGTTACTTGTCTACATAATCAGATGATTAGCAAGCGAGAGTCAGAAAGTGTCTGATCTGTATATGTAATGCACCAGTTAATGTACATCGCTAAGGTAAACACATGGTTGCTAGGGATTTTCTTTTAAAACATATTGAGTTGTAAACACATTGAAAAAAACGATAAGCTTAGCACACTGAATACATCATTTTGGCGCACATAAAAGGAAACCTTAAAAAATGCCATGGAAACAGAACAGATTACCCTTTATATCAAAGAATCAAAGGGTCTGATCTTCCTTGATTATCATACTGGTGAAATGCCAGGACCTACAGACAAGCAGCTAGGCAGAAGTCTAGTTGGGCCTCTATTTATGCTTAGTTTTTGGTTATATTCACATGACTGGTTGTTCCCTTGTGAGGAAAGGCACATACCAACAGCTAATAGTAACTGTTAATGTTATTTTCTTCTAAATAAGCATCTAATCGTTTTTTGAAGCTGTCAGCGGTTGAGGCTGTAACAAGCTTCTGTGGGAGCTTCCATAGATTTATAGTTCTTATGGTAAAAAATGAATGTCGCATCCGGAGACGGGCAGGCTGGTTCATCACTAACACCAGGTAGCGACAGATAAGCGTCTGTAGCAGGCATTTTCAGAGCGCCCGCTAGTAGTCATTGTGCTCGGCCGTGGGCCGCTACTTCATAGTGACTCAGTCGCTGTTCAGTAATGTTGAATACATTGTGAGGAGTCACTATTTGACCAGTACAGCGCTGTATGGGAGCGCATGTTAGCGACTGCTCATAGCGACCAACTCACACCATATTCAGCAAAAAAACAGCCTCACAAATCTCTGGCGCTGAAAAATACTTGTTTGAAGCCCAGAGCGCAGGAGACGGTGTGTTTAAAGGCTGTTTTTCAGCATCTATCAACTAGTTACAAAGCGAAAACATATGGAATTACATTGTAGCAACATTGTAACATGAACACTTTAATGGCAGACCTGTAATGTCTTTCTGAAGAAATATATAAAAACTAAAAAAAAATGTGAAAAAACAGCTTTTTCAATGCCAGAAGAGGTCACAGAATTATTTGAGATTTTTTTGGAAAAAAAAAAAAAAAGACAACAAAAACACAGTTTAAAGAGAAGAAAACGATCGTACATTGAAATGTATGGCAGAGCGTCAGGTAGCGAGAGGTCATACCTGGCGCTGTGCAATGCTGAACGCCGGCGCTGTTTGCTGAGGCTGTGAAAATGATGAATCAGACGCTACATGGCGTTATCCGAGTCGCTAAACAGATTCTGCATGATAAATGTGTAATTGCGTGCCGTGTCCAGCGTTCACCAGTCGCTACCTGTCGCTACCTCTCATTAACCAGCCACTACCTGACGCTATCCCTTCTTAAATAAGGGCCTACATTTCTTTTATTCCAGTCGAAGGCAGTGTCCCCTTGTCTTTAGAGATGATTTTACCTGAAACAGTGTTCCCCCATATTTTTTGTATTGCTCATTTATATATTTATACAAGTTAATCATGTCCCCCCTCAGTCGTCTCCTCTCAAGACTAAACAGCTTTAAATCTCGTAATCTTTCCTCATAACTAAGATCCCTTTTATTAGTTTGGTGGCTCCTCTGCACCCTTTCTACAGTCAGAGCGTCCTTTCTATGAATGGGTGGCCAGAACTGGACGGAATATTCCAGGTGAGGGCGCACCAGTGCCTTGTAAAGAGGCAAAATTTCATCCCTATCCTGTGATTCCAGGCCTCTTAATGCATGATAGTATCTTGGTGGCCCGTTTTGAGTTTTTGGAATGGAGCACCTGTTCTGGACCCATGTAGCTCGGGGGGGGGGAGGTACCTTCATCACCCAGAGCTAAGTTAAAGAGAAGGCACCTATGGCACCTGCTTCTGGGCCTCTGCCAATTGTTCCCTGTAGGCGTTAAGCAGACATCAGAGAGGGCCCATGCCACTGCTATTTTTAATTTCATTATAAATTAGTAATTGGTGACGCAAACCCCCTTACCATGCTGCCTCTAATACCCTACCCAAAGGCTTCAGATCAGAAGTGTTTCTGGGCGTAGTGTCATTCACTAGCTGTCTCAGCAGCCCTAACGTGGAGCCTCCAGTTGGTGCCAGCACCACTCATGCTTTGATTTAAAGTGATACAGTCTTAAACGGTTTTTCAGTTTTAAATTAAAGAAACATTGACAGAGATGTTGAGGTTTACAGTTTCACCTTATGATTTCTCTTCTGAAACAAGTGCATGTGGTCTCTCTGATGCTCATAATAATCTGCATTGAGTGGACTCTCTGATTCTCATAATAATCTGCATTAAAATCAACGCTCATGCATGTACTCCTGGACACAGGTGCATGTGTGCATCCCCATATGCCCATGCACACACCCCTGCATGCGCGCACTCCCACAGGTGCATGCACACACTCCCATAGGTGCTTACGCGCACTCGCGCACTGCACCCTTATGTCAGCACTCCTGAATGCATTTGTGCGCACAGGCATGTACCCCCACATGTACATGCGCCCAATCCCACAGATGCACACACGCATCTCAAAATTGTGCATGTGCACACCACCAGGCGTCCATGCACACACAAGATGAGATTTCCTCATTCATGGCGCGGACCTGAGAGGAGGAACAGCGTTGGAGCAATGCTCGGCAAGGTAAGCTGCTCTTTATTTTTTTTTTTTACTTTGCATGAAAAATCCACCTTCAATCAAGCCCCTGCGAAATGTCTAAATCTTACCTGTCACCTTGCTCCCTCCAGGAAATGCAGCCGCACAACTGCCTTGCAGTGGAAAAGCAGAGATCCGAGCGCAGGACATGTGGCTATCACCAGCCAATCGCGGGGCCACATTTCACCAAGGGAGCAAGGTTACAGGTAAGATTTAGGGGTTTTGCAGGGGCTGGATTGTGGAGGGACTCCGGCAATCCTAATGCCACTGCTTTGAGGGGGGAACAAACAGATTGTTTCTGTTGGTCCACTTTACAGGGTATAACAGGCAGCAGGTATTTCTGGAAGGGGTTTGATCAACTGCTAAACCACCAATTACTATTTTTTAGAAAGAAATAATACACATTTCGACACAGGAGTTCACCTGTAGCTCCCTATAACAATCTAGGGGGCCATTCTTGACCTGGGGATTGAATGGTGGAGGGAGTAAACATAAAATACCTTGTTTTGTGACATGCGGTTCTGTCTCACTTTGGCTCTGTACATTCAGTTACAGATTTTGACTTTGTAAACTCTGCTATGTGATGCCATGTTGGATAAAAACACTATTTGGTGTTGCACAGTTGGCTGTACTGCTGCTTTTATTATTTGGAGCGGGGAAAGGTGAGTTTTTATGGGTGCCCTGGGGGGTTCCGCTTTAAATTAAAATAACAGGAAAAAGCGCACTGTATAAGTCAATATAAGGCCCCTTTTCATTTTCACACCACGGTCCCATCACATTTACCGTATTTGCCGGCGTATAAGACGACTGGGCGTATAAGACGACCCCCCAACATTTCCACTCAAAATATAGAGTTTGTTATATACTCACCGTATAAGACTACTCCCTCTTCCGCACACCAAATAAAACGTAAAAGGACATCAGATTTTATTTCAACATGTTAATTCCCTTCCCCAGAGTCCCTGGGTGGCTTCTTACAGTCATACTTTCATACAGTCATGGGGGCATCCCTCAATACAGTCATGGGGGCATCCCTCAATACAGTCATGGGGGCATCCATCAATACAGTCATGGGGGCATCCCTCAATACAGTCATGGGGGCATCCACCAATACAGTCATGGGGGCATCCCTCAATACAGGCATGGGGGCATCCCTCAGTACAGGCATGGGGGCATCCATCAATACAGTCATGGGGCATCCCTCAATACAGTCATGGGGGCATCCATCAATACAGTCATGGGGCATCCCTCAATACAGTCATGGGGGCATCCATCAATACAGTCATGGGGGCATCCCTCAATACAGGCATGGGGGCATCCCTCAGTACAGGCATGGGGGCATCCCTCAATACAGTCATGGGGGCATCCCTCAGTACAGGTATGGGGGCATCCCTCAGTACAGGCATGGGGGCATCCCTCAGTACAGGCATGGGGGCATCCCTCAGTACAGGCATGGGGGCATCCCTCAGTACATGCATGGGGGCATCCCTCAATACATGCATGGGGGCATCCCTCAGTACAGGCATGGGGGCATCCCTCAGTACAGGCATGGGGGCATCCCTCAGTACAGGCATGGGGGCATCCCTCAGTACAGGCATGGGGGCATCCCTCAATACAGTCATGGGGGCATCCCTCAGTACAGGCATGGGGGCATCCGTCAGTACAGGCATGGGGGCATCCCTCAGTACAGGCATGGGGGCATCCGTCAGTACAGGCATGGGAGCATTCCTCAGTACAGGCATGGGGCATCCCTCAGTACAGGCATGGGGGCATCCGTCAGTACAGGCATGGGGGCATCCCTCAGTACAGGCATGGGGGCATCCCTCAGTACAGGCATGGGGGCATCCCTCAGTACAGGCATGGGGGCATCCCTCAGTACAGGCATGGGGGCATCCCTCAGTACAGGCATGGGGCATCCCTCAGTACAGGCATGGGGCATCCCTCAGTACAGGCATGGGGCATCCCTCAGTACAGGCATGGGGGCATCCCTCAGTACAGGCATGGGGGCATCCCTCAGTACAGGCATGGGGGCATCCCTCAGTACAGGCATGGGGGCATCCCTCAGTACAGGCATGGGGCATCCCTCAGTACAGGCATGGGGGCATCCCTCAGTACAGGCATGGGGGCATCCCTCAGTGCAGCCAGCGAGTGGCGCCACTCCCTCCTCCCCCCGCCCCGCCGCTCACACACTTACCGATGGTCGGAGGGCCGGTCTGCCCGTCCCTGCTGTTCCTACCGCCGCCGCCGCCGCCGCTTTCATACACACACACACACATTCATTCTTACCGGCACTTCCTGGCTGTTGCGCGCTGGTCGTCGGTGGGCGTGTCCCAGATGGCCGCCGTCCAATGAAAACAATGGACGCCGGCCATCTGGGGCACGCCCACCGACGACCAGCGCGCAACAGCCAGGAAGTGCAGGTAAGAATGAATGTGTGTGTGTGTGTGTGTTAGTATGTATGTGAGCGGAGGTACCCGGCGTATAAGATGACCCCCCCACTGGAAGGCATGTCTTACAGGGGGAAAAAGTCGTCTTATATGCCGGCAAATACGGTAGTTATGCCACTAGCTCTGTCTGTGCACTCAACACCATAAAAGCTACACACACAGTGTTGGCGCACTAAATCTGGTCACTGTATCATAGAGCGGCAGACGCTGTGTGATTAAAGTCTGTTTTTGAACACATATCCATCAGTAACAAAGCGAAAAAACATGGAATGACATTGTTGTAACACTGTGACAATGACACTTTAGTGCCAGACCTGTACATAAAATTCTGCATAAAATTATAAAAAGTCAGAAAAATGTATAAAAGTGTTTGTTTGCAGCCAGTAGAGGTCACACAATGATATGAACAAAAACAAAAATTAGCCAAACACGCTATTTAAACACAAACAAATAAACGGCCATTGAAATATATGGGAGAGCAACACTGAGCGAAAGGTAATATGTGGCGTTCTTGAACCTAGAGCGCCGCCGCTTGCTGTGCTCACTTACAAGAGAGCACTATCCCTTACACTAAGGGATAGAGTGCTTGTTGTTAGACCACTTTTTTACGTGGTCCTAGAAAAAAAAAACTGAAAAGGGGCAAATTTTGGAGCCCTGCTATGACTTTTATGCAGCACTGCAGGCAATAGAGGAGAGGCACATGGGAGAGGTATCAGGTGAACTGCGTGATGCCTCATTTTTGCCACTAGGTTTAGTGTCCCTATAAGGAAGGGTTCAGGAGACCTATGACGCATCACACACAGGGAATTAAAAACTGAATCCTATTATTACAACACTTCTTTGGATTTGATGGTCATAGTGGTTCCCTGACGCCAGGGGGCAGCAGCACACTACCTCATCATATACACAGTGTTTACTGCTATATGATTTATTTGATGGTGTATTGAAAAAGCGAATGCGAAATGCGTCACATACTGTTTATCTAACTTGCTACAACTGTGAAACAGACCATTGCTACAACTGAATTTTATACAAAATTATAAAAATGATGGATACAAAACTCTAAGAACAACTAGTAGTGTTTGAACACTAAACCTTTATTTATTATTGTTTCTATATACTATATGCATTATGTACATGAATATGATAATGTAAATATACACAATCACAACAATCACTTAATACACAACGGGTTATAGGAGAGCTCCGCCAGTGATATCCTGTTTCCTCAATACTGCCCTCGGGAAGCCAGGATTAACACTCTTAGCAATTTAAAGTCCAGTTTCAATTGAATCTTTGAAAGTGTATATTTTTGAGTGGCAAATGATGTCTTAAAGGTGCTGATCTAGTTTTTTCTATTTTTTTTTTAATCTTAGCAAATGTGTGTTTTATGGAAGCAGTATTTATCTGTTGCTATTGGCAATGTACACCAAATACAGACATGGTATACGTTGCCAATAGCAACAGATTGCAGATAACTGCACAGAACACTGCTGCTGGGCATGTCTAAGAGGCCGATTCATTAATAGCGCCAGGTAGCGACAGATGAGCGACAGTAGCGTTATTTTCACAGTGCACGCTAGTATTCGCTGTGCTTGGCCGTTGTTCGGCTGTTGACAGCGACTCAGTCGGTGTGCGGTAATGTTGAATACGGGGTTAGGAGTCGCTGTTTGACAGGTTCCGCGCTGTATGGGAGCGCATGACAGAGAATGGCCATAGCGAACGGCTCCCAGCATATTCATTAACAAATCACGCTCAAAAAATTCTCGCGCTGTGAAATGCTTGTTTAAACCCCAGAGCGCTGGCGGCGATGGGTTAAAAGTAGTTTTTTAACCCCCAAACAACCATATTTTTTTTTTAAAAAAAAAGCATGTTTTTCAAAACATTTTGTAAGATGAATACATTAATATCAGACCTGTAATATCAATTCTGCACAAATTTTTTTTTTTTTTTTTAAACCTTAAAAAAAATATCTAACATTGCAGAAGTGGTCACAGAATTTTTGACATTTAAAAAAAAAAAAAAAAAAAAACATTAATAGCAATTAATTAAGAATATTTAAAGATTGCTCCATTGAAATGCATTGGAGAGCGCCAGGTAGCGAGAGGTCATACCTGTCGCTGTTCAAGGTTGCTCGCTGGCGCTGTGGGGTGAGGCTGGAATAATGATGAATGATTCGCTATCTGGCGCTCTGTCAGTCGCTAAGCAGGATCGGCTTGATAAATGTGTGATTGCGGAGGGGAGCCGGCGTTCTCGTGGCGGTGACCGTCATTACCGTTCGCTCACCATTCGCTACCTGCCGCTATCCCTTGTTAAATAAGGGCCTAAGTGTGAGTGAGCTCCCTGCCCTCAGCAGTGGCCATAGCAGCAGTGTTCTAACATACTAGGGCCTCAAATCATCAAGAAAAAAATTCTCATGCTAGTAAAACATTCAATTCATGAGAAAAATGCCTGAGAGTGTCACTGTTGCTGAATCACCATCTAGGAAAACAATGAAAGTCAATGTCATTTTTTACTCCGAAAAAAATTAGACATTTGTACTTTTTTCACTGTAGTAAAACGTGTAATTCACTTTCATTGTCTCCCGAACTGGTGATTCACTAACAGTGACATTCTCAGGCTTTTTTCTCATAAATTTAATTTTTTACTACCATAAGAATTTTTTTCAACTCTTATTGAATCGAGGCCTAGATCAACTCAGCATCTTAAGCACATTTTGGCACACAAAAAATATACACTTTCAAAAATTCCATCGAAAGTGGACTTTAATTTTTAGCACTAAACCCTTGTGTAGGGGTAATCCTTCTATATACAAAATAACAGAACATTGAGTTGGTCATCATTAGAACATAATTGCAATCCAGCCTTGGTCAAACATCCTCTTTAACAATAGAGAATGCAGGGGGAGCGACCTCACCATCAGGGGAGCCCCATCTGTTGTTGCTCCTCCACCTTATTTATCTTATTTGTACTCATTTGGCATTATATAGAGAAAGGAAGTAGAGATGAGCGAATCGATTCTAACGAACCCGAATTCGTTACGAATTTAATGAAATATTCGATTCGTTACGATTCCGAATATCGCCGCGATTCGATCGCTCGAATCGCTTACTTAAAACTCTATTTACTACTATACAGTCCATCTAAAATGGTGGATCCACATGTCAGGACATGTCCCATGGGGCAAGGAATGCTGGGTAGGTGTCACATGCTACCTATCAGCAGACAGGCTTACCGATGATGTCACAGCCCAATATAAACGGCAGCCATCTTGCGGAAGATCATTCTGATACTGTATTGCGGCCAGAGCAGATCAGGCAGGGAGAGAGCGATAGATAGATAGATAGATAGATAGATAGATAGATAGATAGATAGATGGAGCAGAAGAAGCGCAGGACAGATAGAGAAGGAGAGAGCCTGTGACAGTGACAGATAAAGACAGGGACAGTTTAAAGTGGACCAACACCCAGGATTTTGACTATCCTGGGTCTTGGTCCACTTCGGTGGGGCACCCCCGATCGGGGTGCCCCGCTGTGTGAAACCCCCCCGAACCCCCCGAACTCACCTCTCCCCGAGCCGACGGACAAGCCGCGGACAAGCGGCTCCTCCGCCGCCGCCTCCCGCGCATCCCTCTTGACGCGCGCGTGCCCGCGCCGGCCATTCACAGACGAAACTGAGGTAAGGAGTTTGGGGTGAGGATCGGGGAGGGAGGTGATCGGCCCCTATACCAGTTCACAAGGCTGGGGGGATGGCAAGTCACCTGCGCTAGCGGGTGACTTGCCATTAACCCCCGGCACCCCCATTACCTGCCTCCCCAAAGGCCAGGGGGGGGGCAGAAGAGCCCGGGCCCACGGGCTATGCGGGCTTGTAGCCTGCAGGGCCAGGGGCCACAAAAGCTGGCCCCTGCGCCCTGTTCCTACAAGCCCTGCATAGCTGGTCCCGGGCTGGTTACTTTGGGTAAGGGGGACCCCACGTCAATTTTTTTTTTGATTTTTAAGGGTTTTTAACCCTTAAAAATAAAAAAAAAAATGGGGTCCCCCTCCCCTGGGAGGGGGGACCCTATGTCATTTTTTTTCTCGATTTAACCCTTTGTAGTGTGGATGGTAGTTGTATTTTTTTTGTGAATGTTATAAAATACTTGTTTCAGTTAGGGGGGTCTCCTGGGCAGGAACGGGGGGCTACCGATAAATATGTGGTACCGTTCTAATCGGTAGAAATGGGGCTTTCACATGCAATATGCTTTTCCTTAATAAAATACATTTTTTATTTAAAATAAAGGAGTCAATTTTCTAAAAAAATTTTTTATTTATTTATTTATTTATTTTACTTAATAATATTGTAAAAAAAAAAAATAAAATTTACAAACAAGATATTTCATGTTAAAGCCTAAACTCTGCTGCAAAAAAAATATATATATAATTTTCCTGAAAGTTCCAGCAAAATGGCGCAAAACATGGCGCAAAACATGGCGCAAAACATGGCGCAAAATGGGGAAAAATGGCCTGTCAACAGAGGGTGACAAAATCTCAAGTAGGCTGGCAATTAAAAGGGTTAATAGTACCTCTGCATATTGGGTATTGTTCTGTTCGGCGGACCTTGCGCTTTCAGACTTAGCTTGTTTTTTCTTGTTTGCATATTTATATTTTAGGAAAAGGTGTTTTTTATTCAGCTATTTTTTTAATTTTTTAGGGAAACCCTGCGCAAACAAAGAATTCTTTGAGGTAATAATTCCAGAAAGATGAGCCCACTAGAACAAGCTGGGTACGCTTAGAAAGCTTAACGTGTGTACTTTCAGGGAATATATGGTTTATGGGGGATATTCCAAATGTAAAGGGTTGTTTTGGTTGAAAAATCGCAAGGTGCGCACTTTGTCTGCAGAGCTGAAATTTTCAAGTAAAATTACCGTTACGCACATGCTTTACTTTGGGGTGTTTGGCAACTCTTCCCTTGACAGTAGCAATGCATGTTGGGTGTTGTTCTGTTCGGGGGATATTGCGTTTTCAGATTAAACTTGTTTTTTCTTGTTTGTATATAGTTTTTTTAGGAAAATGTGGCTTTGATTCTGCTTTTTTATCCTTTTTTTAGGGAAACTCTTTGCAACCTAAGAATCCATTGAGGGATTACTTCCAGAAAACTATGGCCACATCAACAAGCCTGGTACACCTAGAAAGCTTGGGGTGTGTACTTCCAGAGAATATATAGTTTGTTGGGAGTAATTCAAATGTAAAGGGTTGTTTTTCTGGAAAAACTGCAAGGTGCGCATATTGCATAGCATAGTTGTATTTTTTCAGAAAATCTCCTAAAGCGCTGTTTCAGTTTGGGGGAGTCTCCTGGGCAGGAAAGGGTGTCTACCTATACATATGTGGTACCGCTGTAACCGAGAGAAATTGGGATTTTACACGCAATAAGATTTTATTGACAAACTTACATTTTTTATTACAAAAAAAAACTACAAATTGTAAAAAATATATATATTTTTTTTTTGCACATATTTCACCCAAAAATATTGAGAATACACCTAAACAATGACAAACAAGACATTTCATGTTAAAGCCCAGACTCTGCTGAAAAAAACAATATATAATTTTCCTGGGAAATCCCTTCAAAAATCACATTTGAACATGGGGAGCGCAAAATAGTGCAAAATGGTCTGGCAACAGAGTGTGACAAAAACTCCAGGTAGGCTGGCACTTAAAGGGTTAAAGTGGACCAACACCCAGGATTTTGACTATCCTGGGTTTTGGTCCACTTCGATTGGGGTGCCCCGCTCTCTGAAACCCCCCAGAAACCCCCAAAAACTCACCTCTCCCCGCTCCCACGTGACCGCGCCGTCCAATCCCCGCCGACGTCCAAGCGGGTGACAGCGGCGTCCAAGACAGCGCGTCCGCCGCCGCCTCCCGTGCGTCACTCTCGGCGTGCGCGCGCCCGTGCCGGCCATTCACAGACGGCCGGAGCGGGTGCGCACGTCTAGAGGGGCGCGCGGGAGGCGGCGGATCAGGTAAGGAGTTTAGGGGTTTTTTGGGGGGTTTCACCCCACGGGACATCCCGATCTCGGATGTCCCGTGGTGAGTGAGGTGATCGGCCCGGGAATCTTATAGATTCCCGGGCCGATCACCCCTGGGTGTTGGTCCACTTTAAAGAGCATGCTAGTATTAATATTTCAAGACTACCTGTGAAATAACTGCTTGCATTTTATAATTAACGTCACTTTTCCACAATCAAGGGAGGCCTCCTCTGTATGTGAGGAGGGGCATCCCAAACACTAGCATAAATATTTCAAGACTACCTGTCTATTAACTGCTTGCATTTTATAATTAAAGTCACTTTTCCACAATCAAGGGAGGCCTGCTCTGTATGTGAGAAGGGGGCATCCCAAACACTAGCATTAATATTTCAAGACTACCTGTCTAATAACTGCTTGCATTTTGTAAGCAAAGTCACTTTTTAAGCAAAATTTGCCTTTCGCCGGGGGGGCATCCCAAACACTAGCATAAATATTTCAAGACTACCTGTCTTGCAGTTTTTAAAACTGCTTGCATTTTATAATTGGACAACGTTTTGGAACCCCAATTGAATTGGGGTCCCAGTAAGCGACCTCAAAGACAACCCCTATTTTTCCAAGAATCGCGGGTTGATACACAGACCGGCCTTACACTGAAAATGCAAACTTGTTCCGGGCTAGGTTATCCCGAGAAAATATTTTGGGCTCAGCACTGCGACCACACCCGAGACTTTGTGAATTTTAAAACTATTTATTCATCTTGGTCAATAAAAACAAATTCTTTGCATAATGTGAAAAACATGAATTTAGCATTATTTGTTTCGTGTACTATATTACATTACAGCATTTCATCTCTGTCAAGCACTCTCTGGCGGGCAGACATGTGTCATGTTTCGCCATTCCTGGCTTTTTCAGTGCCCTATTAGTGTAACAGATAGACAACATACAATAATGTTAACGGTATATTAGTAGTAAATTAGTGACTTAATAGAATAATATGAGTATGAATATATTTATCATTGAGTTTGACATTTAACATAAACATAGATTCAAGGAGACAAAGTAGTACCTGATAGCAATTTTCACATACAGTTGTTAGTAATTAGTATGCATGATTGATGTTCCCCAGAGTGAGCCGGTGGTGTGCTTTTTCCTGCAGTTAAAGGTTCTCCCATTATTTTCTATTCCATATGACATTGGGTGACAATACCCTTATTTATTTGTCCCTGTATCCCAATACCTGATTCCACTATCGATTTAGTCGTGCTTTACGGATCCCGTCTTGCTTGCCAGCCCTGTATTCAACAGGAGCAACAAAGAAAAACGGACCCATGATAAGCCATCTGTATAGTCAGAATTCCAATTACTGTTACATGTTTTTCCTGTATATAAGGTGATCACGGTGGCAAGGGAATCTTGTGTGTAGAGTGGTCGCGGTGGCAGGTCAATCCAATGTAACCAATACGGCTGTAGCAGGAATACTATGTCACTTTGCATCCTAGGCGGCTTCCCCGCATCTCCAACGTTTGCCCTCTGTCCGTCCCGTCAGCCCGTTACACTCACCTGCCACCGCGCCAGCGCCGCTCATTTTATGCGCTCCATTAACTGGACCGCATTGATCTCGGCCTCCGGCTTCCGCCGGAAGGGACGAGACGCGGCGCTGGTCCGGCACCCTGTCTATCCACCGGCGCCATTTTCTTGCAGACACGCAGTTCTCTTAATGGTCTGATGTATTGTATATATGTGGCGATTAGGGCCTAATGTGTTACACATTAAACTGGCGTTTACTAAACCCCATATTAGTTTTATCCTAAACAGGCCCTAAATCCAAATTGCTTTATCTTTTTTATGTGCGCCGTTGTACAGGGGACCGGAACCACTCTTACACAAATTGTGGATAATGATCATGGGTTTTAATAAGTGAGTGGCATTAGATAAAGGGTGACTCCCAAGTCTCAGGGGGTATTAGGGTATCATTGTTTGAAGTATTCCATCACTGGTAGTTCGATTATCAAATAGGAGAGTATTTTTTAACCACCGATTCACTTTGGGTATACATATTATTTTATTGCATGTAGTATATAGTTACATTAGGTTCTAATGGCTCGTATGCAGCTTTTAATAATACAATGTGAAATCATATAAATGACTATCATTCCATATAATTTTATAGTCTCCTAGGTTGTGGTTGTTCACATTGAGGTGTGCCTATTGTTCATTGGTAAAGAGGAGCCAATAATATTTTTCCCATTTTATCCCGCCGGGAATTGTGTTAAGGGCTCACTATGCATTTTAGATGTAGGGGGCAAAACTCAGGGTTTCATTGAGGCCGGGATAGCGGTGGGCCCCCAACCTAAAAATCCATCTAGTTTCTAGTTGGAGGGTTAATCTTTCAATATTCCCTCCTCTTATTGTTGAATGTAAACGATCCAAGCCCTGCACCTGTAATGAACTAGGGTCCTTATTATGGTATTTCAAAAAGTGGCGGCTTACTGGTGTTTTATTTGAGCCCGTTTTTATGTTGTACTGGTGCTCATACACTCTCTTCTTTAGTGGACGATTCGTTTTGCCTACATATAAGCAGCCGCAGGTGCAGGTTAACAGATATATTACATTGATTGTATTACAATTGATAAAATGTTGTATCGTGTGGCTATTGCGCCCCCCTATGGAGATGGTTGGGCCCACTTTTATGTATTTACACATATTGCAAGATCCACACCGAAATGTGCCTTTAGTCTTGCAACAGGCTTTCCCCCTATTCTGCTCATAGTGACTATGCACCAATGTGTCCTTCAGATTTTTTGGCCTTCTGTATATAACTTGGGGCACTTTAGGTAGGAAGGTCTGTAGGTAGGGATCGTTCAAGAGGATTGGCCAATGAGTTTGTAATATCCTTCGTATTTGTTGGTGCGCTCCTGTATACGTCATGATAAGGGCTGGCCCTGTACGTTCTTTCTTGATTTTGGGTTTATATAGCAACTCTTGTCGATTTGAGCGTTTGGCCTTCTTATATGCGGACCTTAGGACATTGGCCCTGTAACCCCTTTCCATAAGTCTAGTTCTAATATTGGAGGCCTCTAGATCAAAGAGATCCTCGGTGGCGCAATTGCGCCTTGCTCGAATGAATTCCCCATAGGGGATGCTGTTAAGTAAGTGCTTTGGGTGCGAGCTTGTAGCACGCAGCATATTATTCGCCGAGGTTGAATTGGGAAAATGGCGCCGGTGGATAGACAGGGTGCCGGACCAGCGCCGCGTCTCGTCACTTCCGGCGGAAGCCGGAGGCCGAGATCAATGCGGTCCAGTTAATGGAGCGCATAAAATGAGCGGCGCTGGCGCGGTGGCAGGTGAGTGTAACGGGCTGACGGGACGGACAGAGGGCAAACGTTGGAGATGCGGGGAAGCCGCCTAGGATGCAAAGTGACATAGTATTCCTGCTACAGCCGTATTGGTTACATTGGATTGACCTGCCACCGCGACCACTCTACACACAAGATTCCCTTGCCACCGTGATCACCTTATATACAGGAAAAACATGTAACAGTAATTGGAATTCTGACTATACAGATGGCTTATCATGGGTCCGTTTTTCTTTGTTGCTCCTGTTGAATACAGGGCTGGCAAGCAAGACGGGATCCGTAAAGCACGACTAAATCGATAGTGGAATCAGGTATTGGGATACAGGGACAAATAAATAAGGGTATTGTCACCCAATGTCATATGGAATAGAAAATAATGGGAGAACCTTTAACTGCAGGAAAAAGCACACCACCGGCTCACTCTGGGGAACATCAATCATGCATACTAATTACTAACAACTGTATGTGAAAATTGCTATCAGGTACTACTTTGTCTCCTTGAATCTATGTTTATGTTAAATGTCAAACTCAATGATAAATATATTCATACTCATATTATTCTATTAAGTCACTAATTTACTACTAATATACCGTTAACATTATTGTATGTTGTCTATCTGTTACACTAATAGGGCACTGAAAAAGCCAGGAATGGCGAAACATGACACATGTCTGCCCGCCAGAGAGTGCTTGACAGAGATGAAATGCTGTAATGTAATATAGTACACGAAACAAATAATGCTAAATTCATGTTTTTCACATTATGCAAAGAATTTGTTTTTATTGACCAAGATGAATAAATAGTTTTAAAATTCACAAAGTCTCGGGTGTGGTCGCAGTGCTGAGCCCAAAATATTTTCTCGGGATAACCTAGCCCGGAACAAGTTTGCATTTTCTGCATTTTATAATTAACGTCTTTTTTTCACAATCAAGGGAGGCCTCCTCTGTATGTGAGGAGGGGGCGTCCCAAACACTAGCATAAATATTTTAAGACTACCTGTCTAATAACTGCTTGCATTTTATAATTAACGTTACTTTTCCACAATCAAGTTAGATAAAGGGCCAGCACACCAATAGTTAAATCAAATAGACTTGTATTAAATGATATCCAGCAAGATGAGGTACATACAGACCATTCAGCTGCATCAAAGTCCATAAGATAGGGTAGGTGATAGCAGAACAGTGTCCATAAGCCGACGTTTCGGGGGTGTAAAAAACCCCCTTCCTCAGGGCAGACAAACAACAGTGGCAAGACCGCAGCTTGCCTTTTAAAGGTCAGAGGTGCTGTGATTACCACCTGACGTGGTATGACGTCAGAGGGTCAAACTGTAGCACACTAAATGGACAAAAAACACAAATTGTTAATCAAAAGAATGAAAAATACTCACCAAGCCGTCGGAGCGTGCCACTGGGGCACAACTCCGTCACCGCCAGAGACCGATCACATAGTGACCGGCAACGTTCCTGTCTGCCCAGGAAGGGGAGATGACGCTGGGCTCCAAATCTGCCCAGTAACTGGTGACAGGGCAGCAGGGGCGTCCGGATAGGCCGCGCCTGCTGTCCGTCATCAAGCTCGCAGGGGCAGACGTCACCCTTGCAAGGCGTCCGCTGGCATGGAAACCATGTCAGCGGCGCCCTCTCCAGTGACCCTGCGCCGTCAGCTCACCTTACCAGCGGTGAGAGCTATAAGCTCCCGGCCTGGTCGTTACAAATAAAGCATTTACGTTGTGGCAATCATATTTTAGGAAGAAGAAGAGAAAGAGTAAAGGAAAGGGAGAGAAAGAACGTGAGAAAAAAAGAAAAAGGGGGAGCGCGTGAGAGAAAGAAAGAGAGAGAAAGAGAGAAAAGAGACAAAGGGGATGCACGCAGCAGAAATGAGCTGTGAGCAAAAAGGGGGGGGGGGAACAGGTAGAGAACCAAAGGAAGGGACGCAGAAGAAAAGAGAAAAGGAAGAGCTTGTGACTAGAGGGGAATGGAGACATAAGAAAAGGAGCTGAAGAGATAAATAGGAATGGAAGGGAACGGTCAAAGGTAAAACAATAGAAAGACACAAGGTGTAAACATACCAAGGGAAAACCACAGAAGGGGAAGTGAAGCAAAACAGAACACAAAAACCACAGAAGAAACAAAAAACAAAACAAGAAACAAAAAACAAAAACCTAAAACAGTAAACAAAGAACAAAAAACAAAAAAACAACCGACTAAAAAGCCAAAAGGACAGAAACAGGAGGGAACCAGAGAGAAGGGGAAGAACAGGAAAGGAATGGGAAGAGCCACCATGTAGAGAGGACAAGGGTGGAAAAGGAGGAGGACTAGAGAAGGGAAAAAGGAGAGAGGAGAAAATGCAAATGGCAAAGGAAAAAAGGAAAAACTAGAAAAAGGGAAAAGACAAAACCAATAAGACAAAGAAAAAGAGAAAGAGAAAAGAAAAAAGAGAGAAAGGGACAAAGACATGATACTGAGACAGAAGGTGAAGCCAGAAAGGGGAGCAAAAAGAAGGAACGGAGCCCAAAGAAAAAAGAAGAAAGAAAAATGAAAAAAGGAAAAAGGGAAAAAGAAAAAAGAAAGAAAAAAAAGAAAAAGGAAAAAAGAAAAAAGAAAAAGGAAAAAAAGAAAAAAGAAAAAGGAAAAAAAGAAAAAAGAAAGAAGAAGAAAAGAAAAAAGGTAAAAGAAGTGAGCAGCAGTGGTACAGGTACTAATTCAATTATCAACGTTGTGTGAGAAAACAAGAGAAGCCAAAAAAGGAAAAACTAGAAAAAGGGAAAAGACAAAACCAATAAGACAAAGAAAAAGAGAAAGAGAAAAGAAAAAAGAGAGAAAGGCTCAAAGACATGATACTGAGACAGAAGGTGAAGCCAGAAAGGGGAGCAAAAAGAAGGAACGGAGCCCAAAGAAAAAAGAAGAAAGAAAAATGAAAAAAGGAAAAAGAGAAAAAGAAAAAAGAAAGAAAAAAAAGAAAAAGGAAAAAAGAAAAAAGAAAAAGAAAAAAAGAAAAAAGAAAAAGGAAAAAAAGAAAAAAGAAAGAAGAAGAAAAGAAAAAAGGTAAAAGAAGTGAGCAGCAGTGGTACAGGTACTAATTCAATTATCAACGTTGTGTGAGAAAACAAGAGAAGCCAAAAGAGGTGTTTAGACCTCTTGGTTGGACGGTGTCCAATTCATGAATCCAGTAAGTCTCGCGTTGCAATAACCGAAGATGGCGGTCACTGCCGCAATGTGGTCGTTCCACTTGTTCTATGACCATGCCACGGAGCTCTGATGTCTGATGTTTATGGCGTACAAAGTGGATAGCTACAGGTTTGTCATAGTCAAGAGTCTCCCCATCCTGGTGTTTCTTGATGCTAATCCTCACATCACTTCGGTGTTGTTGAAATCGTTTCTTGAATGGCCCTATGGTTTTTCCAATGTAAAGTAGGCCACAAGGGCACTTGAGAAGATAAACACAGTAGTCTGTGAGACAAGAATAAGTTCCTCGGATCTTATAACGTCTCCCAGTGTGCGGATGGGAGAATTCTGAACCCAAAATGAGCGAGTTGCACACATTGCATGAGTTGCATCTGAAACAACCCGTCCGGGAGGATATCTTGACGGGCGGTTTCCTGTATTTCTCCACTGGGTCAGCCCTTACTAGAGAATCTCTGAGGTTTCTACTTCGTTTATATACTTTCATAGGGGGGATCTTCACCACGGGGCACAGTGTTTTATCTGAGGTCAATATGGTACTATATTTATTCATGACGCGTTCGATCGTTGGAGCCGCCTGATTATATGTCACCATGAAGGGCACTCTCTCTACCCTAGACTTTTCTTCCCCCAGCCATATTTGTTCAGCACGGCTTTGGGCCTTAGTAAGTAAGTCTTCTGGATAGCCCCGTGTGCGAAATTTTTCAAACATCCGTTGTAGTTGTGCTTTCCGGGTATCGGGTTTGGTATTCACCCTGTATACCCTCAAGAATTGTGATATTGGCAAACTGTTGACAAGGGGTCTGGGGTGCGCGCTGTCAAACCTCAGCAGCGTGTTCCGGTCTGTAGGTTTAGTATAGAGACCCGTGGTGATAGTACCATCATCAGCTTTGGAAATTGCCACATCTAGGAAGGTTACATAGGTCTCAGAAATCTCCGGGTTAAAGGCGATAGTTGGGAAAACGGAATTGATGTGTTCGATGAACACATCCAAGGATGCTCTATCTCCATGCCATACAGTGATGACATCATCAATATAGCGTCCCCAATACTTGACATGTGCTATATATAAAGGTGACGGAAAGATATACCGTTCTTCCAAGAATCCAACAAACAAGTTAGCAAAGGATGGAGCTATTGCACTCCCCATCGCGGTCCCGAGAATTTGTTTGAAGAATGTCTGTTCAAACCTGAAGTAATTGTTATGCAGGACGATCTCCAACCCAGTCACAATGTATTCCACTGGAATATCTGGAGGGTTAAGCGTGAGGAAATGTTTGACTGCTTTTATCCCGTGATCATTCGGGATATTGGTGTAGAGAGAGGAGATATCCATGGTCACTAGCAGATCCTCTGGTTGAATCTCAACCTCTTGGAATTTCTGCAGAAAATCTCCAGTATCCTTCAGGTACGATGGTAACAAGCGTACATACGGCTGGAGATAGTAGTCAAGCCATTGCGCTAATGGCTGAGTAGCTGAATCAGTGCCAGCTACTATTGGCCGAAATTTCAGCGGCTGACATCCTTTATGGATTTTAGGTAATCCATATATCACAGGTGTAATGGGATATTCAATATCGATGTATTTCGCTGTATGTTCACTGAGCCATCCATTTGACAGACCTAAGGAGATATATTGGCGTACTGTGTTCTGGATATCCCACACTGGATTATTAGAGATACATTCATAACTCACTGTGTCAGCCAGCATATCTCGGATGCTCTGCCTGTACATGTCATAATCCATGACCACAATCGCCCCGCCTTTGTCTGCGGGTTTCACAATGATGGTCCTATCATTGCTTAATTTGGACAGGGCCGTCTGTTCTCCCTGTGACAGATTGGGGTGGTACCGTTTAGATTGCATAATACGTCCCGTTTCCGATCTAACGGTATTAATGTATGAATCTATTGTGCCAAAGTTGCCAGGGGGTATAAACTGACTTTTAAGTTTCAGTTTTGATGGGCCCAAGATTTTTGTATCTCGTGCAGTGTCAGGTTGCCCAGAAAAGAACTGTTTAAGCTTCAGTGTTCTCTCTAGTTTGTACAATTCGATATCAAACTGGAACTGGTTAAATCGTGAGGCCGGACAAAAAGATAGTCCTCGACTGAGGAGGTTTACCTCATCTGTTGAGAGGGGCCTGGAGGATAGATTCATAATAGGGGTCTCCTGTTTTGCTCACAGCTCATTTCTGCTGCGTGCATCCCCTTTGTTTCTTTTCTCTCTTTCTCTCTCTTTCTTTCTCTCACGCGCTCCCCCTTTTTCTTTTTTTCTCACGTTCTTTCTCCCCCTTTCCTTTACTCTTTCTCTTCTTCTTCCTAAAATATGATTGCCACAAAGTAAATGCTTTATTTGTAACGACCAGGCCGGGAGCTTATAGCTCTCACCGCTGGTAAGGTGAGCTGACGGCGCAGGGTCACTGGAGAGGGCGCCGCTGACATGGTTTCCATGCCAGCGGACGCCTTGCAAGGGTGACGTCTGCCCCTGCGAGCTTGATGACGGACAGCAGGCGCGGCCTATCCGGTCGCCCCTGCTGCCCTGTCACCAGTTACTGGGCAGATTTGGAGCCCAGCGTCATCTCCCCTTCCTGGGCAGACAGGAACGTTGCCGGTCACTATGTGATCGGTCTCTGGCGGTGACGGAGTTGTGCCCCAGTGGCACGCTCCGACGGCTTGGTGAGTATTTTTCATTCTTTTGATTAACAATTTGTGTTTTTTGTCCATTTAGTGTGCTACAGTTTGACCCTCTGACGTCATACCACGTCAGGTGGTAATCACAGCACCTCTGACCTTTAAAAGGCAAGCTGCGGTCTTGCCACTGTTGTTTGTCTGCCCTGAGGAAGGGGGTTTTTTACACCCCCGAAACGTCGGCTTATGGACACTGTTCTGCTATCACCTACCCTATCTTATGGACTTTGATGCAGCTGAATGGTCTGTATGTACCTCATCTTGCTGGATATCATTTAATACAAGTCTATTTGATTTAACTATTGGTGTGCTGGCCCTTTATCTAACTTGTTGTAAAGCGGCGCCACCGCGGCCTTGGCACCCGACATACTCAAGGTAAGTGTGCACCTGCCCTCCTGGACTGTTTTTTTCCACAATCAAGGGAGGCCTGCTCTGTATGTGAGGAGGGGGCATCCCAAACACTAGCATAAATATCTCAAGACTACCTGTCTAATAACTGCTTGCATTTTATAATCAATGTCACTTTGCCACAATCAAGGGAGGCCTCCTCTGTATGTCAGGAGGGGGCATCCCAAACACTAGCATTAATATTTCAAGACTACCTGTCTAATAACTGCTTGCATTTTATAAGCAAAGTCACGTTTTCACAATCAAGGCCTCCTCTGTATGTGAGCAGGGGGCATCCCAAACACTAGCATAAATATTTGAAGACTACCTGTCTAATAAGTGGTTGCATTTTGTAAGCAAAGTAACTTTTTAAGCAAAATTTGCCTTTCGCCGGGGGGGGGGGGCATCCCAAATACTAGTATAAATATTTTAAGAGTACCTTTCTATTAACTGGTTGCATTTTTTAAAGAAAGTCACGTTGTCAAATTGCCAGCAGCCATTGCCTTTAACCGGGAGGCATCCCAAATATGCTAGCATGTGTCTTTTAAGAGTACTCACATTGGAGTTGGCAGCAGCAGCATTAGTAGCCCATATATTGCCTGAAAGACACACATATGAGCTGGCAGCAGCAGCATAGGAAGCCCATATATTGCCTGAAAGACACACCCAGGAGTTGGCAGCAGCATAGGTAGCCCATATATTGCCTGAAAGACACACCCTGGAGTTGGCAGCAGCATAAGGAGCTACCATGCATCAGCTATTACCATGGACCAGCCATTGGTGGCTGGAAATCCTGGCTGAACCATGCCCGATTCATCTTCACATTTTTCGTGGACAGACGAGTTCTCCTTGGCATGACTATGGCCCCCGCCGCACTAAACAGCCGCTCAGATGGCACACTACTCGCTGGGCAGGACAGCTTTCCCAGGGCAAACTCTGCCAGTTGCGGCCACAAGTCAAGTTTGGCTGCCCAGAAGTCCAGCGGGTCCTCAAGGTGCATTGGCATGGTCATGTCAAGGTATAACACTACCTGCTGGTTCAGGGCCGGCTCCAAGTCTTTCTGCTGCTCATGATTAGCCTCACTATGCGGGTCGCTTGTGATTAGGGTGTGATTCTGTTAGTTGTTATCTGATTCCGAACCGGCTTGATCGACCATTCCTGTCTGCTGCCTGTACCGACCTTTGCTTTGTCTGACCCTGCCTGCCCCTCTGGATACCCCGCGATCTCTGACCTCCCGGCTTGAACCCTTGGCTACTCCTGACAACGCACCTGTCTCATCCCTGTACTCTGATGCACCCTCCGGATTGACTACCTGTGAACGACCTCGGCTTCGGGATACCCTCGTGGTTCATCAGCCTTCACCGTAAGCAGCCATCCTTTGCGCCTATTAAGACCTGGGGGCAACCGTGTCCGGTGAGGCGTACCTAGCATCCAGGCAAACAGGGGCTTGACTATAGGCAGAAGCAGCGGTGGAGATTGGGGGTTGCCTGCTTACAGAAGGCTGGTGTCCCGCTGGGCATCACAGTATGGACCATGGCGCAGATAGGCATCGGCCAACTGACTACGTAGAATGTCTCTGTAGTAGGTCAGTTTGTTCTCCCTCTCAGTGTGTGTAAAAAATGCCCCCATTTTGTGCCGGTAGCGAGGGTCCAATAAGGTGGAGAGCCAGAAGTCATCCCGCTGACAAATGGAGACAATTCTGCGGTCACTACGCAAGCACGTGAGCATGCATCGGGCCATTTGTGCAAGTGACTCGGAGGGACTACCTGTCTCCATCTCCAATGCATACTGCCACAGTGTGTCTGGGTCCTCTGTCTCGCCTTCCTCACAACCCTCTAGCTCCTCTGGCAGCTCCTGCTCCTCCTCTCCTGTCAGATGACTAGATAAAATGGCCATTTTGTCAAACCTAAACTGTGCTTCGCTGTGCCCCACCCCCTCCTCCTCCTCCTCCACTTCAACCCCCACAGGCTTCATGTGGCCGTGAAATGTAGGCGCCATGTCTCCAGTGCCCTGACCAGCCATGGTTTCCAACATGTGTTGTAGTACATGAAGCAGTGGAATCTCATCGTTCATCCCATAGTCCTGGCGACTGACTAATAATTGGCTTCCTCAAAGGGCCTGAGCAAACAACAGGTGTCGCGTATGAGCTGCCACTGGTTAACACAGGGGAGTCCCCCTATCCGCTTGGACCATCAAGAAATCTGTGATGGCTTTTCTCAGTTCGTATAGTCGATCCAACATATAGAGGGTGGAAACATCGCAAATCAGACTATGTTGGGGGATACCGTTCTGACGCTGTAGCTCAAGAAGGGTGTGCTTGGCGGTGTAGGAGTGGCTGAAGTGCATGCAAAGTTTCCTTCCCGTTGTTAGGATATCTTGCAGATGGGGGGAAGACTTCAGAAAATTCTTGACAACTAGGTTGAACACATGTGGCATACAGGGCGCATGGCTCAGGCTTCCTTGTCGCTGTGCAGACAAGATGTTCTTTGGTGGAGATTTATGATTTTTAGCAGTTCCTCCCATGTGTGACTCCGTGGCTCAAGGCAAACCATGTGAAGGGCACTGAAAAAAAAAAAAAATATTTAAAAAAAACAAAATACAAAAAAAATAAATGAAAAATGAACAAAAAAAATTGTAAATTTTTTTTAAAAAATATTAAAAAAAGACAATGGAAAAAAAATATATAAAAAAAACTACAAAAAAATATATATATATATATTTTTTAAAAATACAAAATATTAAAAAAAAAAGAAAATGAAAAAAAAAATACAAAATTAACCAAAACAAAAAAATGGATACATTTTATGTTATTGTTATTATGTTATATGTTATTATATGTTATTATTATAAATGTGTTCAAATAAGATAAATGTTAACAATTAATATGTAATTGACAATTTTTTCTGTGACACCATTGCTAAGTGCAAGGGTACTGTCACAGGCACAACGGCCTAGGAGCGTGGAGGCCACAGCGGAGGGACCTGTCCAAGTTGCTGTTGTGGTTGTGCAGGAACCACAATCACCCAGTGGGGCTTAAAGGATATGTATTGTCCCTGACCGTAGTTACAGCTCCAGGCGTAGGCACTGCCGTGCACTTTGGTACACACTGACAGGCTAAAGGACTGGCCCACCTTCTGTTCAACAAAATTGTACAGGGCTGGTACTGCCTTCTTCGCAAAGAAATGACAGCATCGGACTCTCCACCTCAGCTCAGCACAAGCCATCAGTTCTCTGAAAGGTCCACCACCTCAAAAGGGAGGGACTGCAGCACCAGCAACTTATACAGGAGCACATTTAGCTTCTGCACGTTGGATGAGTGGGCACATACTGTTGTCTCTTGGACATGGCTTGGCCAATGGATTGCTGGCGGAATGACTGACTGGGATTAAGAGGAGGAGGAGCATCTGGAGCGACAGAGGATGGGTATGACACACAGGAGGTGGGGGAGCCTTGGCTGCCTGGAACAGGGAGCGGCGTGCCACTGGGTAATGCAGCAGGCTGGACCACCACTTTGGAGCCAACTCTCCCAGGCCGCTTTATGGTGACGCTGCAAATGTTGATGCAGGGCTGTGGGTCCAACATTGGGACCCTGGCCACACATCACCTTCTGCCGACACATCTTTCATATAGCCCTGTTAACCTCCTGCGGTTAGTCCGCACTAATTCACTGCTGCTGCCGCCGCCGGCTCCAGGGACCCTCTTCCACTACCTCCTGGGAAGGTAGCCTGCCGCGCAGCAAGTGGTCTACCACAAGCACATTTGCCTCCATACTTTCCCCTTCTGCCACCATGCTGACCACTGCTGTCTGCTTAAGGAGCCAAAACGCTTGCAACACCACCTCCCACGCCACTCTCCTCATCACTACTTGCCCGCCTAGTGGAAGAAGCGGCGAATGTCTCCTCCACTTCTTGGCTGGGCAGTAGCTGCTGATTTTTCTGATTACCAGATCATCCTCACTGAATAGTGGAGCTGAACCCAAAGCATAAGATATAACCGACAGTTGAATGGGGGTGTCAGATGTCACTTGTGATGAAGTGGATGATCGTGTTAACCAATGGATGACGGCAGATGGGTTGCTGCTCAAGACACGACCGCTAACTGATACCGGGAGATCAGGCCTCTCACTGAGACTCCTGCTGCCACTCACCCCTAGTCTGCTGAGACCTCTGCTTGATGAATTTAGGCCTAATATGTTACTATGTTACTAATTACTAATATGTTACTATGTTACTAATATGTTACTATGTTACTAATATGTTACTAAACTGTCAATCTCCATCAATCCAAGCCTTTAAAAGTGCCCTCAAAACTCACTGATGTCCTCCTCAGCTTCCTCAACAGTGTCTGCTTAAGAAGCCAATATGCTTGCAACACCACCTCCCACGCCACTCTCCTCATCACTACTTGCCCACCTAGTGGAAGAAGCGGCGAGTGTCTCCTCCACTTCTTGGCTGGGCAGTAGCTGCTGATTTTTCTGATTATCAGATCATCCTCACTGAATAGTGGAGCTGAACCCAAAGCATAAGATATAACCGACAGTTGAATCGGGGTGTTAGATGTCACTTGTGATGAAGTGGATGATCGTGTTAACCAATGGATGACGGCAGATGGGTTGCTGGTCAAGACACGACCGCTAGCTGATACCAGGAGATCAGGCCTCTCACTGAGACTCCAGCTGCCACTCACCCCTAGTCTGCTGCAACCTCTGCTTGATGAATTTAGGCCTCTGCAACCTCTCTGTGCCCATCCTGGCACTTCTCTGCCTGACATACTTAGTGCGTATATGAGGGGAGGACAAAACACTACACTTAAAACATGATTTGTCGATAACAGCAGCAGGTGTGTAACTATCTATGGCCTTTCATTAAGTAGTAACTAGGCCCTGAAGACTTTAACAGGAACAAAGTGATGAAACTCTTAGATGTGCGTATGTGATGCTCTGATGAGAGCAATTCAATGGGCTCCAGTACGCTTGAAAAATGTTTTTTTGAGAGACTGGCCTGCGTGGAAATGAATCGGGTATGGATCAGCCAAGATTTCCTGATGCCTGATGCATTAGAGTAGATTGATCATGGGGCCAGACCAACACTAAAGAAATATGGATAGTGCAAAACCGATTTAAGGCGCTGCTCTCCAGTTACAGACATTCCTCCGCATCAGACCACAAATAATTATTGAGAAAATGCTTTACGTTAATCTTAATTTTTATTAATATTCTTCGGATAAGATATATGTGCTGAAAATCTGTATATGTTCTCTTCATGCTGCTGCCAACTCCAGAGTGTGTCTTTCAGGCAATATATGTTCTCCTAATGCTGCTGCCAACTCCAGTGTGTTTTTCAGGCAATATATGTGCTCCTAATGCTGCTGCCAACTCCAATGTGTGTCTTTCAGGCAATATATGAGCTCCCTATGCTGCTGCTGCCATCTACTTGGTGTGTCTTTCAGGCTATTTATGGGCTCCTAATGCTGCTGCCAACTCCATTGTGTGCCTTTCATGCAATATATGGGCTCCTAATGCTGCTGCCAACTCCAATATGTTTTTCAGGCAATATATGAGCTCCCTATGCTGCTGCCAACTCCTGTGTGTGTTTTTCATGCAATACATGGGCTCCCTATGCTGCTGCCAACTCCACTGTGTGTCTTTCAGGCAATATATGGGCTCATCATGCTGATGCCACCTCAAGGCTCTGTAATTGTGCCGCTCTGCGTCAGCGAATCTAATAGCGACGCCTCTGATCTGCATGTCATACTTCTTTACAATAGTATTTCACTAACCCAGCATGCATCCTATGCATGTTACAGCCAAGCAAAACCCTATGGAGGCTCTCGGATGCCCAGAAATAGCAGTTTTTAATAAATTCGGACCGAAACAATTTTTCCCAGAAAATTCGGCGAATCAGCCGAATCTAATTTTTCAAACGTTTGCTCATCTCTAAAAGGAAGCACCATTCATCCCTGCTGCTTCAGACTTTATATGTCTAGCTGCATCCAATTTAGTTAAAGAGGAATTTCAATCAAATATCCACCCCCACCCTGCCACCCTCCCCTAGTGCTGAGACAAGACAGGGGTTAGAAAGAAAAAAAGCTTTACCTCGACCAGCGGTCCAGTGCCACTCTACGGGGTCTTTGCGGCTGACATACAGAAAGCCTCAAAGTGACATCCTCCGGCTCCATGCGCACCCGTCCGCCCATTCAAGTGGATGTGGCGTAACTGTGCACAGATCCAGGGGATGCCGCTTTGTGCTTTGACTCAAGATGGCGGTGCCCAGGATCCGCTGGACAGCATGAGAGTTAAGGATTTTTTTTGTAACTTCCCCTCCATCCTGTCCAGGGGAGGATGGCAGGGATTGAGGGACTTAATGTATGTCTGGACATCTGCTTTAAAGTGGATGGAAACGCATTTCTGGGTCCACCGCTCATCTTTTGGGACTCCCCCATCCCAGCAGCTGGGAGCTGCTGTTGGCTTGTGCTTTTCCCCTGCCGAGGCCACGCCCTGCTCTCTCACTTTTTAGAGAGCCGATTAAGAGAGCTGCATGGCCACAGAGAAGCCAGGTATGAGGTATTGGCGGATTAAGTGGGATTACCAGCACCCCAGTGGGTTTTTCACAGGGGGGGCATCTGGCTTAGGATGCCCCAGGGGGTAGGGTAGTGGCCGGGCCTAGAATCTTTTAAATTCCGGGGCTTGGCCGTGTGGGTTTTCACCTGCTTTAAAAGACAGGCAAAAGGTACACATAGTACACATCTATATGTGCACTATGGTTGTAATCAAAGTAGGACAACTCAGTATGACCACTCTTATTTTTAATTTTAATTTACAAATCTTTAATTTATTGAAACCTATTTCAATAAACCAAAATGCAAATAAGGAAAATTGATTTAGTTAATGGAGCATGAGTCAAAATCTCATAGGTTGATTTATGCTCCATGGGCTATATTCAGTTTTTGTAGACTTTGTGATAACTGGTCTAGTACCGGCCACCATTCCATGTTGTTGCAGTGTCTTGAAAAATGTTGGTTAACATTTTAAGTAACAGAATGCAAATTAAGTCTTATGCCCTAGTGTACGAGCTCTCACACTTCGCACAACCAATTAAATGTGGACAATTGACTGTTTTCTTTAGTAAATAACCCTGCAAGTGTTTTAGAACTTAAGCAAAAGGAGCTCTTTTATTTATGTAAAAACAGGTAGTCTGTAGTTTCTTTTAGGACCACCCACACATATTTTCCAGATGATCCGACTGATTAAAGCAGCATGTAATGTATGTTTTTCATTTTCATTTATACAAGCCATGATATATAGATATATAGATATATTACATATACAGTGCCTCTTACATTTTTGGGAACCCTTCAGCAGAAATTTCTATATTTCTTCATTTACTTGAGGTAAAACTACATTTTTACACCAATCCTTAAAGTAGATAAAACCAAATTTAATCTAATCAAAGCTGATGAGTATAATATATATTTGTTATTGAGGAAATTTGACATATCTGTGAGTGGCAAAAGTATTTTAAACTCTGACCTTTCTGGGATGACCACTTTCCAGCAATAACTACAGCTCGAAATTTCAGGTAATTGTTGATTACTAGAGATGAGCGAGTAGTATTCGACCGAGTCGGTATTCAATCGAATACTACGCTATTCGTCATACTCGATTCGTTTCCCCTTACACCTTCCCTGGCGCGTTTTTTACACCAATCACCATGCAGGGGGGGTGGGACAGGTCCTGGGAGGACGCTGGCATCGCGAGAACGGCGTCTACACGCATTGGCTGGAAAAACCATGTGACCTCGAATCTACAAAACTCAGTACTTCCTCTTCGTCAGCATTAGCAGCTTGAACTTAGTGAGGGATAGACGCTCACAGCAGGGAAAGACAGGCTGTAGCTGGCAGGGCCCCAGAAGCTCGGAAGATCGCATTTACCACCATATATACCAGCTACCAGAAGACAAGAGAGTCATTAAGAGCCCTTATTAGGGCTACTATGCTGAACGGTATATAGCTCCTATGTAGGCAGGCAGGGCCCCAGAAGCTCGGAATATCGCATTTACCACCATATATACCAGCTACCAGAAGACAAGAAAGTCATTAAGAGCCCTTATTAGGGCTACTATGCTGAACGGTATATAGCTCCTATGTAGGCAGGCAGGGCCCCAGAAGCTCAGAATATCGCTTTTACCACCATATATACCAGCTACCAGAAGACAAGAGAGTCATTAAGAGCCCTTATTAGGGCTACTATGCTGAACGGTATATAGCTCCTATGTAGGCAGGCAGGGCCCCAGAAGCTCAGAATATCGCATTTACCACCATATATACCAGCTACCAGAAGACAAGAGAGTCATTGAGAGCCCTTATTATTAGGGCTACTATGCTGAACGGTATATAGCTCCTATGTAGGCAGGCAGGGCCCCAGAAGCTCAGAATATCGCATTTACCACCATATATACCAGCTACCAGAAGACAAGAGAGTCATTGAGAGCCCTTATTAGGGCTACTATGCTGAACAGTATATAGCTCATATGTAGGCAGGCAGGGCCCCAGAAGCTCAGAATATCGCATTTACCACCATATATACCAGCTACCAGAAGACAAGAGAGTCATTGAGAGCCCTTATTAGGGCTACTATGCTGAACAGTATATAGCTCATATGTAGGCAGGCAGGGCCCCAGAAGCTCAGAATATCGCATTTACCACCATATATACCAGCTACCAGAAGACAAGAGAGTCATTGAGAGCCCTTATTAGGGCTACTATGCTGAACAGTATATAGCTCATATGTAGGCAGGCAGGGCCCCAGAAGCTCAGAATATCGCTTTTACCACCATATATACCAGCTACCAGAAGACAAGAGAGTCATTAAGAGCCCTTATTAGGGCTACTATGCTGAACGGTATATAGCTCCTATGTAGGCAGGCAGGGCCCCAGAAGCTCAGAATATCGCTTTTACCACCATATATACCAGCTACCAGAAGACAAGAGAGTCATTAAGAGCCCTTATTAGGGCTACTATGCTGAACGGTATATAGCTCCTATGTAGGCAGGCAGGGCCCCAGAAGCTCAGAATATCGCTTTTACCACCATATATACCAGCTACCAGAAGACAAGAGAGTCATTAAGAGCCCTTATTAGGGCTACTATGCTGAACGGTATATAGCTCCTATGTAGGCAGGCAGGGCCCCAGAAGCTCAGAATATCGCTTTTACCACCATATATACCAGCTACCAGAAGACAAGAGAGTCATTGAGAGTCCTTATTATTAGGGCTACTATGCTGAACGGTATATAGCTCCTATGTAGGCAGGCAGGGCCCCAGAAGCTCAGAATATCGCATTTACCACCATATATACCAGCTACCAGAAGACAAGAGAGTCATTGAGAGCCCTTATTAGGGCTACTATGCTGAACAGTATATAGCTCATATGTAGGCAGGCAGGGCCCCAGAAGCTCAGAATATCGCATTTACCACCATATATACCAGCTACCAGAAGACAAGAGAGTCATTGAGAGTCCTTATTATTAGGGCTACTATGCTGAACAGTATATAGCTCATATGTAGGCAGGCAGGGCCCCAGAAGCTCAGAATATCGCTTTTACCACCATATATACCAGCTACCAGAAGACAAGAGAGTCATTAAGAGCCCTTATTAGGGCTACTATGCTGAACGGTATATAGCTCCTATGTAGGCAGGCAGGGCCCCAGAAGCTCAGAATATCGCTTTTACCACCATATATACCAGCTACCAGAAGACAAGAGAGTCATTAAGAGCCCTTATTAGGGCTACTATGCTGAACGGTATATAGCTCCTATGTAGGCAGGCAGGGCCCCAGAAGCTCAGAATATCGCTTTTACCACCATATATACCAGCTACCAGAAGACAAGAGAGTCATTAAAAGCCCTTATTAGGGCTACTATGCTGAACGGTATATAGCTCCTATGTAGGCAGGCAGGGCCCCAGAAGCTCAGAATATCGCTTTTACCACCATATATACCAGCTACCAGAAGACAAGAGAGTCATTGAGAGTCCTTATTATTAGGGCTACTATGCTGAACGGTATATAGCTCCTATGTAGGCAGGCAGGGCCCCAGAAGCTCAGAATATCGCATTTACCACCATATATACCAGCTACCAGAAGACAAGAGAGTCATTAAGAGCCCTTATTAGGGCTACTATGCTGAACGGTATATAGCTCCTATGTAGGCAGGCAGGGCCCCAGAAGCTCAGAATATCGCTTTTACCACCATATATACCAGCTACCAGAAGACAAGAGAGTCATTAAGAGCCCTTATTAGGGCTACTATGCTGAACAGTATATAGCCCATATGTAGGCAGGCAGGGCCCCAGAAGCTCAGAATATCGCATTTACCACCATATATACCAGCTACCAGAAGACAAGAGAGTCATTGAGAGTCCTTATTATTAGGGCTACTATGCTGAACAGTATATAGCTCATATGTAGGCAGGCAGGGCCCCAGAAGCTCAGAATATCGCATTTACCACCATATATACCAGCTACCAGAAGACAAGAGAGTCATTGAGAGCCCTTATTAGGGCTACTATGTTGAACAGTATATAGCTCATATGTAGGCAGGCAGGGCCCCAGAAGCTCAGAATATCGCATTTACCACCATATATACCAGCTACCAGAAGACAAGAGAGTCATTGAGAGTCCTTATTATTAGGGCTACTATGCTGAACAGTATATAGCCCATATGTAGGCAGGCAGGGCCCCAGAAGCTCAGAATATCGCATTTACCACCATATATACCAGCTACCAGAAGACAAGAGAGTCATTGAGAGCCCTTATTACGGCTACTATGTTGAACAGTATATAGCTCATTTGTAGGCAGGCAGGGCCCCAGAAGCTCAGAATATCGCATTTACCACCATATACCACCATTTACCACCTTTAAGCTTCCCTTACTGCTGGGGTGACACACTGTAACAAACCTCCTCCTGTAAGCTTCCCTTACTGCTGGGGTGACACAATGTAACAAACCTCCTCCTGTAAGCTTCCCTTACTGCTGGGGTGACACAATGTAACAAACCTCCTCCTGTAAGCTTCCCTTACTGCTGGGGTAACACACTGTAACAAACCTCCTCCTGTAAGCTTCCCTTACTGCTGGGGTGACACACTGTAACAAACCTCCTCCTGTAAGCTTCCCTGACTGCTGGGGTGACACACTGTAACAAACCTCCTCCTGTAAGCTTCCCTGACTGCTGGGGTGACACACTGTAACAAACCTCCTCCTGTAAGCTTCCCTGACTGCTGGGGTGACACACTGTAACAAACCTCCTCCTGTAAGATTCCCTGACTGCTGGGGTGACACAATGTAACAAACCTCCTCCTGTAAGCTTCCCTTACTGCTGGGGTGACACACTGTAACAAACCTCCTCCTGTAAGCTTCCCTTACTGCTGGGGTGACACACTGTAACAAACCTCCTCCTGTAAGCTTCCCTGACTGCTGGGGTGACACAATGTAACAAACCTCCTCCTGTAAGCTTCCCTTACTGCTGGGGTGACACAATGTAACAAACCTCCTCCTGTAAGCTTCCCTTACTGCTGGGGTGACACACTGTAACAAACCTCCTCCTGTAAGCTTCCCTTACTGCTGGGGTGACACACTGTAACAAACCTCCTCCTGTAAGCTTCCCTGACTGCTGGGGTGACACAATGTAACAAACCTCCTCCTTTAAGCTTCCCTTACTGCTGGGGTAACACACTGTAACAAACCTCCTCCTGTAAGCTTCCCTTACTGCTGGGGTGACACACTGTAACAAACCTCCTCCTGTAAGCTTCCCTGACTGCTGGGGTGACATACTGTAACAAACCTCCTCCTGTAAGCTTCCCTTACTGCTGGGGTAACACACTGTAACAAACCTCCTCCTTTAAGCTTCCCTTACTGCTGGGGTGACACAATGACACAAGAGGACATGTCTGACCACATCTCACACACACACACACACACACACACAATGACAATTAGGGGTGGGGTCTATTTATTTTCCCCCTTGCCTATGCCATCTGTGGTTGTCATTAGGCAACGTGATTTTAAGGGGTGCAGAATTTTGTTCTTTTTTGTACAGTTTGGCTTGGGGTCCATGGCAATGTAGAGGAAAGAAGGTTTCCTTGTCTTGTCTCACTTTACGTAGAAGTTATATTGTGTTTGGAGTGTATTGTTGAGTGGCTGTGATAGTGGCGTAATAGTGCGACTTGGGCGCGTTATATGCACCCAGACATGCTTCCCCTGCTGTCCCAGTTGCATTCCAGCAGTGTTGGCATCATTTTCTGATGTTTCAGGGTGGACTTGGTGACCTCCAAGTGGTCGAATTGAGATTTCCAAGTGGCGAGCATTTTTTTCCCATAGACTATAATGGGATTCGATAATCGGTCGAGTAGTCGAGTAACGCGGTCTATTCGAATCGAAATTCGAAATTTCGAATATTTCACTACTCGCTCATCTCTATTGATTACCAGACATCAGCTTAGAGAAATTTTAGGCAATATCTTTGGACAAAAAAGTCTTCAAATTGGTTATGTTGGTGGGTTTCCTCTCATGCTTTGCTCACTTCAGGTCCTTATCTATTGCATTGCCGCCCAGACAGACCTACAGAGACCTACAGAGCTGGATTGTGAGGACTGGGTAAAGTTTTACTGATTGGACTTTAATTTAATGTTCTAGTGTCACTGGTTCCTTGCTGTGCTGAGTGCAATGCTGGCAGCCAGTAGCTGGCCAGGCCTACTGTGGCAGATACCATGGATAGTAGCAGGTACTGATCAGCAGTTCAGATTGTGAGCAGGTGAGGTGACTGGTAGGCTGTGGTCAGTAGCATTGTCATGGACAGACACTGCTATTGGTTGGCAGTAGGGCAAGAACTCCAGACATGGTGAGATGTGGCTAATGGCAGGGCAAAGCAATCAGGTGTGGCAACAGTCAGCAATAGACTTAGACATAGCTAGTGGTTTGCAATAGGGCAAAGCACTCATTTTGTTGTAAGACATGGCAATGGCCAGCACTGGAGATGGGGTAAAGATGACTAGTGGTCAGCAACAGGCAATCTCAGATGTCACAGTGGCAGCAGGATGGGCGAGGTACTGTAAGCAGTACCTGAGAGCAGAGATAAATTGGAGCAACATGGCAATACAGTTATCACTGTGCTGTTCTTGGGGACTTTTGAATTTGCAATCCTCAATCAACTGTCATATATCCCTTAGCAAAGATGTTGAATAGCATGAAATGCCCTTAATAAACATGCAAATGTAACCCTGTAAGGGTTCTTGTTGTCTCATAAACCCTGCTACTATTCTCACAACCCCCAGTAATTGCCAAGTCAATTGGCTTGTCATTGTCCATCTAGGACAAGTGGTAGAGCACCACTGGTGGTACTCGAGATCCTCATATATGGTACTCAACAAGGCTGTACCCCAACCTGACCTGCTGCTTTCACTCAAGCATGGACTGAACCATAAAAACTGCCTTATCGTTTGTGTGATTCATACAGTTTAAATGTCTGTGTGTTTTGATTAAGGTTTTCGGTGACTGACAACTCTTATGCCCCACACAGGTAGTACTTGATATAAATCAGAAAATGAAAAGTGGTACTTGATGAAAAAGTTTGGGAATAAAACATTGTCAGTCAAAGGCTAATCATAGGCCATGGCCTATGGTGAACTGTGGCAGCCCAGGATTTTACCAGCCCTTGCGTGCCCATGACCAGCCCACAAGTTCTTAAGCCCCACCCCAATTTGCTTCACAGCCCATTAACAAGGGGCAGGGACAGGTCATGGGCAGGGGGGTGGATATTGCCACTCCTATACCCATGGGACTGAATCTTTAGTATTGTAGGGACAAAACAGTGGCAGGGGTGGGTATGGCTCCCATGGCCATAATACTAAAATTATGGCATTGCTTAAACTTGAACTAGTGTGGGGAGGGGACAATGTGGGGCCAGGTATGGGGGGAGATTTAGGAGACAGAGAGTGATGGAGGTGTTAGACGAGTAATAAGTCATTTATGACAAGGCTACAGGGCTGCATGTGAGGGACTGTGCACAATTAGACCCCAAAACAGCGTAGCCCACCGCAGGGTGAGCCAGTCCTAACAGTAAGACATCATTTTACATATCAGATTCTGCAGTCCATTGAACCTGTAATATCAGGGTGTATGTGAGTAAAAATGTGCTTGCTTGTTATAGCAGCATAGTGCTGTAATCTAAGTTCCAGTAAGTCAACAACATTCTTTAACAACTACAGAAATATTTATACTAGCTGAAGGCAGGTAATTGGCACCTTTCATGAAAACTAGTGTGGATTCCAGTTGTTGCCTTGGAAACCAATGGCTATGGGGAGCTTTAATAATTATTGCGCAAAGATTCCTGTGTAAAAAGTCCAGATTGTCCCTTAGCTTTTTCATTAACCCCTTTAAGCGCCAGCCTACCAAGAGATTTTGTCACCCTCTATTGCCAGACCCTCTATTTACTATTTTGTTCTATACACGTTTAACTTTGATTTTTGAAGGGATTTCCATGGAATATTTTTATATTATTTTTTTTTCAGAAGAGTCTGGGATTTAACATGAAATATGTTTGTCATTTTTAATTTTATTCTCAATATTTTTGGGTGCATAAAAAAATCATTTAACAATTTGTAGTGTTTTTTTGTATTACAAAATGTAAGTTTTTCAATAAAACCATGTTGCGTGTAAAAGCCCCAAGTAAACAAAGTAAGCTTTCTAGTTGTACCCAGCTTGTTGTAGTTGTCTCATCCTTCAGGGAGTGATCCCTCAAAGAATTCTTCGGTTGCACAGGGTTTTCCTAAAAATGTATAAAAAAGCTGAATAAAAAACTAATTTTCCTAACTATCAATATGCAAACAAGAAAAAACAAGCTAAATCTGAAAGCACAAGGCTACTCGAACAGAACAATGCCCAACATGCATAGCTACTTTTAACCCTTTTAACTGCCAACCTACTTGAGATTTTGTCGCCCTCTGTTGACAGGTCATTTTTCCCCATTTTGCTCTTAACTGTGAATTTTGCAGAAATTATCAAGAAAATTGTATATTGCTTTTCTGAGTTTGGGCTTTAACAAGAAATGTCCTGTTTGTACTTTTCCAGTAAAACCAAAATCAAGAAAACCATATTGTATGTAAAAGCCCCATTACAATGGTACAACATATTTATCAGAACGTGGGGGCAGGGCAAAATGGCAAGTCCCCTCTTGTCACAAGTGACTTGCCAGCCCCCAAGCCTTTTGAAATGGTATCATGGTTGAACAGGGGTCTCATGGAATCCTTACCAATTCACAAAGGGTTAACAGTAAAAATAAACGCACAGACACCACTGGGAAAAATGACATTTATAAATGTTTTCTCTATGCTCACCTCTGATCCTGTGTCCCATGCTGATTGATCCTGCCCCATGACGATCCGATGACAGATATTGGTGGTATCTAAAGCCAGGTGGGTGGAGGATGGCAGGGATCCTTCCCACCTGCTCAACACACACACACACAAAGACAATGTGGGATCAGTCCTGCTGCGCAGTAAGGACTGATCGAGTGATTGATATCCCTACGAGCCTTTTAGCTCACAATAATGAATGAATACAGTCTGTATTAGGCCACTGGTAAATTACACTAGACTCTGTGGTCAGAAGAGATTGGCTGTTGGCAAATGAAGAAGGAGCCAATAGAGTTAAAAGAGGGAGATGATAGGCTGCCAACCACCCTGACGAAGCTCCAGTGGGCGGAGCGAAACGCGCGTTGGCAGACGACCGGCCCTGACCACGCTCACGTCCCCTCTCCGGCAGCCTTTGTTCGCTGAAGCTCGACATGCGGTGCCCCATTTGATGATGACCTGAAGCCTGCGATACTGTACAGCCTCGAGCTAAGTACTTATGTTTACTGACGCACTGGCACTTTGATGGGCCGAGGCCCGAGACCAGATGTATGTTGCCCTCATGTCATGTAGCATTGTTATACAGTATAGAGACTGTGGGCTGACTTATACCGGATTGCTGTTTTTCTCTGCACTTTTGAGCACTTTAAAGCATGCTGATGATTTATGAACTTGGCAAGCCTGTGAAACTGTGGCTATTGGACGGATTTGGCACTTCCAACCTCAGTTAAATTCCTAGCCAGGCTATTCAGTTTTACAATGTGAATGAGTGTGGGCGGATGTGTGGATGCATGGGTGAATGGTGGTTGTCACAACGTTGTGGTTTTTACTTTATGTAGTTTGGATATTTGTACAGTTTTTTATGCCAGGGTATATGTGCAATGGGTTAATAAAGTAGTGTTTGGCATCTATATCAGTAGTTATGTCTTTCGTGCCTGATCCCACATTTAACCATTTGTCTTTGTGTGTGTGTTGAGCTATGAATTAGGTTAGTGGGACGCTGGTGGATGCTCACACGCCGGGTGCACAGGACGGTAGCATAAAATTGGGATCTCTCCATTCCTTATTGTATTTTGATCCTTCCCACCTGCTCTGCACTGGTACTACAGGCATCTGTCAGAGCATCTCACATAGCTTGCAACTAAAGTGGATCTCCAATCAAAAAATTAAAGCTTAGTAAATTGCTCCCCTAAAGCAATCAGTGACATAAGCTATTCGAGAGGCTCACAAAGAAGACGGGTGTCACTGAGGTTTGACATTATCACGAGCCCTACCACATATTATGGATGATCTTGTGCAACAAATACAGGCCATGGCTACCGCCATAAACCAGCTGGCTCAACGTGTGGCCACGCAGGAAAACTGTCAACTGTCCGCAAGTATCACCACTTTCTGTCGAGCCGAAGGTCCCTCTTCCGGAGAAATTTTTGGGGGATCGCGCCAAATCTTCTAACTTTAAGAAAATGTTCTAACTCCTCTGGCAAAGGGGTACAGGGGGTCTGATTATCTCTGTGTTACAAGGACACCCACAGTCTTGGGCATTTGCAAACCGTCTCAGCTTTTTTCTCTGCCATGGAGATTCTGTATGCAGACCCTGACAGGGCTTCAACCGCTGATGTTAAGCTCTGAAGTCTGAAACAAGGGAAGCGTTCAGCTGAGGAATACAGTGCAGAATTCCGCCGCTGGGCGATCACGTTGGAACAATCCTGCCCTCTGCAGTCAATACAGACAGATGGCTCTGGGACTGATGGGTGGAAAAAATTAGAGCTCACCCTTTGGGTTACCTCTGTCAAGAGTCCTCACCTTTGGGTGCCATCTCTTCATGAACCTCAGATGAGCCCATGCAATTCGGTACCACTCACCTTTCCCAGGCTGAAAACATGAGACGTCGCACCCTGGACCTCTGCATGTACTGTGGGAATCTGGGTGATCTGGCCAAGACCTGTCCCAAAAAGAGGGAACTTGTCTAGGCGATCAGGTATTTTCCCCTCACATTAGTAAATTGTTATTGCCCACCACGGGTTTTGGGAATCCTCTAGAAAGTCTGTCACTGCCTTCGTCTATAGCGGGGCGGCTGGCAACTTTCTGGACAAGTCCCTAGTTTCTGCCTTAGGTATCCCTTTAATCTCTCTTGAGAGTCCCCTTCAAGTTTTGGCGATTAACAATGAACCTATTCAAGGAGGAAATGTCACCTCCAAAACTCCTTTGATTACGTTGATTGTGGGTTCCTCCCATTCTGAGGTTTTGGAATTTCTTGTGTTAGATTGTCCTGACACCCCATTTGTCCTAGGATTCCCCAGGCTTTAGGTTCATAATCCCACCTCCAATTGGGAAACTGGGGATTTGATGAGATGAAGTACATTTTGTGTGAATCATTGCTTTAGTATCGCTCTTAGAGCGACTCAAGTCTCGGTAGAAGGGTTAGCTGAACCCTATGTTGATTGGGCGGATGTGTTCTCTGAAAAATCATGCCGATTTGCTTCCTCCTCATAGAGCCTATGATTGCCCCATTGATCTGTTACCAGGTACCATGCCCCCTAGGGGTAAGATTTACAATCTCACCTGACCTAAGGAGCAAGTGATGAAAGAATATATTTCACAGAATTTACAAAAAGGGTTTATCCGCCCCTCTACCTCTCCAGCCGGAGCAGGCCAAACCTTGAATATATTGAATCTGCCAAAAGACCTAATTCCCGACAGGCTAGCTGGGCGCTCTTTTTCTCCCGTTTCAATTTTGTCATCACCTTTAAACCGGGCGCAAAGAACACCAAAGCAAACGCTTTTTAATGTAACTTTAGGGAATGTAAGGGTAGATTCGATGAGAAAGAACCTATCTTGCCCCCTGGCTGTGTAGTCGGAGTCCTACTTCCAGACCAGATTTATCTAATTCTTTAGTGTCAATCAATGTAGACTCACCACCAGGTAAACCTTCTGGTTGTCAATTTGTTCCACCATACCTGTGCCTCACTGTATTACAGAGGTTTCATGATGCCAAGACTTCTGGGCATTTAGGGTCCCGCAAAATGCAAGCACTTGCACCAGATGCCATGTGTAGTGGCCAACGATCAGGCGTGATGTTATCGCCTTTGTCAAGGCCTGTTCTTTATGTGCTTGAAACAAGGGGTCCCATAAATCTTCAGTGGGGTTATTGGTTGCCCTGGAGATCCCTGAGGAATCATGGACCCACATTTCTATGGATTTTATTGTTGATTTGCTGAGCTCTCAAAATAATACTGTAATCTGGGTGGTGGTCGACCAATTCAGTAAGATGGCACATTTCATTCCTCTAACGAAACTCCCGTCGTCTCAGTTATTCAGTATCTCATGTCTTTCGTATCCACGGCATACCGCAGAATATTGTCTCCATTCAATTTGTTTCTCATTTTCTGCGCGTCTGGGGATCAAAATCTATTTATCATCGGCATATCATCCGCAATTGAATGGTCAAATGGAGAGGGTTAACCAGTGTTCGGAACAATATCTGCGGTGTTTTATCTCTGATCGTCAGGAACAGTGGTGGGAATTTTTTGAATTAGCTGAATTTGCTTATAATAATGCGCCCAGTGAAACGATGAAAATGGCACCATTCTTCTGTAATTATGGGAAAAACCCCAAGGCTTCTTCTCTCTCTGGTCCTTCCTCCAATTTGCCAGCCTTGGAGGAATGGCTTTGAGAAAGAACAACTATTTGATCTAAGGTCCAAGAAAACCTTAAAGACCCACCGACATAGGTCACAAAACCTCCATTTCAGGTGGGTGATCTGGTTTGTGTATCCACTCGGAATATTGCTCTTCATCAACCTTCAACTAAGTTGGGTCCTAAATACATCGGTCCTTTTTTGATCACACAAAAATTGAGCGATGTAACTTTTAAAGTGGAGCTTCCTCTGTCCATGAAAATTCACGCGTTTCACATATCTTTATTGAAATCCACCGGAAATGTTCAGGTATCATTACCTCCACCCGTCATTGTGGAGGATGATGCCAGTCTGTTCGTTGATAAGCCACAAAGAAGGATGTTGCAGTAATCCAGTCGGGATATGACCAGGGCACGCACTAACATTTTTGTGGTGTCAGGTGAGAGGAAGGGACAGATGTGAGAGATGTTTTTAAGTTGGAGGCGACAAGAAATGGCCCACAAGAAGTGGGAATGTAAACTACTACATGCTATTTTTGCATGTTGTTAATTTTTTTTATTACTGTCATACATCCAGCTAGGTTACCTGGCATATGTTCAAAGACAGTGCATGTTCTGAAGACCCCTGCTCACATATTTCTTTAACACAAGTTAATGTGCAATAAGATATTGGGTTCAATAAACCTTTTACAGCTTCGTTGTATGCTCGAAGTATGCAAAATATGCATTGCAGCCTTAAACCGGAGCTTCAGCATAATTTAATAAAAAGCCCAAGCCCTTAAAAAGCTATTCCCCAGCATAATTTAAGAAAAAGCTAAAGCCCTTAAAAAACTATTCCCCAGCATCTAAAATGAATATATTTTATGTTTTTAGTCGCTTACTTATTTTTCTTTCCCATGCTGGGCTTCAACTTTGTTCAGGACTACGGGCGCCGCCATCTTGCCTCAGAAGCCTCACATATTGAGGGAAGGAGAGGGGTGAAAAGCACAAGGGGGCAGGGTTATAGCTGTGCTCTGCACCAAAAGAACAGAGCTTGGGTCAGGAAAAGGATAGCAATCCCAGAATGCGGAGCGGCAATGTCAGAAGACACTTCCGGTCTACAGGCAGCCTGAGACTCCAGACTCAGAAAATGCAGTAGGTGCAGGTAGGATGATTTTTAATGTGGGAAATCTGTATGTACAGGGTGGGGGAAACATATAAAATAGACTATTATTCAGAGTGAAGGTCCACTTTAAACCTGTGGTTTAGCTATGATATGGCCTTATTCTTTGTCCTCATAGTTTGTCTGCTGTGCTTTCTCTGGAAGGTGGATACTTCCTCATTTTCTTAGAAATATTCTGGTTTCATGTGGTTTCTGTTTGTTGTGCAAACATTTCTTTTTTATCTCTTTTAAAAGCAGCCAATGTGAGAGACGCCATATTTTTGTCATTTCCATCAATTGTGTCTCTAAAACATCACAAGTTATATTTATTTTTATGATTCCGGGAGCAATAAATAATACCTTTTGCATGCTTTCTGATGACTTTTCTTTCACTATGAAGTATTTTTAGAAAATAGAGACAGGGTAAAACAAATGATATGCTTATAACAGTCAGGGTTTTTTTTACAAACAACATACCGTATACATTGATGCCGGGAAATCTAAGGAATGGGGACTCTACCCTTCTGAGCTTACATTCTAAAGATAAGAATATTGACACAAGGTAGGGTTGCAGGCATTATTTACTAAGCGTAGTATGTTTAAGCCTTTATGGTATGGGCTTCTGTATAGATGACATTTGAGCACGTTTGAAGGCTTTGGAACATGTAGCAAATAATATGACATTCTAGAGAAGTGGAGAAGGTGTCAATTCAGCACCTTTTATTTTTTGCCTAATGAATTTTTATTCCAAGGTTCCTGGTGGGCTCAATATGCTGATAGGGCCCTCAAATAATTATGAAAAAGTATTACATTTAAAGGGAAAGTCCACTTTTAATATAATTTTTGAAAGTGTATATTGTTGTGTGCCAAAATTATGTTGTTAAGGAAATTCTTCCTTTTGTTAGAAAATGTGAGTTTTATGGAAGCAGTTCTTCACCATCTGAAATCTGTTGCCATTGGTAATGTACACCAACTCTGTACACCGAAAAGTGAGTTGTGAGTCCTGTACATAAAGAAAGCTGCCCGGCATGTGTAAGGTTGAGTGAGCTCCCTCACCACAGCTGCAGCCATAGCATGTTCTGTGTGTACAGGGCTCCCTTCTCTCTGTACAGATTTGGTGCATGTTGCCAATAGCTTCAATAAAACACACATTTTCTAGCATAGGAAAAAAAATACCAGATTAGCGCAGTATTTCAAAAATTCTATCGAAAGTGGGCTTACACTTTAACCCTTTAAAGTGGACCAGGATTCTGACTATCCTGGATTTTGGTTCTTACCCCTGAGACACCCCAATCGTGGGTGCCCCGCTGTGTGAAACCCCCCAGGTCGCCCAAACAAACTCACCTCTTCCTGGTCCTACGACGCATGCGCGGCCACCCGTCCAATCAGTGCTATCGGATCCGCTCGAACCCCTTTGTGCAGGAGCTCGTCTAATGCGAGTGGATCCGAGCGCACTGGCGGACGCAACCCCAAGCTACCCTTTAACAGGGATCATGCCCGTGCCAACCATTCACAAATGTCTGGCACGGGCATGCGCCCTGCTAGAGGGATAGCGGGGATGCGGCCCCAGTTTGTACATGCGCCCTTGGACCAGAAAAGAAGGAGAGTATATGGGTGAACAGGGGCTTTTCACACAGCAGGACATCCTGATTTTGGATTCCCCGGGGAGGGAATTGATCTGCATGGGAATCTTATAGATTTCTGGGCCGATCTTTGTGGGTTTGGTCCACTTTAAGTGCCACCTTTTTTATCTCTTTTAAAAGCCGTTGAAACAAATGATATGCTTATAATAGTTAGGGTTTTGTGATAAACTACATATGCATTGATGATATATAAGAAATTAGGTTACAATATAAAAGATAAGAATACTGACACAAGATAGGGTTGCAGGCAGTGTTTATTAAGCATAATATGTTTAACCTATCTGCTGCCAGACCATTTTTCACTATTTTGCGCTATACATGTCCCAGGAAAATGTTATATGTGCAAATCTATTTTTTTCAATAAGTTTTCAATAAAATCATATTGTGAGTAAAAGCCCCATGTCTCTCGGTTACAACAATACCATGTATGTATTGTTAGACACCCTTTCTTGCCCGGGAGACTCCCCCAAACTGAAACAGCGCCTTAGGAGATTTTCAGATAAAAACTGCCATGCACACTTTTGAACCCCCCCCACAAACTATATTATCTTTGGAAGTACACACCTCGTTTCTAGGCATACTAGGCTTGTTGACATGTGTGACGCTTTTTGTAAGTAATCCCCTCGATTCATTCTTTGGTTGCACAGGTTTTCTCTAAACAAAGTCACAGCCACATTCTCCTGAAAAATTATATGCAAACAAGAAAAAACAAGTTAAATCTGAAAAAAGCAAGGTCCTCCGAACAGAACAATACGCAACATGCATAGGTACTGTCAAGGGAAGTGTTGCCAGACACCCCAAAGTAAAGCATGTGCGTAAGCGAAAAATGTCAGCTCGCGCTTTTTCAACCAAAACAACCCTTCGCATTTGGAATACTCACCAAAGACCATATATTCTCTGAAAGTACACATATTAAGGGCCTTATTTATCAAGGGATAGCGCCAGGTAGTGTCTGACTAGCGCCAGGTAGCGCCAGCTATCGGCGGCGGACACAATCACACATTTATCACGCTAAATGAGTCTAGCGCCGGCGAGAGCGTCAGCTAGCGCGGGATTCATCATGTAGCCGACTGCAACGAACAGCGCCACTACTAATCCCATCACAGCGCCAGGTATGACCTGTCGCTCCCTGGCGCTCTCCAATGCATTTCAATGGAGCAATCTTCAAATATTCATAATTATTATTTTTCTTTTTTTTTTTTTTTAAATGTCAAACATTCTGTGACCACTTCTGCAATGTTATATTTTTTTTTTAAGGGAAAAAAAAAAAAAATTGTGCAGAATTGATATTACAGGTCTGATATTAATGTATTCATATTACAAAATGTTTATAAAAACTTGTTTAATTTTTTAATCAAAAAATATGCTTGTTTGGGGGTTAAAAACTACTTTACACCCATCGCCGCCAGCGCTCTGGGGTTTCAACAAGCATTTCACAGCGCGAGAAATTTTTGAGCGTGATTTGTTAATGAATATGCTGGAAGCCGTTCGCTCTGGCCATTCGCTGTCAGGCGCACCCATACAGCGCGGAACCTGTGAAACAGCGACACCTAACCACGTATTCATCATTAACGCACACCGACTGAGTCGCTCTCAACAAGCGAACAACGGCCAAGCACAGCGAATACTAGCTGGCGCTGTGAAAATCACGCTACTGGCGCTCATCTGTCGCTACCTGGCGCTATTAATGAATCGGCCTCCCCGTTTTCTAGGCATATCCAACTTGTTGTAGTGGGCTCATCTTTCTGGAAGTAATCCCTCGCAAAATTCTTGGGTTGCACAGGGTTTCCCTAAAAAATGTATAAAAAAGCAGAATAAAAAAAAAACATTTTCCTAAAATATCAATATGTAAACAAGAAAAAACAAGCGCAAGGTCCCCCGAACAGAACGATTCCCAACATGCATAGCTACTTTTAACCCTTTTAACTGCCAGCCTACTTGAGATTTTGTTGCCCTCTGTTGAAAGGTAATTTCTCCACAGTTTTTCGTTATTTTTATTTTTTTGGCAGAGTTTAGGTTTTAACATGAAAAATTTTGAGTGTTTTTTAATTGTCTTGTTTATTTTAAATAAAACTTTTTTTTGATTCAAGAAAATCATATTGCACATGAAAGCCCCATGTATCCCGATTACAATGGTACCACATATGTATCGGTAGCCCCCCATTCCTGTCCAGAAAACCACTCAAACTGAAAAGAGCACTTTATAACATTTACATATAAAATTACTCTCCGCACTATAAAGCGTTAAATAAAAAAATGGCGTGGGGTCCCACATTAAAAAAAAAATGTTAATGATTGAAAACCCCTAATAATAAAAGGAAAATGGTATGAGGACCCCCTTCCCGGCATAACCAGCTCAGGCACCAGCTATTAGGGGCTTGTTGACCAGGGCGCGGAGGCCAGCCTCGGTGTCTCTGGCCCTGGAGGCTACAAGCCCGCACAGTCTTCGCACCCACAGGGCTCTTCTTCCCCACGGCTTTGGGGAGGCAGGCAATGGGGGCCGGGGGTTTCTGCAGGTGACTTGCCAGCCCGCCAAGCCTTGTGAACTAGTATAGGGTCTCATGGAACTCTTACCAGTTAACGAATGGTTAACAGTAAAAACCAATCCTGCGTCCCACACCGATCATGTCCTCCGGCCGTTCAATGACAGATGCCGGTGATCGGTGAAGGGGGGGTGGGGGCAGGGTATCAGAGCTTCCTGTCCCTCCACCCTCTCTCCGACGATCACCGGCATGACTGAGGATTGTCAGACAGGGAGTGGGATGATGTCACAAAACAGAGGAGGTGATGGCGGAAGTGCTGGGAGGGGACCTGTTCACACGGTGGAAGTACTCGGGGGAGGGGAAAGAGGAGACCCTAGATGAAGAGGAGACCCGGCGGATGGGATTGAGGGTGCAGGTGAGTAAATGTAATTTATTTTCTTTGCAATGATGTCATCAGCAGTGTAAGTGCCTCTTTTGAGCCCTCTCCTGAAGCTGGAAAACCCCCGGAGGGGGGGATTGGATGCCCCCAGGTGAAGCTAAGACCTGGCCGTATAAATCGAGTGGTCAGGTGAGTTTTTAACTTTAGGGTTTAGTTATGGGAGTCTCACAGAGCTTGCCTCTTGTGCGTGACCCCCCATCCACTATACTCACATGAAGATTGATCCCACGGTGCATGCACAGGCCCCCGTGGGAATCCCTGGCCCCCCTCTGTCTGTTGCATGCACCCCCACCAGATATACCTTTAAACCAGACCTTCAGCATAATTTCATGAAAAGCCCAAACCGTTAAAAAAACTATTCCCCAGCATCAAAAATCAGTATATATTATATGTTTTTTGTCACTTACTTTTTTCCCCCTCTGGGCTGCAACTCTGGTCAACATTCTAGGATATGTGCGCCACCATCTTGCCTCAGAAGCATCACATACTGAGGAGAGGGGTAGGGAGTGCAGAGGGAGCAGGGTTATAGCTGTGCTTTGCACAGACAGAGCAGAGCTGCAGTCAGGAAAAGGACAGCAATCCCAGAATGCAGAGCGGCATAGTCAGAAGACACTTCCTGTTTGCAGACAGCCTGAGAATCCATTGGCCGCCATCTTGGATGTTAAAAGGCTCAGAAAAGGCAATAGATGCAGGTAGGACGATTTTTAATTTCGGTAATCTGTAAGTACAGGGTGGGGAAAACACAAGATATGTCCTTATGGTGAAGGTCCGGTTAAAATAAAAACTCCCTTTTTGTTTTGTTGCTGTTCTGTCTTATTGTTGTTTGTTTGGTGTTCTGCCTCATTGTTTTACCCTTCTGGAATGTAAAATAAATAAACATTTGTGTTAGGATTGTGCCACTATACCTGTGATTTACTTATCAGCATGCTGCTCCCATGCTTCTTATATTCCTCTGATTCTGTCTTGGTAAAAGAGGAGCGGCTTTCTTGCCCTATAGAAAAACTTTCAGTATCCTTTCTGACTACAACTCCCACAATCCTTCCACTGTAGCAGGCGACTTCATTAGAAGCTTTGGCTAAATCACACAGCAGCAATCATCTCTCCAGCTGAGAATTCTGCCAGTAACACTTTTAGGTACTGAAACCCAACATTGTTTTCCTCCGAGCTGAAGAGGTTGAATTAGAGCAGAGGGGGTTAAAAATCTTGTCTCTGCCTCAGCCAATCAGATGATTAGCAAGCTAGTTGGGAAGTGTCTGATCTGTACCTCAGTACGCTGATGTACATTTGCTAAGGTAAACACATTGTTACAAACAAATAGGAAACAAAAAAAAATAACTAAGCACATTGATTACGGTACATCATATAGCCACACAATAATGGAATTGCCCTCTAAGGCAATGTTAGTGTTAGTGTAAATAACTAGGTAAATAATCCTGCCCAGGATCAACCAAAGTCAGTATCTCCGAGTGACTAGGCACTTTATGCCGGGGAAAATGCTTCCCCTCAGCACCTAACTCACTGTAGATCTGCTTTAAAGAGGAAGTCTGGTCAAAACTGACCAAACTACTGTCAATTTGCAGCCCGGATTGGGCTCTCCCGTTGTGCATGGGCACAGCTAAACTAGGTAACAAATGTTATCCCAGATAATCACCTCTTCCAGTTTGCCTGTCCTACATGACTGTGAGCAGCCTACAGGACTTGCTGGTGGCCCTGGTCTCTGGTTTAGCAGGGCTGATTCACAGCTCCAGTTGCTGCATATTACAGTGGAAGTCCCACTGTTTTTGACTTGACTTCTTCTTTAAAGCTGAACAACACTCATTTTTCACAAAACAAGTGGTGTTCCTGACGCAGGGAAGCACATAAATGAGGATTGAGGAAGCCCCCTTGCACATAAATGGCGACAAACACAAAAAATCTTGCCTTTCTCCCCATTCCCCCAAAGTAATCAAGCACTGTGATTGCCCACTGCACCAGGGACACCACCCATTTTCTAAAAAATAGATGTGACAGCCAAATTCAATGTTAAAACAGACCTAGATTGTTTTTGTTTCATAGCATTCACCCCTGGGACATCACAGTTTGCCATGCCTCTACAGCTGAAGATCCCAAACCAGGCATTAATCCCTTTATGATGGTGGACAGACAGTAGCTGCACACTCCAGTGATGCATGTCTCCTATTAAATTAGCTGCAGATTGTGCACTGTCTCCCAACTGAAGCAAGTGAGGGCTTATATCCCGTGTTGAAACCCGTGCTGCCGAGCCCTGGAATCTAAAAGATTCCAGGCACGGCCACTAGCCTACCCCCAGGGCATCCTACACAGGATGCCCCACTGTGTGAAACCCCCCGAGTAGGTTAATTGAAAACCAGGCCACCACCGAGGCTGCAACAGCGTCCGGCTGCTCGAGCGAGGTGGTCACACATTGAGCGGTGGACCCAAATATGGGCTTCTATCCACTTTAAGAGTGATGAAAAGAGGCCAGCTGGAAGTAAACTACATTAGTAGCAACTGAAAGTTAGCAAAGGAAGAGGTGTTGCTGTATGTCATGCCTATTTTTGCATTGATGAGATGCAATAAGTTACTGAACTTTTCTCCCCCGCAGCACCTCCTGCCACTTCAGTGCTCAGAAAGCTCCAGGCTTCAGAAGTCGGGTCTCCCAGGGTCTTATGAACTCCCGCCACCCCTAATGACACTGCAGCTGTCCAGGAGATGCAGCGGGGAGAAAAGATGAGTAACTTTTTTTTATTTACCTTTGCAGGCCATTACTTTCTTTTTGTAGTAATGCTTTTGGTATTATCTCTAACCTCAGCAATAAAGTTTAGAATCTATCAATTGTAAGTTGCATGCCCAGGCATGTGGGAACACCAAACGTTTATTGCAGGGTGGAATGGGGTTTAATTGGTTTAAGAGTGTAAAGTGAGGATTGCATAGTTTTAAGTAACAAAAACACAAACAGAAAGCTAAAATTCTGCTGATCCTCACAGTTAGAAACACTATAAATAGTCACCAGTAACAGGAAAATGTGTATTGCTATAGTCAAAAGAAATGTTAGTATGCTGCTCAGTAGTGGCTGAGAATGTCAATGTGCAATACATCCTTTCCCGGATTCGCTTTCAACATATGTTTCACTTAAACTTTACTCAACTTAAAAGCGGTTGATTTTTACCCCCCCCCCCCCCCCCCCCACTTCTGATTACAGTTTATTACCTATCATAAAACTCTCTAACCACTATAATTTGAAAATGCCACTTTTTCAAGTAGTCTGGAGGGAACACTAGTAATGTTTTATAACAAACATTTGTGAGGGCTATCTCTGATTGGCTTTTTCAGCTACCTTGTGAGATTCCCTCATAAGGATCAAATCCACTCTAAATCATTACAAGTTAAATATATTTAAAAACAATGTATTATAAACCTCTGCATGATAAATCACAATACATCCTCTATTAAAGATGTTCACATGAATGGAAAATCAAGTTATTATGTTAAATTTTAACAAACATAATTTGCTAGTCAGAAATCTTGCAGAAACATGTGTTGGCCAAGATCTGTTGGCTAATCTTAATTAGAAATCCCTGAGTGTTTTAGTTGTTTCTTGTACTTCATCAAGGGGTCAAAATAACACCTGTAAAAGACATACAATAAATACCAGATAATTCTAAAAAGATTTTTTAGAATGTTAGTATCCATGCATAGCCATTGTATCCATTCATCCCTACTCCCCCATATGGTGTTTATAATAGGGTCTTTGACCATTCTGCCAGGAAATGTCCAATGTTCTGGTATACTTCATTGAGAGCTAAGTCCATGTTGTCATAATGATCTATTGATAGACAAATTAAAAATATATAGAAAATAATTATAACATTTGGAAATTGGTAATCTTATGCTAATTTAGTATTTGCATAATTATTTATTTATTTGGTTTTTAAAAGATATTCATTTTATAATATAATGATTAATTTTATGATACTGGTAATATGTTATTGTTATTTATTCATTGTATTCAGGATTTATTATATTCATAATTGATTTTTTATCAAATACTTATACATATATTTGTTTATTTGTGTATATGTATAACCTAATAAATCCATATGGATTCAGCAAAATAAATATAAATGTAAAGATTTCATTATAAAACTAAATGTATTATATGAAATCATGCAATAAAATAAAATATATATGGTTAACAATTGAACATTGTACCTTGTAGTATTAAATGTTGCTAGTTTCTTTCATGTATAGATGAATACAGTGGTTTTTATTTTCTCAAGAAATACTTATTCTGTAAATGCATTCTGTAAATAATAATCGATATAAACAATTTATTTGTGCATCGGAGTTATCCAAGTATGGGCAGACAATAGGAAGATGGCGAGCGCCGTGCTCACACGTGCTTCTGACAGCTGTCCTCTCTGCCTGTGAGTATGCAGAATCATGTCCGTCCTATTTAGAGGAGGGGGACGTGACTTCCCCTTCCTCTTTGATGACACTGTGTCACTGCCCTCTAGTGTGAAGTGTGGCCAGAACCCGGAAGGTAAAATGTACCAGAAAGAAAGAAAGAAAATACTGAAATGAATTTATTTGTGCCAGTTCTCCTCCTTTCTGAGATCTGCTACAATTTTAGCAACTTGTGCCGCAGAACCAGGGGGAACCTACTGAATCTTACCCCTGGTTCTACTCAATTCTCCTTTCATATGAATGCTGATGTTCATATCCAAAAAAGGAGCTTTCTAAGTATCATAATTTAATGTGAATTTTAAATTTCCATTTAACATTTTGACAAAGAAAAGATGGGGGCCCGTCCATAAGAAGAGGATATTGTCGATGTACCTGTTCCAGTTTATAATGTGGCACTGGAACATCAGCAAGTTCTCTCTCCCTCACAGTTGTCTTTCCCATACCCCCCAGGTACAGGTTCGCATATGATGAGGCACAAATTGTCCCCATCGTAGTCCCCTGTAGCTGGAGCTATAGGTCGCGCCTGAACAGAAAAATATTATGTGTCAGGATAAATTGAAGTAGAGATAGGAGGAAAGCGTTGTGGTCATGTTCCTCTAGAGATAGTTTGTTTAAGAATGCCTCCACCGCCTTAATAGCTCGGTGGTGTGGGATACTCGAATAATGGGTATCTACATCCAGGGTGGCCAGAATAGTGTATGGAGGTGAATTGATATCCTTAATTAAGCAACCAGAAACAGGGAGTCCCACTACTCCCTAACCCACCCAGGCAAACACGTGGCACCACCAACTATCTTAATATACCAATGTTTATTGCAAGTAATAGTACATGACATACAAACATATTAAAACATACTGATTAAAAAACATATATACTTCATATGTCCTCTCTAAGGAACAAGGGAAGGGGCAGGGGGTAACTACATCGGTTTAAATGCCGACGCGTTTCGTTCTGCCTTGAGGAAGTGACGCTTGGCTCGTCACGAAACGCGTCGGCTGGGGTGGGGGGACCCCCATCGGAGATTCATATATCCATTGGACACGTGAGGCTTTATTGTTGTTGGTATTGCACATGGTTAGACGGGTCTGTCCTTTGTCTTGACTCGGCTCTGTCCTCTTGATCCAAGTTATGGCTTAAACTTAAGGAATTGCACATAAGGTATGTTTTCATATAGGCACTCAGCACTTTATTGATAGTTAGAGGATTGTATAGGTAGGATTGTTTTTGTCATTGCACGTTTTGCACAGGCTCACATATACAGGCATATGAGTATTATAGGTGAGGCATAGTCTGGATTAAGGCGGACCTAAACCCATACAAATATCTTATAGTGTCCTCCAAGGTCCTTATTACCTATTGTATTATTTAAACCGATGTAGTTACCCCCTGCCCCTTCCCTTGTTCTATTACTTGCAATAAACATTGGTATATTAAGATAGTTGGTGGTGCCACGTGTTTGCCTGGGTGGGTTAGGGAGTAGTGGGACTCCCTGTTTCTGGTTGTTTATAGTTATTGAATCCCACCCCAGGAGTTGTGCACGCCAGAACTGGTTACACAGCTGGTGCGGTCTCAGCAGCGTCTAGTATCCTTAATTAAGCTTAATAAGTTCCTTGATATATGCCGGTAAGGCAGTGATTGTAAATGATAATCAATATAACTAGCTTTTTTGGTCAAATATCCTATTCCCGAGACAATTTGCCACCCCAAGGAGTTTTTTTCTTATTTTTGTGCACTTTAGGTAACACATAAAACATGGAGATTTTTGGATTTGCTGACTGTAAATAATCCCATGACTTTGGTATAAAGAAGTATTAGAAGTTTATGTTCTAATGCATGATCTAAGATTTGATCATATTCAATTATATCACTGGCCACCCTGGATGCGGGGTGTACCACTCCTTGTTATCTAAGATTTTATAAAACATTAGTTCATATTGGGAGGTTGACTACAATGTTTCCCCCCTTGTCCGTCTGTTTAACTACAGCATTGCCAAATTCCTGTAATTCTTTTACTGGCCATGCTACAGTTGGCTACTGTGTGTTTTTTATTAATATGTAATGTTCTTATTGCTTTTGACATAATGTAAAATAAAGTCTGAATGTGTGAATTCATGTTGAGTGGGGAAAAAATTGAATCTTTTTTAAAAATTGAGATTGATTAGATTCAGAATGAGTGTGTGTAGGTAGAGCTACCCCCAATTGTATTGCAACAGCAGAAATTTCCTTATGGATAGAAATGTCCAAAGGTTGCTCTTTCATAAGATCCGATTGCATCGGATTGTTATCCCCTATTATAAAACTCCACTGTTTATAGCTATATATGACCTACACATAGTTCACAACTGTCCCGATTCCTCTGTGGCTGTCCCAAAAGCAGGCGCGCTGCTCCACTGCAATATAGTACAGCAGAACTATGGTCATTTTTGACTATAGTTCCCCTTTAAGGGTGTACCTGGGGGCGTGATTTAATTGCAAACCAAATGTTCACACGAGTCCCTCTTTCCTGTTTTCAAATGTTGGGAGGTATGCTTATATGCTGTTTGATTCTTAGTCTCTACGTAAGTGCAGATACCCCATGAAATCTCAAGGGTGGCTGCCAGGACTTGCTGAGCTCTCTCAAAGCTGTACATCTGGAGTAGTGAGAACATATCTCCCTCTCCAGCCCCAATGTATTCCTGCCATGACACCTTACCTTATGTTCTACCACTGCAATCCCATAGCCTCTACAGAGATTTAAAGATACGGATTACTGAAAGCTGCAAGGTGAATGGACAATGTAGCCAGGCAGTGGGAAAAGCAAGCATGATGCTCAGCTGCATAGCTCAAGTCATCACCAGTAGAAAGAGGGAGGTTATGATGTCATTGTATAGCGCCCTGGTTAGGCCACAGCCAGAATACTGTGTGCAATTCTAGAAACCTTACTTACTAATGAAAATACATTATTCAAATAGAACGTGTCCAAACTTAGAGGCTTAAAGGACTTAATTTGTACAGTCTAGAGAAAAGAAGGAAGGAAGAGAATAGACTTTAAATATGTGAAAGGATTGAATAAGGTTTAGGAGGGAAGTGTTTTAACAAAAAAAAATGATAGAGGCGCATGAGTGGTGCACTGCTCAGTGGACGCCTGAGAGCAAAACTCGGCACCGACCAGGAGCTATAAGGCGATTTGTGACTGTCTGACCTGCTAGTAGGTGCCCTCTCAGGGTGTTGCAATACACTCATCATTGTCACCTCACCCACAAAGAAGTGCCGAATTTCACAGACAGTGCATTTACCTGAGGTTGCAGTGCGAGTCCCCAAGAGGGCAGCCATTACCTCAGAAGAGTTTCATTCCTCACAGGAGAACATGGGGGACAGGGGTGGACTGGCCATAGGGCGTACCGGCACAAATCCCGGTAGGCCGCCCCACCCCTGGCCCCATAGTTGGTGATGTTGGGCTGCTGCGGCCCTGGCTATATATTCTATCGAGCTGCCTGGGCAACAGGGAGCTACCGGGGCCGCCCGATGCACATCTGGCCGGCAACATAGAGCTGCATGATGGGCACTCATAGGGCCTACTGACAAGTGTCACAGCCAATGAATTGGCTGTGCAGTGCAGAGGACGGGCGCCCTCTAGAGTGGGAGGGGACTCTTCTCTGCTCCCCTGGGAAGCTGAAATGCGTGGAGTACCCGATCAAGGCCGCCTTTAGAGGTGAGAGGACGGATTTGCGTATATGTTCCACAAGAAGGTCTTTCAGATTTATGTGATGGGCCCTGTCCACCATTGAGGCACCTGGGCACGCTGCACTGTGACAGGAGGGGCCACAGGCAAGAAGCTTACCGGCTCTATGGTGGTGATGCCTTGGCTCGCTGGATTTCCTGCCTGCCTGACATGTGTCACATTCCTCTGCTCAGTGAGGCGGGTCAGATGCTGGCTGCAGGATATTGTCAGTGATTGAAGTCTGGTTTTAATGCTGCTGCAGACTTTAAATCATTGTATATGTGTTTTCTCCAGGCTTTTGATGTAACGTGATATCTTCATTCTGTACATTCATAAGCTGCCCCTGTCACCCACCCATCTCTCCATCCGCACTTATCCCCAGTCTGTCCCTGTTACTATTCCCTCCATGCACACTTATCCCCAGCCTGCCCCTTTCACTATTCCCTCCATGCGCACTTATCCCCAGCCTGCCCCTTTCACTATTCCCTCCATCCGCACTCACCCCCAGCCTGCCCCTTTCACTTTTCCCTCCATCCGCACTCATCCCCAGCCTGTCCCTTTTACTAAACCCTTCATCTGTGTCATGCTCAGACTGGTCCATAGGGTTACCAGAGAAACCCTTGGTGAGTCCTTAGATTCAGGGCCCCTTCATCGCTAAAACCTGCACTAAGTTTAGCTTATTTTGATACCCCAGTGTGGCTGCAACACATGTGAGCAGTCGCTTTGGAATCCTCTGTCTTGTGAGTTCTGTAAGTAAAAGGCACATACTCACCCACTTTTAGGTTCCCATGGCAGTGTTGAGCAACAATCATTGCAAGTAGACCAAAACTCCAGTTAGAGTTTTGACCCACTTTAAATTCCGGTCTTACTGGTGGTGGAATGGCTGACTTAGAGTGCGAATGGACCAGGAATACATTATTCACTCCAACCCACCACTAGTAAGCCTTGTATTTAAAGTGGACCAACACCCTGAGGTGATCGGCCGATCACCTCACACACCGCGGGACATCCGAGATCGGGATGTCCCACGGGGTGTAAACCCCCCAAAACCCCCGAAAAACCTTACCTCTCCAGCCGCTGCTTCCGCCGCCTCACTCGCGCTCCTCTAGACGTGCGCGCGCCCGCGCCGGCCGTCTCTGAATGGCCGGCGCGGGCGCGCACACGTCAAGAGTGACGCGCGGGAGGCGCCGACGGGCAAGCTGCTTGTCCGTCGCTGTCAATCAGCTTGTCCGCCGGTGCCGATTGGACGGCGCGGCCACGTGGGAGCGGGGAGAGGTGAGTTTTGGGGGCTTTCTGGGGGGTTTCACACAACGGGGTGCCCCGGGGAAGTGGACCAATACCCAGGATAGTCAAAATCCTGGGTGTTGGTCCACTTTAAGAGACATTAACTTTGCAGAGCTCACCCTGTTAGGGGAATCATAGGTGGCTGCGCACTGATGCGGCATCCACATCTTTTCAGTGATCCCACAGCTGATGCACACTCCCACTTCAGGCCTATCTGAATGGCCGCCGTGGGCAAGCACAGACAGAGGGGAACAGCCAGTGGGAGTAGCCCTGCAATCCATTTTTTTGTATGTTAGGATCCCCAATGCTAGGCCAGCTAGAAGCGGCCCTGTCTGCATGTCATGTAACTTACTATATCAGGCCGGCACAGTACAGCAGGGCCGGTGGGGCCAAAAAAGTCCCGGGCCGTTTTTTAACCCCAGTCCGCCCCTGATGGGGGATGACCAGAACAGCACTTTTGTGCAATCATCTTCTTCTCTGGATGAACTGCTTACAGTTACAAAATCACAGATTACATGCAAACTTTCTAAAGACAAGACTGAGCTGGGACAGAGAATCTCCCTGACAGAGCACAAGCTGAATGAAGATTAATGGCCATGAGGAGGACCTAGAGTCACTACGATCTGAGGTAAACTTTATGAACTGGGAGGATCAGAAGAAGAGAGCTCGCAGGTCCAGCCTTAGAATAAGGGAATTACCAGAAAACATATTGAGCTTACAGTTAGGAATTTAATAGCTCTGCTTCAGGAGCTTGCTCCAGATATCCTGATTAATTGCATGGGATTTGATTACATAAATTGGGTGCTTATAAAGTGCCAGTTGGATGGTCCACTGGGAGATGTGGTGGTCCGATTTCACTTTTATAGAACAGAGGAGAGACTACTTCAAATTTTACACAGCAAAGGGGACCTGTCATTTCAAAGACACTTTTACCAAACCTTTAATGATCTGGGACCTGACTGTCAGGCTGTTAGATCCTCCATATGCTGGCTAATCACCTTCTCTGTGTGCTCTGGCTGTTAGTATGGCTGTACATCCCCGCCATACCTTTAGGCATGCTGTTTCTTTCTATGTCTATGTTTTACTAGTTTTGCAAGTCAGCTTCCCCACAGGTATTGCTGGGGTTAGGGTGGTGGGCTGACTCTGACCTCCTGTCCTGACTGGTGGATGGCCACATTAAACCAGGCCTCTCCCGGAATGCAGTTTTTGGCTGTATTAACTGGCTTCACATCAATATTTCCTGACTAAATTGCTGAAACTTCCCCTTTAATGACAGCACTCCAAAATTCTATGTATTTCATCTTACATTCCCATTAACCCATTCTATTGTTAAGGATATAGGTTCCCTATAAATGGAGTCTATACAAGATTGGATCTTTATGTCATTATTATACATGAAAAATTATTTCAACACAGCATGTATGGCCATATCCCATACAGATGTTGCCCATGATAACAACTAATATCAACTGTGTCATCGACCTGACAATTCTTTCATTATATTCTATCTTCTTCTCCCATAAAAAGAAATATTCTACGCTGCTGGTAAATCAGTCTCTGGGTCTTGCTCTGGAAACCTGGTAATGTCTATTGCATCACCTATGATTAAATGCTTTGCTATAAGTATGTAAAATCTTATCTTTAGTTGTCACACTATCCCTTGAAAGTTGTAAGCATCTTTCCCTGTAATATAGAAATGCAGTATCAGTTATTTTGGCATAAACAGTTTACATTGATCTTGTTGGAGATACAAAACTTTGCAACAGCTTCTGCTTATCTCTAAATGTTACTTTGGGATTTTTGCCAGATTGATTGCATTTTACAGGTATAAAATGTTATGAAAGTTTATGGCACTTTTACCAATGCTTAGTTGTAGCCTCTTTATGCATATTTTTGCTGTGTTGTATTTACTGTATATTACCCAGCTCTCTACTCTGCAACAGGTTATGGGCCCAGCGACCAAATGGAGTCCCAGCGATAGAATTTAGTCCAGTTACTAAGCGTGGCCCAGACAGAGCAAAGCCCTGAACATGAGACAGCACGGTTGGTGCAGAGATCGACTTAAAGAAGCTTTAAAGACATCAAGACTGTTAGATAAAAAGATAAAAGATAAAGGAGGGAGAATGGCCAGCAGCTCAAACTCAAGCTCAAGTTTAAGCAGCTCAAGCTTAAATTCTCAGTGGCCATGCTGAACAAAGTCAATTATCAGCTAGGAAGTGGAAATTGTATTATTCAGAGATGACAACACTTATCATTACATAGAGGCCACAGGATAATAATCAGGACTGGGACAGGAAAAACAGACAGGCACGTGTCAAAATAATCTTACTAGTGAAAGACTGTCTTATTTAGGCTTATAGGCTTATTTAGCCTATGTCAGCTTATTCATATACGCAGTGAGAATACCGCAAACGGCATGTGGGATGTACTGAAAAGACTGCATGAGTAATTCAGTTTAAACAGCAAGTTGTTTCTGCTGAGGAAAATTTACAAAATTTGTTTTTGCAGAGAGCAGGGCATGCAGGAGCATATAATTGCCATTCTGAAAGTGGTTACACAACTCAGATCAGCTGTCATGCTGTTGTGCAGCTTACCCAATACATACACTGCACTGATTAATGTACTGGAGACAAGGCCTGAAACAGATCTGACACTGGCATTTGTAAAGATCAGAGAAGAAAGGAGCTTACAAATGACTTCACAGAAACTGACACCAGAACTGCTTGCAAAGCTACAGACACAAATATACACAGGAAATCAGGGTGTGCAATAGATGCCTCAAAAAGGGACACATAAAATAAGACTAGTATATGGAAAGCAGAGCAAATGAGACACCGTCCATCTTATACTAAACAGAAAGTCAAAGCCACAATCTCTGATCCATGTGAAGGGAACTGGAATGCCACATTTAAAGTAACAGGCAATCAAACATACCAAGGCTGGTGCATTGAATCGGGGGTAACAAGTGATAGAAGCTTTTTCACAGAACTTGATCTGAATAACACAGAGACTATTTACCTTGCAGATGGAAATAAATTACATGCAGAGGGATATTGGCAAGGGACCCTTATATGTCCCAATGATGTGGGACAAAATTTAGTCATACCAGTAAAAGTTGTGCTTTATGTTCCTGAGCTAGAAGGAGGACTCATATCTTTGAAGCATCTGACTGTCAAAGAACTCACTGTAAAATTCCAAGGTGACAAGTGTTCTATCCTGGATGTGAAGCAGACGATAGCAAGCGTCAAGCTGGATGACCATCTGTATCACCTCAACACAGTGAAGGAAAATGTGAGACTATGCATCCATAAAATGACTATATACACATGCGTCAAAGGCGTGTAGGTCACAGACACGCAGAATGCATACAAGAACTACAAAAGAGGAATCTGACAAGGATCTAACAGTATCCCCTTGTTCAGTTACTGTTAAGTGTGAATGCTGCATCAAATCTAAAGCTGCAAGAGCAACAATTTCTAAAGTCAGTCAGAATCGAGCTTCAATACCACTTAGTTCACAGTGATGTATGTGGTCCCCTACACCCATCTACACCTGAAGGCAACAGGTACATAATGACTTTCATAGATGACTATTCAAGATACCCAATCAATTACCTAAATCAACACAAAAGTGAAGTGCTTGACAAATTACAGAACTATATAGTAAAGACAAGTAACACGTTTCAGAGGAAACCTCTCATACTTTGGAGTGAAAATGGAGGTGAATTCACAGTACAAGACTACTTAAAGCAGAATGGAGCAGAATGGCATTAAAAAAACATTTGGCCTCAAAGAAAGTGCCATACACACCAGAGCAAAATGGGGTAGCTGAAAGAAAGAAACAAACCGAAATGTTTAGATGTATGCTTACAGACTCTGGACTACCACAAAAATACTGGGGTGAGGATGCAATGACAGCCTTTTATTTTGCAGAACAGACTCTTTTCTAGAGGACTCCACATGGACTGTGGCACAATGAGAAGCCAAGTGTAAAACACCTTTTGGATGCAAAGCATTCATCTACATTCCAGAGGAACTGAACTCCAAAACAGAGCATCTGAGGGAATCTTTGTTGGATTCAGTGATAATGTTAGGGAATACAGAATCCTGAATCCTGAACAGACAAGGTAACCATTAGAAACAGCATAGCTTTTATTAAAGATCTGAGAGACAATGTGATGACAACAGAGAAAGTAAGAACAGAAGAGAAAACTGACACCGATCAGCCATCATCTGTAACTTCTGAATAAACAGTTGAATTGACCACAGAACCTACCAGTACTGAAGAGCAGACACAGGCAAACTCAGACACAGAACCAAGACTCTCAACAAGAAAAAAAAATAGTTAACCACCTGTACGTCTTTCATACAAGGCAAGAACTGCCAGTACTGATGAACCTGCAAATTAGGACATTTATAATCTTTCAAAAGGGGGATACAGTGCGACGATAAAGGATGCAAAGGAAGAGATAATACAATTCTGTGAGAACCTCACCTGTAGAATTGGTATTATATGCATACAGCACGTCCTGCTCCAGAACATATTCATAACGTATGGGTATACCTCCGCCTTCAGCGCCGTGCACTGCAGATCATGAAGAAAACAAGCTCCTCCCGGCCCTACATACACCGGAGGACCTCCCACAATCCCCAGCATTGAAAAGCAGTGAGAAGAGAAGCCAGGAGAAACAAACCACCCAGAGTGTCTGGCAATAACACCAAGTGAGTACAATCACCATACAGGGGATCCAGAACAAAGTGAAACCAGGGTGGGGTGGAGCAGGACGTGCTGTATGCATATAATACCAATTCTACAGGTGAGATTCTCACAGAATTGTATTATTCTAAGCATACAGCACGTCCTGCTCCAGAACATATTCATAACGTATGGGACACCCAATAGCAGTGTCCACAAAAGGGTGGGATCCCCGTGAAAAGGCACAGCCAACAGTAAAGCGCTGTCACCCTTAACCATGCTATCAACAACGAGAGCAATGCTCTAACCTCAACCTTTGAACCTTGTAAAGGGAGAACTGAGCGCAAGCAGCGGACTAGCCAGCTTGATCGCCAGAACAGGGCAAGCCAAGCACTAATAGTAAAAGAACGAAAAACAATAGGGAGGAAGAATCTTCCTCTAGAAGGATAGGCCAAAATAACTGCCTAACCATGCCGCTACAAGAGGGGGTAGCCATGGTAACTCAAAACTTTTCCCAACGGGGAATACATGTCCAGGTCGCAGACGGAACCAACAGAAGTGCAAACAACAATATTCAGCAGAGCCAAAAGAGCCCCAACCAGGGCAGACCAATCTGGCCAATAACAGGTCCGGAAGGACGACCAACCAAAAAGGACCAGGCCAGAGCCCTTAATCCATGGAAACAATCAATCCGGTACTTCAAGAAGGGGGCACCGGTAGACCCCAAGATAAGATCCCATCAGGGACAAGACAGTTCCGGCAGATCTCTAACCCCAGTAGAGGGGCACAGATCCCTTTCATCTCATAGTAATTTAGATCATAGTCCCGAGACCAGAGGATCCGTCCAAGGCAGAAAGGACGAAATAACGCCTGAATCCAACTTAGTGTGAGGCGGGTACCCTCACCTCATGGTATAGATCTATACCAAGGCATGCATATATATAAGAAATATATATATAATGACTAGGACCACCAATAGTGCCGTTCCTTATGGCACAGCACTGCCTGGAGTAACCTCCCCAGAGGAGCAACCTGATGGAAGGAGTAGGTCAGACAGGGACCTGACTAAGACCTGTGGGAACCCTTGGTAGGGCTTCAGAATAAGTCCTCCCCCAAGGGGGGAACTAGGGATCCCCCAGGAATGCTCCTGAGCAGACCCTGAAGAATGCAAACAAAAGATTGGATCAGGTCTCGTAATAGAAATACAGATCAGGCCCCAACCATAGACCGAGTCAAGTAGTGAGCCCATACCAAACACTGCTTGTAGGACCCTAATCCCAGGAGCAGATACCCTCCCGCCAGGGAAGGAGCTTAGACCCAGCGAATAGCATAGGGACAACATAAGCTAAACCAGCGTGGCAGAAGGAAGAAAAATAAGGAGAAGGACAAAGTCCAGAGCCTCCAAGGAACAAGACACCCCAAGATCTGTGATCTCCGGCAGGGTAAGCCCCAGATCCTGCCAACGCTAAGGTAGGTCTAAAGTACCTACCATACTATGTTAAAAATAGTCCTCATGAGGGAACTTACCGTCCAGCTGTACTCAGCAGAACTCCCTGAGAACCCACACCCCACTGGGCCTCCCAAGCCCCAAGCATAAGGTGCTGCTTGCCATCAGGGACTAGCGCAAGCTCTCCCCGCGCCTGGTAGGGCAAGGGTATAACATCTTCAAGTAAACTACCCAGCCAGAACCACTAGCCCCAACCAGGGCAGACCAATCTGGCCAATAACAGGGGTAGACCCCTGTAATAGAGGCGGGGTCCCACAGAACCCTGCCAGTGTGAGCCCAGAGGCACAACAGAGAAGCTCCCAAGGGAGGGATACTTCAGGAAGGACAAGGAATATCAAGTCCCCCAAGGAATCAGGGCTCCCCTGGAAAAGATCCAGGCCCAAGAATTCCGCAGGAACAAGGAGCAACCACTGTCCTATTAAGGCAAAAAGTCCCCCCAATGGACGGGTACAAGAAGGCGTAGTCCCCAACTAGGACCCACAACGTGCTCCTTATGACCAAAATTCACCTAGGAAACTAGAACCTTCAAGGTCCCTTCCTAGGAACCCCCGGGGGATTCAGAAGAATAGGCCCCCTTTGTCATCCTGCCAGATTAGGTACCATGGTAACCAACAGGGAAAAGCAAAGAGTATGGAATGCTCCCCCACGGTACTATTGAGTAACCAGTAGAAGAATTACCGCCTCCACAAGGAGTAAGGTAAGCAGACCCAGACCCAGGGTGCAAACCCCTCATCCAGGGCTAATGGCTAACTCACCTCAGAGCCCAAAGATCCCCGAGACAAGTGGTGTCAAAGGACGAGCCGCCAATCAGTTCACCAGAAGCGAAGCTGTCTGGAGGAATCACAATACAGGACGGAGGACCCGAGGTCTCATACCTGTAAACTCCTTATAGCCAAGGAAAAAAAGGCACTGGGTGAAGCCTACTCCTGGTGTAAACCAGGGACTAGAGGGTGGAGCCGAGTAGGGCTCTGGTTTTGTCAAGTTCCATCCCCCAACCGCTTCGTGAGGGAACAGGAGGGCCTGATAGGTCCCCTGTAAAATGCCCCTTGGTGCCGTGTGAGTCATCACACCCTTCCTGAGCCCAGTGCGTACAAGGGCGCAACAGGGGGCTTAGTTTAAGTCTCAACGGTGTCAGTGATCACCAATACCCAGTCGTAGAGGGCTCAGTATCCAGAAGGCTCCTTAGAGCCTAGAAAGAAATCCGAACACGCCACCAGTGGCCAGAGGACTTGGGGCACAGACAGCCCTGTCAAGGGCGCCAGGCCGAAAGCTTATGGTACAGATGCCACACCCCCCTAGGTGTTAGGCAGATAGACTCCCTCATCCTAGAAGGGAGAGAGGGGCAGACCCGCTCAGGGGCCCCAGATTCTATATGATAATGGCGTTCTGCAGGGAAGCCATACCTGACAGGCCCAGTTAAGCCTGCACCCATGCCCGAAGAAGGGCATGGAACCATAGTCCTCGTAACCGACTCAGGGAAGGACCACCCAGCAAACACCATTCCATCTCTGGAGGAACTACCTAAAGCCACCAGAGCGAGGCAGGATGCCTCCTGATAGGAGTAAGGTGCTGTGGCCATCCCCTCACCCAGGTGGGTGAGGGCATCCCATCCTGCATGAGGGAATTCAGGGAAGGAAAAGGACTTAGCCCGACCGGAGGGCCCCGGGCCTTGAACGTCACTCCTGGGACAGGAAACCGAACCAGACCCAGCAGGGGGCAACCCCGGTTCCTGCTTAATGGAATGGTATGGAGGGGGAGGGGTCTCCCTGCTCCGCGGGGGGCGCAACGGCCGCCTCTGACTGGGTGGACTGTCCTGTTTCTCAAATAAGTCCAGACGTGCCCCAAACAGGTGATGTCCTCTAAAGGGAAGCCCCGTCAAGATCCTTTTAGCGTCATCGTCTGCCCCCCACTGACGAAGCCAGAGCAGGCGACGTATAGCCACCACTTGGGCAGAAGTCCTAGCACACATTTTAATGGTGTCATCCAAGGCCAAAAGGATAAATTTAACAAAAATATCGCAGCTAGAGAGTGCGCAAAACACCTCCCAGGGTAAATCTTCAGGCTGATGCTCCAGTATCTTTCTTATAAGAGTCTTAGCGGCCACTGCCATGATAGCCGCGGCACAGACAGGGCGCAGCGCCGTGCCAGCACAGGTAAAGGCGTGGGAAGCAAGCCTATCGATACACCGATCCTCGGCGTCCCGCAGGGAGCTGTAAGCCGGAGATGTAAGGAATGGGGGGTTAGGGACCCCAATAATCGGAGCGTCCACTACTGGGGACGAGGACCAAATATCTACCATCTCGGGGGCTGGGAGGCATTAATTCACAATGAGGACGGGTGGAAATAGTCCCGCAGGGCCTCGGGCTGTCAAGCCCCGCTCGCTTGCGAGAGCGTGATACTTCATGTCTTCGCAGTTTCAGCACTGCAGAGAAATCTGGGGATTGTGGGAGGTCCTCCGGTGTATGTAGGGCCGGGAGGAGCTTGTTTTCTTCATGATCTGCAGTGCACGGCGCTGAAGGCGGAGGTATACCCATACGTTATGAATATGTTCTGGAGCAGGACATGCTGTATGCTTAGAATAAAATCCATACAGAACTACCACCTAGAAGGAAAGCCATAGGATGTAAATTGACTTTATAAAGTGAAGTACAATGCTGAGGGCACAGTGTAGCGATACAACACAAAACTTGCAGCCAAGGGACATTCTCAAAAATATAGAGAACTATGATGAGACTGATGCTCCAGTAGTCAAACATTCTACAATAAGAACTTTGCTAACAGTAGCCACCACAAGGAAAATGCAAGTGAAACACTTTTATGTGAAAACAGTGTTCCTACATGGTGAGTTAACAGAAGACATCTACATGGAACACCCACCAGGATTCAAAGATGAACAAAGGTCAAACCTACTCTGCAAACTTCAGAGGAGTATATATGATCTAAAGCAAGCCACCAGAGCATGGAATATGAAAATCAATGAAGTACTTACACATGAGGACTTTCAGAGGAGTAAAGCAGACCCCTGCTTATACAGATATGCAAACAGATGGATCTATGTGCTTATTTGTATGGGTGAACTATTTTGTTATGAGCAAAAAGTGGATGAAACAAAAATACAACAAACCCTAACTCAGGGACTTCTTGAGTTACTTTAGTGCCCTACTGAGGACATGAAAGCAGATATCCTTATCAAGCCCCTGACCACTGAAAGACACTTGAAGCTTATAAAGATGATGGAGTTAACACACTAAATCGTAGCTGTTGAGAATGTGTGTTGGAGATACCATGCAAGAGCTTACAGCTTACAGCTTGTCTTCTTATGTGATCTGAATCTATATTGCTAAGTTAATGCAACTTACATATTTGACAGTAGATACATATATCTATGGGCCTTATTCATGAAGGGATAGCGTCAGGTAGTGGCTGGTTAATGAAAGGTAGCGACAGGTAGCGACTGGTGAACGCCAGACACGGCACGCAATTACACATTTATCAAGCATAATCTGTTTAGCGACTGGGATAACGCCATGTAGCGTCTGATTCATCATTTTCCCAGCCTCAGCGAACAGCGCCGGCGTTCAGCCTTGCACAGCGCAAGGTATGACCTCTCGCTACCTGACGCTCTGCCATACATTTTAATGGACGATCCTTTCCTTCTCTTTAAACTGTTTTTTTTTTTTTTTTTTTTAAATCTCAAATAATTCTGTGACCTCTCCTGGCATCAAATAAGCAGTTTTTTCACATGTTTTTAATTTTTTATATATTTCTTCAGAAATAACTTTACAGGTCTGCCATTAAAGTGTTCATGTTACAATGTTGCTACAATGTAATTCCATATGTTTTCGCTTTGTTACTAGTGGAAAGATGCTGAAAAACAGACTTTAAACACACCGCCTTCCGCGCTGTGGGCTTCAAACAAGCATTTTTCAGCGCCAGAGATTTGTGAGGCTGTTTTTTGCTGAATATGGTGTGAGTCGGTCGCTATGAGCAGTCGCTACCATGCGCTCCCATACAGCGCTGTACTGGTCAAATAGCGACTCCTCACAATGTATTCAACATTACTGGACAGCGACTGAGTCGCTATGAAGTAGCGACCCACGGCTGAGCACAGTGACTACTAGCGGGCGCTCTGAAAATGCCTGCTACAGACGCTCATCTGTCGCTACCTGGCGTTAGTGATGAATCAGCCTGCCCGTCTCTCTGTTGTACATTCTCTGCTGTATTTTGTGTTTCATGTACATTGAGGTGAACTCTATGATTTCTTTTTCCTCTGTATGTTATCCACCATGTAAGGTGACCTTCTCTTACTACACTCATGTTCCAGTAAAGCCAGTTCCTGTTACGGCACAAATGTCACAAATGTTACTCTTAACCTGCCTGACCCTGCTTGTATGAGGGGGGGGAGGTGCATGAAACAGTGGTCCGAGAAGCCTAGAGCTGGCGATGTTACTGCTATATAGACGCTTCCAGCATTGTGTAACAAAGGTTGAGGGTGTTACTGCCTCTGGTCAGTGAATTGACATGTTGGAAGGATTTGGGCAGTTTCTTACAATGGTAAGCACTTTTGAGGTCACCTATAGGGATGAGCGAACTTTTGAAAAATTTGATTCGGCTGATTTGCCGAATTTTCCGACAAAATTAGTTTCGGTCCGAATTTATTTGCAACTAATCGCTATTAAAAACGGCTATTTCTGAGCTTCCTAGAGCCTCAATAGGGTTGTAAACCATTATGCCTTGCTGTAACACGCAAAGGATGCGTGCTGCGTTAGTGAAATAATACTGTAAATAATTATGACATGCAGATCAGAGGCATCGCTATTAGAATCACAGAGCGGCACAATTGCAGAGAGTTGAGGTGGCATCACTATAAGGGGCCCCTATATTGCCTGAAAAACACACCCTGGAGCTGGCAGCAGCAGGAGCCCAAATATTGGCTGAATGACACCCTGGAGTTGCAAGCAGCAGCAGCAGGAGCCCAAACATAGCTTGAAAGAGACACTGGAGTTGGCCGCAGGAGCCCAAAAATTGTCTGAATGACACCCTAGAGCTGCAAGCAGCAGCAGCAGGAGCCCAAACATAGCTTGAAAGAGACACTGGAGTTGGCAGCAGGAGCCCAAAAATTGGCTGAATGACACCCTGGAGTTGCAAGCAGCAGCAGCAGGAGCCCAAACATAGCTTGAAAGACATACTGGAGTTGGCAGCAGGAGCCCAACAATTGGCTAAATGACACCCTGGAGTTGCAAGCAGCAGCAGAAGCAGCAGCCCAAACCTAGCTTGAAAGACACACTGGAGTTGGCAGCAGGAGCCCATAAATTGGCTGAATGACACCTTGGAGTTGCAAGCAGCAGCAGCAGGAGCCCAAACATAGCTTGAGAGAGACACTGGAGTTGGCAGCAGGAGCCCAAAAATTGGCTGAATGACACCCTGGAGTTGCAAGCAGCAGCAGGAGCCCAAGCATAGCTTGAAAGAGACACTGGAGTTGGCAGCAGGAGCGCAACAATTGGCTGAATGACACCCTGGAGTTGCAAGCAGCAGCAGGAGCAGCATCAGCCCAAACATAGCTTGAAAGAGACACTGGAGTTGGCAGCAGGAGCCCAAAAATTTGCTGAATGACACCCTGGAGTTGCAAGCAGCAGCAGCAGGAGCCCAAACATAGCTTGAAAGACACACTGGAGTTGGCAGCAGGAGCCCATAAATTGGCTGAATGACACCCTGGAGTTGCAAGCAGCAGCAGAAGCAGCAGCAGCAGCAGCCCAAACCTAGCTTGAAAGACACACTGGAGTTGGCAGCAGGAGCCCAAAAATTGGCTGAATGACACCATGGAGTTGCAAGCAGCAGCAGGAGCCCAAACCTAGCTTGAAAGACACACTGGAGTTGGCAGCAGGAGCCCAAAAATTGGCTGAATGACACCCTGGAGTTGCAAGCAGCAGCAGGAGCCCAAACATAGCTTGAAAGACACACTGGAGTTGGCAGCAGGAGCCCAAAAATTGTCTGAATGACACCATGGAGTTGCAAGCAGCAGCAGCAGCAGGAGCAGGAGCAGCAGCAGCCCAAGCATAGCTTGAAAGAGACACTGGAGTTGGCAGCAGGAGCCCATAAATTGGCTGAATGACACCCTGGAGTTGCAAGCAGCAGCAGCAGCAGGAGCCCAAACATAGCTTGAAAGAGACACTGGAGTTGGCAGCAGGAGCCCAAAAATTGGCTGAATGACACCCTGGAGTTGCAAGCAGCAGCAGGAGCCCAAACATTGGCTGAAAGAGACACTGAAGTTGGCAGCAGGAGCCCAAAAATTGGCTGAATGACACCCTGGAGTTGCAAGCAGCAGCAGCAGCAGGAACCCAAACATAGCTTGAAAGAGACACTGGAGTTGGCAGCGGGAACCCAAAAATTGGCCTAAAGACACACTGCAGTTGGCAGCAGCAGCAGGAGGCCACAATTTGGCTGAAAGGCACACCCTGAAACTGGCATCAGAAGGAGCCCAAAAATTGGCCTAAAGACATAAATATGTTTTGCACCATTTGGAAAGTGTAAAACGTGGCACCATGCTGAATCTAGTCGCATGCATCAGCCATTGGTGGGTGGAAATCCTGGCTGATCCATCCCGATTCATTTTCACAAAGGTGAGTCTCTCCACATTTTTAGTTGACAGACGAACTCACTGTAACTATGGCCCCCGCCGCACTAAACACCCGCTCAGATGGCACGCTACTTGCCGGGCAGGACAGCTTTTCCAGGGCAAACTCAGCTAGCTGCGGCCACAAGTCCAGCGGATCCTCAAGGTGTGTTGGCATGGTCATGTCAAGGTATGACATGACCTGCTGGTTCAGGTCCTGCTCCAGGTCTTCCTGCTGCTCATGAGTAGACTCACTATGCGGGTGTAGAAAGATACTCATTAGCGACTGAAGACTGAGGCTTCTGCTGATGGAGCTGTTGCTGCTGCTCCTGCCAACCCCCCCAGCAGCCATGGCAGTGGAAGGTGAGCGCAGAGGTCCCCCCGAGTCAGACCTGCGAGAGTATGGACCATGGCGCAGATAGGCATCGGCCCAATGACTACGTAGAATGTCTTTGTAGTAGGTCAGTTTGTCCTCCCTCTTGGCGGGTTTAAAAAATGCCCCCATTTTGTGCCGGAAGCGAGGGTCCAATAAGGTGGAGAGCCAGAAGTCATCCCGCTGACAAATGGAAACAATTCTGGGGTCACTACGCAAGCACGTGAGCATGCTTCCTGCCATTTGTGCAAGTGACTCGGAGGGACTACCTGTCTCCATCTCCACTGCATACTGCCACGGTGTGTCTGGGTCCTCTGTCTCGCCTTCCTCACAACCCTCTAGCTCCTCTGGCTGCTCCTGCTCCTCCTCTCCTGTCCGCTGACTAGATAAACCAGCCATTTCGCCAAGCCTAAACTGTGCACTGTGCCACTCCTCCTCCTCTTCCTCCTCCAGTTCAGCTCCAACGGGGTTCATGTGGCCGTAAGATGTAGACGCCATGTCTCCAGTGCCCTGACCAGCCATGGTTTCCAACATGTGCTGTAGTACATGAAGCAGTGGAATCACGTCGTTCATCCCGTAATCCTGGCGACTCACAACTAAAGTGGCTTCCTCAAAGGACCTGAGCAAACAGCAGGTGTCACGTATGAGCTGCCACTGGTTGACATTGAATTTACACAGGGGAGTCCCCCTATCCGCTTGGATCATCAAGAAATCCGTGATGTCTTTTCTCTGTTTGTATAGTCTGTCCAACATATGCAGGGTGGAATTCCAACAGGTGGAAGCATCGCAAATCAGACTATGTTGGGGGCTACCGTTCTGACGCTGTAGCTCAAGAAGGGTGTGCTTGGCGGTGTATGAGTGGCTGAAGTGCATGCAAAGTTTAAGTTGTTAGGATGTCTTGCAGATGGGGGGAAGACTTCAGAAACCGCTTCACAACCAGATTGAAGACGTGAGCCATGCAGGGCGCATGGGTCAGCCTTCCTTGTCGCAGCGCAGACAAAATGTTCTTCCCATTGTCGGTAACCATGGTTCCCATTTTCAGTTTTCTTGGAGTAAGCCATGTTTGGATTTCTTGATGAATAAATTTAAGCAGTTCCTCCCCTGTGTGACTTAGTTCGCCAAGACAAACCATGTGAAGCACAGCGTGACACCTCCGTGCCCTGCACACATGGTAGGCTGGAGGGTAGACTTGAGCCTACAGTGGAGGGTGAGGAGATGGCGGAGGATGAGGAGGCCGAGTCGCACGGTGTCACAGGCACAATGGCCGGTGAGCGCGGAGGCCGAAGCGGCGTGACCTATCCAAGTTGCTGCTGCTGCAAAGGGACCACATTCACCCAGTGGGCCATAAACGACATGTACTGTCCCTGAACGTAGTTACAGCTCCAGACGTCGGCGCTGCCGTGCACTTTGCTACACACCGACAGGCTCAAGGACTGGCCCACCTTCTGTTCAACAAAAGTGTGCAGCTCTGGTACTGCCTTCTTGTCAAAGAAATGACGGCTTGGGACTCTCCACCTCGGCTCGGCACAAGCCATCAGTTCTCTGAAAGGTGCAGAGTTCACCACCTGAAAAGGGAGCTACTGCAGCACCAGCAACTTGGACAGGAGCACATTCAGCTTCTGTGCCGTAGGATGAGTGGGCGCATACTGCTGTCTCTTGGACATGGCTTCACTGATGGATTGCTGGCGGGATGCATGACTTGGAGGAGGAGGAGCAGGAGCATCAGGAGCGACAGAGGATGGGTATGACGCACAGCTGCCTTTGGCTGAGGTGCTGGAGCCTTGGCTGGCAGAAATTAGGAGCGGCGTGCCACTTGGTGAGGAAGCAGCCTGGACCACCTCTTCGGAGCCTCGGTTCTCCCAGGCCGCTTTATGGTGACGCAGCATATGTTGACGCAGGGCCGTGGTGCCAAAATTTGGGCCCTGGCCACGCTTCACCTTCTGCCTACATATCCTGCATGCGGCCATGTTACCCTCCGGCGGATGCTTGAGGAAAAACTGCCACACTGCCGAGTAGCTACTTTTCCTACCAACAGCCCACACTGATTCACTGCTACTGTCGCCAACTCAAGGAACCCCTGCTCCACTACCTCCCGATAAGGTAGCCTACTGCGCAGCAGGTGCTCTACCCCGGCCCCGGACCCGTTTGGCTCCAGGCTTTACAAATCTGCCCCCATGCAGACTGCCAACCATGCTGCTAAACACCTTGCTGCCTCAGCTGATGACTCCGGTGCAACCTGCGCCCCTCTTCTCCTGATGATGAGGATGAAGTCCCTTCTGCACCCGGCTCCCAAGTGCGATCGGCTTCATCATCATCATCACCGAGTTGTGGCTGCACGTCACTGATGTTCTCGGTTTCCTCAACAGTGTCTGGCGCAGGAGCTGGAATGCTCGCAACAACACCCACGCCACTCTCCACATCACTATTTGTCTGCCTAGCGAAGGAAGCCACCTCCATTTGCTGGCTGGGCAGTAGCTGCTGACTGTCCTCTATCTGATCGTCCTCCTCACTAAAGAGTGGAGCTGAACCCAAAGCATAGGATACGTCGCTGGGGGAGGGAACGGCGTAGGACAGAGGCAATGGGAGGACAGGGACTGCTCTTGGGCCATGCCAACTCAGGGTTGTGTCGGAGGAACCTACCGACCCTAGACTGGGGGTGTCAGATGCAACTTGTGATGATGTGGATGACCGCATTAACCAATCTACCACGGCAGATGCGTTACTAGTGGAGACACGACCGCTAGCAGATACTGGCAGATCAGGTCTCTCACCGCGACTCCTGCTGCCACTCGCCCCTAGTCTGCTGCGACCTCTGCCTGCTGAATCTTGGCCTCTGCCACTCCTCTTTGAACATCCTGGCACCTCTTTGCCTGACATTTTTATGTATTTGAAATGCGCAATAGGCACTTAAAAAAATGTGTTTACTTTAAAAAGCAGAAGCTAAATAAAGTGAGATACTGCTTCTCTGCACCAGATACTATGAAAATTGGCAATATGGGATACCCTGCGGGCTGGTGATTTTACAAGACGCAAAAAAACAATTGAAAATGCAATATATTAATAAAACTGAGCCTTTAGAAGCTGATTTAGTATAACAGATAGGGTGAAATGTGCTGGTTTGGGATGCCCATGTGGCCTGGTGTTTTTACAGGACGCACAAAACCAATTCAAAATGCAATATATTAATAAAACAGAGCCTTTTAGAAGCTGATTTAGTATAACAGGGTGAAATATGCTGGTTTGGGATGCCCATGTGGCCTGGTGTTTTTAAAGGACGCACAAAACCAATTCAAAATGCAATAAATTAATAAAACAGAGCCTTTAGAAGCTGATTTAGTATAACAGATAGGGTGAAATGTGCTGGTTTGGGATGCCCATGTGGCCTGGTGTTTTTACAGGACGCACAAAACCAATTCAAAATGCAATATATTAATAAAACAGAGCCTTTTGAAGCTGATTTAGTATAACAGATAGGGTGAAATGTGCTGGTTTGGGATGCCCATGTGGCCTGGTGTTTTTACAGGACGCACAAAACCAATTCAAAATGCAATATATTAATAAATCAGAGCCTTTAGAAGCTGATTAAGTTAAACAGATTGGGTGAAATGTGCTGGTTTGGGATGCCCATGTGGGCCTGGTGTTTTTAAAGGACGCACAAAACCAATTCAAAATGCAATTTATTAATAAAATAGAGCCTTTAGAAGCTGATTTAGTATAACAGATAGGGTGAAATGTGCTGGTTTGGGATGCCCATGCAGCCTGGTGTTTTTACAGGACGCAAAAAAATAATTCAAAATGCAATATATTAATAAAACAGAGCCTGTAGATCCTGCTTTAGTATAACAGATAGGGTGAAATGTGCCGGTTTGGGATACCCTGCGGCCTGGTGTTTTTAAAGGACGCACAAAACCAATTCAAAATGCAATATATTAATAAAACAGAGAAGCTTTAGAAGCTGATTTAGTATAACAGATAGGGTGAAATGTGCTGGTTCGGATGCCCATGTGGCCTGGTGTTTTTACAGGATGCACAAAACCAATTCAAAATGCAATATATTAATAAAACAGAGCCTTTTGAAGCTGATTTAGTATAACAGATAGGGTGAAATGTGCTGGTTTGGGATGCCCATGTGGCCTGGTGTTTTTACAGGACGCACAAAACCAATTCAAAATGCAATATGTTAATAAAAGAGAGCCTTTAGAAGCTGATTTAGTATAACAGATAGGGTCAAATGTGCTGGTTTGGGATGCCCATGCGGCCTGGTGTTTTTACAGGACGCACAAAACCAATTCAAAATGCAATATATTAATAAAACAGAGCCTGTAGAAGCTGCTTTAGTATAACAGATAGGGTGAAATGTGCCGGTTTGGGATGCCCATGCGGCCTGGTGTTTTTAAAGGACGCACAAAACCAATTTAAAATGCAATATATTAATAAAACAGAGCCTGTAGAAGCTGCTTTAGTATAACAGATAGGATGAAATGTGCCGGTTTGGGATGCCCATGCGGCCTGGTGTTTTTAAAGGACGCACAAAACCAATTCAAAATGCAATATATTAATAAAACAGAGCCTTTAGAAGCTGATTAGGATGCAAATGATGACGTCGCCCTCCACGCATGCACTATGGGCTCAACGAAAGATCAGAAAAGCGGGCTACCCGAGGGGTTTCATACAGTGGGACATCCCAAACCGGTTTTGGTCTGCTTTAACATTTTTGGGACGAAGTGCCAGGACCCCTGAGGCCCCTCAGGACACATGGTCTGTTTGGGAAGCAGGACTAAGTACTGTCAGGTAGAGGTAGATTGGCCTTTGAGCGAGCCCTTATTTCTGTCAGTCCTTCTAAGTTTCTTTTCTTCTATGTCTTTCTTTCTTTCCATACATTCTTTCTTTTGTCTGTTAATTCTGTTATTTATTTTCTTCTTTCCTTCTATAATTTTGTTTCTGTGATTTCATCTAGTCTATTCATCTATATCACATCATCCCTCCTCTTTCTTATTTTCTGTCTTTCTTTCCTTCCATCTCTTCCTTTTTGCTTCTTTCTTTGTTCCCTTTCTTTTGTTTTTATTTTTTGTTTACATGTTTACATCTATTCTTTTTTTTGTCTTTCTTTCCTTTTTAATTCTTTACTCTTCTTTCTTTCAGTCATTCATTCTATTCCTTATTCCTTCCATACATTCCGGTTATTTTTGTCTTTCTATTCTTTGGTAATATTCACCATACAAAGTAGCCAGATGCTGACAGCCTAACACTGTATACACTATTTCAGTCCTGTACACCGTTTGTATTGTATGCTGCTAAAAGAAGACTGAGGCCCTAATTTAAGAAGGGATAGCGTCAGGTAGTGGCTGGTTAATGAGAGGTAGCGACAGGTAGCGACTGGTGAACGCCGGACACGGCACACAATTACACATCAAGCAGAATCTGCTGAGCGACTGGGATAGCGCCATGTAGCGTCTGATTCATCATTATTTACAGCCTCAGCGAGCAGCGCCGGCGTTCAGCCTTGCACAGCGCCAGGTATGACCTCTCGCTACCTGTCACTCTCCCATACATTTCAATGGACGAACCTTTTCTTCTCTTTAACCCTTTAAATGCCAAGCACGTAGTTTCTACGTGGTTGCCTCTCCTACCGTTAAGTGCCAAGCACGTAGAAACTACGTGCCTGGCATTTCCCACAAACAGTTAAAAAGATAGAAAAAAAAAACACTTACCTCCGGTATCCCCGTGAAGCTTGGGGTCCCCTCTTCCTGCGGGGGGCATCCGATCGCCCCCCCGTCGTCCTCCGTCTTCAGGGGGGGCCCGAAACCAGCCGCCCCCCCCCGTTTCCAGCGCTGACATCGGCGCTGTTAAAAAAAAAAAAAAAAAAAAACTGTCATTTACTCACCTCCGCGCCCGAGCCTTCTGTCCGGGTCTCCTCTTCACCAGGGGGGGGTCCGATCCCCCCCCTGGGCTGCGCAGTCTTCAGGTGAGGACCCTCTTCCGGGTCCTCACCTCTTGTAATGGCGGCGATGGCCGCCGCCGCTTAGCTCCGCCCATTGTGGGAGGAGCGGGATGACGTCATCCCGCTCCTCCTATACCCCCTCCGAGCTCCGGCATCTGTCAGATGCTGGTGGTGATCGGAGCAGGGCGGGTGTCAGGTGAGGAGGCTCCGATCGGAGCCCCCTCGCCTGTCACCCGCCCTGCGCCGATCACCACCGGCATCTGTCAGTGACAGCGGCGCGGGACATACAGCGGCGAGGGACGTCGGATCGGAGGTGAGTATAGTGTAAAATAAGAAAAATAAAGATTTTTTTTCTCTGTGTCTGTGTGATTTTTTTACTATTAACCCCTTGTGAACTGGTAAGGGGTCCATGACCCCTATACCAGTTCACAAGGCTGGGGGGATGGCAAGCCACCTGCGCTAGCGGGTGGCTTGCCATTAACCCCTGGCACCCCCATTACCTGCCTCCCCAAAGGCCAGGGCTATGTGGGCTCGTAGGCTGCAGGGTGGGGGGGCCACAAAAGCTGGCCCCCCCACTCTGTGCCTACAAGCCCCCATAGCTGGTCCCGGGCTGGTTACTTTGGGTAAGGGGGACCCCACGTCAATTTTTTTTTTTATTTTTAAGGGTTTTTAACCCTTAAAAATCAAAAAAAAAATGGGGTCCCCCTCCCCTGGGAGGGGGGAACCTATGTCATTTTTTTTTTTGATTAACCCTTTGTGTTCTGTCATCCAGCACCTATAAAAGGCTTCTAGCAAGTGAGCAGAAGCCAGTGATCGCCGAGGGACAGAGTGCTCCAGGATGGATGGGAGGTGAGTACAGTGTAAAAAAAAATAAAAATAAAATATTTTTTTCTCTGCTTGTGTCTGTGTGATTATTTACATTTAACCCCTTGTGAACTGGTAAGGGGTCCATGACCCCTATACCAGTTCACAAGGCTGGGGGGATGGCAAGCCACCTGCGCTAGCGGGTGGCTTGCCATTAACCCCCGGCACCCCCATTACCTGCCTCCCCAAAGGCCAGGGGGGGGCAGAAGAGCCCGGGCCCACATGGGCTATGTGGGCTCGTAGGCTGCAGGGTGGGGGGGCCACAAAAGCTGGCCCCCCCACTCTGTGCCTACAAGCCCCCATAGCTGGTCCCGGGCTGGTTACTTTGGGTAAGGGGGACCCCACGTCAATTTTTTTTTTGATTTTTAAGGGTTTTTAACCCTTAAAAATCAAAAAAAAAATGGGGTCTCCCTCCCCTGGGAGGGGGGACCCTATGTCATTTTTTTTCTCGATTTAACCCTTTGTAGTGTGGATGGTAGTTGTATTTTTTTTGTGAATGTTATAAAATACTTGTTTCAGTTAGGGGGGTCTCCTGGGCAGGAACGGGGGCTACCGATAAATATGTGGTACCGTTCTAATCGGTAGAAATGGGGCTTTCACATGCAATATGATTTTCCTTAATAAAATACATTTTTTATTTAAAATAAAGGAGTCAATTTTTTTTAAACATTTTTTATTTATTTATTTATTATTTTTACTTAATAATATTGTAAAAAAAAAAAAAAAAATTTACAAACAAGACATTTCATGTTAAAGCCTAAACTCTGCTGCAAAAAAAAATATATATAATTTTCCTGAAAGTTTCAGCAAAAATGGCGCAAAACATGACGCAAAATGGGGAAAAATGGCCTGTCAACAGAGGGTGACAAAATCTCAAGTAGGCTGGCAATTAAAAGGGTTAATAGTACCTCTGCATGTTGGGTATTGTTCTGTTCGGGGGACCTTGCGCTTTCAGACTTAGCTTGTTTTTTCTGGTTTGCATATTTATATTTTAGGAAAAGGTGTTTTTTATTCAGCTTTTTTATAAATTTTTTAGGGAAACCCTGCGCAAACAAAGAATTCTTTGAGGGATTACTTCCAGAAAGATGAGCCCACTACAACAAGCTGGGTACCCTTAGAAAGCTTAACGTGTGTACTTTCAGGGAATATATGGTTTATGGGGGATATTCCAAATGTCAAGGGTTGTTTTGGTTGAAAAATCGCAAGGTGCGCACTTTGTCTGCAGAGCTGAAATTTTCAAGTAAAATTACCGTTACGCACATGCTTTACTTTGGGGTGTTTGGCAACTCTTCCCTTGACAGAACCTATGCATGTTGGGTATTGTTCTGTTCGGGGGATGTTGCGTTTTCAGATTAAACTTGTTTTTTCTTGTTTGTATATAGTTTTTTTAGGAAAATGTGGCTTTGATTCTGCTTTTTTATCCTTTTTTTAGGGAAACTCTTTGCAACCAAAGAATCCATTGAGGGATTACTTCCAGAAAACTATGGCCACATCAACAAGCCTGGTACGCCTAGAAAGCCTGAGGTGTGTACTTCCAGAGAATATATAGTTTGTTGGGGGTATTTCAAATGTAAAGGGTTGTTTTTCTGGAAAAACTGCAAGGTGCGCATATTGCGTAGCACAGTTGTATTTTATCTGAAAATCCCCTAAAGCGTTGTTTCAGTTTGGGGGAGTCTCCTGGGCAGGAAAGGGTGTCTACCTATACATATGTGGTGCCGCTGTAACCGGGAGAAATTGGGATTTCACACGCAATAAGATTTCATTGACAAACTTACATTTTTTATTACAAAAAAAACTACAATATGTAAAAATTTTTTATTTATTTATTTTTTTTGCACATATTTAACCAAAAATATTGAGAATACACCTAAAAAATGACAAACAAGACATTTCATGTTAAAGCCCAGACTCTGCTGAAAAAAACAATATATCATTTTCCTGGGAAATCCCTGGAAATCCCTTCAAAAATCACATTTGAACATGGGGAGCGCAAAATAGTGCAAAATGGTCTGGCAACAGAGTGTGACAAAAACTCCAGGTAGGCTGGCACTTAAAGGGTTAAACGGGGTATTTTTTTTATTTAAAAAAAAAATCACAATCAAAATTCTGTGACCTCTTCTGGCATTGAAAAAGCTGTTTTTTCACAATTTTTTCATTTTTTATATATTTCTTCAGAAATGACATTACAGGTCTGGCATTAAAGTGTTCATGTTACAATGTTGCTACAATGTAATTCCATATGTTTTCGCTTTGTCACGGCCGAGCACTGCAACTACTAGTGGGCGCTCTGAAAATGCCTGCTACAGACGCTCTTCTGTCGCTACCTGCCGTTAGTGATGAATCAGCCTGCCCGCGTCCTCCTCAGGGAGGGGGAACTGACAGCATGTGTTAGAATCCAATGCTTCTCAGGCCAAAAAAGGATTTGGCCAATGTAGACTGAGGTGAAAAAAACTGCTCAGTGACCCCAGTGAAACACCCGTGATTAAAAACTAAAGAATTTAGAAAACATTTCTGCGAGACGATTTCTCATTTAAAAAAAGTTTACAGTGGTTAAGGTGTTGTTAGGAGCTGAGAGTGTCATTGGAAAATAATTCCCACAGCCTTATGCCCCTAATGCTGACTGCTGTAAAAAACATGCCGATGAAAGAAAACCCCCATTAAAAAGCAAATATTTACACGTTTTGCTAGAGGATGAAACATGGAACCTTGAAAAAGTGGGGGGTTTCTTCACGGAACGCGTGGGGAATAGAGGACACCAGGCCGCATTGGTGATTGCTTCCAGCCTATCTAATGGTGATATTCTTTAATTCTGTTGCTTATTGGGTATGTTTAAATGTTTGTTTTCCTTTTCTGTATAGTGGATGGGATATTTTGCAGTTAGCACTTTGAGGGCACTGACACTTTGTATTATTAGCTAGCTAGTTAGCATTTGCACTTTATTTAGTACTTTTTTGATAGCTCATGATGAACTCTGTCTGCACTTTCTTGGCTGGTAAATCCCCTTTGTGGATTATGGGATTTTAATTATTTGTTAGTGTAAAGCAAAAGATACACAAATTTAATGTGACCTGTTGGGGCATTGGTGCCTGGGGTTTCCTTTATTGTGGTTGCTGGAGCCACAGGTTTGTATTTGCTAGAGGATGAAACTTATCCTTTAAATTTGTATACAGATCTCAGCCATTTGTTGGTTCCCCTAGGCAATTTTGGGGTATTTGCCTGCCAAACTTCACCTCCGAGTCTGATAGAACCACCCGCCTCCTATAAATGTTATTGTTGTTGAGATTTAGATCCTCCTGAATCATGGATTTTCAGACAAGTTCAGCTGAATAACATCCAAACTGAATAGAGGCAGATTGAAACTGGAGTACTGGGGACAGCTGAATATTATTTGATGAACCATACAAAGTCATCTGACAGTCCTGGAATGGAGAATTGAGAAAATAACACTGTGTTTGGGGGGGTCCATGAATGTATGGTTGTGTGATTACATCTCAAATAATTAGACAGCTTGTGTGCAGTACTGACTTTCACTCTGCCAGCAGTCCTGATTGTTCACGAGCCTCGTCTGACGCATGAAGGATTTTACTCATGGGGGAGGAGAAAAGGGTGGAAACATCATAGGCGTGTTTCCTGGAAAGTACGCTTTTCTGGTCAGAAATACTTATTGCAGCACAAACCAGAGCTTCTGAGCCGGGTAGGCGATCTCACTTTTCATTGTCTGACATGAACACTTGCTGCATCCTTACGGGATTGACCCTGCTCATGTCTTCTCACGTGGGATTGACAACTTCCTTAAATTGTAAGTTTTATATCGATAAGTTCATATATGTTATAATGAATCAAAGCTCTATATCTTCTGTCTGATAATGTACAGAGCACCATTATTAACTTTTTATTCTACATGCTATTTAATTGTGTGACTTTTCCCCAGGTCATTCGGATTTGGGATGTCCTGCTGTGTGAAACCCCCGTGTTCACTCATAAAAACTCACCTTTCCGGGCTCCAATGGCACATGCGTGGGCTCTCTTCCAATGAGAGCCTCCTGCTGGGCCTTTCGGCAGGCAGCTTTCATTGCTTACAATGGGGAGCGGGTGCTGCCACATCCCCTGCATCCGCGAATGTCATGCCCACGCTCCTACTCCAGCCATTAGGATAGGCTGGGGCAGGAGCGCGCGCACAGCCTCCCTCTTCAAGTCAATGAGAGCTGCCAGCCGAATGACACAGCAGACGGCTCATCGGACGCATGCACCATGGAGAGGTGAGTTGTTATGAGCAAATAGGTGGGTTTCACATAGCGGGGCATCCAAATTTAGGATGCCCCATGCGGCACTGAACCAACCCCGGTAAGTCAAAATCCTTGATTTAGTTCCGCTTTAACAATAATAACATGAATTAGCATATTATATATAATATATATATATATATATATATATATATATATATATATATCATGTATTATATTGTCAAAATGGAAAACAGCCTAGGAAAGTTAGAAAAAAAAAACCCCAAACTCACTTGCCCCATCTGCACAGATAATACTAAAGCATTGTCAGCACTTTACATTTGCTCCTGCATCCACTTAAAGCTGAAACACCACCTCACCGATTTTCTAGTGGTAGCAGCCATTTTGAAGCTTCCTTCCCCCAGCATGTTGCAGCCTGGGTTCAACTGACATAACTGACAATGCACAGTAACAGTAAACCAAATGAGCTTTGAATTTGGGCTGAACCTAGATTAGAACTGGATCTTGCAATCCTGGATACCTGTAAGATTCAGGTCAAATTATCTGGCATGCCACCCACCAATGCTGGCAAGTGGCTTGCTGGCCTTCACTTCTCTGCAAACTTGTATAGGGGGCTCTTCATTCACACGTTGGATTGGCTAGATTGTATCCAGCTTTAAGAAGTACCAAATGATGGATACTGGAGATTATCCAGACTGAGGGCTTCCGAAACAGATTGTTCCTGCGCCACCCCTGGAGTCTTATAAACCTTAGGCCAGCTGTGGCTACAAAAAAAATCTGGGTTGAGGACCCGGTAATTCTGAATGCTCCAGTGTGTATTACATAGCAAGGGTGATTGTTTTGGCAACTAATCTATTGGCCCTGTATGCGAAATAGAGAGGATCCCTAACTTCTTTGCAGAGAGCCTTCAGAAATTTCAGCAAAATGAGCTCATAACTAGATTATGACTGGAGTTGTTTAGATTGTCGGACAATTTTTGGCTCCGATGAGTTGCTGCAGAAGAGTTTTTATAACTGGATAGTTCTTTTAGGCCCCTCCAAACAGATCTTGGGTTATCTCAATTCTTTCTACCTTTAATTGCATTAGTTAGTTAATTTCTCTGTTTCCTGTAAAGCGCTTGTGATCCTCAAAGGGGTAGTCCTAGCCAATAGGTAAGGAAGTGGCCTTGTGACCGGAGAGTGGAGGGTTCAATTCCTGCCAGGGACATGACTGAAGTGCTCTTGAGCAAGGCACCTAAGCCCCCAATTGCTCACATGGCAGCCCACCACTCCAAGTGTGTGTATACTCTCTGCTTGTGTTTGTCTCCTTGCACAGATAGGTTAAATTCAGGGGAAATTGGATTAGAAAATCCACTTTGTGCTAAGTGGATTTGAATGGCGCTTTATAAATCAAGCTCCAATACAAGAGGTACAGTACGGTCACTGGAAATTCAGCCAGTCCTAGATCAAACAATATACATTATCAAAGTACATACTAAGGATCACTCCAAAGGTCACTGTTAGTATTGGCCGGCAATGCCTAGCGGTAACACATTATGGTGGAGTAACTGTAACATCAAATAAACAGAAAGTTTTTCCAGTCCAAGCTGACTAGGGTTTTTCATATATATATGTATTAAACTACAATAGAAAGAGAAGCAAGAACAACTGAGAAAAAAGGTAGAAGAAGAAAGAGAAAAAAAGAGAGAAATGCAATAAAGAAAAGAGAAAACAGGAGGGGGCAGATGTCACAAGGTCAGGGGGTATCCATCCAATGTGAATCTCTTCAGTGCAATGTAAAGGTAAAACCTAAAATGGCTCTCATAACCAGCCCAGATCCTAGTACATTTTTCTTATGTCCTCAAAGTCTCTGATGTTAAGACCGACATTCTTTCAATAGGTTTTAGCCCCTGTTCCCATTCTGAGAGTATAGAAGCTGTCCAGTCTACTGTTTAGGGGTCATCTTCTCTATTCCAATGCTCTCTTAAGCTAGCCTGTGGGGAGCAGGAGCAACTTTAACCCAGATGAAGTGTCCCTATGCTGGCCCAGTGCCAGAGGGTATGAGAAGCAAGGGGTGTTCTTAGATCTAGGGTGGGCAACTCAGGTGGGTGTAGCGTGGGGTGAGGTGCACTTACTCTTGATTACTTTGGTGTCCATTAATGTTGCTCTTCGTAATAAATAACTGTTTTATTGAGCAAAAGTCCAGCTTTGTGAGAGATTCCAAAAAATGTACATTCCTTCCAAAAGTTTAAAATGGCAATAATGTCCAGACACCTCCCCCCCCCAACCCCCCAAAGCATGGAAACACACACGTTCAGCAGGGCAGACAGCACATCCACATCAGCATAAGTAATTCCAGCTAAACCCAGTCTTAAGGCTTCACCTTCTATAGCTGTCAAGCAGGTCACTGATGGTCTTAATTCAAATTTCCATACATCTAGGACAGTGGTGGAGAACTTTTGGCACCTGTGCCAGAGGTGGCACTCAGAGGCACCTGTCATCTTTCCAGTACATGCATTTTGGGTTTTTTTATCTCCTTGCGGTACCAGAACCATAAGTTTAAATTGCTATGTTGGCACTTAAATATCATTTTGGGTTGCAGTTTGGACACTCGGCCCCTAAAAGGTTTGCCATCACTGATCTAGGATAAGAGATGCCAGCTTTACTGGTTTGAAGTCTTCACTAAATTGGCTTCTTTCTCCTGCTAGTATCTTTATCCTCCTGCTGGTTCTTAGCACTCCATTAGTATAGTTCTTCCTTAAATAACCTTCTAATCCTGTTCAGTTCCAAAACCGTATTTCTTCCCATCAGTGGCAGAACATCTCATGTTGCAGATACCCCCCGTTTTCCTGTTGTTTTTTTTCAACTGTTCTCTCCTTAAACTGGAACTTTAACTATCAGTTTAACACATGTCAGTAGAATTGCAATAGCAATAACATGGTGTTTGAGCACAGACTGGCTGAGAAGAAAGACCATTACAATTGAGCAGATATCCCCTGTAAAAGCAGAATATGTTCAAAACCTGTCACCCCGGATATTTCTTCCTCCCAATAATGAGGAGACCAGCTTGGCTAGAATGTTTTGATGCAGGGTGTTTAAGTATGCTCTCATCTTGCTATATAGCTCTCTATTTTGACTTTTATCATTGGGCCTTCTTTTTTTGTAATATTGAGCCTTTTAAGGGGCGGAGGCTGATTTAAGACTAGCGCCATTTGAGCATCTATGTAGCACACTTTAGTATCCTGTCCAACAGTGATAAATGTGATGTCTGAAGGCCGCCGTAGAAGCTTTCTCCCTCAATCAATGCATATTTAGCGCCCCGAGGAAAAGCCGTCCAGAGCAACGCCACATATAACAACAGGACAATGTTGCAGCCAACGATAGGTAGCGCTAGTTAAGTGCGTCCAGCACTTGGCGCTGAAGCCCATATTTAAGAAAATCAAACACAAAAACAGCGTTGGCGCTCTAAACCTGGGCGCTCTAGCGTTGAGCACTGAACACTATATGAAAAAAGTCTGTTTCTCAACACATATACACCAGCAGCAGAGCGAAAACATATGGAATGACATTGTTTTAATACTGTAACAATGACACTGCAATGGGCGACCTGAACATACAATTCTGCATAAAAAAAAAAATCAGAATATAACAATATAAGTGTTTGGTTGCTGGGCAGGAGGGGTCACACAATAATTAAATCCTAAAATTGAAAAAAATAATTAAAATGCTATTTATACACAAGCAAAAAACACCATTGAAATGTATGGGATTACGCTACTGAGCGACAGGTGCTACATGGCACACATGAACATACAGCGCCAGTGCTTTACACTGAGCCACTGCTAGTAACACATGTGATGCTACATGACGCTATTAGAGGTGCTCACCAGATTGACTTTCATATATATGATTTTCACGTACTGCGCCCGGCGTTCACCCGACGCTATGTGGTACTACGTGATATTCACGCTTCTTAAATAAGCCCCTTAATTTCACTGCCCCCCATAACATTACCACTGCACCAACAAACACAATGGCGATTTTAAATTTGCCAAGTGGCTGTGTCTTAGGTGGTGAAAAAAGCCTTTATTTTTTACCAAGCCACCGCCAAACTGGCCACATTGCACGGTGTAGTCTGGTGAGGGAGAAGGCGTTTGTCTTTCTTAGGGGATTATTTAAGAATGGATAGCGCCAGGTAGTGCTTGTAGTGGCAGGCAGCGTCTGGGGAACCCCGGGTGCTGTATGCAAAACCACATTTAAGAAAGAAAATCTGGTGAGCGCCTCTAACAGCGTCATGTAGCGTCACATGTATTAATACAGGCGGCTCAGCATATAGCGCCGGCGCTCTAGGTTCAGGAGCGCCATGTAGTACCTGTCGCTCTGTAGCACTCTCCCATACATTTCAATGGGGTTTCATTAGTTTATAAATAGCATGTTTGCCAATTACATTTTTTTGCTCAAATCATTGTGTGACCTCTCCTGGCTGCAAACAAACACTTATTTACATTTTTGGGACTTTTTATATTTTTATGCAGAATTGTCATTACAGGTCTGGCACTAAAGTGTTATTGTCCAGGTATTAAAACAATGTCATTCCATGTGTTTTGCTTTGTTACTGATGTATATGTGTTCAAAAACTTTGATAACACAGCATCTGGTGTTCTATGGTACATGCCCAGCTTTAGAGCACCGACACTGTGTGTGTAGTTTTGTGTTAAATATGGTGTGGAGCGCCGAGCGCTGGACGCACTGAGCTGGCGCTACCTCTCGCTTGCTGCAGTGTTATACTGTTGTTAGAGCTCCCAACACACATCATATTCATCACTGCCGGCGAGGTTGCTAGAGCGTCTGCAACGCTAGGTTACAGCGCCTGATAGTCGCTTACAGCATCTACTAGCGGTCGCTCTAAGCACCGTTATACAGACTCTCATCTGGCAATAGCTGGCTTTAGTAGTGAATCAGCCTCCACGTCATAAATTAGTCACTGCATGTGCTTCAGAGTTGTGTAATACTTATTTGCAGATTTGCACAACTAGTATAGTAATCTGACAATAATGTGGCTTTAACCACTTGCTGGCAATTTACTAATATTTTATTGCCAGGCAAAACATGTCATTGCCAACAAGAGCTAAAAACAAGGGTTAGTCACTGAAATATGATTGGAATTAGAGATGAGCGAATCGATTCGTACGAACCCGAATTCGTTCCGAATTTCATGAAATATTCGATTCTGAACGAATCCGAATTTCTCCGCGATTCGATCGATCAAATTTTTTCTTTAAACTCCATTTACTGCAATTACAGGCATTCTAAAATGGTGGACCCACATGTCTGGACATATCCCCTGGGGCAAGTTATCATGGGAAGGTCACATGCAGCCTATCAGCAGCCAGGCACCCCGGTGACATCACAGTGCTATATAAGCGGCGGCCATCTTGCTGGTGCGCATTTCAGCGTTGTATTGCGGCGAGAACGGGGCTGGGAAGAGACAGGGAAAGACAGGGAAAGACAAACAGAGAGCCAGGGAGAGCCAGAGAGAACCAAAACAGAACCAAACAGAACCAGAGAGAGCCAGGGAAAGATCGAGGCAAGGACAGCAGAAAACACAGAGAAGCAGATAAAGTGACAGAGAAAGCCTTTTTTTATTTTAATTTGATTTAATAGCCAGATCACAGTTTTAAATTGCTTTTGTTTCTGCTGTAAAAACCCCTGAGCACTGTGCATCCCATGTTTGCACATTTAACCCTATCTGTTACACAGAAGCAGGTCTTAAAGCTGATTTCATCTAACTAGACCACAGTTTTAAAAGTGTTTTTGTGTCTGCTTTAAAAACCCCTGAGCACTGGGCATCCCATGTTAGCACATTTAACCGTATCTGTTACACAGAAGCAGGTCTTTCAGCTGATTTCATATAACTAGACCACAGTTTTTAAAGTGTTTTTGTGTCTGCTTTAAAAACCCCTGAGCACTGGGCATCCCATGTTAGCACATTTAACCGTATCTGTTACACAGAAGCATGTCTTTCAGCTGATTTCATATAACTAGACCACAGTTTTAAAAGTGTTTTTGTGTCTGCTTTAAAAACCCTTGAGCACTGGGCATCCCATATTGCCAATTTTCATAGTATCTGTTACAGAGAAGCAGGTCTTTCAGCTGATTTCATATAACTAGACCACAGTTTTGAAAGTGTTTTTGTGTCTGCTTTAAAAACCCCTGAGCACTGGGCATCCCATGTTGGCACATTTAACTGTATCTGTTATACAAAAGCAGATCTTTCAGCTGATTTCATCTAACTAGACCACAGTTTTAAAAGTGTTTTTGTGTCTGTTTTAAAAACCCTTGAGCACTGGGCATCCCATATTGCCAATTATCATAGTATCTGTTACAGAGAAGCAGTTCCTCAGTTTATTTACCTTCTGCTTTTCAAAGTAAACACATTTTTAAAGTGCCTGTTGCGCATTTCAAATACATAAAAATGTCAGGCAGACAAGTGCCAGGATGTTTACAGAGGAGTGACAGAGGCCTAGATTCAGCAGGCAGAGGTCGCAGCAGACTAGGGGTGAGTGGCAGCAAGAGTCGCGGTAAGAGACCTGATCTGCCAGTATCTGCTAGCGGTCGTGTCTCCACTAGTAACGCATCTGCCGTCATAGATTGGTTAACGCGGTCATCCACATCATCACAAGTTACATCTGACACCCCCAGTCTACAGTCGGTAGGTTCCTCTGACACAACCCTGAGTTGGCATACCCCGAGAGCAGTCCCTGTCCTCCCATTGCCTCTGTCCTACGCCGTTCCTTCCCCCAGCGACGTATCCTGTGCTTTGGGTTCAGCTCCACTCTTTAGTGAGGACGATCAGATAGAGGACAGTCAGCAGCTACAGCCCAAACAAGAAATGGAGGTGGCATCTTTTGCTAGGCAGACAAATAGTGATGTGGAGAGTGGCGTAGGAGGTGGTGTGGAGAGCGTTCCAGCTCCTGCACCAGACACTGTTGAGGAAACCGGGAACATAAGTGACGTGCAGACACAACTCGATGATGATGATGAAGCCGATCGCACTTGAGAGCGTGGTGCAGAAGGGGCTTCATCATCATCATCAGGAGAAGAGGGGCGCAGGTTGCCCCGGAGTCAGCAGTTGAGGCAGCAAGGTGTTAGCAGCATGGTTGACAGTCAGCATGGGGGCAGAATTGTAAAGTCTGGAGCCAAACGGGGCCGGGGTACATCACTTTCTGCGTGGCAGGCTACCTTCTCGGGAGGTAGTGGAGCAGGGGTTCCTGAAGTTGGCAGCAGTAGCAGTGAATCAGTGCGGGCTGTTGGTGGGAAAATTAGCTACTCGGCAGTGTGGCAGTTTTTCATCAAGCATCCACAGGAGGGTAACATGGCCACATGCAAGATGTCTAGGCAGAAGGTGAAGCGTGGCCAGGGCCCCAATGTTGGCACCACGGCCCTGCGTCAACATATGCAGCGCCACCATAAAGCGGCCTGGGAGAACAGAGGCTCCAAAGGTGGTCCAGCCTGCTTCCTCACCAAGTGGCACGCCGCTCCAAATTTCTGCCAGCCAAGGCTCCAGCACCTAAGCCGAAGGTAGCTGTGTGTCATACCCATCCTCTGTAATTCCAGATGCTCCTGCTCCTCCTCCAAGTCAGGCATCCCGCCAGCAATCCATCAGCGAAGCCATGTCCAAGAGACAGCAGTATGCGCCCACTCATCCTACGGCGCATAAGCTGAATGTGCTCCTGTCCAAGTTGCTGGTGCTACAGTCGCTCCCTTTTCAGGTGGTGGACTCTGCACCTTTCAGAGAACTGATGGAGAACTTGTGCCGAGCCGAGGTGCAGAGTCCCAAGCTGTCATTTCTTTGCCAAGAAGGCAGTACCAGCCCTGCACAATTTTGTTGAACAGAAGGTGGGCGAGTCCTTGAGCCTGTCGGCAGCGCCGACGTCTGGAGCTGTAACTACGGTCAGGGACAGTACATGTTGTTTACGGCCCACTGGGTGAATGTGGTTGCAGCAGCAGCAACTTGGACAGGTCACGCCGCTTCGGCCTCCGTGCTCCCAGGCCGTTGTGCCTGTGACACTGTGCGACCCGGCCTCCTCATCCTCCGCTGTCTCCTCACCCTCCACTGTAGGGTCAAGTCTTAGTGCCCCTCCAGTCTACCATGTGTGCAGGGCACGGCGGTGTCACGCTGTGCTTCACATGGTTTGTCTTGGTGAGCGGAGTCACACAGGGGAGGAACTGCTAAAATGTATTCATCAAGAAATCCAAACATGGCTTACTCCAAGAAAACTGAAAATGGGAACCATGGTGACCGACAATGGGAAGAACATTTTATCTGCGCTGCAACAAGGAAGCCTGACCCATGCGCCCTGCATGGCTCACGTCTTCAATCTGGTTGTCAAACGGTTTCTGAAGTCTTCCCCCCATCTGCAAGACATCCTAGCAATGGGAAGGAAACTTTGCATGCACTTCAGCCACTCCTACACCGCCAAGCACACACTTCTTGAGCTACAGCGTCAGAACGGTAGCCCCCAACATAGTCTGATTTGCGATGTTTCCACCCGTTGGAATTCCACCCTCCATATGTTGGACCGACTATACGAACAGAGGAAAGCCATCACGGATTTCTTGATGATCCAAGCGGATAAGGGAACTCCCCTGTGTAACTTCAATGTCAACCAGTGGCAGTTCATACGTGACACCTGCCGTTTGATCAGGCCCTTGAGGAAGCCACTTTATTTGTCAGTCGCCAGGATTATGGGATGAACAACGTGATTCCACTGCTTCATGTACTACAATACATGTTGGAAACCATGGCTGGTCAGGGCACTGGAGACATGGCGCCTACATCTTACGGCCACATGAACACCGTTGGAGCTGAACTGGAGGAGGAGGAGGAGGGGCACAGTGAAGCACAGTTTAGGCTTGGCGAAATGGCTGGTTTATCTAGTCAGGTGACAGGAGAGGAGGAGCAGGAGCAGCCAGAGGAGCTAGAGGGTTGTGAGGAAGGTGAGGCAGAGGACCCAGACACACCGTGGCAGTGGAGATGGAGACAGGTAGTCCCTCCGAGTCACTTGCACAAATGGCACGAAGCATGCTCACGTGCTTGCGTAGTGACCCCAGAATTGTTTCCATTTGTCAGCGGGATGACTTCTGGCTCTCCACCTTATTGGACCCTTGCTACCGGCAAAAAATGGAGGCATTTTTTACACCCACTGAGAGGGACGACAAACTGGCCTACTACAGAGACATCCTACGTAGTCAGTTGGGCGATGCCTATCTGCGCCATCGTCCATACTCTCGCAGGTCTGACTCGGGGGGCCCTCTGCGCTCACCTTCCACTGCCATATCTGCTAGGGGGGGGGTGTGGCAGGAGCAGTAACAGCTCCATCAGCAGCAGCCTGAGTCTACAGTCACTAATGAGTAGCTTTCTTCACCCGCATAGTGAGGCTACTCATGAGCAGCAGGAAGACCTGGAGCAGGACCTGAACCAGCAGGTCATGTCATACCTTGACATGACCATGCCAACACACCTTGAGGATCCGCTGGACTTCTGGGCAGCCAAACTTGGCTTGTGGCCGCAACTAGCAGAGTTTGCCCTGGAAAAGCTGTCCTGCCCAGCAAGTAGCGTGCCATCTGAGCGGGTGTTTAGTGCAGCGGGGGCCATAGTAACGGCCAATTTTTGTGTTCCTGCTGATGCCAACTTCAGGGTATGCCTTTCAGACAATTTTTGTGTTCTTGCTGCTGCCAACTCCAGGGTGTGTCTTTAGGCCAATTTTTGGGCTCCTGCTGCCAACTCCAGTGTCTCTTTCAAGCAATGTTTGGGCTCCTGCTGCTTCTGCCAACTCCAGGGTTTCTTTCTCTCAATTTTTGTGCTTCTGCTGCTGCTGACAACTCCAGGGCGCCTTCCAGCCATGTTTGGGTTACTGCTGCTGCTGCCAACTCCAGGGTGTGCCTTCCAGCCAGTTTTTGTGCTCCTGCTGCTGCCAACTTCAGAGTGCCTTCCAGCCAAATTCTGGGTTCCTGCTGCTGCTGCCAACTCCAGAATGTGTCTCTCAGTCAATTTTTGGGCTCCTGCTGCTGCTGCCAACTCCAGGGTGTCATTCAGTCGATGTTTGGGCTCCTGCTGCTGCTGCCAACTCCAGGGTGTCTCTTTCAAGCAATGTTTGGGCTCCTGCTGCTGCCAACTCCAGTGTGTCTTTAGGCAAATTATTGGGCTGCTGCTGCCAACTCCAGTGTCTCTTTCAAGCAATGTTTGGGCTCCTGCTGCTGCTACCAACTCCAGGGTGTGTCTTTAGGCCAATGTTTGGGTTCCTGCTGCCAACTCCAGTGTCTCTTTCAAGCAATGTTTGGGCTCCTGCTGCGGCTGCCAACTCCATGGTGTGCCTTTAGGCCAATTTTTGGGCTCCTGCTGCTGCCAACTCCAGTGTCTCTTTGTAGCAATGTTTGGGCTCCTGCTGCTGCTGCCAACTCCAGGGTGTGTCTTTAGGCCAATTTTTGGGCTGCTGATGCCAACTCCAGTGTTTCTTTCAAGCAATGTTTGGGCTCCTGCTGCTGCCACTCCAGGGTGTGTCTTTAGGCCATTTTTGGGGCTCCTGCTGCCAACTCCAGTGTCTCTTTCAAGCAATGTCTGGGCTCCTGCTGCAGCTGCCAACTCCAGGGTGTGTCTTTAGGCCAATTTTTGGGCTGCTGCTGCCAACTCCAGTGTTTCTTTCAAGCAATGTTTGGGCTCCTGCTGCTGCTGCTGCCAACTCCAGGGTGTGTCTTTAGGCCAATTTTTGGGCTCCTGCTGCCAACTCCAGTGTCTCTTTCAAGCAATGTCTGGGCTCCTGCTGCTGCTGCCAACTCCAGGGTGTGTCTCTCAGTCAATTTTTGGGCTCCTGCTGCCAACTCCAGTGTCTCTTTGAAGCAAAGTTTGGGCTCCTGCTGCTGCTGCCAACTCCAGGGTGTGTCTTTAGGCCAATTTTTGGGCTCCTGCTGCCAACTCCAGTGTCTCTTTCAAGCAATGTTTGGGCTCCTGCTGCTGCTGCCAACTCCAGTGTGTGTATTTAGGTCATTTTTTGGGCTGCTGCTGCCAACTCCAGTGTCTCTTTCAAGCAATGTTTGGGCTCCTGCTGCTGCTGCCAACTCCAGGGTGTGCCTTCCAGTCAATTTTTGTGCTCCTGCTGCTGCTGACAACTCCGGGGTGCCTTCCAGCCAATTTCTGTTCTCCTGCTGCTGCCAACTTCAGAGTGCCTTCCAGCCAATTTCTGGGTTCCTGCTGCTGCTGCCAACTCCAGGGTGTGTCTCTCAGTCAATTTTTGGGCTCCTGCTGCCAACTCCAGTGTCTCTTTGAAGCAAAGTTTGGGCTCCTGCTGCTGCTGCCAACTCCAGGGTGTGTCTTTAGGCCAATTTTTGGGCTCCTGCTGCCAACTCCAGTGTCTCTTTCAAGCAATGTTTGGGCTCCTGCTGCTGCTGCCAACTCCAGTGTGTGTATTTAGGTCATTTTTTGGGCTGCTGCTGCCAACTCCAGTGTCTCTTTCAAGCAATGTTTGGGCTTCTGCTGCTGCTGCCAACTCCAGGGTGTGTCTTTAGGCCAATTTTTGGGTTCCTGCTGCCAACTCCTGTGTCTCTTTCAAGCAATATTTGGGCTCCTGCTGCCAACTCCAGGGTGTGTCTTTAGCCCAATGTTTGGGTTGCTGCTGCTGCTGCCAACTCCAGGGTGTGCCTTCCAGCCATTTTTTGTGCTCCTGCTGCTGCCAACTTCAGGGTGCCTTCCAGCCAATTTCTGGGTTCCTGCTGCTGCCGCAAACTCCAGGGTGTGTCTCTTAGTCAATATTTGGGCTCCTGCTGCTGCTGCCAACTCCAGTGTGTGTCTTTAGGCCAATTTTTGGACTGCTGCTGCCAACTCCAGTGTCTCTTTCAAGCAATGTTTGGGCTCCTGCTGCTGCTGCTGCTGCCAACTCCAGGGTGTGTCTTTAGGTCATTTTTTGGGCTCCTGCTGCCAACTCCAGTGTCTCTTTCAAGCAATGTTTGGGCTCCTGCTGCTGCTGACAACTCCAGGGTGTCATTCAGTAAATTTTTGGGCTCCTGCTGCTGCTACCAACTCCAGGGTGTGTCTTTCAGCCAATGTTTGGGCTCCTGTTGCTGCTACCAACTCCAGGGTGTGCCTTCCAGCCAATTTTTGTGCTCCTGCTGCTGCCAACTTCAGGGTGCCTTCCAGCCAATTTCTGGGTTCCTGCTGCTGCTGCCAACTCCAGGGTGTGTCTCTCAGTCAATTTTTGGGCTCCTGCTGCCAACTCCAGTGTGTGTCTTAGGCCAATTTTTGGGCTGCTGCTGCCAACTCCAATGTCTCTTTCAAGCAATGTTTGGGCTCCTACTGCTGCTGCCAACTCCAGGGTGTGTCTTTAGGCCAATTTTTGGGCTGCTGCTGCCAACTCCAGTGTCTCTTTGAAGCAAAGTTTGGGCTCCTGCTGCTGCTGCCAACTCCAGGGTGTGTCTTTAGACCAATTTTTGGGCTCCTGCTGCCAACTCCAGTGTCTCTTTCAAGCAATGTTTGGGCTCCTGCTGCTGCTGCCAACTCCAGTGTGTGTATTTAGGTCATTTTTTGGGCTGCTGCTGCCAACTCCAGTGTCTCTTTCAAGCAATATTTGGGCTCCTGCTGCTGCTGCCAACTCCAGGGTGTGTCTTTAGGCCAATGTTTGGGTTGCTGCTGCTGCTGCTGCCAACTCCAGGGTGTGCCTTCCAGCCATTTTTTGTGCTCCTGCTGCTGCCAACTTCAGGGTGCCTTCCAGCCAATTTCTGGGTTCCTGCTGCTGCCGCCAACTCCAGGGTGTGTCTCTTAGTCAATATTTGGGCTCCTGCTGCTGCTGCCAACTCCAGTGTGTGTCTTTAGGCCAATTTTTGGACTGCTGCTGCCAACTCCAGTGTCTCTTTCAAGCAATGTTTGGGCTCCTGCTGCTGCTGCCAACTCCAGGGTGTGTCTTCAGGTCATTTTTTGGGCTCCTGCTGCCAACTCCAGTGTCTCTTTCAAGCAATGTTTGGGCTACTGCTGCTGCTGACAACTCCAGGGTGTCATTCAGTAAATGTTTGGGCTCCTGTTGCTGCTACCAACTCCAGGGTGTGCCTTCCAGCCAATTTTTGTGCTCCTGCTGCTGCCAACCTCAGGGTGCCTTCCAGCCAATTTTTGGGTTCCTGCTGCTGCTGCCAACTCCAGGGTGTGTCTCTCAGTCAATTTTTGGGCTCCTGCTGCTGCTGCCAACTCCAGTGTGTGTCTTAGGCCAATTTTTGGGCTGCTGCTGCCAACTCCAATGTCTCTTTCAAGCAATGTTTGGGCTCCTGCTGCTGCTGCCAACTCCAGGGTGTGTCTTTAGGCCAATTTTTGGGCTGCTGCTGCCAACTCCAATGTCTCTTTCAAGCTATGTTTGGGCTCCTGCTGCTGCTGCCAACTCCAGGGCGTGTCTTTAGGCCAATGTTTGGGCTCCTGCTGCCAACTCCAGTGTCTCTTTCAAGCAATGTTTGGGCTTCTACTGCCAACTCCAGGGTGTGTCTTTAGGCAAATGTTTGGGTTCCTGCTGCTTCTGCCAACTCCAGGGTGTCATTCAGTCAATTTTTGGGCTCCTGCTGCTGCTGCCAACTCCAGGGTGTGTCTTTCAGCCAATGTTTGGGCTCCTGCTGCTGCTGCCAACTCCAGGGTGTGCCTTCCAGCCAATTTTTGTGCTCCTGCTGCTGCCAACTTCAGGGTGCCTTCCAGCCAATTTCTGGGTTTCTGCTGCTGCTGCCAACTCCAGGGTGTGTCTCTCAGTAAATTTTTGGGCTCCTGCTGCTGCTAACTCCAGTGTCTCTTTCAAGCAATGTTTGGGCTCCTGCTGCTGCTGCCAACTCCAGGGTGTGTCTTTAGGTCAATTTTTGGGCTCCTGCTACCAACTCCAGTGTCTCTTTCAAGCAATGTTTGGGCTCCTGCTGCTGCTGCCAACTCCAGGGTGTGTCTTTAGGCCAATTTTTGGGCTCCTGCTGCCAACTCCAGTGTCTCTTTCAAGCAATGTTTGGGTTCCTGCTGCCAACTCCAGGGTGTGCCTTCCAGCCAATTTTTGTGCTCCTGCTGCTGCCAACTTCAGGGTGCCTTCCTGCCAATTTCTGGGCTCCTGCTGCTGCTGCCAACTCCAGGGTGTCATTCAGCCAATTTTTGGGCTCCTGCTGCTGCTGCCAACTCCAGGGTGTCTTTCAGCCAATATTTGGGCTCCTGCTGCTGCCAGCTCAAGGGTTTGTTTTTCAGGCAATATAGGGGCTCCTCATTGTGATGCCACCTCAATTCTTTGCAAATGTGCCGCTCTGCGATTCTAATAGCAATGCCTCTGATTTGCATGTCATAATCATTTACAGTATTATTTCACTAACCCAGCATGCATTCTATGCGTGTTACAGCAAGGCAGAATGGTTTACAACCCTATTGAGGCTCTAGGAAGCTCAGAAATAGCAGTTTTTTATAGCGATTTGCCGCGAATAAATTTTTGAAAATTCGCTCATCTCTAATTGGAATCTCAGACTATCACATTACACATTTGGATGAAATGAAATAAAAAAGAACACAGATAACTTTTATGTAATGTAGAGCTCTGCTGAAAAACCTTTAGCTGCATCTGTCTCTGGAACATGTGAACAATGAATGCCCCTGTCCAGGTAAAGAATGAAAAATTAATACTCCCCTTTTCTTCCCAGCAGCTAGGGGTGAACTGAATAGAATTACTATTGGGCCACACTGCTTTGTGACCCCTTAGCCAAGAAACCGTAGCCCATGTTCCAACCCTGCAATACTATATCCTTAGCATCATGGCTGTGGAATGCCATTCCCACTCCTGCACATTTTAACTGCTCCATAATACTAAAGCTTCAGTAGCATCACTTGAAGGAGGAACAAAAAACAGGGATAATCTTGTTATTCTTCCCCTGGGCATCCTAAATGTGTGAAACCCCTCTGATTGCCCAATATGTTTACCTTGTCGATGATCTCATGGCACATGTGCGGGTTTAGATGGAGGAGCACGCATTAGCCAGAGTGAAGCTGGAGATGCAGTCTTTTAGACTCTAGGGCCAAGGCAACATGATTTTGTGGTGATTTTAAGCATGGCCTTTCCACCCTTGGCCATGATCTGTTCCTGCAAACCCATACAATAGTTGATCATCTGGAAAACACATTTGGGGGTTTAGCAGGGGGCATGTAGGAAATATTGCCTCTGTACCATCCTGCTCTGCCACAGTGATTTGCCCTTTTGTAGGGTTTTCTCCTCTGCAGCCTTTCGGTTCTTGTCTGGTTAACTTAAAGGTATGGTTCCATAGTATCCTTGCTCACCAGTGAGCACTGTAACAGATAGCTGCCCCTGCGTTGATAGTAACAGTGGAGGTGAGTGCAGGTGGATATATTGTGGTCTCTGCTGAACGGTATCACAGGACTACATGCCACAGGAGCCAATCTGGGCACCAGGTACCTTTTAATTCAATTGGACTAGAATGAATGAGCAGATGGGGAGAAAAGCTGAGCATTAATGTATGTTTTGCCTGGACTTTCCCTTTAAAATGGACCAAAACATGGGGTTTTCACTATCCTGGATTTTGGTCCTTGCACCGTGGCATCCTGATTTGGTGTGCTCTGCTGTGTGAGACCTCCCAGTTTGCCCCTAAAAACTCACCTTTACCTGGTCCTACAATGCATGCATGGGGCCAAACTGCTTCTCACAATTTTACCAGCCAGACCAGCACATAAAACCCTCGCTGAGTTTCGCTGTGTCAATACTGTGTCTCTTCAAGTCTAAACCTGAATGCTAACAGCACACACAGTAAGCATCTTAGCATGCCAAGTTAGGGCGAATTAGAGTTAGCGGTGCGCAAAGGATCAGCCTGCCAAAATTCGGGTTTGCAGGTCAAATCATTAACCCTACATCCCTTCCCAGGCAGGATGGGGGGCTGCATGGTGCCGGACTGCAGGAGAGGTAAAGTTTTTTTCTTTATCAATGTAACAATTCCAGGAAGCACGAGATAGTTGAATAACATGACTCTTTTATCAAAGGAAATGAAACTACTCTTCTTTCTATGAATCACTATAGATACTCCCTATCAATAAAAAGGGAAGCCCCAAATATATTTTAGCAACTATAGTGGAAACCGTCATGCTAGGTGCCCCCATTTTAGCAACTCAAAAACTTTGGGAGTGCATGCATGTGACTTGGGGTGAACACATGCATTGGGGTGCACAAATGTGCTTTGGGAGTGTGCACATGCATGCTAGTAAGTGAAAGTATCTTTTGGATGTGCTTTGGGAGCGTGGAAGTGCGTGCATGGTAGTGTGCGCAAGTACATTTGGGAGTGTGTGCATGCGCTTTGGGAGTGTGTGCATGGTAGTGTGCACAAGCACCTTTGGGAGTGTGTGCATGCCCGTTGGGAATGCACGTGTGTGCTTTGGGAGTGCACATAAGTATCTTTGGTAGTGCACACATGCACTTTGAGAGCATGTGCAAGGCATGGTACGCATGCACATTTGGGAGTGTGTGTGTGCGCTTTGAACGTGCGCGCATAGTGGGGTGCACATGTGCGCGCATATGCGCTTGGGGGTGCACGCATGCGGTTTGGAATTGTTTGAAGCAAGTTTTGGGCTCTTACAGACCCCACCCATTATGCTGATTATTATGCAGCATCACAGATTCAAGGGCCATGCCCACTATTTTCAGAAGGGAAATCATGAGATGAAGTTGTAAATCTCAGTATCTAATTTCTTCTTCAATATTGTATTGTAATTTCTTCTTCAATTGTGTAACAATTACCTTTGCCTGAAATATGACATTAAGATTGTGAATGGAGATATTTTCACTTTCACACAATAAAATCACAGATGATGCTAAAATTGAATTGAATAGAAAAGCACAATAAAAAAAGAGAATGTCCATCCCACTAACAATCACAAGTTACAGTCACAAAATGTAGAGATTCAAAAGAAGATTAAAAGTGAAAGAATTGTTTCTTTCCATCCCGCTAACACGCACATGTTACAGAAATAGAAATGGCTCTATACAATTCTATCTGCTATTGCAGAGCACTGATATGCTTTTATCTAGAATGTATCTAGAATTATTAAGCAGGTTTTTATAATCCTGGCAATGTTTAGAGCCTCATGTGCTAAGATGAAATGATATAAACAGAGCTATGCCATTGCATTATTAATATTTCCTAAGCAAGGAGGATCATAGTTTGAGAAGCCTTGTGCAAGACTGTAGGATGGCGCCCCTTGGGCAACGACAAAAAATGAATCTGCCAAAAGTGAGACCCAATATGACGGACAGGCACCAAAAATCTGGTAAAGAGTAGGAAACAAACCCTTGGCAGTCTAAACAAATTAGACTACGTGGACGTCACCCCCCAATTAATTCCCCGTGTAAATCGTGGTCCTCCACGGATGCAGATCCAATTAGAGGATCCCAAGAAGTCTGTAAATAGTTTTATGCATCAAGTTTAGTGGATGGTGGAGTATGTGAGCAGTAGCCTTAGGTGGAGAGAAGGTACTCAGGTCAGTGCCAGTGGGGCATCTTGCAAATCTTTCTCCGTTCCTTCTAATGCCTGATCAGCCAGGCTGGTGGCAGGGAGCCACAGAATCAGGGGCGTAACTATAGAGGGTGTTGGGGGTGTGACCGTATCAGGTCCCAGAAGGTCAGGGGAACCCATCATTGTTGCTCCTCCACCTTATTAATCATATTTGTGCTCACTTGCCATCACTTAGAGAAAGGAAGCAGCATTTGTCTATGCTTTTTCAGTCTTCAGTTGTTTAGCTGCATCTAATTAAGTTAAAAGATAGCCTTGATGGGGCCACATTCAATATTTGTACCTGGGGCCCTGTCACAATTAGTTATGAGCACCATATGTTGGGGGCACCAGCAAATGCTGTCCAGGAGTGTTGTCGGCATGTGGCCATAAAAAAAACAAAGAATCCTTGTGAGCGATCGGGTGAGCCAACCTCCCTGCTGCTGTCCTCAGCTTCCTCCCCAGACATAGGCCCCACAGTGCACACTTTGATGGTGCAGCTTGCCCCACAGGCTCAGGGACAGCCCCATCCCAGAGCCCAATCCCAACCACCCAGAGACTGCCCGATTTGTACAGGTGATAGCTGGGAGCGTTGCAGTGGCCCAGACAAATTCACCTGTAAACTTAGTTAGCAACAGGGAGTACCCTTGTCAGCACCCCCCCCCCCCCCCCCCCATTGACAGTGAGCTCTCCCAGCTTCGGCTGGAGGACCCCAGCTTCAGTGAGGCCGCTAGCATACAAGGATCCCCTAACTTAGATGCTTTTGATCCAATTGTTTCGAGATCCTAAACTACTTGATAAGTTTAAGTTGTTGCTGCAGCACAAGCTGGTGCCTGCAGTAGCCCAGCTTTCTGCTGAGTACTAAAACCATAAAAGACCTGGAAGCTAGAGCAGGACATTGGAAGATAAAGTGGATGACATAGTCTGAACTGGCTAGGGAGGAAACATTAGATATGCAGCAAAAGCTGGAGGACCTGGAAAACAGGTCAAGTAGGGACAATGTCTGCATCCGGACGTGACAGCAATGGTAACGGCCCTCTTACAGGAACTTATCCCGTCCATGCCAATTGAAACATTGAAACTCGACAGGGCTCATAGTGCTCTTGGCCCTAAAAGATCTGATGGTCGGCCCAAGGACGTTGTGATAAAGCCCACATTCTATAGTACAACGGAGGCAATCCTATCAGCAGCTCGAGGCAAATGGGATTTAACCATTCTGAACCACAGCTACTAAATATTTCCTGACTTAGCCCCCAAAACGCTCCAACGGAGGAGGGCCATAAAGCCAGGCCTGGAACTCCTGCGTGCTCACCATGTCACCTACCACTGGGGCTTCCCCTTTTCGTCCCCTTCCCCTCCCTTTTTCTTTCTCCGTACCCCTAGGGCCCCCTATTGGATAACATGATATCTTGTGTCCCTTAACTGGTGGCTGGGATCTTAAAATAGATTCCACTGAGTGTTTACTTCCTGAAGTTGCAAAAGTATTTACTTGTTCTCTTTTTTTTTGAGTTTCATGTGTTTTACTATATAATTCGTTTTTTATATACCTAGGTTCTGTGCTCCCAGGGTAAAGTCCCCATAAACAACAAACTGGTCCGCACTGGAGGGCTTTTAACTCCGGACAAAGTGGTAGTACATACTATAGCGGATTCCCTCCTGGTTGTTACAAGGTGGTTAATTTCCATCCTTGACAGGTTTTCTTCTATACTTTCTATGCATTTTTCTATATTTTCTATTTCCAGCTCCTCCCACCTTTTCCCTCCCCCCCCTCCCTCCTCTCCTGCAGCCTGTCTGGACCAAGGTCTAGACTCTCCATGCAGAAAGCCTAGGCATTAAACTGATCTTTCATAACGTTTGCTGACCATTATCCAGAACAATACACGGGGGGGTTCTTATTCTTGCTGGGGACTCCAATTTGACAATTAATGCTAGACGTGACAAACAGCGATTGGGTTCTTAATGATTTCAATGGGGACTGGGTTCTGGTTCGGCACTAACATCTGCTTCTGCACCCACTGAAAGCTGAAACGCCACCTCACAGTTTTTCTCCTGGTAACAGCCATTTTGTAGCTTCCTTTCCCAACATCTCAGCTATTTGAATTTAACTAAAATAACCTCACAATGCAAAGTAGCAGGAAACCTCCTCTTTGCAGGTGGCCTGTGGCTTTATGATACACCATTTTGTTTTGAAAATTGACCACAGCAGGAGTTAGAAAAGGGTAAATTAATTTGTATGTGCAGCAATCAGAATTTCCCTGGGGAGGGATGCATATGAGCACAGTTTCTTGTAAGTGTGATTTAACCTACAGACTCTGGCTTTGATAGCATGGCAGATACTTGGGCCCTTATTCATGAAGGGATAGCGCCAGGTAGTGCCTTGTAAATGACAGGTAGCGACAGGTAGCGTCAGGTGAACGCCGGACACGGCGCGCAATTACACATTTATCAAGCAGAATCTGTTGAGCAACTGGGATAACGCCATGTAGCGTCCGATTCATCATTATCCCAGCCTCAGCGTACAGCTCCGGCGTTCAGCCTTGCAGAGCGCCAAGTATTACCTCTCGCTACCTGACGCTCTCCCATACATTTCAATGGACGTTCTTTTATTTCTCTTTAAACAGGGTTTTTGTTTTATTATTATTTTTTTTTTATTCTAAAATAATGTTGGGATCTTTCCTGGCCTCCTGTACTGGTCATATAGCGACTCCCCACAATGTATTCATCATTGCTGCACAGTGACTGAGTCGGAACTAGCGACCCACGGCCGAGCACAGCGACTACTAGCAGGCGCTCTGAAACGCCTGCTACAGTCGCTACCTGGCGTTAGTGATGAATCAGCCTGCCCGTTCTAGAGGTTAGAGGTTAGAGGTTATCTGTACCTTTTTAAGTATTTTAATGGAGTCATCAGCATAGGTATATATATATATATATATATATATATATATATATATATTGTAAACCTGTTTTAGGCGTTATTTCAGATCACATTTTTTTTGCAATTTTTAATCCTTTTAACAATCTGGATTGGACAACATATTTTCTCATAGTGCATTAAGTCATGTAACAGCCTTTCAGCCTTTTTTATTTTAGGGTCGTGTGTCATCAAATTATTGGCAAGTGATATTTCTTCTATAGTTCAGGTATCTGGTAGAACCATGGGGCCGCAATTTAGTGTTGTCACCTTTACCGCTTTGTCCATTTGACTAACTACTACTATGTAACTTCCTTGCTATACAGAGATAAGGTTATTTTCAAGTGCCATCTGGTTCTCTTTCAAAAGATTAAGAGTAACGACTTTTTACGCTATGCTTTGGTCCAACTCTTCCAAAAAAAAAGCTCTAGTCTTGTTAGATGCTGTTGGATATAGAGCCAAATTTATTTTTCTTTAATGGTTTTATGGTCAGTAACTAGATCCGCCTGAAAATCATTGAAGGATTTCATTCGGCCAAGGGTAGAGCTCTGCTATTTAAAATAACGGTGCATAATAAAGAATCATATAGATGTGAAAAGTTTTTTTCAAATAAATAAGCTGTCATCAGCAGGCACTTATGCCTCAAAGTTAGCCAGGCAGTTGTTAAAAAAATGTAGTTCAGAATTATTGGCTAACATTAATATTTTCCCAACATGTAGGTAGCTGTCTGATTTTTTGCGATGTTACAGGCTTGTTTTTTTACTCTGAGAGTTAAAGCAGACCGACAGCCAAAAATGACGGGCAGGCTGATTCATTACTAGGTAACGGCAGATGAACGTCTGTACAGCGGCGCTAAGAACGACGGCTAGTGGTCAGGTAATAGGCCAGGAAAGGTCACACAATGATTTGACCCCCCAGAAACCCCAAAAAACTCACCTCTCTCCACTCCCATGTGACCGCGCCGTCCAATCCCCGCCGACGTCCAAGCGGGTCACAGGAACGTCTGTGACAGACGCTCTGTCTTTTGGACTTTACACAGGTTCATTACTTTCCTTTTCTTAAGCATGTACAGACTGCCATTGTATTGATTGATTACGTCACAGACAATGGCATTGTTCTGTATTACAGACGTCTATTGTTTTGCTGATTGCGTCACCGGCAGAGTTGAGGGATTGTGTGCCCTGCTCCCATTGGTCTGTGTATTTGTCATGAGGTCCACGGGGGAGGTCCCCTTGCATGGAGCCTTGCATTTAAGGCACCGTGTGGCACTAATAAAGTTCACTTCACCTTCACCCTCAATACTGAGTTCTGTCTCTTATTGGGGAAAACGCTATATTACAGTTCCTTAGCCCTTGTAAGGGCTGTTCCTGTTTCCTCACGGACGACTCTGGAATTCCAGCAGCACCTCTTACGATTGGGAAAAGGAATTCTCGGGCGGTGAAGCCCTCCGGCGATAAGGGTTATCGCTACAATTGGTGGCAAGCGGTCGGATGGTCCTTTGTACCCAGAGAGAGTGCTACCCTGATGGAGAGTCAGTATGACAAGTTGAAAAGGCTGACCCTGAAGGATCTACTCGAGAGCCGGGGAAGGTCAGCTAGCAACCGCCCACGTCGGGAACTGATAGCCGAGCTGATCGAAATGGATCGTGCAGCAGTGAGGACCGAAACCAATATAGAGATCGATGAAGACGCTGCTCTCGTTCAAGCGGTTCGGAACAGATTGTCGGTCTATGGCCCGAATCCATCACAGGAACTGATCGACTGAGTCTTCGCCGCAGCGGAGGCAGAGGCCAGTAAGCGAAGGGAAGATCGGCGACTTTCAACCCAGCAGCCTCTCAGCCTCAGTTACACTGGGGGGAGAAAGATTCCATTTGCAGCATTTAAGTCCTTCCAGGAAAGTGACGACGAGATTGACGGATTTTTGGCCGATTTTGAACGGCAGTGCGCTTTACACCGGGTACCCACAGAGGAATGGGTCACCATATTATCCGGGAAACTATCTGGGAAAGCTTCCGATGCTTTCCGGGCCATCCCTGATGCAGACTTACCACACTACCATCTGGTAAAGGAGGCTTTGTTAGCCCGGTACGCTGTCACCCCGGAAGCCTACAGGCGACGATTTCGGGAATCCCAAAAGAAGGGAGGGGATTCTTACACGGAGTGGGCATGTCGCCTCCATCGTACAGCATCACACTGGGTCACTGGATGCAAAGCCACGACCGCTGAGGATGTACTACAGTTGTTTTTACTAGAACATTTTCTCAATGCCCTGCAACCAGAGCTAAGAGAGTGGGTACGTGACCGGAGGCCTCTAACGCTACCTGAGGCTGCTCGTCTAGCCGACGAGTACACCGATGCTCGCCAGACAGAACAGTCCGCTCCAAAACCACAACCTCCCATCAAATTTCAAGCACCTGGGGCTTCAGCGCCAACTCGTGACTCTGGGCCACATAGGCCAGCGCAGCAACCGAACCTCTCCACGGTTCAGTGCCATCGTTGCAAACAATGGGGACATTATCGCAGTGATTGCGCCCTAGAGCCTCCCCGAAACACGTGGGGGCAAAAGCAACTTATGCCTCAAAGTTAGCCAGGCAGTTGTTAAAAAAATGTAGTTCAGAATTATTGGCTAACATTAATATTTTCCCAACATGTAGGTAGCTGTCTGATTTTTTGCGATGTTACAGGCTTGTTTTTTTACTCTGAGAGTTAAAGCAGACCGACAGCCAAAAATGACGGGCAGGCTGATTCATTACTAGGTAACGGCAGATGAACGTCTGTACAGCGGCGCTAAGAACGACGGCTAGTGGTCAGGTAATAGGCCAGGAAAGGTCACACAATGATTTGACCCCCCAGAAACCCCAAAAAACTCACAATGACTTCTGCCTACGCTACCTCTGGACCAGCCAGCGTCAACCCTGTTACAACCCAGGCTCCAGCCCGAGCTGCCGACTCCAGCCCACTGGTCGGGGAGACCCAGGGGTTTCGTCTGCATCACGTCATGTCTGTTACACGAAGTCAAGAAGAGGATCAGCCATCAGGTTACGTCCTTCCAGAAGGGAAACTTATGCCAAACACTATTTTTGTTGGGGGCATTGACCGTCGGATTAATCAGCCTGAAATTAAGGATGTTTTTTCAAAGTATGGTGCTGTAAAGAATGTCAAAATTATTAGGGATGCCTCTGGCGTTTCTAAGGGTTATGGTTTTGTCTACTTTTACGATGATATAGATGTGCAGAAGATTGTGGATTCTCCAATCAGCTACCATGGAAAGAGATTGAAACTTGGACCAGCTATAAGAAAGCAAAGCACCTGTGCACACATCCAACCAAGGACTTTGGTGCTGAACTCACCAACGCCACAATATCCCAATGTTTGGACCCCACCCATGACCGATTCCTATGTACAGCCCACGTCAATGTTTAGTCCGGTTACTCACTATGTGCAGACTTGTCCTTACACAGAACTCTGCCCATAACAAGAGTCCGGACAGCCCCACGTTAACCCGAACAGGGTCAATCCGGGTCTGCCGGGTGTTCCACAAAAAGGGGGCATTGTGACAGACGCTCTGTCTTTTGGACTTTACACAGGTTCATTACTTTCCTTTTCTTAAGCATGTACAGACTGCCATTGTATTGATTGATTACGTCACAGACAATGGCATTGTTCTGTATTACAGACGTCTATTGTTTTGCTGATTGCGTCACCGGCAGAGTTGAGGGATTGTGTGCCCTGCTCCCATTGGTCTGTGTATTTGTCATGAGGTCCACGGGGGAGGTCCCCTTGCATGGAGCCTTGCATATAAGGCACAGTGTGGCACTAATAAAGTTCACTTCACCTTCACCCTCAATACTGAGTTCTGTCTCTTATTGGGGAAAACGCTATATTACAGTTCACTAGCCCTTGTAAGGGCTGTTCCTGTTTCCTCACGGACGACTCTGGAATTCCAGCAGCACCTCTTACGATTGGGAAAAGGAATTCTCGGGCGGTGAAGCCCTCCGGCGATAAGGGTTATCGCTACAACCTCCAAGCCGCTTCCGCTTCACAGACAGCCGGCACGGGCGCGCGCACGTCTAGAGGGGCGCGCGGGAGGCGGCGGAAGCGGCGGCGGATCAGGTAAGGTCTTTTTGGGTTTTGTGGGGGGTTTCACCCCGCGGGACATCCCGATCTCGGATGTCCCGCGGTGTGGGAGGTGATCGGCCCGGGAATCTTATAGATTTCCGGGCCGATCACCCCTGGGTGTTGGTCCTCTTTAACCCTTTCGCTGCCAGCCTACCTGCAGCATTTGCCACTCCCTGTTGCCAGACTGAGTTTGACTGTTTTGCGCTACACATGTTCAACTGTCATTTTCGAAGGGATTTCCAGGGATTTCCCAGGAAAATTATATATTGTTTTTTTCAACAGAGTCTGGGCTTTAACATGAAATGTCTTGTTTGTGTTTTTTAGGTGTATTCTCAACATTTTTGGGTGAAATGTGTGAAAAAAATAAAAAAAATATATTTTTTTACAATTTGTAGAGTTTTTTTGTAATAAAAAATGTAAGTTTGTCAATAAAATCTTATTGCGTGAGAAACCCCAATTTCTCCCGCTTACAGCGATACCACATATGTATAGGTAGACACCCTTTCCTGCCCAGAAGTCTTTTATAGCTGCTGGATGACAAATGGTTAATTAAAAAAAAAAATGACATAGGGTCCCCCTTCCCGGGGAGGGGGACCCCATTTTTTTTTGGATTTTTAAGGGTTAAAAACCCTTAAAAATCCAAAAAAAAAAATGACGTGGGGTCCCCCTTACCCAAAGTAACCAGCCCGGGACCAGCTATGGGGGCTTGTAGGCACAGAGTGGGGGGGCCAGCTTTGGTGGCCCCCCCACCCTGCAGCCTACGAGCCCACATAGCCTATGTGGGCCCGGGCTCTTCTGCCCCCCCCTGGCCTTTGGGGAGGCAGGTAATGGGGGTGCGGGGGTTAATGGCAATGCCACCCCCCCAGCCATGTGAACTGGTATAAGGGGTCTCATGGACCCCTTACCAGCTCACAAAGGGTTAACTGTAAAAAAAAAAACACCACACAATAAAAAAAAGTATTTTATTAAAAAAAAATAATTTTTTTTTACTGTACTTACCTTCGATTGCAAGCTCTTGTCCCTCGCCGCTCAGCTGACAGATGCCTGTGATCGGCATCCAGAGAAGGAGAAGGCAGGAGATCAGAGGATCTCCTGTCACCTCCTTCCAGGGCACCGATCACCGGCATCTGAGAAGCTGAGAAAGCTGAAGCCGGTGATCGGGACCGGGATGACGTCATAAGCCCCGCCCCCAAGGGGGCGGGGCTTAGAGGCAAGATGGCGGTCGCCATCTTGAAGAAGAGAGGAGAGAGCCTCCCAGGCTCCCTCCTGAAGATCGGTAAGTCCTGGGGGGGGATCGGAGGCCCCCCAGGTGAAGAGGAGGGACAGCGGGAGCCAGCGCACATGGAGGTAAGTGAATGTCATTTTTATTTTTTATTTTTTTTTACAGTTAGCAGCTGCTGCTGCAGAAGCGGGGGGGGGGGGCGGCCTATTCCGGGGGCTCTCCTGGAGCCATCCGACCCCCCACGGGGGATCGGATGGCACCAAATTAAAGAGGAGACCCGGCCGGATCCAACAAGGGGTCAGGTGAGTATTTTTTATTTTTATTTTTTAAACTAGAAGCGATCAAAGTCAAGCACGTAACACCTACGGGCTTGGCACTTAAGGCCCAGCCAAGCCAGCACGTAGGTGTTACGTGCTTGGCAACAAAAGGGTTAAAGTGAAGAAAAGTAACGTCCATTGAAATGTAGGGGAGACAGGTAGTGACAGGTAACACCAGGCGCTCTGAAAGCCAGAGCACCGCCGGGATCTGTAGAGCCGTCTTCGAAGATGAATCGTTCGCTACGCTTCGTAAATGTGGTATTGCGTACAGCAGCCGGCGCTCACCTGCCGCTACCTGTCGCTTACGTGGCACTACCTGTCGCTATCCCTTGATGAATAAAGCCTAAAGTCTATATATTCACCAGTAGCATCCCAAAACCTCTGGCTGCTGATTTACAGGGCAGGCTTGCACAGCACTCTGGTTCTACAGCAACCAACAAGTGTTCATTTCTCCTGATGGTCAAGCACCACCAACAGAAAAGAGTAAAAACATGATGATTGCTTGACATGAGCAGAATAAAACATTTTACGAGCAGTGTGCAAGTGAACCAAAGTGCTTCAAAAGCCCCCCACCCTATTACCTTGTTTTTTTTCTACAACCGTAGCCAGACTCAGCCAGCAGATTTGACATTGCTGATTGTTTCAAGCCCGCTAGCCACATTCCTTTCCTCCATCTAGTCTGAGCTCTGCTCCTGCCCCTAGCCTATCTAAATAACTGGGCACAGGGAAACCAGGGATGCAAACACAGGCCATTAAAACCCTGTGAGACCCCTAGTAAGTGTTTTTGGATTTTTTTAAGCAATCAACAGGGTTTCACACAACAGGGTTCCTCAAATCTGCATGTTACCGGGGAAGCCTATTGTGGATTTTGTTTAATTTTTCAGCTAAACTGATGATTTTTTTTACAGTTTGGATTCATGAAGGTTTTCCAAATAATTTAGATTTATGGTCAGTCAGAGCTTTTCTTACTCAAACACTATAAAAAGTCAGATAACATTTTTGATTTCGTCTATATAATTATCAAAATCCCCTGGACAAGCAATGTGTCAGTTCTACGGGTAAGATGCAAAGTGTTTTTAATGGGGTAGAACTTTTATTTTAGAAGTTGCAAAATAACAGCAGAGTATGGGAAATCCAAACACAATACTAACGCCAGGTCGCAACAGATGAGCGTCTGTAGTGCGGATTTCAGAGCGACCGCTAGTAGTCGCTGTGCTCGGCCATGGTTCTTTGTTTCAGAGCGCCTCAGTCGCTGGCCAGCATTGATGAATATGTTGTGTGAGTTGCAGAACTATGCTGTATGGGAGCGAATGGTAGTGCCAGCTCAGTGCGACCGATTCACACCACATTCATAAAAAAAACAGCCTCAAACAGCACCGGCGCTCAAAATCGGGTAGTTGTAGCCCATAGCGCCAGAGGCTGTGTGATTAAAGTCTGTTTTTGAACATGTACCCACTAGTAACAAAGCGAAAACATATGGAATTACCCCCCTCACCCTAGCAAGAAGCGGCACGGGAAGCCGCGTGCGCAGGTGCTTTTGTGTCCTGCTGCCCCCTGCTCTCCCTTCCCACCCTCTGGACACCATGTGTTGCTTTCATTTGGATTGGTAACAATGTATCTGTGACCTGGCTTTGCACTTTTTGATTTATTTCTTTGATTGTAACACTTTACTTGATTACACATTGGTTACAATGCTGACAGATATTTTGTGTAATAGCATTTTCACTGGATTAGGTTTTGAGAGAATGTTTGACTAAACTTTTAGCTACTGTATTGTAACACATTTTGGTCATTGCTCTGCAGGTGTGACTGCATATATTTTTCACATGTGCACTTATTGCTTTAGATATTTCAGATAGGTGCATTCTTTTTTATTATAATTTGTGCCGGCACAAAAAATTACATTGATAGCCGTGTTTTACCAGCAATAACATTGCAATGTTTCACATGGGTCCTCCCCATTTGAGATACCCATTTTGTTGTCTGTGGGTCATTATGAGGGGAGACAGGACTGGGGTAGTCAGTGGTTGGTTTTAAATGTCTTGATGTGTATATGTGTTTTAAAGTGTTTTTGTACTTAAATAAAATGATTTTCTAAACCAGAATTTCTTCTTTGGTGGTGCTCCCTTATTTGTGGCTGCTGTGGCTGGTTGTCGCAACTGCTACTTTTTTCGGCATTGAGTTTAAGTTGTAGGTGAGCACGCCCTACTAACTAGTATTGCTGTGGTGCACCATATTTTTCTTTTAGATATAGAATTACATTGTTATTACATTGTAACATGAACACTTTAATACCAGACATGTAAGGACAATTCTGCATAAAAATATTATAAATCAAAAGAATTTTTCAAAAATGTCATTTTCTAGGCCAGGATACATGTCAGAAAGATTTGAGTTTTTTTTTTAAATTGGAATCAGGAAAGGGATTTAAGGATCGTCCATAGAAATGTATGGGAGAGCACCAGGTAGCGAGAGGTAAGACGTGGCGCTGTGCAAGGCTGAACGCCAGCGCTGTACGCTGAGCCTGGTATAATGATGAATCGTACGCTACATGGCGTTGTTCGCTCACCAGATTTGGCTTCATAAATGTGGAATTGTTTGCCGTGTCCAGCGTTCATCTGTCACTACCTGAAGCTTACCAGGCACTACCTGTCGCTATCCCTTCATGAATAAGGCCCATAGAAATTTTATCAGCTTACAATATCACACAAGCGATTAAAACACACAAAACTTGGGCAATTCATCAGTCTGTTACCTTTTTGTAACAACTTTTTGAGCCTACACCTCCTTCCCCCTCCTCCTACCAAGCTGTGTCCTCTGCCGGGATCAAAAAATATACGCATCAGGGGACAGGATCAGGTAAGTATAGCAAAACTAAAAGTGATTCAACAGCCAACTAAAAAAACAGTGTTTACCTTTGTCCCCTGCAGCTGATTGGTTCAAGTCCAGCAATCAACAAATCACGCTTCCCGTGTTGCCCCGGGTCTGAATTCCATTCTCCGGTGCTTCAGTACCAGCCCCCCCCTTCATCAGGCACAGCCGTGCAGTCATGCCCTCTCCATTCACTACAATGTAGGGGTGCATATCAGGCATCAGCACAACCCTCCAGTGCATTGGATGGATATGGCATTGCAACACTCCAGTGACTGATGCACACACCACCAATCCTGACCCCATGTTCGGGTCCCAGACACCGTGGGAAGTGAGGGCATCGGCACGGGCTGGGATCCAATGACCAGGTAAGTTGCTGATAGCTGGACTAGCACCGATCAGCTGCGGGTGACAAAAGGTAAGAAACCTTTCGTTTTTTTAGTTGGCTGTTGAATCACTGTAATAAAAAAAAAAATTGTCTATTTTTTAAATGGTAAAAGGTCCAAGAGATGCCGATGGGGTGTCTGCTTTATATGCTGCCAGAGGTCCCAGGCATCAGACCAGAAGGGAGCCTCATCCCAGTAGACCAGGAAGAGGACATTGTTGGGGGGACAAAGGGAAAAAATACGGATTGATTAGTACTCCTATATTTAAATTGAATAAGCGTGCAGTGCATTTTTTCTTTAACTGTTTGCAAACTAATAAGGGGTCTTAGGGGGGCCCTATAGAAGTTGACTTGTCTCTGCCTAAGCCAATCAGATGATGAGCAAGCCAGGGTCAGAAAGTCTCTGTTCCATACACTAAACATTTGGGGTGGGTTGCTAAGATAAACATATTGTTGCTAGAAAATTTTTTTTATTCTTTTATAACACAGAATTGCAAACAAATAGAAAAGAAAAACAAATAACAGATAAGCACCTTGAGGACATCATTTTGACACACAATAATGGAAAATTTAAATAATGCAGTTGAAAGCGGAATTACCGTTTTCAACTAAACGATTCACAAACTAACATAACAATTCCAGGGAAACAGCTAAATAACAACGTACTCTGGTGTAAGCATATTCTATAATAAAACGGAAATTAAACCCAATCTGAGTCACTGTAGGCTGGGCTTGGGTGACTTCAGCTTGGATGCGGAGAGGCTCTGAGAGGCGCTATTGAACTGTATGAAAGATATAAAAAACATCTCAGGCAATTTGAATAAAGTTGTCATATCAGTAAAATGGATAGACTATAGCTACATGGGTTCAGAGGTAGCAATTGCCTTGGGGACTATGATGTTTGGTAGCCCCACCATGACTATTCCAATAACAAGGTTCAGAGAGGTAAAGAAATAGAGGTGTCTCATTTCATTGACAGGAGCTACGGAGGGTAATAGATGAAGAGATGCAGGATTCAGCATGGTATCATTGCATAGAGCTGCAGAGAAGTGGACTGAAGTTACACAGTAGAAATGGCCTGGCACAGAGAGCATCCCAAAACAAAGGTTTTCCAGTGCCTTAGCCTTAAAGCGGCCCAAAACCCACATTTTTAACTAGTATCCCCTAAATTGATCCCCCCACGAATAGTAAACTTTTAGCTGTAAAACGAGCAGGCTGATTCATTACTAACGGCAGGTAGCGACAGATGAGCGTCTGTAGCGAGGATTTCAGAGCAAACGCTAGTAGTCGCTGTGCTTAGCCATGGTTCGATGTTTCAGAGCGCCTCAGTCGCTGGCCGGCTCAAACAGTTCCGGCGCTCAAAATCGGGTCAATGTAGCCCAGAGGGCCAGAGGCTGTGTAATTAAAGTCTGATTTTGAACATGTATTCACTAGTAACAAAGCGAAAACATATGGAATGACATTGTTATTACATCGTAACATGAACACTTTAATACCAGACCTGTAAGGATTATGCAATTCTGCATAAAAATATTATTTAAAAAGTTTTCAAAAATGTCATTTTCTAGGCCAGGATACATGTCTGAAAGATTTGAGTTTTTAAACAAAAAATAAATAAAAATTGGGATCAGGAAAGGGATTTAAGGATCGTCCATAGAAATGTATGGGAGAGCACCTAGTAGCGAGAGGTAAGATGTGGCGCTCTGCAAGGCAGAAAGCCGGCGCTGTGCGCTGAGGCTGGGATAATGATGAACACGACGCTACATGGCGTTGTTCCAGTCGCTTAACAGAATCTCCTTCATAAATGTGGAATTGCGTACCGTCTCTGGCGTTCACCTGTCGCTTACAAGGCACTACCTGTACCAGTACAATAGGACGTGAAGAAGGCTTATTCCCCAGCCGAAACGTCAGGATCATTTCTATCCACCCAGTGCTGCCGCTATCCAGCCTGTCATCTCTGTAAGTGCTTCTGCATCCATTTACTCTCTATGGCATTTGACTGGATGAATGAATATCTTACTTCTATCCATCTTTGAACTATACGCCAGCCGTTTGCTTTGTATATTCCTTGGGGCACATTATATGGACATTTGTCCCTCAGTGCTGGTCACAGCACAAGTGACTTACCATTAACAGCGGTCATTCTTTGGATTACTACGTCCTATTGTTCTGGTGTTCTTTATTGTAAATAGTACAATTTTATATACACTTTATTGATGTAACCACCTTTTTGCCATCAGCATTAAAAATTCATCCTTTTAAATACATTGATGTTAGAAGGGTGTTCAATTTTCCATCTCTGTATGTATACATTATATTGGTTCGCAGTGAGTAGGCGCACCTTGGAACTTTGGAACCTCGCATAGAATATTATACTTTAAATTTAGACAAGCTAGATGGGCAGCACTAGCCTTTTTTTTAGCCACATATAATATTCCACAGTAGTCAGGCTATATAATGGTGTGCACACTACCCCCAGCAACAAGGATTCAAACACAAAGCAAACAAGAAGGGAATCCACACTTTCCCAAAAAGTTGCCAAGGGTACACAAAATAAGTGGCACCACCCTCAAGAGTATAAGAAAGTATCACAACTTTATTATTTACAATTACATATCATAAAAAACATAATGACACTTAGGCCCTTATTTAACAAGGGATAGCGCCAGGTAGCGAATGGTGAGCGAACGGTAATGACGCTCACCGCCACGAGAACGCCGGCTCCCCTCCGCAATCACACATTTATCAAGCCGATCCTGCTTAGCGACTGACAGAGCGCCAGATAGCGAATCATTCATCATTATTCCAGCCTCACCCCACAGCGCCAGCGAGCGACCTTGAACAGCGTCAGGTATGACCTCTCGCTACCTGGCGCTCTCCAATGCATTTCAATGGAGCAATCTTTAAATATTCATAATTAATTGCTATTATTTATTTATTTATTTTTTTTTTAATGTCAAAAATTCTGTGACCACTTCTGCAATGTTAGATTATTAAAAAAAAAAATGTGTGCATTATTGATATTACAGGTCTGATATTAATGTATTCATATTACAAAATGTTTTGAAAAACATGTTTTTTTTTTTCTAAAAATATGGTTGTTTGGGGGTTAAAAAACTACTTTTAACCCATCGCCGCCAGCGCTCTGGGGTTAAAACAAGCATTTTACAGCGCGAGAATTTTTTGAGCGTGATTTGGTAATGAATATGGTGGGAGCCGTTCGCTATGGCCGTTTGCTGTCATGCGCTCCCATACAGCGCGGAACCTGTCAAACAGCGACTCCTAACCCCGTATTCAACATTACCGCACACCGACTGAGTCGCTGTCAACAGCCGAACAACGGCCAAGCACAGCGAATACTAGCGGGCGCTGTGAAAATAACGCTACTGACGCTCATCTGTCGCTACCTGGCGCTATTAATGAATCAGCCTGCCCGTAACCCTCGACGTTTCAAGAGGGAGAAAGGTACTAAACCGAAACCTCGAGGGTTGCTAAGTTGTCCACCCTGCCTTACCATCTGTAAGCCTGATCTCTTTTTTGAACACATCTGCTTCATTTATTTGCCCTATACCATTTATGCTGAAATGTCTCTGGGTCATATAGGTCACATTGTGCTATAAGGTCACATGGTTCTTGCTTTCACTTGCTTTCACCAGCGTCAGGTAGCGCCTGGTTAATGAGAGGTAGCGACTGATAGCGACTGGTCAACGCCGGACACGGCACGCAATTACACATTTATCAAGCAGAATCTGTTGAGCGACTGGAATAGCGCCATGTAGCGTCTGGTTCATCATTTTTACAGCCTCAGCGAACAGCGCCAGCGTTCAGCCTTGCACAGCGCCAGGTATGACCTCTAGCTACCTGGCGCTCTCCCATACATTTCAATGGACGATCCTTTTCTTCTCTTTAAACTGTTTTTTTTTTTTCTTCCAAAAAATCACAAATAATTATTTGACCTCTTCTGGCATTGAAAAAGCAGTTTTTTCATATTTTTTAAATATTTCCTCAAAAATGACATTACAGGTCTGGCAATAAAGACACACTTTAAACACACCGCCTCCTGCACTCTGGGCTTCAGACAAGTATTTTTCAGCGCCAGAGATTTGTGAGGCAGTTTTTTTGCTGAATATGGTGTGAGTCGGTCGCTATGAGCAGTCGCTAACATGCGCTCCCATACAGCGCTGTACTGGTCAAATAGCGACTCCTCACAATGTATTCAACATTACTGAACAGCGACTGAGTCGCTATAAAGTAGCGACTCACGGGCGAGCACTGCGACTACTAGCGGGCGCTCTGAAAATGCCTGCTACAGACGCTCATCTGTCGCTACCTGCCGCTAATGATGAATCAGCCTGCCAGTGATTACCTCTTTATATGTATCTGCTGAAGCACAAGTTTCCTATATGTATTTTTTTCTCTCTGACTGGATTTTTAAATATACCATACCACCTAGTGGTCAGTTAAACAATTGCAGGATCTTTTTCAATCTGTAATCTTCCTATTATAAATCTATATTGCCTTTGTCTTGTAATGTGCACTAGATTGAATTAAAATCACCAACTTTTTTGGCATATATCAATATGTTCGTCCTTCCATAACCAACTTGCATTTTCTTGACAAATGTAGGGTTAGACACATTTTTGGTTAGGACTGAACCCTGTTCTTAAGCCTTTTCTCCATATTGGCTGACTCACCTGAATACTGCTTTTATGTACACTGCCCAAACTAGACCAGGTCCCATAATGCTCCCTGAAAAGGTGAGCATTATTGTATTCTTTACACTTGTTACTAGATTTTTTATATACCTATTTTGCTCACTAAATCAATTTCCTCTCAAGACACCCCATCGACTCCCTGTTATTTGATTAATTCAACACTAGGGGGCAATATATATTCATGTATATTGTATGTATTTATTTATTTTGTTTTTTTATTGTGATTTATACACCTTTTGTACATTGATCAAATATTAAGCAGAGCCCGGGGACCCAACTATATCTCTTTTAACTTGTCTTGTATTTTTGTGTTGTATATGTTTTTTAAATTGTGTATATAACACTTCCAATAAACTTTTCATATGATTACATCTTAATACTGATAGTGAAAGTGCCCATGTGTAAATCCCATATATATATTGTATTCGTTGATGAGGTTGTTTTTGGGGTTTATGGGAGCACCCACTTACCTTCATAGGTCTCTTATATGATTTTGGTGGTGCCCTTACAGTTCTATTCTTGCATTATTGTATTCAGAGCCGGCTTCACCATGAAAGCTGCACCTAGCACACTACCTGAATTTAAATGTTGTAATAAAATGATCAAAAGGATACAGAGAGCACTAAAGATACCTATCCAAATTACAATCCCAAACTATTGGCTATATTGGCTATAATACATACCTCCTAACCCAAGGCTGGTACCTATTGTTATAATAACAGGGGCCACCAGTGGTCACATTCTTACAAATGATTATACTGAGATTTAATAAAGGGATCCGTTTGTTGGCAATATCCAGGACAGTAATACTCAAGACTGGTTACAGAATGGTTTGTAGGACTTTCTGTATTTGGTATTTAGGTTAGGGTACAGATCAGTCTGCATCCTCACTACTACATGGTAGCCACTAGGGATGAGCGAACCGGTTCGGACGAACCGGAATTCGCTCCGAATTTCAGGGAAAATTCGATTCGGCACGAACCCGAATTTTTTTTGGTTCGTGTCGATCGAATTTTCCCTGAAATAAAAAAAAAAATGCTGGCATGGTGGGAGCAGGCAGGCCGGCTTCGCCTGTCAGCGGGCCGGCGGCGGCCCGCTGACAGGCGTAGCCGGCCTGCCCGCTCCCACCATGCCGGCATTTTTTTTTTTCAGATGAGCGATTTCTGAAAGTTCGATTCGGGCGAACCCAAATTTCTTGGGGAAATTCGGCGAATCGCCCCAAATCGAACTTTCAAGAAGTTCGCTCATCTCTAGTAGCCATACCAAGGGGCTTACCCAAGCAGGAGCAGGGGATACTGCATCTTGGTAGGGCACCCCTCACATGGTGGTCATGTGACCCATCTCTTCCCATTGGTGCATGGAATAATGCCCTATGTCCCTGGCAGCCCTTATTCAGGATGCAGGGCTCTGCAGTACTCAGTCAGCCAGGGGCAGATTGGCTATTAGAAATTGTGTCATGCCAGAGCACAAGGGGCCCACGGAAACGCTAATTAATTCTAATTATTTGATAATGCACTGTCATGGGGTATTTTTACAGATGAGGTGCATCATTTTTCCTATGAGGTAAGATTATTTTTTTTAAGGTTGGAAACAATAGCACTCAATGAGCTATACAGAAAAATATGGAATATCCTTTAGCGTAGCCCATAGGGTGCTGTTATTTGCAAACTTAAAAATAATTGCACCTCATCTGTAAAACAAGTACAGGTCATTTTTGGGGAAAAAGATAGAAAACTTTTTTTTTGCACTTTTTTGTGTCTAAACGCTAAAAAAGCTCACGGAGATGCAGGTTGCAATCCACACCACAATGCACACTGCATGTCACACTGGCTTCACCAAACAATTAGTTGCCAAACGACACAAATAAACCTGAAGCCAGATGATGTGGATAGATCCCATATCATTTACATCACCAACAGCTTTTATTTTAGCTCTCCTTTGAGATACTCTTTCAAAGTGACACAACCCTGTAATTTTGCACCCCCCGCGCATCCCCGGTTTCCCTATAGTCTGGGGCGCACTCTGTCCTGCAGCCTATCTGAATCTCTGGGCAGCAGATCAGGTCACAGTAACAGGGAACTTGGGGATGTGGCCGCCGGCCAAGGCAGCACACTGAAAATAGGTGAGTTTACTGGTGACCATGAGGGTCTCACACAGTGGGGTATCCCGATGTGGAAACATTTAAATGGTTATAATCAACATTTATGCACTTTTTAGTTTTTGTCTCTTTTAATCAAGCCTTATTCGCTGTATTATGAAATAAACCAGTAAATCTTCTCATGTACAGTACTAGCAGAACCTGCTGGTTATTCCAAACTCTTTTAGGTTAAGGAGTGTGGCCTGCCACAAAAGCCATTTCTTGGTACTGGAATTCTAGCTGTAGATATTTCGTTTTCAGCACAGCATGGTACACTGAAATTTTAACTGCATTTGCTGCACAGCAATTTTATGATTTTTTATTAATTTTGTTTTGTTGCAGATAAAGTTTCGTCTTCAGACATTAAACTGGAAATGAAATTACCAAAATATTTTCGTTTCTCATGGGAGCCCATCAAAGCAAATTGTTCAGTTCTCTATGACTTTGCGATTACATCCTTAAGCAATGACTTCAAGTTAACGGTAATTTATTTTGTTTCAATCTTTTTGATGTATTTCCTAGAATTGGACAATCAGGTGGGTGTGAGTCCCCCACGGCACGCTGTGAAGACAGCCAGGCAGTACTACAAAAAGGCTCAAAAAGAAAACTCCCCTTTGCTCAAATTAGGATTCGCAGTCGCCTAGTTGTGATCCACCTCTGTAGTCGTATACAGTACAGGAAGTGTGTACAGCGGCATCTCCGTCTGCATGTAAGCAAGTATTGCCACTGCACGTGCTTCCACTACAACAGCAGTGAATCACAGCTAGGTCAGTTTTTCTGTTCAAGGTGAGGGTATTAACTAATGATTCAGGCTAGTGATGCCCTCAGCGAACGAATTTTAGTCTGGCTTAAACTTTGTTTTTTTTTTTGCCGTTAGGGTTTTCCTGTTCTCCAGCTTATCAGGTTGGTACACAAAGTTCAAATAACAAGGGCATGGATTCATGCTGACCTAAAGAGGTATGTGCAGCTAAACTGAGACCCAGTTCTGAAGGCCAGTGACTTGGGTCTTAAAGCCTGAACTTCCCTGCCTCTTAATTTGATAGGTTGCATCAGTCTGACAAAGATGATCCATCTCCCTACACTAGCCTGCCTTTTTAGAGCTTTTCCTATTTTCATCCCTAATGGGTTCTTTAAGAAACGAAACTCCTTGGTGATCTCCTTTATATGGGCAAATACGTCTCCACAGATAGTTAGAACAGCGTTGTGTGCCCCTAAGGATCGGGGAGGCTTGGCACTACCCAATATCTATAATTATTTTCTAGCAGGACAGTTGTTTGTCTCATGTGGTGAAAACTATTGCACGTTGCTTGATGCTGTGACTGTGGGCACCTATGAATCCCTGCAAAATTCGTTATATAGAATGCCACGTCCTAATTACAAAAGATCTTCCCCAATTGACGTGGTTTGTCTGCGGTTTGGTGGGGCAGATGGGGGATCAAATATCTGGGTCAGCTGTTTCAAGATAACGGATTTGTAACTTTTGATTGGCTGAATCAAAAAAAAACATCCCTAAAGAGACATTCTACAAATACCTGGTCCTGCAGCATGCTTTCCAAGCATAATTCAGTACACTACAGATACAGATGGGGAGGTTGGAGCTGGAGCCGATGTTAAGAGGGGGCAAATGAGCACCATATATGCACATATTCAGTTATAAGGTAGACATCCCTACACAGAGGCCTCGACTAACTGGCACAGGATCGTGACAGGGCAGGAGGGGGATGACTGGGAGGATCACAGCTAGGTTAGATTTTCTGTTCGAGGTGAGTGGATTAACTAGTGATTCGGGCTAATGATGCCCCCAAGGGATTAAGCTTAACCAACAGCCTTGCAAAGTTGGAAAAAAAACTCCCCAAAAATCTTCATGCAAGATAGCACCTACATTTGCTCCTGCATCCCCTCAAAGCTGAAACGCCGCCTCATCAATGGTTGTAGCCTTCTTGGAGGACCCAGGAGGCTTATTCCTTTCCCAGAATTCCAGTCGTGCTGCTGCCTGGACTTAGCTAACATAACCCACAATGCAAAGCAGCAGGAAACCCAGCAGCACTTCTGCTTTGTAGGTCACTGGCAGGTCCATAGGATGCCATTGGGGGGAAAATTCTTAGTCCCTTTTGGATATGTGTTGAGGGTATGGTGGAAGCAATGCAATGCGCTATGGAGGGCTACTGGAGAGATCATTTGAATACAGTAGAAGGAGCAATTATATGGGATGCATTTAAGGTGCTAACCAGGGGAAATATATTGGTAAAATAGCTGAACACAGATGAGGTCTCAAGGCAGAGGTCACTAGACTTGAACAGGTGAGACGGGAAAGGGAGGAGAAGTATTTATGACAGAGACTTATCCAAAAGAAAATACAGGGGGCCTCGCGGTTTTACAATAGTGGAGAGAATGGCGAAAGCGCTGGTTTTCCTCTCCAGGATGGAGAGCAAAAGCCGCAATAGCCATAGCCGCCATTAGAACACAGTAGGTTGACCTGGTCACTGACCTGGTAGGCATAAAAGAGTTTTGCAAAATTCTATTCAGACCATTATAAATCATGGGTATTATTTTCAAATGTTACATATTTTCTTTGGATCATTAAAAAATGTACTAACTGACCAGCAGATGGTTCTTGGACAATCCAGTTGATGAGAGGGGATCTTGACAGGGCTGATGATGACTGGGAGGCACTTGAGGACTCGTACTTATTTATTTATTTCAATTATATTATATATATATATCAGTTGACTATATAATAGAGTTCAATTGGAGGTGGATGTGGCGGTGTAAGCTGAAGAGACGGAGGAGGTGTAGGTGGAAGAGGGTGAGAAGGTAGCAAACACTTTAACCACTCATTCAGGTGTTGGCACAGCCAAGCCCCACGGGATCCAGCCTGGTTCTTCTAAAGGAATGTAACCATGTTCACACTTCCTGTCAGTGGTGACACCCCCTGCAGTGCTGAACACATGTTCTGATGGGACACTTGCTATAAGGCAGCCCAGCATCTTCAAGACATAGAGGGAAAGCTCTGGCCAAGCGTCCAAGTTAGCGACCAAGAAATTTATTGGGGAGGAGCCATCGTTCAGTACCAGGAGAAGCGTGAACAAATAGTCATCCACCATGCAAGTCAAAGTCTGCCTCCTGGAACTACGGGCTGTACCCATTGTTGGTGGATGTGGCAGACAATTGAATAATTTGTTCCACATTGTGGCCATGCTTATCCTCCCCTGTGAGGTGCTGCTGGTGCACCTGCTGTGTTGCCAATTTGCTGCTCCTTCACTGCCTCATGGTGTCCTTGAGTTCATCTGGGAAGTGTATCCACCAGCGTGCGTTTGTACTCTCTCATTTTATGGTTCCAATCTGGTGCTGGAATAAAGGAGGCAATGTTGTCTTTATAGCCGGGATCCAGCAGGGTGACCACACAGTAATCGGCACTTATGACTGACTATGCGAGCAACTGAGTGTTTGTGTTTGTTTTGCAGGCACTGGAGCATGTAGTGGCTCATGTAAGCCAGGCTGCCCTGAGTCAATTCGAAGCTGTCCTCAGTGTCAGGTGTCTCCTCCACTTCCTCCTTCTCCTGCCTCCAGCCACTCTCCAGTGCTGCCCATGAGCTGCACTGGGCGCTACCCTACTGTGAGAGAAAGACCTCCTCCTTCTCCTCCGAATCCTCCTAAACTGTCCACTGGCTGGACAGTAGAGTACCTGGCTGCTCTCAGGCCCAGCTACCCACCCTGCGAGCCACATATACACTGCCCTGATGCCTGGGAAAATGGGCCTTCCTCCTATGCCACCATCACATCCTCCGCCATGGCCTGGAGGTTTTTTTTCCAGCAGACAGAGGATGGGGATGTTAGCGCTGACGATGGCGCCATCAGCGCTGACCACGTACTGAAAGCACTGCAGCACCATGCAGATGTCCCTCATGGAGGCCCACTCATTGGTGGTAAAGTGTTGTTGGCCTGCACTTCTACTCACCTGGGCATTTTGGAGCTGAAACTCCTCTATTGTCTGCTGCTTTTCACACACTTTTTCCAGCATATGCAATATGGAATTCCACCTGGTGGGCAAGCCACATATGAGGCGGTGGGTGGGAAGTTCGAAGTTCCCTCTGCAGTGCAGTCAGGCAAGTGACAGAAGGGTGGAAAATCCGAAAGTGCTCCAAACATGCTACACGCTTTATGCAGCAGCTCCCGCATCCCTGTATAATGTGCCAGGAAGCTCTGCACCACCAAGTTAAGCACATGCGCCAGGCAAGCGATGTGCAACAACCAGTCCCGGCCCAAGGCCGCTACAAGGTTACACCTATTGTTACACACCTCCTTGCCAGACTTCAGATGCAACGACCGCTCATCTGTCTGCTCCTGGATGCCAGTCCGCAGCTCCTGGGTGGTGTGGGGTCTTTCACCCAGACAGATGAGTTTTAGCACCACATGAGGAGGAAGCAGAGTAGGAGGAGGAGGCTACAAGAGGCGCTGACTGATTTCCAGCTATCCTGGGTGGTAGAAGGATATGTGCCACAGTGCTCCCAGCCACCACTACATTGGCCCAGTGGGCAGTTAGAGAGATGTTACTTCCCTGCCCATGCTTACTTGTGGACAATGAAACTAATGGCATTGCCCAGTGCACATCTTATTTTTTCCACAACCTGTTGGTGCAGGGCAACATTGTGCAACAGCTGCATGCTTTCAAGATGTTTCTACCACTGCATCTCTGTTTGGATTGCATATGCCTTGTCTTCGATGTGATGCAGAGATTATTAAGACTTTTCCCTCACTTCAAAGACTGGTAGCACAGCGTACAAATGACCTGTCTCTTGTTGTTTCTCTTAGAAAGGGAAAAATGTCACATTGGGGAGCGGGGTGGGCAGTGACAGCAATGGGCTGACTGCTGACACTTTTCTCTCTCGTCTGCTGGCTGACAGGGGCTGTGTGGCCACTACCTCTTCCTCCGAACTCTGGTGGGCTGCAATCCATCTTGGATCTTGGACTTTGTCATGACCCCTGGCATCCTCTTCCACTCCTCCCTGCTAGCCTCCCATTGCAGAAAGCGCTAAGGTTGGTACTAAGGTTTCATCATCAATGAGGGTATCCTGTGAGGGTCTGCTGGCCAGGTCCACATCTTCCAACATAAATCTGGGAACCCTAGGTCGGCAACTGGGGCAGGGACAGGTGGATGGCCCACGTTATGCCAGCTAGTTTCATTAGTGACTTCATGACTTGTGGCTGGGATGGCTTTGCTGATGAGTGAGTGGAAGACTCAGGGCTAATAAGTAAAAAAAGGAAATAAACTTCCCTAAACCTGCAATCCAGTGATGAAGCTGGGCAGTGCTGCACATTTCATCCAATTTTTCACCGCTATCTTTCTGAAGCCCAGGCCTGAGGCAGAGCACCAGTGCTCCTAGTGGCACGTGCCCTCCTGTCCTTTCAATCACTCTAAAACATGCCAATATTTATTCCAAAGATGAAAGAGAAAAGGCTATTTATCAACTTACATATACTGATAGGGAAAAATTGGGTTCCCACAAAACCCTAAATTAAACCAGGCCTTTTCAAATAAGCGGCACTACCAACTAGATCTACATATATAAATGACTTTTTATTTGCTGGACAAATGTAACAATACTTATTTCATAACAGAGTGACAAAAGAGAAAACTATACTAAATATGATTATAGACATATGTGCAAAATGTGCAATCAACTACACTATATGTAAACATATTATAAAGTGCATGTGCAATAAGCCACCATACCTCAAAAAAAGGACCAGCCGGGATGGGTGAAATAAGTAGCCTGGTTGTATATATAGGATTCATTATAGCACATATTTTAGGATGGCGTCCCCCGGTGTCTATAGTGTATATGTATTTTTTTTAAAAGTCTATTGTGGTGTATTGTTTTCTTGTTGCTATGTATATATAAATAAAAGTCATTCATATATGTACATCTAGTTGGTAGTGCCACTTATTTTAAAGGCCTGGTTTAATTTAGGGTTTTGTGGGAACCCAATTTTTTCCTTTGTCTTTGCTTTTGCATAAATGTTATACCTGGCCGAGCGAGCACATCATAGTTATACCTGCTTTATCTGGTTTACTGGTGCTGTCCACAAAACGTTGTTTCTGTAAATGCATATACTGATAGTACATAAAGAGGACAGCCACACCTGAATGCTAAACAGGTAACTTAAAGCGGAACAGAACCCTGAGTGACAGGCCCAGGAATCTAACAGGCTGCTGTCCTTCCCCCCAGGCCATACCATTTTGGGGTGCCACGCTGTGTGAAACCCCCAGATTGCCCATGCTAACTCATCCTTTTTGAGCTAATGGCACATGTACAGGCTCACATCCAATCAGAGGCATTTGCCCTGATGATGTCATTTGGAAAACAGCTCTGATGGTTTTCAATAGGGAGCCAAAGCAGCTGTATCCCCTGCATCTCTGAGTTGTGTGGACACTTCCAGCCCATCGGTTCACATAGGCTGGAACGGAAGCGCTTGTGCTTTTCAATTGTCAATTTTCCCAAACAGCCAACCTCCAGGTGCCTATGTATAGCCGTAGTTCCTAGATTTGTGCCCTGGTCATGACTAACTTTCTGCTTGCAGATCTTGCACTGTGCCAGGTTTTGTTCCTCCGGGAATTTACTAATTAATTGCCACATGGCAGAGTACTGTAAAGCAGAAGATTTAGCATTTTCACCACCACCCGGCTTTGCTCCTCCTTTGGCAGGTTTTTTATGGAGTATGCAAAAGCTACAGCAGTTTTGTCATCAACTGCTCCTAGCCCTGGGACGTTTTGCACCTTGGCTTGGCTCTTTATCACTGCCAATGGCGTGGGGTCCCGCCTATCCTGCTGGGGCACCAGCTATGGGGGCTTGTAGACCAGGGCACAGGAGCCCTAAGGACTAAAAGCCCACACAGCTCTCATGGGTCTCAGCCTCTTCTGCTCACCCCAGGTTTTGGGGAGGCAGGTAATGGGGCCGGGGGTTAATGGGAAGTCACCCCCTTGCCGCAGGCGACTTGTCAGACCCTCAAGCCTTATTAACCAGTATAGTGGTCTCATGGACCCTAACCAGTTCACAAAGGGTTAAATGTAAAAAAACACACAACAGAGCAAAATGTAATTTATTAATTAAACACACATTTGCTAACATTAGAAAAAAATACAAAAATACTAGATCAGCTCCTCACTTTAAAGACATCATTTTGCATCATTTAATTTTAACGCATCATTTATTTTTTTTAACACTGTAGAAAGGAACGTTTTATGACAATCCCATGGGTTTCAAACAGCCAGGCATGTGTGAAATAGTTTGAGTAGCTTGTCATATTTACCTCACAGCGATCCCACAGCACACACTCGCTTAGTAAATAACAGATTTTGTTCTTTAAAGGGACTTCCTAGTTCCCCTCTATGAATTCCTTTAATGCTCAGTGGACCTGATTGGTTTGTTATTGGTCACGCACAGGGAGGGTACTCGGGGATGGCATGCTATGCAGATTGCTTCATTTTACAGCTGCACTGGAGCAAGGAAGAGGGTGAGTAAAATCATTTTCTCTTAACACCGCGGGGCACCCAAAATCAGGTTGGCCTAGGTATTGTACCTTGCCTGTTGGACCAAACATTGTTGTTAGACTTTGAACCGGTTTAAATGCTCATTTCTTTATTTCCATTCCAATAACTTCTATTGTATCTTGTTTAACCTCTACAGACGGTGAGCCTAAATTCAGATGAGGTCTGTGATATTTCAGAAGGAAGATGTGCAGAAATTGATCTGAATAGCAATATTTTGGTTGAAGTCAAATCTAAATGCAATGGTCAAATCATTCATTCGCTGACCAGGAGTCTAAAGCTGGCGCCAGGTAATGTATTGAGATGTCTGTCTGCGCAGTGTAAGAAACTATGGCCCTTATTTAAGAAGGGATAGCGTCAGGTAGTGGCTGGTTAATGAGAGGTGGCGACAGGTAGTGACTGGTGAACGCTGGACACGGCACGCAATTACACATTTATCAAGCAGAATCTGTTTAGCGACTGGGATAGCGCCATGTAGCGTCTGATTCATCATTTTTACAGCCTCGTCGAACAGCGCCGGCGTTCAGCCTTGCACAGCGCCAGGTATGACCTCTCGCTACCTGTCGCTCTCCCATACATTTCAATAGACGATCCTTTTCTTCTCTTTAAACGGGGTTTTTGTTTTTTCAAAAAAATCACAAATAATTCTGTGACCTCTTCTGGCATTGAAATAGCAGTTTTTTCATAATTTTTTCATTTTTATATATTTCCTCAGAAATGACATTACAGGTCTGGCATTAAAGTGTTCATGTTACAATGTTGTTACAATGTAATTCCATATGTTTTCGCTTTGTTACTAGTTGATAGATGCTTGAAAACACACTTTAAACACACCGCCTCCTGCGCTCTGGGTTTCAAACAAGTATTTTTCAGCGCCAGAGATTTGTGAGGCTGTTTTTTTGCTGAATATGGTGTGAGTCGGTCGCTATGAGCAGTCGCTAACATGCGCTCCCATACAGCGCTGTACTGGTCAAATAGCGACTCCTCACAATGTATTCAACATTACTGAACAGAGACTGAGTCGCTATAAAGTAGCGACCCACGGCTGAGCAAAGCGACTACTAGCGGGCGCTCTGAAAATGCCTGCTGCAGACGCTCATCTGTCGCTACCTGCCGCTAATGATGAATCAGCCTGTAAGGTTCTTGCTCCCCATTTTTTTTCTGTTCAGGGTTTAATGTATGCACCAACCTAGCAGTGTCTGCTGAATACACAATTCTCCATTCTGTAATGGTCCCCTTTCTCGGGGAGTAATAACACCCCAGGAACCTTGAGGACCAGCTAACTTTATAGGAAGTCTACGTTCATAGATTTTTCAGACAGACCTCAGATTATGCATGCAATATGGGGCACAATGCACGAGGCTCCCTTGCTATTTTTTCACCTGATCCTCTGCCATAGCCCCTGATGTCTGCAGCCAGGGGCCGCACTTCTGGATTTACGCTGGCAGGAGTTGCATGCTGATATACACTGGAAGGTTGCTGCAGTAGACCAGGAAGACAGGGGGAAGATAAGCAGAGGAGCCATGTGCCCTTGGCTAAGCAACCACTGATCTGAGGTCCATGAAAGTGGCCTTTGCCTTTAACTCCCTCCTGACATATGACGTACTATTACGTCATTTTCAAATCTTACTGTGGTGCGAAGGGGTTAATGTGACTGTCAACAGGAAGGCTCAGAGTAGCATTTTGAATCTTTAGTGCATGCAGCAGCAGGTATCGCCTATTGAAATCAATAGGCTGGTCTGAATTTTTCCAGAAAAGGCTGTTTATGCAAGTTTACTTGAGTGTAATATTAATTGTGCATTTGGAGGTTTATGTATATGTTGATGTTTCTGGGGTCACATTTGGTGATGGAGGTAGTTTAGGGTAGGAATCCATCAATATGTCCATTGATCAGATTATGACTTTACACTTGTTTATTTTCAGCTGAGAAAAAATAGATACACATACCTGTCCACTCAGGCCCAACACCATGGGGTTCTGTGGACTGAAGTGGTTCAGTTTCAGCACTGTCATCTCATGGCATAACAAGATTGCAGGCTACTGTGCATACAATGATTACATTACAGCACCAGGAGGGGGTTACCATGACTGTAGGTGACCAGAGGAGAGGCATACAATGATTGGGGATGCCCAGCACAGGAGAGGAGGCATATCATGACTGTGGGTGCCCAGCACAGGAGGGGCATCCTACCATGACTGCAAGTGCCCAGCATAGGAGGGGAAGCATAACATAATTGTGGGCTCCCAGCACAGGAGGGGCATCCTATCATGACTGCAGGTGCCCAACACAGGAGGGGAGGCATACCATGACTACAAGTTCCCCGCATAGGAGGGGAAGCATAACATAATTGTGGGCTCCCAGCACAGGAGGGGAGGCATACCATGACTGTGGGTTCCCAGCACAGGAGGGGAAGCTTACCATGACTGTGGGTTCCCAGCACAGGAGGGGAGGCATACCATGACTGTGGGTTCCCAGCACAGGAGGGGAAGCTTACCATGACTGTGGGTTCCCAGCACAGGAGGGGAGGCATACCATGACTGTGGGTTCCCAGCACAGGAGGGGAGGCATACCATGACTGCGGGTTCCCAGAATAGCAGGGGAGGCATAGCATGATTGTGGGTGCCCAGCACAGGAGGAGAGGCCTACTATGACTGCGGGTGCCCAGCACAGGAGGAGAGGCCTACTATGACTGCGGGTGCCCAACACAGGAGGAGAGGCCTACTATGACTGCGGGTGCCCAACACAGGAGAAGAGGCCTACTATGACTGTGGGTGCCCAGCACAGGAGGAGAGGCCTACCATGACTGCGGGTTCCCAGCACAGGAGGGGAGGCCTACTATGACTGTGGGTTCCCAGCGCAGGAGGGAAGGCCTACCATGACTGCGGGTTCCCAGCACAGGATGGGAGGCCTACCATGACTGCGGGTTCCCAGCACAGGAGGGGAGGCATACCATGATTGTGGGTGCCCAGCACAGGAGGGGAGGCATACCATGACATGGAATCTGGACCTGTAATTTATTAAAATATTTTTGGAGTCTGTAAGGAAACACTTATTGATGAACAGAAAATAAGTATATCTCTTGTTTATTCTTTCTTGCCAGGTGATGATAGAACAGCTGTAAGAGATTTTTCCTGTTTTTGGCTCTATAATAAATACATAAATTGCACTTGGCAAGCAGGAGAAAAAACACCATCTAATGTGAGATATGAGTTTCGCTACTGGATCGTGGACACGAGGTCTGTAGATAAGATATATGGACATATTGTAGAGCATGGTAAAGCGACATCATCTAGTTGGGAGAAGTCAATTAAGAACAGTGTTCTTCAAATGATTCAATTATTTTTCGCTTAAACATACGCAACCATAAAGGGCCTGCTCATATGAAATCATAAACATGCCAATAACATGTTTATTCAGCACCACGTACAAAAGTTGTAATTCTATTTTTTCTTTTACCTTTTTACTTCAAAGTGAACTTTTTGCACCTGGTGATAAATCGACCCCCGTGTTCCTCACGGACTAACTATGTTTATGCCATCCAAACATGACAAGCTTTTGGAAGTTTATCCTTCCTTCTTCATTTCACCATTTACAAAGCAAGTACAAAGTGAAATAGGAGGAATTTGTACCACAGTTACACCCCTTGTGTTTATCACATTAGGGGATCTAGCATTCTAATAAAAACATTATAATATTTAGAGGTGGTCGTGAAGAAATTAAATTGAAAGGAGGGGCAAAGTTTGGAGCTCCACATGGTTTCTCGCTGTGGGTAACTGACACTGTTTTTGGGGGACTTTTTTGTCTTTTTTTGGCTATTTTTCCTTAGATACAATTTTTATCTAATAAAAAATAACCTGATTTTTTAATCTTTATTTGTATTTTTTCAGTTTTCAGTGTTATATTTAATGTCATTTTTACCAGCATTTTATTTAACACTGAAAACAACAGTGGCCTTTTTTTTTCGTAATTTGTTTTTGCATTTCTCATTAGACACAACTTAACAAAAAAATGTTTCACCAAATTTTATTTTGGTCAACTTCCTTGTTTTAATGAATGCCAAATAAACAAAATCCTGAAAATTAATAAAAAAAAAATTGATCACCCAAAATGAATCTCAAGAGAACAAAAAAGAAAAAAAAACTGTGCAATAGTGCCTTCTGAGAGGCTCTGAATCATCCCTTTAGTGATTATTCATTTGCAAATCGTTCTGTGGAAATGGGCCATTAGGTTGGTCTCATTATGATGCTCATGGCTAGTTTAGTTGCCATCCAGACCCACCAAACAATTTTTTTCTCAAATGGTAGCCTGAATGCCGGGCTGTATTTTGTGTTCCCATTTTCTGCATTTTAAACCGGACCTTCAGCATGATTTAATGAAAAGCCCAAACCCTTAAAAACGATTCCCCATTATCTAAAATTAATACATTTAATGTTTTAATCACTTACTTTATATTCTTTCCCCCACTGGCCTGCAAGCACTCTAGTACTTGGGCGCCGCCATCTTGACTCTCTGGCATCACATACTGAGAAGAGGAGAGGGGTCAAAGGTGCAGGGGAGGGGTTATACAGAGCAATTTCCTAGGGTCAGGAAAAGGTCAGCAATCCCAGAATGCATAGCAGCACAGTCAAAAGACACTTCCTGTTTGCAGGCAGCCTGAGACTTCATGGGACGCCTCTTGGATGTTTAAAGGCTCAGAAAATGCAGTAGATGCAGGTAGGATGATTTTTAATGTGAGCAATCTGTATGTACAGGGTGGGGGAAACCTATAAGATAGACTCTTATTCCGGATGATGGTCCGGTTTAAACACAACTACTCTCTACAAAATTGAACGTAGCCATGTCCGAGCAATACTTCACATAATAACATCAAGTGTATATTGTGTGTAAAGTTTGATACAGTACAACTTCCAATCTGACTGCACATTCTTATCAAAGCCTTGTAATTGTATGGACAGCATAATGCTGACACCTCTAAGCAGTCAGCTGTCTCTGTTGGTGCTACCAATCAGGGTGGACATTAACTATTCATGTAGGGAGCCTTTTTGCTCTTTACTATTCATTCTCACTTCCCAGTTCATGCCAACAATACAGATGACTACTGAGATTGTCAGACAATATTGACCAACAAATGTTTAACAATATGGCCAGCCATAATAATACTGTTAATGTTCATCCAAATGCATTTCAGAATGGGGGGGGGGGGGGGGGGTTATTTTCTTTCTAATCCAAATTTTTAGTGTTATCTATTGGCTATGACCAATCAGTTTCTGATTATGTTACAATGACATTTTGAATGTCTTTTTGTCTTTGTTTTAGTGAGTCACAAGGAAGATTTTATAAACCAGAAGAGTAAGTAAATCCAATTTTTCCTCATACTTCTTTGTAATTAATTGATTGCCAGTAATCAGCATCACTCGCTATTTTTACTAACCCTTTCAGTGCCGGCCTACCTAGAGATGTTGTCACCTTGTGTGGCCAAACAAGCATTTTGCACTATATACCATATACATGGTGCCCAGACTTGCTGTCATTGTGGTACTCAGCTGTGCAAGCAAAAATATAATTAGATATTGTGTCAGTGCGTTTGAATTCCACGTGTCCCCGATGGGGAACCAGAAACGCGCTTATAGTCTTATAGGCACAAGGCTCCTTAGGCCAAGGGGCGCAGTAAAGAAGGCACGTCCACACCGGGGTTATTTCAAACAAGAGTTCACTTTATTCAGAAACAATTCCCAAAGGAATCAAAATTGTAATACACAGTCATTACTTTGTCGGTTAACAAGGTGCCCCGTTCTCCGGACTGGGTGCTGAACAATAACTCCTCACTGGGCTGGCAAGACACAGACCACCCCACTGCAAAGTCACTACCACTAAGGACAGTGTATACAGTGTATATCAGTCAGCTTTGTTACAGGGTTGCTGTGGGAACTGTTTACTTACTGTCAATATTACTATAAACTGTCACTGTCAATACACTGTCAGTAATACAATAAAGTGTGCATGAGTGACCCAACTGAAAAATGCTGCCGAGTTTGGAAAACAAGTACCACCCATGATGTTGGTGTCTGTCCTCAACTACAAGTAAAATAGTAAGTCATATTTTTTGTTTCAGGTTCTGGGACTTAATAGTAAATGGAACGATGTGTACGCAATCTTTCTCCAAGGGGCCATATGTAGGATGCATATTCCAAATAGAGAAAACCATCTCTGACGATTTTTCCCTGCTAACTGTGGTTACTGATAATTCAAAACAAATAAAGCCATCAATGTACCGTTTTTCTGCCCAGGATATAGGTAGGTCACTCCTCTTTACACCTACCTTCTATTTAAATGTCTAATTTCTGCACAAGTCAGTGATGAAAGTGCAAACGTGAAACGTCTTGCATAGTATTCGTGCGCTCCCCTTGCACTGCTGCGCTGCGTTCCCTGATGCCAGAGAGATGCTGAGCGTTAGGTCATGGCTCTGCTCTTGTAGACTATGGCTAGACTTTAGAAGCCAGCCAAGGGCGTGGGTCAATACCTGGTAATGGATCTCTTGAAAGAGCAAGTACTGTTGAAGATCCACCTCCTCCCCCTAGAAAATGTGCAACAGGGATCATATACCTGTACAAAGTTTTTGTTTCTGCCGCTTTAGGAGTTAAGAGGAAGGTCATCGTTCTTTTGACCCCAAAGGAAATATTTACTTTCATCAGCAGAAAAGCCTCAGGTATCATTAGGTCCCACAAGGTATCACTGACCAAGATATTCCATATATTGAGCTTACAACTCCCTGTTGACGCCTACAGGTTTTATGTAAAAGGCACCTGTGGGCATAAAGCTACCATTTTAATGGTTTACCTCCCATAAAGGTCAATTATTGTTTGCTAACTGCTCTGGTTGACGGGTTGTGTGTTTATTTTCATAAATAACACCCTCTCTGCCTCTCAGCTGATAAATTGTTACTTCTAGTGCAGGAGAAACCTGTTACATTTACACACAGTTGGGTGTTCATTTTTATATAGATCTAAATGTAACAAGTTTCCCCCTTCACTAGGAGAGGCAGATATTCTTCAGCAAGAGGCAGAGAAGTGTTATTAATGAAAATAAACACACCGTCTGTTTGCTAATTATACTTGTCCTTTGAAGGGACTGTTCAGGTTAAAAGTGAAAATAAAATGATCGCCTTTTTTCCACTGCAGTTGTTGCATCTAAGTTCTATGTTCAGAAGCTTCCCTGTTACTGAGATTAAGTCCCGTAGTGGGAATGCTTCCTAGGATTCCTTAGGCGCCCATCTCCTGGTGACATAGGGACATGGTCCTGCTCCATTCATCAGCCCACCCTATTCACTGCAATGTGTGCCAGGCACCACTGTCTGTAGGAGGTTCCAGGGGCGCATGTGGACACTGATGGACCCAATCTCGGGTGGGAGTAAATATTAAAAATCTGGGCATTTGCAAAATCAGCTTCAGAGGAGAGAAATAAATATTTGTTTTATTTGTGCATTTCTGTTCATATATAGCCATTGTGTACTTGCACACACCTAGGATTCCTTCCTCCACATGTAACCCATCTGTACAGTGAAACAACAAGCAGTGAGTGTACAAATGTCCAGAGTGGTGGGCTGCCCATGGCGCCTGGGGAGCAGTTGGGAGGGTTAGGTGCCTTGCTCAAGAATACTGGGAATGTCATAGCTGGGAATTGAACCTGCAAAATCACTTCCTTAACACTAGGCTCCAACTGCCCCTTATTTTCTATCTTTGACTGGCATTCATGGGTTTCCTCAACAGACCTCAGATCAGGGTAATGCTGAGGGCACGATGTTTCCTGCTTACCTAACACTAAAGGGTTTATTCATCAAAGGATAGCGGCAGGTAGTGCCTCGTAGCGGCAGGCAGCGTCTGGTAAACTCTGGGCGCTGTACAGGAAACCACATTTATGAAGGCGATTCTGGTGAGCGACTCTAACAGCGCCATGTAGCGTCTGATTCATCATTACTCTCCAGAGCGCCAGGCATTACCTGTCGCTACCTGGCACTCTCCCATACATTTTAATGGATGTTCCTTTTCTTCTATTTACACAGGGTCTTTTGTGTTTAATGATTTTTTTTTCCTCTAAAATAATTGTGTGACCTCTCCTGGCCCAGAAAGAGTCATTTTTAAAAAATTTTTGATTTTTTAATATTTTTATGCAGAATTGTCACTACAGGTCTGGCAGTAAAGTGTTAATGTCACAGTGTTACAACAATGTCATTCCATGTGTTTTCACTTTTGTTACTGGTGGATATGTGTTCAAACAGACTTTAATCATACAGCGTCTGGCGCTCTATGCTATATCGACCAGATCCAGAGCGAGTGAGTCTGTTTTTGTTGAATATGGTGTGAGTCGCTGAGAGTCGGTCACAATGAGCTGGCGCTACCTTTCGCTCCCTGCAACGCAACCTACATCTCATTCATCAATGCCGAGCAGGTTACTACAGCGACTGTGGCGCTCTGAGGCGCTCTGTTACAGTGCCCCAAAGTCGATCACAGCATATACTAGCGGTCGCTCTTAGCCCCTCTATACAGACGCTCATATGCCAATAGCTGGCGCTAGTAATGAATCATCCTGTTATTCATATGTTGCTGATCGCTCTCCAGTTGCCCCAATACTTGAAGCCGCCCTTCCACGTTCTGACCTGCAAATGGGCGTGGCCTGTGCACAAAGCACCCATTGGGAATGATAGACTTTTCAAACACCATCACACACAGGCCACACCCACTTGCAGGGTAAGAAAGGAAGTTATCAAATGATCTATCTCCTCTTTTACCATCACTGAAAGTACAAAGGACCAGCACTCCAATGGTAAATCAATCATCTTGTATTATAATCGACAGAAAATGCCAATAGTTAGTCAACTTTTCTGGGCTCTAATAGACAGGAAAACAACAAGAGTTCCTTGAGGAAGTGACGGGGCTGTGGCGTCTTGGACCATGGCTGACCGGTGATGTTACCATTATTTATTATGTATGTTTATTGTTCTCCTCCCCTCCAGTCCTCAATTGGGAAATTGTTTGCACATATATCAGCATTATGGTTAGTAGTCTTATGGTATAACACTTTGTGATATGTAATTTATTTTAAGAGTATATTTATTGCACTTGCACTTTGGGGTTATATTGCTATAGGTTGTATATTGCACCTCTATAGTTCTTGATTGTGTATATTATTAAGGGGGTAGGTAGGACTGGAATAGTAATGGGAGTAAGGAGTTGTTAGCACTGTTACTTGAAAGATTATGGATTAGGGTCCACTTGACACCCACATCTCTATTGTGTTTATGTCTTTTAATTGGATTTCTGTTTGTATAGTATATGTGTTGCCTAAATAAAATTGCTAATAAGGATATATGTAGTGGTGCGTTTACTGTCTGTAGGGGTGATTGGGTCACCCTTATTCTCGTTTCTTGTCTGTAAGAGTGAGAACAGTGCTATACTGTTATAGGCCAAACCGGACAATCACAGGATGCCACTGCAGTCCTGCATGCAAAGGACCAAACACAGGCTGCCGCTGCAGTCCTGCATGCAAAGGACCAAACACAGGCTGCCGCTGCAGTCCTGCATGCAAGGGACCAAACACAGGCTGCCGCTGCAGTCCTGCATGCAAAGGACCAAACACAGGCTGCCACTGCAGTCCTGCATGCAAAGGACCAAACACAGGCTGCCACTGCAGTCCTGCATGCAAAGGACCAAACACAGGCTGCCACTGCAGTCCTGCATGCAAAGGACCAAACACAGGCTGCCGCTGCAGTCCTGCATGCAAAGGACCAAACACAGGTAGCTGCTGGGATAGCTAGGCTTCATTTGACATCATAGACCACTCTTGTTGTTTGCCTGTCTTGATAAAGGGGTCTTTCAGGGCCCCTAAACATTGACGATTTTCTGTGTATTATAATCCAAGATGATTGATTAACCATTGAAGTGCTGGTCCTTTGTTATTTTGAATTTGGACTGCGGCCCCTCCTCTGACCTTTAACCCTGCATCCCGCAATGGGAGTACACTGCAGTAAACTCTACGGCTGTTACACAGACGTTTTACCTTCACTGGTTGACTTGGCCACAGCACCCTCTGGAGAGGGTGTCTGGTAATGCCCCTTGGCATGGCTCCCTAAACTGTGTATGCCTCTCTGTTAGCTAAAGAGACATGATCTTGAACATGGTGTTATGAGGCTGTAGGGCAGCTATACTCAACTGGCAGACCGGGGGCCGAATTCGGACCTTGGCACCAGATTTCCATACCCCTGCTCAGACAGTCCTGCATTCAATATGAAGTACTGCATGGACGGGAAGTGGCATTGCCAGGTACACACAAACTTTGCTTCTTCAGCCCCATCTATCCCTGTTCCCTGTCCCACCATCTTGTCCCCCCAGCTCAGCGCTATCCATTCCTGTCCCCCCAGCTTTGCTCCATCCAGCCCAGTCTCTCTACCACATACATTCCTGTCCTCCCAATTTTTCCAATCCAATCCGCCTCCATTACTCTCTTTCTTCCAGCTGTGGTCATCTACCCCCCCCCAAGCTCTGCCAATTCCTTTCTGTCCTTCTAGTTCTGCCCATCCATCCCTGCTCCCAGCTATCTCTTCATCCCTCCCTGCCCTTCCTGTTCTGTCTATCCATCCCTCTTCATTACAGCATCTCCCCCATTCATTACTCTCCCCCAAGCCCTATCTTTCCATCCTTGTTACCAGACCTTATTGCCAGTAACATTTCGGGCCCTAGTCCACCCCTGTACACATTCTGCACAAAATGCAGGGGGGGGGGGGTAAAGTAGTGTGCCATGGACCAGAGTTGTAGGTTCTGTGGGGCCAAAAAATAAATAAACTCCTGCTTTTTTCCCAGTGCCCAATAGGATTTTAGGGCGGGGGGCAAGCAGCATTGTATAGTTTTGTCTGGGGGATCTTTAGCCCCTACCCAAGTGTGCTGATATCTAACTATTCACCCCCCCCCCCCCCGCCCCCTCAGTCAGACTCTCACTTCTCAGGGTGTCAAATGCTGGAAGCTTCAATGGGGCCTAGATACTGAGCAGAGCTAGACAGATCTAAGAGACTGTACAGTGTCTCCTTTCAGTTCTGAGAACCCAGTAGCCTCACACTTCATTATTTTTATTTTTTAGTAATGTTTGAACCTCCAATTATAACTGAAGCCCAAAGGACTGAAAACACCATATACGTGAAATGGAATGCAGAACCTTGGATGAAATCCCAGTTACAACTCTCACCCTCATCCAACATTATTGAACGGGTAAACTGTTCTAATGATACTAAAGCATTTCTTATTTATTTACTGAAATACATTTAAAATGCACTGATGGATATACAATACAAGGCAGTTTATAGTCTAGATATCTCTCAGGGCAGTAAAAAATGATCTTCCTAACTCATCCTATAGTGATGCTGGTATCCCACATTCCTCAGGCATCTTCTAATGGGGGGGGGTTCGGCCGTGTGAAACCCCCAGGTCGGCAAAACAAACTCACCCCTTACCGGTCCTACGGTGCATGTGCAGGCGCTCGTCCAATCAGTGCGCTCGGATCCGCTCATGTCAGATCATCTAAGCCTTCGTCTAATGAGCAGATCCGAGCACGCTGGAGGGCGCATCCCCCACTACCCTCTAACAGGGAGCGTGCCTGCGCTAGCCATTCACAAATGCCTGGCGTATTGATAACTAGGCCAAGCTCCTCCCCCTGCGACTAAACTCACATAATAATAACAAACACTTTTATGCATAAAACAAAATATAATATGCATTTAGGTTAATAAGACTTCGACTGACTTCACTGCATCAGTAGGCATGTCCTTTGCTTACAATGACCTACTGTCAGCTGTTAAACATTTTTACATACATTTTAAAACAACATCAGACAATAGAAGTTTTAAAGAGGAACACCACACACCTGATTTTCACTTTTCAGGGTCTTGTTCCTCTTAGTGGGGGCATCCCGAATTGGTATGCCCCGCTGTGTATATGCCTCACTCACCTTCCTGTCGCTCCCACGACGCAGACTCAGGCGAGAACGAGCAAAGAAACAGAAAGAAACAAAAAAGACAGAAAGAAACTGAAAAAGAGAAAACGGAAGTTGAATAGGGATGCTGAGAAGAAGAGAGAAGAAGGAAGGAAAAAGAGAGAAAGCAAAAAGAGAGAAAGACGGAAGGAAAAAGAGAGAAAGAAGAAAGAAAAAGAGAGTAAGAAGGAAGGAAAAAGAGAAAGAAGTGAGGAAAAAGAGAGTAAGAAGGAAGGAAAGAGGGAGAAAGAAAGACAGGAAAGAAAGAAAGAAAGAGGGAGAGAAAAGGAAGGAAAGAGGGATAAAGAAGGAAGGAAATAGGTGAGAGATAGAAAGATAAAGGAAGAAGGAAAGAGAAAGAGAGAAAGAAAATAGAGAGAAAAATAGAGAGACAGAGAGAGAGAGATATGAATGACTGTGCAGCCGCATACCTCAAAGGCTGCTCATGAGCACCACCTAGGGTGCCCCACTGTGTGAAACCCCCCAGATCGCCAAGCGCAACTCATCTCTTCCCAAGCATACAGCGCATGCACGGCCGCATATATATATATATATATATATATATATATTAGATAGATAGATAGATAGATAGATAGATAGATAGATAGATAGATAGATAGATAGATAGATCACTAGTACTATTGTTGAAGTTTTAGGTCCGGACTTAGCTGAATAGTGCATAGGTTTAAATGTATTATCGCCATTAATGTAATTTTGATACGTGGTGGCATGATTCCCCTTTGGCCTTTGTCTGTGTTTTTATGCGTTTGTATCATTTTGAGAGGTTTAGTATATTACATTTTTACTGAAATACTATATAATAGTAATGAAATGCTATGAAATACTATTCTCTGGCACTTCCGTGCCAGGCCACACCCCCGCCATCAGTCATAGGGTGTGTGGCCATGCCCCCTCCATTTACTACAATGGAAAGGGGGCATTTAAGGCTTCGCCCACTACCTCCATTGCAATAAATGGAGAGAACATGGCCACATCCTGTTGATGGCGAGTCGTGATTCTGTCCCACCATCAATCCCGTCCCGGGATCTGGCCCCGAAAACGTGATCAGGTGAGTTCTGGAGTGCCAGACTGGCAGTGACCAGCAGCTCAGGACAAATTGTAAGTACCCTTTTATTTTTTTTTCCCCCCTGCTGAATAACTTTGATCCACCCCAGGAATATTGGGACACCATAGTAGAAATGTAGTAAATTAGGAAATTTTTCTTTTCTCCTAAGCAACTTCATTATTTATTCCAGGATGAGTCTAGCTATGAGTTTCACAATCTCTTACCTGATGTTACATATACAGTTAAAATACGGGTAAAGACAATATGGTCTTCCAATAATATTTGGAGTAACTGGAGCAAGGAAACGCATTTCGAAGGTATTGATTTTTTTTCTAGCAAACCATACCATTTACTGTAGCATATGAAACATTGTTTGATTTCCTGGAAATATGGGCTTCCATTAAAGCGGACCTTCACTCTGAATAAGAATTATATGTTTCCCACATATACCTGCATCTACTGCATGTTATGAGCCTTTAAACATCCAAGATGGCGGCTTATGGAAGCCGCCATCTTATCAGGCAGCCTACAAACAGGAAGTGCCTCCTGACTGTGCTGCATTGGTGGTATGCAAGATCCCATCAGGTGGTTATTGGCAAGGTTGCAGTATGATCTGTTACCATCTATACATTACCAACACTCAAATGTTGCTAAAAACAATGTGTATTTTATAGTGATAGTATAGTATAAGTGACAGAAAACTCATACAAATCACCCAGGTTACTTGATATTAATAGGTTGGAAACCCGTGATTTACAAGATGTTTTGCCTCGGGCAGCATCTGGTCTATACTAGCTATACATTTTTAACATCTGAGCTGAAATTTAATCAGCAGCAACCATCCCTTTCTTGTGATTAAGACATATTCGGGTCGATTCAGCACCAGGTGAGAAAACTTAGGTGAAAATGTATATCCGGTTGCTAAATCACTCCCAAGGTAGACAATAAAAGTAAATCACAGTTATCTCTCCTAAAAAACAATTCTCAGCTGTTCTGAATGGACCCTATTGGCTATAGCACTCTACCTACCTCCAGAATATCACTATATCTTCTATTGTATCAATATTTAGCAATCAGTCTTCCATCCCACAGCTTCATGAACACCAGAAAATATGATCTAAACCATCCATGAACCCGGAGCCTCTTCAATTATTGCATAGTTGCTGGTGCCGTAACTACTGCCATAAAGACGCCCGGAAACATCCACATTTCATGATATTGTGGCCTATGCTAAATTCCTGTACATGATGCCCAGCCACTAGAGTATTTAACAAAAAGCTGTCCCTTGGACATCATGATGTGTCCAAGAACGTGCCTTTGTTGCTGCACAGAGGCGGGGTGTACCTCCTTATTTTGTGGTACCACCAAGAGTAGCAGGTCTGTCCCTCCACACCCTCTTTCTTAAACTCCTCCTACCTTCCTCTTCTTCTCTCCTCCTTTTCTAGGGTCACATCCCCTACATTGATATCACCACAATTTGAGACATACACTAAGCAAATACACAGGCTTACAGCCGCTGCAACATGTTGGAATTCAACTTTATGTTGCAGAGGCTCTACCATAACTATTAATGAGTTGAGGTTGGGAACTTTGCTTTGGCTAGAGATGTTGAATGTGTGCAATTTAATGGTTCAGTTATGATCAGGCAGTGACACCATCTGCAACAGATGCTTTTGGGCTTTAGGTACAGGAAGGTACATAGGAGAAAGAGAAGGAGGAGTTGATGTTTTCAGAGTGTGTGGGGGGTATCATAAAAGGGAGATTTTATATCTGTGATACAGAAAGAGGAAGAGAAGGATGAGGCACTATTGCTCAGGGATAACAGAAAAAGGTGCACAACATACGTTGTATTGTGCTCCCAGGTTATTGTCTGTGGATGGTGGGAGCGGCTGTTCTGTCTGACCTATGGAAAATGGGTGGTCAGTAGCATTTTTTGGCCCATGAATGCTCTTATATTGCTGTATTTAGAGAACAACCCTGGGTGCTCAACCTCCTTGACCAACTTTTTAAGGCTGTTTCAGACAAGGGAAAAGTATCAGTAGCACTGCTGCCATCTGTAGATTCATCAGACAGAAGAGTTGCAAAGTTTGTTGAGGCTTTAGCAGCCAGGCCTTCAGTAATCTTACAGTGAATGCTTGTCCATTATATTTGATGCTTAGAGATGGAGAAGTGAAGAACTCGTGGACTGCTGGGTGACTTCTACTGTGAGGCTTGGCTCATTTGGGGGACCTCTGCTAGGACCTGTACGGAGAAGAGTTTCTGTTATGTTTACACCTTTTATATACATATGGTATATGGGAAGAGCAACAGGGAGGAGAAGCTGCCCCTCCCCTTTGTGCAACTCCACTACATTAATTCAAACATATCCTAGCTAAAATCTAATATGATTCTCTACACAACTGCAGTCTGACGGGCTTATTTCTATTTATTTTTTAGGGAACAAAAAAGGACTTTTCATTACAGTTTCGCTTGCAATAATTTTCTCTTTTGTAGTTATTGCAGTAGTTTTCGTTCTTATCTACATTAACAGGTAAATTGTTGTATTTTATGAAATAGAAGTGTATGTGCCTCTTAGATAGAAGTAAATTAAAAAACAATTGACTAGCAATAAAATTTATTTATTTAGTATAATATTAAACTCGTAGAAACTAACATTGATATAACAACTAGGGATGAGCAGGGGTTTCTACAAAGTTAAGTCCTGTGGTTGGTTATTTCCCCAGTATCAGGTATTCGGACATCAGGAGCTCACAAACATTTAAAACAATACAGTTTTAAAATTAAAACTTGGGGAAATCCTGAAGATTTCCCCAATAAGCGTCTATAGGGGACAGTGTCAAATGCTCTTGCAAAATCCAGAAAAACTATATCCACAGCCGCCCTTCTGTCCAGGCTTCTACTCACCTCCTCATAGAAACCAATCAGGTTAGTCTGGCAGCTTCTGTCCTTAGTAAAACAATGTTGGTTGTCACTTATAATATTAGGCATAGTTACATATTCGTGTATGTTGTCGCTTAATAGTCCCTCAAGCAATTTTCCCACAATGGATGTTAAACTTACAGGTCTGTAATTGCCCAGAGAAGACCTAGAGCCCTTTTTAAAAATGGGCACCACATTTGCCTTGTGCCAATCTCTTGGCACTATATCATTTGTTAGTGAGTCTTTAAAGATCAAGAACAGGTGTGATAAGGTAACTGAGCTGAGTTCTTTAAGAACTTTTGGGTGATGGGCAGGGAATAAATGCAGGAAATAAAGAGAGAATAAAGGAACGAATGGATAAAAGAGACAAAGGATTCTGGACCCCCCGCACACCAACCCCAAACCCTACTGCTTCCAGCACAACTCCGCTATATCCGCCCCCACTTCACCGCACCCCCAGCCTTGTAATGTTTAAATGTTTTTAATATTAGCACACATAAAAGGGCAAGTCTGTTTTGACATTTGTCCAGTTTAAAACAATGGTCCTGGAGATTTAGTATTGCAAAAAAAAAAAAATCTTCTAATGTTTTGAGAAAACCACCTCTACTAGTGTTGGAGCAGGAATTCAAACACATTTGAAGAAGCTTATTCTTAACATAGATTACCTAGATGTAGCTTTCGCTCCTCTTCATCAGTTACATATGCTGGTACCAAAGCAACCACTGCACACTGAAATCAGTGGGGGTCATGCTAAAGATTAAAGAGAGAAATTAATCTTACCGCATTGTAAAAATGATGCACCTCATCAAATCTGCGGGTGATTTATTTGGGAAAAATTTGAATAAACATTTTTGTTGCACCTTTTTGTGTGTTAAAATTAAAAGGCTCACTGAGATACAGGCTGCAATTCACACCCAAATGTGCATCCAGTAATTATCTTGCTTCACCAAATCTTTATCATGACCCCAGCTACTTTTAGACTGTGAGGCCAACAAAACATTTGGGATCATGCTATAGATCTGGGGAAGCAAGTTTACCCTTGGGTGTGCTTTTGGCTGTGAATGCACATCATGGTAAAAATCAAATGGTCAAGACTCACGACAACTGTTGTGTTTTAAGCCCCTACTGGCCCTAGGTTATAACAGCTTGACAAAGGGCCTGGTGGGGATCAAAACATGTAATGGCTGCTGTGACCATTTGATTTTGTCATGCTGTGCATTATACTATACTTTTAATGGATTATAAATAAGGCTCGACTGTTTATGGGAACTGTGCCAATACTTTCTCTACTTGAAAGGACCCTGGAACTGAACCTCTGGCCTGGGCAATGTCCACTTTTAGAGTCTTACTGGGATAGTTGCTGGCAGCACCTGCTTTTTACAGGTGGGGTTCATCATGTTTCCAATGGTTAAGTTTGTAAAATAAAATACACCCTATAAACTATGATAAAGAATTTGCCAAATCAAATTGTTCTGCAAAGGTCATAGTGTGCGGTTTCAAAAATTTAAAAAAATATATCCTTATCTAATTGGAAAAATTATGTACCTCACCTGTAAATATGCCCCATCACAGGAGTAGATTATTTGTATGTTCAAGTTCAAGGTAAACTTACTTCACCAGATCTTTAGCATCTCAGATAGCTAGTGCTGAAAAGGGGTGAAAAGGCACCATTAAGATAAGTTTCTTGCTTGGATATGCATCTCTATCCTGCTTACATTTAAGCCCAAAGTCACTGTTAACCCTTTGTATGTTTATTGCAGAGTAAAGAAAATAGTTTGTCCTAAGATTCCAAATCCTGCGAAGATTTTTCCAAAAGATTTTGAAGTAAGTATCGTTGTAGATACAATACTATGCAACAGCCTAGCGTAGTCTATTTCTGGTGTGACTTTTGCTGGATTGGCTGCAGTTTACAGTTGGGACAATAGATGTTGCTGTTACCAATGCTTAAAACTATAGTTTTCCTGTTCTTTTTCCTTTTTCCTGTCTATGTTATCTACCATATAAGATTACCTTCTTTTACTGCACTTATGTTCCAGTAAAGCCAGTTCCTGTTACACCATAAATATCTATCTGGATTTGACTCTGCTGCACCCAGCACTCACACTCTGCAACAGGTTATGGTCCCAGTAACCAAATGAAGCCCCAGAGACCAGATAAAACCCAGAAACCAGATGAGGCCCAGGCAGGGGAAAGCCCTGAATGGGAGATAGCACAGCTAATGCGGAGACCAACATAAAAAAAACTTCCACAGAGATCTCTCCTGTATAAAACTAAGACTGTTCTTATATATAAAGAAGGGAGAATGGCCAGCAGGTAAGAGCTTAAATTCTTAGTAGCCAAGTTTAAGAATGACAGTTATCAGCTATGGAAGTTTAAAGTGGAAATGCTATTATCCAGAGATGACTTGTGGGAGCTTATCACTACAGAGAGGCCACAGGACAATAATCAGGACTGTGACGGGAAAAACAGACAGGCACAGGCCACCATAAGCTTACTAGTAGAAGACCATCAGCTTATTCACATGCGCAGTGAGGATATAGAGAAAGGCATGTGGGATGTACTGAAAAGACTGCATGAGAGATCCAGTTTAAACAGCTTTTTAAAAAGTTAAAAAAGTTTTTTTTCTGATGAGAAAACTTTACCAAATGAGGCTTAGCAGAGACCAGGACATGCAGGAGCATATAAATGCCATGCTGGAAGTGATCACACAACTCAGATCAGTTGGTGAGAATATAACAGACAGTCATGCCGCAGCCATGTTGTTGTTCAGCATACCCGATACATACACTGCACTGATCAATGCGTTGGAGACAAGGCCTGAGACAGATCTGACACTAACATTTGAAAAGACCAGGCTCATAGATGAATATCAGCAAAGAAAGGATCTTGCACAGAATGACTCCACAGAAACTGACACAACAGCTCCTAAAGCTACAGACACAAGGTTACACAGGAAGGAAACCAAGGTGTGCTTTAGATTCCACAAACAGGGACACAAAGTGATAGTGTACTATCTGGAAAGTAAAGCAAATTTAGCAAAGGACAGCGTCCTTCCTATACTAAACAGCAGGCCAAAGCCACAATTTCTGATTCATGTGAAGAGACTGGAATGCCACATTTAAAGTGAAAGGCAACCATACATTTCAAGGCTGGTGCAATTAACCACAAGGCAAGTGATAGATGCTTTTTACAGAAGGGATTATGGGCATATGCACGACACAATTTAGCCATACCTGTAAAAGATGTGCTTTATGTTCCTGAAGCGACTGACAGCCAAAGGGCTCACCATAAAATTCCAAGGTGACAAATTTTCTATCCTGGACGGCAAGCATACAATAGCCTGTGCCAAGCTGAATGATCATCTATCACCTCAACACAGTGAAAGAAAAGGTGAGACTATGCACCCATAGACACAATGAATGTATACACATGTGGCACATGTTCAGTTACGGTTAAGTGTGAATGTTGCCTCAAATCCATGGGGTAGCTGAGAGAAAGAGCTGAACTCAGAATAAAATGATCAAATGTATTCTGGCAGATTCTGGACTACCATAAAATGACTGGGGCGAGGCAGCAATGACAGCCACTTGAGAAGCATTCATGTACATTCCAGGGGAAAACTACACCAAACTCCAAAACATAGCATTTTAAGGAACCTTTATTGGATACAGTTACAATGTTAGGGGTTACAGAATCCTAAATCCCAAAACAGACAAGGTTACCATTAGCAACAGCACAACTTTTGTTGAAGATCTGAGAGAAAATAGCCTCGATTCAGAGAGACACAAAAAACTTCCGTTTTAGTTCGGATCTGTGAAATGTTTCCGTTCTCGTATGAGCGTACGAGCGATTCTATGCATGCATTGAAAACCTTCTGTAAAGTTTCCGTCCGTTCGTACGGCAGATTACGAATTACGCGGATGTAATTTTCCATCCAGACTTTTCCGTTCCATTTCCACATGTTACAACGTAGGCTTTCGTTTTTGCCCTTTTCCCATCGTATCCTCCAACGAATCCTTTACGTTTCCCGATAGATTCTGTTTCCATTTTACAAAAAATAATCGTCCAGACGGAATCCTTACGATCTTGCGCCTGCGCACTACAAACTTATCTCATTAAAGTGCTCGCATACATATTTGCCACCCTCACTTCTACTACAATGTTTAGCTAAATCACTTAGCACTATCCTCCATCTTCCCTTTTGGCCCCTTAAAGCTCACCCAAACCACTTAGAACTATCCTCCAACTTCCCTTTTGGCCCCTTAAAGCTCACCCAAACCACTTAGCACTATCCTCCATCTTCCCTTTTGGCCCCTTAAAGCTCACCCAAACCACATAGCACTATCCTCCATCTTCCCTTTTGGCTCCTTAAAGCTCACCCAAACCACTTAGTACTATCCTCCATCTTCCCTTTTGGAACCTTAAAGCTCACCCAAACCACTTAGCACTATCCATTATCTTCCCTTTTGGAACCTTAAAGCTCACCCAAACCACTTCTTGGTCATGTGAATATTCATCTTTAAATATTTCTGGGCCCATTAGTTTTGTGTTAATGTATTTTGTAAATGAAATGACACTGTAACATTTTTGGGGGATGCCATCATAAAATATAAAATGTATCAAAATTTTACATTTTTACAACTATAAAAAACAAAATACATAGCAATGGCAGGCCACAGAACATTATTCTTCATCTGTGGTCCCCAACGAGTTGCGCAGCTCCTGCATCTCGCCCACCAACTGAAGGACCCTGACACTCAGTTGTGCCACTCTGGCACGTGTGGTCCCTGTTAAAAAACGTAAATTAAAATATTGGTATAACCTTGTTGGGGTCATGCTGCAGTGCTCCCCCCCCCCCCCCCCGTATGGTCCAAACACCTAAATCTGGACTTCAAAAGCCAGAGGGCCCTCGCCACCACGGCCCGTGTTTTGCATAGTGCCCGATTAGAGAACCCCTGGCCCGCATTCTGCAGGCAAAGAACGGGCATCAGGAGCAAGGGCAAGTGGCACATCTTGCAGTTCCTGCAACCAAATATAAAATAATTACACAAAGCAAAGGTAACCAACTAAAACAAGAACTCCTACCACAAATTAAGATTCAAGTTCAACAATCCAAATATAATTCACAAAGGACATAAGTCTAAAAAAATTTAGCAATTATATGGATGTGTGGAAAAATAAATGTTTACATGCTAAGGACTAATTAAGGTCAGCATTAAAATGCTTCTATAAGGCATACATAAAAAGTATTGATTCAGGTATGCATTGCTATACAATTTATGGCCTCGGCCATGCTGATACATGCAATGCCTTGGTGCTAAAGGCACGCAGACTCCTCCACATAGCCACAAAACATGTTCAACAATAGCAATCCGAGCCCTCAAAGGTCCCGTAAGTGGATCGGAAATGAAATGGATTTATAGGGTGGTGATCCGTCGGGAATCAGTTCTCTGAATCAGACGGAAGCTCTCTGAATCAACGGAAGTTTTCTGAAGGAACTGAAAATTTCCGATTTTGTTTGGAAAATGATCCGAACTAACGGAAATGTTCCGATTTGCTTCCGATCATCGGAAGCGCATTCCCGAACGTTCGTGCGAGTAGAAATTGGACGAAAAAAAGCAAAAAAATGACAAACACCCACCAAAACTTTCACAGACAGCTACGGAAGTCCGGACGAATGTGTCTCTGAATCGAGGCTAATGTGATGACAACAGGGGTAGTAAGAACAGAAGAGAAAACTAACACTTAACAGCCATCATTTGTAACTTCTGAAAATAGAAAATGCAAGTGAAACACTTTATTGTGAAAACAGCGTTACTACATTGCAAGTTAACAAAAGACATCTACATGGAACAACCACCAGGATTCAAAGATTGAATATGAAAATAAATTAAGTGCTTACACATGAGAACTTTCAAAGGAGTCAAACAGACCCCTGCTTATAGACAAGGAAATTGGCAGATAGGTAAATCTAATTCCTCATTTATGTGGACAATATCTTGATTTGTTTTGAGCAAGAAGGTAATGAAACAGAAATACTACAAACCCTGAATCAGCATTTTGAGACCATAAATCTTGGAAACAAAGAATTACCTCAGCATTCAGATTGAGAGAGAGGAAGATAGCAGCTTTCTTCTGAATCAAAAGCACAAAATACAAGAAATAATTGAAACTTTTGGAAGATGCCAAACCTGTAAAATCTCCCACGAGATACACAGCCAAGATACTGCACTACCAACTAACACTCAGTACAGGAAAGTAATAGGGAAATTGCTGTACATTACCACCGCTACAAGGCCTGACATTGCAGCAGCTATGTTTCCTATGCAGAAAGCTTTCAAGGCAGATGCACTGGAATGCCTTGAAGCGAGTCATTTGCTATCTTAAAGGGACCTTGCACTACAAGCTAAAGTTACCAGCAAGTGATAAAATCACCTGACAGGTTATGTGGATGCAGACTGGGCCAGAGACGCAATGGCTACTTGTTTCTTCTATCAAGAGGTGCTATCAGTTGGGCTAGCAGAAAGCAACTTTATGTTACACTCTGAAGCAGAGTAGGTTGCAGTAGCACAGGCAAGCAATAACCCCTGGCTCCATTGCCTGCATCCCCAAAGCCCACGGGGTTCCAAAAAAGAGAGCAGCAGGCACAGCCAAAATAAAAATCATGTGCGTGCTCCTAGGTCTGTGCCACACCAATAACTATAAACTATCACATAGGCACAAGAAAACGTTTCACAAATGGGCACAGCACAAAATATATAGTAAAAATATAAATCTTTATTTTAGTGACTCTACTACATAAAAAACAAATATAGACAATATTAAAAACAATTGCACCAATAGGTAGCCCTATTTCTCTGATAAAAATAAAAAAGACTTCATCACCTCCATACTGGGAATCTCACATCAAAAACAAAACTAAATTCATAATGTTACACATATCCTAGATACTACTCCTATCCAATACAGAAAATATACAATAAATATAAAGGTGACTATATATATATATATCCAACTATGTGCAATAAGCTACATTGAAACAAATTGATGATAGCAGGTGAGCTCTCCTAATATAAAGTGTAAATGCTGAAATGGCAGTGCAATACCAGTAATCAAGCTAAATATAAATCCACTTTGTGATCCTACAAAACTATGATTGATTAAAATACTATTCAACTATACCTAATATTTCTCACATATTTTATAAATAATACTACTACAGTGCAATATACTTGGGAAGCAACATGACAAATAACACAACTTAGGTCAAATAAATGAGCAAAAAGTATATGACATACTTCCCCTATGGAAATCTGTATATCATCTGAGGGCTGGTGCAAAACAAATAACCTCACTCGTTCCGCAACCACCTGTGGCTTCTCATAGGTACATCTGAGAAGCCACAGGTGGTGGCGGAACGCATGAGGCTTCTTGAGCATATAGAGAGGAAACACAGGTCTTCACAGCAACTGTTTTAACAATTTCAGGTGGCCCTCCAGGCCTACTCGCAGTTCATATCATGGCACGTCAGCCTTGTCTGTCTCACTCATTTTAGCAGCAGCCACTAGCCAGCCCTGCTCTTGGTGCGTCCAGCACCCTATAGCCCACACCTACCTGGCTCTCCTCAGCCCGACCATCCGCATTGCCCTCCAACACGCGGCTACAGGTGCACCTCAGCAAGTCCAGCAGCAGCCATCAGCTGTGGCTCATCAGCACTTTTCTGAGGCCTCTATAATCTTAGGAAAAAAAATTTTAGTAAATGCACACCAACAACCATGTTTTTGAATGCTTAAGCTAAGTGTATTCAAAAGTGCATACAAATAAATGTACAATCTCGCCTTAGAGCTCAGAGAAACCAAGATCAGATACAATAAGAACACTGGTTTATGTGATCTTGATAAATGAACTGCAAAGTGATGGGGAGGCCGATTCATTAATAGCGCCAGGTAGCGACAGTTGAGTGACTGTAGCGGCATTTTCAGAGCGCCCGCTAGTAGTCGCTGTGCTTGGCCGTTGTTCAGTAGTTGATAGCGACTCAGTCGGTTTGCCGTAATGTTGAATATTGGGTGAGCAGTCGCTATTTGACAGGTTCCGCGCTGTATGGGAGCGCATGATAGCGACTGGCCCTAGCGACCGGCTCCCACCATATTCATTAACAAATCACGCTCAAAAAATTCTCGCTCTGTGAAATGCTTGTTTAAACCCCAGAGCGTTGGCGGCGATGGGTTAAAAGTATTTTTTTAACCCCCAAACAACCATATTTTTGGAAACCAAAAAAAACAAGTTTTTTAAATAATTTAGTAATATGAATACATTAATATCAGACCTGTAATATCAATTCTGTACAATTTTTTTTTTTTTTTTACCTTAAAAAAATGGCAGAAGTGGTCACAGAATTTTCACATTTAAAACAAAAAAAAAAAAAAATCATAACAATTAATTATGAATATTTAAAGATTGTTCCATTGAAATGCATTGGAGAGCGCCAGGTAGTGAGAGGTCATACCTGTCGCTGTTCAAGGTCGGACGCTGGCGCTGTGGGCTGAGGCTGGAATAATGATGAATGAGTCGCTATATGGCGCTATCTCAGTCGCTAAGCAGGATTGCCTTGATAAATGTGTGATTGTGGTGGGGAGCCGGCGTTCTCGTGGCGGGGCCCGTCATTACCGGCCGCTCACCAGTCGCTACCTGTCGCTATTCCTTCATAAATAAGGGCCTTAGTTGCTATGTAATACATATACAGGGTAATACAGAAAACAGCCACACGGTGGCGATATAGTAGCACAAGTCAAGAATCACATAGAAGCCAATTGAAAATGATTATTCAGAGTATATGTATACAAAAACCAGAGAGCAAAAACTGACAAGGAACTGGAAAAGTTAAGTAGATACTTTACAGCAACAGACAGAACTGGACCCAATGTTTCTGACCCAAAAGGGGTCCTTCCTCAGGGGTAAGAAAGCGGCGACCCACATGGAAATACCCATTGCGGGTCAGAAATGTTGGGTCCAGTTCTGCCTATTGCCTATTGCTGTAAAGTATCTACTTACCTTTTCCCGTTCCTTGTCAGTTTTTGATCTTTGGTTTTTGTATGAATATAAGGGTCGATTCAAAGAAACATGTAACAGCTTGGATTTTGGTGCCGATCATCCTATTTTTCCCGTCCGCTCGTGCGTTCGTATGAACTTGCGAGTGATTCTATAAGCAAATACGTTTCTATCCTAAAATGTACGTCCGTTCGTATGGCAGTTCGGGAATCAGACCTATGTCAGTTTCCATCCTGAATTTTCCGTTTCATTTCTCAGGTTGCAACATTGGTTTTGCCCTTTTTCCTTTTTTGTCTGGACGTAAATCCTTCTGATCTTGCGGCTGCGCACTACAAACTTACCTCATTAAAGTGCATTCTAAATATTTGGTCTTATTTTTCTTTATTTCATTCATTTTGTAGTAACCAACCATTAATGAATGCATTTGCATAAGTAAATCTTACTTTGTTTAATTTTTAGTTAACTTGCATTTTTTACTTGTGGATTTAATTTTAATATTTTGGCTTCAAATGGTACAACTTTAAATTTTGTGTGTGGTTACCCCCACCCTCTACATACAGATTGCTCTCAAATATAAAAAAACACCCAGCAACTTCTGCATGTTATGAGTCTAGAAACAGCCAAGATGGCGGCTCAGGTATTATCGGGCAGCCTGCAAACAGAAAGGGCCTTGTGACTGTGTTGCTCTGCATTCTTTGATTTCTGACCTTTCCGTGCCCCCAGCTCTGCTGTGTCTGTGCAAAATACAGCAGTAACCCACATCCTGCACTTTATCCCGCTCTCCTCTCCTCAGTAAGTGTGATGCATCTGACCAAAGATGTGCTTAAATAATTAAACAAAGCAAAGGTAAACAACTACACCAATAAATGCAATCTAAAAATATTATTCTAGTACATCAATTTAAAAATAAATACCAAAGGACATAAGTTTCTTTAATTAACGCAAATATATTGCAAAATAAAGGTTTACATGCAAAGGACTAATTAAGGTCCACATTAAAATGCTTTTATAAGGCATACATGAATCAGGTATGCATTGCCATACAATTTATGGCCTCGGCCATGCTGATACATGCAGTTTATTGGAGCTCAAGACGCGCAGACTCCTCCACATAGCCAAAAAACCTGTTCAAGAACAGCAATCCGACTGCTAAAAGGTGTCGGCAGTGGCTTTCTTTTAAAACGTATTTAGAGGTTTGAAAACTGTTCTCTGAATCACACCTAAACACATTCGATTATCCTAAGTTTTACGTTTTGATCCTAAGTTTTAGGATTTGATCCTAAGTTTTACGTTTTGATCCTAAAATTTAGGAACGAACTTGCGATGATCGTAAGAGCATATACGCATTCGTACGTAGGCTCGTGCGAGTCGAAAATGGCCAAAAAAACAGGAAAAAATGACTAACACCCACCCAAACTTACGATTCTCGATCCGAAATCAATTAACTTTTGCTCTTTGAATCGAGGGGATTGTCTGCATAATCATTTTAGATTGGTTTCTATATGATTCTTGACTTATGCTTCCTTTCTGTATTCCCCTGTATATGTATTATATAGCAACTAAACAACTTTGTAATTTATTTATCAAGATCACATAGACCAATGTTCTTATTGTATCTGATCTTGGTTTCTCTGAGCTGTAAGGCGATATTCTGTACATTGAATACTTTAATAGGAGAAAAAATGTATATAGATTGTACATTTATTTCTATGCACTTTTAAATACACTTATCTTTAGCATTCAAAAACGTGGTTGTTGTTGGTGTGCATTTACTCCCAAAAAAATCCTAGCTATGTACAGGGTCTCCAGGGAGGGGGGCCCATTAGGAGTTACTGCACCCACTCTTGAAATTTTACTAATCAAGGCTTATGGTGTGCACCTATGCAGATTTGGGCCCTTATTTATGAAGAAATAGCGACGGGTAGCGACTGGTGAGCGGCCAGTAATGACGGGCCCCGCCACGAGAACGCCGGCTCCCCACCACAATCACACATTTATCAAGCCAATCCTGCTTAGCGACTGAGATAGCGCCAGATAGCCACTCATTCATCATTATTCCAGCCTCAACCCACAGCGCCAGCGTCCGACCTTGAACAGCGACAGGTATGACCTCTCACTACCTGGCGCTCTCCAATGCATTTCAATGGAACAATCTTTAAATATTCATAATTAATTGTTATTAATGTTTTTTTTTTAAATGTGAAAAATTCTGTGACCACTTCTGCCATTTTAAAAAATTGTGCAGAATTGATATTACAGGTCTGATATTATTGTATTCATATTACTAAATTCTTTAAAAATTTGTTTTTTTTTGGTTTCCAAAAATATGGTGGTTTGGGGGTTAAAAAACTACTTTTAACACGTCGCCGCCAGCGCTCTGGGGTTTAAACATGCATTTCACAGCGCGAGAATTTTTTGAGCATGATTTTTTGATGAATATGGTGGGAGCCGGTCGCTCTGACCAGTCACTATCATGCGCACCCATAAAACGCGGAACCTGTCAAATAGCGACTCATCACCCCGTATTCAACATTACTGCACACCGACTCGCTATCAACAACCGAACAATGGCCAAGCACAGCGACTACTAGCGGGCGCTGTGAAAATACTGCTACAGTCGCTCAACTGTCGCTACCTGCCCCTATTAATGAATCGGCCTCTTGGTTATTGTCTCTTTATAATCCCCCTGCAATGGATCAGTACTGGGCTGAGCTCCTTGACCAGCAGGACCCACTCAGCTTCTCTTATTGGCCAGACTCCAGAACCCTATAGGGCACCTCACCGGCAGCCCCTTAAAGGGCCGGTAACAAAAATAACACACTCTGTAGCCTAACCCAGCACTTTCCAATCCAGAAACACCCAAATAAGGCATTTTTACATGATGTGGCCGACACCCTGCTACATCGGTTAATCATTTTTTGTAAAATGGGTCTTGATCCGGTTTAATATTTGATGCAAATAATCTGACACATATATAACTATAATTTGTTTTTACCTTTCAGCAATGGATAAAAAGTGATGTTTACAATGTCCACAGCAGGCCAGAGAAGGAAGAGGTGTGTCCCGTCTATCTACTTGAAAGCTCGACTTGCAAATAAGACTTTACTCCTGGTGACCTGGAAATGTTCAGTGTTCTCATTCAATTCAGTGGCTTCTTCAATTTCAGAACTGAGGATATTGACGAGCAGGAAATAGAGAAGAATATATTATTTATTTACTTTTTGCTTCTCAAATCAGTGCTGCATTCTGGATACTTCAATCAGGGCTGTGGAGTTGGTAAACCAAAGCCCGACTCCAAATTTATCAGGCTCCGACTCCATCATATGTGGCCAATTATTAGTAATAAACTAACTGTACTGTAGTAAAATGGTAACATCAGGCTACTTAAAAAACATAAACCATATTTATTGGAATATAATTTCTGAACAAATAACCTAAACGTTCGAGGAAAGGGGTTAAATAATGAGGGATAAAAGTTGGCCTCGCTGTCTGGTTTTAGGTGTTGTAGAGAAACGCCAATTGCATTTAATAAATGCATAATAAAACAACAGAAATGTTATTTACATTTCATGTATACAGCAAAGGGTTAGCACATTTTTGGTAGAGTCGCTATATTTTTTTCCAATTCTACTCCTACATCAGCCAAAACTCCGACTCCACAGCCCTGACTTTAATAGTGACAACTGAAATGGACCAGCTAAGGAAATGTGCCTGGGCTGCTCTAACTGAGATGGAACAGCAAAACAGCCATACTGCTAATTATTAGGCCTGGACTTGGACTGTTTTTTTCAGTGTGTAACTAAATGTGACTTTTTTCTGTATTTTAACTAACTCAGTTGGATGCAACTAGACAAGTAACAGTGGTGGCCAGTGAGGCTAGCGGGGCCGGCAGCAGCACATGACTCTGTATTTGCAGACTGGTTGGGACGCAGCAAGCAGGAATTTTTGGGCTACAACCCAACTGCACTTTATCAAAATGGAAAGGTGTTAAAGGGCCATAGAGGAGACATTACATTACTTTTTTTGCAGATCTGCAAAACACAGAAATGCAAAGGCATCTGGACTGGTGTGAATGTAGCCTTAAAGTGCGCCAAAACCCAGGATTTTGACTATCCTGGGTTTTGGTCCTTTCCCCAGGGGTGCCCCACTGTGTGATAAGATCTATAAGATTCCCAGGCCAGTCGATTCCCTCTCGCCGGGGCATCCAAAATCCCTCTAGAAGGGTGCGTGACCACACCAGACATTTGTGAATAGCCGGCGTGGGCATGTTTCCTGTTAGAGGGTAATGGGGATGTGGCTGTCGGCGCTCGGGGGAGCAGCTCGCCCTAGATGATGTGACGTCAGTGGTCTGAGTGCGCTGATTGGACGTGCAGCCACGCATGCGCCGTAGGATCGGGAAGAGTTGAATTTATTCTGGTGACCTGGGGGTTTCACATAGCGGGGCACCCCCGATCGCAGTGCCCCAGGGGCAAGAACCAAAACCCAGGCTAGTCAAAATCCTGGGCTTTGGTCCACTTTAAGGGATGTATAAATGTACTTTAATTGTTTTATATTAAAATTATCCTTAAAGGAACAGTCCATGCAATGACAATAACATGGCATCAAGTAGCCACAGTGATCGCGTCTGGCTCACTCACATTAGAAGAGCTGAGGAACAGGATAGGTGTGCAACCACATTTGGGGCATGGTTACACAGAAATGGAGAATTTGGAGACCTGGATCTACAGAGCATTGCTGGAAACGCAGGCGAGGCACAGGTTTCAGGTGAGCTCTGCGTTGCCATTGCCTGGACTATCTCTTTAATCTTTGATCTCTCTGTGATTGTCTCTGCTGTTTTAAGCATTGAATGGTTTTCTGTTTCGACTGTTGTTTACCAATGTTGTTTTTTTATTCATTTTTTAATTCAAAGCGCAGGTATTTTCTTTTTATAATCTCTGGTAATGGTCTGTTACATTTGTATACAGTTCTGTACATAATATATTTGTTTTGTATATAGGCTATTTGTAGAGTATTGTAAATTTATACAATGATTAAAGGGATTTTTTCAGTTTAATGTGCATGAAAGTCGGCCTTACCTGCTGTTGCCTCTTGAATGCGTCCTTACCCCCCCCCTCTCCCCTGCACCCCTCCCTCCCTCCCTCCCTCCCCTGCACCCAGGCGGAAGCAGAAACCCAATCTCAATCCCCGGGCACCTGGACCTGCCTGCTCCACAAATGGGAGCCTCAGGCAGCTTGACTCATTGACGCCACTCCCGCCTCTCCCATGTTTAGCCCGCCCCTTTCCTGATTAGCCCAACCCTCCTCGCGTTCTTTAAGCTAGTGCTGGTGTGAGGCAGCGTGTGTCAGCCCCCCCCCCCAGCTGCTGCCATCTTCAAGGGGACCAAAACCCACTGAACTTGTGAAATAAATCTGGCCAAAGCCCATGCCAATACTCCCTTCTTAGGGTGTAGAACTAGAAATGTTTGCTTTTCTAATCGTCCTGAAACACTGATTTCTTTGCTGTGCCCTTGTGTGAGATGGCAGGCGATCAGTCATTGCATAAGCGTGGCAATAACATGATTGGCACACACAACAGTGGCAATGAATGGAGGAGGCCGAGCTTTACAGCTAATAAAGGCGCCATTATCTGGGATTAGAGTGAAGCAGAAGCAGTGAAAAGTCCCAAAAGGCTCTCTTCATGGGGGGAGCGATTCAGGGAATGCGAGTTAAAAAAGTGGGTTTTGGTCCACTTTCAGCCTCACACCTGTCTCTCATTAGGGCAGAGAGAAGCAGCATCACCCGCACAAGCCACATGCCCATCACCAACTGCATGGCCATCACAGGTCAGAGCTGCATAGGGCGCCACAGCACTGCGCCGCCCACACCTGGCACCACAGCACGTGTTATGGCCAAAAATTTAAAAAAAGCTATACTCACCGTTTCTCCTACGCAGACTGTCGCTCCTAGTCCAGGGCTGCCGCACTCACCTAAAAGGCTGAATGCAGGTCCCTCACTACCCTGTCACCATGGCAGCACCACTTTCTCACCAAACTTCACTTCTTGTCTCGCTCCAATGTGGCGACGCCCCCGTCAACAGTCATGTTGTGCTGCCACTCCCCCTCTATTCACTGAAATGAAGGGGGCGTGGCAGCACACCATGACTGAGGGCAGGGACGTCACCATGTTGAAGTGAGACAGGAAGAGAAGCCTGACTAGAGAGCGGTGCTATACAAGCTGGTGGTTCAGCGAGGGAAATTGATGAAACCTTTCAGGTAAGTGCTGCAGCCCCGGGCTAGGAGTGACAGTCTGTGTGGGAGAAAAGGTGAGTATAGCTTTTTTATTTTTTTTGGCTGAAAATGTACTTAAAAGATGTAAAATGGCTAAAAATGGCTTTTCCACCTTCCTCCCATTTTAAACCCCTCCTGGAGCAACTTACTTTGAGTTGCCCTGTAGTGTGAAACCTCCCTGGTCTCCCCATATACTGAACTTGTTACCATGGGATCCCCTACACTGCACGGTTGCTGTGTAAAGGAAATCAAATCCTGCTTGTACAAGTACTAGCTAAACAGTGGGATACTCTAAACTGTTTAAAAAGCTACAAGTTGCTTCCATCTGTACCTTGAGCTGCTCAACAGCACTTCTCTGTCCTCTGTATCTGCCTCCATTTTCTCCAGTCTCTCACTGCCTCCTGATTCTGAGGGTTAGATACTCCTCTAACAAACTTGACCCCTTCTGCATCACTCAGCCATGCACTTCCTAACATGGACAATGGCCTTAGAAGGACCCAGACTGGACTCAAAAAAATCTAAAGTTACTTTATTTGACCCTATACATTTGAGTGTCCAGGAAATGTATGAGATTTGTGAGGACCTCTACATGCCTTATTTGTGTTAATATTTATGTCTATGAAGCTTTCTTCGCTGACCTATTTAGAAGAGGCATAAAAGAATCCATTTAGTTGACTATTTAACTCATTCACTTTAATGTACTGGACAATCCTCTAGGTCCTCTGTATATACAGTAATATAGGGTACCTGTGCAAGTTCTACCCCATCAGTCCCTGCGGCATCACAGGTTCCAGTTACAAGACTGGATGCTTGAATAGAAGTGGGGCTGCAGCACCTTTTGTCTGGGACTTACAATGCCATATTAAAGCAGACCAAAACCCACCAAACTTGTGAAGTACATTTGGCCATAGATCCTGCTGATGATATTCCCTTCTTAGGGTGTAGAACTAGAAATTGATATTTTTGTTTTTCGTCCTGAAACAGTTTTTTTTTGCTGTCCCTCTCCGTAAGACGGCAGGAGATCAGTTACTGCATAGGTGTGGCAATGACACCATTTACAGCTAAAATAAGTGGCGTTATCTGGGATTAGAGTGAAGCAGGAGCACTAAAAATTAGCAAAATGTGCCTTTCATAGGGGGAGCAATTCAAGGGATGCTAGTTAAAAAGGTGGGTTTTACCTCCCTACTGTTTATAGTAGACAGAGGATGCGGAATAGAGTTATCATTTACTGCTGCCAGATTCCTGTACAGGTCATTCTGAGTTGAGAAAGTAGGTTGGATGATTAGCAAAACATCAAGAAAATCAAACCGCAAGTCTAGTTGACTTAATTTATTCCCACAGATATTTAGTAAAAGCCATTCTTCACATTGCTCCGAGGTAGAAGCCTCAAAGAATGATTGGGCCCTTTCTTTTATCTCAAGTAGCTATAAAATAAGCCCCCCTGCACCTTTTATCTGCAGACCTGTAGAAAGCTTCACTTTTCAGTTATAAATGTCCAGTGTCCAATGTCTAGCTGTCATTTCATGCAACATAATTGAAGAGTCCTAATAGTATTATATCTAAAATACTGGTACAAAAAGATGCTTCTACATTCTTTAAAGAGGCCCAAAACCCACTGCAATCGGCCAATCAATCGATCAATCCCCCCCCCCCCCTGGGGCATACAACATCAGGATGCCCCACTGTGTGAAACCCCCCAGGTCGCCTATACACTTACCATGTTTCCCAGTCCCACGGCGCATGTGCAAGCCAAGGACACATCCCCGCTATCCCTCTAGCATGGCACGTCCCTGCGCCAGTAATTTGTGAATGGCCGGCGCGGGCACGCTCCCTGTTAGAGGGATAGCGAGTGATGCAGTCGTCAGCATGCTCGGAGCCACAGGCCATAGACAAAGGCTTGGACGATGTGACGTCCGAAGCTCAGAGTGCGCTGATTGGACGAGTGGCCGCGCATGCACCATAGGACCGGGAAGAGGTGAGTTTGGTCAGGTGATCTAGGGGGTTTTATGCAGCGGGGCACCGGGGGAAAGGACCAAAACCCAGGATAGTCAAAATCCTGGGTTTTGGTCCACTTTAAATCAGAACAAAACCTGGGCTTTTTACTAGCCCGGGTGTTGTTCCTTGCCCCAAGGGAATCCCAATTTGGGATGCCCCACTATGTGAAACTTGCCCAAATTGCCCATACCTTTTGCCGGTCCCACAGCGCATGTGCGAGTTCTCATCCAATCAGCGCTGAATGCAGTGCACAATAATGATCAAAAATGTGGTTCTGTTTAGGTGCAGAGCTCGGCAATAGTGGGTGGGAGCGACCACATCCCTAGTCCCCTTTAGACATGGGCGCGCTCCTGCTCCCAGACTATGTGAATGGCTTGGAACGAGAGCGAGCCACAACCCCGAGATTCTGGGGATGTTGTTTACATTGCTGTGGGAGCTAGGGCAAAGGTTTGGTTTTTGAGCGAACAATGGGTTTCGCTCTGCTAAAAGGAAACAAGGCTTTGCCCATTAAATATTAATTGAAACTTGTTTCCCCATTGCACACCCCTCTCTGATCCAGGTGCACTTGATGTGTGATCTCTAAAACAAAAATGCATTCTGTAATAATATTCTGATGCAAAAATACATTTTATTATTTATAATAAACTTTGTGTTACAGCCTCAAAATACAAAAAATATATAACATCTTTCTTTTTCAGCAATTACACCAAACTGTGCATCAGAATAAATAATGGCAACAAATAAATTGTAACTCTTTACATACAGTACACAAGTACAAAACACATACATTTTCTGAAAATATTGGGTTAAAATTATTTTAAGTTCCAAGTTTGTTTTTATAATCAGTTTAAAAACTGAAAAAAGACAAAGATGTCAAGAAATTCAAATGTTATCATATCACAAGTAAACTATTGTTAAAGGGATTTTCCAGTTTAGTTAAAGAGATTATGGCCCTTATTTAAGAAGGGATAGCGTCAGGTAGTGGCTGGTTAATGACAGGTAGCGACCTATGAACGCCGGACACGGCACGCAATTACACATTTATCAAACAGAATCTGTTTAGCGACTGGGATAGCGCCATGTAGCGTCTGATTCATCATTTTCACAGCCTCAGCGAACAGCACCGGCGTTCAGCCTTGCACAGCGCCAGGTATGACCTCTCGCTACCTGTCGCTCTCCCATACATTTCAATGGACGATCCTTTTCTTCTCTTTAAACTGAGTTTTTGTTTTTTGTTTTTTTTTTTTCAAAAAATCACAAATAATGCTGTGACCTCTTCTGGCATTGAAAAAGCTGTTTTTTCACAATGTTATTCATTTTTTATATATTTCTTCAGAAATGACATTACAGGTCTGGCATTAAAGTGTTCATGTTACAATGTTGCTACAATGTAATTCCATATGTTTTCGCTTTGTTACTAGTGGATAGATGCTGAAAAACAGACTTTAAACACACCGTCTCCTGCGCTCTGGGCTTCTAACAAGCATTTTTCAGCGCCTGAGTTTCGTGAGGCTGTTTTTTTTCTGAATATGGTGTGAGTCGGTCGCTATGAGCAGTCGCTAACATGCGCTCCCATACAGCGCTGTACTGGTCAAATAGCGACTCCTCACAATGTATTCAACATTACTGGACAGCGACTGAGTCGCTATAAACTAGCGACTCACGGCCGAGCACAGTGACTACTAGCAGGCGCTCTGAAAATGCCTGCTACAGACGCTCATCTGTCGCTACCTGGCGTTAGTGATGAATCAGCCTGCCCGTTAAAGGGATTGTCCAGGCAAAAAAACAGCTATATACACTTTTTGTCCAAGGTAGCTTCAGCACTCACTGGGGTAAAACTTACCAGGAGTGGAAAACGAGCACCCTGTTGGTCCTCTCTGGTTCAAGATGGTGCTGTGGACGTGACTGGTTTACACCCTGCAGTATGCCCAATCAATTCAATGCACTGGAGGAGTGTGCAGAGCAGCACTGGATAAGAGGTGAATGTAGCTGTTTTTTGTTGCATGGTCAATGTCTTTAAAAGTAACATTTTAATAAACCTAATCAGCCTAATATTTATTCTATGTCTGCTCATGTCTCCCCTGAGCCCCTTATTCCTGGACCCACTGCATCCCCCAGCCCAGACACCCCAGTCCATATTCTTCTGTCCCTGCAATGCTATTGGCTATCTGGGTGCTATACCTACCCCTGTTGATTCATCACCATGTGAGAATACATTTGCACAAACTTTCTGACTTCCAAGAATGTACTCTCGACCAATTCAGCAAAACTTTTTTTTTGCATATTTTATGCACTTTTAATCTCTCACAGGAAAAGGTTCTCCTGGAAAACTCTCATGTGTATAAAGTTTGACAGTTCTAAGGGTGTTGTTAGAATTTTGTTCTTTGATTTTGTTTTTTGGAGCTGACTTTCCACCTAGAGTGCGCTTCACATTCCTGCATGTTTTTCATTAAATGAAACAGAAATGCAAGCGTGTAATGCTTTTTTATATAAATATATATATATATATATATATTTTTTTTTTTTTAAAGAAACATGGGCCCCTTCCGTGAGCCAAGCAGCATGCGCACCAGGCATAGAGGCTGGTAACCCAGGGCTTGAATGGCCAGCCCCTGGCCCTGCTGCTTCACCAACCCCAATGCCCACAGGTCTAATGGACATCCTACTAGTCTACAAACAGTTTAAAAAAAAGATGCAACTCCAAAATATATATTACTTCTCTCTTTGGTCCCCTGCCTGGGGACATCCTCTCCTCCTGGACCGCAGCTTGGGTCTTAGGATGCCAGCAGCGGCGTCTATAGCAAAGCTATAGAAAAGTATCCTCCTCCTTCCATCCTGGCATCCAGACAGAAATAATGTTGGCCACCGGGGAAGGAAGCTTTTATATTATAGGGGCAGAGCTTCTGTGGAATCTCCCCCCCCCCATGTAACTATCTATGTCACTAGAGGGGAGAAGGGATTTCGCTAGAGGGAGGTATGGATGAGATTTCCTTGGCTATCCCCGCTATACTGCTCCTGTAAGAGTCACATAGGGTGCATAGTTACATAGTTAGTACAGCTGAAAAAAGACATATCTATCAAGTTAAACCAAGGGTCAGGGTTGGGAAGAGTTAATTAATTTTTTTACTGATAACAGCTAATAGTAACTGTTAATTTTATTTTCTGCTGGAAAACAATCTAATCCTTTTTTGCTGTCAGCGGTTGATGCTGTAACAAACTTCTGGGGGAGGCTGTTCCACATATTATTTAGTTCTTATGGTAAAATTGATTGTCGTCTCCGGAGATGCGCCAGTGAGCGCCCCTTGCCTTTTTTTTTTAAAGTTTTTATTTTGCAATAAACAGACAGACAAGACAAAACAAGTCATCTTGTAAAGCAATTAAGGTGCCGCAGGCACCCAACTTCATAACTGGCATATAGACTAACAACACTAACAACCATTCACACAGCTTTCATACCGGACTCCAGGTGATTCTTGCTACCATCACGGTTCAGCTAAAGGGCAGGGAAGCTGATGCACACCATTTATTGGACGGGGCGTACATGTTCTAGGATCCCTCCCACTGTTCATTGGTCAGGTTCCAGCACCCGGCCCAAGCCCCCTAAATATAGTATAGATATCAGACTTGACCCAAGAAACTCCCCGCCAGGCCCCCCTCCCAGGCTCACTCAGTGTCAGACGCTGACTCCTGGCTCTGCAGCCATGGGTCCCAGACCTTTTCGAACTTATCCGGCACCCCCCTTGCGGCGTATGTCAGTTTATACATAGTGAGTTTCTGGTTAACTAATCTTTTCCAGGTTTGCACTGAGGGCTTAGCGGGATGTCTCCAATTCATCAGAATGGCGTAGAAGAGCAACAAACGGATCAAGGCCCTCTGAGCTCTCAGTTCTGAGAGCGGCTCAACCACCCCCAGAAGACACAGTGGGACAGATCCCTGTATCCGAAAACCTACCACTCTACTGATCAGACCCATCACCTCCTCCCAGAAGATCGTCAGGACTTCGCATGACCAGATCATGTGTATCCATGAGCCACTACTTTTCCCACATCTAGGACATATATCAGTATCAGTTAAGCCCATTCTGTGCAGACGAACCGGGGTGATGTAAGCCTGATGAATCCACTTGGTTTGGATAAATCTGTCTCTGGCTTCCACTACCCATGCATGCAAGTTGTCCATTATCTCCTCCCAGTCATCCTGGTCCAGGTTTGGGTCTAAGACCTGCCATTTAGCCTCAATCTTGCTTCTAGGGGATTCCAGCTCTCCCATCAAGCACTTATACAGCGTGGAGACAGGCTTTTTAAGGCTCCTATCTCTGATTGCGTTCTCCGCTTTGGACCCCGTGATCCTCGGGCCCTCCCTCTGGAACTGGGCGTGCAGTGCGTGTCTGAGTTGCAGGTATCGAAAAAAGTCCCGGTGGGATATATGAAACTCCTCCTTAATCTGATCGAAGGACACCAGCACCCCCCCTCTATATAATTGCCCAATCCGATGAATGCCTTTCCTTGTCCAGAACAGCTGGTCCTGCATAGCACCCAGTTCTGGTAACCTAGGGTTGTCCCATAAGGGGGTATAGGGGGACCACGCCGGGGTCTCCCCCGACCTCGCCCCTAGCTTAGCTGCCCTCTCCCAGATGTTACTAGCCGCCCTCATACACGTGGTCGCCTCTCGGATCCCTCTCGTACCCCTGTATGCTAGGGAGGCCAACCTTTCGAGGGAGCCCAGTAATGCCACTTCTAAGCACACCACTGGATTGTCCCTAGGTTGGCAGAGCCACCAATGGACAAACAGAAGCTGCGTTGCATAGAAGTATATTTGCATATGTGGCACCACCAGTCCCCCGGTATCTAGTTGCGCCTTTTAGCCTTGGGGGAGATTGTCCCCATATAAACTAAAGATGATCGACTCCAGTGCTTTAAAGTGGGAGATAGGAAGCAGTACTGGAGAGGCCTGATATATGTATAGGAGTTTTGGAAGAAAAATCATTTTGAATATATTGACCCTGCCCATGACCAACAGCGGAAGGCTCGCCCACTGGGTGACTCTTTGCTTCAATTTCGCCACTACCGGAGAAATATTAATAGGGACAAACTCATTAGTCTGCTTACTGATCATAATCCCCAGGTACTTAAATTGTTGGACTATCTTCAGCTGGGACCTTGGGGAGACATCCCGAGGGTCGGTCATATCAACTTGCATCAGGCTGGATTTATCCCAGTTAGCCTTCAAGCCGGAAAATCTCCCAAACATCCCGATGGTATCCAAAGCAGCCTCTAAGGACTCGCAACTGTCCACTAGGTATAATAGGGTGTCGTTAGCGTAAAGTGAGATTTTCTCCTCTATCTCCCCCAGCCTCCATCCAGCGATGGCTGGGGAGTTCCTGATAATAATTGCCAACGGTTCAATGGCCAGTGCGAAGAGTAATGGCGAGAGTGGGCAACCCTGCCTGGTCCCTCTACTTAATACAAAAGGGTCAGAGTAGCATCCGTTGACCCGTACTCTGGCAGTCGGACGGCCGTATAACAGCCTGATTTATGATATGAAACCTGCAGGGAGCCCAAATCTGGCCAGCACTGCCCAAAGATAGGTCCATTCGATCGAATCAAAGGCCTTCTCATTGTCCTATGAAGCTATCGCCCGGCTACCATAGTTGTCATGCACTATCTGCAGGTTGGACATCAGTCTGCGCAGATTTATCCCCGTTGTGCGTCCCGGCATAAAGCCTGATTGGTCAGGCCCAATCAATTGTACTATGACCCTGTTCAACCTGATGGCTAGGATTTTGGCCAATATTTTGGCCAATATTTTGGCGTCTTGATTTAATAGGGAAATGGGCCTATAGGATGCACAGACATCAGAGGGCTTCCCTTCCTTGTGAATAAGAACCACGTGCGCTTCATGGAAGGAGGCCGGGAGACTCTCATTATCCAGCGCCTGTTTCAGAACCTCCCAGAGTCTAGGGGCGATCTGTTCCATCTCCTGCTTGTACCACTCGGCCGGCAATCCATCAGGCCCTGGTGCCTTCCTAACGGGAAGTGCTCTTATTGCACTCATAACTTCCTCAATAGTAATGGGGGAGTCAAGAGTCTCCTGATCAGCCAGAGTCAATTCAGGGAACTTAATCTGATCTAGATAGTTCTCCAGATCTTCCATCCCGTAGTTGACCCTAGAGGAGTACAAGGCCGAGTAGTACCTGAGGAATTGTTGCGCAATTTTATCTCCCTCTGTTATTGTTTCTCCCGCCACCACTATCCTGGCAATAGTATTGGACTTGTTTTCAGCCCTTGCTCGATAAGCCAGAGTCTTACCATTTTTGTCCCCCTTGTCAAAGATCGTCGCCTGCTTGTATAACAATAGTTTCCTAGTCGAATCGGATAGTAACAGATTATATTCCCGCGTAAGAGACATCAGCTTCGAATGGGCCCTATCGTCAGCCGAGGCGATGAATTCCTCTTCCGCGTTCGCAAGTTTACTTTCGAGGTCTGCCCTTCCTTTCCCCCTTTTTCCCCTAACCGCCGCTATAGTGCTTATAGCGCACCCCCTAGTAACCGCTTTAAAGGCATCCCATCTCACCCCAGCAGCCGTTTCGTCCGCATTACACTCCCAGAAGACCTCCGCAGCAGAGGCCAGGCTACCCCTGACTTCAGGGGTCTCCAGCCACAAGGGATTTAGGGCCCATCCCACCCGGCTTGCCCGCGTACGTAACAGCCCAACCTCCACTAGCAGAGGCGAGTGATCCGAGATGCCTCTTGGGAGATAGTTACAGGTCGTCACCCTTGCCAGCAAGTCAGGAGATGAAAACGCGAGGTCTATCCTGGACAGGGACCTATGCGTGGCCGAATGACAGGAGTATGCCTTGTCAGTTGGGTGCTTCCACCTCCATAGCTCCTGTAGGCCCATTGCCTCTGCCCAGGACGCCAATTGCATCCTAGGACCCGGCCTCCTGTCCAGTCTATCCAACGCTGAGTCCAGCACCATGTTAAAGTCTCCCATCAGCAGTATCGGGGCCGGGGGGGGGGGTAATTAACTACTTTCTCCATGATCCGGTGCAACACCTGTATATTGAAAGGCGGGGGGACATAAGTGCCTACAATAATTACATCTGTATCCATAAGCTTGGCATGGAGGATTACACAGCAACCCTCCCGGTCCATCTGCACAGAGTACAACACGAATGGGGTTCCCTTGGAGATCAGCACGGAGACCCCCCTAGAGTAGGCCGAGAAGAGAGCATGAAATGAGTCCTGGATCCAGGGTCTCCTCAGAGCTAGTCCCCTCTGCCCCACAAGGTGAGTCTCCTGGAGGATCACCACATTGGGTCTATATCTCTTAACAAACTGGAGGACTGTAGACCGTTTGATTTTATCGTTTAGCCCCCTGACATTCCAGGAGAGAATCTTACAATCACCCATTCTCATAGATCAGAATACCATCCCCGTGGTCAAATATCAATCTGCACTGATAGGCCTGCCCCTCCACCCGTGACCGTCCAGCTTTTAGGGTCCATTTTCCATTCACCCCATCCATACCAACATGACAACATACAATATGTAAACTGTTAAACTCTACCTTATACATACAATTACCATTCCCAACCACCCCCACCCCGCTCCACCATTTCCCAACTTTGGCGAGCTTCATACCCCCCCAACAATACAATACAACAACGGTGTAACTAGTTGCACCGGGGTGCAGAGACCCATCGCCTATGGGCCCATAACATAAAATTGCCTTGGCATAGCCGCCAAGGGTTCCCAGGGGCGATTGGGGGTAATCAGGAGCGACAGGAAGGAGTGGCCAGGGAGGGGGGGATGAAGGCAGGGGGGAGAGGGAGGGCAGTCTAGGCAAGGGAGGTTAACAAGAGCAATAGGAAAGTAAGGGGGGTTCGATAGGAAGGGGGCTATCACACCATGGGAATCCAGAGCCACAGCTCTCCTGTAGCGATCAGATTAGGATACATTGTGACTAGAGCAGTCAGAACAGGTTTCAACAGTTTCAACAGCCATCAAACAAACGAGACAGAGCGAGTTCTGCTACTGGGCGGCGCCTAGACACCGGGCCCCAGCGCCAACAGGGCCGCAGCAGAGGGAGGAGCCCCCCAGCAAGGGACACAGTCATCAACTCAAATACTGAAGAATTCAGAGAGCGCCCCTCTCCACCCTGAGCCCCGGCCGTCAGGCCCCCGGCAGAGAGTCCAGCCATGCATTAGCGTCCTCAGCCGAAGTGAAAAATCTGGTCGCCTCTCCATCTTGCACGCGTAAGCATGCTGGAAACATCATGGCATATTTAATTCCTTTCCATCTGAGCCTCTCTCTCACACCATTGAAGGAACGCCTCAGCTTTTGGACCTCTGAGGTAAAATCCGGGAAGAAGGATAGCCGGGCGTTGTTGAAGGTCACCTCCCCCTTCGCTCTAGCTGCAGCCAGGATAGCGTCCCTGTCCCTGTAATGGAGGACTTTGAATATAAAGGGCCTTGGCGGGGCCCCCGGTGGGAGGGGTCTCGTGGGGATCCTGTGCGCTCTCTCCACTGTGAAGAACTTGGTTAGGTTCACCGGTGCCAGGGTCTCCGTTATGAGATTTTCCACAAACTGCTCTGGAGAGGTTCCCTCCGCTTTTTCGGGCAGACCCAGGATCCGGACGTTATTCCTCCGGTTTCTATTTTCGGCGTCCTCGGCCCTCCCCATGAGAGTGGTCACCTGCCTCCGCAGGGTGGCAATTTCCCCTGTATGGGTGGAAAGTTGATCCTCTGTGTCTCCGATCCTCCTCTCCGCCTCTCCAGCGTGGTCTCGAATTTTATCCAGATCATGGCGGAAGTAATTAAATTGTTCCTGGAGAGTGTCAAATTTAGCTGTGAGGGCACTCTGACATGAGGCAATAGCTGCCATTATAGCTGCAGTATCAGGGTTGGAGGTCCCTTGCTCAGCCACACAAGGGGTCTCCATTGTTTGCGTACTACAGGCGACCACAGCTGCTTTACGCTTCTTGTTGCCTCTCATATGTAGGGGGGCCCCCCGGCAGGAACAGCGATCTGCACCCCTGTGATATGGTCAGTCACTGTAACCTAGGGTCTTATCGTCACAGGATAAAGCTGTGTAGGGACCATCCGGGTACCCCCAACAGTCGTGGGGCAGGATCCGACAGCAAGGGCCCACCGCCCACTCCAAGCGCTCAGGATTCTCCTGTGCAGGGATATGGGGAGCAGCAAGGCGTCCAGGCAGACCCAAACCAGCCCCACAAACAGGGAAAGAGGTCTTGGCCCCAGGGCAGCGCTATATGTATTATGGCCCCCTTTGATGTGCCTCCAGCCCGCAGGGCAGGTATCACTGCTGTCCAGGGTAGGGAGCACCCGAGCACCCCAACCAGGCGCGGCGTAGGAGCCTATAGCAAGGGCTCACCTGCCCTCTCAGAGCACGCAGTGTACTCCCACGCAGGGGATACAGAGAGCAGCAGAATGGGGAGAGGGGGGAGGTCCGGCTCCTAGGGCAGCTTTATATACGTTTTATGGCCCTTTCTGCTGTGCTTCACTTATGCAGGGTATTTATGTTGTCATCCCTCTCCTCCCTTGATATCCGCCTGGGCCGAGGTCTAGCACCAGGGACACCAGAAGATCAGACCAGTCTCTCCCTCCCTCGCCCCCACCAAGATGGCGATTGACCGCACTTTATTTTCGCGCCTCTTCCTCCAGCGCTTTTCTTCCTTCAGGGAGGCGCCCCTGCACTCCTCACTCCTGTTCCAGCCCGGGGCAGACCAGGGGGTGACGCCGCCAGTGATGACTCCCGCCGCCGCCTCCTTCACCCCGCGCACCGCAGCAATTACCTTGCTGCGGGGAGGTGTCTCTCGTTCTCCGGGCGCCTGTCTCCTCACCACCGCCGCAGCCCGAGTCAGGATGAGGCCGCCGCTGCCGCTGACAAGTCTGAGGTGTCAGCTTCTCTCCTCCGCTAACACGCCTGGCCGGCCGCCGCCACCTCCGCTCCTCGCGTGTGTCCCGCCGCTGCCTCGCCGCCGCCGCTGCTCCCGATGGCCGTCGCCCCTTGCCTTTAGAGAGGATTTTATCTAAAATAGTGTTTCCTCATATTTTTTGTATTGCCCATTTATATTTATACAAGTTAATCATGTCCCCCCTCAGTAGTCTTCTCTCAAGACTAAATATATTATCATCTTTCTAAGATGATTCATTCCCCTTATCAGTTTGGTGGCTCTCCTCTGCACCCTTTCCATAGTCAGAGTGTCCTTTCTATGAACTGGTGCCCAGAACTGGACGGCATATTCCAGGTAAGGGGGAGCCAGTGCCTTGTAAAGAGGCAAAATGACATCCCTATCCCATGATTCCATGCCTCTATGATAGTATCTTGGTGGCCTTGGAAGCAGCTGCTTGGCATTGCATACTGTTATTCAGCCTTCAGGTTATTAGACCCCAAGTGCATGACTTTACATTTCTCCACATTGAACTTCATTTGCTAAGTGGATGCCCAGACACTCAAAGTGTCCAAGTGAGTCTGAAGCCTGTGAACATTTTCAATAGACTTCACTGTGCTACATATCTTTGTGTCATCTGCAAAAATAGAGACAGTGCTCTGTATCATTTATAAACAAACTGAATAATTATAGGTCCAGCACTGAACCCTGGGGTACACCACTTACAACCGGTAACCATTCAGAGTAGGTATCATTAACCCCGACTCTCACACTCGATCCTTCAGCCAGTTTCCAATCTAGTCACAAACTTTATATTTATATAAAGTATATGTATTTTCTAACCCCAAAGGTCCCAATTTACCCAATATCAGGGACAGTGTCAAATGCTTTTGCAAAATCCATAAAAACTATATGTACAGCCTCCCCTCTGTCCTGGCTTCTACTCATCTCCTCATAGAAGCCAATCAGGTTAGTCTAGCCGCTTCTGTCCATAGTAAAACCGTGTTGCCTTTTCATGTATAAACATTGAAATTGTCTTGTTTTATACACTGTATTTGCAATTTCTATGTATATCAGCATATCAATTAGTAAGTACATTCTTACTAAATTTTCATGCACTTACTGGATGTGTATATTGTGATATGTATATATTGAATTTGTCTATGCAAAAAAAAAAAAGCTATACAGCTGGTCCTTTGTATTCAAGGGCCGGGGGGCACACACTGCAGGGCAGGGCAAGTGTGGGCAAGGCAGGGAGGGCGTTAACAAAGAAAAAGCCCTTACCTCACCTGAGATCCAGCACTGGTCCCTCAGCAGTTCGGGTCCTGGGTGCCACCAGCTTGGGGGAAATTCACAGAGTAGCATTTCTTGCACTGTCCATGGCCCCGTCTGCACTGGCCGTGGCTCTGGCCGCCTGCCTGTTTACTTTAATGAGTGGACGGGAGTGCGCACAGTGCGGAGAATGCCGCTCTGTGAGGATGCAGCCCATGCCCGGGGGGATGAATGGCGCTGGATCCTGGTGAGGTAAGGATTTTTTCTGCTAAAACTCCCCTCCATTTGTGAGTAACCAAAACCGTGAACTCCTGAACTCCTGAATGTGGAGGGTGGTCTGTACTTTTTGTCGCACACAGACCATCGCTTCTAGTCCGGGGCTTCAGCTCTTACCTGAACACTGGATCTATGTCCTGCTCCATCCTTCCCCATCTGTCTTGTCTTCCGAGTTCTCTACAGAGCTTCAATATACACATGTAGCAAGTATGATATACATAGAAATGGCAAATACAGTGTATACAGTGGAGTGTGGGTCTGATTTGGGCCAGTCAGTCAGTCACTTTTACAGAAACGCACACCCACATGGCAATTGTATTGTCACAATGGGGGGGGGGGGGCGGCGGCAGGTCTGCTTTAATTTTCTGGCAAGAACAGCACATAATCTCATCTTTATACCCATAGGCCGCTGGCTGAACAGGAGAGTGTAGGCAGTTTTAAAGAAAGGCACTTCAAATACATTTTTTTACATAAACTTTGAGAGGACTTCCACTTTAATGTCTCTAAAAGGAGGGAGCAATCATACTTACAAAAGCTTCTTAAATTATTAACTTTTGTTCACACAGCGTGGACATTGCAAAATAAAAAAATGCCATATTAAAAATAGAAATAAACTTTCTAATTTGCTTGGCGTTTATGATCTCCCCTTGCTTTCATGGATTTCCATTTCTCGATCCAAAAACATACTGGCACACAAGAAACTCAATATCACTGCAGGAGCTAAACACTGTAAGCTCAGCTTCCAGCCTCAAACCACAAAAGGACTCGTGTGACTAACAATTTACTTGAGTTGCTTGACAGCATTGGCCCAGTAAGGCTCCATTGCCACTGTGGGTGCTTCCCTGCCTCAGGTTCCGCTATGGGATCTGGTGCTTCCCTGTCTCAGGTTCCGCTGTGGGATCTGGTGCTTCCCTGTCTCAGGTTCCGCTGTGGGATCTGGTGCTTCCTTGCCTCATGTTCTGCTGTGGGATCTGGTGCTTCCCTGCCTGAGGTTCCCCTGTGGGATCTGTTGCTTTCCTGTCTCAGGTTCTGCTGTGGGATCTGGTGCTTCCCTGTCTCAGGTTCCGCTGTGGGATCTGGTGCTTCCCTGCCTGAGGTTCCATTGGGATCTGGTACTTCCCTGCCTCAGTTTCCGCTGTGGGATCTGGTGCTTCCCTGCCTGAGGTTCCCCTGTGGGATCTGGTGCTTCCCCACCTTATGTTCTGCTGTGGGATCTGGTGCTTCCCTGCCTGAGGTTCCCCTGTGGGATCTGGTGCTTCCCTGCCTGAGGTTCCATTGGGATCTGGTACTTCCCTGCCTCAGGTTCCGCTGTGGGATCTGGTGCTTCCCTGCCTGAGGTTCCCCTGTGGGATCTGGTACTTCCCTGCCTCAGGTTCCGCTGTGGGATCTGGTGCTTCCCTGCCTGAGGTTCCGTTGGGACCTGGTACTTCCCTGCCTCAGGATCCGCTGTGGGATCTGGTGCTTCCCTGTCTCAGGTTCCGCTGTGGGATCTGGTGCTTCCCTGCCTCATGTTCTGCTGTGGGATCTGGTGCTTCCCTGCCTGAGGTTCCCCTGTAGGATCTGGTGCTTTCCTGTCTCAGGTACTGCTGTGGGATCTGGTGCTTCCCTGTCTCAAGTTCCGCTGTGGGATCTGGTGCTTCCCTGCCTGAGGTTCCATTGGGATCTGGTGCTTCCCTGCCTGAGGTTCCCCTGTGGGATCTGGTGCTTTTCTGTCTCAGGTTCTGCTGTGGGATCTGGTGCTTCCCTGCCTGAGGTTCCCCTGTGGGATCTGGTGCTTCTCCACCTTATGTTCTGCTGTGGGATCTGGTGCTTCCCTGCCTGAGGTTCCCCTGTGGGATCTGGTGCTTCCCTGCCTGAGGTTCCCCTGTGGGATCTGGTGTTTCCCTGCCTGAGGTTCCATTGGGATCTGGTACTTCCCTGCCTCAGGTTCCACTGTGGGATCTGGTGCTTCCCTGCCTGAGGTTCCCCTGTGGGATCTGGTACTTCTCTGCCTCAGGTTCCGCTGTGGGATCTGGTGCTTCCCTGCCTCATGTTCTGCTGTGGGATCTGGTGCATATTGTGCAATACAGTAGCGTGATTGTTTTGAGTCTGTGAACTCGTGAGCCCCTATATCAAAGTCCCGCCCTGAGGCGGAGTTGGATGCTCTATGCTATACACAGACATTACCTCAATATGAACTCCTTGCCAGCGTGCTCAATGTATTACCAAAGGGATGTGAATCAGCGAAATCAGCGTGCCTAATTTCAGTTAGTCCTTTAGGGACAACTATACATATATCTTGCCCCTTGATTTCTCATTAATTCATTGATGGACATTTTTTGCCCTTACTGTATACAAGGCTGGCCAGCTGGTGCGTTTGGTTTGCGTGAAGAGGGATGCGTGCAGCCCAGAAATAGCAATTGCTGTTTTAACTTTCCAACAGAGTTAGTGTTTGTACCCATATGTGCATATATCTTTTGTGCCTTTAGTTTTGGCAAATAAATTGAATGTCTTTGTTTTGGCAGTTTGTGTAGTCTGCCTGGTGTTTCTCACCAGCCCAGCATTTAACCATGTCTTTGTTTGCATGTTTTTTCCTCAATTAGGTTGTAGGTTAGCAGGGCGCCCCAATTTTGGAGGCAGTGCGAGACTACATTATTTAGGGTACTTGTAAAGAACCAGCACTCCAGATAAATTCATGCAGAAAATTGTATTGCTATAACATGAGTTAAGTACAGCAGTGGTGGCGAGTCGACGTTTCGGGGTGCACTGGGGCCCCCTTCATCAGGACCCACCGCGTGTACAAGAAAAGAACAGATTGCCATCACCAATTCCATTATATAGTATAACAGACCAATCAAATTGTAGTCACAATGCATTTTAGGGGTCTCCCAAGTGTTTTATCTTTTGTCGGGATCTGGTGCTTCCCTGTCTCAGGTTCCACTGTGGGATCTGGTGCTTCCCTGCCTGAGGTTCCATTGGGATCTGGTACTTCCCTGCCTCAGGTTCCGATGTGGGATCTGGTGCTTTCCTGCCTCAGGTTCTGCTGTGGGATCTGGAGCTTCCCTGCCTCAGGTTCCGCTGTGGGATCTGGTGCTTCCCTGCCTGAGGTTCCATTGAGATCTGGTGCTTCCCTGCCTGAGGTTCCGCTGTGGGATCTGGAGCATGGCACTAAGCAGGTAAGTGATTATTTTCATCCCCCAGGGCAGGCTCTATTTTTCACAGAAGGACCACTGTGTGTACCATTTTTTGGAGATAAGGAGACAATATAAGTGGCTCTGAAAAGCTCTGCATAATGTGCGATCACTATATACATAACAGAAATAAATATTGTACAAAAATAAAAATATGTTTAGTGCTTCTAAATTACACATATATACATACATATTTAGATCACACATTTCTAAATTCAGAAAATGATCATGAAAAAAGTCAATGTATCAATCTATCTACAATATAGCTGAAACATAACTTAAACAATGTTGAAAGCCGCATGGGTCCCACCACAACATCCATGCAGCTTTCAACAACTTTGTTGCATTAAGAAGGGAGGGTGGAGTGCAATTCAGTATAATAGAGTTCAGTATGTTTTAAGATAACCAGTATGGTGGAACCATTCTTTTTCCTTCCTCCAGGACTTATTGTGTAGCTAGTATACTTATTTAAAGCTAGCCCCTGATATTGGCGGTACTTAAAGGAGCACTATTTCAAAATTGTGTAATATTAAAAATCCATATAAACACAATGGCTAATGAGAGGAGGTTTCACTTATAGACCCAAACTGAATCAAACTCCTGCCAAGCTTGTGATTTATTCTCTCCTTGTAGGAATAAAATCCAGGGCTGACAGGTTTATTCTATCAGGATGTCCCTTTCCTTTCATTAAAAGAAAGAAAAACAAGCCTGGCTGGACATTACTTGATGCAAGGTGTATAAGTGACCCCTCCTCCCACCTTCCAGCATATTTATATAGATTTTTATCATTGGGCCATTTCTCGAGATAGTGCTCCTTTAAGGTTAGTATTACCAGCAAGCTCAAAGCATAGCTCCAGTCTTTTATCTTGATTGTTCTACTGCCTCCAAGTGCCTGTTTCAATTAAAAGCCCAAGAAGAGGATTCTAGATGACAATTACTTATGAGCCTATAGTAATATAAACTATAAACAGGAGCCATTTTTCCAAAGGGTTTCACTCACCAAACCACATGAGCATTGGGAGAAGCCAGGTCAGACAAGTTGAACGGTGAAATGGTTAAAAGTTCTAGAGCAGGGTTGTCAACCCCCTCATTAAGGTGAACCTGGGGTTTTCACTAACCTGGGTTTTGGTCTGTCTCCCTTGCGCACCCTGGTCTGAGGTTCCTTAACTCTCCTTGGGCCTACACTGTGGCTAGAGCAGCCAGCTGTAGCCGCACTTGCGAGCGGTGCGGCATCACTCGGGTAATCACTCATTCAACATGGCCTTTTGGTGGCCGTTGAAGAGAAGGTTTGCCACCTTTGTCATGGAGCTTATGTAGAGGGTTCCCAATGTTATATTACCATCAAAACAGAAACATTCATAAACGATAAGGTTCCCAAATCTACAGTATATGTACCTTAACTTCAAATAACTATCCTGAGATTCCAAAGGCAGAATAAAAAAAAAAAATGAAAGGAAGACCTTTCGATGTGGAGTGTTTTTTCCCCACAGTCAGAAAAGGTATTGCATTAGTTTTAAATGTTGCAAAGTTGTAGTGTGGAGCTTATATAAGTTTAAACAGTCGCAAAAGTGCAAACTGTTTGATAGAATGCCACAGTATAAAGATATTTTAGTACTGAGCCAATAGAGAATGCATATTTTATCTTGCCAGGACATTCACGCTGGCCTAGGTCTACTTGAATAATGATGACTTCTCATGCAGAGGATATCCGTTTAGGTCTCCATGAAGCAGCCCACTGTCCGGACGAATCATCCAGTGTATTATTATAGTCCATTATTATAGATCCACCAGATAATTATCTCACTTGAGTGACAGGATATCTTGAGATGCTCCCTGCCAACCACAACACTTCTGGATACTTCTACTAGTACGTAGCCATGACCAGAACTGATCAGATCCTATTCCAATGTGTTTATACACAGTATGTCAGTTGGCAGGATCTCCTGTATTTAGGTCTGCACCATGATCATCAGCATGTGAGTATTGGGATGTTCCCCTTGACTTCCATGGCATGGTTAGATCCAATATCTTTCTTTGTTCTCTGCCTGCACGCTGCAGATTGATTTTCTTATCTTCAGGGCAGTCACAACAAAGCTGGTGTTTAACATTCACCCATCAGAAGATGTAAACCAAGCAACCAGAATAGAAATCATCCTCATATTTTCCACTTGTTGGCAAGGATGAGAAGCTATTCCTCGTAAGGAGGTGTAGGAGAGTTTTCTAGCAAAGACACGGGACAAATCTCCTCTTTCCTGGGCTCGCTATATGCAAGTCTGCCACTCTTTATCCACTGCTGAATAGAAAACAAGGACAATATTGTAAATATTCCTTAAAAAGTGTAAGTGTAATGTACATGCCAAACAAACAATGCAAACCAAGTAAATATAGTTTACAGTATACAACTCTATGCAGATCTGTTATTGAAGCTTGGCAATGCAATTTTACACACTAATTGTATGTATGTAATTTTTTAAAAATCTTTGATCATATGTTCTACAATCTTTTGAGGAGCCTAAAAGGAATGAAGGGACCAAGTAACTATAAAATGGCCACCAAATCTAGGTTTTGTTATTGTAGACCAGGGGCGCTCAACCTTTTGATGTAGGCCACTTAGATGATTTGTAACGTGAACATGGACCTCAATGCATAGTTTTAGAATTTTTTTTTTGGAACAGAATAATTTAGAATAAGATTTTTTTTACATCTATCAGGATAAGAAAAAACAAGGGAGGAGTAATGCACACCACAAACAACAAGTTACTCTGATTCAAAAGGTATATATTTACACAAAAATGTTTACTTGGACAATACAGCCTCAAACACAGTCAAAAATTGATACTGCAAAAGATATCTACAATCTGATCACAACAATAAAAAACATTCAGTGTCACTGCTCCATCACATATTGGAACCTCATTGGATTTGATTATGTATATGCCTGAAGTGCAAAAAACAGAGATAACTTCTCTCTGTTACATGTATTACAGAAATGAAAATCCAACAGTTTCCAAGCGTGAGACTTGCAGTACACAGTGTTATACTGCCCTCTAGCTGTATTACATGCTTACTACTGGTCACTGAATCAGACAGACAGATGAAATGCCAGGCAGGCAGATAATGCTGATAATGATCAACCAGTTAACACCACAAAGAGTGACAATATTTTGTCTATATGTACAATGATTACTCTGATGTGAGCATCAAAAGACAATAACATAATGTATTGAAATGGCAAAGACAATGCTAAACATAACTATACAGTGAAGTTGTCACAAGTCTCAACAGACACATATCACATACATGTAACTAACACATTAGATCGCTCTGCTGAGGAAGGGACAAGGTCCCGAAACGTTCCCTTGAGCGATCCCAAAATACCTGGTAACCACAAGATCTAATGGGTTAGTTACATGTATGTGATATGTGTCTGTTGAGACTTGTGACAACTTCACTGTATAGTTATGTTTAGCATTGTCTTTGCCATTTCAATACATTATGTTATTGTCTTTTGATGCTCACATCAGAGTAATCATTGTACATATAGACAAAATATTGTCACTCTTTGTGGTGTTAACTGGTTGATCATTATCAGCATTATCTGCCTGCCTGGCATTTCATCTGTCTGTCTGATTCAGTGACCAGTAGTAAGCATGTAATACAGCTAGAGGGCAGTATAACACTGTGTACTGCAAGTCTCACGCTTGGAAACTGTTGGATTTTCATTTCTGTAATACATGTAACAGAGAGAAGTTATCTCTGTTTTTTGCACTTCAGGCATATACATAATCAAATCCAATGAGGTTCCAATATGTGATGGAGCAGTGACACTGAATGTTTTTTATTGTTGTGATCAGATTGTAGATATCTTTTGCAGTATCAATTTTTGACTGTTTGTGTTTGAGGCTGTATTGTCCAAGTAAACATTTTTGTGTAAATATATACCTTTTGAATCAGAGTAACTTGTTGTTTGTGGTGTGCATTACTCCTCCCTTGTTTTTTCTAATGTTGTATTGACCAGGAGGGCACACTGGTCGGAGTAAATTGCACCCGTTGCCACTTGTTCAACAGTGTAATTGGTTGTGGAGTGCCGGATCTACTTGTATATAAAAACATCTATCAGGATACCCACTCTCTCCACAGACTCCACTCGTATGTCCTTCCACCACACTCCTACATTCATATGTAACCACCCCCACATAGATGCACATGCAGATTGGTTTATCTCTCTGAATATATGAGTCTCGTATTGATAGCCCTAACCCACCAGTCCGACATGTTAACCATGTTCTCAGTACTCAACCTATCTAAACCCCCCTCAATGCTAAGCATACAATTAATCTAGAAAAATTATTTTACCAATTTATTCTGCCCAAGATTTCACCCAGGGGTGGTGTCGCACTATCAATGTGCACCTCATATATCACCTTTCAACCTCTCATCCACATTGAGCCTTTATTTTACTACCTCTACACAGTTATATTTACCACCTCCCCCCCCCCCCCCCTTGCTTTCCCCACAGCAGGTCAGGAGCCACATCATATGGCTCCAAGGGCCACATATACTTTAAAGTCCATGCACACACTAACTTCCTCCCATGTTATCCCAGGTAGGAACAGTATAAAATAAGCCATTTCAAAGCATCTCAAATGCAGTGTGTCTCCAGAGACCAGTCAGAATGAGCTAAAGGAAGAGCAAGAGCCGCCCCTACCCCAGCCGAGGATGATGCAGTGTGCATCACATTTTTGGATGTTAAAATGAAAAAGCTGGGGGGGAGGGGGAATGTTAGTGCATCTTATGGAGCAAATGTAAAAAAAAAAACTTACATAACCAGCACTCCCACGCTGCTGAGGCCAATCAGTGGAAGAGCAGCAGGCGGGCAGGGAGAGGGCAGCATAACTACGCCCACCCACTGCACAGACTTAGGTGTGTGTCTGTGGGGGGGTGTCCCCCTAAATGTACTCCACCTGTCAAAATGCCCCATCGCAGGTGTATGGGGGAGACAACTGAAACAATAAATGTTATTGCACTTTTTTGTGTTAAGAAATTAAAAAGCTCACTGAGATGCACATTGAAATTCATCAGGTGCTTTGTATATCAGATAATAAGTATGCCCCCCAACCTTTTTCCGATGAGGTAAGATTTTTTTTGTTTGGATTTATGTCTTTATGCATACCTCATAGTGCTCTGTTATTTCTAAATTTAAAAAAAAACTATTCTTACTGTACCTCATTGGAAAAATTATGCCTCTCATCTATAAAAATGCCCCGTTACAGGTACAGGTAATTTTTGGGAAAATGTCATGGTAGGAGACCCCGTCTGACTTATGTGGCGGGGTACACGCACTCGCACGATTGGGCCCCTTGGGTGTTTCTGTTCAGGCGGTACATGACCAGAGACACGTGTGGTCATGTAGGTGATTGGTGTGTCAGTCTGTTCCTGCACGGGAGGTCCCTGGATCCAGTTTGCATGCGCATGTGCGTCACTATTCACAGTGTGCATGTGCATGAGTGCCCGCGCTTCTGCACATGCACGCTGGGCACTTCCTGGCACCAAACGGTCTTTAAAAGGACACCTGCGGTGCTGAGAAGTTGCCTGCAGATCTACTCGAAGTGACTTCTGGCTTTGGATACTGACCCTCTCTGACTCTGACCCCCCGGCTTTGGATTCCGACCTCTCTACCCCTGGCCCTGGATGACTTTCTGTTTTTGCTCCCTGAAACCTCTGATCTGGATCATGGCTCTTCCTGGCTCTGAACTCTCTGGCTAGTTTTACCGGTTTCCCCTAAAACGCGAGCTGAACTTTTCCCCTGTTGGACTCACTGGCCACTGGCAACTGTAGTGGCTCCCCGGCTTGTCTGCAGTGCAGTCCAGAGGGCGACAATGTAACAAACATTTTAATCATACGTTCTTTTTTGTTCAAATTAAAAAGCTCACTGTTATGAAGGTTGCCCTTCACATCCCAAGTGTCACGCTCCCGGAACCTCAATTACCACTTGGACAACTCCAGCTCTCTTGGTAAGGGCCCCAACCCCCAATCTCCGCAGCCAGCTTCACCTATAGGAGCCCCCGCTTGCCGAGACGCAGAACACGCCTGCTCGGGATCGGTTGCCCCCAGGACTTTATGGCTCAAAGGATGAGGTCTTACGGTACAGAGTGCTGGAGAGCCCGCGGCTGGAAGTGGAATCGGGCAGCCGGTATGTGAGCGTAAGGATGGCAGTCCAATAGACAGGCAAGGGTCGGCAACAGGAACGGAGATCGAGGATGGTCAAACAAGCAAGGGTCGGCAACAGGGGTGGAGATCGAGGATGGTCAAACAAGCGAGGGTCGGCAACAGGAACGGAGATCAAGGATGGTCAAACAAGCGAGGGTCGGCAACAGGAACGGAGATCAAGGATGGTCAAACAAGCGAGGGTCGGCAACAGGAACGGAGATCAAGGATGGTCAAACTGGCAAGGGTCGGCAACTGGAGTCAGGATCAAAAACGAGGATAAACAGCTACAAGGGTCTAGGCGCTATAACAGGCAATGACAGACTGACTGGGTTGAGGTTAAATAGGGAACAGACATAATTGGCCAAGGAGAGTCAGTGTAGTGATTGGTGCAACCAGGAACTTTAAACAGATTGGACGCATAGGGCTAGCTGCCCAGAATTCAGAGAGAGCTGATTGGAGGGAAGTAGTGAGGGAGTGACGTGCAGATGGGATTGGCCAGTGACAAGGGAACATTCCCCCCACCCACACCTGTCTCTTTAATTAATTCTCCTCCGGCGGCCGCGCTGAGAACAGCGGCGCCGGAGGGCATAAACACAACGTGCTCGCGCGTGTGCGCGAGCACGAGCGCCGGAGCCGGGGACGCCGGCCAGAGAGGACCCAGGCGCGCGCGCGCCAGAAGGAAGGAGAGCCGCCGCCCGCCGCGGCCGCCGACCAGGAAGCCGCGCGGCGGTACGGGGAGCGCGACAGGAACGGGGCGCAGGTAAGTGGGTGCTGACATTACCCCCCCCCTCACGAGGGGCCTCCGGACCCTCACCAGGTTTTTCCGGATTGTCACGGTGAAATTTCTTTACCAGAGCCCTGGCGTGAACATCCCTAGAAGAAACCCAGCATCTCTCCTCAGGACCATAACCAACCCAGTCAATTAAATACTGTATAGTATTACGCACTCTACGAGAATCCAAAATCTTGTTTACTTCATATTCTTGTGCATTGTCTACTAAAACCGGAGGAGGACCAACAGGAGAAGAGTCTTTAGCAGGCTTCAACAGAGAAACATGAAATGAGTCGGAGATCTTCATAGTAGAAGGAAGCTGTACTTTATAGGTAACATTATTAAGTTTTCTGATAATAGGATAAGGACCAATAAATTTAGGACCCAATTTATAAGAAGGCTGACGGAGAGCGATATTCCTAGTGGAAACCCAAACGAGGTCTCCACACTGAAGGATAGGTTCCTGAGACCTGTGACGATCAGCAAACTTTTTATATTTAACGCGCATAGTTTCTAAATTTTTCTTGACACATGCCCAAACCTCTTTCCGTTTCTGAAGCCACTCTTCTAAGACCGGAAAATCAGAAGGTGCTGCAGAAAAAGAAGAAGCCTTAGGATGCTTTCCATAATTACAGAAGAACGGGGATATTTTGGTACTATCACTCGGCGCATTATTATACGCGAACTCCGCAAAGTCAATAAATTCCGACCACTGCTCCTGAGTGTCAGAGATGTAACATCTTAAATATTGTTCTAGGCTCTGATTCGTTCTTTCGGTCTGCCCATTAGACTGGGGATGATACGCGGAGGACAAAGAAACCTGAATCCCCAAACGTGAACAAAAATTTTTCCAAAATTGTGATATAAATTGCACACCCCGATCGGAAACAATATTTACTGGAATACCATGAAGACGAAAAATATGCGAGATGAACAAGCGCGAAAGTTCCGGAGCCGAGGGTAGCTTGGGTAAAGCAATAAAATGAGCCATCTTACTAAATCTATCAACGACTACCCAAATCACAGTGTTCCCATGCGAGAGGGGTAAATCAACAATAAAATCCATCGAGATGTGAGACCACGGTTCTTTAGGGATCTCAAGCGGAATCAGATACCCACTAGGGGCCTTGTGTACCCCTTTACTTCGTGCACAAACAGGACATGCGTCGATAAGGGTAGTGATATCACGTCTCATAGAAGGCCACCATACATGACGTCGAGCTAAAATAAAAGTTTTACGAATTCCCAGATGCCCGGCAGTTTTGGCGTCGTGGAATTCGCGGATAACGTCGGAACGCAAATGCGGTGGCACAAATTGACGTCCTGCTGGTACATTTACAGGGGAATCATCTTGGAACGGCGCAAGAACATTAGAAAGATCGGGGAGTAGGGCCCCGACCACACAACCTGCAGGTAAAATAGGTTCCCCAAAATCTCCTCGATCTTTACACTCACCGAACATACGCGATAGAGCATCGGCTTTAGTATTTCTTACACCCGGTTTAAAAGTAATAATAAAATTGAAACGTGAAAAAAATAATGCCCAACGGGCCTGTCGAGAATTCAACCTCTTGGCGGAGCCTATATACTCAAGATTTTTATGATCGGTATATACAGTGATAGGATGCAGAGAGCCCTCTAACCAGTGACGCCATTCATCAAATGCCAGTTTAATAGCTAATAGTTCCCTATTGCCAACGTCATAATTTTGTTCCGCGGTATTAAATTTCCGAGAGAAATAGGCACATGGATGCATACGTTCAGGAGATCCAGAGAATTGCGATAAAACAGCCCCCACACCCAATTCAGACGCATCAACCTCAACAATAAAAGGTTTGTTGACGTCAGGGTGCACTAAAACTGGCGCCGAAGTAAAAGCCTGTTTTAGGACACGGAAGGCTTCAATAGCTGATGGTGACCAGTTAACAGTGAACGCGGCTTTGCGGGTGAGATTAGTGAGAGGTGCAACGATACTAGAAAAACCCTTGATAAAGCGTCGATAGAAATTGGCAAACCCTAAAAAGCGTTGTAATTCTTTTAAGGATTTGGGTTGCACCCAATCCCGTACTGCCGAAACTTTTCCCCCATCCATCTCCAACCCCTGACTAGAAATAATATATCCCAAGAAGGGAACGGAGGCGACCTCAAACATACACTTAGAAATTTTAGCGTATAAGTTATTCTCTCTCAACTTCTGGAGGACCAGTTTTACATGTTGCCTGTGTTCGGAGAGGTTCTTAGAGTAAATGAGGATGTCATCCAAGTAAACCACAACGAAGTTACCCAAAAAGTCACGAAACACGTCATTAACGAAGTCTTGAAAGACTGCAGGAGCATTACAAAGGCCAAAAGGCATCACTAAATATTCGTAATGGCCATCCTTAACATTGAACGCCGTTTTCCATTCATCCCCTTGCCGAATACGGATCAGGTTGTAGGCCCCCTTTAGATCTAGTTTAGAAAAAATTCGAGCCCCCACTACCTGATTAAATAAATCACCTATTAAGGGAAGAGGATAACGATTTTTAATAGTGATCTTATTCAAGGCTCTATAATCTATGCAAGGCCTTAAACCCCCATCCTTCTTCTCCACAAAAAAGAAGCCGGCACCCGCCGGTGAAGTAGATGGGCGGATAAAGCCTTTACTCAGATTTTCAGAAATATATTCTTTCATGGCCTGCTCTTCAGCTCGATTCAGATTATAGATTTTGCCCCTAGGAGGAATGGTTCCCGGAAGTAAGTCGATGGGACAGTCATAGGGTCTGTGTGGGGGAAGATTGTCAGCGGACCGCTCAGAAAAGACATCTGCCCAATCTATATAAGGCAGAGGCAGTTCTTGGGGCGAAATCTGCACACTCTTAAGGATGGTGGAGAAGCAATGTGATCTGCAGAAATTACTCCACTTAATCAGATCACCGGATTGCCAATTGAATACGGGGTTATGGAGCTTTAGCCATGGGTATCCCAAAACTACTGGTGTTTCCGGACAATCAAACACCAGAAATTCTATAAGTTCAGTATGAGATGAGCCGGCCACCAATCTGAGAGGGGGGGTCTTGTGACTGACCGGCCCTCCCAGGATGGCCTTCCCGTTGATGGCCAAAACCTGAAGAGACTTTTCTAGAGGTACCAGTGGAACTCCCAGGATGGAGACTATGTTCCGATCCAGGAAGTTACCTGCAGCTCCACTATCTACAAACGCAGATACTGCCTGTTTGGAAGGACCCCAGAAAAGCTCTGTAGGGATTAACATCTTATCATGGTGAGGGTAATGCTTCAATTCACCTAGGTCAGCACCCTCTTCCTGACCTAGGCAAGAAAGTTTCCCGCCGGATATCCCTTATTTGGGCAAGACCTGGCAAAATGCCCCGGGGACCCACAGTAGAGACAAAGACCCAAAGACCGTCTTCGTTGTTTCTCGTCCTGAGAAAGACGGGCTCTGCCAACCTGCATTGGCTCCTCTTGAGAGGGAGAGGAGGAGTTTACCCCACCAGAAGTTGAAGGGCTGGGAGTTTGTGAAGGTTTAAAAGGCGTAGTAGCTCTAACCCTTTCCCTGGCTCTCTCCCTAAGACGCCTATCGATCCTGATGGAGACCTGCATAAGCTGGTCCAAATCTTTTGGAGTAGGAAAGTTGACCAGGGCATCTTTAATATTTTCGGACAGCCCCAAACGGTATTGGCTACACAGGGCTGGATTATTCCAGGTAGATTCTACTGCCCAGCGCCGGAACTCAGCGCTGTAGTCCTCGGCGGAATTCCGACCCTGCTTCAAGGCCCGAAGCCTGTTTTCCGCCGTGGACTGACGATCTGGATCCGCATACAACACTCCCATAGCAGAAAAAAAAGATGTTACGGAGTGTAAGGCAGGATCTTCAGGGAGCAAGCTGAAAGCCCATGACTGGGGATCTCCTTGTAACAAAGAAATAATTAAACCCACCCGTTGGGTTTCTGTGCCAGAAGATAAAGGCCGCAGCCTAAAGAAAAGTTCACACGAATTCTTGAAATTTGAGAAGCCGGCCCGGTCTCCAAAGAATTTTTCGGGCAAAGGAACCTTAGGCTCAGGAATATGAGGTGATACAGCGGGTGCTGAAGTCTGGCGGGTTTCTTGGTTGGCCACCCTCTGGGCAAGTTGATTGATAGCGGTGGCCATCGCCTGCACTTGCTGTACCAGGTCTTCCATAATGATTTTTTTTTGGGCCTGTTATACTGTCACGCTCCCGGAACCTCAATTACCACTTGGACAACTCCAGCTCTCTTGGTAAGGGCCCCAACCCCCAATCTCCGCAGCCAGCTTCACCTATAGGAGCCCCCGCTTGCCGAGACGCAGAACACGCCTGCTCGGGATCGGTTGCCCCCAGGACTTTATGGCTCAAAGGATGAGGTCTTACGGTACAGAGTGCTGGAGAGCCCGCGGCTGGAAGTGGAATCGGGCAGCCGGTATGTGAGCGTAAGGATGGCAGTCCAATAGACAGGCAAGGGTCGGCAACAGGAACGGAGATCGAGGATGGTCAAACAAGCAAGGGTCGGCAACAGGGGTGGAGATCGAGGATGGTCAAACAAGCGAGGGTCGGCAACAGGAACGGAGATCAAGGATGGTCAAACAAGCGAGGGTCGGCAACAGGAACGGAGATCAAGGATGGTCAAACAAGCGAGGGTCGGCAACAGGAACGGAGATCAAGGATGGTCAAACTGGCAAGGGTCGGCAACTGGAGTCAGGATCAAAAACGAGGATAAACAGCTACAAGGGTCTAGGCGCTATAACAGGCAATGACAGACTGACTGGGTTGAGGTTAAATAGGGAACAGACATAATTGGCCAAGGAGAGTCAGTGTAGTGATTGGTGCAACCAGGAACTTTAAACAGATTGGACGCATAGGGCTAGCTGCCCAGAATTCAGAGAGAGCTGATTGGAGGGAAGTAGTGAGGGAGTGACGTGCAGATGGGATTGGCCAGTGACAAGGGAACATTCCCCCCACCCACACCTGTCTCTTTAATTAATTCTCCTCCGGCGGCCGCGCTGAGAACAGCGGCGCCGGAGGGCATAAACACAACGTGCTCGCGCGTGTGCGCGAGCACGAGCGCCGGAGCCGGGGACGCCGGCCAGAGAGGACCCAGGCGCGCGCGCGCCAGAAGGAAGGAGAGCCGCCGCCCGCCGCGGCCGCCGACCAGGAAGCCGCGCGGCGGTACGGGGAGCGCGACAGGAACGGGGCGCAGGTAAGTGGGTGCTGACACCAAGGCCCGGCAGAAATGCACCTTCACGCTTCACCAAACAATTAGCCTGATGTAGCACCAGGTTTAAATAGAACATTTCTGTTTTATTTTTCATCTAAAGTAAATTTTTAGCAAATAGTGCTAAATCGACCCCACTGTTGGGGAATGTGTACGTTTGTGGGGCACTATTCTGAAATCATGCACAGAATGACATGTGACCAACAGTATAGTCAGTCCTTGGCAGCTTGTCAGACTTTCTGTGGAGTAAATTGTACCAACCTAAAAAAACGAGCAGCGCACTATTGTGCTTATGTGGCTGTCATAAAGTGGTCAACAATTATATTTAGGGTGCTTCAGTGTGGTAGTTCATATCTGTCATGCAGTCGCTACATCACTACAAGATGGCACTGTTGGATGGCTAATGGATTGTGATCCTGTGGGTCTACCAAACTGTTGGCTATAACCTAACCATATAGGAGTACAGCTGAGCTGCCATTGGCTGAGGTGAGTAAGACTAGAGAAGGTTCTAGAAGCAAGCCAGAGGGAATCTATATAAGGAGGTCGTGAGGAGAGTTACCTTAGTTTAGTATTGTAGTAACAGAGATTGAGGAAGGTACCAGCAGAGTCAACTGGTAGCAGTCAGCAGTCACAGGTGTAAGAGAGAGAGCAGGAGAGCCACCGTCATGTCTAACAAGGGACCACAGGAAAGGTGAACCATTACACCCGAGATGCGGATGGAGGAAGCTTAAGGCCTCAGTATTCTGCTATGGGACCAGGATGAGAGCCCACCACCTGTTGAAGTCCACCTGGTTGTAATGCTGTGCTATGGAAACTGCTAATGGAACTGTTGTGGATAAAGACTGTATGTGAAGCATCAAGTGTACCTAAAGTCCTGCTAATAAAGTAAGTGCCCTTTTTATAAAGTCGGTCTCATTTGGAGTTATTGGATGCAAGCCCACATCGGGAAGTCCCCATAGCCTGTTAACAAATAATCCACTCCCCACACTCCTGAGGAACTAAACCTCTCAGGGACGCGTGTGCTACACTTATATGAGTTTTAAAGTACAATGTTAAATTTTTGGCACTAAGTTTGAATAACTGATGTTAGCTTGGCACTATCTTCAGAATCGCACATTTCAGTATTTCCTTTATGTCAGCAGCTGCTTGTACAGGCAGCAAGAAGTCGTTTTCCATTTCTTAATTTACTGTGTTTATAACTGCATTATAGCATTACATTCCTTCTTAATCGTTGTCCCTTTTTTATTATCCCTCATGTTTACTTTATCCAGCTGTTTCAGTCATTTATACATTTCAGTCATGTTTTTTTAATGTGGGTAAAACCTATTTTTAAGGCAAGGTCATCAGTATATTATGTGAGTTTTGGGACCCGACATTATTTAGTCCCATGAAAAGCAAGTTTAAAAAAGACTTTGCCCGGGATAACCATAAAATCCCCAAATCTCTCCTTAGAATTACTTTTAGAAACTCTTCTCTATGAACACTAGCAGTTTTGTCTGCATGTAGAATTTAAAGGGAACATTTACCGGTATGACCCTCCTGGGAGTCAAATTATGTGGTTTATATTTGCCTTGGTGCTTGCAATTAGCGACGCCCTACAAATCTTGATTTGTGCATTTTGCTTTGATTGAGTAAACCCCATAAAATTATATACGACATGGAACTGTTTCTTCCAGTTGAATGTACACAGGGCTACTGTAAGAGCCTGTCAATCTTCAGAAGCATGGGAACGCTGACTACTGTATATACAGTAAATATAAAAATGCTACAGAAAAGTTAAATGGACTAAAGGAGAACATAAAACATGGAGTGGACCAAAATAAAAATTAAATGAGTTGTCCCTCTTTAAAGAAACAACCACTTTCCACTAGACCACCAGAGTTTATAGGATTCTAGGGCGGGTGGTGTCCATCTTTATGGGGCATCCCAAATAGTGCGTATCCCCAGGATTGTACACTCACCTCAAGGCAATCCCATGCTGCATCCCAGAGCATTACCTCTATAGCTTTAGCATATTTTGGGATGTCCAGAAATGTGACCTGTAAACTCAATTTTATCCTCGAGCCCATGGCTACAGCTAAGCGCTTAGCTGCTCTCAGCAGTTCCCCACAGCATCCCCATTCCCAGGCCCACCCATCAGTCAGAACCAGGGCTGTGTGAGGACGATAAGCGGCGTGAGAGTGCCAGTAAGTTATGTCGAATTTTCCTTTTTCAGAACCACATTCGCTCTATTTTTTCTGGGGGGGGGTCGTGAAAAAAAGTAACATAAAGCCTATACATGAGGTAAATATAAGCTGAAAATTATCGCTTGAATTGGCCCATTTTGTGTTTCATCAAGACATATTACCAGCTAGAAGATGGAGGAGGATAGGTAAGCGCTATTTTTGCAAACATCAAGAAGGATAGTGCTGCTAATCAACAAAAATCAGATGTTTTAGCCATTTCCTATTTCCTGTTATAAACATGGAGTAATCTCATATCAGACAGACAGCTCTGCTTTACAGGAAATATCAGCCAGGGTAATGAGCAATATACAAAAGATATTAAAAGATAACTATCATTACCTAATACAGTATATGCTACAGAATAGGTGCAGAATACAGAATAAAATACTTGACTAATATATTTTTTAGCTGTCACTGGGAAAGTTACCTGCAGATCATTGGATAACACTCTTCCAGGATCAGGTATTCGGGGGAAAATTAGAATCTTCAACCTGTAGAATATGGAAAAGAATATTTTTTTAAAAATGATTATACAGCAAGAAAAAGTGAAAGGGAGAGTAACAGCCTGTTTTATTCATGTAGCACTTTTGCTGGGGAAATACACCCACTTTTTCTAAAATGATGAATGTAGTTTTTTTCTACGAAGCATTTCTTAGGTTTTTTGAATTCATATTGACTTCTACAAGAATCTAGCCCTATCCAAGGCGTATGTAAAATATATCCATTTATGTTTGTCAAGAAGAAAGGTACAAAAAGGGCCGGATTACTGTTCCAATGATACCTCCAGTGGGTTGTTAGCCCTCCTAGGTCTGGAGATCCGGCATATAGAGGTGTACCATCCGGGCACCTGCGAGCAAAAGTACCAGGACTTTGAGTTACCGCCAATCCACATGCCCTTGCAGGAGTTTATACCTGAGTTTGTCCCCTTTTCCAACAACACCTCCAGTGGGTCATTAGCCCCCAAGGTCCGGAGATTCAGCACTCAGAAATGTAACACCCTCTAACACCTGCAATAAACGGTACTGGGATTTTGCAGTAGTGCCATTTGGTCCAGTCATCCCGGATCCACATGCCCTTATAGGGGTGTATACCTGAGATTCTCCCCTTCAGTGTCCGGAGATGTGGTGCGAGATATGGTGCTCAGAATGTACCTTCCTGGTCAAGGTGCATTTATTCAAAGGATGATTTGGAGCTTCGTTTCCCTGGATCCAGAGGGGCTAGCGACTCACTGGAGGTATATTTGGAAAGAGGAGGGCTTGGAAGGGCATGTGGATCCAATCACCGGTACTGCAATGTCCCAGTATTGTTGCTTGCCAGAACTGGGGTCTAAAAATCGGTGGAGGGACTTGTTCTGCAGCTAAAGATCCTACATTCTCCAGAGAACCAATGCTCAGAAATGGACCTCCCTGGGCGAGGCGCATTGATTCCTGGGGTGACCCACTTTGGAGGCCTGGTTCTCTGGACTTAGGAGGGCTAGCAACCAACTGGAGGCACAGCACAAAGAGGTGGTGAGGACAGCACACAACTGGATTCTCCATCCCAGATCAGCAGTGATGCCTATATACTTACCCATCCACCTGCCTCTTGACCCACCCTCCAATTTACCCACCTACCCAATCACCCTCCTACCCATCTACCTGCCTGCTGACCAACCCACCTATCTATCCAACTGCCTACTGATCCACCCATCTACCTACGTACCTGCCTACTCACGTCCCAACCCAGAACCTGGAGCGGCAGCTAGCAGCCCTGGTGCAAAGGCAGAATCATCAGACCCTGGACCAAAGGTGACAGTTTCCACCCACCTACCTGCCCTCTCACCCACCTTTCTACCTACTCACCTACTTACCCAACTATATACCTGCCTACTTATCCACCCACCTACCTACTGACCTATGTATCTACATGTCTACCCACCCACCCACCTGCATACCTATCCTAAATTCCTATCTAAATGAATTCCTAAATTCTCACATACTCCTCTACTTGACTACCCCCTACCTGTCCATCTGAAAACCTACACATCTATCTGCCTACCCACCTACCTGCCCCCTCACCCACCCACCTGACTCCCCCCATCTACCTACATCTTTCTATTGGCCTACGCATCTAAATGCCCACTTACCTACCTATTTACCTACCTATCTACCCAGTCACCATATGTGCTTCCCTGCTCACCCACCTAACATCCTAACATAACCAATCTACCTAGGAGATACAGGAGATACATTTTAATTTGCCCTGTCGCACCGAGTGACTTGAAAGGGGCCATAGAGCATTTATTGTAGCTCACACCACTGCATTTGCCACAATCACATGGGTGCACACGGTACTGGACAGCTGTGAACAAAGCCTGACAGAGACCAGAGACAGGGAGAAACATTAACCAGTAATTTGGAATAATAACTGTTGGGGTTATTACCTTCTTATGTAAATAAGCAGAAGGACCGCAGCTATAATGACTATCGCTGGTATTAATAGAAGTAACAGTAATGATACTGTTCTCCCATCATCTTCGCCTAGAAGGGAAACAAACAGCACATCAGCACATCAATTCAGCTCCACCTTACGGACTCAGGCACTGCAGGGATTTGTATAGTAGGACTCCACAGGCAGTAGCTCGTCAGGTGACATTAGGGTTGATTCAGAGCCCCTTTCTCGCCTTTTTTGTGTGAAAATTTCCATTCTCGTCCATTTTTCCCTTTCGTCTGATTCAGCAGAACCTTTTTTTCTGCGAGAATTATTATGTGAAATGTTCTCATTTTTGCATGATTTTTCGTTTGGTAGCAAGAGCTCCAAAAAAAGCAAAAAAGGGGCTCTGAATCAACCTTATTGTATGCAGCTCAGAAGCTTTCTCATATACTAAGCTGACCAACTTTTCTATTAACTATTTTAGGATAGACAACTGTTAAAGGGATGACCAGTCAAGCTTTAAAGTCAATTTCCTGGCTGCCTACATTTCACTTAAGTCGCGTAAAGGATTTTTTTCTTCCTCTGCTTCCCCCCTGATCCTGACCATAAATTGAAGTCTAAGGATTGTGCCAGGCTGACACATGCTCCTTTAGTGGTAGGCTAGAATGGAGCCCTCACACTGCCACTCAAGGCCAGCTCACTTTAATGCAATGCACACAGTGTGTGTGCATCACTCAGCCCTGCCACCTCAATCACAGAAGAAGCGCAACCTGTGATGATTTTTTTTTTACAATTTCTTTTTTGTCAATAGAGCTTTATTTTCTAAAAAAAATACAGTTTGGCTGTGTGTGAGGATTCTCTAAAGGTAGTTTTCATCTAATACAGAAGCATTGCTGCCTCCCTCCCGCTACATTCTCACAGGTTGGCTGGTATCCAGCTGTTTTATATTATAACAGCGGATACAAGTTCAAGCTTCCAAATCCCTCCTAATAATCTCACAATATACATGTTTTCTCCATGTGTGTGTTGTGGTTGTTGGGCTACGTCAATTGAAGGAAAAGTTACAAATATGTAAAGGCTGTTTTTGGTGCCCGCTTGCTTCTAGTTAGCCGTGATAAGTGGGGAATTTACATTGTGGTGTGCTAAAAAAACAGCATACTACTGTGCCCATACAATGGGGAGCCCTTGCCCATTGTCCCTAACTTGGTAAATGAGGCCCTTAAAAAGGAACAACACCCACTGTGAGCATATAAGACCCTTGGGGGGGTTGGTATACCTCTTTATAGGGCTGCTCCGCTCTGAGAACCCCCATGGATTGCAGGCACGTCCCCAGGGCACATCTAGCTAGGGGCACACCGTCACCAGGCCTTTCTGAATGGCCAGCATAGGGATGTCCACTAGAGGTGGGCATGTGGCAAGTGGCACTCTCTACATTCCATGCACCATGGGAACAAGGAAAAGGTGAGTTTATGGTTGATCCCGGGGGATACACACCGTGAGGCATCCCAAATCAGGACACCTCGCCCGAGAGGAACAAAACTGAAGAGCACAAGAGCACTGTAGCACAAGGTTGAAGCTGTAGCAGGACTCCAAAGTTTGCCCTCCTTCCCATTACATTCCTCCAGGACCATGCAAAAACGTGGTCTAACAATCAATCTTGTCCTTAGGTGCTGTCAACCTGAGCGAGCATGGCAAGCCACAGAGGCCCCACAGTTAGCTCTAACCACAGCAGAGCACACTCGGGACTTCACCATGACACATCCTTCCCAGTTCAGCCATGGTAAGAGGCTTTGCTTAGAATATATAAGGTTTCGGGGGGGCGTGGTTAGCAGCCGAAGGAGATGGCCGCTCCTTAGCATAGCTCCACACCCGGGAGCACAGAGCCGCACTTACCCCAGCCCCGTGCCTCATCGGAGCCTAGCTGAGACGCCCGATCCCCCTCTGAAGACCCCTGCCTGCAGATGGGCAGAAGGGGGGCCAAGGCAAGGAGCCAGCAATCGAGGGGGGGAGCGGAGTTTCCCCGCGCTCTCGTCGGAGGGGAGGCAACATGGCGGACCGCGAGATGAGGCCCGCCCCCCTCGCTGCCACAGACCAAGCTCGTCTCCCGCCGAGGCGATCGTCACCTGGATCCCCCGGGACTGCCGCACAGAGGCTTGAGGTGAGCGCTGCCGCCCAGCCCCACAGCACACGGGGAGGGCAATCCCCGGCGCCGCCATCGACCTCGCCGCCCCCCCCGCCCTCTCCTATGGCGGACTCCCATTTGGCAGCGAAGGCTCCCTGGCGACCCCTGCCTTCTGGGGGCACAATAACCCGGCCAGACTGCGGGCAGAGAGGCCCCCCCACCTGCAGCTTCACCTACTTCACTCCCTGGGCCTGCCTCCATGGCGAATGTGCATACAGCGGAAGCTGTGCCCCCCGACAGCCCCAGCGCCCATGTGGTCTGACAGATGGAGGGGGTGACTCCCAGTCCACTCGGGAGGATCTTGGCGGATTGCATATAATGCAGGCTACCTGGGCCTCCCATCAAGCCCCTCAGATCGCTCCTTTCCATTGCGGGGCAGCTCACCCCTGTCACTCTCTAATGGGCATGAAGACCTAATGGCTATATGGAGACCGCCCTCCCCGAGAGGCAGTGATTTTTCTCATCTTTGATCGAGGACACTGTTGAAGGGGACCTGCAAGGCTCACAGGGGGGTCACAATCCAGGGTCTCTAGACCCGATCGTACGGGATGCAAATTTATTGGCGAAGTTTAAAATACTATTGCAGCAGGAGCTGGCAGCTGCAGTGGCCCAACTTTCCGCTAGCTACTCCAACGACCTCAAGGATCTGGGCAGCAGAACCAGTGCCCTGGAGGATAAAGTCAACGGCATAGTGGCAGTTCTAGGCGCAAGAGAGTCCGCAGCCGTGCGGGGGGGACATGGCCTTGCTGCAGCAGAAACTAGAGGATCTTGAGAACAGGTCCATGAGGAGTTAAATCCATATTTGAGGTCTCCCAGAAACCATTGAGGATGTTCCTGCCACTGTCACTGCTCTGTTACAGGAATTAATCCTGTCCATGCCAATTGAGTGTCTTGAGTTGGACCGGGTCCAAAGAGCGCTGGGGCCTAAGAGATCTGGCGGTCTCCCCAGGGATATTGTTATCAAACCCACCTTTTACCGCACCAAAGAGGCAATCCTACTGGCGGCTAGGGATAAAGGGGAACTGTCCTTCCAAAATCACCGCTACCAAGTTTTCCCTGACGTCGCTCCCCAAACACTTCAGCGACGACGGGCTATGAAACCGGGATTAGACACCTTAAGGCATCATAACATCAGATACCGATGGGGCTTCCCCTTCAAGCTCATGTTCACATATGCAGGCCGCCAGCATACTGCCAACTTTCCAAACGAATTGCTGAGCCTATTGAGGAACTTGAACCTGGTCTCAACCAACTCTACTGTTCCTCCGTCTGGCTCGGATGTCCAGCAGGCCCCTAAGCACCAGGCCCTGCAGCCCCTCTGGGAGAGGGTTCGCCCCCGTAGAAGAAGGGACCACCCGCCTGGACGCCTCTCCGGCTTCAATCCGGATCCGGGATGAGTTCCTTTACCATGACCCCAGATCTTACAAAATTCAGTTGTCACTTACCTTGCCTTGGATAACTCCCCCTTGACAGCTATGTTTAATTGTTTACAAAGTTTAATTGCTTATTATAATGTTTGGGATTTGGTGGGTGCTCGCCCCCCTCCTTGGGGGGTGCCTTGGCGGGGGGTCGGCTAGCCCCACTATAGGGGTAGGGGGGGGATGGGCCTCTACCCTGTTCTTATTTGGGAGAACCCCTCTCTGTTTGCTTGTTGCTGGTTGCGCTGCGTTATGATTCCCCGGCCGGCGCCTGAGCTTGCGGCGTGTGGCCGGGGTGGCCGGCCTCCGGGGTCGGGAGCCACTGGGTTCCCCATGGGGGGGCCCTGACTGGTGGTGTCCGGCCCCGGGGGCGGGCTGCAGTCCGGGATCTGCCCGACTGGTGCGCCCCCTTTGGACGCGACTGGGCTTTGCTATACAATATTTGATTCTAATAACCACTGGGCTGAATTCAAATTGCATTTTGTATAGATTTTCCTATGAATAGCTGTGTCTTGTGCTCCCGGGGACTTTCCCCCCGAACAACAAGAATGACCCATACTGGGATGTTTATTCTGGTGTGTGGGTTACTATCTGCTGTTGCAGAGCTCCTTTTGACCGCTAGTGGTTTAATGTTGAATAACGGTCTGACGTTTAGTATGTCTAATGTGTTTAGTTTGTTAAGAGTTCTTTGTACTTTTGTTGCTACCCTGTCTTCCCCCCTCCCCCCTCCCTTCCTCACCTTAACCCCCTCACGCTCTGTCCACCTAACCACCTTAGGCGCGCATTACCTGTCACCCTATGGCTGGATTAAGCATTAAAGTAATATCTCACAACGTCCAGGGCTTCAACGCCCCCACTAAAAGAAATAAAGCCTTCCACTATTATAAACAAACCTGATACCATGATGGCCCGACGGCTGAGGCCCATGGACCTCAACAGGTGTCAGCCCATAAAGCTAAAACTGTCCTCGGGCGCTACTACAGCCGACCCCAACAAGATTGTGTCCACTTTCAAGGGGTTCCTGGAGACCTTATATTCTGGCCCTTCGGGTATGAATAGGGCAAAGTTTGAGAAGTTCTTCGAGCATATTGATCTGCCACAAATAGCCCAGGGTCATGTTGACCAGATAGAATCCCTAATCACACCCCAAGAAATGCATAGTGCCATAAAATCTTTGAAAACCTCAGACCCCAGGTCCTGATGGATTTAGTAGCTTATACTATAAGAAATTCGCCTCCATTCTAGTGCCCCATCTATCCAACCTTTTTAATGCCCTGTGTGCGGAATCTTCCTTAGGTCTGAGTTCATTGTTAGCAGACATTTGTATGGTCCCCAAACCAGATAAAGATAGTCTCCTGACTCCTAACTACAGACCAATATCCCTAATCAATATAGATGTGAAGCTGTTGCCAAAGGTGCTCGCGACGAGGCTGAACACATTTATTGAAGACCTTATCCATAGGGATCAGGTGGGTTTTGTCCCTACCTGCCAAGCTGGAGACAACATTAGGAGGGTTGTCCATCTGATCCACCACGCCACTTCCAGAAACATCCCAGCTTTCCTGTTGTCACTTGACATACAGAAGGCATATGATATGATATCGTGGGACTACCTCCTTTGGGTACTGCAGAAGCGGGGCTTCGGGCAGCGATTCCTGGACTGGATCAGGGCCCTTTATATTGCCCCAACAGCATGGGTAAGATACCTGGGCCTTTCCTCTCAGTCATTCCAGATTTTTAGAGGCAACCGGCAGGGGTGCCCCTTATCCCCAATTCTTTTTATTTTGGCTATGGAACCCCTGGCTGTAGCAATAAGGACTTGAAGTGGCAGGGGTCCAGCACAAAGCACGCAATGATGTTTTGCTGGTTCTCTCTCAGCCAATTATCACCCTTCCAAATTTATGCAGCATTCTAGACCGCTTCGCACAAATCTCAGGCCTAACTATAAACAGCGAGAAGTCCTGGGCACTCAATATATCTCTGCCTGTGGATGTGGTGGATCAGATAAAGGCCAATTTTCCTTTCCGTTGGACTTCGGAACCGCTCCCATATTTAGGGGTGTGTATCCCAGCGAGCTATGAAGACCTGTATGGTGCTAATTACCCTCCTCTATTTCGATCCCTGGCGTGACTACTGGACACATGGAGGCCATATCCGATCTCCTGGCTAGGCCATATTAATGCCATAAAAATGGCGCTACTCCCAAAGCTGTTATATTTAATTTTTTTTTACAAGTAAAGATTCCGCTGTATATGCTGCATGTAATGCAGGGAAGGATATCGGCCTTTGTGTGGTCTTCTGGCCGCCCGCGGGTGTCCAAATATACCATGTTTTCCCACAAGTCACAGGGGGGGCTCGGGTGCCAAATATCACAAAATACTATAAAGCCTCTCAGATTGCTCAGCTGATTCCCATGCACTCTCAATGTAGGCCTCCACTATGGACTTTCCTTGAGCTCCCGAACTGCTCGCCGGTCCCGATTGATAGCTTACTCTGGACTGCACCAGCGCTTAGACCCAAAACGCTTAGCCCCTTAATGAGGCACTCACTCTCCATATGGGATTCTGTCAAGTACTCGGCTTCTCTGATGTCCCCCCACACCCCCCTAATAAATCTCTGGGACAACCAAAATTTCCCACCGGAGGGCGCAGAATAAGTCAGCTTTTAAATGGTGGTTTGACCACGGTATAACTAGAGTACTGCATCTTCTCTCGAATGAAGGCTTTAGGCCCTTTAGTGACCTTAAAGAAAAGTTTGATGTTCCACAACGAGAATACTTTAGATACCTTCAACTCAGGCACTGGGTGCTGCCTTTAACCAATATGAGCTCCCCATTTCGCAAAAGGACCTCCTTCGAGGAAATATGTAGTAGAGACCCATTTCGCAGGTTAGTAATCTCCTTGATATACTCAGCACTGAATGTCACGGGACCAGGCACCCACAGATACATAGGGAACTGGGTGAAAGACTTGGGTCCCTGTCAGTCAGAAAAGGGATGAACAGAAATATGGGCCACTACCTCAAAATGCTCCATAAATGTATTAACAACTGAGACAGCGTATAAGGTGCTGCTTCGTTGGTATCTGGTACCGAGCCATCTTGGTAAGATGTTCCCAGGACAGTCTGGCATGTGCTTTAGGGGCTGCAGTGTAGAGGGAGACTTATTTGGTGGACCTGCCCCATGCTGGCCCGCTTTTGGAACCAGGTCCATAGGATGGCTAATGCAATATTCCAAACAAGCATTAGGAAAGACCCATGGGTGGCGCTCCTTCATCTAAGGGCCCCAGAAAACAAAACCTGGTAGACTCCTGGTCTACCTACTTCTTGCAGCTAAACAGACTATTGCTAAGGCCTGGAAGAAGCAATTCACTCCACTGTCAGAAGTAACAGCGAGGATGAATGGGTTCTTCGTTAATGAGAAGCTGTCTAGTATTTTGATAGACTACCATGATAGATTTCTCTCAGTATTGGAACCCTGGAGGCAGTTTTCCTGGCCCAACGCCCCTTCGGGAGCACTGAATTATTAGGTCTGGTGTGAAGGCAGAGCGCGAGGGACCCCCCCCCCCCTTCCCTTTTCCCTTCTTATGTATTTCTATTTTTGTTTCTCCATGCTTTAGTTCTCCCCTCTTTTTTCGGCTCATTTTCTTCACTAAACTTTTGAAGCTTCCATCTTCTGTTTGGTTGCCATCTACAGTCTGTTTTACTATTGTTAGATACCACGCAACAAGGGTGTGTGGATGCTAAGCTTCCCATACAGGCTAGTATTCCTAACAACCTCCGCATTCAATAAAAAGTAAAACAGAGGAAACGACCTGGTATAAAATTATATAATGTTGTTGTTGTTGTTGAAATATGATATGAGTCAAGATCTATAATGCTGTTTGTAAGATGCAAAATGTTTGCCGGGTCTGAATCTCCCCTGCGCGGGAAGGTTGCTTCATTCCTTAAAGCAGACCTTCACTCTGAATAAGAGTCTATCTTATATGTTTCCCACACCCTGTACATACAGATTGGCCACATTAAAAATCATCCTACCTGCATCTACTGCATGGTATGAGCCTTTAAACATCCAAGATGGCGGCTTATGGAAGCCGCCATCTTATCAGGCAGCCTGCAAACAGGAAGTGCCTCCTGACTGTGGTGCTCTGCATTCTGGGACTGCTGACCTTTACCTGACCCCAGCTCTGCTCTGTCTGAGCAAAGCACAGCTATAACCCGCCCCCCTGTACCGTATCCCACTCTCCTCTCCTCAGTAAGTGTGATGCTTCTGAGTCAAGATGGCGGCGCCCGTATCCTAAATTCCTGAACAGAGTTTCAGCCCAGTGGGGGAAAGAATAATAAGTTAGTGACTAAAAACGTAAAATATATAAATTTTAGATGCTGGGGAACCGTTTTTTTAAGAATTTGGGCTTTTCATTAAATCACGCTGAAGGTCCGGTTTAAGTTGATAATGCCTGTATTAATGTCAAATACAATAAAAAATATTGAAACAGAATATATAAGGTTAGAGTTCCTCAAGGATTTCAAGATGCATTATTTTACACTGTTCCCAAGGGGAATAGGGAGGGACGACAAGACAGTGTTTGTCTGGACAGGGACTAAAGATTTGTTTTAAACTGCCATTACCATACTGATGCATGGATATATACAGTCAATATTTTCAATGGTTATTACAGAATAATTATTCCACTAATATTTTTACCTGGCAGTATCTTTGGTTCACTCCAATCACTCCAAAGGTACATGTTTGGATCTGTTACATGAGTTGGTAACCTTACCCGCACCTTCACAGTGTATGTCACATCAGATTGAGCATTAGGCATTTCTTTGCTTAGACCGATAACATCCTAAGTGGCAAAAATAGATTTTCTTAGCTTTATATTAACCCAACAGAAAGACATTCATAGACTGCATTAAAACAAAAAATTGCCAATCTTCTTTTATTTTGGAATGGATGGGAACACAGGCACCCCAGGGGGCCATCAGATGATGCAGCAGAACACCTTGTGCAACACTGTGACACTATGAGTAATCCCAAAAAGCCACACGCCAACAATCCAAGATATTAAAGCCTTTCTGCAAGCAGAGCACATAATTTCTCTGGCAGAATGTCAGAGATGAGATGGGATGTGCCCCCTGAAGAGCCTGCCATGGCCCAAGAGGCTTTGCAGCTACCCAAGGAGGACATGGTCGCAGGTGGTGATTAAATTTAGTTTTTATTTTGTATTAAAGCTTATATTTAGTAACGTACTGTCACGCTGTCCCAAGGACCACTATACCAACTGAAAAAGGTAGGGGTACAGTAAACCATCTGCCCAGCATGTGGCTGATAACCTTGCACCATTTAGCTGAACTTCTGGTGCCCAACCTGAGTGAGTCCTGTGTAATTCCAAAGGTGTTTTAATTGCATTAGAGGTGGTATTCCTTGAAAGTCAGAGGGCGGCCATTTGGTTGCATGGCTTATTGTATTAAAAGGAAATGACAGTTTTTATTCCGAAACAAAGTAGGGCTAAATTGAAGGGTCGTATCAGCACTAGGTGCTTTCATTTTTGACCTTGAGGGCACTTTTACTCTAAAGTACAATTTTTGTACCTAGTGCTGAATCGGCCCAAAGATATATAAAAACAAAATTGCAATATGAAATTAGTTTTTCTTGATATGGTCTTTAATGTAAGACTATAGACGATCACATGATACACAACCACAAGACTGATATTTAATTTTCCTAGATCATGGGTATAGGGGTGACTGATAATTTTGAGCTTGGCTCCGGTTCCAGATCTGCCTTGGGGCCTTGGTAGTACCCATATGACGCAATTAATCGAGATTAGTGTTGGATGAACCCCCCCAAAGCTTGGGGTCGGTAAGCTCAGCCGAACTTTGAATAAAAGTTGAAATCATTCAATCGGGACCCAACCTTGGGAGTTATTCTGCCTCTGTGGGCCCCTCCGCCCCCAACTCCTCTCCCACCCGGGCAGAGGGGGGACCATCTCTCCAGGGGCCCCAAAGGCAGAATCTGGGCTGTAAAAAAATTGTGGTGTGGGGGTGCAGAGTGTGCAGCAGGAAGCGCTGCTGTACAACCTATCTGAGCCTCGTGATCCAGTCCCTGATGGTCTGTGTTCCATTCAAATGGGCCATGGCAGGGGCCATGGAAAGAAGGCTGCCGTTCACATGAGTGAGGACACCCCTAGTCCCAGCCATCTTTCTGCGGCCGCGGCAGTGGACTATTTGAACGGAACCTCGCCGGAAGGACAGGATCCCTTCAGGTGAAGCTGGTTGATGGGCTGCAGCAGCCCATGAACCAGCTTTCCCATTTTCGGGCTGAACGCCAAACTTGAACATGAACTTCTGGCTGTCCGTGTTCAGGTTAGGGAACCCGAACTTTGTAGTTCGGTATGAACCTGAACATTGCGGTTTGGGTTCGCCCAACACTAATCGAGATATTTGCTGTTCGATGTGTTAATCAGTCGAATCAGTAAAGATGAAAACAAAAAGTTCATTTTCACTCCCTGCCCACAGGCTTAATCTCTCATAGCCCTGCAGGCTGCAGTGGTCTTGTTTAAAAGCATATATTTGAAGCTGCGAGTGTGCTCTCTTCCAGCCTCCAGCGATGGATGATCAAGCCAATCAACTAGGTGGCCTGGTCTGCTGAAACCACATGGCTGCAGCCAACAGTACTATGTGTGATTGCACAGGGAGGTAAATGGTTTACCATCTCTTGAAATACTCTACTTATTGATCCATCAGTACCTGTGCTGTACTAGTTGATAACTGATAGTCTGCTAGTGAGCTTAGAGATAGCCGAAATGCTGCACACTTCTGGTGCCGAATTTGACCACAGGGGATCATAGAGAGGTGAGTATGCTAGTCTGGTGGGAGAGTTAATAGCAGATACTCACTGGGATGCATCCAGACTATACCTAGAATGTTTGTCTTATTATTATAGCTGCAGTGCACCTTTAATATGATCACTTACCACATAATTTATGCTCCTTTTACTATTGGACTTTTCTATTAGGACTTCATGTAACAAATTGCTAGTTATGTTCAAATCCTTCCAAGTGATGTATATACTTTGATTTTTTGTTCGGTAGACACCTTGTATGACTGGAGTTTTCAGTTTAACTTAAAAAAAGAAAATTAAAAAAATGTATACATAAACAGATGTCAATCTGGTACATATTTACACATATACTTATTTTTATTGGTATATATTTTAAAAGCCTGTATCTTAAAATGTCTCAGTCTTTTAAAGCTATTCTTGCAGAGCTTTAACTTTAAGCACCCTGGTGTGGGAAGAAGAATGAATTTATCCACCACTAACAGTTCAAATGCGTACCAAAAGTCTTCTTTTGAGATTGCATAACTCCTCTATACACAGACCAACCAGGCTAATCTCATCCAATGACAATGACTATTCCAGTTGCCAAAACTCCACTAGGGGCTTTATGGCCCTTATTGAAAGAAAAATCCAAACAACACACTTTCTTACATTATGTTGAAGTTTTGGATATTGGAATAGTGATTGTCATTGGACTAGATTATGTATGGAGGATTTATGCATTTGAACTATTGGTGGTGTATACACTCATTCTCCTTCTGTATATATATATATATATATATATATATATATATATATATATATTCTGTATTTGATAGCTACATGTGTTTCATGTGCTACAGTGTCAATCCCCAAGTACCTGTGGTAAATCAGGTCAGGTTTTTCCTCTGTTCTTCACCCCACATAGGTGGCTGAGATATGCTCTAGTAAGCAGACTGTATTAGAAGCCATTTAGAGAGGAGAGTCTCAGAGGAATACAAACCTGTTGATGACAGATACAGTGTATATATATAATATACTGTACATTATATATATTATGTATATTTCATTTGGCTAAAGACGTATTTTGAGCATTTTATATAATTTAAGGAAAATTTCATTTCTGTAGATTATTCTGCTCTGCCTTTTGTGAATTGCACAGACGCAGTCCAGATTTACCACTATAAGATTGTGGTCTGCCTAGACAGCAGCGTATTAAAACACTACTAGTGATATCAAATTAATAATTGAGCTTGAAACAAAATGTACATGTACTTTATGTACTTAATTGTACATACCTATGTTGTTAGCTTTCACATAATAAAAGTATGGTTTATAGTTCCTTGACCAATCTGCCACTGCGATTACAAGCTTGACAAATGTATTAAGCTCTTCCAGAAATGGAAACTGGCATCCAGTAGGGACTGCATTGGTGTAGCTATAGGTCTGGCAGGGGGTTCCATGACGTAACCAATCCTGAAACCTGAATTAAGGGCATAAAATGAATAACAGAAATTCTCTGGACACAGTGAGATACTCATAGACACATTTCAAAATGTAAGGCTATATCACCCCGTTTTTATTTCTGAAAAATTGACGGGCACAGAAAGAGCATCTGACATTAATTTTTCCTGCAATACAATGTTCAGGTGTCAAATCGGACCTTCACCCTGAATAACAGCCTATCTTGTATGCTTCCTCCACCCTGTACATCAGATTGCTCACATTAAAATTCATGCTACCTGCATCTACTGCAGTTTCTGAGCCTTTAAAGGCTCCAAGATGGCAAACAGGAAGTGTTCTCTGACCGTGTTGCTCTGCATTCTGGGATTGCTGTCCTTTTCCTGACCCCAGATCTGCTCTGTCTGTGCATAGCCCAGCTATAACCCCGCCTCCTGCACTTTTGCACCCTCTCCTCTACTCAGTATGTGATGCTTCTAAGGCAAGATGGCGGCGTCTGTATCCTAGAGTCCTGAATAGAGTTGCAGCCCAGTGGGGGAAAAAATAAAAAGTAAGCAACTAAAAATGTAAAATTCTATTGATTTTAGATGCTGGGGAATAGTTTTTTAAGGGTTTGGTCTTTTCATGAAATGATCCTAAAGGCCCGGTTTAACTAGAACATTTATTTTACTATGTTCCTGTGTAGTGATAAGCGATTGGCAGGTTTGGAATTCAGCCCCGCAATCGCTAAAACTTTTAGGCAGCACCCAGATGTGAAACACTGATAATGGCAGTAGGGTGTTACTGCAAAAACAGGAAGAAGTAGTAAGAAGCATCAGGTGCTGCTATAATGCCTCAGGGAGAGTTGGATGTACAGTATGCTAATTATTTGGTGAAGCAAGTTTAACTTTGGGTGTGAACAAAAACTTACATCTGTAAGCGTATTTACTTTAACACACAAAGTGCAATAAAAAATGTTTACTCAGATTGTTCCCAACACATCATCTGCACTTGCAATGGGGCTCTTTTACGGGTGACGTTTGTTGAATGAGGTAAGAATATTTTTTTGGAAAGTTTGGAAACACTGGCACCCTATGGAGTGCGCTAAAGAATTTGCATTTTTTTGTTGTCTCTATTCCATAGGTGGTTGTTTCCAAATGTTACCAAAAATCGCTGCACCTCATTGGAAAAACGATGTACCCCACAAGAAAAACACCCCCATTGCAGGTTCAGGTTATTTTTTGGGGGTAATTTAAACAAAAAATGTACAGTCATTTCAATTTATTGCCTGTTACATTAAAAAAGCTCACTCAGTCTAGTTTCAGTTCACAGCCAAAGATAAATTTGCTTCACCAAAAAAATAGCATGACCCTCATTGCTGGAGCTTGGAAAAAACAAATAGCCTAGCAGAGAGACAGAATCAATTCTATCTATAGATAGATAGTGCAAGGCAGGCTGGCTATAGGGTGCATGGGCTGAACTCCTGGTGGCCCGCACTGCATTGGGGTACCTCACCCCAGAGTCTGTACCTCACCCCAGAGTCTGTACCTCACCCCAGAGTTTGTACCTCACCCCAGAGTCTGTACCTCACCCCAGAGTCTGTACCTCACCCCAGAGTTTGTACCTCACCCCAGAGTCTGTACCTCACCCCAGAGTTTGTACCTCACCCCAGAGTCTGTACCTCACCCCAGAGTCTGTACCTCACCCCAGAGTCTGTACCTCACCCCAGAGCCTGTACCTCACCCCAGAGCCTGTACCTCACCCCAGAGTCTGTACCTCACCCCAGAGCCTGTACCTCACCCCAGAGCCTGTACCTCACCCCAGAGTCTGTACCTCACCCCAGAGTCTGTACCTCACCCCAGAGTCTGTACCTCACCCCAGAGCCTGTACCTCACCCCAGAGTCTGTACCTCACCCCAGAGCCTGTACCTCACCCCAGAGTCTGTACCTCACCCCAGAGTCTGTACCTCACCCCAGAGTCTGTACCTCACCCCAGAGCCTGTGCCTCACCCCAGAGCCTGTACCTCACCCCAGAGTCTGTACCTCACCCCAGAGCCTGTACCTCACCCCAGAGCCTGTACCTCACCCCAGAGTCTGTACCTCACCCCAGAGTCTGTACCTCACCCCAGAGCCTGTACCTCACCCCAGAGTCTGTACCTCACCCCAGAGTCTGTACCTCACCCCAGGGCCTGTACCTCACCCCAGAGTCTGTACCTCACCCCAGAGCCTGTACCTCACCCCAGAGTCTGTACCTCACCTCAGAGTCTGTACCTCACCCCAGAGCCTGTACCTCACCCCAGAGTCTGTACCTCACCCCAGAGTCTGTACCTCACCCCAGAGTCAGTGCCAGAATTTGCTGAGCTATTATTGCTCCTAAAGTGCTATCATCTCCCATGGCGCTGTACAATGTAAAATTACATACAGGGTAAAATAACTAGCTTACAATACCTGACAGAAAAGCACAAATACACAGTCGTAGTAAAATACACTAGGAGAGACTTCCCTGCCCTTGCGGGTTTACAATCTAAAGGATAAGGAGTGGAGAGAAAAGGAAGGTCCCAAACAATATAAACTTCCTATGAAGTGGCCCGGGCTGTCTTTTATTTTGGCCAAGTGATATGCGAGTCTGAATAGTTGGGTTTTGAGGGCCCCCCTAAAGGCTTGAAGGCTTTTGGGAGTGGCAAATTGTATAGGGGAGGGCATTGCAGAGTAATGGGAAGATGTGTGAGTTGAGGTCAGGACGAGGTCCTGGGCAGAGCAGAGATTGCGTCTGGTTTGGTATTTGTTGAGAAGTGAAGAAATGTAGGCAGGAGCCTGACTGTAGAGTGCTTTATAAGTTAAGGTTAGTTCTCTTCTTACACCCCCGCCAAGTCCCTACCTTCCAAGTCTCTCCCTACACCGGGACCCATTTTACCCCCAAACAACACACCCTAGCCAACAGGTAGTCCCACTATGATTGTAGCCCTAACATAATGGCTGTGCCATGGCTCCTTGACACAGTATCCACCCCTACAAAACCAAAGGTTCTATTAGCACACAAATCCTGCCCTGCCTATGATCTGCCCCTGCAGTGCCTCTGCAAATAAGGGTACTCATTGTCCAGCAAGGAAGCAACTGGTCATGGGCTGGCCAGGACCACTGATTTTTTGTCCCAGTCTGGGGGTTAGATGAATGGATTATACAACTCCACTATGCATCCAGTATAATTTCTGCTTTAGCATGATTGCTGTTCCACCTAGCCTCTGCAACATGTACCTGTATAACTTATTGGAGTTTAAAGTTTGTCAGCTTAGTTTCATTCGAACTGTCACATATTTTTAGGGAGCTACCTGTTCCTTCACTGTGTAATATTTTTAATGGTTTAAAGAGTTTCATTCAACTTTAATTCTGACAGTCACTTATTTCTCTTAGACAGTGCCACTGCTCTGTGTCTCTAACACCTAACTCCATAAAAATTGGGAATTTAAAGAGTAACAAAACATAGGAATTTCACTTTCCCGTATGTTGTTCCTGAATTGGGATGCCGCACTGTGCTCATCCCCCCAGGTCGCCCAATTCAGTCACCTTCCTGTCATTTCCATGGCCCAGTCTTGACCCAAACTGAGTGCGCTGATCAGGATGCTCGACTCCACTCAGCTCCCTTCGGCTCTGCTTATGGCTAAACTGAGCAGAGGAAAAGGGAGCCGAGACGCAGCGAGGGCTCCAGGATCAAGTGAGTGGATCTGTGGATTGGGGGGGGTTATCCCAATTCAGGATGCCCCAAGGAGTGGAGCTTGGATGGTCCTTGAGGCTTTAAGGTGTTTCCACCCTTTTTAATTCTGTGCAAAATTCATTATCCATTTATATTTCCAACACAATAATGAAGATTTGATTGGAAGAGGGATGGAGAGCAAGTGAAAGAGAGATGGAGATGGTGTAAAAATGTGAGTGTAAGAAAGGGAAGAAGAAAAGGAATGTGTAAATACGAGGGGGACTAGGGAAGGGTGGAGAAAAAGGAAGGTGGATAAAATGGTAATACAGAATAAGTGTGGGGAAGAAAGAAAGATGGAGAGAATAAGGGAAAATAGAGGGTGGATGTAAAAAAGATAGTTGCCACCCCAAAGGCTGGCCATGGATACAGTCCTAGAACATCACCGAATACCATACTTGCCTTTTCATGGCAATTGGTGTGACAGAAATGAAAGACAAAGCAAAGGTTTACTTATCACTATTCTTGTGCTTTGCTGCACTCAGGGCTGGTTTAAAGGGGGTGTGGCCAAACAGAGCTGGGCCCTCCACCACCTGTAATTAAGGGTGGCCACTGAACTATTAGTCAGTTATTTAGCTTAGTGGGTCTCCATTTGACTTTCTGCCCATGGTCACCACCACACTTATTCTGATCATCCAAGCAAAGGCTTTCATCCAATCAGCACTCTATGCTATATAAATTAATACAAACACTTTTTGTCCACAGAAGGCGGCATAGAGTGATGGGAGCAGCTGGCATCCTGGGTTTCCTTCAGTGTGGCAGTGCATCAGCCAGAGAAACCAGGGGATGTGGCCCGTGATTGCACTATGGGATTGCTTGTGAGGTATGTATACCAATGGTGCAGGGTAGTTTCACACAGTTAGGCATCACACATTGGGATGCCCTGGTAATAGGGAATCAGTCCACTTCAGGGCTGGCAAATATACAGTCTACTTTAAAGCAGGCTGCCAGTTAAAAATGACTGCTGCTCCACCTGCCCTAGCATTATGCCTGATACTGGAGGGACTCCACCACTTGTGAATTCCCTCCCACTGTCTGCCAGTTCACCATCCCACATTGGTTGTCACATGGGGCAGTAAACTGGCAGCCAATGGCTTGGGAACGCTTTTGCCTCTGCCTAATGCTACATTATGCGCAGAGACTTCCAGCAAACCCCGAAGGCTGTCGGCAACTATGTGGAGCAGTAGGTTGGTAGTGAGAAAACACAGAAGTGTGCTGGGGGGGGGCGCCATTCTGTAGTCTAGCACAGGGAGCCTTCTATCCATAGGCCAACCCTGCACATATGCGATCACTTTAGCAATTTTTCAGTCACAAATAGTACCCTGTAAATGTACCTTAAATCTGGGCAAAACATTTGAGAGGTATTGAGTCCTCCCTGAAGAAGATTTAATTTGTAGTTGCATGTGTCACTTTCAGTGGCGGACTGGAGCCAAAAATCAGCCCTGAATTTTACCAGCCCCTGGCTGCCCCAAGACAACCCTGCTGAGGCCCGCCAGCTATGATACTGGGGCTATAGCATTGTAGGCTGGGGTTCCTTGGCTTGTGGGTACAGTGGTGCTGGGTACAGTGGTGCTGGGTACATGGGGCTGAGAGGGAGACTAAAAGGGCAGGGACTGAACTTGGTTGTTAAAAGCAGTAGCCCAAGTGGCCCCAAAGCAATGCGGCCCACCGGGCATTGTCCCGGGTCTCACTCTGGCCAGTCCACCCCTGGTCACTGTTCAAGCTTAAAAAATGATCTATATCATCTATCTATATCATGTTGTATATCACTAATATGTGCAGCTGCAACATATCTACTTACTCTTTGCCTTGATTAGGACTGGCCCCATGACAATCGGGTTCCAAACCATAAGAACTAGAAAAACAAAAAAAAAACATAGTATTTACATGTTCTTTTTTTTCTATCAAACAAATCTATTATTAAGCTACTGTTCAGCACGACTACAAAAAAGACTCAACTGTATACGTAAAATGTAATCAACATATGCAGCTATTCTTTATCCCTGAAAGCTCTCTATTTAGAAAGCTGGTTGGAAGAATGGAGGAACATCTTCATGAAAAAAACAGCCCAGTTGGGGGGGGGGAATCATGCTAAATATTTGGTGAAGCCAGTGTGACTTCCGGTGTGCATCGAGGTGTGGATTGCAACCAGCATCCCGGTGAGCTTTTTAGCGATAACACACAAAAAAAGTGCAAAAAAAGTTTCTCCCCCAAAAATCATCTGTACATGTGATGCCACATTTTACAGTTTATGTACATTCATTTCCCAGTGATGGATATATTTTTAAAATTTGGAAATAGCAGCACCCTGTAGGCTATGTTAAAGATTTCACACTTTTTTCTGCATAGCCCATAGGGTTCTGTTGCTTACAAACTTAGAAACAAATGCCTTTACCTCATTGGAAAAATGATGTGCCTAACCTGTAAAAATGCACCACCACAGGTAAAGATAATACAGGTACAAGAAAAAAGGTAGAAAAATCTCACCGGGATGCAGGCTGCAATGCACACTGCAAGACACGGGGAGGCCGATTCATTAATAGCGGCAGGTAGCGACAGTTGAGCGACTGTAGCGGCATTTTCAGAGCCTCCGCTAGTAGTCGCTGTGCTTGGCCGTTGTTCGGTAGTTGATAGCGACTCAGTCGGTTTGCCGTAATGTTGAATATTGGGTGAGGAGTCGCTATTTGACAGGTTCCGCGCTGTATGGGAGCGCATGATAGCGACTGGCCCTTGCGACCAGCTCCCACCATATTCATTAAAAAATCACGCTCAAAAAATTATTGCGCTGTAATATGCATGTTTAAACCCCAGAGCCCTGTTTAAAGAGAAGAAAAGGTTCATCCATTGAAATGTATGGGAGAGCGACAGGTAGCGAGAGGTCATACCTGGCGCTGTGCAAGGCTGAACGCCGGCGCTGTTCACTGAGGCTGCGAAAATGATGAATCAGAAGCTACATGGCGCTATCCCAGTCGCTAAACAGATTCTGCTTGATAAATGTGTAATTGTGTGCCATGTCCGGCGTTCACCAGTCGCTACCTGTCGCTACCTCTCATTAACCAGCCACTACCTGACGCTATCCCTTCTTAAATAAGGGCCTAAGTGATTGGTGCTTAGACAGAGCTATAGAGGCAGCAATGTGCAGATCCACAAAACATGATCTGCTGGTAGCTCTGAAGAAGAGTGTTGGGAAGCACTGTTATATAGGAATAAATATATATATGAATTGATTAGATACAGTCCTTGGAGACCTCAGAGTGACACTGATTTTCAAGGCAATATGGAGCAAATGGATTTGGACTTTATCAAATCGGACACACAATTTAGCCAAATTAGATACCAAGCTAATATTTTTTTTTATAAATACCTCCAATACACCAGAGTGTAGTTGACATTGGTTGGGGCCTCTTGTCCTGGTTCCCATGTACAGTTAATGTATTCTAAATTGTACCAAACACAGCTGAAGTTTCTTACTGTATTGATATCACCTGGAAATCAAAATTTTGTTAATGTTAATAAGTCAACTGAAAACACTGTTGTTTAAAGAGGAACATCAGAGGCCCTGGAGTTTAAAAGTTTCTGAGTTCCACTCCTTGGGGCATCCTGAAGTGGGATGCCCGCTGTGTAAACCACCCAAGAAGCCCCGTTCCCTCACCTTGTCCTGGAGCCCTCGCCACATTTGACCAGTACAGCGCTGTATGGGAGCGCATGTTAGCGACTGCTCATAGCGACCGACTCACACCATATTCAGAAAAAAAACAGCCTCACGAAACTCAGGCGCTGAAAAATGCTTGTTTGAAGCCCAGAGCGCAGGAGGCTGTGTGTTTAAATTCTGTTTTTCAGCATCTATCAACTAGTAACAAAGCGAAAACATATGGAATTACATTGTAACAACATTGTAACATGAACACTTTAATGCCAGACCTGTAATGTCATTTCTAAGGAAATATATAAAAAGTGAAAAAAAAATGTGAAAAAACTGCTTTTTCAATGCCAGAAGAGGTCACAGAAGTATTTGTGATTTTTTGGAAAAAAAAAAAAAAATACCCCGTTTAAAGAGAAGAAAAGGTTTGTCCATTGAAATGTATGGGAGAGCGACAGGTAGTGAGAGGTCAGGTGCTGTTCACTGAGGCTGTGAAAATGATGAATCAGACGCTACATGGCGCTATCCCAGTCGCTAAACAGATTCTGCTTGATAAATGTGTAATTGCGTGCCGTGTCCGGCGCTCACCTGTCGCTACCTCTCATTAACCAGGCACTACCTGACGCTATGCCTTCTTAAATAAGGGCCCAAGTCTGTACACCAAGAACATAGATGTCAGTCCTGTACACAAAGTACAGCAGCCATAGTGGCAGTGTTCTGTGTATTCTCTGGTGTATGTTGTCAGTGGCAACAAATCGCAGGTAGTGAAAACTGCTTTCATAATACATGAAAAAATAAAAAATACTAGATCAGCTCAGTACATTGAGAACATTCCTTTGCACAAAACAAACACATTCAAAAAATACCACCGAAGGTGGGCTTACCATTTAATTACAGCGATTAATAAAACTAATAATTTATATTATAAATATTTGGGGTTGATATCAGGGAAATAACTGTTATAAACGGCTTTAAACCGGACCTTCCCCCTACCTTATATGTCTCCCCCACCCCGTACATACAGATTGCCCACAATAAAAATCCTCCTACCTGCACCTACTGCATTTTCTGAGCCTTTAAACATCCAATATGCCCACCCATGGAGTCTCAGGATGCCTGCAGACAGGAAGTGTCTTCTGACTGTGCGGCTCTGCATTCTGGGATTGCTGACCTTTTCCTGGCCCCAGCTCTGCTCTGTCTGTGCAAAACACAGCTATAACCCGCCCCCCTGTGCTTTTCACCCCTCTCCTCTATGTGATGCTTCTCAGGCAAGGAGTCCTGAACAAAGCTGAAGCCCAGCTGGAGTAAGAATAATAAATAAGCTGCTAGAAACTTAAAATCTATTCATTTTAGATGCTGGGGAATAGTTCTCTAAGGGTTTGGGCTGATGGCCAGAGAGCTTGTGTTGATTGCTACTGTCCAGCATTGTATAACCTTTCATAGCCTGGACTTCCACTTTAAATGCTAGGAGCATTTTGAGCACAATTTTGGAGATTTTCTTAAAAATATTTGTTCCACAAAAGCCTGTGGGTAAGCCACACCCATCACCATGCAAGCTAGTCTGCAAGGTTGGCATCTGTGCATATATGCCACCCTACAAGAAAATAATAATAATGATAATAATAATAATAACTGCCACCACTACTGCAATGGCTGCAACAGGTGAATACGGTATATTTTGTAAATATCATTTTTGAACATTAGAATTGGAACCAGAATCATAAGATGAAACATTAAATAATAAAATAGCTTACAACACAACAAAAATATATTTAACCCCTGATTGTACTACTGCGTTTTTCGTCCTATAGGACGCACCTGCTCATAAGACGCATCTAGAATTTGAAGGAGCAAAATAAGTAAAAATAATTCTAAACCCCCCATTACAGGCAGTCTGGCATACCCCCATCACCACACCCAGTGTGGCATTCCCCTATCCCATCCCCATAGGCAGTGTGGCATTCCCCTATCCCATCCCCATAGGCAGTGTGGCATTCCCCTATCCCATCCCCATAGGCAGTGTGGCATTCCCTCATCCCATTCCCATAGGCAGTGTGGCATTCCCCCATCCCATTCCCATAGGCAGTGTGGCATTCCCCCATCCCATTCCCATAGGCAGTGTGGCATTCCCTGCCTCCCATTCCCATAGGCAGTGTGGCATTCCCCCATCCCATTCCCATAGGCAGTGTGGCATTCCCTGCCTCCCATTCCCATAGGCAGTGTGGCATTCCCCCATCCCATTCCCATAGGCAGTGTGGCATTCCCTCATCCCATTCCCATAGGCAGTGTGGCATTCCCCCATCCCATTCCCATAGGCAGTGTGGCATTCCCTCATCCCATTCCCATAGGCAGTGTGGCATTCCCCCATCCCATTCCCATAGGCAGTGTGCAGTGTGGCCTTCCAACATCCCATTCCCATAGGCAGTGTGGCATTTCCCCCCTCCCATTCCCATAGGTAGTGTGGCATTCCCTTATCCCATTCCTCATAGGCAGTGTGGCATACCCCTCCTCCCATTCCCATAGGCAGTGTGGCATTCCCCCATCCCATTCCCATAGGCAGTGGGGCATTCCCTCATCTCATTCCCATAGGCAGTGTGGCATTCCCCCATCCCATTCCCATAGGCAGTGTGGCATTCCCCTCATCCCATTCCCATAGGCAGTGTGGCCTTCCAACATCCCATTCCCATAGGCAGTGTGGCATTTCCCCCTCCTATTCCCATAGGTAGTGTGGCATTCCCTTATCCCATTCCTCATAGGCAGTGTGGCATTCCCCCCTCCCATTCCCATAGTCAGTGTGGCATTCCCCTCCTCCCATTCCCCATAGGCAGAGTGGCATTCCCCTCCTCCCATTCCCATAGGCAGTGTGGCATTCCCCTCCTCCCATTCCTCATAGGCAGTGTGGCATTCCCCCCTCCCATTCCCATAGTCAGTGTGGCATTCCCCTCCTCCCATTCCCCATAGGCAGAGTGGCATTCCCCTCCTCCCATTCCCATAGGCAGTGTGTCATTCCCCCATCCCATTCCCATAGGCAGTGTGTCATTCCCCCATCCCATTCCCATAGTCAGTGTGGCATTCCCCTCCTCCCATTCCCATAGGCAGTGTGGCATTTTCCCCTCCCATTCCCATAGTCAGTGTGGCATTCCCCTCCTCCCATTCCCCATAGGCAGTGTGGCATTTCCCCCCTCCCATTCCTCATGGGCAGTGTGGCATTTCCCCCCTCCCATTCCTCATAGGCAGTGTGGCATTCCCCCCTCCCATTCCCATAGGCAGTGTTGCATTCCCCTCCTCCCATTCCCATAGGCAGTGTGGCATTCCCCTCCTCCCATTCCCATAGGCAGTGTGGCATTCCCCTCCTCCCATTCCCATAGGCAGTGTGGCATTCCCACATCGCATCCCCATAGGCAGTGGGGAATTCCCCCCTCCCATTCCCATAGTCAGTGTGGCATTCCCCTCCTCCCATTCCCATAGGCAGTGTGGCATTTCCCCCTCCCATTCCTCATAGGCATTGTTACATTCCCCCCTCCCATTCCCATAGTCAGTGTGGCATTCCCCTCCTCCCATTTCTCATAGGCAGAGTGGCATTCCCCTCCTCCCATTCCCATAGGCAGTGTGTCATTCCCCCATCCCATTCCCATAGGCAGTGTGTCATTCCCCCATCCCATTCCCATAGGCAGTGTGGCATTCCCCTCCTCCCATTCCCATAGGCAGTGTGGCATTCCCCTCCTCCCATTCCCATAGGCAGTGTGGCATTCCCACATCGCATCCCCATAGGCAGTGGGGAATTCCCCCCTCCCATTCCCATAGTCAGTGTGGCATTCCCCTCCTCCCATTCCCATAGGCAGTGTGGCATTTCCCCCCTCCCATTCCTCATAGGCAGTGTGGCATTCCCCCCTCCCATTCCCATAGTCAGTGTGGTATTCCCCTCCTCCCATTCCCCATAGGCAGAGTGGCATTCCCCTCCTCCCATTCCCATAGGCAGTGTGTCATTCCCCCATCCCATTCCCATAGGCAGTGTGTCATTCCCCCATCCCATTCCCATAGGCAGTGTGGCATTCCCCTCCTCCCATTCCCATAGTCAGTGTGGCATTCCCCTCCTCCCATTCCCATAGGCAGTGTGGCATTCCCCCATCCCATTCCTCATAGGCAGTGTGGCATTCCCCCCATCCCATCCCCATAGGCAGTGTGGCAGTCCCCCATCCCATTCCCATAGGTAGTGTGGCATTCCCTCCTCCCATTCCCATAGGCAGTGTGGCATTCCCTCATCCCATTCCCATAGGTAGTGTGGCATTTCTCCCCTCCCATTCCCATAGGCAGTGTGGCATTTCCCCATCCCATCCCCATAGGCAGTGTGGCATTCCCCCATCCCATCCCCATAGGCAGTGTGGCATTCCCCCATCCCATTCCCATAGGCAGTGTGGCATTCCCCTCATCCCATTCCCATAGGCAGTGTGGCCTTCCAACATCCCATTCCCATAGGCAGTGTGGCATTTCCCCCCTCCCATTCCCATAGGTAGTGTGGCATTCCCTTATCCCATTCCTCATAGGCAGTGTGGCATACCCCTCCTCCCATTCCGATAGGCAGTGTGGCATTTCCCCTCCTCCCATTCCCATAGGCAGTGTGGCATACCCCTCCTCCCATTCCCATAGGCAGTGTGGCATTCCCACATCGCATCCCCATAGGCAGTGGGGAATTCCCCCCTCCCATTCCCATAGTCAGTGTGGCATTTCCCCCCTCCCATTCCTCATAGGCAGTGTGGCATTCCCCCCTCCCATTCCCATAGTCAGTGTGGCATTCCCCTCCTCCCATTCCCCATAGGCAGAGTGGCATTCCCCTCCTCCCATTCCCATAGGCAGTGTGTCATTCCCCCATCCCATTCCCATAGGCAGTGTGTCATTCCCCCATCCCATTCCCATAGGCAGTGTGGCATTCCCCTCCTCCCATTCCCATAGTCAGTGTGGCATTCCCCTCCTCCCATTCCCATAGGCAGTGTGGCATTCCCCCATCCCATTCCTCATAGGCAGTGTGGCATTCCCCCCATCCCATCCCCATAGGCAGTGTGGCAGTCCCCCATCCCATTCCCATAGGTAGTGTGGCATTCCCTCCTCCCATTCCCATAGGCAGTGTGGCATTCCCTCATCCCATTCCCATAGGTAGTGTGGCATTTCTCCCCTCCCATTCCCATAGGCAGTGTGGCATTTCCCCATCCCATCCCCATAGGCAGTGTGGCATTCCCCCATCCCATCCCCATAGGCAGTGTGGCATTCCCCCATCCCATTCCCATAGGCAGTGTGGCATTCCCCTCATCCCCTTCCCATAGGCAGTGTGGCATTTCCCCCCTCCCATTCCCATAGGTAGTGTGGCATTCCCTTATCCCATTCCTCATAGGCAGTGTGGCATACCCCTCCTCCCATTCCGATAGGCAGTGTGGCATTTCCCCTCCTCCCATTCCCATAGGCAGTGTGGCATACCCCTCCTCCCATTCCCATAGGCAGTGTGGCATTCCCCTCCTCCCATTCCCATAGGCAGTGTGGCATTCCCCTCCTCCCATTCCCATAGGCAGTGTGGCATTCCCCTCCTCCCATTCCTCATAGGCAGTGTGGCATTCCCCCCTCCCATTCCCATAGTCAGTGTGGCATTCCCCTCCTCCCATTCCCCATAGGCAGAGTGGCATTCCCCTCCTTCCATTCCCATAGGCAGTGTGGCATTCCCCTCCTCCCATTCCTCATAGGCAGTGTGGCATTCCCCCCTCCCATTCCCATAGTCAGTGTGGCATTCCCCTCCTCCCATTCCCCATAGGCAGAGTGGCATTCCCCTCCTCCCATTCCCATAGGCAGTGTGTCACTCCCCCATCCCATTCCCATAGGCAGTGTGTCATTCCCCCATCCCATTCCCATAGTCAGTGTGGCATTCCCCTCCTCCCATTCCCATAGGCAGTGTGGCATTTCCCCCTCCCATTCCCATAGTCAGTGTGGCATTCCCTTCCTCCCATTCCCCATAGGCAGAGTGGCATTCCCCTCCTCCCATTCCCATAGGCAGTGTGTCATTCCCCCATCCCATTCCCATAGGCAGTGTGTCATTCCCCCATCCCATTCCCATAGTCAGTGTGGCATTCCCCTCCTCCCATTCCCATAGGCAGTGTGGCATTTCCCCCTCCCATTCCTCATAGGCAGTGTGACATTCCCCCCTCCCATTCCCATAGTCAGTGTGGCATTCCCCTCCTCCCATTTCCCATAGGCAGAGTGGCATTCCCCTCCTCCCATTCCCATAGGCAGTGTGTCATTCCCCCATCCCATTCCCATAGGCAGTGTGTCATTCCCCCATCCCATTCCCATAGGCAGTGTGGCATTCCCCTCCTCCCATTCCCATAGGCAGTGTGGCATTCCCCTCCTCCCATTCCCATAGGCAGTGTGGCATTCCCACATCGCATCCCCATAGGCAGTGGGGAATTCCCCCCTCCCATTCCCATAGTCAGTGTGGCATTCCCCTCCTCCCATTCCCATAGGCAGTGTGGCATTTCCCCCCTCCCATTCCTCATAGGCAGTGTGGCATTCCCCCCTCCCATTCCCAGAGTCAGTGTGGCATTCCCCTCCTCCCATTCCCCATAGGCAGAGTGGCATTCCCCTCCTCCCATTCCCATAGGCAGTGTGTCATTCCCCCATCCCATTCCCATAGGCAGTTTGTCATTCCCCCATCCCATTCCCATAGGCAGTGTGGCATTCCCCTCCTCCCATTCCCATAGTCAGTTTGGCATTCCCCTCCTCCCATTCCCATAGGCAGTGTGGCATTCCCTCCTCCCATTCCCATAGGCAGTGTGGCATTCCCTCATCCCATTCCCATAGGTAGTGTGGCATTTCTCCCCTCCCATTCCCATAGGCAGTGTTGCATTTCCCCATCCCATCCCCATAGGCAGTGTGGCATTCCCCCATCCCATCCCCATAGGCAGTGTGGCATTCCCCCATCCCATTCCCATAGGCAGTGTGGCATTCCCCCATCCCATTCCTCATAGGCAGTGTGGCATTCCCCCATCCCATTCCCCATAGGGAAGTGTGGCATTCCCCTCCTCCCATTCCCATAGTCATTGTGGCATTCCCCTCCTCCCATCCCCATAGGCAATGTGGCATTTCCCCCCTCCCATTCCCATAGGCAGTGTGGCATTCCCCCATCCCATTCCTCATAGGCAGTGTGGCATTCCCCCATCCCATTCCCATAGGTAGTGTGGCATTCCCTCATCCCATTTCCATAGGTAGTGTGGCATTTCCCCCCTCCCATTCCCATAGGCAGTGTGGCATACCCCTCCTCCCATTCCTATAGGCAGTGTGGCATTTCCCCCATCCCATTCCCATAGGCAGTGTGGCATTCCCCCATCCCATTCCCCATAGGCAGTGTGGCATTCCCCCATCCCATTCCCCATAGGCAGTGTGGCATTTCCCCCCTCCCATTCCCATAGGTAGTGTGGCATTCCCTCCTCCCATTCCCATAGGTAGTGTGGCATTCCCTCATCCCATTCCCATAGGTAGTGTGGCATTCCCTCCTCCCATTCCCATAGGTAGTGTAAGAATCTTACCTGCCTCCCGTCCTCGGTCCCGCGGCGCGTCATCCGGCGGGTCGCAGCTTTCTGTCTTGCGACGGCCCCGTCAGTCTGCTGCTCCTGGGCGCCGCTGTCAGGCTCTGGGTGCGGCGGCGGCGGGGCGCTGTGGTCCAGCTGCGGATCGTGCGGTGGGGGCAGGCGGCCCCACAACTTCTTCGGGCGGCGCGGCTGTGCCTTCCCTGGGCGGGAGTGTGCCCGGCCAATCACGTGCGCGCGCGCGTGCGCGACCACGATTAGCTTATGCCCCCCGGCGGCGCTGCTCCCAGCGCATCCGCCGGGGGCAAGTTTAACTTGTCCAATTCCATGGTTCCTGGTAGGAGACGGGCCCAGGGACTGGATTGCCTGTCTGGCCTGGGCGGTCCAGTCCCTGGAACCGCTCCTATTGGGTATTGTTCAAAGTTGCACCAATCAGCACACTTCCCTCTCTATCACTAGGTCCCCCTTCCCATTGGCCAGTTTTCCCTTTATTACTGTGCTGCCCCATTTTCCAGTGCCCGTTATAGCCTCTGGTTAATAGGGTGCGCTTACTAGTCTGCTTTGATAGTTTCAACTCGGCTTCGTCTCTGACCATCCTTGCCTGCTGCCCGCCCTGACCTTTTGGCCTGTCCTGACTTCGCTTTTGCCTGATCCCTCTGATACCGCGCTCTGTGACCACCCGGCTTGACCTCGGCTTGTTTTGACTATTCTTCGTTTGACCCCTTGGATACCGCGCTCTGTGACCACCCGGCTTGACCTTGGCTTGTTTTTGGACCTCTCTGTGGGATTCTCCACCTGTAATCCCATTCACATCCCCGCATCCATATTCGGGATACCCCGCCGTTCATCCGTCTCCACCTTAAGCCAGTAATCTTTGCGCCAACTAAGTCCTGGGGGTAACCGAGTCTGGAGAGGCACAATCCGTGTCTCCTGCGAGCGGGGACTTGTCTCAAGGCAGAAGAGGCGGTGGAGATTGGGGATTACCTGGCTTAAGAGAGAAGGGTGTCTGGCGCCTAACAGTATAGCGGGTCAGAAGAATGGACCAGATATTGGAGCAGGTGCAGGCCTTAACCGCGGCTGTGGAGCACCTAGCCCATCGTGTGGCGGCCCAGGAGAACCGTCCAGCTCCTATCAACACCAGCCCTCAAGGGGCTTCGGCCGCATCACCAGTGGAACCCAAAATTCCACTTCCAGAGAAGTTTTCTGGAGACAGAGCCAAATTTGCCAATTTTCGGGATTTGTGCAAGCTCTACTTTCAACTTCGACCAGCCTCGTCCGGGTCACAGGAGCAGCGCGTGGGTCTGGTCATTTCCCTCCTCCAAGGGGATCCACAATCATGGGCCTTCAGTCTGTCGCCCCAGGATCCGGCACGTCTTTCCGTGGATAGTTTCTTCTCAGCTATGGAGATTTTATATGATGATCCTGACAGAGGGGCCACAGCAGATGCAAAGCTTCGCACCTTACGCCAAGAACGTCAGCCAGCCGAGGAATATTGTTCGGAGTTTCGACGATGGGCGGTCGATTCGCGTTGGAACGATCCGGCGTTATGCGGTCAGTTCAGGCTAGGCTTGTCTGACTCCATCAAGGACATTCTAGTGAACTATCCAGTTCCTCAAACCTTGGACGAAACTATGCATTTGGCCATACGCATTGACCGACGTCTGCGGGAGAGATGCCTGGAAAAAGGGTCACATCCCGACTCCAGCTTGAGAGCCGAAGTCCCAGCCTTGCCTTCCTCTGAGGAGCCCATGCAGCTGGGCGCAACCAGGCTCACTGAAGCTGAGAGACGTCGGCGCTTGTCAGAGGGTCTATGCCTTTACTGTGGCGGAATAGGACACATGGTCAGAGCCTGTCCCAAGAAGCCGTCGGGAAACTTCAGAGCCTAGGGGGGATCGAGGGGACCCACCTAGGCTGTAAGGTATCTCCCCATGTATTGTCTCCATTTGTGATTCCGGTCCAGGTAAAAATTGACCTAGAGAGTATAAATTTGGAAGCTCTCTTAGATTGTGGAGCAGCTGGGAACTTCCTTGACTTTGGTTTAGCTCAAAGTCTAGGAATTCCGCTCCAGTCCCTTCCTGTAGCCATTCGGGTCTCTGCCATTGATGACACACCAATTGCGGGGGGCTCGTTCAATATAAAACCCCACCAGTCTTACTTAGGGTGGGAGCAGGGCATTCTGAATCAATTTCCCTTTTAGTTCTAAAAATGCCTTCTACCCCTCTAGTTCTTGGGTTACCTTGGCTACAGAAGCATAATCCCCAAATCGATTGGGTAACTAGGCAAATAGTTAAATGGGGCCCTCAATGCTTTCATTCCTGTCTGGAACTTCCAGTGCGAGCCACTCAATTATCCCCTGAAGAAGTGCCTAGCCCATATCTAGATTTTTCTGATGTATTTTCCGAAAAAGCGGCTGATAAACTTCCCCCCCATAGACCTTGGGATTGCCCCATCGAGCTCCTTCCGGGTACTATGCCGCCTAGGGGGAAAATCTTCAATTTAACACGAGCCGAAAACCTTGCCATGCGGGAGTATATCGCAGAAAACCTAAAGAAGGGTTTTATACGGGCTTCCTCTTCCCCGGCAGGAGCAGGGTTTTTCTTTGTTGAGAAAAAAGATGGGGGACTCCGTCCCTGTATCGATTACCGGGGTTTGAATAAAATAACGGTTAAAAATAAGTATCCTCTGCCTTTAATTGATGGGCTGTTTACTCAGGTGGTTGGGGCCCAAGTGTTTTCCAAATTAGATCTCCGCGGGGCTTATAATCTTATTAGGATTCGGCAGGGAGATGAATGGAAAACAGCTTTTAATACCCACGAGGGGCATTATGAGTACCTGGTGATGCCATTTGGCCTGTGTAACGCTCCCGCTGTCTTTCAGGATTTTGTGAACGAAATCTTTAGAGAATTCCTGGGTCGTTTTGTTGTAGTTTACTTGGATGATATTCTGATTTTTTCCTCCTCGCTATCAGAACATCGTAAACATGTTCGTCTGGTTTTACAAAAGCTCAGGGAGAATCATTTATTTGCCAAATTGAAAAAATGTCAATTTGAGGTTACTGAAGTTCCCTTTTTGGGTTACATCATTTCTAATACCGGTCTTTCCATGGATCAATCCAAGGTTAAAGCGGTACTGGAGTGGGAGCAACCCAAGGATCTGAAGGGTTTACAGAGATTTTTGGGGTTCGCCAACTTCTATAGAAGATTCATTAAAATTTTTTCCACCCTGGTAGCCCCCCTCACTAATCTCACTAAGAAAGGAGGGTATCCTGCTGTCTGGCCAGAACAATCCGTCTTGGCTTTCAGGGAATTAAAGAAAGTTTTTAGTTCTGCCCCTGTGTTAGTGCACCCGGACTGCCAATTACCCTTTATCGTGGAAGTTGATGCCTCCGAACTTGGTGTGGGAGCAGTGCTTTCACAATATAGCGGTTCTCCTGAGCGCCTTCATCCCTGTGCCTTCTTCTCCAAAAAATTTACCTCTGCCGAGAGAAATTACGATATTGGGAATCGAGAACTATTGGCAGTTAAATTGGCGTTTCAAGAATGGAGACATTGGCTGGAAGGGGCTCAATTTCCCGTTACCGTCTTTACTGACCATAAGAACTTAGAGTATATTCAATCTGCTAAAAGATTGACTCCAAGGCCGGCTCGCTGGTTTCTGTTCTTCTCTCGGTTCAATTTTTCCATTACTTACAAACCGGGGTCCAAGAATGTGAAGGCTGATGCTTTGTCGCGTAGTTTTTCTTCTTCTACTTTACCCGAAGGGAAAAATTTGCCCATCTTACCCCAGTCTCTGGTAGTAGCTGCTATCCAGCCAGAGATTCCTGATTTAACCCAATTCCAGTCTGAAGCTCCGCCCGAAAAACCCAGTTATGCTCAATTCGTGCCCGCTGCCTATCGGGCTGCTATTTTATATCAGTTCCATGATTCTAAGACGGCAGGTCATCCTGGTTTCAAGAAAACCATCTCCTTGCTGTCTCGCCAGGTCTGGTGGCCGTCTCTTAGAAAAGACGCACAAGAGTACGTGCGAGCCTGTAAAGTTTGTGCCCGGAGTAAATCATTAAGACACTCTCCTGAGGGTTCCTTACTTCCATTGCCCATTCCCTCCCGCCCCTGGACCCATTTGGCCATGGATTTTATCACCGATCTTCCACCTTCCCAAGGGTGCACTGCCATTTGGGTGGTGGTAGATCGGTTTAGTAAGATGGCTGTCAGCAATCGGCACTTACCTGGGCCCCGGTCCAGCGTTGGCGGCCGGCCGGCCCCAGCAGCTCCGGCCCGGCGGCCGCGGCGTGCGGCGTCTGCTCGGGCGGCGCCGAGCACGGCCTCTCTCCCCCCTCGCGCGCGCGTCATCTGTTCCCGGGCGCGCGCGCGTGCCCGAGGTCTGTTTTCCCTCCGGCGGCGCTGTGCTCAGCGCGCCCGCCGGAGGCTGTAGATAAGCCAGGGGGCACTGGCACGCCCCCTGGTTCAGATTAAAGGGCCAATGAGCCCTAGGTGTCATGAGGCTTACGCCTCCCCCCCCTTGTCTGGGCCAATGAGCCCTATAAATGTTTATTACACTCAGGCTCTCCCAATCAGCCCTGTCATCATAGTGCACCAATCACCCTCACCTTCCTCTCTGTCTTTCCCTATATAAGCAATTCCCCCTCAGTTGGGAATTGCCTGTGATAGTGCCTTGTACCCAGTTTAGTTGCTTGTCTCTAAAGAAAACTTGATCTCCCGTTGCCGACCTTCGCCTGTTTTGACCACCGCTGACTTGATCTCCTGTTGCCGACCTTCGCCTGTTTTGACCACCCCCCCGATCTGATCTCCTGTTGCCGACCTCTGCTTGATCCTCGACCACGTCTTGTCCAATCCTTTGTACCGCTGCCATCTCGGAACTTCTGTTGCTGACCCCTAGCCTGTTGGACTTCCGTTACACGCTCAGCAATAGGGCTGCTCGGCGCCACTTCCAGCCGCGGGTTCTCCAGGCCTCAGAACAATAAGACTCCAATCTTTGAGCCATTGAAGTCCTGGGGGCAACCGATCCCGGGCAGGCGTTCTCTGCATCCCGGCAAGCGGGGGCTCCTAAAGGTGAAGCTGGCTGCGGAGATTGGGGGTTGAGGTCTTACTGGGAGGGCTGGAGTTATCCAAGTGGGTTGCTGTAGTACCCGGAGCGTGACATTATCACAGGCCTTAGAAGTATGCAAGTTTTACCTCAGGGATTACCTCAACCATACGCTGACTGGGTTGATGTCTTTTCTGAACGTTCGGCGGATACCCTTCCTCCACATCGGTCTTATGACTGCCCTATTGACTTGCTGCCTGGCACGATTCCCCCGAGGGGAAAGATTTATAATCTTACCCTGCCTGAAGAGCAAGCAATGAGGGAGTACATCACCGAAAATTTAAAGAAGGGATTTATTCGCCCCTCTACCTCACCTGCCGGGGCTGGATTCTTTTTTGTAGAGAAAAAAGATGGCGGCTTGAGACCATGCATAGATTATCGAGCCTTGAATAAAATCACTGTAAAGAACCGATACCCCTTGCCCTTGATCGGGGATCTGTTCAATCAACTCACTGGGTCCCAAATTTTTTCCAAGTTGGATTTAAGAGGGGCTTACAATCTTATTCGCATCCGACAGGGGGACGAGTGGAAAACCGCATTTAATGTGAAAGACGGCCATTACGAGTACCTGGTCATGCCTTTTGGTCTTTGTAACGCGCCAGCCGTTTTTCAAGATTTTGTTAACGATATTTTCAGAGAGTATCTCGGTAGATTTGTGGTCATATACTTAGACGATATTCTCATTTTTTCTAATTCCTTGTTGGAGCACAGACGCCATGTTAAGTTGGTACTACAAAAATTAAGAGAGAACAATTTATTTGCTAAACTATCTAAATGCATTTTTGAAGTCACCACAGTTCCTTTCTTAGGGTACATTATTACCAACCAGGGTCTAGAGATGGATGCGGGGAAAGTTTCAGCGGTTCAGGATTGGGTCCAACCCAAGACCTTAAAAGAATTGCAGCGTTTTCTAGGTTTTGCCAATTTTTATCGGCGGTTCATCAAGGGCTTCTCTCATGTTGTTGCACCTCTTACCAATCTTACCCGCAAGGGGGCCTTTACTGCCAACTGGTCTCCCTCTGTCTGTGAGGCCTTCCTGACCTTGAAACGGGCCTTCACTTCGGCTCCAGTGTTAATTCACCCAGATATTCGTAAGGCCTTCATTGTAGAAGTGGACGCTTCTGAGCTGGGAGTGGGGGCAGTTTTGTCGCAATATTCTGGTAACCCGGAGCGTCTTCATCCTTGCGCTTATTTTTCACGTAAATTCAGTACCGCGGAGCAAAATGAATGATGTCGGTAATAGGGAACTATTAGCTATTAAACTGGCTTTTGATGAATGGCGACATTGGCTGGAGGGTTCATTACATCCTATAACTGTGTATACCGATCACAAAAATCTTGAATACATTGGGTCTGCCAAGAGATTGAACTCTCGTCAAGCACGTTGGGCATTATTCTTCTCGCGTTTTAATTTTATTATTACGTTCAAGCCGGGTGTAAAAAATACTAAAGCGGATGCTCTATCTCGCATGTTCGGTGAATGTAAGGATCGGGGTGATACTGGTGACCCGATTCTACCCATGGGTTGTGTGGTCGGGGCATTACTTCCTGATCTCTCTAACACCTTGGCGCCGTTTCAAGACCAGTCTCCTAGTGATGTTCCCTTGGGATGCCAGTTTGTACCGCCACATTTGCGTTCAGATGTAATTCGCGAGTTTCACGATGCTAAAACTGCTGGTCATGTGGGTAACCGAAAAACCTTTATGCTTGCCCGTCGCCATGTATGGTGGCCAACCATGAGACGCGATATTACTGCCTTTATCGACGCTTGTGCTGTTTGCGCTCGAAGTAAAGGGGTTCATAAGGCTCCCAGTGGCGGTTTGGTTCCTCTTGAAATCCCTGCCGAACCTTGGACTCATATTTCTATGGATTTTATTGTAGATTTGCCTTTATCACACGGGAATACTGTTATTTGGGTGGTCGTAGATCGCTTCAGTAAAATGGCACACTTCATTCCTTTGGCTAAGCTTCCTTCTGCACCAGAGCTTTCTCGACTATTTACTTCACACATTTTTCGTATTCATGGTATTCCGTCCAATATAGTCTCCGATCGGGGCGTCCAATTTACTTCCCGTTTTTGGAAATGTTTCTGTTCGCGGCTGGGTATACAGATCTCTCTTTCGTCTGCCTACCATCCCCAGTCCAATGGGCAGACGGAAAGAACTAATCAAACTCTGGAACAGTACTTAAGGTGTTATGTCTCTGATGCCCAAGAACAATGGGCAGAATTTATTGATTTCGCCGAATTTGCTTACAATAATGCGCCTAGTGAGAGTACCAAGATATCGCCTTTTTATTGTAACCTAGGGAAAAATCCTAGAGCCTCTTCCCTTTCAGGGTCACCCTCCAACTTGCCGGCGTTGGAGGAGTGGCTTCAAGAACGGAAGAATATCTGGACACATGTTCAGGAAACTCTTAAAACCACTAGTTTAAGATATAAGAAATTTGCTGATCGCCGTAGATCACGGGAACCTACTCTTCAAGTAGGCGATCTTGTTTGGGTCTCCACTAAAAATATTGCGCTCCGTCAACCTTCTTGCAAGTTGGGTCCAAAATTCATTGGCCCCTTTCCTATAATTAAAAGGTTGAATAATGTGTCTTTTAAAGTTCAACTTCCGCCAACTATGAAAATACCCAACTCTTTTCACGTTTCACTGTTAAAACCGGCGAAGAATGCGCCTCTTGCTGGTCCTGCACCTATTCTTGTGGATAATGAGCCCGAGTACGAAGTAAATAAGATCTTGGATTCTCGTAGGATGCGCAATTCTTTACAATACTTGGTGGATTGGGTTGGCTATGGTCCAGAAGAAAGATGTTGGGTGGCTGCGAGGGATGTTCACGCCAAAGCTCTTGTACGGAAATTCCACCGTGATAATCCGGGAAAACCGGGTGAGGGTCCGGAGGCCCCTCGTGAAGGGGGGGGTAGTGTCAGCAATCGGCACTTACCTGGGCCCCGGTCCAGCGTTGGCGGCCGGCCGGCCCCAGCAGCTCCGGCCCGGCGGCCGCACCGTGCGGCGTCTGCTCGGGCGGCGCCGAGCACGGCCTCTCTCCCCCCTCGCGCGCGCGTCATCTGTTCCCGGGCGCGCGCGTGCCCGAGGTCTGTTTTCCCTCCGGCGGCGCTGTGCTCAGCGCGCCCGCCGGAGGCTGTAGATAAGCCAGGGGGCACTGGCACGCCCCCTGGTTCAGATTAAAGGGCCAATGAGCCCTAGGTGTCATGAGGCTTACGCCTCCCCCCCCTTGTCTGGGCCAATGAGCCCTATAAATGTTTATTACACTCAGGCTCTCCCAATCAGCCCTGTCATCATAGTGCACCAATCACCCTCACCTTCCTCTCTGTCTTTCCCTATATAAGCAATTCCCCCTCAGTTGGGAATTGCCTGTGATAGTGCCTTGTACCCAGTTTAGTTGCTTGTCTCTAAAGAAAACTTGATCTCCCGTTGCCGACCTTCGCCTGTTTTGACCACCGCTGACTTGATCTCCTGTTGCCGACCTTCGCCTGTTTTGACCACCCCCCCGATCTGATCTCCTGTTGCCGACCTCTGCTTGATCCTCGACCACGTCTTGTCCAATCCTTTGTACCGCTGCCATCTCGGAACTTCTGTTGCTGACCCCTAGCCTGTTGGACTTCCGTTACACGCTCAGCAATAGGGCTGCTCGGCGCCACTTCCAGCCGCGGGTTCTCCAGGCCTCAGAACAGTAAGACTCCAATCTTTGAGCCATTGAAGTCCTGGGGGCAACCGATCCCGGGCAGGCGTTCTCTGCGTCCCGGCAAGCGGGGGCTCCTAAAGGTGAAGCTGGCTGCGGAGATTGGGGGTTGAGGTCTTACTGGGAGGGCTGGAGTTATCCAAGTGGGTTGCTGTAGTACCCGGAGCGTGACAATGGCTCACTTTATTCCATTAAAAAAGCTACCTACAGCTCAGGTCCTGGCCCAACTTTTTGTCACACACATATTTAAAATCCATGGTATCCCGGAGGATGTTGTGTCAGATAGGGGGGTCCAGTTTGTTTCCCATTTTTGGAGGGCTTTTTGTGCCAAGTTGGGGTTCACTGTCTCCTTATCATCTGCGTTTCATCCTCAGTCCAATGGGCAAAAGGAAAGAACGAACCAATCCCTGGAGCAATATTTACGTTGTTTCATTTCAGATGTCCAGACGGATTGGGTGTTGTTTCTTCCATTTGCTGAATTTGCCCTTAATAATGCCACACATACCTCCACTGGGCTGTCTCCGTTTCGTTGTGTTTACGGAAAAGATTTGAAATTTTCGGCTTTGTTGGATCGGCCTTCTAGAGTGCCTTCTCTTGATGAATGGATGTCCCAGTGGCCGGAGTTATGGAATAAAATTCAGCAACACCTGTCTAAGGCTGTTCTCCAACAAAAAAATTTTGCTGATCGTAGGCGATATAATAATCCTGATTATATGGTTGGCGATTTGGTTTGGCTTTCGACATAGAATCTGGCCTTACGCCAACCCTCTGCCAAGTTGGGTCCGAGATTTATTGGCCCCTTTCCCATACTGCAGAGAATCAATCGGGTTACCTATCGTCTGGATCTCTGGTGGCCCCTCCTCAGGGGAGGGTAATGTAAGAATCTTACCTGCCTCCCGTCCTCGGTCCCACGGCGCGTCATCCGGCGGGTCGCAGCTTCCTGTCTTGCGGCGGCCCGTCAGTCTGCTGCTCCTGGGCGCCGCTGTCAGGCTCTGGGTGCGGCGGCGGGGCGCTGCGGTCCCGCTGTGGATCGTGCGGTGGGGGCAGGCGGCCCCACAACTTCTTCGGCCGGCGCGGCTGTGCCTTCCCTGGGCGGGAGCGCGCCCGGCCAATCACGTGCGCGCGCGCGTGCGCGACCACGATTAGCTTATGCCCCCCGGCGGCGCTGCTCCCAGCGCATCCGCCGGGGGCACGTTTAACTTGTCCAATTCCATGGTTCCTGGTAGGAGACGGGCCCAGGGACTGGATTGCCTGTCTGGCCTGGGCGGTCCAGTCCCTGGAACCACTCCTATTGGGTATTGTTCAAAGTTGCACCAATCAGCACACTTCCCTCTCTATCACTAGGTCCCCCTTCCCATTGGCCAGTTTTCCCTTTATTACTGTGCTGCCCCATTTTCCAGTGCCCGTTATAGCCTCTGGTTAATAGGGTGCGCTTACTAGTCTGCTTTGATAGTTTCAACTCGGCTTCGTCTCTGACCATCCTTGCCTGCTGGCCGCCCTGACCTTTTGACCTGTCCTGACTTCGCTTTTGCCTGATCCCTCTGATACCGCGCTCTGTGACCACCCGGCTTGACCTCGGCTTGTTTTGACTATTCTTCGTTTGACCCCTTGGATACCGCGCTCTGTGACCACCCGGCTTGACCTCGGCTTGTTTTTGGACCTCTCTGTGGGATTCTCCACCTGTAATCCCATTCACATCCCGGCATCCATATTCGGGATACCCCGCCGTTCATCCGTCTCCACCTTAAGCCAGTAATCTTTGCGCCAACTAAGTCCTGGGGGTAACCGAGTCTGGAGAGGCACAATCCGCGTCCCCTGCGAGCGGGGACTTGTCTCAAGGCAGAAGAGGCGGTGGAGATTGGGGATTACCTGGCTTAAGAGAGAAGGGTGTCCGGCGCCTAACAGGTAGTGTGGCATTCCCTCATCCCATTCCCATAGGTAGTGTGGCATTTCCCCCCTCCCATTCCCATAGGCAGTGTGGCATACCCCTCCTCCCATTCCCATAGGCAGTGTGGCATTTCCCCCCTCCCATTCCTCATAGGCAGTGTGGCATTTCCCCATCCCATCCCCATAGGCAGTGTGGCATTCCCCCCTCCCATCCCCATAGGCAGTGTGGCATTCCCACATCCCATCCCTATAGGCAGTGTGGCATTCCCCCCATCCCATTCCCCATATGCAATGTGGCTGAATCCCCCGTACACTCCACGCTGGGGATAAGAAAAATAAAATTCAGTTACCCTGCCTGCCGCTCATCGGCTGGTGGCTGCTGCTAATGTAAGTATATCTGTTTTACTTTTTTTTTACATTCGCCCAATAAGACGCACACACAAATGGTGCGTCTTATATGGTGAAAAATACAGTAAACTACAATGGCTGCACTTGGTTTCTTACCAGGCAATGGCAATCATTTAGGGAAGAGTTGATGCAATGGTTAGAGCTGTCTGCGGGAACAAGAGAAGTGAAAGTCTGTGGGGAGGATCAGATGTATCTGGCACAATCAAAAAAGGAGTATTTATGCAATATATTCTGTAATGTTGGGGAATCAGATATGAACTTTAATCAGACCTGTGCTTTGCAGTGACACCCAAATATGGGGCTGGAAATCATATCCATATAACCCATATCCAGCCAATTTCCAGTGCACAACATCCCCAGTGTTTATTGTTTTTTATGCAAAGATTGTTCTAAATAAATCACTAGAAAAATGGCTTCCACTGACATTGTTTTTTTTAAACTGGACATCTGTCTGTCCTTTTATCTGTATAAAGACAGACAATTCAGCCCCCTTTATGGAAAGTTTTATGTTCCATTTGAAAAAGTTTTCTAATAGAAGAAATCTATTACAATAGGCCTTACCTGTTGCCAGCTGTGTACCCAGCACTTTCTTGTTACCGGGCACAAGGTTATCATCACATTGAGCTTGAACCTCAAGTCTAGATTCCTCATTTAAATCAACAAAGCTGACATGTACTTCTACTCTTGGGATTTTATTTCTTCGTGATGTCTGAAAAAAAGGACATTTAATCTAGAGCATGTGAAGTGGAGGTGTTTATTGTTATTGCAGTAGTACAATGTTTATGCCTTCCAACTTTCACCAGTATAACAGCTCCCTCTTCTGCACTGAGACGCCTGTTAGACTGCGAGGGCCATGCTAATTATTGGGTGAAGTGCTGTGTGGATTGCAACCTGCATCTCATGAGCTTTTTAGTGTTTAGTCACCAAAATGCCCTGTACCTGTGTTGGGGGATTTTTACAGGTTAGGCACATAATTTTTCCAACGAGGTAAGGGTATTTGCTTTGAAAGTGGACCAAAACCCAGGATTTTGACTATCCTGGGTTTTGGTCCTTGCCCCGCTGTATGAAACCAACCAACTCACCTCTTCCCAGTCCTACTGTGCATGCGTGGCCGCTCGTCCAATCAGCACACTCGGATCTGCTGACGTTACATCGTCTAAGCCTTCGTCCAAGGCGAGCGACTCCGAGTGTGCATCCCCCGCTACCCTCTAACAGGGAGCGTGCCCACACCGGCCATTCACATATGCCTGCCACGGGCACGCGCCCTTCTAGAGGGGTTGCAGGGATGCGGCTCACGCATGCGCCATTGGACCGGGAAATAAGGTAAGTGTATGAGCGACCTGGGGGGTTTCACAAAGCGGGGCATAGCGATTTTGGATGACCCGGGGGATGGAAATCTTTTAGATTCCCGGGCCGATCGCTGTGGGTTTTGGTCCACTTTAAGTTTGGAAAACAACAGAACCCTATGGGCTATGCAGAAAAAAAAATTGTGAAATCTTTGGCATAGCCCATATGGTGCTGTTATTTCCAAACATTAAAAATATATCCTTACATCACTTGAAAGATAATGTACCTACACATGTACAGATGATTTTGGGGGGAAATGTAGGACAAACTTTTTTTGCACTTTTTTGTGTGTTATCGCTAAAAAGCTCATCGGAATGCGATCAACATTACAATGCACATGGCAAGTCACACTGGCTTCACCAAATATTTAGCATGATATAACAGCCTATCTCCTCCTCCCTCACTGGACTTGTTGGGAGTGATACCATTTGATTTTCTGCTCAGTCATTTTACTTCTTCAAGGCCAAAGGTGATTAGAGTGTAAGGAATAAGAGTTGAAAAACATTCTCATAGTAGAAAATCTTTACAAGAATGTCACTGTTATGGAATCAACATCTAGGAAGACAATGAAGGTCAATGACACTTTCTACTACTGTGTAAAAAGAAATAATAAGTTTACTATTTTTCTTAGGCATAAAAAGTACCATTGACTTTCATTGTCTTCCTAGCTAATGATTCAGCAATTCTCAGGCTTTTTTCTCAACTCGTATTGAATTGAGGCCTAAATGTTGCAGACCTACCTACATTGAGGATTCATATGTTAGCTGCTTCACTCTAATTTGTTTGCCCTACTTGCCCCTGATGTGCTCATGCTGTCTTGTGAGCCTTTTTGGACAGTAGATATATAAAGATTTTGTGGAGTGTTCCATTGGTGGGTTGTGCAGTGTTTAAAGCCAAATTGAACAGTGGGCACATGGGGCTCCAACCCTGTGGCCTTCACCATTGATGTGTCATCTCTTCTGAATAAACCCGATAGGCTGCTGGTGGTCCAGGTGGGGCAGCCAATTGGCAAGAGAATTCAAAATTGGCAGATATGACCTACCAGCTTGGATTGTGGTGGACTCCTAGAGTTAGTTTTACTGGCAGGCCCAGGGAACCTCAATCCATCACAACTGCCTCATGAGACAGAGGTGGCCACGTTTCTGTCACAAAAGGTGTTTGTGATTGTTGATATATTTTTGATATGAGGATATGACATTTTCATAAACAGAATATGACTATTATCTGTTTTTAACTATATGTCTGGTAATTAACAGAATCCTATAGAAGTTCAGAAAAAAATTTTTTAGCACACCATATGGTTCAAAATAATTTTTTTCCTACTCTCCGCCTCTAAATCCCAGATGAGCCTTATGTAGTGAAAAATGCAGTACATTTATTTTATATGTTTTTTTTTACCTGAAAAGGCAACACAAAGTCTCTGTATAAAATTTGTGGTAACTTTTAAACATTTGCAAAAGTTTAAGGGGTATGAACTATTTTTCCAGGCAATGTCTCTTAATATAGAGCAAGTGAAGGATCAGAAGACAAGAAAAATAAAGACCAAGGTATTACCTTTGATATATTCCTTGACAAGATATTTGAGGTGTATGTTACAGTGCAATTCATTTTTTCGGGGGGATTCCAGTCCCACACAAGACAAAACCTCTCATCTATTCGGAATGTAATGTCAGATGTCAGATATTCTGTAAAATATAAGATTTAGACATTTGGCCTCAAGATTTTTTATTTTGTACACAATTTATTGAAAGACTTTCTGGTTTATGGTATTTGTAAAAATGCTGTACGAGCACTTCTGTAATTTGAACGTCAGTCATGTATCTTTAAAAGTAGAAAAAAAAATCCCACATTTTCCAGGTATACAGCTCACGAAGGGTTATATTATACCATGTGCTCTCTAGAAAACTCTATACCCATTTTGTGAGAACTGTAATTTGTTTGAGGATTTTTCCAACTCACTTGGAGGTAAACACTTCTGCCTCCAGTGCACCCCCCCCCCCCCCCCCAGTATCCTGATTTGTGATGCACATCCACTGGAAGCCCAATAGAAAGCCTGAAAATGGGAAATAATACCCTTGTGGTCCACACTCCAGTGCAAGGTATGTGAAAGATTGAGTATTGTGTCCGATTATCAGAATGAGAATCTCTATGGTACCATCACAGATCAAGATTCTGAGGGGTGGAGGGCGATCAAAAAGGCCAATTTGTAAGGTAAAAGAGATTTAAAATAAAGGGAATTGCCCCTGATTGCATGTGAAAATAACTCACCAATTGAAACTCTTGATGCTCTCCACATTTACCATCCACCACATGAATAATATATCTAGTCTGCAGTAAATCCAGGGGCAGAACCAGTGGCCATCAGATTAAAGCCATCCCTCTTGCCACTCTTACATTAGTTTGAGGAATGAACATTTTCACCTAGCCTAAACTGATCTTTTGGGGTCTAAAAGTGGGACATGAACCAGTATACAAGGTGGTGGGGGTGTGGTTTAGGGGTGTAGCTTATTTGCAAGCTTTTGAGGAACAAATATCCACAGCATCAAGGCACATCTCAGAGATAAATATATAAATCGCCCATACAAAAAATATGGGAGAGCACTATTTCAGGGTAAATCCTCTCTAAAGACAAGGGGGCACTGCCTTCATTTGGAAAAAAAGAAATTTAGTCTCCGGAGGTGACAATCATTTTTTACCATAAGAACTATAAATCTATGGAATAGCCTCCCACAGAAGCTTGTTACAGCATCAACCACTGACAGCTTCAAAAAAGGATTAGATGCTTATTTAGATAAAAATAACATTAACAGTCACTATTAGAGGTTATCAGTTAAAAAAAAAACAAAAAATAAAATAAATAACTTCCCCTATGAAATAAAATAAAAAATAACTTCCCCTACCCCGACACCCTTGGTTGAACTTGATGGACTTATGTCTTTTTTCAACCGTGTTAACTATGTAACTTGCGGCCTTATTTATCAAGGGCTAGCGCCAGGTAGTGTCTGACGAGCGCCAGGTACCGCCAGCTATCGGCGGCTACCGAATCAAGTACGCCCGGCGGCGGTCACAATGACGCATTTATCACGCTAAATGAGGCTAGCGCCGGCGAGAGCATCAGCTAGCGCGGGATTCATCATGTAGCCGACTGCAACGAACAGCGCCGCTGCTAATCCCATCACAGCGACAGGTATGACCTGGCGCTCCCTGGCGTGGTCCAATGCATTTCAATGGAGCAATCTTTAAATAATCATAATTTTTTTTTTTAATGTCAAAAATTCTGTGACCACTTCTGCAATGTTAGGATTTTTTTTTAAGTAAAAAAAAAAATAAAAAAAAAAATGTGCAGAATTGATATTACAGGTCTGATATTCATGTATTCATATTACAAAATGTTTAGAAAACCTTGTATAATTTTTACATATAAAAAAAAAGGTTGTTTGGGGGTTAAAAACTACTTTACACACATCGCCGCCAGCGCTCTGGGGTTTAACCAAGGAATTCACAGCGCGAGAAATTTTTGAGCGTGATTTTTTAATGAATCTGCAGCAAGCCGTTCGCTCTGGCCATTCGCTGTCAGGCGCACCCATACAAGCGCGGAACCTGTGAAACAGCGACCCCTAACCCTGTATTCAACATTACCGCACACCGACTGAGTCGCTGTCAACAAGCAAACCCCGGCCAAGCACAGCGAATACTAGCTGGCGCTGTGAAAATCACGCTACTGGCGCTCATCTGTCGCTACCTGGCGCTATTAATGAATCGGCCTCTATGTAAGAGATCTGGTCCATTAAAGGTGTTGGTGATTGAACTCATGCTCAGCCAATGTTTAGATTGTGCTACTGTCATTCCCCCAGTTGAGCCAGAGCTCAACTGATGAGACTTTTCTGGATTTGCTGAGACAGTCTTCCCCATAACATAATCAAAGTAGGATACTAAAGCGTTCGCACAGTTTTCATAGGGACAGTGGGAAAAAATGATACAAAGTGGGATTGTCCCTGAGTGGGACATCTGGTCAGTTTAACTTCATTCCCTTTTATTTGCAAGCTCTGCTGGTGGGCCATGTAGTCTGCAGTCCAAACACTCTAATCCCTTTGAAAGGCTCTGTGTAGCCCAAATGAGCCATGGCTTCCATTGATTCAAAAATGACCATAGTCCCTCTTTACTATACAGCAGTGTGGAAGTGCGACCCGGTCTGCCCCACTGTGCATTTCCGCTGGTAAAACAAAAAAAAACTGGCCTCGCCAATAGGCTGCTCAGGCATGACCGCAAGTAGTCAGCACGGCCAACGCCTAAGCCTATGAGAGCTGGCTGACACTGGCCCTGAAAGCTGATAAACTGCTTCATAGCAGCCATGGAAAAGGACATGGAAGAGGTGAGTTCCCACACAGACACTAGTCAATACACCTCTGTGTGTGAGTGGGGGAGTCTCTGACCATCTACGATGGGTCCTGTAGGCTGCTGCAGCTTTAGCCCTTCAGGTGGTTGTGGCTTTTGACACCCAAGTATTGTAACAGCTGCAGGCTATGGGGAGGGATGGTTGTGTTTACGGTACAGAACATGGATCCTGGTGTCCAATTTAAATGCAACATTTGGAAAGGTAAGTACTGGCGTTGGCTGCTCTTAACCCACCCAGGACTGTGGTAGATTTTAATTATCCAAATTAGGAGAAATGGGTAAATAGTAATTAAGGCTGGCGGGGGGCTATTAAAAAGTCACTTTTGGATGAAATATGTGGGCACATTCTTAAAGCAGGTCATTAGGATCCCAGCAGGTATTCTCTCCCCTTTTGATGGTCAGTAGAAATCAAAAGCCTAGTGGTTTCACTACAGACAAGTGGACCATGTTTTTTATATGCTTGTGAGTGTAGTTATTTTGTTAAATAAATCCTTAAGCTGATGATATGTGCTTCTTTCTTATTTATATGAAGTGTGATTAGTGCCTGACTTGACATGGGAGTTCTAGTTACACGCTGTGAGTTTACATTTTGATAAGTGCATTATTGAGGTGGATTTGTCACCGGAACTTGGAGATTGTCCAGGAGTTTTTGGCCAGGAGTTTATTTTTCTTATTAACTTCACATAAAAGTTTGGGACTTGTATAGACTTGGTGAAATAATGTGTTATTTGTGTTATGCATAATCATTGCCCCATGTTTCTGACTGCACTTGTGTATATTAATAATTACTGCACTAATAGGCTATATTCAGTTTAAAGGAGTTTGGGTAACACCTTATCACTTAGATACAGTATTACTATACCGCAAGGATGAAAATGCATCCCCTCATAATAATTCATAAGCCTTTTTTTTCATGTGTGGATAAGTTATTCTTGTGAATAGTCATTTAAATTAGCACTGTGTTACCTTTTGCCTATAAAAAGTATTTTAACTATGTGGAGACATTACAATGCAAGTGATGATACTGAATTTCGGTGCCTCCCTCTAATGGTTTTTGCCTCACGCAGAGAGTGGCATGCGTTGAGGACATCTGGGTTTTCCTCTCAAAATGATCCATGATTTAGTAGCCTTGTCCTCTGGATGAGGGGTGGCCAGTGATGTATTCACCTTGTGTTTGTCTGGGTTGTTCTGGAAGGGGTGAGGGGCAGATGCCCATGGGTAGAGATGTGCTGCATTGAATTTAGTGGGTTATAGACAAATTGAGATATGAGATGATCTTTTCTGATGAGGTTAGCCATTATGTAGCTGCTGTGGGTGGCACTAGCGCTTTTCTCTTAGCTCCTTGTATGTAACGAGACCACATATATGTGGGTACGTTTGGAATTAATTCTAATATGTTCATCCCGTTGCTATAAACAGTCAATTTTGCCAGTATGATTGTGTATGAAGGATGCAGCCTGCCTTCAAAATGCTTGACTCTTAGGGCCTTATTGATGATATGTGCCTTTTAGCATATTTTTTGTGGCTATAGCGCCAGCTTCGGAGCTCCGGGATCAGCGTCTAGCAGTCGCTGCGCCGAATGCTACTAATTTGTTTGTTTACTATTATTGGCCGGCCTATGTCAGCTTCTGTCGGACCCGGCTGGCAATTATCCCAGCACCAGTGAGCGCTACTTTGTACCGCCATAATTCCAGCGCTCAACATCATATTTATGAATTTTCTCCTCCTTGAAATCTTTGGCGCTGTATTTTTCCGCCTCTTTGTCATCACAGTTACAACAAATCACTGCTGGGAACAAAGGAAGCAAACTTTACAGTGCGTTTCAGCTGTGTTTTAGTTGTTGGTGTCCAAGTTACATTGTTAAGTAAGAGAAGCCATTAAATCAATTTTATCAACCTCCCCCAAAAAATTGGCCCATCTAGGTCCTGCATTTCAATTATTCACAAGTCCCAATGTAACTTCTGTACAAATAAATGTGTGTAATATTAATTATAAGCATTAAACACTTCAATCCAGTACTGCCCATAGTGCTCTATGGGTTCTTGAGCAATAGCATCCGGCGCTGCATCCTTTTTCGGTGTTAGCTTTAAAGAAGACGCTAGCCGGCGGCCACATCAGCGTTTTTTAGTTGTTAAATCATACGCTGAGTGCCACTGACACCAAAAAAGTGGTGCTGATCCTTATTAATTAAGGCTCCCCAACCATTATAAATGTGCACTATGTATGTTTTAAAAGGAATTGCAATAGACATTAAAGTGGACCAACACCCAGGGGGGATCGGCCCGGGAATCTATAAGATTCCCGGACCGATCAGATCCCTCCCCGCGGGGCATCCGAAATCGGGATGTCCCGCGGGGAGGAACCCCCCAGGAGGCCCACAATCCTCACCTTACCGGCGATCCAACGGCGCATGCGCGAGACGCGGCCGCGTCTCTCGCTTCCCTCTAGCAGGGCGCGCTCCTGCGCCGGCCGTTTTGTGAATGGCCGGCGCAGGAGCGCTCCCTGTTAGAGGGAAGCGAGAGACGCAGCCAATGACAGCCCTCTGGTATGCGCGTCCAAGCGGCTTTGGACGCGCATACCAGAGCTGCTCTGAGCGCTGTCATTGGCCGGACGAGGTCACGTGGGAGCGGGGAGAGGTGAGTTTTTGCGGCGATCGGGGGGGTTTCAGACAGCGGGGCACCCCCGATCGGGGTGCCCCACCTAAGTGGACCAACACCCAGGATAGTCAAAATCCTGGGTGTTGGTCCACTTTAAAGTGTATAGAAGTATATGAAATAAGCAATGTTTACCGGTAAGTACACCCACCGGTGTCACATGATGTAAGGGGATGCAGTAAGAAAGCAGTTTACCTCCAGATTGTTTCTTTTGGATTCATTTTTTGGAAGGAAATCTCAGTGGCCACATTACACAAGCATTGACACAGAGATATGAAGTTACATTAACCACAAAGGGTGCGCCAGGGAAAACTGCCAAAACTGCTATCAACATGCAGCTCAGCAGCAGGATTATAATGATAAATAACTTAGCATGCAGGAGGCAAAGAATAACATTGATTTAATGTCACCCAAACTAACTGAGGGTCATTCATTATATTTAAAGGGTAATTGCACTTTTGGTTTCCTTTATTGTGTGCCAAAATTATCTCATCAAGGTTCTAAGCGTATCTGTTATGTTTTTATTTTCAATTTGTTTGCAATTCTGTGTTATAAAAGCGCTTTCCCTAGTAACAATGTGTTGTACACCAATATGGTGTGTTTAGTGAACAAATCATAGACTTCCTGGCTTGCTATTCATCTAAAGCTAAGGCAGATATGAAATGTAATCCTATCTGCTCTAATTCAAACTCTGCAGATGGGGGAAACCACAATCTTGTGTTCCAGTAGCTAAATGTTTACTGGCACCCTTCTCCCCTGGGGAGATCATTACTGCTGGGTGATTTTGCCAAAGCTGCTGATAAGCTCACCTGTTACAGTGGAAGGATTCTGGGACTTTAATTTAGTCATTCATTTTTAATTTTATATGTTTCTGGATGTTACACAAGAGACTAAAGGTGAACCTAAACCAACAGGCTGGAGAAAGTTAGTTTTCTGCAGATCACCCAACTCATCATCTCATCATTGAGCCCAGCATTAAGGAGATACATTTTGCACACAGTGTTCCCAGGGCAGAGAAATGTCTGCATACTCCAGTGCTACATGCATGGCAGGTATGTCAGCACTAGAGATAAGCAAACTGGTTCGTCAGAACCCAAGTTCTTTCCGAATTTCAGGAAGAATTAAATTCTGCACAAAACCACATTTTGGGGGGGTTTGTGCTGACCGAATTTTCCCTGAAATTCACTTTCACCTCGGGCGGTGGGTAAAAAAAAAACTCACCACTATCCTCGTTCCAGCGCTTGGATCCAGTGTGCGCGGCGGAAGCTGACTTTCACAGCTGACAGTGCAGCCGGCTCCCCACTCCTCCCCTGCACGGGGGAGCAAGCTGCACAGTTGTGCAGGTCGACTTCCGACGCCCACTGACAGTGAGGCCGGCCTCTCTGGCTGCCACTGTGCTGTATGACATGCCAGCTTCCCCATCGCTCTGGCCCAGCGGCTTGGCTTGCAAGCCAACTTGCGCCTGCAGCCAGCCGCTGGACGAGAACACTGGGGAAGCTGGCATGTAGGTAAGTGTCTGTGCGATACACACAGCACGGTGGGAGCGGGGGAGACAGGTCGTACTGTCAGCGCACGGCAGAAGCCGACTTGCTCAGCTGACAGTGCGGCCAACCTCCCCTGCTCCCACGTGCTGTGTGTATTGCACATTCCACTAGAAAGGAAAATTTGGCGAATTAACCAAATCGAAATTTTAGGAAGTTTGCTCATCTCTAGTCAGCACCATGGGTCTGGCTGGTGGGGGTGTTAAGTTGGTTTTGGGTTCCCTGTGACCAGCACCCTCACTGATGCACTGTAAAATGCCCAGTTACCATATCACCTAGTGCAGAGGCATAACTATAGGGGGTGCAGGGGGTCACCCTGCACCGCACCGGGGACAAGGAGGTCATGAGGGCCCCATCATTATTGCTCCCTCACACTATTTATCATCTCACTTGGCTTCTTTTGTAGAAAGAAAGCTCCTTTTAAATTTGCTTGTTTCAGTCTTAAGTTATCTAGCTGCCTCCTATTGAGTTAAAAGACAAAACACCTTTACTGTATGAGCCTTGAATAGGCTACAATTAATATTTGCACCAGGGTCTCACTGATCAAGTGTCTCCAGCCCTCTCACACAGCAGATGCATTGACCTTTGCGACTGTTGGTGACCTTCTGTGTGTGAGCTATGGTAGCATTGGCCCTGCGGAGTGGCATAACCACATGTGACCAGGCTCTGGGTGAACCATAAATTGGGCCTCATCACGACTCATACCAATTTATGTTGTTGGATACAACTAGGCAACTAAAGACAGAAACAGCGGCAACAATTCTACAGATGATGCCACGAGGATGAAAATCAGATAAATAAGGTGGAGGAGCCCCTCGCCCTGAGTTTCCAGAAAATAATGTGAGTGTGGCTGCTTTTGCCAGGCAATTAGACCTATTGTTTCAGTAAAGAATAGACTACTATTGAAAGAATATTAATACTTTGTAAATGTAATGTTACCTGCTCTTACATATATTTCTCTCTGCTCTGTTATTGGTTAAAGAAAAGTATTGACCTGGTGAGCCTGCTGCACTGTTTATCTGGGTGATTAGCACTGATAACCAAAAGGTTCAGGGATCGGGGTCAGCTTAAGGTGAAATGACGCTCCCTGCAAGATTTCAGAATGACGACTCCAAGAGTACAGACACATATTCACGTTTAGACAGGAAATTAAATCCAACAGAAAGAACACAGAAAAGAGATGGAAAGGGATAGATAGGACATCGAGTTTGGTTAAGGTATAGTGAAATTAAAAGGATTGAAAAGCTCTCTATATAAAGGGAGAGAGTGCTTTCCTAAAACAGAAAGTATTTGCATGGGGCATTCAAGTCAAGGTAAGTAAAATTTCTCCCAGAATAGACGGGCCCATGCAAATGATCCATTTTTACCTCCTAAACCAAAACAACAGTTTGGCACAGTTGGAAAAGAAAGGTAGCGGACATTTTGGAACTTCCTCTCCCAGTATCTCAGCCGTGCTGCTGCCTGGATTCAACTGACAATGCACAGTGACAGGAAGCCCAGCAGCACTTCCTGTTTGCAGGTGGCCTGCAAATGCATGAGCTGCAATTTTGTTTCTAAAATTTACTACAGCAAGAGTTAGAAACAGGTACATGAATTTTTATGTGCAACAATCTAAATTTCCATGAAGAGGGTTGTATAGGAGCACTGTTTGTTGTCTTGACTGTTGGTCCACTCTAAAGTTAAATCAAAGTGCCTGGCTCTGCCAGGGTGAGCAATGCCAAAACATCGTCATACATCTGGTTAGGGAGAGATCAGTATAGGGGGATTGAAAAGTCCTATATTTAAATGATGGACAGAGCATAGGGAATGAGAAAAGGAGTGCAGGAAAATAGAGAAATACTCAAGTTAAAGTGGACCAATATTTTTGACTTTCCTGGGTTTTGGTCCTTTCCCTGGGGGCACCTTGATCGTGGGTGCCCCGCTGTTTGAGACCTCCCAGGACGCCGCAGCCAACTTACCTCTTCCAGGTCCCACTGCGCGTATAAGAGAGCGGCTCTGATGGCCGCATCCTCCGCCTCCCTTTAACATGGAGCGTACCCGTCCCGGCCATTCACAATTGCCTGAGGATGAGGCCGTCAGAGCCGCTGCTCTTAGACGCGCCGCAGGACCGGGAAAAAGTGAGTTGGCTGCGGTGATCTGGGGGGTTTCACACAGCGGGGCACCCCTGATCGGGTGAGAGTGAGTTAAAGGTCAAGTAGAAAAAAGGTGAAAAATAGGGAATAACAAAAAAAGAGAGGCTGTACCACATAAAAGAAAGAGAGAATGAGGACAGGAAAGGGGAGGAATAGAACCGAAGCAGCGTGTTAATAGTGTCTCCTGCCTCCCCCTTACCCAGAGATCTTGATGGCACCCTGTGGGATTGCATAGGTTGAACACCCCAAAGGCCAATCTTGTCAGGGATATAAAGTATTATATAAAGTTTATTGAGCAAAGAGGGATTGCAGAAAATATTGAAATTACTGGGACAAATTGTGCCTTTCTGAAGGTTAGAGATGTTGCCAAAGTCAACATCGGAACAGCATTTACTATGTCAGAAATGGTATGTTATCAGCTTTTGGGACAAATTGTACTTTACATTAGTGATAAGTTTAGGTCAACATGATTTGTATTTGAAATATCTAAACGTTGATGAGACATTAGAAGAATTACCAATTTACAAGAAAATCATACCGCCGGGTACCAGGGGGGACTAAAATGAAGAATCAGTGAGAAGTGAAAGATAGTTCTAGAAATGAGGGAGAACCCTGTGCTGATGAGGGTCAAAAGCCTGATGTGCGTGCCTACAGGTTGGAGTGGATGACATATTTCTTTTATCATAGTTTTTATTCGAATAAAAGCAGAATAAAAAAAACAGCATAGTCATACAGTCAAGATAATTTTCCAAACTGATATGAGCAAAATGCTGACAAAGAGAAAGAAAAATTAGAGGAAAAAAGAGGAGAAATAGGAAGGGTAAAAGGTGGGTTCCAGGCCTCCAGTCGTTTCACGGGAAGAGACACGGCAGGGTTCTAGATTGTAAGGAGAACACAGTTTTGACCTCCCGGATAAAAATTAGAAATCCAGCCTTCCCAGGTAGATAAAAAGGGGGCAAAATCTCCCTTTAACATGGCCGCCATCTTCTCGAACATCATAACATCATTGACCCGGGTGATAAGGCTTCCCCTGGGAATGACTGGTTTCTTCCACGACTGAGCTATAATCAATTTAGCTGCCGTATTAATATGCCTAATGAGGTCAAACTGAGAACTCGTACAGTCAGGGGGTTTCAAGTTAAGGAGCAAGAGCTGGGGAGATAGATTCAGTTTCAGCCCGGTGGCCTTATTAATAACATGATCCAAAATTGTTTCACTACCCTATAGTCCCTACCCTACTACCCACAAGTATGGACATAGGTACCGGGGAGCCCGCATCCTCTGAAGCAGTCCCACGAGTATGAGGGGCAAAATTTATGAATTCTATGTGGAACAAGGTACCACCGAAGGAGGACCTTGGTGTTAACCTCCTGGGCGCCAACATTAAGGTAGCCTGAAAAGTATATTTCCAGACCGCCCTCCATTCCCCATCCGATAAGGTCAAATTCAGGTCAGTACACCAGGAAGCCGTATGTCACGGAGGCTTCACACCCTCCGATTCAGACAGCAATTTGTAGACTGACGCGATCACTCCTTTACCCATGGGCTGCTCAAGGCAAATTTTTTCGAAAGGCTTGAGAGGAGGGAGTGGGGCACCAATCTTGCACTTAGACCGGACATAATGGTTGATTTGCAAGAAGCGAAGGAACTCCTTTCATGCAAAGATCCCAGCTCGGCGAAGGAAAGCAGACCTTGGTGCGATAAGAGGTTCTGAATTCTGGTCAGATTATGACTCCTCCACCACTCAAACGCCACCGGTTCTACAAAACCTGGGGAAAATTCCGGATTGCCGAGAAAAGAAAGAAGTGGGCAATGCGGCGAGGCTAGATTCCCCCGCTTCTTATTGGCCCTCCAAAGTCTAAGAGAATGTTGCAGAACAGGATTGGAGAGACTTCTACAGACCGCGGGGGGGAGCCACAGCAAGTTATATATGGAGACCGGGGAGCAATACGACTCCTCGATATCCACCCACAAAGGTCTATCACTTCCCCCATACAGGACTGACAATTGGGCAATTTGACAAGCATTATAATACCGTGCACGATTAGGGACACCCAGGCCACCTCTCTGTTTAGCTACCCCCCCCCCCCCCAAGATAAATTTGTTTAAATCAGTTTGGAGATGTTTCAGGGCCGAGGCCGACACAGAAATCGGCAATACCCGAAAGAAATAAAGTAGTTTAGGGAGCCACGCCATTTTCACTGCAGCAATCCTACCAAGCCAAGAAAGATTTAATTTGGCCCAGTTACCCAAGAGAGATCTCAGGCTCTTAAACATATTAGGGTAGTTTGCCCCGTAAAGAGAGGTATAGTCGGACGTCAGCTGTATCCCCAAATATTTAATAAACTTGGCCTGCCAGTGAAAGTCAAAGGAAGCCTTGACTGTACACAGGACGCTGTCAGGAAGGGAAACATTAAGAGCCTGAGATTTGGCTGAATTGATTTGCAGGCCCGAAAGCCTAGAAAAGGAATCGAGATCTTTGAAAAGGCTCGGAAGGGATATGACCGGGTCCTTGATCACCATAAGAATGTCGTCGGCAATTAATGATATCTTATGTTCATGTCCCCCCACCTCAATGCCTGCAATACCACTAACTGGCCTGGATAAGTCTGGCGAAGGGCACAATGGCTAAGGCAAAGAGGAGGGGGGGAAAGAGGGCAACCCTGTCTTGTGCCCCTACCCAGAGTAAAGCGGTCCGAGGAATAGCCCGAATACCTAACGAACGCCCCAGGGTTGGCGTAAAGAGAGGAAACCCAGTTCAGGAAAGACGGGCCAAAACCCCATTTATTGAGAGTGAAATGCAAATAGTCCCATGCAACAGTGTCGAATGCTTTGCGCACATCTAGCGCTAAGAGCATGGTATGATAACCTTCCACCCTTGCGCGGTGTAAGAGGTTGGTGATCTTCCTAATATTGTCACCAGCTTGATGCTGTGGCATAAACCCCACCTGCTCTTTAGAAATGAGCAGATTGATAAACCCATTGAGTCGTGCAGCCAGGACTTTTGCCAAAATTTTAACATCAACATTCAGCAGTGAGATAGGTCTATAATTAGATCATACCGTGTCATCCGTGTTAGGTTTGGGGATCATACTAACCGCAGCTGTGAGTGAGTGAGGACTCCAAGCTGCTCCCTCCCTCAGAGCGTTAAAAGCTATCGCCAAGTGCGGGGCCAAAATCTGGTTAAACTTTTTGTAATAGAGCATTGTAAAGCCATCAGGGCCTGGTTGCGTACCAACTTTTAAAGATGCTATGGCCTCCTGCACTTCAGCAGACTCAACAGGCTTATCAATGAGCTTCCCAGCACCGGGGGGGGGGGTGACATATTTCTTATATGCTATTCCAAAGCACTGCACACCCTGGTGGATCCAGATGTTTGGATATAGCTACTGCAAGGGATTCTGAGAGAAATTCTGTTATCCTTGTCTGATATGCCCCATACAAATACTTTCTGTTTAGGAAAGCACTCTCTGCCTCGTATCTTTAAATAGAGTAAATAGAGGGCTTTTAAATCCCATTAATCGACCTAGACTGCCTAATGTAAGGTCCTTTGCTAACCAGGCTCAGGATGATGCCCAAAGGATAAAAATAGAATACAGATGGAGAGGTGAAAGATTTTATTAGATATGGGAGGCTGAGAAGGAAGGAAAGAGAAAGTGGATGAGTGATGAAGAAAATGCAAAAGAGAGGAGACAGATACAAATGGAATACATGTGGAAACTATAGATCGTGATATTTAGAAGGAAAGAATGTGGTAAAATAAGATATATGATGGAAAGTGCATTAGAGATACATAGGGAAAAAATGAGTTAGATTAGGCAATGAGAAGGAGAGAAAGCAGAGTAGGTAGGTGGGGGTCAGGAAAGAGTAAACTGGCCTAATGTCACACGCTTGGTGCCACAGTTTCACTTTGAGGCCTGTTGTCCTGCTGTCCCCCCCCCCCCCCCAAAAAAAAAAAAAAACTCTGAGGACACTTCGCTGAAGCTTTGGGGAAGACTATACCATGAAATACAGGGTGCCAGATGTCTGGTCACTCTACAACTGCTCTGACTCTGGATACATGGTGGTAGTGGAATGCATGGATTGGCTGAGCAATGGATAAATCACCCACATATTCCTGGAGCATGTGGCCAATGGCAAGGCTACACCTACTTACCCACGAGTAGTATAGAATTGTTAGAGATACTGATACTTACAGCTTGTCTCTGTATGTGATCTGCATCTATATTGCTAAGGTAATGCAGTTTAAATGTTAAAAGTAGGATGTTTGCCTCCTGTCCCTGTGTTATGTTCCAGACCAACTTTTGCTCTGACTTCTGGCTTTGGACAAAAGTAGCTATTCAGATGGTTATCTTATAAATCTAAGATAATATATATATAAATATAGAAATAGATAAAATAATTATTTGATAGAGATAAGGCTGTGGCTGACCATCTAAATAGCTACTTTTGTTCAGTTTTTTTAGATAGTGGCTTTCAACCCATAGCAAGTATGGCCATAGCAAAGCATCCAGCTGGGAGGATCCAGCTCCCGAGTTTTTGGAGGCTGATGTTTTAGCTGATCTGGCACATCCAATGGTAAGTAAGGTTTTGGGTCCAGATGGAATCCAGCCCAGAGTTCTGAAGGAACTCCAATATGTGATTGAAGCCCTTCTTACTGATTAACTTAATCATTCCCTTTCAACTGGTGAGGTTCCAGATGGCTGGAGAATGGCCTTTGTCACCCCAAACCATAAGAAAGGGGAGTAGAGAAGAAGCCAGTAATTGCAGGCCAGTTAGTTTAACACATATAGTGGTAAAAATAATGGAAACTCTCTTGAAAAAAACAGATAATTTCCAATCTACAAATTAACAACCTGTTGGACCCCAAACAGCACGGTTTTACTGAGGGCAGATCATGTCAGACCAATCTTATTGATTTCTTTGACAATGTCACTAAAGTGTTGGATGAAGGTGGTGCGGTGGATAGCACCTATCTGGATTTTATCAAAGCCTTTGACACTGTACTTAGGACTAAATTCCTGGATAACTCAGTGGATTTCCAGTTGGCTGAAGTATAGGTATGAGATTGTTGTTAATGGCATTTAATCTGAACAAAAGCGAGTTACAAGTGGTGTGCCACAAGGCTCTGTCCTGGGCTCCATTCTTTTTAATATGTTTGTAAATGACATAGGAGAAGGCTTGGTAGGAATAGTTTGCATTTTTGCTGATGATACAAAGGTGGGTAATAGGTTATATACTCCTGGAGGTGTCTGCAACATGGAAAATGATTTAGGTTTACTGGATAAATGAAACTGGAGTTGGAAAAAAGGAATCCCGGCTCTCAGTACTGTATAGGCAGTGCCGTGTTAGCCAGGACTTCGGAGGAGAGAGATTTAGGGATAGTGATTACTGAAAGCTGCAAGATGAGTGGACAGTGTCACTAGGCAGTTTTTTTTTTTTTTTTTTTTTTTTTAATTTCAAATTTTTGCACAATTTAACATAGTTTTAAAAGTTTACAAATTATATATTGTTTAAAGCAACAAACAATTGGCCACAAAAGTTTTAATTAAAAATACTTAAATAATTAACAGTTAATTAACACATTAATACAGTAGTAATGTAATTATTAAGCATTAATACACTAAAACCCGAGGAGGGAGGGGGTACAGAGAACATTGTGAAACACATTTCAAATCAAACTAAAACATTGGGAAACACATCGCTGGAGGGCAACTGGAATCAAGATATCGCCCGCTAAAACGTTAAAAACTACACATAAAAACCAGGCGAACACACACACCACGGGGAAAACACTACAGGTTGGAGAATAGAGATTTGCCTTAAACACAGTAACTGGAGAGACAAAGTCACCAATTCTAGAGTTAAGATGGGGGGGAAAATGGATTCCATGGGAAACTTTGACTGCCTTGGTCAGCACAATGCACATGGAGAATGGCCCTTTCCGCATAAATAGAGCAGCATTTGATGCGTAATGCTGCGCATTACCCTGGAAACTTGCGATTACACTTCACACATGCTATTTGGTGTGATGTGCATGTGTGTGAACCTTAAGCATGGTTCTTGATGCTGAATCACAAGTTTCCGCATGCTGATGCAGTTGTGCATGGGTTTTCGGCACATGGGCATGAATCAAGCCTAATGTCTTTGGAGAAGGCTGGCTGTGAACTGGTGTGGATGGGTGGGACATTTGGAATGGTTAGAGGTGTGGCATGGGACATGGCCAGGGAAGTGGCTGGGAGGTATGGCTTTATAGTCCAGGGTGCAGAACTGCCAATGTGTGAAGAACAGCCAATGTAATCCACGTGTTCTATGCAGAAGCTGCCAAGACAGAATCTAAGTTCTGAGTGTTGCACAGTAACCTACAGAACACTGTGCTCAACTGTAAATTGTAGTAAAATATGCCCTTTAAACATAAGTTATTGCTAGTTATTCATCTTCCTGGTGGGTGTCCTTCATTTACCAGCTGGGAGGTTTGAATGAACAGTGTTATTTTAAGAAGGATCTCATCAGACAAACACATAAATAAGAAGCTGCACTTTGTAGAAAGTAAGTGGGATGTTTTGGCTAGTAATGAACTTTAGTAACTAAACACAGATTTGTTAAAGGCAAACAGTTACATTTGAGTGGATATAAATGGTACAGTAGTGACGTCTCTGCCTGTATGTGACACAATCAGCAGCAGCAGGGGTCTGGAGAGAATCCAGGGGGATACAACATGACCCTTGTCCCCACACCACTGCTAATAATTGATGTGAATATGTGCTAAAACCTGAACATGGGTCAAGATTCAAGCTTGTCAATGATGGCTGTCAAAATATATTTACATGACAACTTCAGTTTCAATTAAAGTGATGTGACTCTTCTAGGCATTAACACACTGTTATCTTTGGCTGAGATGCTAAAAACATTCATTTCTGCCCCTTGCAATCTGCATTTCCCTTATCCTTTACTCCCTTTACGTATCTGGCAGCACTCTTCTGTAAGCGTGCTTAAGGTCACATCACATTACAGGCAGCTTCTTTAACAGAACAGAACATCCTGGCATAGCCTTAAGTTTCCTGTACTGGGAGTGTCATCTTTGATGTAGACACAGAGTGCTATATTCTTAAAAGAAATATTTAAAACATTTTGTTTGATTAATGGCAGCCTTCGTCTGACCAAGTCTATAAAAGGTTGAGAGATGTCTTTACTGTATATCTAGGTAAATCATTGATTCTGAAGCACAGCAGAGACATTTTCATGCAGGGAGAAGATAGAAGAGGTTTGTTACAAAAACAATCTTACGCTCACAGATATTTTTTTTTTATTTCAGAAGAAAAAACTGTAAATCTGCTTGTGAACCTGTATTTATCTGGGGACTACAGAGGCAAAATTAGTTCAAAACCCATAAAGTGCTCTGGCTCAAAGCAAATTCAAACTGGAGATTACTTGGTACTTGACTTGATTCTTAGAATGATACAGTATTTGAGACCTTATTGAGGAAATAAGACTTAAATTAGAACAAAACCCTGTGAGATTGGCCCTCAAATCTAAAACAAAGCTTCTTCCAGGCTCCCTTGTCCCTTTAAATATCGTCGACACATTCCCAGCATCTTTGGCCAACCTTAGCCATGCAGATAGACCGGGGGCAGGGGTTGCAGCCGCTAGGCTGGGGGCAGGAGCGCGACCCTGCCGCCAGTAGTTGAAGCCGCATGTGCTCTTGATTGGCATAAACGAAGCATTTTGCCGAGCATTAAATATTCATAGCAAATGGCTCTGATTGGACGAGAGTCTGCACATGTGCTATAGGTGAGTTTTTTTGGGCAATCTTGGGGGCTTCACAATTCACAAACTGGAATGCCCCTGGGACAGGGAACAAGACCCAGGAGAATCAAAATCCTACCTAGGTTTTGTTCCGCTTTCATATGCACCAAATGCTGTTCTTTTGTCTCGCAATAGCCCAAGGGGGCATCCCGATTCAAAAGGAACTGCAGTATGAATTGCTAGAGAATTAATTGGGGGTGTAAGTGGAAGAGAAAACCAATATTTTCACAATCCAATTACATTTATGGACTTTTTGTGAAATGAAATACTTCTCTCTGGTTTACCAGGCTCGAGTTAAAGACATGGGTTACAATGGTCCCTAGGCACCACGTGAATCACTAGAGGAAGAACTGGACTGGGCTACATTACTGTCTTATTACTGTCATTGCCTGCACTGTGCCTTTAACAAAGGGTTCTCCATCATGTAGCTCAGGAGCCTAATGTGGCTTGTGGGCATCTGGTGTGTGGCTCATCATGAGCTGTCTGGGGACAGAAGAAACATAAGGTTCAGTGCTGGGAGGGTGAAACTAGGCTGGATTCCACTTTAAGCAGCTTGATTTTTCTTTAAACCCTCCTGAGACTTCTTAGAAATCTGGCATGGGTCAGGTTAACATCTAGCTGTCATGTTCCCTATCTATCTGGCAGGCATCACTATCCAGCGTGGGTGGAAAGCTGCTGACCAGTGAGTTAATGAATAATGTAACAGAGGAAAGAGGCAGGTTCTTAGTCTGGCAGGTGAAGCTGTTGCAAATCAGTGCAGTACTAACAAACCTTTGCTGGTGATTCAGAGGGCACCTGCCATGTTTGCTTTGCATCACTAGTAAGCACATTTATTAGGATCTCAGCTGCCAGAGCCAACATCACTCACTCATGGGTAATGTTACCCATAAAGGCAGTGAAAGAAACTGCTACTGGGCCCAGGGCAGGCGTCAGCACTAGGCATAGCTGGGCAGGTGCCGGGGGCCCTGCACCCTGGGAAGGGCCCACCTCATTCCCTCTACCCTGGGCAGCCCCTCAGGATGCAGGACTGTGCAGTAACCAGGACTAAGGACTGTCAGCCAGGGGTGGATTGGCCATTAGGAGAGCCTTTCTATCTGTCAGTCTTTTTATTCTTTTTCTCTTTCATTGTATTTTCTTTCTGTCTTTGGCCCTTATTTATGAAGGAATAGCGACAGGTAGCGACTGGTGAGCGGCCGGTAATGACGGGCCCCGCCACGAGAACGCCGGCTCCCCACCACAATCAAACATTTATCAAGCCAATCCTGCTTAGCGACTGAGATAGCGCCATATAGCCACTCATTCATCATTATTCCAGCCTCAGCCCACAGCACCAGCGTCCGACCTTGAACAGCGACAGGTATGACCTCTCGCTACCTGGCGCTCTCCAATGCATTTCAATGGAACAATCTTTAAATATTCATAATTAATTGTTATTAATGTTTTTTTTTTTTTTTTTTTTTAATGTGAAAAATTCTGTGACCACTTCTGCCATGTTAGCTAATTTTTTTAAGGTTAAAAAAAATTGCGCAGAATTGATATTACAGGTCTGATATTATTGTATTCATATTACTAAATTCTTTAAAAATGATTTTTTTTTTTTTGTTTCCAAAAATATGGTTGTTTGGGGGTTAAAAAACTACTTTTAACCCATCGCCGCCAGCGCTCTGGGGATTAAACATGCATTTCACAGCGTGAGAATTTTTTGAGCGTGATTTTTTGATGAATATGATGGGAGCCGGTCGCTCTGACCAGTCGCTATCATGCGCTCCCATACAGCGCGGAGCCTGTCAAATAGCGACTCGTAACCCCGTATTCAACATTACTGCACTCGACATCGCTATCAACAACCGAACAATGGCCAAGCACAGCGACTACTAGCGGGCGCTGTGAAAATACTGCTACAGTCGCTCAACTGTCGCTACATGTCTCTATTAATGAATCGGCCTCCCCATTTCATCTGTTCTTTCTGCCATTCCTTCTTTATTTCTTTTTTTTTCCCTTCTATTATTGATTTCAGTCCTTCTATTCTTCGTTTCCTTCCATCCAGTCTTTTTCTTTCTTTCATTGGTTTGTTCTGCCATTCCTATTCTTTCTTTTCTTCTTTTATTTTTTCAGTCATTGCCTCTATTCTTTCTGTCATACCTTCTTTCTTTTTTCTGTCAGTCCTTCTTTTCTTTTTTCCATCCATCCCCTATTTTTTCCCATTCCTTCTCTTTTCCCTGCTTCCTTTCTTTCCTGTCATTCAATTTATTCCTTTGTTTCTGTCTTTCATTCTGTGCTTTTGTATCTTTCCTTGTATTTGTTATATTTTTTTACCATCTATTTCTTTTTTTTTTTAATTACTTTTCTTTCTTTCCTGCTTTCTTTTTTTTGTCATTCCTTGTACTTTTTAGTTCTTTGTTTCTCGTTCTTTGTCATTCCTTCTATTATTGTTGTCTTTCTATTTTTTTCTGTTCTTTGGCAATATTCACCATACCTGTACGTGCAACTTTATCACCATGTATGACATGTCATACCACAACGCAAAGGGGCCCACTGAGAATCTATCGCCCAAGGGCCCGCAAAAACCTGGAGCCGGCCGTGACTGGGCTCATGGGAGAAGGGGGCCCCATCCTTGCAGCACCGAGGGCAGACGCGGCAGACTGATGCTACCCCAGCATGCATTGCTGGTGCCCTGTCTGCTGGGAACACCAGGGGCAAGAGTTGTAGGTTCTGCAGGGTGGAACTAAGATGCCAGCATATTGTTTAATCTCCATGTTCTGTGCATAGAGCAGTCGAAAAAACAAGGTGTTGACATTTTAGTTCCGCATTGTGGGACTTACAGCTAAATACCTACTTTACTTACTTTACTTTGTTTACATTACTTACTAAATTTGGATGCCCTGTTGCTTAAAAAGAAGAATAGGACTCCTGAAATCTGAGTGGCAACAACCATCGGGGCAGTTTCTAGGCAAAATTACATGCAGTGTGGGAGAGAAAAAATTCTACCCTCTCCTCACCCATCCTATGATGCTGCTGCCCCATACAGATATGTGCCATGCTGTGCCTTTTCTTTAGCAGAAAGCAGTGCCCCCTCCCAACATCTACCTAACATCATATTTCTTCTCAATGAATGAGAATCAGAATTACTTTAATCACCAAGTGCAGTTATACTCGCGGAATTCTCTTTGGCTGGTTACAGGGGAGGGTTATAAACAAGGGAATACTAACGTAGTATACTTAACATTTGTTCCTGACATTTGCCATGTGTGCACTGCTCCTTGCTGCCAAGTATTTGCAACCTATGATTTTCAATTCCTTAGCGGCCCAGTGGGTATTTAGAAGGTGTATGGCTTCTGTAAGAGGCTTTTTCTAAACAGTTTTGCAGTATAACTTTCTAAGGCATCGCCCTGAGCCCCAGTTCAAAGTAAGTGTGTCCTTGGTGAGTAAAGTCCCAGTTGTATTTTCTCTGATCTAGCCTATTTGTTACACATATAGAATAGTTGGAAGGGGGCTCCAATTATCCTTTCCACCATTTTTAATGTTCTTTGCTGGCTATACTTGTCTTTTTATTTGCTCCTCCAAACCAAACTGAGAATCATAAGACTGATCCAGTTACAGTGGAGAAACATGACTTTAGCAGGTTCTTGGCCAGATTGGCCTTTTTGAGCTGTCACAAGAGGAATAGCCTCTGCTGACCCTTCTTCAGAAACTTACAGATGTTGCTATCCTATCTCAAGTTGTCAATGATGGTAACGACAAGGAACTTGGAGGCCGATTCATTAATAGCGGCAGGTAGCGACAGATGAGCGACAGTAGCGACCCCGTCGGTGTGCGGTAATGTTGAATACGGGGTTAGGAGTCGCTGTTTGACAGGTTCCGCACTGTATGGGAGCGCATGACAGCGAATGGCCATAGCGAACGGCTCCCAGCATATTCATTAACAAATCACGCTCAAAAAATTCTCGCGCTGTGAAATGCATGTTTAAACCCCAGAGCGCTGGCGGCGATGGGTTAAAAGTAGTTTTTTAACCCCCAAACAACCATATTTTTTGAGAGAAAAAAAAACATGTTTTTCAAAACATTTTGTAATATGAATACATTAATATCAGACCTGTAATATCAATTCTGCACAAATTTTTTTTTTTTTTTTTACCTTAAAAAAAAAATCTAACATTGCAGAAGTGGTCACAGAATTTTTGACATTTAAAAAAAAAAAAAAAAAAAACATTAATAGCAATTTAAAGATTGCTCCATTGAAATGCATTGGAGAGCGCCAGGTAGCGAGAGGTCATACCTGTCGCTGTTCAAGGTCGCTCGCTGGCGCTGTGGGGTGAGGCTGGAATAATGATGAATGATTCGCTATCTGGCGCTCTGTCAGTCGCTAGGCAGGATCGGCTTGATAAATGTGTGATTACGGAGGGGAGCCGGCGTTCTCGTGGCGGTGAGCGTCATTACCGTTCGCTCACCATTCGCTACCTGGCGCTATCCCTTGTTAAATAAGGGCCTTAGTTTCCTTAAACTTTCTTATTTCCTCCACATTGATGCATACAGGAGGAGCTTCAGTGGGGGTCCGCCTGAAGTCTACCACTATCTTAATCTTAGAATTAGCACTCAATCATTTAGAGAAAGGAAGCACCTTCACTACGAGCCAGCACTGGGAAAGGAGTCCCGCAATTAGACTCATCCTCGGTGCCGGCCACAGGAATGACCTGGTCCCATGACCGCCCACTGGCCAATCACAGGACTAGGTTCCTGGTGCTGGCTCGTAGTGAAGGTGAGGAATCCAGCATTCTAGATGTCCCCCCTGAGCTAGTTTTGATGTCTGCTGTCTGCAGGACCAACACCAACGGGTGTTGGCCTGGTTTAAGGTCGGAAAAACCTTTACTGTATGAGCCTAAACAGAGGGCCCAATGTAATGTTCCCACCAGGGCCTTGTCACATTTAATTACACCACTGGCGGAGACCATTTCTGTAGAGCTTGCTGTGAATCAAGGTTGGCCCTGGATGCCACAAGGCTCGATCTTGGTAAAATTTATGACACCCGAGCAGGACAAAACTGCTTTGTGAGACAAAAGGGCAGTATGGATTTTTTTTAAAAACATTTATATGAAAGATGTATTTATGAGACAAGGAAATCAGCAGAGGCATTTTTGGAGGTTGGTACTGGTAGCTTAATGGTCAACATGTAATCTGAATAATAAAAGCAGCCACAAGAACACAGGTCAGATGTGGACAAAAATGGTTCCTCCTTCATGTGGCGACACGAGTTTATGCCTTTTGTACATTCCTGCTTTAATGTGCCCTAGGCATAGGCATGTCACGTCAGTTACATTCTTTTCTTTATACTAGATTGCATACAAGAGGCATAATGTGGACATAGTGCTGTCACGAGGAGGCCCGCTGCACCCCCACCACCCCAAAAAATGCTGATCCCCCAGCCCCCAAGCTGTAAATTGGCAAAATTGAACAAATGGAGAAGCATCATTGTATTATGATCATTACTTTATAAAGCACTGTACAATCTAATAATTCCAAATAACTTATGATACATGAGAATTACAAGTCAGACGTGACAGAAGTACACAAATACACAGTGATTCTGAAATACACTAGGGCCCTTATTTAACAAGGGGTAGCGCCAGGTAGCGAATGGTGAGCGAACGGTAATGACGGTCACCGCCACGAGAACGCCGACTCCCCTCCGCAATCACACATTTATCAAGCCGATCCTGCTTAGCGACTGACAGAGCGCCAGATAGCGAATCATTCATCATTATTCCAGCCTCACCCCACAGCGCCAGCGAGCGACCTTGAACAGCGACAGGTATGACCTCTCGCTACCTGGCGCTCTCCAATGCATTTCAATGGAGCAATCTTTAAATATTCTTTATTAATTACTATTATTATTTTTTTTTTTTTTTAAATGTCAAAAATTCTTTGACCACTTCTGCAATGTTAGTTTTTTTTTTTTTTTTAAGGTAAAAAAAAAAAAAAAAAAAATTGTGCAGAATTGATATTACAGGTCTGATATTATTGTATTCATATTACTAAATGTTTTGAAAAACTTGTTTTTTTTTTTTTTCCAAAAATATGGTTGTTTGGGGGTTAAAAAACTAATTTTAACCCATCGCCGCCAGCGCTCTGGGGTTTAAACATGCATTTTACAGCGCGAGAATTTTTTGAGCGTGATTTGTTAATGAATATGCTGGGAGTCGTTCGCTATGGCCATTCGCTGTCATGCGCTCCCATACAGCGCGGAACCTGTCAAACAGCGACTCCTAACCCCGTATTCAACATTACCGCACACCGACTGAGTCGCTGTCAACAGCCGAACAACGGGCAAGCACAGCGAATACTAGCGGGCGCTGTGAAAATACCGCTACTGTGGCTCATCTGTCGCTACCTGGCGCTATTAATGAATCGGCCTCCCCGAGAGATGGTCCTGCCATTGTGGGCTTTCAAGCTAAAGTATGAGGGATACAAGAGGTAGATCACAAGTAGTATATACTAAGGCCCTTATTTAACAAGGGATAGCGCCAGGTAGCGAATGGTGAGCGAATGGTGATGACGCTCACTGCCACGAGAACGCCGGCTCCCCTCCGCAATCACACATTTATCAAGCCGATCATGCTTAGCGACTGACAGAGCGCCAGATAGCGAATCATTCATCATTAATACAGCCTCACCCCACAGCGCCAGCGAGCGACCTTGAACAGCGACAGGTATGACCTCTCGCTATCTGGCGCTCTCCAATGCATTTCAATGGAGCAATCTTTAAATATTCATAATTAATTGCTATTAATTTTTTTTTTTTTTTTTTTTTTTAAATGCCAAAAATTCTGTGACCACTTCTGCAATGTTAGTTATTTTTTTTTAAGGTAAAAAAAAAAAAAAAAAAAAAATTGTGCAGAATTGATATTACAGGTCTGATATTAATGTATTCATATTACAAAATGTTTTGAAAAACATGTTTTTTTTTTTCTAAAAATATGGTTGTTTGGGGGTTAAAAAACTACTTTTAACCCATCGCCGCCAGCGCTCTGGGGTTTAAACATGCATTTTACAGCGCGAGAATTTTTGGAGCGTGATTTGTTAATGAATATGCTGGGAGCCGTTCGCTGTCATGCGCTCCCATACAGCGCGGAACCTGTCAAACAGCGACTCCTAACCCCGTATTCAACATTACCGCACACCGACTGAGTCGCTGTCAACAGCCAAACAACGGCCAAGCACAGCGAATACTAGCGTGCGCTGTGAAAATTACGCTACTGTCGCTCATCTGTCGCTACCTGCCGCTATTAATGAATCGGCCTCCCCAAGAGATGGTCCTGCCATTGTGGGCTTTCAAGCTAAAGTATGAGGGCTACAAGAGGTAGATCACAAGTAGTATATACTAAGTATTATAGAACATGATCTGAAGGGTCCAGAATATCGGTTGCTTAGGCCAGGCAATAGGCTCATCTGAATAAGTGAGTTATGAGGGCATTCTTAAACCAGACCAGCAGCCTGGCACAGTTGAACATAAATATAGCAGCCATTTTGAAGCTTCCTCTCGCAGCATCTCAGCCATGCTACTGCCTGGATTCAACTGACATAACTGACAATGTACAGTAACAGGAAGCCCAGCAGCACTTCCTGTTTGCAGGTGGCCTGCAAATGCATGATCTACCATTTTGTTTCTAAAATTCACTACAGCAAGAGTTAGAAAAAGGTAAATGCATTTTTATGGGCAGCAATCTGGGGAGGGATGTATATGGGCACTGTTTGTTGTGTTGGTCTGGTTTAAGTCATTTTTTACTTTTGGTCGGCTTTAAAGGCTTGAATGCTTGGGGGGTGGTGAATTGTGTAGGGTGGGCTGTGATTAGGATTTAGGAGAAGAGGCGGTCCTGGAAACAGTGGAGGTTGCATCTGAGTTAGTATTTCTTGAAAACCATACTCCCATCATCCTTTCTCTGTGTTTCCCTGGAATGTGCCCTAAGCATACTAAGTTACAGGCACAGACAGTGTAGAACAGGGTACAGTGCTGGAAATGTCCAGGACAGGTAAGCCGCCACATTTCTCAGACTGACCAACTTTGCATTAACCCAAACCAGGACAGTGACAATGCCCAGCACTGGCTACTAGGTACCTCCCCCCCCCCCCACAGTACCCATCCTTCAAGTATTCTAATCTGTCAGACAGTTCACGAGTCACACAGGAGTCATCTGCAAGCCACATGTGGCTCCCGACCTACAGGTTGGAGATCCCTGGTGTGAGCTGTCACTAAACCCATCTTCTCACCCCTTTCTATATGCATCTTCCATTCTTACAGCCATGTTACAGCTGGGACCCCCACAGCAACAAATTACCAGTTTTCCTTGGCTGCCCATAAGGCCTGCTTTGTACTAGCTGGAGCCTCAAGGGGAAGCCACTGAGTGGGGTTTCAGGTGAAGCCATAAGGCATATAACATTTTTCACCTCCGTTCTTGCGGACAGGGCCCATAAGGTTCCTGGCACCCACAATAAAACAACACACGTGCTCACATACAGTACATTTACAAAAAAAAAAGAGGCTACGGCCTAATTAACAAGAGGAATTGGGCTATTAAAGCAAATGGTGCAGGAGCCTTACAGCTATAAAAATTATTTTGAAAGAAAGTGGTTCTCTGAAATAAACATGAGCCAGTACAACCTTCTTCTAAGGCAGCGGTGTCAAGCTCCTGAAGGGGCAGCAACAGGCCAGATTTTGTGAATCACTACATGGTAGACTCTAAACTTCCGTAAGTGAACTAATTACCCCACCTGTGTGGAGATATGCAAAAACTGGCTGTTGATGGCCATTCAGTAGTAAGTTTGTGTTTTTAATTTATGTACATACCCAAAATGCAAGGTTTTGGACAGATCCAAAGGATAGTAGACAGAGAATCAACCTTGAAACACTGTTGCAAGCCACCATATGGAGAGACCCATGTTAGGCTTAATATAGGGGAGGGGGGGTTAAGAGACCCAAAGACTCTCTAATCAAAGGCAAAGGAAAAGAGAAGCTTTCCTAGAATGGAAAGTAGTAATGTGTGTGTAAAGAGGTGATTTGCATGGCTCCACCCACTGCAAGAAGTGATGGGCAATTCTATTATTTTTTGTGTTGGGTGCTGTGTTTTAGGGGCTCCTCCTCAGCCTTAAATAGAAAGAGGGAACAACTCTCTTTTAGACTTCATGTAATAAATATATGTTTTTTATTTTTCCCACATATTTCACCCCAAAAATATTGAGAAAGCACTGGAAAAATTAGAAACAGACTTTTCATGTTAAAGCCAAAACTCTGCTGAAAACACACACAAAAACAGAAAACAATATATAATTATCCTGGAAATTCCTGCAAAAATCACAGTTAAACATATATAGAGTAACATGCTTAGAAATTGCTTGGCAACAAGAGGTGAAAACAGGTAGGCTGGCACTGAAAGGGGTTAAGTGACTATTTTTATCTATTCTCATCTATTTAAATACCATCTTAGCGCTATATATTTGTGACATGTTTTCATTATATTTGGCAAAGTTTCCCCACAGCTAATTTGAACATGCCACACTTTAACCCACATGTCGTGTTATTTTAACAGGTTGACACACAGACAAATATTTATGCCTTTCATGTGCATCATTAACAATTTATTATGGGCTTTTGTGTGTTTTATATACATCAACATTTTTATTTTAAGTCTTTATGTATAACCAAAAGTAAATATAAAGTTAGAAGACAGACAATGTTTTCCAGTTACAAATGCAATTTTAGGGGGTTATCTAGATTATTTTGGATTTTTCTGGACAGGCAACAAGGGTTTTTTTCACTTATTAATGAACTAATGAACATGTGATGAAGAAGTTCTACATTTCAGGTGCAGATTATGTTTAATGGGGTAGATATTTTATTTTAGAAGTCATAATATAATAGCAGTTATTTTGTAACTTTTAAAAATATATATATTATTGTACTTTGTATGCTAAGAAATAAAAGGTCTGGCTGCCTCTTAAAACTCAGCTTCTCCTGAAAAATCTAAACTCATTTGCAGGCTAATCCAGTCAGTTTGTAGTGCTCTCAGTTCTCACTGAGGCTGAGAACAGCCTGGCACCGCCCCTGCCACTGACCCCCCCCTTCCCCGGTGCCCATAGGAGCCTCCACCTTTGATAGCACATATCAGTGCTGAATGTTTATGATAGCTCTCATGATGCTACCCTGCTGCCGATCAACAAGGGAGCCTGATTCCACATGACCGGCAGGGACACACACCTAGGCCAGGCTGGGAAGGATCTGTCGGCACCAAAGCTGACAGATCTGCAACCAGGCTTCTTTGGGATTGAGCTACTAGGTAGGTGAGGTTTTATTTATTGCTGGTGACAGGGATTTCAACCATTTAAATCCGACTTAAGCCCTTTATGGCAGGTATGTGTCAGGTAGGGTCCAGATGTGCAGGAAACCAAAACCTAATGTAGGAGCTCTGTATGATGGAGGGACCAGTGGGTCCTCATCAGCTTAAGCTTCATCCAATATGGAACAGGAAAGAGCAGCAAACTTACATACTACACACCTCGTCTTGATGGTGGTGTGGCTTCCACACAAGTGTGCAGTGGTTTTCCAGCTCCCAACAGATGGAGCTTACCTAGGAAAAGATGAGCATGACCTCACTGATGAGATGGTGTGGTAGCTTAGGTTATTTAAAGCAGGCCAAATACCACTGAAGTTGTGAAATAAATTTAGCCTAAGCCCTTGCCTGAAAGTCCTCTCCTGTAGAGCTGGAAATGGATATTTTTGCCTACCTGGAACACTTTCTGGCCCTACATCATCGCACGCCTCCCTGTAGCCTCCGACATGTACCACTGGAGTCTGTGCAATCCTGGTTTCTGGCCAGACGCATGTGCGTCATTTACATTGAGGAGATGGGGCAGAGTGCCGTAAAGGGGAAACCGCTGTGAGATCTGCTGTGGCAATGTGAGATGGCAGACCATCAGCCACTGCATAGGTACATCAGTGAACTTCCAGCTAAAAGGTGACATTAGTGGTGAATGGAGTGAAGCAGGAGCATCATAAACAGCCCAAAAAGTGTTCTTCATAGGGGGAACAATTCAGGGGATGATAGATAAAAATGTGTGTTTTGGTCTGCCTGCCTTGGTGGGGTTCAATTTAAAAGCTACTCTCTTATTACTTCATTCTCCTAAATGTAAGGACATTGACAGCAGAAGGCTGAAAGCCAGACTTAATCTGAGGTATTGGTATTTCTTATGTTAACAAACTGCAGATGTCTAGGAAAAATCTCACAGGGACAAAATACCAGTTGCATGTTTAACAGTTTAGTCACATGAGACATCCCACAGATTACACAGATCCACTTCATAGTGCTTCTGCATCTTCTGTTTCTCAAAAACTAATTGCTACTGTTCAAAACTAAAGAAAAAAGTGGAAAATAACATTGCCCTGCGATAGAATCAGTGCTGACACCACGGCCTCTCGTGCTGAGAGCTCTGATAGATTTCAAGCTCTGCTGTGAGTCTGATTTAAGAAAAGCAACACCCAACTCGAGTCTATGAAACGCTTGGTGGGGTAGTTCTTCTTCTTAATGGGGGATTCTGAATTGGCATGAAATGTGTGAAACCTCCCGGATCTACTCCCCTCTACCATAAGCCTATACCCCGGCCACATCTCCAACATACCTCTAACTAAGCTAGAAATCTGAAAGGAATGAGTGCCGCTGATTGGCTAAGCGGTGTGTACTTGCACCATGGAAACACACAGCAGGGCATCCACAACTGGGATGCCCCGGCAGAGAGAAACAGTACCTAAGAAACTGGTCTTCTTTAAGGTGCTGAAAATAATGCACAAGATTAGCAAATAGTCACACATGCTCTCCTAGATTTAGCTACTATCTCAGACTGGTACCCTCCATGGCCGAAGTGCCTCCTGCAGGACCTGCACTGTAAAGCAAAGTAACAATCAAAACAGGTACTGTCACTTTAAATCCGACCACTGGAACTACAAACATTTCCATGCACCAGGGTATGGAAGGGCGTGGCTATGCCGCAATTCTAATTTTATGCATCCAATGATATCATTCCACCCTTACTCAAGATGGTGGCCACTTTGCTTCCTGAACTTGATGAGGGGACAAGCCCCGCAGCTTGAAATTGCGGTCATTTGCAGGCCGTTCAGCTCAGGGAAATGCACGTTTCTGACCCTTTAATCGATGCCAGCCACAGGCACAGTATACCAGGAGTTTCTCTGGGTTAACCTCCGCCACACACTGGCTCTGCCAGCTCTCCGGACATCCGGCCAGCTCCCTCACTTCTGCTGCTGCAAACTCAGTAAGGCTTAGTGTGGAATAGCATTTTGGCTAGTTTATATGCAGTCATTGCTAAAGGGCAAAAGGAGGAAGAAATGCCCAAATCTGTGAAGAGGGGAGATAAAGCCTTTCCCGATATATCAACGACAAAGAGAAAAAACAATGCAGTTTCAAAAATTAGAAATAGGGAAAATAAGGATATTGATGGAGATAAGCCTATGGCTGACCATCTGAATAGCTTTTGTTCAATATCAGATTCAGATTTCAGATAGTAGCTTTCAAGCCCATAGCAGGTATGGCCAGAGCATCCAGCTGGGAGGGCCCAGAGCTCCAGAGCATTTAGAGGCTGATGTTTTAGCCAAGCTGGCACATCCAATGGTAAGTAAGGCAATGGGTCCAGATGGAATCCACCCCAGAGTTCTAAGGGAACTCAGATTTGTGATTGCAGCCCCTCTGGCTGATTTACTGAACCATTCCCTTTCTACTGGTGAGGTTCCAGATGAATGGCCAATGTCATACCAATCCATAAGAAGGGGAGTAGAGAAGAAGATTGATTGATTTCTTTGACAATGTCACTAAAGTGTTAGATGAAGGTGGTGCTGTGGATATCGCCTATCTGGATTTTAGCAAAGCCTTTGACACTGTACCACATAAGGAGCTCATAGATAAGTTATTGAAGGTAGGACACAATCCCTGGATAGTTCAGTGGATTTCCAGTTGGCTGGGGGATCGGTATCAGAGTGTTGTTGTAAATGGCGTGCAATCTGAACAAAGGCGAGATACAAGTGGTGTGCCGCAAGGCTCTGTCCTGGGCCCGGTTCTTTTTAAATTGTTTGTAAGTGACATAGGAGAAGGCTTGGTAGGAAAAGTTTGCCTGTTTGCTGATGATACAAAGGTTAGTAATAGGGTGGATATTCCTGGAGGTGTTTGCAACATGGGAAATGATTTAGCTTTACTGAATAAATGGTCAAAACTGTGGAAACTGGAGTTTTTTCCCCCAAAATGTAAAATCATCCACTTAGAAGAAATCCCTGCTCTGAGTACCGTATGGGCAGTACTGTGTTATCCAGTACTTCAGAGGAAAGAGATTTAGGGGTACTGATTACTGATAGCTGCAAGATGAGTGAACAGTGTAGCCAGGCAGTGGGAAAAGTAAGCAGGATGCTCAGCTGCATAGCTCGAGGCATCACCAGGAGTGATGAGCGAGTAGTATTCGACCGAGCCGGTATTCGATCGAATACTACGCTGTTCGTCATACTCGATTTCGATCGAGTACAGCGGCGATGGCGCACTCACAATTCGTTTCCCCTCCCACCTTCCCTGGCGCGTTTTTTACACCAATCACCATGCAGGGGGGGTGGGACAGGTCCTGGGAGGACGCTGGCATCGCGAAAACGGCGTCTACACGCATTGGCTGGAAAAACCATGTGACCTCGAATATACAAAACTCAGCACTTCCTCTTCGTCAGCATTAGCAGCTTGAACTTAGTGAGGGACAGACGCTCACAGCAGGGAAAGACAGGCTGTCGCTGGCATGGCCCCAGAAGCTCGGAATATCGCTTTTACCACCATCTATACCAGCTACCAGAAGACAAGAGAGTCATTAAGAGCCCTTATTAGGGCTACTACGCTGAACGGTATATGGCTCATATGTAGGCAGGCAGGGCCCCAGAAGCTCAGAATATAGCTTTTACCACCATATATACCAGCTACCAGAAGACAAGAGAGTCCTTAAGAGCCCTTATTAGGGCTACAACGCTGAACAGTATATAGCTCATATTCTATGTAGTCAGGCAGGGCCCCAGAAGCTCAGAATATAGCTTTTACCACCATATATACCAGCTACCAGAAGACAAGAGAGTCCTTAAGAGCCCTTATTAGGGCTACTACGCTGAACAGTATATAGCTCATATCCTATGTAGTCAGGCCGGGCCCCAGAAGCTCAGAATATAGCTTTTACCACCATATATACCAGCTACCAGAAGACAAGAGAGTCCTTAAGAGCCCTTATTAGGGCTACTACGCTGAACAGTATATAGCTCATATCCTATGTAGGCAGGCAGGGCCCCAGAAGCTCAGAATATAGCTTTTACCACCATATATACCAGCTACCAGAAGACAAGAGAGTCCTTAAGAGCCCTTATTAAGGCTACTACGCTGAACAGTATATAGCTCATATTCTATGTAGTCAGGCAGGGCCCCAGAAGCTCAGAATATAGCTTTTACCACCATATATACCAGCTACCAGAAGACAAGAGAGTCCTTAAGAGCCCTTATTAGGGCTACTACGCTGAACAGTATATAGCTCATATTCTATGTAGTCAGGCAGGGCCCCAGAAGCTCAGAATATAGCTTTTACCACCATATATACCAGCTACCAGAAGACAAGAGAGTCCTTAAGAGCCCTTATTAGGGCTACTACGCTGAACAGTATATAGCTCATATTCTATGTAGTCAGGCAGGGCCCCAGAAGCTCAGAATATAGCTTTTACCACCATATATACCAGCTACCAGAAGACAAGAGAGTCCTTAAGAGCCCTTATTAGGGCTACTACGCTGAACAGTATATAGCTCATATCCTATGTAGGCAGGCAGGGCCCCAGAAGCTCAGAATATAGCTTTTACCACCATATATACCAGCTACCAGAAGACAAGAGAGTCCTTAAGAGCCCTTATTAGGGCTACTGTGCTGAACAGTATATAGCTCATATTCTATGTTGTCATGCAGGGCCCCAGAAGCTCAGAATATAGCTTTTACCACCATATATACCAGCTACCAGAAGACAAGAGAGTCCTTAAGAGCCCTTATTAGGGCTACTACGCTGAACAGTATATAGCTCATATTCTATGTAGTCAGGCAGGGCCCCAGAAGCTCAGAATATAGCTTTTACCACCATATATACCAGCTACCAGAAGACAAGAGAGTCCTTAAGAGCCCTTATTAGGGCTACTACGCTGAACAGTATATAGCTCATATTCTATGTAGTCAGGCAGGGCCCCAGAAGCTCAGAATATAGCTTTTACCACCATATATACCAGCTACCAGAAGACAAGAGAGTCCTTAAGAGCCCTTATTAGGGCTACTACGCTGAACAGTATAAAGCTCATATTCTATGTAGTCAGGCAGGGCCCCAGAAGCTCAGAATATAGCTTTTACCACCATATATACCAGCTACCAGAAGACAAGAGAGTCCTTAAGAGCCCTTATTAGGGCTACTACGCTGAACAGTATATAGCTCATATTCTATGTAGTCAGGCAGGGCCCCAGAAGCTCAGAATATAGCTTTTACCACCATATATACCAGCTACCAGAAGACAAGAGAGTCCTTAAGAGCCCTTATTAGGGCTACTACGCTGAACAGTATATAGCTCATATCCTATGTAGGCAGGCAGGGCCCCAGAAGCTCAGAATATAGCTTTTACCACCATATATACCAGCTACCAGAAGACAAGAGAGTCCTTAAGAGCCCTTATTAGGGCTACTACGCTGAACAGTATATAGCTCATATTCTATGTAGTCAGGCAGGGCCCCAGAAGCTCAGAATATAGCTTTTACCACCATATATACCAGCTACCAGAAGACAAGAGAGTCCTTAAGAGCCCTTATTAGGGCTACTACGCTGAACAGTATATAGCTCATATTCTATGTAGTCAGGCAGGGCCCCAGAAGCTCAGAATATAGCTTTTACCACCATATATACCAGCTACCAGAAGACAAGAGAGTCCTTAAGAGCCCTTATTAGGGCTACTACGCTGAACAGTATATAGCTCATATTCTATGTAGTCAGGCAGGGCCCCAGAAGCTCAGAATATAGCTTTTACCACCATATATACCAGCTACCAGAAGACAAGAGAGTCCTTAAGAGCCCTTATTAGGGCTACTACGCTGAACAGTATATAGCTCATATTCTATGTAGTCAGGCAGGGCCCCAGAAGCTCAGAATATAGCTTTTACCACCATATATACCAGCTACCAGAAGACAAGAGAGTCCTTAAGAGCCCTTATTAGGGCTACTACGCTGAACAGTATATAGCTCATATCCTATGTAGGCAGGCAGGGCCCCAGAAGCTCAGAATATAGCTTTTACCACCATATATACCAGCTACCAGAAGACAAGAGAGTCCTTAAGAGCCCTTATTAGGGCTACTACGCTGAACAGTATATAGCTCATATCCTATGTAGGCAGGCAGGGCCCCAGAGGCTCAGAATATAGCTTTTACCACCATATATACCAGCTACCAGAAGACAAGAGAGTCCTTAAGAGCCCTTATTAGGGCTACTACGCTGAACAGTATATAGCTCATATTCTATGTAGTCAGGCAGGGCCCCAGAAGCTCAGAATATAGCTTTTACCACCATATATACCAGCTACCAGAAGACAAGAGAGTCCTTAAGAGCCCTTATTAGGGCTACAACGCTGAACAGTATATAGCTCATATTCTATGTAGTCAGGCAGGGCCCCAGAAGCTCAGAATATAGCTTTTACCACCATATATACCAGCTACCAGAAGACAAGAGAGTCCTTAAGAGCCCTTATTAGGTCTACTACGCTGAACAGTATATAGCTCATATCCTATGTAGTCAGGCAGGGCCCCAGAAGCTCAGAATATAGCTTTTACCACCATATATACCAGCTACCAGAAGACAAGAGAGTCCTTAAGAGCCCTTATTAGGGCTACTACGCTGAACAGTATATAGCTCATATCCTATGTAGGCAGGCAGGGCCCCAGAAGCTCAGAATATAGCTTTTACCACCATATATACCAGCTACCAGAAGACAAGAGAGTCCTTAAGAGCCCTTATTAAGGCTACTACGCTGAACAGTATATAGCTCATATTCTATGTAGTCAGGCAGGGCCCCAGAAGCTCAGAATATAGCTTTTACCACCATATATACCAGCTACCAGAAGACAAGAGAGTCCTTAAGAGCCCTTATTAGGGCTACTATGCTGAACAGTATATAGCTCATATTCTATGTAGTCAGGCAGGGCCCCAGAAGCTCAGAATATAGCTTTTACCACCATATATACCAGCTACCAGAAGACAAGAGAGTCCTTAAGAGCCCTTATTAGGGCTACTACGCTGAACAGTATATAGCTCATATCCTATGTAGGCAGGCAGGGCCCCAGAAGCTCAGAATATAGCTTTTACCACCATATATACCAGCTACCAGAAGACAAGAGAGTCCTTAAGAGCCCTTATTAGGGCTACTGTGCTGAACAGTATATAGCTCATATTCTATGTAGTCATGCAGGGCCCCAGAAGCTCAGAATATAGCTTTTACCACCATATATACCAGCTACCAGAAGACAAGAGAGTCCTTAAGAGCCCTTATTAGGGCTACTACGCTGAACAGTATATAGCTCATATTCTATGTAGTCAGGCAGGGCCCCAGAAGCTCAGAATATAGCTTTTACCACCATATATACCAGCTACCAGAAGACAAGAGAGTCCTTAAGAGCCCTTATTAGGGCTACTACGCTGAACAGTATATAGCTCATATTCTATGTAGTCAGGCAGGGCCCCAGAAGCTCAGAATATAGCTTTTACCACCATATATACCAGCTACCAGAAGACAAGAGAGTCCTTAAGAGCCCTTATTAGGGCTACTACGCTGAACAGTATAAAGCTCATATTCTATGTAGTCAGGCAGGGCCCCAGAAGCTCAGAATATAGCTTTTACCACCATATATACCAGCTACCAGAAGACAAGAGAGTCCTTAAGAGCCCTTATTAGGGCTACTACGCTGAACAGTATATAGCTCATATTCTATGTAGTCAGGCAGGGCCCCAGAAGCTCAGAATATAGCTTTTACCACCATATATACCAGCTACCAGAAGACAAGAGAGTCCTTAAGAGCCCTTATTAGGGCTACTACGCTGAACAGTATATAGCTCATATCCTATGTAGGCAGGCAGGGCCCCAGAAGCTCAGAATATAGCTTTTACCACCATATATACCAGCTACCAGAAGACAAGAGAGTCCTTAAGAGCCCTTATTAGGGCTACTACGCTGAACAGTATATAGCTCATATTCTATGTAGTCAGGCAGGGCCCCAGAAGCTCAGAATATAGCTTTTACCACCATATATACCAGCTACCAGAAGACAAGAGAGTCCTTAAGAGCCCTTATTAGGGCTACTACGCTGAACAGTATATAGCTCATATTCTATGTAGTCAGGCAGGGCCCCAGAAGCTCAGAATATAGCTTTTACCACCATATATACCAGCTACCAGAAGACAAGAGAGTCCTTAAGAGCCCTTATTAGGGCTACTACGCTGAACAGTATATAGCTCATATTCTATGTAGTCAGGCAGGGCCCCAGAAGCTCAGAATATAGCTTTTACCACCATATATACCAGCTACCAGAAGACAAGAGAGTCCTTAAGAGCCCTTATTAGGGCTACTACGCTGAACAGTATATAGCTCATATTCTATGTAGTCAGGCAGGGCCCCAGAAGCTCAGAATATAGCTTTTACCACCATATATACCAGCTACCAGAAGACAAGAGAGTCCTTAAGAGCCCTTATTAGGGCTACTACGCGGAACAGTATATAGCTCATATCCTATGTAGGCAGGCAGGGCCCCAGAAGCTCAGAATATAGCTTTTACCACCATATATACCAGCTACCAGAAGACAAGAGAGTCCTTAAGAGCCCTTATTAGGGCTACTACGCTGAACAGTATATAGCTCATATCCTATGTAGGCAGGCAGGGCCCCAGAGGCTCAGAATATAGCTTTTACCACCATATATACCAGCTACCAGAAGACAAGAGAGTCCTTAAGAGCCCTTATTAGGGCTACTACGCTGAACAGTATATAGCTCATATTCTATGTAGTCAGGCAGGGCCCCAGAAGCTCAGAATATAGCTTTTACCACCATATATACCAGCTACCAGAAGACAAGAGAGTCCTTAAGAGCCCTTATTAGGGCTACTACGCTGAACAGTATATAGCTCATATTCTATGTAGTCAGGCAGGGCCCCAGAAGCTCAGAATATAGCTTTTACCACCATATATACCAGCTACCAGAAGACAAGAGAGTCCTTAAGAGCCCTTATTAGGGCTACTATGCTGAACAGTATATAGCTCATATTCTATGTAGTCAGGCAGGGCCCCAGAAGCTCAGAATATAGCTTTTACCACCATATATACCAGCTACCAGAAGACAAGAGAGTCCTTAAGAGCCCTTATTAGGGCTACTACGCTGAACAGTATATAGCTCATATTCTATGTAGTCAGGCAGGGCCCCAGAAGCTCAGAATATAGCTTTTACCACCATATATACCAGCTACCAGAAGACAAGAGAGTCCTTAAGAGCCCTTATTAGGGCTACTACGCTGAACAGTATATAGCTCATATCCTATGTAGGCAGGCAGGGTCCCAGAAGCTCAGAATATAGCTTTTACCACCATATATACCAGCTACCAGAAGACAAGAGAGTCCTTAAGAGCCCTTATTAGGGCTACTACGCTGAACAGTATATAGCTCATATCCTATGTAGGCAGGCAGGGCCCCAGAAGCTCAGAATATAGCTTTTACCACCATATATACCAGCTACCAGAAGACAAGAGAGTCCTTAAGAGCCCTTATTAGGGCTACTACGCTGAACAGTATATAGCTCATATTCTATGTAGTCAGGCAGGGCCCCAGAAGCTCAGAATATAGCTTTTACCACCATATATACCAGCTACCAGAAGACAAGAGAGTCCTTAAGAGCCCTTATTAGGGCTACTACGCTGAACAGTATATAGCTCATATTCTATGTAGTCAGGCAGGGCCCCAGAAGCTCAGAATATAGCTTTTACCACCATATATACCAGCTACCAGAAGACAAGAGAGTCCTTAAGAGCCCTTATTAGGGCTACTACGCTGAACAGTATATAGCTCATATTCTATGTAGTCAGGCAGGGCCCCAGAAGCTCAGAATTTAGCTTTTACCACCATATATACCAGCTACCAGAAGACAAGAGAGTCCTTAAGAGCCCTTATTAGGGCTACTACGCTGAACAGTATATAGCTCATATTCTATGTAGTCAGGCAGGGCCCCAGAAGCTCAGAATATAGCTTTTACCACCATATATACCAGCTACCAGAAGACAAGAGAGTCTTTAAGAGCCCTTATTAGGGCTACTACGCTGAACAGTATATAGCTCATATTCTATGTAGTCAGGCAGGGCCCCAGAAGCTCAGAATATAGCTTTTACCACCATATATACCAGCTACCAGAAGACAAGAGAGTCCTTAAGAGCCCTTATTAGGGCTACTACGCTGAACAGTATATAGCTCATATCCTATGTAGGCAGGCAGGGCCCCAGAAGCTCAGAATATAGCTTTTACCACCATATATACCAGCTACCAGAAGACAAGAGAGTCCTTAAGAGCCCTTATTAGGGCTACTACGCTGAACAGTATATAGCTCATATCCTATGTAGGCAGGCAGGGCCCCAGAAGCTCAGAATATAGCTTTTACCACCATATATACCAGCTACCAGAAGACAAGAGAGTCCTTAAGAGCCCTTATTAGGGCTACTACGCTGAACAGTATATAGCTCATATTCTATGTAGTCAGGCAGGGCCCCAGAAGCTCAGAATATAGCTTTTACCACCATATATACCAGCTACCAGAAGACAAGAGAGTCCTTAAGAGCCCTTATTAGGGCTACTACGCTGAACAGTATATAGCTCATATTCTATGTAGTCAGGCAGGGCCCCAGAAGCTCAGAATATAGCTTTTACCACCATATATACCAGCTACCAGAAGACAAGAGAGTCCTTAAGAGCCCTTATTAGGGCTACTACGTTGAACAGTATATAGCTCATATTCTATGTAGTCAGGCAGGGCCCCAGAAGCTCAGAATATAGCTTTTACCACCATATATACCAGCTACCAGAAGACAAGAGAGTCCTTAAGAGCCCTTATTAGGGCTACTACGCTGAACAGTATATAGCTCATATTCTATGTAGTCAGGCAGGGCCCCAGAAGCTCAGAATATAGCTTTTACCACCATATATACCAGCTACCAGAAGACAAGAGAGTCCTTAAGAGCCCTTATTAGGGCTACTACGCTGAACAGTATATAGCTCATATCCTATGTAGGAAGGCAGGGCCCCAGAAGCTCAGAATATAGCTTTTACCACCATATATACCAGCTACCAGAAGACAAGAGAGTCCTTAAGAGCCCTTATTAGGGCTACTACGCTGAACAGTATATAGCTCATATTCTATGTAGTCAGGCAGGGCCCCAGAAGCTCAGAATATAGCTTTTACCACCATATATACCAGCTACCAGAAGACAAGAGAGTCCTTAAGAGCCCTTATTAGGGCTACTACGCTGAACAGTATATAGCTCATATTCTATGTAGTCAGGCAGGGCCCCAGAAGGTCAGAATATAGCTTTTACCACCATATATACCAGCTACCAGAAGACAAGAGAGTCCTTAAGAGCCCGTATTAGGGCTACTACGCTGAACAGTATATAGCTCATATCCTATGTAGGCAGGCAGGGCCCCAGAAGCTCAGAATATAGCTTTTACCACCATATATACCAGCTACCAGAAGACAAGAGAGTCCTTAAGAGCCCTTATTAGGGCTACTACGCTGAACAGTATATAGCTCATATTCTATGTAGTCAGGCAGGGCCCCAGAAGCTCAGAATATAGCTTTTACCACCATATATACCAGCTACCAGAAGACAAGAGAGTCCTTAAGAGCCCTTATTAGGGCTACTACGCTGAACAGTATATAGCTCATATTCTATGTAGTCAGGCAGGGCCCCAGAAGCTCAGAATATAGCTTTTACCACCATATATACCAGCTACCAGAAGACAAGAGAGTCCTTAAGAGCCCTTATTAGGGCTACTACACTGAACAGTATATAGCTCATATCCTATGTAGGCAGGCAGGGCCCCAGAAGCTCAGAATATAGCTTTTACCACCATATATACCAGCTACCAGAAGACAAGAGAGTCCTTAAGAGCCCTTATTAGGGCTACTACGCTGAACAGTATATAGCTCATATTCTATGTAGTCAGGCAGGGCCCCAGAAGCTCAGAATATAGCTTTTACCACCATATATACCAGCTACCAGAAGACAAGAGAGTCCTTAAGAGCCCTTATTAGGGCTACTACGCTGAACAGTATATAGCTCATATTCTATGTAGTCAGGCAGGGCCCCAGAAGCTCAGAATATAGCTTTTACCACCATATATACCAGCTACCAGAAGACAAGAGAGTCCTTAAGAGCCCTTATTAGGGCTACTACGCTGAACAGTATATAGCTCATATCCTATGTAGGCAGGCAGGGCCCCAGAAGCTCAGAATATAGCTTTTACCACCATATATACCAGCTACCAGAAGACAAGAGAGTCCTTAAGAGCCCTTATTAGGGCTACTACGCTGAACAGTATATAGCTCATATCCTATGTAGGCAGGCAGGGCCCCAGAAGCTCAGAATATAGCTTTTACCACCATATATACCAGCTACCAGAAGACAAGAGAGTCCTTAAGAGCCCTTATTAGGGCTACTACGCTGAACAGTATATAGCTCATATTCTATGTAGTCAGGCAGGGCCCCAGAAGCTCAGAATATAGCTTTTACCACCATATATACCAGCTACCAGAAGACAGGAGAGTCCTTAAGAGCCCTTATTAGGGCTACTACGCTGAACAGTATATAGCTCATATTCTATGTAGTCAGGCAGGGCCCCAGAAGCTCAGAATATAGCTTTTACCACCATATATACCAGCTACCAGAAGACAAGAGAGTCCTTAAGAGCCCTTATTAGGGCTACTACGCTGAACAGTATATAGCTCATATTCTATGTAGTCAGGCAGGGCCCCAGAAGCTCAGAATATAGCTTTTACCACCATATATACCAGCTACCAGAAGACAAGAGAGTCCTTAAGAGCCCTTATTAGGGCTACTACGCTGAACAGTATATAGCTCATATTCTATGTAGTCAGGCAGGGCCCCAGAAGCTCAGAATATAGCTTTTACCACCATATATACCAGCTACCAGAAGACAAGAGAGTCCTTAAGAGCCCTTATTAGGGCTACTACGCTGAACAGTATATAGCTCATATCCTATGTAGGAAGGCAGGGCCCCAGAAGCTCAGAATATAGCTTTTACCACCATATATACCAGCTACCAGAAGACAAGAGAGTCCTTAAGAGCCCTTATTAGGGCTACTACGCTGAACAGTATATAGCTCATATTCTATGTAGTCAGGCAGGGCCCCAGAAGCTCAGAATATAGCTTTTACCACCATATATACCAGCTACCAGAAGACAAGAGAGTCCTTAAGAGCCCTTATTAGGGCTACTACGCTGAACAGTATATAGCTCATATTCTATGTAGTCAGGCAGGGCCCCAGAAGGTCAGAATATAGCTTTTACCACCATATATACCAGCTACCAGAAGACAAGAGAGTCCTTAAGAGCCCGTATTAGGGCTACTACGCTGAACAGTATATAGCTCATATCCTATGTAGGCAGGCAGGGCCCCAGAAGCTCAGAATATAGCTTTTACCACCATATATACCAGCTACCAGAAGACAAGAGAGTCCTTAAGAGCCCTTATTAGGGCTACTACGCTGAACAGTATATAGCTCATATTCTATGTAGTCAGGCAGGGCCCCAGAAGCTCAGAATATAGCTTTTACCACCATATATACCAGCTACCAGAAGACAAGAGAGTCCTTAAGAGCCCTTATTAGGGCTACTACGCTGAACAGTATATAGCTCATATTCTATGTAGTCAGGCAGGGCCCCAGAAGCTCAGAATATAGCTTTTACCACCATATATACCAGCTACCAGAAGACAAGAGAGTCCTTAAGAGCCCTTATTAGGGCTACTACGCTGAACAGTATATAGCTCATATCCTATGTAGGCAGGCAGGGCCCCAGAAGCTCAGAATATAGCTTTTACCACCATATATACCAGCTACCAGAAGACAAGAGAGTCCTTAAGAGCCCTTATTAGGGCTACTACGCTGAACAGTATATAGCTCATATTCTATGTAGTCAGGCAGGGCCCCAGAAGCTCAGAATATAGCTTTTACCACCATATATACCAGCTACCAGAAGAAAAGAGAGTCCTTAAGAGCCCTTATTAGGGCTACTACGCTGAACAGTATATAGCTCATATTCTATGTAGTCAGGCAGGGCCCCAGAAGCTCAGAATATAGCTTTTACCACCATATATACCAGCTACCAGAAGACAAGAGAGTCCTTAAGAGCCCTTATTAGGGCTACTACGCTGAACAGTATATAGCTCATATCCTATGTAGGCAGGCAGGGCCCCAGAAGCTCAGAATATAGCTTTTACCACCATATATACCAGCTACCAGAAGACAAGAGAGTCCTTAAGAGCCCTTATTAGGGCTACTACGCTGAACAGTATATAGCTCATATCCTATGTAGGCAGGCAGGGCCCCAGAAGCTCAGAATATAGCTTTTACCACCATATATACCAGCTACCAGAAGACAAGAGAGTCCTTAAGAGCCCTTATTAGGGCTACTACGCTGAACAGTATATAGCTCATATTCTATGTAGTCAGGCAGGGCCCCAGAAGCTCAGAATATAGCTTTTACCACCATATATACCAGCTACCAGAAGACAAGAGAGTCATTAAGAGCCCTTATTAGGGCTACTACGCTGAACAGTATATAGCTCATATCCTATGTAGGCAGGCAGGGCCCTAGAAGCTCAGAATCTCGCATTTACCACCATATATACCAGCTACCAGAAGACAAGAGAGTCATTAAGAGCCCTTATTAGGGCTACTATGCTGAACAGTATATAGCTCATTCTAGCTATATACACACTGCACACAACGGCTGCTTTAGTGAGGGGTAGCTGCTGCTGCTGGAATAGGGACAGAAAGACTTCAGTGGTGTATTACCACCTATATACAAAACTATATACACTCTGCTCAAAACGGCTGCTTTAGTGAGGGGTAGCTGCTGATGCTGGAATAGGGACAGAAAGACTTCAGTGGTGTATTAGCACCTATATACAAAACTATATTTTGCACTACTGTTTTGTGTCCTCTGTGCCAACAAAACCTTGTTATATACCCGGTGCGTATAGGCACCATTTCACCTTCTGGCAGTATACGGCTGTATAGCCAGGTGTTTTTCTTAAAAATATTTTTATATTTGGCACTACTGTTTTGTGTCCTCTTTACCAACAAAACCTTGTTATATACCCGGTGCGTATAGGCACCATTTCACCTTCTGGCAGTATACGGCTGTATAGCCAGGTGTTTTTCTTAAAAATATTTTTATATTTGGCACTACTGTTTTGTGTCCTCTTTACCAACAAAACCTTGTTATATACCCGGTGCGTATAGGCACCATTTCACCTTCTGGCAGTATACGGCTGTATAGCCAGGTGTTTTTCTTAAAAATATTTTTATATTTGGCACTACTGTTTTGTGTCCTCTTTACCAACAAAACCTTGTTATATACCCGGTGCATATATAGGCACCATTTCACCTTCTGGCAGTATACGGCTGTATAGCCAGGTGTTTTTCTTAAAAATATTTTTTATATTTGGCACTACTGTTTTGTGTCCTCTTTACCAACAAAACCTTGTTATATACCCGGTGCGTATAGGCACCATTTCACCTTCTGGCAGTATACGGCTGTATAGCCAGGTGTTTTTCTTAAAAATATTTTTATATTTGGCACTACTGTTTTGTGTCCTCTTTACCAACAAAACCTTGTTATATACCCGGTGCGTATAGGCACCATTTCACCTTCTGGCAGTATACGGCTGTATAGCCAGGTGTTCTTAAAAATATATTTATATTTGGCACTACTGTTTTGTGTCCTCTGTGCCAACAAAACACTGTTTTATACACGGTGCGTATAGGCACCATTTCACCTTCTGGCAGTATACGGCTGTATAGCCAGGTGTTCTTCTTAAAAATATTTTTATATTTGGCATAACGCGTGGCCAAAAAAGTAAAACGTCTGAAATGCGGAGGGCTAGCGCAAAGGGACGTGGACGAGGACGGGGGCGCGGAAATGCTGGTGGGGGCACAAACCGCGTTGAAGCCAGTGGGGATACAATGCGTGCTGGTGAGGGGCAGCCAGCATTACGCTCATCCAGCTTCCCTGCCTTTATGGGACAGTTATGCGGGGGGCGGGGTACACCTCTGTTAAGGCCTGAGCAGCGTGAACAGGTGGTGCAATGGATGGCCGATAACGCTTCCAGTCACTTGTCCACCACCCAGTCATCCACACAGTCTCACTCTGACCCTCCTTCCTCCCAACCTGGCCAACAGAGTCAGCCCACCCTTGACCCCTCCCAGGACCTCTTTTCGGGTCCTTTTCCAGATGTGCTGCAAGAATCCCAGGAGCTAGCAGAGGAATTTGTTTGTAGTGATGCCCAAACACTTGAGTATCCGCCATCTGCTAGTGATGTGGACCCGGAACCAGCATCTGCTATCATGAGCGATGATGATGAGACGCAGTTGCCATCAAGGGAGGCTGTTGGAATGTCCAGTGGGCAGGAGGAGGAGCAGAGAGAGGAAGTGGAAGAGGAGGTGGTGGACGACGAAATGACCGACCCCACTTGGACAGGGGTGATGTCCAGCGGGGAAAGCAGTGGAGATGCGGTCTGCGCATCACCGAATAAGGCAGCAAGAGGCAGAGGACAGTCCAGAGGCAGAGGACAGTCCAGACAGAGAAGGCAGGCCACAGCCAGCAGGGCCGAAGCTCTTCCCGGCAGCAGGCAGTCGCGCGAAGCTCCCCCATCGAGGCCTCGTACTTCTGTGGTGTGGAGATTTTTTAATGTTTGCGCGGATGACAAACTGAGCGCGGTTTGCGCAATCTGCCACTCAAAACTGAGTAGGGGCTCTGAGAAGAGCAATCTGACCACCTCAGGCATGCGCCGTCACTTGGAATTCAAGCACTGGGCTGAGTGGGAGAGAGCAAACGCAATACAACCTGCGCCCCGTCTTGCTGCCACTGCCTCTTCCCCTTTGTTGTGTGCTGCCACTGCAGTCCAGACCTCCAGCCAGGACACCTCCACATCTGCCTCTGCCTCGGCTACTTTGGGGCCTTCTCCTTCAGCCCCCCCTTCCCCCGCATCTTCGTCTGCACCTTCCATCTCCTCGTCCCATCAACTGTCCATCTCGCAGGCGTTCAACCGCAGGCGGAAGTACGCCTCCAGTCACCCCCAAGCCCAAGCCTTAACCTGCCTCATCTCCAAACTGCTGGCCCTGGAGATGTTGCCGTTTAGGCTTGTGGAGACGCAGGCCTTCCGCGACCTGATGGCGGCTGCCGCACCTCGCTATTCCGTCCCTAGCCGCCACTATTTTTCCCGGTGTGGCGTCCCCGCCCTGCACCAGCACGTGTCGCGTAACATCAGGCGGGCCCTGAGGTACGCAGTCAGCGCAAAGGTCCACTTGACCACCGACTCGTGGACAAGCGCTTGCGGCCAAGGACGCTACATCTCTTTGACGGCACACTGGGTGAATGTTGTGGAAGCGGGGACGGGGTCGCAAACAGGGACGGCCTACATACCACCCCCGCCCAAGATTGCCAGCACGGGTTCTGATAGACCCCCCTCCTCTTCCTCCTCCTCCTCCTCCTCCTCTGCCTTAACATCGCCCTCAGCCCCTAGCTGGAAGCGTTGCAGCACTGGCGCGGGGAGACGTCAGCAGGCGGTGCTTAAGCTCATCAGCTTGGGCGACAGGAAGCACAGCGCCGCAGAGGTGAGGCACGCCATATTGCAACAGACAGAGATGTGGCTGTCGCCGCTGCAGCTAGGACCAGGCATGGTCGTGTGCGATAATGGCCGTAACCTGGTGGCGGCTCTGGAGCTTGCAGAACTCAATCACGTACCATGCCTGGCCCACGTTTTTAATTTGGTAGTACAAAAGTTTCTAAAGACTTACCCCAACCTGGCAGAGCTACTGGTCAAAGTGCGGCGCTTGTGCGCTCACTTTCGGAAGTCAACTGTAGCTGCTGCTAGCTTAAAAAAAATCCAGCAACGCCTCCATTTGCCTCAACATCGGCTGTTGTGCGACCTGCCCACTTGCTGGAATTCCACCTATTGCATGTTGGCCAGGGTGTGTGAGCAGCAGAAAGCATTGATGGAGTACCAGATGATGCATCCACGCGTGCCTCCAACTCAGCTCCCTCAGTTTGCCAACCACGAGTGGCCATGGATGGCAGACATATGCGATGTATTGCGTATCTTTGAGGAGTCCACTAAGAAGGTCAGCAGCGAGGACGCTATAGTGAGCGTAACCATCCCGCTCCTATGCGTCCTTAAAGAATCGCTCATCGCAATAAGGGAGAACGCATTGCACACAGAGGAGACGGGGGTAGGAGGAGACGCAACGCAGGTAGACAGTCAGACCACACTTTTGTCTGCTGCTCGGTGGCAGTTGCAGGAGGAGGAGGATGAGGAGGACAACGTGGAGGTGGCTGTGGAAGAGGATGCTGGCGGCGAGGGTAGCAGTCAGGCTGTGTGCGTCCCATTGGTTCAGCGCGGATGGGGCGGAGAGGAGGAGGAAGAGGAGGAAATGGAAAATGATCCTTCTGGTGGGGGCAGTGACGTCATGCCTACTCAGAGTCTGGCACACATGGCTGACTTCATGCTGGGCTGCTTTTCCCGGGACATACGTGTTGTCCGGATATTGGAGAACAAACTATACTGGGTCTTCGCACTCCTGGACCCCCGGTATAAAGATAACTTCTCCTCTTTTATTCCGGTAGAGGAGAGGACGAATCGATTACTGGAATACCAGAGGGAACTCTTGCAGAACATGATGCAGATTTTCCCACCCAGCATCGCTGGCGGCAGAGAGGAGAGTGTCTCCCAGAGTCTGACAACATCGATCAGGCCCACAGCCACCAGGGGAACACTCTCCAAGGTGTGGGACACGTTCATGTCACCCCCTCGTGCAACTTCCATCACTGCGGGGCCCGCTATCAGCAGGAGGGACAAGTATCGGCGGATGTTGCGGGACTACCTGGCAGACCACACCCCTGTCCTCCCCGATCCCTCGGCGACCTACACTTACTGGGTCTCCAAGTTGGACACGTGGCTGGAACTGTCCCTGTACGCCTTGGAGGTGCTTGCCTGCCCTGCCGCCAGCGTGCTATCAGAAAGGGTGTTCAGCGCAGCCGGGGGCATTATAACCGATAAGCGCAGCCGCCTGTCAACCGACAGTGCCGACAGGCTGACGCTAATCAAAATGAACAGCAAGTGGATTGACCCGGACTTTGCTTGTACAACAGTGGAAAGCAGCCAAGAGTGAAGTGCCATCTGTATGAAGTGCCATTTCCTCCTCCTCCTCCTCCTCCTCCTCCTCCTTAACCGCCGTAGAATTGCTGTATTAATAAAAAAAAATTATGGCTCACCTCTTGGGCTTAATACAATCAATTTTTAAGAGGTCTCAGCTCTTGGGCCTCCACACAATTTTTAAAAGGTCTCAGCTCTTGGGCCTCCACACAATTTTTAAAAGGTCTCAGCTCTTGGGCCTCCACACAATTTTTAAAAGGTCTCAGCTCTTGGGCCTCCACACAATTTTTAAGAGGTCTCAGCTCGTGGGACTCCACACAATTTTTAAGAGGTCTCAGCTCGCGGGACTCCACACAATTTTTAAGAGGTCTCAGCTCGCGGGACTCCACACAATTTTTGAGAGGTCTCAGCTCGTGGGACTCCACACAGTTTTTAAGAGGTCTCAGCTCTTGGGCCTCCACACAATTTTTAAGAGGTCTCAGCTCTTGGGCCTCCACACAATTTTTAAGAGGTCTCAGCTCTCGGGCCTCCACACAATTTTTAAGAGGTCTCAGCTCGTGGGACTCCACACAATGTTTGAGAGGTCTCAGCTCTTGGGCCTCCACACAATTTTTAAGAGGTCTCAGCTCGTGGGACTCCACACAATGTTTGAGAGGTCTCAGCTCTTGGGCCTCCACACAATTTTTAAAAGGTCTCAGCTCTTGGGCCTCCACACAATTTTTAAAAGGTCTCAGCTCTTGGGACTCCACACAATGTTTGAGAGGTCTCAGCTCTTGGGCCTCCACACAATTTTAAAAGGTCTCAGCTCTTGGGCCTCCACACAATTTTTAAAAGGTCTCAGCTCTTGGGCCTCCACACAATTTTTAAGAGGTCTCAGCTCTTGGGCCTCCCCTACTGCTGGGGTGACACACTGTAACAAACCTCCTCCTGTAAGCTTCCCTGACTGCTGGGGTGACACACTGTAACAAACCTCCTCCTGTAAGCTTCCCTGACTGCTGGGGTGACACACTGTAACAAACCTCCTCCTGTAAGCTTCCCTTACTGCTGGGGTAACACACTGTAACAAACCTCCTCCTGTAAGCTTCCCTGACTGCTGGGGTGACACACTGTAACAAACCTCCTCCTGTAAGCTTCCCTTACTGCTGGGGTGCCACACTGTAACAAACCTCCTCCTGTAAGCTTCCCTGACTGCTGGGGTGACACACTGTAACAAACCTCCTCCTGTAAGCTTCCCTGACTGCTGGGGTGACACACTGTAACAAACCTCCTCCTGTAAGCTTCCCTTACTGCTGGGGTGACACACTGTAACAAACCTCCTCCTGTAAGCTTCCCTGACTGCAGGGGTGACACACTGTAACAAACCTCCTCCTGTAAGCTTCCCTTACTGCTGGGGTAACACACTGTAACAAACCTCCTCCTGTAAGCTTCCCTGACTGCTGGGGTGACACACTGTAACAAACCTCCTCCTGTAAGCTTCCCTTACTGCTGGGGTGCCACACTGTAACAAACCTCCTCCTGTAAGCTTCCCTGACTGCTGGGGTGACACACTGTAACAAACCTCCTCCTGTAAGCTTCCCTTACTGCTGGGGTAACACACTGTAACAAACCTCCTCCTTTAAGCTTCCCTTACTGCTGGGGTGACACAATGACACAAGAGGACATGTCTGACCACATCTCACACACACACACACACACACACACACACACACACAATGACAATTAGGGGTGGGGTATATTTATTTTCCCCCTTGCCTATGCCATCTGTGGTTGTCATTAGGCAACGTGATTTTAAGGGGTGCAGAATTTTGTTCTTCTTTTTTGTACAGTTTGGCTTGGGGTCCATGGCAATGTAGAGGAAAGAAGGTTTCCTTGTCTTGTCTCACTTTACGTAGAAGTAATATTGTGTTTGGAGTGTATTGTTGAGAGGCTGTGATAGTGGCGTAATAGTGCGACTTGGGCGCGTTATATGCACCCAGACATGCTTCCCCTGCCGTCCCAGTTGCATTCCAGCAGTGTTGGCATCATTTTCTGATGTTTCAGGGTGGACTTGGTGACCTCCAAGTGGTCGAATTGAGATTTCCAAGTGTCGAGCATTTTTTTCCCATAGACTATAATGGGATTCGATATTCGGTCGAGTAGTCGAGTAACGCGGTCTATTCGAATCGAAATTCGAAATTTCGAATATTTCACTACTCGCTCATCTCTAATCACCAGTAGGAAGAGAGATATTATGATGCCACTGTATAGAGCCCTGGTGAGGCCACAATTAGAATACTGTGTGCAGTTCTAGAGACCTTACCTGCAAAAAGACATTATTCAAATAGAGCAAGTCCAAAGGCGGGCAACAAAAATGGTAGAAGGACTTAAACTTAAAACTTATCAGGGGAAACTTAAGGAACTTTCTTTGTATGGGGGAAAGAAGGGAGAGAGGGGACATGATCGAGACCTTTAAATGAAAGGATTTTATGAAAGGATTGAATAAGGTTCACAAGGGAAGGGGGGGGGCACAACCTAAAGCTAGTCGGGGGGAAGATCAGGAGCAATGTTACAAAATAATATTTTACAGAAAGAGTAGTAGATGCTTGGAACAAACTTCCAGCAGAGATAGTTGAAAAAATCGACAGTAAGTGAGTTTAAACACGCCTGGGATAAGCACACATCTATCCTAAGATAAAGAGAACATACAGTATACACATAAGGGCAGACTAGATGGAGCGTATGGTCTCCTCCTGCCGTCAACCATTTATGCTTCTATGTTTCTATAAAACTAACGTTGCCCTCAGGAAAGAGGACAAAAGAATTAATGACCGACCGGATTTGTAGGTTCGGTCCTATCAGCTGATTAAGGCGGGGCATGTTAACCCTTAGTATGATGCCATGGAGGCACCAGGAAACAACCATTCAAAAGAGAGGATTTAAAGTGGAACAAAACCCAGCAGTGGCGGATGGAATCCAAAAGATTCCAAGGCTATCCACTGGCTTTTCCCTAAGGCCTCCTGGCATGCCCTGCTGTGTAAAAGCTCCCCAGTTTGCCTGTAAAAACCCACCTTCCCATGTTTCAACTGCACATGTGTGTGCTCTCGTCCAATGAGAGCCACCTGCTGTGACTTTGGTAGGTGGCTCTCATTGTTTACAGTGAGGAGCATGCCCTGCCACATTCCCTGCATCCTTGGTGACATGCTCACGCTCCCGTTCCAGCTGGAGCCCCCTCCCACACACCACCCACCAGAATGCCCGCAATTCTTACCTGTCCTTCAATCCTTGGATGGGAATGCAGCCCCATGATTGTCCACCAGTGGTCATGTGGTTAGGAGCTTTTGGCAGCCAGAGCTGAGGACACAACCCCAACCCATGTGACTGCCGAGGGCCAATCACAGGCTGCTTTACTAGCTGAGGATTGAGGGACAGGTAAGAATTGTGGGTGTTCTGGGGGGTGAGGTGCGGAGGGGCTCCAGCGTTCTGGATGCCCCAGAGCCTATCTGATCAAGGCTCTGGGGCATCCCCAGAGACCAACACCCTTTAGCAGGCAAACGGTTGTTGGTCTGCTTTAATAATGACTACTGGGCATCAAGCTAGGGAAGTTGCAGTCATTGTAAAAGTGTTTGCTAAGAATGTTGTGTTAGAAAGGGGAGGAGGATTGGATTGGGGGAATATTAGAAGTTATGCTCTGTCCATACTCAGTGTGAGGGAGCGAGACGACATTATGGAAGACATAACAGACTGTGAGACAGTAAGGAAGGCAAGATAGAAGGGATTTGGGCCGGAGAAGTATATTTAAGGGTCACCTGCATAAAAGTGATTTTGGAAGCCCAGTGAGGTTTACCATGACCGATAAATGTAGGGGGCCTAGGACATACCTTGTGGCACACCAAGGAACAAAGGATGGGAGGACGAAACAGTGTTAGAATAAGATACACTAAAAGAGAGATTGGAGGATAGTATAGCTTAGCATGTTATGTTTCTTTTAGGCAGCATGTTTGAATGCCTTAGGTTAAAATATGTTGTGATATTTAATGGGCAGGGCCAGTGCCCTGAGGCTGGATATAAATTATGCATTTTAACGCTCATTTTAAAGGTGAGGTTTGTTATGTTTTTTGTGGAGCATTTTTTTTATAATGCACAAGTAGAAGTGGTTTCCCATAATTCATATTTATATTGATTTGAATGTAATTTAACAAATAGAAACAGAACAGATAAACACATGCAATTGGGATTTAAAGCGACTGCTCAGTCATACAGAAAAAATACATATAGTACAATATAGCACTCACAAAGACATGAATGGAGCATCAAATCTGCCAGACATGTCTTTGAGCTGTATCTTTCCAGTAGGAAGATGACTTTGCCCTTTGCTGATCTAGAAAAAAGGTATTTTGGATTCCTTTTTAGATAAAAATTGTCTGCATAATTTGCACCACTACTTCTTTTTTCCTGCTTGTTATTGGACTGAAATGCTGCAGCCACAATATTAAAAGGAGCCTATGGCATTGATTCAACTGAAGAGTTGAAAAAAATTCTCATGGTAGTAAAAAAATCAATTCATGAGAAAAAATCCTGAGAATATCACTGTTAGTGAATCAGCAGATAAGAAAACAATTAAAGTCAATGGCATTTTCCTGAAAAAAGTATTGAACTTTTTACCCCTTTTTACCTTTAGTAAAAGTGCCATTGACTTTCATTGTCTTCCTATCTGGTGATTCACTAACAGTGAAAGTCTTTTTTCTCATGAATTGAATTTTTTACTAGCATGAGAGTTTTTTTCAACTCTTCGAGGCCTATGTGCCTATGGTGTAGCCTATCGTACATCACGCAATAACCATAACCTCACCTTACCAAGAACTTAATATATATATAAAAAATATATAAATATAATATAAAATATAAATAAATATATATATATATATATATATATATATATATATATATTATAAAAATGTTTATTAAAGAGGTTGAATTAGTTTGTCTGCGGGCCTAAGCTCTGGCCTATTACATGCAACCACTGGGGCTCCACCTTTGGCTGCCACAGCATTTCTCATTCAGCGCTAAGGATTAGCAGCAAAGCCCTGTACAAAGGGGCACGCGCCCATGGGATCATAAATTGCGGTTCATATTAGGTTTGGTCTGATCTTGCAAACACTAGCCTGATGCTTCAGCATGTCAAAAGAATATGAGCTGTGTTTGGGCTCCCTTAGGGTGCAACTCTGGTGAACGTTTCAGATTTACCTTAAACCGGACCTTCAGTATCATTAAATGAGAAATCTAAACCCCTCGAAAACTATTCCCCAGCATCTAAAATTAATATATTTTACATTTTTATTCACTTACTATTTATTCTTTCCCCACTGGGCTGCAACTCTGTTCAAGACTCTAGGATACAGATGCCGCCATCTTGCCTCAGATGCAGGAGAGAAGAGGGGGACAAAAGTACAGGGGCGGAGCTGGTGTCAGGAAAAGGATAGCAATCCCAGAATGCAGAGCGGCACAGTCAGAAGACACTTCCTGCCTGCAGGCAGCCTGAGACTCCACGTGCCGCCATCTTGGATGTTTAAGAGCTCATAACATGCAGTAGGTGCAGGTAGGATGATTTTTAATGTGAGCAATCTGTATGTACAGGGTGGGGTAAACATACAAAATACTCTTATTCAGGGTGAAGGTCTGGTTTAAAGGGTAAGTCCACTTTTGATGGAATGTTTGAAAATGAATGTTTTCTTGTGCCAGGAGGATGTCCTTGAGGTGCTGAGCTGATCTAGTACTTTTTTATTTATTCCCATGTTAGAAAATGTGTGTTTTATGAAAGCCATTTGTCACTACTGCAATCAGTTGCCATTGGCAACATACAGCAAATCTGTGCACCAAGAAGAGAGATGTGAACCCTGTACACGCAGAACACTGCTACTGTGGCCGCTGCTGCAGTGAGGGAGCTCACTCACCCTTACACAGGCCCAGCAGCGGCTTTCTCATCTCCATGTACATGCCAATAGCAACAGATTGCAGAGAAAACTGCTTCCATAAAACTCACATTTTCTAACAAAAGAAAAATTAAAAAAAAAAATACTAGACCGGCTCAGCACATTTTGCCACACAAAAATATACAATTTAAAAAATGTAATTGAAAGTGGACATTCCCTTTAATTGCCTACTTGGAACCATGGCCGTCACTAAGGTACAGGAAGTCCTTCTTACAGGACATTATTAGGACAGAATTTCGGAGATTGGACCCAATGGGGTGAGGTTGGATTTTTTGCCCTATTAGTTATTTAGCTTTGTTGTGAGTTTGACCTGAATTGTATATTATTTAAACCTTATATAACCCTGAGCTCTAAGAAATAAACAACGTTTTACCAGGAGCTCTACCTCACAGAAGGCAATTGTTAGACTATTGTGTCGGACTACATTTGGCACTGTCCTAAAGTTTTCCTGTTTTTAAATTGAAGAAGAAATGGCCCAGATATTAAGGTTTACAGTTTTACCTTTGATTTATCAATTGAGATATTTGGGCATGGCCCTTGGCTCTTTGATGCAGCATAATAATCAGCGGGGCGGAGTCTGTAAGGCACAGGCATTTTCATCACCCTGGACATTTTCGCTTTTTCCCAATGTCCAAAGTCTGATGATGTGGACCTTTAGACAACCAGCTTAGGCCTATGATTGGTGGTCTATGGCAAAGAAATTAAGGGGGTGTGCCTTGTTTCTACTTTCAGGAGCAGCTGTGTTCTGACAGGAAGGAAGAGCGCAGCCAGGATTAGGTGAGATGCTAAATTACAGTTTACGCACTTTGCCTAACTAGTCTTGGGTCTCCTGCCACAACCCCAAAACATACTGGGACATGAATGGGTGGCAGACTAAGTTGGCAGGTGATAAGTGTGAGAAAACAAAATATTCCTAGGGCCTCACTATAAGGTAATATGATTAGATGCGTCCTGTTTAATATTGGCAGCTTGGAAGACTATTGTACACTGTCAGGGAACCGGGCGTCACGAGGTCCAACTACAACCAGGGACCTCCGTGCACACCGATCGCGTTCCCAAAAACCCTTTGTCTGATCCCTCTCCTATCAGGGATACCAGGCTCACAGCCTTCGGACACACCGATTCTTGGTTTAAGGCAAAGCAGACCGCTCAAATTAAATATAAGTTTTAATGCTAATAAGCACACTAGGCAGAGTTGACAAGCCTTTAACTATTAGGTAATATGAACTGTTGCAGATGATACAAATATGCAATTCTGAGATGGTTACAGGTTATAGTGCAATACACAGAGAGACAATAAGCAATAAGTTACCTTAAGCATGCAGAGTGGAGAGAAGCCCCTGCAAGGGGTATGCCAGGGCTTATGATGATGATGATGATGGACACGTCCAGTGTGTTTGCACACAGCCCCCCTAGAAGTGACGCCAGCCTGGTTTTTGACCATCCTATTTATGCTGCCAGACTCTCCACCTCCCCTCCCTATTGTGGGAGGGGATGTTGCCCTAAAACCCTTTTAGGAGCTATAACTTGGAGCAGGGGGGTCACATGGCCTTGCAAGCGGTACCAAACTATCGGGCTGGACGCCATGTTCGCGATAAGTCCTGGAATCGGGTTTCTATTTTGTCCAGAACCTTAGTTCTCCGTTTGCAAGCTTTTGCTGTGTTTTTATGACCGCAATTTACTATGCCCTGATGCGGTTTTGGGAGCCGGTTCTGATTCTGTAACCGGTTTGGCGCTAGGACGCATAGACACGGAGTTATGGTCCAAATTCTATTGGTGCCGCACCGGCTGTGGCGTCCCTGTTTCATGTGGCAATTCACAGCGAGCGGTCCAGTGAGTTAGAGACTGGCTGGCAGCTTCCCAGCCTAAGGTGTGACAAGACCAGCAGGGGGTGTGAAGGTCTGTCCTCTGAGCTATTCAGCACATACATGCTAATTATTTCTTCCTGAAGGGAGATACGGACTTGTGCATTTATAATAAAGGGAATCTCTGGCTCTTGATATGTGGGGTTTCTTAAAGGGGAATGCCGACCTCAGCGATAAGGTGCAATATAATATTTGACCTATTCCTCACATACACATACTACACAGTACACATACACCTCCCCCCTATTTAAAAAGGAGGGTGGAACATAATTATGTAGAGTTATAGAACATACCTATTTTTGATTACAAAAGTGGAATCGTCCTATAATGACTTATCCAAAGTGGCTCTTCAGGTGAACTAGGAGGTAGATAATGCATGTTTGTATTGCTCTTATTTTATTTTTATAACTAGGTTTTGAATTACTAAATCAGTAGATATATTAACGTATGTATATTTATATGCTTATTTGTTTATTGTTGGCAAAACATTTAAAAACAAATATACTCATCTTTGTACTCCGTGGTTGTTCCATCCTACTTTAATTAAGTAAAATGTACTAGGTCCTAAGATCGAGTCCCGGTGTATTCTGGCTCGCCCCTTTACTTCATTCACTGGTGACGTACAGATGCAGCATTTTTAAAAGAGAACTTTCCTTTACAGCAACACAATGGAGAGATCACTCACACATCACAGTCAGCTATGAAGCTGTTTACATTTACCTCAATGGCGGCCCCTGGACGATGTGAACCCAGCAAAGCAGAAGCCGATTTGGCCAGAAAACCAGAAGCGCGTGCTAACCTCCCTCCAGAGCGGCACGTCCCGAAGGATCTGAAAGCACTCTATGCACATGCCCAGTTGGAAGAGGGATGGGCCAGAGGATGGCTCATTGAGAGGGCATGCGTGTAAGGACCACCCCCCTTCCTGCTGGACAAGCACAGGGAGCGTGCGGCTCGCTGGGGGGGCTTCTGATGTGCCGGCATCACATCCCACAAGTGCTGCCTTTAGGGACCTATCAAAAGAAACTAAAGAGGTGAACTCTGCTATTTTGGCTGCAATATGGTTAGTCTGGGTGCGCAATCCAGATGCAACAAACTTATTTAGGGGGTGTTGTTCCAGTTTAACAGCAGTGCTCCTGTTCTGCTTGTTACATTGTACATAGCAACAGCAAGGCGAGTTAGAAAACTTCCAGCATTGGTTATCTTACTATCAGTGCTGCTGCCTCTTTAGGAGATGAATTGCTGCTCACTGTCGCAGTAACGGTGTCTGGTGCACTCCCATTCAATTCAATACAATGAAGGGGGCTTGCTAGGGCATGACCTTTTATTTGCCTGGACCAGGACCTTAAAGCAGCGGTCCCCATCCCTGTCCCCAAAGCCCACCAACAGCTAATGTTTTGGGGATCTCCACGTAGCCAGCTCTATAGCTCTGTTGCTGCACCAATTACTCCACCTGGGTATCTGTGTGGAGATCTGCAAAACCTGGCCTGTTGGTGAGGCTTGAGGACATAGTTGGGGGTCTCTGCCTTAAATCAGACCAACACCCATTTTTTTTAACGAGTGTTGGTCCCACTGTCTGTTCATCACAACAAGCTCGGGAGGGCATCCAGATTGCTGGAGCCCGCCTCTCAGATAACCTCCCAGACCGCTCGTAATACTCACCTTCATTATGAGCCAGTTCCGGGAATTAGTGGTCATATGGGCAGGTCCTGCCAGTGGCCAGCGCAGAGAATGCGACTATGGCCCACCTGACTGCCCGGTGGTCAATCGCGGGACTCCTTTCCCGGCACTGGCTTATAATGAAGGTGAGTATTAAGAGCGGTCTGGGAGCGGGACCAACATCCGTTAAAGAAAGACAGGTGTTGGTCCAATTTAAAGGACAAGTATGATTTGCCTTCTTTTTCTGGCCATGGTTTGAATATATTTTATTCATATACAGTCTTTTGCCTTTCAGCTGATAAATTAGTTACATTATCCTGCTGCTGAGAATGCCCATTACATTGTGATACATTATTTTTTTTTTCATCAGCTAGACTTCTACACTGTATGACAATGTAACAGCACAAGAGGAATGTAATGGTTTTATCTGCAGAGGGCAGAAGACTGTCTTTGATGAAAATATATTTAGCTACTTACCAGATAGACAAATGATGCTTGTCCTTTAATCATTATAATTATGGTTGTTTACAGTAGGGGTCTTGCCGGACTAATCAGAAATCCTCAGACTCCCGGGCAAAGATACGATCAAGCTGCTGTAACCGACAGAGAACATCCACAATAGGTGGCCATTTATTTCAAAGCGGGGCACCATTGATACTAGAGGAGCTAGGTGAATGATTGAGAACCATAACCCTATCTGTTCTGTGAAATTAGGGGGCATGGTGCTAGCCGAGGTGGAAATCTACAGGACAGGGCAAAGGGACGGGGAAATAAAAAGCAGCTGTAAAATGATAAATGAGAGAGCAGGAGTGACAAGCGCATGTAGGAGACTAAGATATCTGCGGAGAGCAGAACTGATAAGAACAGTGATAGTAATGCAATAAAAAGAAGGAAGAGATGTGTTAGGTGACCCTGCACCCTGCCTGCTAAATTTGTCACAGGGACAATGAAAGTTTTAAGGGGCAACCCTACATTGTCTGTGGTCTTACCTTCACTAATAGTAGCTGCTGTGTGGCTGCTTCATTATGCAACCCCCCCCCCCCAATGTTGCAGAACAGCATGCAGAAAACAGAGAGAATATAGATGACCACACCACTGCAAGATTCATGACACGTGAAGAAAGTCTGACAAACCTAGTCTGAAAAAAGAGGCCCCACATCACCCTGAAGCATTGTATAGGCCAAGGTCAATCCCAAACCGAACTGGGTGCCCCAGGTGGACTGACCAAAACCCAGGTTTTGATCCACTTTAAGCTGCTGTCACAATTTAATCAGCCCAAATGTGTCTGCTGCTATGGCCACTGCTGAGGTGGGGAGCACTTTGATGCTTACACATGTCCAGAAGCTGCATTCTGTGTGTAAAGGATTCTCTTCAAATTTCTTGTAGCTTTTGGTGTACAGATATGGTACAATTACAGACACATCCATGAAGCTGCAGCTGACTGTGATGTGTGAGTGGTCTCCATGTTGATGAACACTGCCCTGTCTGCACGGTGTTGGGTGATGGAATTGCTTGTTCATCCTTATCTGTAAGTATAAAGATGGTGGAGCTGCACAGAGGGGGAGTATAGACTTTTTTTTAAGTTTATGTCTGGGCTGGGACAAAAGGCAGGAAAAAACAAAAGCCATACTGACCTTTTATCTCCGTAGTGCTTCTGTTCTATTCCAGTTTGAAAACTCGCCAGATGCAGAGATCGAGTCCCGAGATGTTCAGGTCACTGGGGGACAATAGGACCAATGGTCACCCCTCTACTTGGGATCAATGTTAATTGAAAAAAAAGCATTGGAAAAGGGGAAAAACAGCTGAAACATTTGCACCCTTTTCCATGGTTCCAGATTTGGAAGTACAAATCTAACAAGTATAATTTGAAAGCCTTTCCTGTAGTGTTATAGATAATGTTCTCCTGTGTTTGCTGCATTGAAGCTATAGGACCCATTATCTATCACTGGCTGCAGAGTAGTATTGTAGGGGTACTTATGTACAGTAGTTGGAATACTCTATTTAAGAGGAGCAACCACCGGCCTAGAGTCCATAAGACTCTAGGGCAGGGGTACTCAAATGGCGGACCGCGGTCCGAATCCGGACCGCAGACGCCATTTGTCCGGACCGCTGCCCAGGGCTGGTGTAGTGTCCCGGCTGCTGCTGGCTCCACGGTGGAGCGGTGTGCCCGGGTAATTTGCTGTGCGGCAGCATCAGAAGTTCCGGCCAGCAGAGGTGCATTGTGGAGGCAGAGGGAGGCCCAATCACGGCTGGGCCAATGATGGAGGAGTGGGCGGGGCATAATTACGCTGTGGCCGGGCAGCGGGCTTTTGCTGAAGATAGGATGGCTCATGGCTGGAAAGGAAGGAGGACAATAAGGTAAAGGCTCCCGCTGCCCGCAGCGCTGTCACTAGCCCGGCGGGACTTTTATTTAATCACGTCAGGCTCAGGCTGTCCGGGAGCTGATTGACCTCTGCCTCCCCTCCCCTGACTGTCAGTTCCACATAACTGCACAGGGGAGGGGGCTTGCAGAGTGAGGCTGTTCTCGCGTCCCCCTCTCCTCCCCCACGCTGCGATCATCAGTGTAATGGACTTGCAGGACACAACAATAAAGGAGAGAAAAGGCAAGTCCCAGTGTCCCACCCGTGATGAATTAGCTGTGGCCAGTCTGCCTCATTCACTTCTATGCTGTGTTTCCTTTCCATTCTCTGTCTTTTTCTCCCTCTCTCACTTCTTTATCACTGTCCTTTTTCTTTCTCCCTTACATCCCCATCTCTATCTCTCTCTTTCTCCCTGCTTTCCTTTTTTTGTCCTCTCTTGCTGCTTTTATTTGTCCATTCCTTCCTTCTTTTTCTCTTCCTCTATCTTTCTCCCTCCGCACCTTTCTCACTGTCTTCCCTGTCTCTCTCTTTCTCTCTCTCCACCACGCTTTATTCTACCTCTTTCTCAACTTTCATTCTCTCTTTATCTTTTGTGCTCTTTCCTTCATCCTTTCCCTCACTCCTTCCTTTCACCCTTCCCTCTCTCCCCTCCTTCCTGCATTTCCTCTCTCTTTTTTCTTCCCCCACTCCTCCCTTCCCCCTCTCGTTTCCTTACCTTTTCTTTCCTCATTACATTCTTCCCTTTCCACCTCACTCTTTCTTTCTCCCTCACTCCCATACTGCCTTCTTCCTTCCTTTTGTTCTTTCACTCCCCTTCCTCTTTCTTATTCCCTGTTCTGGCTCTTCTCTCTCTCCCTTTCTTCAGTTCTCACTTCCTTGCCTTCCCTCCCTGTTTCTTTTCTTACTCCATTCCTCCTCCCCCTGGCCCGGGGTGAGGAGGCCATTACCCGGGACCAGCTCATCGAGCTGCTGGAGAACCGGGCCAGTGGCCGAGAAAGTGCAAGGAGGTGAGAATCCTGTCCCCCATTTACTTCCTGCTTCTGTCATTTACTTCCTGCTTCTTGTAGAGTGCAAGCTCTTCAGCTAACAGCTGACATGCACTCTTACTTACACCCCCCCCCCGGACCTTCATCCCACGGCAGACCCTGGTAAGTGGACCTCCACTGAAAGTAGTTGAGTACCCCTGCTCTAGGGCCTTGGTCTCCCTCTTTTGGGATCATCCCTATTTGGGGTGTCCTGATATGGGTAAATCCCCTGGATCACCAAGCCACGTGCATAGGCTGCAATGTCTTGCCTCCCTCTGGCTGATGAGTGCTCTGAACCATTCCCATCTGATTGGCTGGCTTGTGCATGCACAGCCAGAGGGAAGCAACTTCAGGAATGCCTGCCACTCCCCCGTCATTTAGTTTTCTACGATGCTCATCAATATGCGTGACATAGAAAGATAATCGAAGGAGAGCCACATGCGTCATGCTATCACCAACAAGGTAAGAATACCAGACTGCAAAAGAAATTGATGCACTGCCAGGATGTGTTTAGATAAGATAATGTTGTGCACTGGGCAGACAAATGGACAAAAAAAAGGAGTAAGGGGGGGCGGAGCTTGCCATGGAGCCGTGAGGACGTGACTGCCATCAGCTCCCGGCCTTATCAGCCTTTATTAGCAACTAACACCTGTATTTTGGAGCCCCGACCCGTGCAGCATACCTCTGATACGTGAAGGAAGCATCCTGAAGCAGCAGAGCTCATTTGGGGTGGAGATCGAGGGGCAGAAGCGCCCGTTCTGTGACCTGCGGCTGGTGCGGCCGCCATCTTGCTGCTCCCAGCGTGTCCTAGCCTGCGGACCTGAGGTGACCGGCGGAGTTGCTGTTAGTGGCGCGCTTGACTTCCCCCCGCTGATGGTCCCCTGCCTCTCCTCTCACTGACCTCGTGGGTGCCGGCGGCGGGAGCGGACCTGACATCGCGGCAGCCGGAGGTGCGGCTGCTGTCCTCCTGCCTCTCCAGCTTGTGGCAGCCCGCACCTGGACTTGAGGTGAGCGGCGGGGTTGCGGGCGGCGGCGCTTCCCAGGCGCCGGTGGAATCGGCCTCCCGTGGTCTTCCCCTGCCCCCCCGTGGTGCTCGGTGCCCCCCTCCCCCCCCCTTTTCACCCATCAGGCGTAACAGATACCCGCGGAGGGAGCGGGGATGTCAGTGTAATAGACGGAGGAGCGGCTGTTAACCTGCCTCCTCCACACTTGGGAGCAGTGCCCTGCCTGGGCCTTTAGGGGTCCCCTCTGACATCACTGTGCTCCTCCACCTCTGGGGCAAAAAGCAGGGACACTATCCCGACGCCATCCTGTGGGCCCTAGCCACCCCTTCCTCGCCTCACAGGAGTCAGAGACACAGAGGGTGCATAGCTTGGCAACTGCTTCAGTGGGACCCTGTTGCCTTGATCCGGGCGCAGCCTTCTACCTATAATCTGCAGAGGACTGATTTAATGCTATCAAAACCTGGCCCCACCTGCAGGTCCTGCTATATCGGCTATGCCTCATATTTAAAGTTGCACCTGCCAATATAAGGTCGCTCTACCCGCTGCCCAGCTCTATTAGAAAACAGCCTCCTCTACAAGGCCCTAGGTGTCTGCTGGTGTGCAATATTGTTCCAAGCTGGACATTGACCTAGTTTTAATTAAGCCTATCCAATCTGCATTTTGTACCATAATCGTCGGGCCCCCTGGTGAGCATCACTCCGCCTCAGGAAAGGAACGCTCTGCCCTCTGCCAGCCTTGCTGCACCAGCGGAGTGTCAGGTGTCCGTGTGTGATATTGTTCCGATTTGAACATAAAAGTATTACATCCAACTCTGCATTCTTTACCATAATCGCTGAGCGAGCTTCGCCGGGATTGCCCTAAGCCGCAAAGAAACACCCTAGAGAGAGAGCCGCTGTGCTGTGGGTTACCCTATTACCTGGAGGGGGGATCTCCTGCGCAATGGGCGGCGGTAGCAAAAATAAAGAATCCAAGACCCAGACCAGAGGGTCCCTGGCAGCCAATCAAAGCGATCTTAACCGCTACATCTCAAAGCCCGCGGAGCTCTCCCGGGAACCAGGCCTGTCGGGGAGCCCGCCCCGGGGGGCCGCAGGGGAAGAACCTATCCAGGAAGCTGCCAGTACATCAAGGTCATCCCCAGCAGACCGCATGTTATCAGAAATCTGTGCTCATCTGTGCTCAATGCCTACTAAAGAGGACCTGTCCTTGATTACTCGCTCAATTAGCGAAAAGCTGTCGGAAGAGGTTAATCTTCTGAGAGGAGATCTAAAACAAATGGACTCCAGGCTGGATAGGGTGGAGCGGAACCAGGAGGAAGACAGGTCGCACATACAACTGACCCTTCGCTTGCAAGCACAGGAAGCTGCTAATAACAGCCTAACTCTCTACCTTGAAGACCTGGAGAACTGCAATAGGCGGAACAACATCCGCATTCGGGGCCTCCCCGAAGCAACCCGAGCGGAGGACTTAATGCCTACACTTCAGGGCATTTTCTCTGCGCTGCTTGGAGAGCAATCGGAGGGAGACGCCAAAATCGAGATTGACCGGGCTCATAGGGCCATCGCTCCTCCCCCTTGACCAGGTGACCCTCCTAGGGACGTTATCTGCAGAGTTCACTTTTTCCAGGAGAAGGAGGCGATTATGACGGCGGCGAGGAGGAAGGGTCCCCTTGACTTTGACGGTGCGGAGTTGCACTTTTATTCAGACCTCTCGAGATCCACATTGGCGAGACGGAGAGCCCTCCGGCCGCTGTTGGAGCTGCTCAAACAAAACAACGTGACGTACCGGTGGGGATACCCTTTTTCTCTGATCGCCTCAAAGGAGGGCAAAACCTTCGCACTTCGTAAGCATGAAGACCTGCCGGTGTTTCTTCAACAGTTCGGACTTCAACCTCTTCAGATTCCGGACTGGTTGGGTCCCGCCACGGACCCATACCCTCCACAGGTCAGGGGACGTAGACCTCTCCAACCCCCCGACGCGTGAGCTGAGCTGGATATGACTGATGCTTTCATTCATTAATTTTCACCATGCTACAGGAGACGTTGCTATGTTTGGTGGTCCGCCCCCCCCCCTCCGTTTTTCCCCTTGATCGGGTCGCTCGGACTGCCTTATAACAGGTCGTATACCCGCTTGCATAATCTATAATCTGTATGGCTACAAGATACATTTGCCTGTTTGTACTGTCTCACATGCTGGGCTTCTAAGGTCCTTGCGAAGATCTTTGCACTGCACTGTTTCTTGGGCCGGGGGCGGGGGGGGGGGACCGTGGTATTTGATTGTCTCTCTTTAATTTAGCGTAAGGGCAAGCTCCGGCTTCAAGTATTTCAGTGTTTGGTTATTAAGTATTTTGTTTAGTCTAAACTCAGGGTTGCATTTGCATTGTTTTGTTAAGGTGTTAGATTTTGGTGATGGCCGGGGGTCGGCGCTGGACCCGCATGAGTCGAACGCACCTTTGTTGCGAGCGGCGACCGGCCTCTCGGTCCCCACATTGGGGGCGGTGGCGGCTTCCTGTTCCCATTTACACCCCCCACCCTTATACACACCGGGCTTCCGGGTCGATCTCCCGCCTTCCCTTCGTGGCTGGGGAGCGCCTTCGGAACCTCGTTGGTTCTCAGGTTTGGGTGGGTCCCATTGTTTCCTTTCTCTTCTCTTTTTCTAACTTAGTCTTCCCTTCCTCCATTTTCCCTCCCTATTGCCTACCCCTCCCATTTCCCGTCCCTGCTGTCCATTCCCCTTAGTTTCTAGTAAAATAGGGGATAGTGACCAGGAATCGCGGTACCATGCGAAACTCCGGTGCTGGGGATGTGCTTAGCCCTCCATTTACCAATAAGATTAGAGTTATTTCGTTGAATGCTAGAGGATTGAACACCCCTATTAAGAGATCCAAATTAGCTCAGGAACTGTCCAGACATAAAGCAAATTTTGCCTTCATACAGGAGACGCACTTTAGGGGAGACCGGGCTCCCAGGCTGTCCTCCAGGTCCTTCTCCCAGTCCTATACAAGCAATGCTCCAGATGTTAAAGCGAGAGGGGTGGCGATCTTGATAGCCAAGAATACCCCGTTTCGTGTCTCAGACAAAATTTTGGATGGGCAGGGCAGGTATTTGATCCTCAAAGGCTCCCTCTATAACAAAAAATACACGCTGGCGGTAGCTTATGCACCTAACTCTGGTCAGGTTGCTTTTCTGGAGTCCTTTGTGGGCAAGCTTATGGCAGTACAAGATGGCCCCATTATTCTCGGGGGAGATCTAAATGTGGCGCTAGACCCGTTATTGGACTCTTCTACGGGTCGGTCGGCCCTGGCTTATGTGGCACTGCAGAAAATAAAAAAGCTCCTTCAGAAAGCACAGCTCTGTGACCCGTGGCGAATCAGTCACCCCACCACTAAGGATTACTCCTTCTATTCCGCGGTACACGCCACGTATTCTAGAATCGATTATGTTTTGGTATCCCACTGCCTTTTGCCTCACACAACGGACTCTAGAATAGAGCCTACAATTATATCGGATCATGCCCCCGTAGCTCTCTCTCTCAGGCTGGATGGGGGATCTAGGAGGGAATGGACTTGGAGGTTAAATGACTCCCTCTTACAGAACGAACCGTTGGTGGCTGACCTCCAAAAGGACATCAAAGAATTCTTTGAACTTAACAAAAGCAGTGATACGTCTCCATTTAACAATTGGCAAGCCCATAAGGCAGTCATTAGGGGCATACTCATTAGGCACGCCACCCAAATGAAGAAAAACAGGGAGCAGGAGTTACAGAAGCGACTGGAGAGGGTTCAGGAACTGGAAAGATCACATAAAGCCTCGTTGGCCAAAAGCAACCTCTTAGAGCTCTCTGAGGCCAGAACAGCCCTGAACTCTCTCCTGTCCTCTAGAGCCGCTTATATTATAAAGAGATGTAAGAGGATGTATCTTGAGTGGGGGAACAAGAGCAGCGCACTCCTAGCGAGAGCCCTCAGAAAGCAGCAATCGTTAAACTACATTGAGGCTATTATCGATGAACAGCAGAAAAAGCTCCATAATAGCCCAGATATCGCAAGGACCTTTCAGGCCTTCTATCAAAAACTATATAATATCCGCCCTGATGGGGAAGGCCCGAGTCAGGGGCGTTTGACGCAGATAAAAAGGTATATTGAGGACTCTGGGATGCCGACCCTGAGGAGGGAGGAGAGAGATGCCCTTGAAAACCCAATCTCTTTGGCGGAGCTGAAGGCTGCTGTTCTGAGCTCGCCGAACGGGAAGTCGCCGGGACCTGACGGGTTCTCTATCAGTTATTATAAGCAATTCTTCCCTCTCCTAGGCCCACATTTTCTCTCGGCTTTTAACTCACTCCTAGCGTCCCCAAACCAGGCCACTATCCCGAGTGAAATGTTAACCGCCCATGTCACTATGATTCAGAAACCTGGGAAGGATCCACTCGACTGAATGTGGACCTTAAGCTCTTTGCAAAGGTGTTGGCAAATAGGCTGTCTGGGCTGCTGCCGGGGTTGGTGGATGGCGATAACACAACCAGAGTATTAAACCTTCTTCACAGGGTCAAACAGACTGGGGAGCCGGCTGTTCTGCTGTCCACCGACGCTGAGAAGGCCTTTGACCGGGTGGATTGGCAGTTTATTAGAGCGGTTCTGGAACACATTGGATTGGGGCCTGGGGCACTGCAATTGATTATGGCCCTCTACTCTGATCCCTCAGCGAGAATCAAGGTTAATGGCACCCTATCGGATAGAGTAGACATTGGGAATGGTACTAGGCAGGGATGCCCCCTTTCTCCCCTGATCTTTGCGTTATGTATGGAGCCTTTCCTGTGCAGGGTCAGGAAACAGGGGGACATCCGAGGCATCGCAGTCGGATCAGCCATACTCAAAATTTCAGCCTATGCGGACGATCTACTCTTCTTCCTCACGAACCCGACAGTGGGCATACCAGTGTTGCTGAAGGAGTTCGAGAGGTTCGGTAGACTTTCCTCCCTGAAAATAAATTATGACAAATCGGAGGCTCTCGGGGTGAACCTCTCTAATGAGACGGAGGCTCTGCTCAAAACTTCATTCCCGTTTAGATGGCCCCCTTCGGCTATTTCATATCTGGGTACTAAAATTACAAAATCAGTAGACGGGATATACACAGCAAACTTTGGCCCCCTCCTTTCCAGAATTAAGACGGATTTAGCAAACTGGGACCTCCCCACCTTCTCGTGGCTGGGTAGAATAAGCATTATTAAAATGACGAATTTACCCAAAATTCTTTATTTATTTCAAACCCTCCCTGTACATATCCCTAGAACTTATTTTAAATCTCTTAATTCGATCGTCGTCAAATTTATTTGGCAAGGACGAAAACCAAGACTGAAACTGCGAATTCTCTTTAAGCCATGACAGGCGGGGGGACTAGCATGCCCCGACCTGCTTCAGTATTGGCGTGCTGTCCATCTCCAACGCATATTAGATTGGCACCACCAGGGAGCGAGGAAGAAATGGGTGGGACTAGAGGCCACCTGGTTGCAAACCCCGCTGAAGGACGTGGCCTGGGCGGTCGGTACGGGGAAGACCCTTGTTAAAGAACACCCGCTCATAACAACCTCCCTTGGGGTCCTTGACAACATTAGAGAAAGGGAGGAGATCTCGCCTTGGCCGACCCCTATGGTCCCGCTGGTGCGCAACCCATCCCTCCCAATTGGCATTCTTCCACGGCTTAGAGAGATCTTTAATGAGAGGGGAGCCCCAAGAGGGAGGGATCTCATATCACCGTCTGGTTGGACGCAGTTGGAGGAGAGAGGTGGGACACGCACCTGTTTAATCAGTGGCTTTTGTTCGCCTTCCGGAGCTTCCTTTTGAGTCTGGGGTCCAGACGAGCGCTAGCCAGGGCCCTTACCCCCTTTGAACGATTGGCAATAGAGAGGGACCCCCCTCCGAAACTAGTGTCTCAATTATATGCACTACTGGGGTGCTCTGAAGACGCTGATCTACCTCGCTTCTGTGCGGACTAGGAGAGGGACCTGAACAGGCAGCTGACGGAGGACCAGTGGAGACACATATTTTTAGCAACACATAAGACCTCTATCTCCTCAAAAACACAAGAAACAAACTATAAATACCTCACGCGATGGTATAATACCCCGCAGAGATTGCACAGGATGTCCCCGACGGTCCCTGATGAATGCTGGAGATGCCAGCGAGCGCTGGGGACCTTTTTTCATATATTTTGGGACTGTCCTAAGTTGACACCCTTTTGGCAATCCGTAGCCGAAATCGCTGGGGAGATTGTGGGCCGCCCAGTGCCTCGGGACCCCTCACTGCTCCTCCTGCACTTAGGAGATGTCCCTCTGAAGACTTATAAGAAGTCGCTCCTGAGGCATCTCATTAACGCGGCAAAGGCAGTCGTCCCCTGACTCTGGAAATCGGAGGCGATCCCTTCAGTGATGGATTGGGTAGGAGAAATGAACCGGGTTATGGAAATGGAGGAGCTCACCGCCTCTATCCATGAGAATACGCAACAATTCTTACAGACTTGGACACCTTGGTTCCTTTTTAGGGATACCGATAGATTTAAGCAGCTCACAGTTCCTGGCCCCCAGGCGGGCCCTTAGCTCCTCCCGTAAATCTATCCACCTCAAGCATGCACCCTGCTCAGTCGAATTTTCTAGCTCCTCTTCCCTACCCGCCCCTCCCATCCCCATCTCCCTCCCCTTCTTCCCCTTGTTCCCTCCCCTCGTCTTCCTTCTCCCCATGTCTTTCTCTTTCTTTCTCTTTGATCCCTACTAGGTCGAGCCAGTTCGATGCATAACTAGCAGTCTAATATACGATCTTTTGTGGTTCTCCCCGTGCGCCGGTGGGGCCCACCGCGGGCGCTGGACACCCGGTTCCCGCGGGGGTCTGCTGCCGAGCATGGTGGACATTCTTGCACACATATCACGGGCCACATTTTGTCGTTAATAGGATAAGGCATTTGTTAACGGTTCATAACTCTATGCAAGTGTGTTTTAATTGGTTGTACATACAGTAACTGGCTCTGTAAAGTAAAGTATAGCTACCTCATTATATTCACCTCTATACTTCTATACTGATTGTTATAATTCTGAAAATAAAGAATTTCAAAAAAAAAAAAACAAAAAAAAAAAAAAGGAGTAAATGAATAATCTCCCAAGGCACGAATAACGTCATTCCCTGAGGGTTTACACAGGGGGGGGGGGCATTGAAAATCATACATTTTGTTCCTCTTTAAGACTCAGTGAGCCCTTTCAAGATGAGAAATGCACCCCCTCCTTGCCTGCTGTAAGGTTTTCTTGTTTTATTTAGAGTATATTATACTTTCAGTGCAGAGACATTCTGGGAAGTGTCAGAAAAAATGTAGTGCACTGCATTGTATTTAATCCGCTCAGTGGGGTGCATTGTATTTAATCCGCTAAGTGGGGTGCATTATATTTAATCCTCTCAGTGGGGTGCATTGTATTTAATCCTCTCAGTGGGGTGCATTGTATTTAATCCTCTCAGTGGGGTGCATTGTATTTAATCCTCTCAGTGGGGTGCATTGTATTTTATCCGCTCAGTGGGGTGCATTGTATTTAATCTGCTCAGTGTGGTGCATTGTATTTAATCCGCTCAGTGGGGTGCATTGTATTTAATCCTCTCAGTGGGGTGCATTGTATTTAATCCTCTCAGTGGGGTGCATTGTATTTAATCCGCTAAGTGGGGTGCATTGTATTTAATCCGCTAAGTGGGGTGCATTGTATTTAATCCTCTCAGTGGGGTGCATTGTATTTAATCTGCTCAGTGTGGTGCATTGTATTTAATCCGCTCAGTGGGGTGCATTGTATTTAATCCTCTCAGTGGGGTGCATTGTATTTTATCTGCTCAGTGGGTTGCATTGTATTTAATTCACACAGTGGGGGGCATTGTATTTAATCTGCTCAGTGTGGTGCATTGTATTTATTCCGCTCAGTGGGGTGCATTGTATTTAATCCGCTCAGTGGGGTGCATTGCATTTTATCTGCTCAGTGGGTTGCATTGTATTTAATTCACACAGTGGGTTGCATTGTATTTAATTCACACAGTGGGGTGCATTGTATTTAATCCTCTCAGTGGGGTGCATTGCATTTTATCTGCTCAGTGGGTTGCATTGTATTTAATTCACACAGTGGGGTGCATTGTATTTAATTCTCTCAGTGGGGTGCATTGTATTTTATCCGCTCAGTGGGGTGCATTGTATTTTATCCGCTCAGTGTGGTGCATTGTATTTAATCCGCTCAGTGGGGTGCATTGTATTTAATCCTCTCAGTGGGGTGCATTGTATTTAATCCTCTCAGTGGGGTGCATTGTATTTAATCCTCTCAGTGGGGTGCATTGTATTTAATCCTCTCAGTGGGGTGCATTGTATTTAATCCTCTCAGTGGGGTGCATTGTATTTAATCCGCTCATTGGGGTGCATTGTATTTTATCCGCTCAGTGGGGTGCATTGTATTTTATCCGCTCAGTGTGGTGCATTGTATTTAATCCGCTCAGTGGGGTGCATTGTATTTAATCCTCTCAGTGGGGTGCATTGTATTTAATCCTCTCAGTGGGGTGCATTGTATTTAATCCTCTCAGTGGGGTGCATTGTATTTAATCCTCTCAGTGGGGTGCATTGTATTTAATCCTCTCAGTGGGGTGCATTGTATTTAATCCTCTCAGTGGGGTGCATTGTATTTAATCCGCTCATTGGGGTGCATTGTATTTTATCCGCTCAGTGGGGTGCATTGCATTTTATCCGCTCAGTGTGGTGCATTGTATTTAATCCGCTCAGTGGGGTGCATTGTATTTAATCCTCTCAGTGGGGTGCATTGTATTTAATCCTCTCAGTTTGGTGCATTGTATTTAATCCTCTCAGTTTGGTGCATTGTATTTAATCCTCTCAGTGGGGTGCATTGTATTTTATCCGCTCAGTGGGGTGCATTGTATTTAATCCGCTCAGTGAGGTGCATTGTATTTAATCCGCTCAGTGTGGTGCATTGTATTTAATCCGCTCAGTGGGGTGCATTGTATTTAATCCTCTCAGTGGGGTGCATTGTATTTAATCCTCTCAGTTTGGTGCATTGTATTTAATCCTCTCAGTTTGGTGCATTGTATTTAATCCTCTCAGTGGGGTGCATTGTATTTAATCCGCTCAGTGGGGTGCATTGTATTTAATCCTCTCAGTGGGGTACATTGTATTTAATCCTCTCAGTTTGGTGCATTGTATTTAATCCTCTCAGTTTGGTGCATTGTATTTAATCCTCTCAGTGGGGTGCATTGTATTTTATCCGCTCAGTGGGGTGCATTGTATTTAATCCGCTCAGTGAGGTGCATTGTATTTAATCCGCTCAGTGTGGTGCATTGTATTTAATCCGCTCAGTGGGGTGCATTGTATTTAATCCTCTCAGTGGGGTGCATTGTATTTAATCCTCTCAGTGGGGTGCACTGTATTTAATCCGCTCAGTGGGGTGCATTGTATTTAATCCGCTCAGTGAGGTGCATTGTATTTAATCTGCTCAGTGGGGTGCATTGTATTTAATCCTTTCAGTGGGGTGTATTGTATTTAATCCTTTCAGTGGGGTGCATTGTATTTTATCCGCTCAGTGGGGTGCATTGTATTTTATCCGCTCAGTGGGGTGCATTGTATTTAATCCTCTCAGTGGGGTGCATTGTATTCAATCCGCTCAGTGGGGGGCATTGTATTTAATCCGCTCAGTGAGGTGCATTGTATTTAATCCGCTCAGTGGGGTGCATTGTATTTAATCCGCTCAGTGAGGTGCATTGTATTTAATCCGCTCAGTGGGGTGCATTGTATTTAATCCTCTGTGTGGTGCATTGTATTTAATCCTCTCAGTGGGGTGCATTGTATTTAATCTGCTCAGTGGGGTGCATTGTATTTAATCCGCTCAGTGGGGTGCATTGTATTTAATCCGCTCAGTGGGGTGCATTGTATTTAATCTGCTCAGTGGGGTGCATTATATTTCATCCGCTCAGTGGGGTGCATTGTATTTCATCCGCTCAGTGGGGTGCATTGTATTTAATCCGCTCAGTGGGGTGCATTGTATTTAATCCACTCAGTGGGGTGCATTGTATTTAATCCTCTCAGTTTGGTGCATTGTATTTAATCTGCTCAGTGGGGTGCATTGTATTTAATCCGCTCAGTGGGGTGCATTGTATTTAATCCACTCAGTGTGGTGCATCGTATTTAATCCTCTCAGATTGGTGCATTGTATTTAATCTGCTCAGTGTGGTGCATTGTATTTAATCCTCTCAGTGGGGTGCATTGTATTTAATCCTCTCAGTGGGGTGCATTGTATTTAATCCACTCAGTGGGGTGCATTGTATTTAATCCTCTCAGTGGGGTGCATTGTATTTTATCCGCTCAGTGGGGTGCATTGTATTTAATCTGCTCAGTGGGGTGCATTGTATTTAATCCGCGCAGTGGGGTGCATTGTATTTAATCCGCTCAGTGGGGTGCATTGTATTTAATCCTCTCAGTGGGGTGTATTGTATTTAATCCGCTCAGTGGGGTGCATTGTATTTTATCCTCTCAGTGGGGTGCATTGTATTTAATCCGCTCAGTGTGGTGCATTGTATTTAATCTGCTTAGTGGGGTGCATTGTATTTAATCCGCTCAGTGGGGTGCATTGTATTTAATCCGCTCAGTGGGGTGCATTGTATTTAATCTGCTCAGTGTGGTGCATTGTATTTAATCCTCTCAGTGGGGTGCATTGTATTTAATCCTCTCAGTTTGGTGCATTGTATTTAATCCTCTCAGTGGGGTGCATTGTATTTAATCCGCTCAGTGTGGTGCATTGTATATAATCCGCTCAGTGGGGTTGTCACGATACTGGTGAATACTGCTGGAGTCCAATGGCAGAGACTAGGCCAAAGCGCAGAAGGTCAAAGTCCAAACAGGGAAGCAGATCAAAGCGGAGTCAAAGTCCAATCCGGGTCAGCAACAGGGAAGCAGATCAAAGCGGAGTCAAAGTCCAATCCGGGTCAGCAACAGGGAAGCAGATCAATGCAGAGTCAAAGTCCAATCCGGGTCAGCAGGTAGCAAGGATTTGCAGGGTAAACCGCAAGTGGAGGAACAAACCGGAGAGTAAGTACCAGGCTAGAGAACTGCACAAGCAGGAAGTCAAACACAATACTCAAGCACTGAGCAACAGGCCTGAGAGGTCTATATATATGACAGGAAGTTAGATGGCACCCAGCTGAGACACAATCCGCCATTTTAACTAAGGGAAAACTTAAGGGAAACAGTCCAACTAGACAGACGTAACAAGGCTATTCCTGACATTACTCCCACCTCAACAGCGGCCTCTGGACGTGACCTGCCTCGGTCTCCCAGGATGTCTTTGCTGAAACTGTCTGATCAGTCGGGGAGCATTAATATTACTCACAGGTTCCCAAGAATTTTCTTCAGGCCCATAACCTTGCCACTTAATGAGGTATTGTAATTGGTTCCTAAAGATTCTAGAGTCCAAGATTTCCTCTACAATAAACTGTTCTTGCCCATCTACCTCCACTGCATTGGGAGGAGAAGGAATACGTTCCGGAAAAGGGTTGAGCACAACAGGTTTTAACAGAGACACATGAAACACAGGATAAATCTTCATGGACTGTGGGAGTTGAAGCTTAACAGCTACAGGACTAGTAATCCTGATAATCTTATAGGGCCCAATAAATTTCTGTCCCAGTTTTGGTGAAGGCAACTTGAGTCTCAAATTTCTGGTGGAAAGCCATACTTTATCTCCCACTTTAAACATTGGTGCTGGCCTACGAAATTTATCTGCCGCCTTCTTGTAATTTTCTTGAGCCTTCTCCAACGTTGTCCTGATTAGTTTCAAATTTTGCTGTCATTTAGAGATCCTTTCCGCAACTGCAGGCATAGGTAAAACAGCAGGGAATTTGGGTAGAATATTTGGATGATACCCCAAGTTTGCAAAGAAAGGAGTTTGCTTAGTGGAGGCATTTTGGGAGTTATTGTAGGAGAACTCAGCCACCGGAAGCAGATCGACCCAATCATCTTGTAAATGACAGATATAGCATCGTAAGTACTGTTCCAGGGTCTGATTTGTGCGCTCAGTTTGTCCATTAGTTTGTGGGTGAAAGGCGGTTGATAAGTTAACCTCAATATCAAGTGCTGAACAAAAACTCAGCCAAAATTTTGACGTAAACTGTACCCCACGATCCGAGATGACTTCATCAGGAACTCCATGAAAACGAAACACATTCTGAACTACAAGGTCAGCAGTGTCTTTAGCGGAAGGTAGGCCGGTACATGGAATGAAGTGTGCAGCCTTGGTGAGCCGGTCAACTACCACCAGAATTGTATTTTTTCCTTTAGAGGTAGGTAGATCTACTATAAAGTCCATGGAAATGGAACCCCAGGGACGAGAGGGGATCGGCAAAGGCTGTAACAAACCCAAGGGTGAAGAATGTGGAGTCTTGCATCTAGCACAAACGTCACATGACAATACATATTTTCTTATGTCCTGTTGATAATTGGGCCACCAAAAGAAACGAGATAGGAATTCCTGTGTCTTCTGCACTCCCTTGTGACCAGCAATCTTAGAATCATGGACTAGCTTTAGAATTTTCAATCTTACTGTTTCGGGTATATATAGCTGCTGCCCATGGATCCACGTCTTGTTCTTAAGCGTTAAGTGCACCTCATCAGATGGTTGAGACAGCAAGGAATCGGTGTTATAGGCCTCTTTTATATCTTCCAGCAAGTCCTTATTTTGGATTACTCCAATAAAATTAGACTCAGGAACAATAGTTTTGGGTGGAATAATAGAAGTGGAATCTTTGGAAAAAATTCTAGATAGAGCATCCGCTTTGCCATTACGAGATCCAGGCCGATATGAGATTACAAAGTTGAATTGGTTGAGAAAAAGACGCCAACGAGTTTGGCGAGGAGATAGACACTTGGCTGATCTAACAAACTCCAAGTTACGGTGATCAGTTAGAACAATTATTTGCTGTGAGGTTCCTTGAAGGAGATGCCTCCATTCTTTAAATGCTGCAATGATGGCTAACAGTTCTTTATTACCCACATCATAATTCTTCTCAGCGGGTGATAAACGGCGGGAGAAAAAGGCACAGGGATGCAATAACCCCTTGTCTCCTGTTCTCTGAGACAGAATAGCCCCTATAGCACAGTCTGAAGCATCTACTTCCACAATGAAGGCGCATTCTGGGTCGGGGTGGATTAGCACTGGGGCTGTAGTGAACTTGGACTTTAGGAGACAAAAGGATTCTTGTGCTTGAGGAGACCAAGCAAAGGCATGTCCTTTCTTAGTCAACTGTGTAATAAGAGTTATGATCTCCGAGAAATTCCTAATAAAACGTCTATAAAAATTGGCAAAACCTATGAAACGTTGAACATCCTTTATGATTTTTGGAGTAGGCCAGTCTACTATTGCTTTAATCTTGCTAGGGTCCATGTGTAAACCAGGGGGTCAAATTATATAACCCAGAAATTGTATTTCAGTTTGATGAAAATCACATTTTTCAATTTTAATGTAGAGTTGATTCTTCCTTAGACGATCCAGAATCAATTTCACATGTCTCTGATGTTCTTCAATAGAGTTGGAAAAAATTAAGATATCATCCAAATAGACGACTACAAACTGGTCCAAAAGATCTCTGAAGATATCATTGACAAGATGTTGGAAGGTAGCGGGGGCGTTGCAAAGACCAAAAGGCATCACGAGATATTCATAATGTCCATAACGTGACCTAAACGCTGTCTTCCATTCATCTCCGGGTCTTATACGGACCAAGTTATAAGCGCCACGCAGGTCTAACTTGGTGAACACCTTTGCATGTCGTACTCTCTCCAAGAGCTCAGGAATCAATGGTAGAGGGTAGCGGTTCTTGATTGTAATTTTGTTAAGTTCCCTGTAGTCAATGCACGGCCTTAGAGAACCGTCCTTTTTTTTGACAAAGAATATGGGAGCCCCCGCAGGTGAAGAAGATGGGCGAATGAACCCCTTAGCCAGGTTTTCTTCTATGTAGTCCTTGAGGGCTTTTAGTTCGGGGTCTGCCAAAGGGTAAATGTGTCCAAAGGGTATAGGTGCACCAGGAAACAATTCTATGGGACAGTCATAAGATCTATGTGGGGGAAGCTTGTCGGCATTTTGTTTCTCGCACACGTCCGCATAGTTCTTGTATACAGAGGGTAATTCTACCATTTTATTATTTTCAACTGGTTCCTTAGAATCTTGTTCAGAGTACCCTGTAGAAAGACCATCCTCCCCAGGGAAGCTTATTTCTTTAGTTTCCCAGTTGATGACAGGGTTCTGTGCTTGCAACCATGGTAGGCCTAAAATAACAGGAAAATGTGGAGACGAGATCAACAGGAAAGAGAGGACTTCACGGTGCTGGGGTGTTATAATGACCTCAAGTGGCTCCGTCTCTTGATCCACAGGCCCTGAGCTCAGTGGAGATCCATCTACGGTTTCCATTACCAAGGGTGAGAGTTTTTTGTTAAATCTGACCCCATGCTTTTGGGCAAAAGAAAGGTCCATGAAATTGCCACTAGCCCCAGAGTCCACCATAGCAGAGGCAGAAATCCACTGAGAATTAGTCAGAAACTTAATGGGAAGGAAGCAATGGGAGTCTTTATTTTCTTTCTTAATATGAGGGACCACCGATGAGATGGAATGGATAACTGCTTCCTCAGATAATTCTGTTTCGGAAACAATTGATTCTCTGTCCGAAAAGTCAGGATCCATAATAGCTGCTACCAATCTCCGAGGGCGGCTAGGGCAGTTGATAAGGAAGTGGTCAGATTTTCCGCAGTAGAAGCATAAGCTTTCCCGGAACCTGTGCTCTCTTCTGTCAACGCTTTCACGCCTTAGTATGGAATCTACTTGCATCGGCTCACTGCCCGATTCTCTTTGAATCTTTCCTTGCGGTTCATTAGAAATAGCTACAGGAAAAGAAGGGTACTGCTTAGTATCAAAATTCAAGGTAGCCCATTTCTCTTGTCGTCGTTCAGATAGTCGGGTGTCAATTCTAATACAATGGTTAATAAAGTCGTCTAAGCCTAAAGGGGCCTCTGCACGGGCAAGTTCGTCTTTTAATGCGCTGGAAAGTCCTTTCCTAAAAAAAGACATTTTCGCCGCGTCATTCCAATCAGTGTCGATAGCCCACCTCTTGAACTCCATTGCATACTCGGTGACGGGGCGTCTGCCTTGGCGCAAAGCTAGTAGTGCTGCTTCAGCTGTAGCACCTCGATTGGGATCATCAAACATTTGACTCATGGCGTTGATGAAGTCTTCAAGGTTGTTCAGCCGGGGGTCTTGGGTCTCAATTAATGGACTAGCCCAGGCTATGGCTTTATGTGTCAGCAACATGATGATACACAGGACTTTAGACCGGTCAGTAGGAAACTGGGTTGGATTTGCATCAAAGTATAGCTTACATTGATTGAGGAATCCCCTGAATTTGTCACGGTCTCCGCCAAATCTGAACGGTGGCAACTTAGGACTCATGGCAGGCACGGAAGTAGGTAGTACAGAAGCCTGAGCCTCCAAGTGAGCCATCCGGTCAGATAATGTCTGCACCGTCCCACGTAGCTCTTAAATTGTTTGTCCATAAATATGGACATTGTGAGAAGTCTGTCCTTCAAAGGCATCATATTTGTTTTTCAACGTCTGCATCTCGGCGTGCATATTTGCCAGAGTAGACTGCAGCTGGTTAATGCAAACCTCCAAACACCCAGTCCCAGCGGACTCCATTTTTGGCTTGAGTATCCTGTCACGATACTGGTGAATACTGCTGGAGTCCAATGGCAGAGACTAGGCCAAAGCGCAGAAGGTCAAAGTCCAAACAGGGAAGCAGATCAAAGCGGAGTCAAAGTCCAATCCGGGTCAGCAACAGGGAAGCAGATCAAAGTGGAGTCAAAGTCCAATCCGGGTCAGCAACAGGGAAGCAGATCAATGCACAGTCAAAGTCCAATCCGGGTCAGCAGGTAGCAAGGATTTGCAGGGTAAACCGCAAGTGGAGGAACAAACCGGAGAGTAAGTTCCAGGCTAGAGAACTGCACAAGCAGGAAGTCAAACACAATACTCAAGCACTGAGCAACAGGCCTGAGAGGTTTATATATATGACAGGAAGTAAGATGGCACCCAGCTGAGACACAATCCGCCATCTTAACTAAGGGAAAACTTAAGGGAAACAGTCCAACTAGACAGACGTAACAAGGCTATTCCTGACAGGGGTGCATTGTATTTAATCCTCTCAGTTTGGTGCATTGTATTTAATCCTCTCAGTGGGGTGCATTGTATTTTATCTGCTCAGTGGGGTGCATTGTATTTAATCTGCTCAGTGGGGTGCATTGTATTTAATATGCTCAGTGGGGTGCATTGTATTTCATCCTCTCAGTGGGGTGCATTGTATTTAATCCACTCAGTGGGGTTCATTGTATTTAATCCTCTCAGTTTGGTGCATTGTATTTAATCCTCTCAGTGGGGTGCATTGTATTTAATCCTCTCAGTTTGGTGCATTGTATTTAATCCTCTCAGTGGGGTGCATTGTATTTAATCCTCTCAGTGGGGTGCATTGTATTTAATCCTCTCAGTTTGGTGCATTGTATTTAATCCTCTCAGTGGGGTGCATTGTATTTAATCCTCTCAGTTTGGTGCATTGTATTTAATCCTCTCAGTGTGGTGCATTGTATTTAATCCTCTCAGTGGGGTGCATTGTATTTAATCCTCTCAGTTTGGTGCATTGTATTTAATCCGCTCAGTGTGGTGCATTGTATTTAATCCGCTCAGTGTGGTGCATTGTATTTAATCCTCTCAGTGGGGTGCATTGTATTTAATCCTCTCAGTTTGGTGCATTGTATTTAATCCTCTCAGTGGGGTGCATTGTATTTAATCCGCTCAGTGGGGTGCATTGTATTTAATCCGCTCAGTGTGGTGCATTGTATTTAATCCGCTCAGTGTGGTGCATTGTATTTAATCCTCTCAGTGGGGTGCATTGTATTTAATCCTCTCAGTTTGGTGCATTGTATTTAATCCTCTCAGTGGGGTGCATTGTATTTAATCTGCTCAGTGTGGTGCATTGTATTAAATCCGCTCAGTGGGGTGCATTGTATTTAATCTGCTCAGTGGGGTGCATTGTATTTAATCATTTAACCCCGGGTTGTTCAACCTTTTGATGAGCGTGGGCCACATAAATGGTTTGGAATTCTGGCACAGGCCACAATGAATTGGCTCAGAATGTTTTCATTTGCAATAAAATAAAAAGGTTTTTCTACAACAATCAGGATACACACTGTCTGAATAAACTCTACTCTTATGTCCTTTCACCTCACCCCTACATATGTAACAATCCCCACATGCTAGCAATACACATGCCGATTGGCTTACCTCTAAATATATGGATCCACTATTTATGGCCCTCCCCCATCAGTCCCACATCTTAACCCTGTTACCCAATACTAAATCTATCTAAGCGCCCACTGATGCTAAGCATATCATTATTATAGAAGAACAACTTTACTTCATAGATATAACCCAGGGGTGGTTTTGTACAATCAATGTCACTGTATTCTTCTATGCCACCATTGTCACCTCAATTTTCGAATGCGCCCCTCCTATATCACTCTGCGTGCAGTCGCCTATCCTTACTGTACCTCTATTTAACTACCTTTACACATAAATTCTATTTACCGCTTAAGCATTTCTCTAAAGTGCTGACTTTTTGTGAGCCTTCCCCCATGTCTTCACCTCTTATCCTTTAGACTGTAAGCTTTCAAGGGCCGGACTCTCACTCCTATTGTATCTTGTATTCAGAATATCCTCCAACATGGCCATGCACCTACCATATGTCACGGTGAGCTACCACGCCCCCTCTATTTACTGTAGAGGAGGGGGCGTGGCAACTTCCCATGACTGATGGTGGCGGGGGCGTTGCCTCGTCAGAGCAAGACAAGAAGAGAAGCCAGACGAGAGAGCGGCACTGCGCAAGGTGTCGGGCGGCGAGGGACATGGATTCAGCCTTTCAGGTGACCACTGTTGCTGCCCTGACTAGGAGCGATGGTCTGCGTGGGATAAAAGGGGAGTATAACTTTTTTTTAATTTGCCTGAAAATGGACTTTAGTAAACTATTTTTACACATTTCACATGAGCCAAATTTCCTGTCCTTTATTTTTCTCAGCTGAGTCATTGAGGATAACGCCTAGAAATGACATTGTGAACAAGGCCGATCCTAGCCTTTGTTTTATGAATCATTCTAGAATGTTTAGTCTTAAAGGGAGTTTCCAGGCTAAGGGTTAAAGTTCTGTAGGCTGCTTTCTGTGTGCCGCATGCTGGCTATCAGGGGCAGCATCTTTCATTTACCAGCACTTTGCGTTCCCTATCCTTTCTTTATGGAGCACCACTTCCTGTTTCCAGTTATCTCAAATACCACCATCAGTATAACTTTTCAAGAGGATGGGGGGGGGGGTTGCTTTAACAAACTATATGTTCTTCACATGGCCCAACAGCACAAGCTCATTTGCCAGCAATGACATTTTCCCAAGATGCTCCATGCCTGCAGCTTGTTATCTTGGTGCATCCTATTGCAGCTGTAGCTTGTCTGCAGTGCCCCCTTCTTCTTGACTAGCACCAGAGGGAACCTTGGATGCCACCAGCGTTATTAGTACCACTGGTTGGGAAACCCTGCTATAGATATTATTCTGACTCATTAAGCTCTGTTCCCTCAATGAATTCACTTCTGAAAGGACTTTATATTGACCCATACATGGATGAGGAGGCACAACAGAAGGGAAAGAGTTCACTGGGGCTTGTTAAGAAATATAAAGCAAGCTGAAAGAGAGGAGCAGAAAGCAGGCTAATTTAAAGCAGAACAAAACCCAGGAATTTGACTTTGCCGGGTTTTGTTCCATTCTCCAGTGGTATCGTGATTGGGGTGCTCTGTGAAACCTTCCAGAAAGCCCCAAACAACTCACCTCTTCCACGGCGCATGCGTGGTGCTCAGCCAATGAGAGCCATTTTCTGTGTTTACTTCTTTTGGTAAACGGCTCTCATTGACTTTAATAGGTGAATGGCTGGAGCGGGATCATATGCACGAGGCTGGGGGTGCAGCGAATGCAGCAGCGTGCGCTCCCCATTCATAACAATGGATGAGAGTCTGTGCATGACCCGTTGACCCTGGGAAAGGTAAGAGATTACCTGTAACCTGGGGGGTTTCAGGATGCCCTGGGGAAAGCCAGTGATCAGCCCTAGAATCTTTTAGATGCCAGGCTCACTGCTGGTAGCTTTTGTCCCAATTTAATCTTTCGCCTGGATTTATGCCTTTAATATATACTGTATCCGTGTGCACTAGTATCTCTCATCATTGGATTTAATCATGCAGATCCTTCTTTCCAAGCCCTTACTGTTGCTGTCAGGAGTTAAATGCCATACAACTTCTTGAAGTACAATCACAGGAAATATAAAAAGTGGAAAGCAACATTCCCTTCCTTTGCAGCATAGCAGATTCTTTCACAGTAGCCCCTGTCTGCATTTCCAAAACACAAGAACTAACTTTACAGAAGGCAGGGCATGCTGAGGCCTGTAGTCCATATTAACTAGGCAGGGCCGGCTCCAGGTTTATGTGGGCCCTTGGGCCCCTTTGTGGTGAAGAGTCGCGTCACAACACCAGGGTGCTGATGCCGGCCCTGGAACTGGGTGTAATAACCATGTGGGGAATGGACAATCTGCATTATGATAAGCACAGAGAAGCCACAATAAGAAAATGCTGACTTGTTAGAAAATGTCTGGCTTTGGGTGATGCATTTGGCACTTTCGTGTCAGTCTCCCCCATTCACCATCAGTCACAGTGGCACTGCCATGCCCTCTCTATTCACTACAATGGAGGGACGCAATGCAGCAGCGTAGCTGTAACTGAAGTTTGGTCCCAGACATTATGGGATTCAATCCAGTGATCAGGTAAGTGTGTGAGCATCGGAGTCACACCGATCAGCTGCAGGGGACAAAGTGTCAATAGTACCCTTTTGTGTGTTTTATTTTTGGTGGTCAAAAACTTGAAATCTGTATACCAATTAAAGTGGACCAATCACCAGTTGCGGCCGACCTAGAATCTAAAAAATTCCAGGGCCAGCTGCTAACCTGCCCCCAGGACATCATATACTGGGTGCCCCGCTGTGTGACCCCCCCCCCCCCCCCGAGCGCCGTTAATCTTACTTGATTCCGGCAGGTCCCGTAACACTAACACTGTGTGAAACCCCCCAAGTGCCGCTAATCTTACTTGATCTCGGCAGGTCCCGCGACACTGACGCTGTGCGAAACCCCCCAAGCGCCGCTAATCTTACTTGATCTCGGCAGGTCCCGCGACACTGGCGCTGTGCGAAACCCCCCCAAGTGCCGCTAATCTTACTTGATCTCGGCAGGTCCCTCGACACTGACGCTGTGCGAAACCCCCCAGGCGCCGCTAATCTTCTTGATCCCGGCAGGTCCCGCGACACTGACGCTGTGCGAAACCCCCCAGGTGCCGCTAATCTTACTTGATCCTGTCAGATCCCGCGACACTGACGCTGTGTGAAACCCCCCAGACGCCGCTAATCTTACTTGATCCTGTCAGATCCCGCGACACTGACGCTGTGTGAAACCCCCCAGACGCCGCTAATCTTACTTGATCCCGGCAGGTCCCGTGACAATGACGCTGTGCGAAACCCCCCAGACGCCGCTAATCTTACTTGATCCCGGTGGGTCCCGCGACACTAACGCTGTGTGAAACCCCCCAGACCCTGCTAATCTTACTTGATCCTGTCAGATCCCGCGACACTGACGCTGTGCGAAACCCCCCAGGCGCCGCTAATCTTCTTGATCCCGGCAGGTCCCACGACACTGACGCTGTGTGAAACCCCCCAGACGCCGCTAATCTTACTTGATCCCGGTGGGTCCCGCAACACTGACGCTGTGTGAAACCCCCCAGACGCCGCTAATCTTACTTGATCTCAGGCGGTCCCGCGACACTGACGCTGTGTGAAACCCCCGGGCACCGCTAATCTTACTTGACCCTGGTAGATCCCGCTATGCTGTCTCTGCCAGCAGCCTCCTTCCTGACGTCCCTGTTGCTGTGCGTGCTCCCCGTGCTCAGCCATTCACATGGGCCAGGTGCACAGGATATGGCCCCCGAGCTCCAATCGCCGAGCACCCACGCATGTGCTGTGGGAACAGCTAAAAGGTGAGTGAAAGTGGGCGATCTGGGGAGTTTCACACAGGAGGTCATCCTACATCGGGATGCCCCAGGGCAGGGACCAATCACCAGGACAGTCAATATCCTGGTGATTGGACCACTTTAAAATTTGTTCACAAACTGGTGGCACCACTACTGAAATATTATCGAGAGAGCGTGCTGACCAGAGTGGAATACTCAATAAGTATACAACAAGAAAGAAAAGATAAAAGAGAGATAAAAGATAAAGAGAATGTCACTCCCTAGCCAGCCCATGAGCTGCTAAACCCCACCCCCAGGGGGCTTTCCAACTACTAATCAAGTGTGTTCTTCAGTCAAGGATGAAGCACTGAAGGGACAAATCATGGGCAAGGGGGGATATGGCAAAAATGGTACTGAAGATTTAGAATTGTAGGGGACAGATACTGTGTGAGGGGTAGATATGATACCCACAGCCATGATGCTGAAGCTATAATGCAATATATAGGTTGCTTGTCTTGGCTAGGGGGGGTACAATGGGGCCAGATATAGGGGGGATTCTGGCAAAGGGTCTGAGCCAGTCATTCGGATCCAAAGCAGTGCGGTCCACTAGCAATTCTGCCGCTGGTGCCCCTGGAACATAACCTGGCCTATACCAAGAAAATGATCAAGAGGATGAAAAAAAATATAACAATTTTATGAACTGTTTACTTAAATATAGACATAAATACAGTTAAAAAAAACATATACCTGGGGGGAAAAGACCTATAAAGCAGATACTAGTATACAATAAAATATTAAGACACAATAGTCCAAGTCGCCAAAAACGACATATTTATAATCAATATTTTAGTAAGATGCTGAAACAACCCTCTAAACAGTCATCAGCAGTAATCTAAAGTTGCCAGTGCCGGGTCTATGTAGAGCAATAATGTAAAACAAACTATTATAAGTGTAACTGAGGTGCAAGAATCATGTATAAACTAAACAAGTTTAAACAAGCACAGAGCGCGCAAAACAATAATAAACCAGTAATGTGACATATACAGAGAAAGGTGACACCCTGATGGCACTCGTGTAACCCCAAGAGCAGTGAAACAAGCCCACACATTTCATGACTGTCAAGGTCACTGATTCGGGGAACTGTGAGCTGGAACCTCTTCAATTCACATTATAAATATTGTTGTTGGTTGTTAGTAAATTTTAAGTGGTCTCATACCCGTTCCACAGCAAATAGGTGCAGGGCCGCATCATGATTGCTGCCCAACGTGCAATGCCCCCTGCAACACCCCGAAATTCTTACCTGAACCTCAATCTTTGGCCAATATGTGATCCTCTAATTGGTGGTCATGTGGACCGGCCTTGACCAGTGCTTGTCATGATGCGGCCTCTTACCCGTTCGTTAGGGAACAGGTGTGGAAACGCTTTAAAGATGGAATATAGGGGCAAAGTATTTTGGGATAGGGACAGGTTTCCTTTTGTAAGTATAAAGAGTGTGAGTTTGTGTAAAGGAGATCATTTTAGAAAAGAAACTAGACTGATTCTTGCTGTCATTCTATCTGAAATATTGAACTGCTGACTCACAGTCTATAATTGCAAAACACGACCTGATCTACCGGCTGGAGCTATTCATTCCCGGCAGGGATTCCATAATTACCATTACCAGGAAACTACTCACACAGCAGTAGGAGGCAGCGAGCAGGGTGATCGCCCTGAGGGACAAGGTCATTGTACATGCGTGGGGGGGATCTTTAGTCCAGCCATCCCAATTTGGGTTAAGGTCACTGTTACTGGTTCCAGGACCCGCATTTCTGGGACAGCAGCAGCACCACAGGATGGGTTAGGAGGGACAGACTTGTTTTCCTTCTCACACTGAGTTGTATGTCAGCTATAAATCTCCTACGGGAGAAAGCTTCAGGGGGCATTGTGTGCTTCCAGTCCCCAGCATATGTTAACACAGTGGTAGAAATAGGTGACTAAACTGGAAGCTGGGAGGTCCCAAAAGCAGCCCCACTGAGAATTTCCTTAGAGAGCATAAGGACTAATGCAAGGATCTCCGGGAAATCTATTAGAGGAAGCTTCAGTAGGAGGTGCTTCCTGCCCCCAGCATATGAAAACAGTGGATATAAAAATGGGGAGGAAACTGGAAGTGGGAGGTCCCAAACAGTACTCCCACTGAGACTGACTTTCCAAATAGGTCTAATGCGGGGTGCCACATGTGTGGCTCATGGGTAATGTTAACCACCCCCCCAAGTTTAGGTTTAGTCCCCATTGAAATCAATGGGGACTAAAACCCACTTGGCTGGAGGAGGAGCCCTCTGTCAGGTGGCCCCCAGAGGTAAAATTGGGGATGAAAAGAAAAATAGTGATGGCGGGTGTGGGTGCAGCGGGTGCAGCAGGAAGCGCTGCTGTACATCTTACCCTGATCTGGTCCCTGGTTGGCAAGTGGTGGCCATCTTTCTGTGGCCCCGGTTGTAGGCCATTTAACAGGAACACCAAGTGCGACCAGAGACCAGGATCAGGACCCAGGTAAGTTGTACAATGCTTCCTGCTTCTGCATCCTTTAGGTTAAGCTGGGGAATGGACTTCTCAGCAGTCCATCAACCAGCTTTTCCATGTTTGGCCAAATGCCAAACTCAGGGACTTCTGGCTGAAGTCCATGTTCAGGTTTGGGAACAGAAACTCGGTATGAACTTGAACTTTGTGGTTTGGGTTCCCCCAACACTACTCGCAGGCTGTCTGCTAGACCAGAACCAAGGCATAACTACAGGGGGTGCAGAGGTAGTGACCACACCATTGCCCAGGAGGTCAGGGGCCCATCTGTGGTCCCATGGCCTCATGTACAGACAGAGAACATCATTCGTATTTGCTTCTTCAGTTATTATTAGTAATTAAATTGTATCTGATCTAGTTAAATGGGTCAAGAAACTTTTACTGTATGAGAGCTTTATGTGAGCTTTATATTGTAAGCTTGCAAGGGCTGGGCTCTCTCCTAATGTACTCCTGTATTAATGTGTTTTGTTGCATTTAATCATAATACTGTATGCATTATATAATTTCTTATTATATCTCTTTTATATATGACTCATAATGCCCTGTGTATTATAAGTGCGTAACTATCCACAGTGCCCAGGGAGCATATGTGCGGTTATGTGCCTTGATCAATTGTACGTCGATCATATTCCAGCCAGGAATTGAACCTGCAAGTTATGTCTGTCTCTTGAGACATTTCCCATTAGACACTAATTCACCCCCTCTCCAAATCACACACCTAAGAGAAATTGGAAGGGGAGAAAATAGCTGAAACATACCTTAAAGTCCACCAAAACCCACAGATATCGACCCGGGAATCTATAAGATTCCAGGGCCGCTTGATTCCCTCCAGAATCTGTGTGAAACCCCTCAGGTCACCCAGAAACTCACCTTCTTTCCCTGTATGCATTATATACATTCCTTATCATATCTCTGTTATATACGACTCAAAATGCCCTGTGTATTATAAGTGCGTTACTCATCCTACCAACCTGTAATTTATACTTTGTATAAATTGCACCACAGAATATGATGAAACGACAATAACAATAATAATGTAACTGTTCTAAGCACTCATTGCACCTTAACCATAATATACAACTTCTAATTTACTACATGTCTTACATTCACATCCCATTATCTAGAGTTATATAAATCTAAAGCTGGGCATTAATCAAGTCACTCGCTCCCGCTAAGAAAGTTGGAGATTATGCAATAGGATTTAACAACTCCATTGAAGCAGGAAATCTGACAACCAGATTGCCACACCTATGTCCATACCTGCAAATCCCAGGAGGAAATGCATAGAAATCCATATGTATAGAAAGACGAGGCTCCAGTGAGCTGCCATAATCCTTTAGAACGACCCTTTAGTAATTGTGAATGTCCCGATCACCAGAGAATAAGTCCTGCAGCAGTATCCAGTATCCCGCTAGGCAACTCGCAGCCTTCACACAGATCACAGCCTGTCCCTGTTGTGACTAATGTTAGTGTGACAGGCGCCCTCCCCTACTCTGCACCTTCCCCTTCAGAGTATAATAAACAGACATCATGGGGAGTAGCTTGTGCTTCTAGCCCTGGAACTTTCCCAGCTTATCTTGAATACATTTGATAGACATAAGTCTGTGTATAGTTTTGTCATCTTTCATCGGACCCGTATTTAGTTACTAGAGTCAGAGGTTGCATAACTGCTCTCTAAACAATATACTGGTATTCTGTAGCTATCTGATTCCCTCCAATGGCTGTGTCATGGGGCTTTGTTTGTCCTAAATACATACAGAGCATTTTCTCTGCTTCTGGATAGAGGGAGAACATTTTTCAGCTTGTTCCGCGCTGTCAAACCAAATGTATAATAATGTGCATTTATGACCAGGAAAGTATATGCACACAGAGCAGTTTATACTTCAGTTTTTACCCATCCGTGCTGTGAGACTTAGAGGCCGATTCATTAATAGCGGCAGGTAGCGACAGTTGAGCGACTGTAGTGGCATTTTCAGAGCGCCCGCTAGTAGTCGCTGTGCTTGGCCGTTGTTCGGTTGTTGATAGCGACTCAGTTGGTGTGCAGTAATGTTGAATACAAGGTGACGAGTCGCTATTTGACAGGTCCCGCGATGTATGGGTGTGCATGATAGCGACTGGTCAGAGCGACCGGCTCCCACCATATTGATCAAAAAATCACGCTCAAAAAATTCAAGCGCTGTGAAATGCATGTTTAAACCCCAGAGCGCTGGCGGCGATGTGTTAAAAGTAGGTTTTTAACCCCCAAACCACCATATTTTTGGAAACCAAAAAAAAACAACAATTTTTTAAGAATTTAGTAATATGAATACAATAATATCAGACCTGTAATATCAATTCTGCACAATTTTTTTTTTTTTTTTTTTTACCTTAAAAAAATTATCTAACATGGCAGAAGTGGTCACAGACTTTTTCACATTGAAAAAAAAAAAAAAAAAACGTTATTAACAATTAATTATGAATATTTAAGGATTGTTCCATTGAAATGCATTGGAGAGCGCCAGGTAGCGAGAGGTCATACCTGTCGCTGTTCAAGGTCGGACGCTGGCGCTGTGGGCTGAGGCTGGAATAATGATGAATGAGTGGCTATATGGCGCTATCTCAGTCGCTAAGCAGGATTGGCTTGATAAATGTGTGATTGTGGTGGGGAGCCGGCGTTCTCGTGGCGGTGCCCGTCTTTACCGGTCGCTCACCAGTCGCTACCTGTCGCTATTCCTTCATAAATAAGGGCCAAACTACAATCCAGTGAACTCACAAGTGAAACACACCAGTGAACATACTAAGGGGGCAGTGAGTGCACAATGTCCAAAGTGATGGGCTGCCCTATCCACAGCACCCAGGGAACATATGTGCGGTTATGTGCCTTCATCAAGGGCACTTCAGTCATATTCCAGCCAGGAATTGAACCTGCAACCTTCTGGTCACAAGTTGATAGGAAAGATTCCTATTATCACTAAGGGCCTTATTCATGAAGAGATAGCGCCAGGTATTGCCTTGTAAGCGACAGGTAGCGGCAGGTGAACGCCGGACACGGCACGCAATTACACATTTATGAAGCCGAATCTGGTGAGCGACTGGAACAACACCATGTAGCGTCCGATTCATCATTATCCCAGGCTCAGTGCACAGCGCCGCCGTTCAGCCTTGCAGAGCGCCACAAATTACCTCTCGCTACCTGGCGCACTCCCATACATTTCTATGGATGATCCTTAAATCCCTTTCCGGATCCCAATTTTTTATTTTTTTTTAATAAAATCTCAAATCTTTCTGACATGTATCCTGGCCTAGAAAATGATATTTTTGAAAACTTTTTTGATTAATAATATTTTTATGCAGAATTGTCCTTACATGTCTGGTATTAAAGTGTTCATGTTACAATGTTATAACAATGTAATTCCATATGTTTTCGCTTTGTTACTAGTGGATACATGCTCAAAATCAGACTTTAATCACACAGCCTCTGGTGCTATGAGCTACAACAACCCGATTTTGAGCGCCGGCGATATGTGAGGCTGTTTTTTTGATGAATGTGGTGTGAGTCAGTCGCACCGAGCTGGCGCTACCGTTCGTTCTCATACAGCATAGTACTTCGACTCTCACAACATATTCATCAATGCCGGCCAGCGACTGAGGCGCTCTGAAACAACTAACCATGGCCGAGCACAGCAACTATTAGTGGTCGCTCTGAAATCCTCGCTACAGACGCTCATCTGTCACTACCTGGAGTTAGTAATGAATCAGCCTGTAAGTCACTTCCCATTAGAAAATAATACACCCCCCCTCCAAATCAGACACCTAAGAGAAATTGGAAGGGGAGAAAATAGCTAAAACATACCTTAAAGTGGAGCAAAACCCATAGAGATCGACCGGGGAATCTATACGTTTCCAGGGCTGCTTAATTCCCTCCCTCCGGCCATCTAGAATCAAGATGCCCCGCTGCGTGAAATCCCTCAGGTCACCCAGAAACCCATCTTCTTTCCCAGTCCAATGGCGCATGTATGATCAGCCCCCACCAGGCATTTGTGAATGGCCAGCGAAAGCACGCTCCCTGCTTTGTATTGTAATATTAGTAGGAATGCCCAGGCTAAAACAAATGACTGTTTTCCTAGCTAAGATTCATCCTGGTGTGCTGCTAAATAAGGTTGTTGAAGCTGAGATCTAGCTCTCTTTCTGTAACATAGCCCATATATTGTATTTATGCATGATCTTCTTTTTATCATGAGAGGTGGACATACAATATCTCCAGTCCTCGTGCATCATGGCACAACCTGCCCTGTGTCTGCTAGGGAAATCTGAAAATGATCTTATGCTGGTAAGTGGTAGAATGGGAGTTGCAAGCCACCATGTGGAGAGACCTACATTAAAGATCATCCTACCTGCACCTAGTGCCTTTTCTGAGCATTTAAACATCCAAGATCTTCCGACTGTGCCGCTCTGCATTGTGGGATTGCTGACCTTTTCCTGACCCCAGCTCTAACCCCGCCCCCTGTACTTTTGCTCCCTCTCCTCTCCTTAGTATGTGATGCTTCTGAGGCAAGATGGCGGCGCCCGTATACTAGAGTCCTGAACAGTGTTGCAGCCCAGTGTTGCAGCCCAAGTGACTAAAAACAAAAAATATATTAATTTTAGATGCTGGGGAATAGTTTTTGAGGGGTTTGACTTTTCATAAAATGATGCAGAAGGTCCGGCTTAATGAGTTTTCCCCCTGGCCACTCCTCGGTACTCCTCTCACATAGGGGATGCAGGCCTGTGCGTGTGCCATGGAATCAATTGTTGAGGTGAGTAACAGGGGATCATGGGGGTTTAACACAGCAGGGCATCGTGAAGAATATCTGTTAAGAATCTTTACGTTTTTCTTCTCAGTTTTTGTTTATTTTTATTTTAGAGATAGAAATTTGCAAGTTACATTGGATTAAAGCAGATAGATACAAAGGGATTTATTCATCATGGGATAGCGGCAGGTAGTACCTCATAGCGGCAGGCAGCGTCTGGTGAGCGCTGGGCGCTGTACGCAAAACCACACGGTATTACCTGTCGCTCTCCCATACATTTCAATAGACGTTCCTTTTCTTCTGTTTTCTACAGGGTTTTTTTGTTTTTATTTTATTTTTTCTCTCAAATAATTGTGTCACCTCTCCTGGCCTAGAAAGAGTCATTTTTGAAAACTTTTTAGATTTTTTATATTTTTATGCAGAATTGTCATGAGATCCTGAAATGCGTCACAAATACCCATCCGTGGTGCATTGGCGCAAGCATCTGTGGAAAAACTGCTGCTAGTTCTGCTGGACATTAATCAGTTCCTCCATGACATACACAGCCACCCCATTGGTCACTGGCAGCAATGGGTGCATGTGCCAGTAAGTAATTTAATTCATTATTAAGGCTTTCAGCATTTATCTTGGGACGCCCTGGGGGATGCAGAAGGGAGAGAACTACCAGTCATTTTTGCCTGAAGGTCTGCTTTAAGTCTATGGAAAAATTGCAAGTAAAGTGCAGTACACGAAACTGCACTGCCACGTCCCCAGTGCAACTCCCCTCCACCAATAGAGGGAAATGGACCTAAGAAAACACTGCTGGTTTTTCTTTCACTTCTGTCTGCTTTATTTTCTTAACACTTTTCTAGCAAATAGTTTATGTAGAAGGTCCTGTCTTTCCAGTAACAGCTCTACTCTGACGTGTTGGTTTCAGATTCGTGACAAGGTGAGTTGATTGTTTTCCTTCCTGAAACATGCTGCTTTCCTCAGTCTGAAGATTAGAATGATAACACTGCAAACTCCAGATCCCTGACCTTCCTGCAGCATAACAGTGGCCATGGATACAGCTGGCAATTTGGCAATGAAGATTCAGCACGGTGCTTTGGTACAATAGGGTTGATCCAGAGCCCCTTTCTCATTATTTTTTTGAGTGAAAATTTCTGTTCTCGTCCATTTTTCCACCTCATCTGATTCAGCAAACCTTTTTTTTCTGCAAGAACTTTTATGTGAAATGTTTTCTTTTTTGTGTGATTTTTTGTTTGGTAGTAATACCTACAAAATAAATGTTGAGAAAGGAGCTCTGAATCAACCCTAATGTGTGAATTATGCTGTAACATTTGGTCAACAGAAAAATAGAAATGTTTGAAGCTTCATATTAAAAAAATCACAATGTTTGATACATTTCACTATCATATACTTAGAGCAGTAGGTAAAAGGCTCTCTGCTTTTTTTTTGTGCAATACATCTTTACTGAGTTTTATACAGAGATTTGTATATATAAAGACAGTAAGAAACAGTGCAAGAGTAACACAGCCACAGTGCCTCAAGTATACAGTAAGGAAGACCAGAATAAGCATCAAAATATCATAACTGTTGAAAGCTTTGCAATAATAATACTAAAAGTAGTTACCAGTCAAAATCTTCAATACACAAACGTTATATGACAGTAATGGCTATAATGGCAATATCCGGTCTATCTCGAGCCTGTAAGGTTGCCCCATTTGTCGGTCTCCTGTTTTAGCTAAGATGAGGGACTCGGGGGTATCCCACCGTCATCATCATGAAATGTGGAAGGGGGGGACCTGACCCCCAGCCTGGGGCCCCGAGACTGCCCGCCCAAAGCCAGGGGGGCTCATACCCCAGGGTCAACCCTCCACCTCTCTGTCTATGACCTCACAGGCCTTCCCACCATCGGCTATGTCCACCCCCGGGATAAGACTCAGGGGAAGCGAAGAAGAGAAAGAGAAAGTATAGCGATAAATAAAGAAAAAGATACAGAAAATATAAATGAAGAAGGAAAGAGAAGAAGAAAGAAAGAGAAAGAAAGAAAGAAAGTCCACATCAACCACTCCTCTTCAGCAGATCCCAGATCTCCAGGGAACTCTTAGAGACTTCCCATATTGTCCATGTCCTGTAGTGCTTCTCAGCCCCACCCTCGACTCCGTCAAGTGCCAGTTTTTCCATTCTTTTAATATTTTCTAACCCATACCATTCCATCAGGGAGGGTACAGTATTGGAGCACCAACATCGGGGTATTACTGACCTGGCTGCTGTAAGCATATGCTTCATCAGGCCCTCAACCCCTGCCACCACTGAGCCCGGGGTCATTGACAAAAGGGCCACCTGTGGGGAGTTTGGAATGCTCTCAAGCGTCGTATACTAAAATACCTTCAACACCCTCTCCCAAAAAGTTTTAATAGCTGGGCATTCCCACCAGATGTGGGCCAGGGTCCCACGGGCTCTGTTACATCTCCAACAGTTGCCTGTCTCCGATCCCCCGAACCTCACTAGGTCCGCTGGGCTTTTATACCACCTGGTCAGAATTTTGTAGTTCCTTTCCTGGGCTCTGCAAGCCATCGAAAATTGTGTGTGTCAGAGCAAAAGATTATTCTCACTCCTCCCTCTTAAACGTCTGTCCCAATTCTTCCTCCCATCTCCTGCAGAATTGTGGGAGCCCCTCCTCTATACCCCCAGCCTGATATATCCTATTTAAGGTTGAAATTGCTCGCGAAGGGGGGGTCTGGGCTTTGAGGATCGTTTCCAATGCTGTTAAGGGCCGAGACAAGGTAGTTCAGGGAGCGTAAGATCCAATAAAGGCGCTCAACTGGGCATATAGAAGCCAGGACAGTTTCCTCCCCTCTCCCTGCTCTATCAAATCAGATAGTGATGGCAGGCCAGATCCAGAGGTAACCTCACCCAGTCTCGTGTCCTGGGTCGCTTCCCACACAAGAAATGTCTTGGCAACCAGCCCCGGGGTGAATGCAGGGTTATCGAAGAGCGGGGTGAGAGGGCCAGGTCTATACGATAAGCCCCTCTGCTTCAGAGACCTATACCAGAGAGTCAACAGAGGATTTACTAGGTATGGGAGCTCCCGCCTCTTTGGACGGAACTCGGGATCCACCCAAGGCAAGGCAGTCAGACCGATTGGCGAGATGTCGTTTTCTAGTGTGACCCATTGTTTACTCTCCCTGTGATGGAACCAGTCAACAAGCCTCACTAGGACCGCAGCCGCGTGGTACGATTTCATGTCGGGGACCCCCAGCCCCCCCGCATTTTTAAGGCCTACATAGCGTCCCCTTGTTCACCCTGGGCCTCTTACTGTTCCATACAAAATTGAAAAAAGTAGCCTGTAGCTGCTTAAAGAACCCCCATTCCGGCAGCAACGGCAAATGTCAGCGGCGATGCAGCGCCAGCTAGCATCTTATGTAACACTAGTGCTGAAAATAATGCAGCACTGGACGCTCTGGATGAAGCACCACCAGCTGAAACCTGGCGCTGTAGCTCAAGATCCTATCGGGCCAGTGGTCCTCAACCCTGTCCTCAAGGCCCACCAACATGTCATGTTTTTTGGATCTCCAAATAGCCAGCTCTATTGCTCTGCAGCTGCACTAATTACTCGACCTGTGCATCTTTGTGGAGATCTGCAAAACCTGGCCTGTTGGTGGGCCTTGAGGACAGGGTTGGGGACCCCTGCATAGAGCACAATGGTCAGACCTGGATTGTGGTGTTTAATGCTTGATTAATATTAAACACATTTTTTGTACAGAACTTGCATTGTAACTTGTGGCAGGACCTAGATGGGCCAAAATATTTTTTTGGGGGTTATTAAAATTGATTTTAATGGCTTCTTTCTTCTTAACAATGTGTAATCTAGGTGTCAACAGCTAAAATGCAGCCTAAACACATTGTAAATGTTGTCCCCTTTGTCTCCAGCAGTGATTTATTGTAACTAATAATGAAACGCTGACCAGTGCTAAACAAAGTACAGCGCCAAATATTTCAAGGAGGAAAAAAAATCAGCAGCCAGTCTCCTGTCGAAATAGACAAACACACCTTACCAGCTGATGCCCACCATGTCTCCACTGATCTCCATCCCGCTGCTGCTGAACACAGCAGCACTGCTGCCTGCCACCACCTGCCGCCACACACGTGCCCCACACTGGTTCCGGCCCATGGGTGGGCATGGCCTGACTGGGGCACCGCCCATGGGCCGGAACAGTGCTTGGAATGTGTGTGCCCGCCGTGATCAGCAGGGGCCAGGGGCAGCTCAGAGATCAGCGGCAACTCTGGAGCAGATGATCATTTTTAGCACAATAAAGTGGCCCATTAACAATTACCAAGATTGTATTATGACCCACTGAGGGAGGCAGCTTAACAATGAAATACATATAATTACATATAATACATATAATTTTCCATAGAGATTCAGGGATCGGTAGAGCCATAAGAAGACCTGCTGGTGTGGAATAGGAAGATTTACAGGTACATACGACACAGTCCTGAACAAATCGTGAGCAATCCTTTTTCAAATTAGGTCACCAGAAATATCTCTGTACCAACTCCATGGTCTTTTGTTCCCCAAATGGTCCAGTGGTTCTGGGCAAGGACCTCAGCACACACTTTCCCAGGAACCATATTTTTACCCTTCAAATCAACCAAGCTCTCATGGACTAATCCTTCCTATCTGCTGATGGCAAAGCTCAGGACTTTCTCTTATTCATGACGATCAGGTTAAATTCAATAAATAGAAAAAACTGATCACCCAGGATTGGTTCTTCCGGATGATCGATGGTTGGATCTTCCGGGTGAATCCTAGACAAGGCTTCTACCCATACTTCCCAGAAGGTAATATGGAAACTGAACCAGGATAAGAACAATGACCTTCTTTGGGTTTCAGCTGTCAAGTGTACTACAGATATTCCAGATTGTGGTGGTCATTCAGAATGAGGATGGGATTCTTGGTGGCATCTCCATTCCTAAAGCTCCAGTTTGATAGAAAGAAGCCCCCAGTCACCCACATCATAATTACACTATGCGGAGGATATCCTTTTCCCCAAAGCTTTGTGACAGGATAGCCCCTGCTGAGGTTGTAGATGTGTCAACCTCCAGGACAAAAGGAATTTCTGGATCAGGGTGCTGCAGAATAGGGGAAGAGGTAAACTGAGGCTTGAGGCAGTGAATTGCAAGCTGAGCAGTCTTAGTCCAGGAAAACCACAAATTTTTCTTGAGGTCGGTAATGTGTTTAAAGTGGACCAACACCCAGGGGTGATCGGCCCGGGAATCTATAAGATTCCCGGGCTGATCACCTCCCTCACCACGGGGCATCCGAGATAAGGATGTCCCGTGGGGTGAAACCCCCCCCCCCAAAAGCCCCAGAAAACCTTACCTTATCGGCGACGGATCAGCCACCGCCGCCTCCCCCGCACCCCCCTAGCAGTACGCGCGCCCTGTGAATGGCCGGTGCGGGCGCGCGCCCTGTAAGAGGGACACGCGGGAGGCGGCGGCGGCTTGTCCGTCGCCGAAAAGGTACGTTTTTTGGGGCTTTTGGGGGGGTTTCACACAGTCGGGGCATCCTGATCTTGGATGCCCTGCTGAAGTGGACCAACACCCAGGATAGTGAAAATCCTGGGTGTTGGTCCACTTTAAGTACTATAGGTCCTGGTCCTGGGTAAACTTCTTGTAGAAGTTTGCCAACCCAATAAAAGTGAATCATTAACCAAGGACGATAAACTCAAATGGGCCTGCTGGCAGCCGCAGTGAGACACAGAAAAGTACTGTGCAATTTTATTTCTGATACCACTGCATAATTGTCTTATCTACATAATTGTCTTATCAATCTATATACCTAGTAATGTTGTGGTGTGGAGGTGGCGCTCTGGGTCCTGCATGCCTGCTCGCTGAATAGCCCAACAGATATGTATCTGTGAATTTCGTGACACTTGTGCCACTGGGGCTGGAAGGCGGGGGGGGGGGGGGCGTGCGGGGTCTGGGGCCCTGGCTCAGCCCACTCTGGTTTAACGCTGTATGCATACTAGCTTATTGATAGCCTGTAAGGCCTATATTTAATAATCTCAGTTCGGCCTATTGTCAGGTCATACGGTCTCCCACACTTCCAGTGAAAGGAGGATCCCCTCCTAATGACATGGAAGCAGTTCACAAGTTATATTGTGATCGCATTTTGTTGGCTATGTTTTAATTATATTCATTCCCCCCCCCCCCCCCTCTCTCATCCCCATCTTTCCTGAAAATCTTCCTCCCCAGTTACCAACAGATCAAACTACCTACCTAGGGGGGTTCCCTATGTCGCACCAAGCCATAGTTCTCCAGAGGATATCTACCTCTTCCAGTTACACATAGGACTAAAACTAGTGTTGATTAACGTACAGGGCCTAAATTCTGCCAACAAGAGGTCTAGAGTCTTTAAACATATTAATTCCCTGAATGCAGATGTGATTTGCCTGCAGGAAACCCACTTTGCAACCAACTCTTCTCCGAAACAAGTTAATGCCAGGTATAAACAGTTCTACCAAGCCACTAGTCGGACTAAGCAAAAAGGGGTACTTATAGCCTTTCATAATTCTACCACTTTCTCGTGCCACAAGCGAATAGCTGACCCAGATGGCAGATACCTACTATTACAAGGCACTCTTCAGGACGAGGAGGTCACCTTTCTCACCTATTATGCGCCCAATGTCAAGCAACTCCCTTTTCTGGCACACATTTGCACATTATTAAAAGATCATCAGCGGGGGGTGGTATTCCTATGCGGGGACTCAAATATGACCCTCCAACCTTACCTAGATAGGACCCTCCCTCCCAATACCCAGGTGACAAAAGACAGTGCGCTATTTGTAAAATTAATCGACAGCACGCCGTTGTCGGACGTGTGGAGGGACTTTCATCCCCACAAAAAAGATTATACCCACTACTCAGCTCCACACAATTTGTCAACCAGGATAGATCATATCTTTGTCTTGTCAACGTTCCTATCTCAGGTAGATCAAGTTAGAATTCACCCAGTTCCCTGGTCGGACCATGACTTGGTGGTGATCTCTTGCAAAACACTGAATATTAGATCTAGGTCATCTACGTGGTTTTTAAATGACTCATTGCTCTCCTCCAAACCGTTGGTCAAGAAGGTCAATAGAGTAGCCTCAGAATATTTCAAAATGAATGATAAGCCGGAATCGCCGCCAACTATGGTCTGGGGGGCCTTTAAGGCAGTACTGAGAGGCCATTTTATAAGCTTAGACTCCAGGAAAAAAAAAGACAGAGCTGCTTTATCGAGATAACTGCAATCACAATACGAAACGGCTGCCAGAGATTTTAAGGCCCATCCAACCCAAAGAACATTACGTAATCTGGAGTCCTCTAGAACTAAGCTTGCTCCAAACGGAGGAAGCCGAGGGCAGATATAGAAGATCAAAGCAAAAATATTACATATCTGCGAATAAGCCAGGAACCCTCCTGGCCTCCCAATTAAAATGCCAGGAACGCCCCCGGCAAAGCCGATTAAGCTTAAAACTAGTGTCGGCCCAATAACTAATAATCCTAAACCTATAGTGGAGGAATTCTCAGCTGGCCTGGCAAAAGTATATGTATATAAGCGGCCCGGCCCTGATGGATATTCGGCTCACTTTTATAAAAAGCTAGCCCCTGTCGTTGCCCCCATCCTAGCCAAACTATACAACTACATAAAAAAAGGCAACCCCATGGACCCTGACATGCTCAGAGCCACCATAGTCATGATACCCAAGCCAGGAAAAGACCCCCAAGCTACAGGCCCATCTCTCTACTGAACCTAGATTTGAAGATCCTCACAAAAGTTCTGGCAAATAGGATCACTGTATTTTTTGGGTGATATAATACATAAAGACCAGGTAGGCTTTGTGCCTAGAAGGCAGGCAGGGGATGGTGTGCGTAAGATTTTGCAGGTGATAGAGGGTATACGAGAGCGAGGGCTGGAAGGTATGCTCCTGTCTCTTGACGTGGAGAAAGCATTCGTCTCCCTATCCTGGCAATACCTCCAGATATCCCTACAAAAATGGGGCTTTGGTCCAGGACTCCAATACTGGGTCTCGGCCCTATATACAAACCCCAAGGCCCATGTTAAATACTTGGGACATATCTCTACAGACTTTCAAATTAAGAGAGGCACAAGACAGGGGTGTCCATTGTCCCCACTTCTTTTCATCCTGGCTCTCGAACCATTAGCTGAGAAAATAAGAAATGACCCCTCAATAAAAGGGATTCCATGTAGGGGTAGGGAACACAAGATATCCTTGTTCGCTGACGACATGTTACTTCTGCTTTCATCCCCACATATCTCAGTCCCGAACGTTAAAAAATTACTAAACTCCTTTAGCGCATTCTCAGGTTTTAAACTCAACACTTCCAAGTCCACGGCTTTGGGCATCACACTGCTGGATAGTACTAAATCCACCCTCTCACAAAACAACACGTGGTCCTAGATCCAAAAATTACCATACCTAGGTATCAAGTTGACTGCCACCAGTGATAAAATGTACAGTGCCAATTACCCAGAGGCGATAAAGTCCCTAGGGGCCTTACTGCAATCATGGACATTCTTAAGACTATCATGGATGGGTCGAATAGCGGCCCTGAAAATGACATTCTTACCCAAGCTTTTATACCTCTTTCGAGTACTTCCAATTCAAGTCCCTAGGCAGGTCTTGGAAAAGTTACAGCGCAAAATTTTAGCCTACGCCTGGAATAAGGCCAAACCGAGAGTTGGGAAGAATGTACTGTACTGTAGGAAGGAGGCAGGCGGTCTGGCTTTTCCCTCCCTCTACAAATATTACATTGCAGCCCAGATTGCCCCGCCAGTCCTGTTGCATACCCCAAAATATAAGCCGCTCTGGGTTGCAAACGATATAGCCAACTGCGACCCAGTGGCGCCAGCCTCACTTCTATGGCTCCCTCAAAAAAATAGACCAAAGGCCCTTCCCAACATCTTAAGATTCTCTCTGTCAGTATGGGACAAGGTCCGCCACATTTTCACATCCCCATACCTCCCGGCCTCTCCTATACTGGGTAACCCCCAGTTCGCCCCGGGGGTCTCCCACTGACAGAAGTCTACCTGGTGGAAACTCAAAGGGCTTGTAACAGTTGACAAGCTGTGTACCCCAAATGGGATGAAACCCCCTGGAGATCTCGTCCCTGGAGATGACTTCCCACCAGCTGAAACTTGTCACGGCCACTGCCACCTCCTTACCTGGCCTTCGCTCCCCCGCCAACTCCTCTCGGCGGGATGCACGTCTGCTGCAGCCGGCGGCGGGTCGGCGTCGCTCCTGCCCGCCCGCCGCTCGGCTGTCACGAGCAGCCGCTCAGGCGGCTTCCGGCTCGGCGGCGTCGGGAGCGGTCGCGCCGCTCTCTGTGCGGCGCGCTCCCGGCGCATGTCCACGCACGCACGCGCGCGTCTCACGTCCTCCTATGCTCTCCGGCGGCGCTGCGCACAGCGCGCCCGCCGGAGGTGATTTAATTGGGCCAATGAGCCCTAGTTATTAAAGGGCATGTGCCCAAATACAGTCCGCCTCCCTATAGTGAATTGGGCCAATGAGCCCTTGCTATTAAAGGGCATGTGCCCTATAACACAGTCCGCCTCCCTATTCAAACTGGGCAATCAGTCCAGAGATCCCAGTTGCTCCAATCACTACACTCCTCCCCGCAGCCAATCCGGTCAGTCCCCATCCTATATAAGTACTCACCCTGCAGTCAGTCGTTGCCCGTTATAGCGTGCTACTGGGTGTGATTTGGATAGCTCTTCTCCTTGTGATTTTTGCCTTGTTTTGACCATCCCTGATTGCCGCCTGGACCGACCTTGCTTGCCCTTTGACTACGATTCTGCTGCTCCTTTGTACCGCGAACTTCTTACCTCCCGTTGTGACCCTTGGCTTGCCCCTGACCATTCTTCCGTCTAACCCTTCTGTACCGTGCCTCCTCGGATTGACCACCCGTGTATGACCCCTGTCCGTTTATCGTTACTCAGTCTAGTCCCTGGATTCATCTGCCTTCCCCTGCATAAATCAGCATCCTTTGTGCTAATAAGACCTGGGGGCAACCGTGTCCGGTGAGGCGTGTCTAGTGTCCCGGCAAACGGGGGCTTACTATAGGTGAAGAAAGCAGCGGAGATTGGGGGTTGCTGATTTATTGGAAGGTGGGTGTCTCCGGGAACTGACATTATAACGGGCCCCATAAGAAGAAATACCTTCTAGATGGAAGAACTGATACAACAGGTTCAAGCCATGGCCACTGCCATCAACCAGCTGGCCCAACGAGTGGCCACTCAAGAGAGTCGTCAGATGCCTGCGCCAGCGGATCCTAGTCCGGCCATCGAGCCCAAGATTCCTCTCCCGGAAAAATTTTTGGGGGATCGGGCGAAGTTTTCTAACTTCAAAAATTCTTGTCAGCTCTACTTCCGCCTTCGACCCCACGCGTCTGGATCCGAAGCGCAACGTGTTGGCCTGGTCATTTCACTCCTCCAGGGCGACCCACAGACCTGGGCGTTTGGTTTAGCTCCGACTGATGAAGCCTTGCAGTCGGTCTCTTCATTTTTTTCGGCCATGGAACTACTCTATGCTGACCCAGATCGGGCCGCGACAGCGGATTCCAAATTACGGAACCTGAGACAGGCTAAACGTTCTGCTGAAGAATATTGCGCAGAATTTCGGCGATGGGCTATAGATTCGAAGTGGAATGATCCGGCTTTATGTAGCCAATTTAGGATTGGACTCTCTGACAACATCAAGGACACCTTGGTGAATTATCCTTTGCCAAAAAGCCTAGACGAATATATGCAGCTGGCTATCAGGGTGGATCGACGTCTCCGCGAGAGACGCCAGGAAAGAGGCAAGGACCAACCTTGGGGATCCTCACGTCAAGAGCCAAGTTTCAAGGGGGCAGCCGCTTCCTCTCCTTCCTTGTCACCAGAGGAACCAATGCAGCTTGGTGTTACCCATCTCTCTCAGGCGGAGAAAGTTCGGCGCAGATCCCAAGGCCTCTGCCTCTATTGTGGTAATCCGGGTCATTTTGCCAAGACCTGCCCGAACAAGGCTCCGGTGGCGGGAAACTTCAACGCCTAGATCCTGCAGAGGGACTTCTTCTAGGCGGTCAGGTATCGTTCCCTCCTGATAATCGGGTACTCCTACCCGTTACACTCTCTTGGGGTCCTTCCCGGACTATTGCCTCCGCCTTCATTGATAGTGGAGCGGCTGGCAATTTCCTAGATAGATCCCTAGCCATCACTCTTGGGATTCCGTTTATTCCATTAGAAAATCCCCTTCGGGTCCTGGCGGTTAACAATAAGCCCATTGAGGGGGGGTTGGTCTCCTACAAGACCCCTTGGGTAAAATTAGTCGTAGGATCTGCCCACTCGGAAGAAATAGAATTTCTGGTTATTGAAAGTCCCGTATCCCCTATTGTTTTAGGATTTCCCTGGTTAAAGGTCCATAACCCAGTGATAGATTGGAGGTCTGGGGATCTGGTGAAATGGAGTCCTTCATGTCAAAATCATTGTTTCTCCATATCCCTTAGAACCACACCTATTGTCCTTGATGGGTTACCTCTAGTCTATGCAGATTGGGCAGACGTATTTTCGGAAAAATCCGCCGACATTCTTCCACCCCATAGGGCCTACGACTGTCCTATTGAGTTACTCCCAGGTACTATGCCCCCTAGGGGGAAACTATATAATCTCACTAGATCTGAAGAGCGGGCTATGAAAGATTACATCACCGAAAACCTCCAGAAAGGTTTTATCCGTCCTTCCACCTCCCCTGCCGGTGCTGGATTCTTCTTCGTCGAGAAGAAGGACGGCGGCTTACGCCCCTGTATAGACTATCGAGGGTTAAATAAGATTACTGTAAAGAATAGGTATCCCCTACCATTAATCAATGACCTTTTTAATCAGGTCTCTGGGGCCCAGGTCTTCTCCAAGTTAGACCTTCGAGGGGCATATAACCTTATTTGCATACGGCAGGGGGATGAATGGAAAATGGCCTTCAATGTAAAAGATGGGCATTATGAATACTTAGTGATGCCATTCGGGTTATGTAATGCTCCTGCAGTGTTTCAAGATTTTGTCAATGACATATTTCGTGATTTTTTGGGTCAGTTTCTCGTGGTCTATTTGGATGACATACTGATTTTTTCCCGCTCCCTGGTGGAGCACCGTCAACATGTCAAAGCGGTGTTGCAGAGATTGCGGGAAAATCGTCTGTATGCTAAAATCTCCAAATGTGTTTTTGAAGTGTCTGAAATCCCGTTCCTAGGATTTATAATCTCCAAGCGGGGGTTGGTGATGGATCCTTCCAAGGTTTCTGCTATTCTTGAGTGGGAACAACCTAGAACCCTAAAGGCGCTTCAGAGATTTTTAGGATTTGCGAATTTTTATAGGCAATTTATAAAGGGTTTCTCGTCCATAGTGAGTCCTTTAACAGATCTCACTCGTAAGGGCGCTTTTGTTGAGGAGTGGCCTCCCTCAGCTAAAAACGCCTTTCATGTGTTAAAAGAGACTTTCACCTCCGCTCCCATTTTGATACATCCCGACACCCGGCTTCCATTTCTATTGGAGGTTGACGCCTCGGAACTGGGAGTAGGAGCTGTTCTTTCTCAGTATGCAGGCAATCCTGAGAGACTACATCCTTGTGCATTCTTCTCTCGGAAATTTTCACCCGCTGAACGCAATTACGATGTTGGGAATAGGGAACTATTGGGTATTAAACTGGCCTTTGAAGAATGGCGTCACTGGCTAGAAGGTTCCCTGCACCCTATCACTGTATATACTGATCACAAGAATCTAGAGTACTTAGAGTCCGCCAAGAGACTCAACTCCCGTCAGGCGCGCTGGGCACTCTTCTTTTCTCGATTCAATTTTATTATCACCTATAAGCCGGGGAAGAAGAATGCCAAAGCAGATGCCCTATCCCGTAATTTCGGGGATAGTAAGGATCAGAGCAGTCCTCCAGAATCGATTTTGCCTTTAGGTTGTGTTGTGGCTACTCTTCTCCCTGACTTGTCTAGCTCGTTAATGCCATTTCAGGTTGATACTCCTCCTGGTAAACCCTCTGATTGTTTATTTGTCCCACCTCATTTGCGTCTGGCCGTTTTACAGGAACTACATGATGCCAAGTCTGCCGGTCACTTAGGCGTTCGGAAGACCTTGGCTATCGCCAAACGTCATGTCTGGTGGCTCACCATCCGACGCGATACTTCCGCCTTTGTCGAAGCATGTCCGGTATGTGCTCGGAGTAAGGCTACTCATGGGTCTCCTACAGGATTATTAGTTCCTTTAGAAATTCCTACTGAACCATGGTCGCACATATCCATGGATTTTATTGTTGATCTCCCTCCATCACAAGGGAATTCTGTAATTTGGGTGGTGGTGGACCGCTTCAGTAAAATGGCACACTTTATTCCATTGATAAGACTTCCGTCGGCACCGGATTTAGTACAGTTATTCATTAAACATGTTTTTCGCCTCCATGGTCTACCGCAGAATATTGTTTCAGATCGAGGAGTTCAGTTTGTATCCCATTTTTGGAAAGCTTTCTGCAATCGTTTAGATATTAAAGTGTCGCTCTCTACCGCCTATCACCCTCAGTCTAACGGACAGACTGAACGGGTAAATCAATGTTTAGAACAATATCTACGCTGTTTCGTCTCCGATCGCCAGGAACAATGGGCGGAATTCATCGAATTTGCAGAATTCGCCTTTAACAATGCGCCGAGCGAATCTACTAGGTTTTCGCCTTTCTTTTGTAATTACGGTAGACATCCTAAGGCATCATCTTTTCCTGGTCCTTCCTCCAACTTGCCGGCCTTGGAGGAATGGCTACGAGAAAGGACAAAAGTGTGGTCTGAGATACAGACTAACTTAAAGAAAGCCTCTAGAACTTATAAAATTTTTGCGGACCGACATAGGTCGCTAGAACCACCATTTCAGGTGGGTGATTTGGTCTGGGTCTCTACTAGAAATATTGCCCTTCGGCAACCCTCGTCTAAGCTAGGGCCTAAATTTATCGGTCCGTTTCCTATTATTGATAAACTAAGCGACGTTACCTTTAAGGTCAAGTTACCTTCATCCATGAGAATTCCGTCGTCCTTTCATGTTTCTTTGTTAAAATCTGCCAAAAATATTCAGGTGTCGTCTCCTCCCCCGATCATAGTGGAAGATGAGCCTGAATATGAAATTAATAGAATACTCGACGCTCGGGTGCTTCAAAACTCTTTACAGTATTTAATAGATTGGAAGGGTTTTGGTCCTGAGGAAAGATGTTGGGTACCGGCCAAGGATGTCCATGCCAAAACCCTTATTAATAGGTTTCACCGGGAGAATCCGGATAAGCCTGGTAAGGGTCCAGAGGCCCCTCGTGAAGGGGGGGGTAGTGTCACGGCCACTGCCACCTCCTTACCTGGCCTTCGCTCCCCCGCCGACTCCTCTCGGCGGGATGCACGTCTGCTGCAGCCGGCGGCGGGTCGGCGTCGCTCCTGCCCGCCCGCCGCTCGGCTGTCACGAGCAGCCGCTCAGGCGGCTTCCGGCTCGGCGGCGTCGGGAGCGGTCGCGCCGCTCTCTGTGCGGCGCGCTCCCGGCGCGTGTCCACGCACGCGCGCGCGTCTCACATCCTCCTATGCTCTCCGGCGGCGCTGCGCACAGCGCGCCCGCCGGAGGTGATTTAATTGGGCCAATGAGCCCTAGTTATTAAAGGGCATGTGCCCAAATACAGTCCGCCTCCCTATAGTGAATTGGGCCAATGAGCCCTTGCTATTAAAGGGCATGTGCCCTATAACACAGTCCGCCTCCCTATTCAAACTGGGCAATCAGTCCAGAGATCCCAGTTGCTCCAATCACTACACTCCTCCCCGCAGCCAATCCGGTCAGTCCCCATCCTATATAAGTACTCACCCTGCAGTCAGTCGTTGCCCGTTATAGCGTGCTACTGGGTGTGATTTGGATAGCTCTTCTCCTTGTGATTTTTGCCTTGTTTTGACCATCCCTGATTGCCGCCTGGACCGACCTTGCTTGCCCTTTGACTACGATTCTGCCTGCTCCTTTGTACCGCGAACTTCTGACCTCCCGTTGTGACCCTTGGCTTGCCCCTGACCATTCTTCCGTCTAACCCTTCTGTACCGTGCCTCCTCGGATTGACCACCCGTGTATGACCCCTGTCCGTTTATCGTTACTCAGTCTAGTCCCTGGATTCATCTGCCTTCCCCTGCATAAATCAGCATCCTTTGTGCTAATAAGACCTGGGGGCAACCGTGTCCGGTGAGGCGTGTCTAGCGTCCCGGCAAACGGGGGCTTACTATAGGTGAAGAAAGCAGCGGAGATTGGGGGTTGCTGATTTATTGGAAGGTGGGTGTCTCCGGGACCTGACAAAACTTTTAGGCTTCTACAAGTACAACACTATGTAAAAGGGCTCTTGAAAAAATCCCCTCCTCCTTACAAACAGACAGATTTTGAACACAGGTGTATCGGAGATCAATTCGCAGGAGGCCTGATCTCCACTATATACGCTGCAGTGTTGACCCCCTCGACCCATGGGAAGCATAAATACATGGTTAAATGGGAAAACGACTTGGGCCGGGAGCTGGAGTTGGAAACCTGGTGGAGCATCTGGAGTAATATAAACAAAGCTTCCAGAAATGCCCTTATACTGGAAAATGCGTTCAAAGTATTGCTTAGGTGGTATCTTACCCCGGACCGCGTACATAAGTTTTCACCCTCCAGCTCTCCCTCTTGCTTCAGAGGTTGTCGGGATGGCGGCACGCTGCTCCACACATGGTGGGCCTGCCCAGTAGCCAAGACCACCTGGGACAAAGTATACGAACTGATCTCCAACATCCTGAGAATTTCTGTCACGGGGGATCCCTGGGAAGCCCTTCTACTGCGTAAAAAAATCATTACTCCAAACCTGAATGGCGCTTAACCCAACATATCCTCTCGGCAGCAAAGATCACTGTCACGATCACGCTCAGCCCAGCCAGACAGAGTGTGATAGTACAAGGGTTAAGAGCCACCAGACCCCTGGGCATGCACTACTAGTCCCAGCAAGTCATCAATTAACCCTAATAAACGTGTATCCCCAGAGCTTCCCTCAGGAAGGTGAGCTCATCTATTTAGAGGTCAAAGACTAGAGCTGATTAATTAAACATTTAATCTGATAAAAGGTATCACAGTGCTGGATGTAATTTACAACAATAAAATGACATACAAAAAATACAGAGAGTATACAGCAAATAACAGTTCAAAAATAGAGTCCTTACGCAGTCCTTTTCGTTAGTGTTTTCTGTGGTTGCTCGTTGCTTGGGACGATGTTACGTTCCCAGGTCCTTAGCTTGTAATGCACACCAACATGTCAGCTCTCCTAGCTTTTTGTTAGCCAGAATTTGGAGGGAAAAATGGCTTAACAGGACACCTTCCATTTCCATGGAATTCCTAAGGGTGGGGTGGGGATTCTATTCCCCAGGTCCCCTTATCTGATTGCCGGTTTATGGCCAGAGCAAAGACAACAGCCTGGCACTTCAAAGTATCACAAACAGAGTCTTAATTAAGTTGGAATGTACACGCTGCATGGCCCTGTTTTTATATAGGAGGGTGTTTTATGGCACACGGGTGGAGGGGAAAGCAGCTGGTCCATATTCAAATATACACACACATATATACACTCATAATACGTATGTTCTATAATCATGCCCTGGGCATGACACCTCCCCCTTAAGATGGCGAGTTGGGAATAGTGACCCACAGTCACTTTTCCCAAAACGCACACCTAAGATGAGATGAAAGGTCCCCAGTCGCTTTTATTCCTAGTGCCACCTGGATCCACAGTAGTGGGTTCAGGCCGGCCTGGGCCTGCAGGCGGAGTCTTTCTAAGCCCTGGGGCTTCCAAGCCTAATGTTGGCATCTGGGGGGCTGTGCTCGAGGCAGGTAGGGACACATCATCACCAGGTAAGAAGCACAGGGGCCCAGAGGCATGTTTTTCCTCTGCATCCGAATTATTGGGCAACACTGGGATTTGGCTGTCCATGTTCCCAGGAAATCCATCTTTTCCAGCGCCTGACGCAGGCGTTGAAAGAGGGACTCCTGTGATCGGGACACCAGCAGCCATGTTTCCCACATGTTGGTGAATAAGATGAAGGGGCCCGCATGTGGCCGGAATGACCCTCATGTTAGGCCAAGGCGTAGTTTGCTCCATCTCCCCTGATCCTTCTTGCCTCTCACTCAGCTTTGACACAGGCTGCCCTGGATCTGCATCACGTGGCAGATCCCAGGAGCCAGGGGTTGTTCCCTTTGCCACAGCCCCAGTTTTGGGACGATTCAGGAAGTCTGCGGTTAGCCACAGGCCCTCCTGACTCGGCCCAAATGCTCGGTCACCTGGCTTTTCCGGGGAGCTGGAAGCTAGGCTTCCTAACTGCCTCCCAGAGTTGTCTGTCTGCAGTGCTGGCTGCAAGGTGGCACTACCTGTCCCAGCCCACTGCCTTTCTCTCTCCTGGGGCCCTAGCATGTCTTTGGAAAGGGACTCCCAGTTCAGGATATTGTTTTCCCAATATACCCGATGCCCATCTGAGTTAGCGCCTGGCTGCTCAGCACGCTGTCTCAGCCCTTCAAGGGAAGGATCACTGCGCAGAGCTTCCCGGAAATGTTCATTGCCCTCCCCCCACCTCGTGGCATTAGGGGATACATTTCCCTCAGGTGAACTACCATCTCCACCCTCCTCTGCTTCGGCTTGTGAGTCATCACCATCCTCCCTTCTTTTTACAGCTGCAGCTCTGGCACACTGCTGACGTGTAACCACTGCCACCCTTGATATGCCTCCCTGGGGTTTACCTTCCTCCCCCTCAGTCCCGGACATAACATTGTTACAGGCATCATATACAGCTACATCACTCCTTCCTCCCTCCTCCTCCTCAGCCATCTCCGGCTTACAGGATGGGGACACATCACTCACTGCTGGTCCCTCATCCTTACCTGTCACCAGGGGCCCACCAACCCCTCCCCCTAGCCCATCTCCGCTAGGTTTTGACAAAGGTAATACATTGGCATTACATTTCACAATACACCCCACTCCACTTTTGGAAGACACAACTGGTTCAGTTACAGGTAAACATTTATCAGCCCCCTGCACTCCCTCCCAGTTATCACATTTCACAGTGTCCCCCAAAGTCTCGTACAGTACCTCAGAACGATCAGGGCTGTCTCCTAGCCCTTGTGGTGTGCAGGCAGTGTCCTCTGGAGCATAATGGCATAGCATCCGACCCAAATCATTCCCCAGCAGAACACTGACAGGGATGTCCTCAGAGACCCCCACCTCCCGCAAACCTTTGCCTGTACCCCAATCCAGGTACACACGGGCCATGGGTACAGCCGGGCGCACACCTCCAATTCCTTTTAAAGCCATGGTTTTTCCAGGGATGATGTCCTCGGTATCCACCACTTCAGGCCGCACTAAGGTAAAGGAGGCCCCCGAATCACGTAGACCCACGGTCATCCGGTCACCCACAGTTACGCTCTGCAGGTTATCCGCTCTCTTCTCCACTGTTCCAGACACCAGAAAAACGGCTGGGTGTCCTTCAACTGCCGGTGGAGAATTCCTTTTGTTGGGGCAGGTGGCACTCAGGTGCCCAATCTTGTTGCATCTGTAACATCGGCGGGTGTCCCCCTGACCCGATGTGGTTCCTGTTGCTCTTGGTGTGGACGGCAGGAATCTCCCAGTTGACCTACTGGCACTCTGTGGGTGGGCAGCTCCCTTCCAGGTACTTGATCCAGCTTGTGCGGAACCACGCTTCGCTGTTGGTGCACGGTTATTAGCAAAGTCATCTCCTAGTTCTGCGGCTTCTGCGACTGTCTTGGGCTTGCGGTCCAAAATCCACTCTCTGGCTTCACAGCTCCTTGTTTGGAGGAACTGATCCAGAACCATCAAGTCCTCCAGGGCCTCATAAGTGGTGACTTGTAGGCCCCCAGTCCATTGCCTGAATGCAGTCCTCAGCTGACCTGCATGTTCAGTGCAACTCTCTGTGGTGCTCTGTTGTAAAGTCCTAAACTTCTTCCGATAGGTTTCTGGAGTCAGATTAGCACTTTTTAGCAGGGCAGATTTTATTGCCTCATAGTCCTGGTCTCTTTCAGAGGGAAGAGAAGCAAACACATCCAGAGCTTTTCCTCGCAGCCGTGGGGTTAGGTATCGTCCCCACTGCTCTTTAGGAAGATGAAACTGCCGGCAAACCTTTTCAAATCCTCTCAGGAATATGTCCAAATCACCATCTTTCTCCATCATGGGGAAATGTTCCAAGCGGGGTTTGTGGTCACCTTCACCCTGCACATCACTGCGTGCGGATAAAGCGTCCCCTCTCAGCCTCAGGACCTCCAGTTCATGTCTGCGCTCAGCAGCTCGTGCCTGGGCCTCTCTTTCTGCTGTTTGGTACTGGAGAAGCAACTGGAGTTTAATATTAGCATCCACATCTCCAAGGTGTTGTAAAGCAGTCCGCATATAAGAGTCCAAGGCTTCATGTGGAGTACTGTCCTGATGGGGAGTAATGTGGTGTCCCTCATTCTCCGCTGTAGGACTTAGCCTCACATCACTCAGCTCTGCTGCACGGGCATCATATTCCACAAGATCGGCAATAAGCTGTTCCTTGTTCTTTCCCGCTGTAGGGATCTCCTTTTCTTGGCACATTAACTCCAGTGCGGGCTTGGACTGCTTGCGATATGCCTCCATATTTCCGATATGAAGCAGAGGGAGTAAAACAACAGATGGGAAGGACAGAACTGTCTTGCACTCTTTTTTGGTATGTCACTTAGATCAGCACTGAGCTCTGTCTTTGGTAATTTACACACAATAAGATGTATGCAAATTTCTTTTAGTGCTTAGGATCTTCGGGTAAAATCCAGCAAGCACTAAAAATCTCTAAATATGTCCCGACGCTGCCACCAGTTGTCACGATCACGCTCAGCCCAGCCAGACAGAGTGTGATAGTACAAGGGTTAAGAGCCACCAGACCCCTGGGCATGCACTACTAGTCCCAGCAAGTCATCAATTAACCCTAATAAACGTGTATCCCCAGAGCTTCCCTCAGGAAGGTGAGCTCATCTATTTAGAGGTCAAAGACTAGAGCTGATTAATTAAACATTTAATCTGATAAAAGGTATCACAGTGCTGGATGTAATTTACAACAATAAAATGACATACAAAAAATACAGAGAGTATACAGCAAATAACAGTTCAAAAATAGAGTCCTTACGCAGTCCTTTTCGTTAGTGTTTTCTGTGGTTGCTCGTTGCTTGGGACGATGTTACGTTCCCAGGTCCTTAGCTTGTAATGCACACCAACATGTCAGCTCTCCTAGCTTTTTGTTAGCCAGAATTTGGAGGGAAAAATGGCTTAACAGGACACCTTCCATTTCCATGGAATTCCTAAGGGTGGGGTGGGGATTCTATTCCCCAGGTCCCCTTATCTGATTGCCGGTTTATGGCCAGAGCAAAGACAACAGCCTGGCACTTCAAAGTATCACAAACAGAGTCTTAATTAAGTTGGAATGTACACGCTGCATGGCCCTGTTTTTATATAGGAGGGTGTTTTATGGCACACGGGTGGAGGGGAAAGCAGCTGGTCCATATTCAAATATACACACACATATATACACTCATAATACGTATGTTCTATAATCATGCCCTGGGCATGACAATCACGTTAGCGAGAAATTGGAAAACTCCGACCATACCCTGGCCTGAAGTCTGCAACAGGATCTCCGACACTATGTGCAATGAAAAGATTACGGCGATAGCGAATGACCAATATGACCAATTCCGCGATATCTGGGGCCCCTGGTTGGAACATGTAGGGATCGCAGTGAACCAAACTGACCCGGTATTCCCAATATAATTACCGCTACCTTAGGCCCTGTACTTAGAGGGCTTGCAGAATCCCTGGTAACCACTTGCTTCTTGGAAAGGCTCGGTGCACTAGGACCCCCCCCATCCCCCCCCTCCTTTTTTCTATCTCTGCCCCCGACCCTAGTTTTAACACGCTTACCCCCCTGTAAAAGAGGAGTTTGCTTCTTTGGCTTAGGCGCCCTGGACTTGTAAGAAGGTCCGCATACATGGCCTGATGCAGAGCCTCCCCCGATCTGAGCTTATTTTGTTCCGTTTTTCCTATGGCCCGTTTTGCTAACGCTTGTCCCGGGGTTAAAATGTGATGCAGAGCCGCCATCGGGGGAACTCCGTTAATGCTCCGTTTCTGTGTCTTCAATCGGGAAGGGTTTTTTCCCCCTCTCGGGGGCATGCTATTTCGTCGTGGCTTCCGTTCCCGTTCACACGGACGATCCGTTTTTCCCTCCTTTTTAATGGGTTTCCAAACGTACCTTCTTGCCATCCGTTTCCGTTTTCACCCCTATTTTGATGTTTAGGACAAGTATACTTACATATTTCTTCTTCTGGCTTGTCTATAATGCTTACCTTAATCTCTGTTTCTTCTTCTGGCTTGTCTATAATGCTTACCTTAATCTCTGTTTCTTCTTCTGGCTTGTCTATAATGCTTACCTTAATCTCTGTTTCTTCTTCTGGCTTGTCTATAATGCTTACCTTAATCTCTGTTTCTTCTTCTGGCTTGTCTTTAATGCTTACCTTAATCTCTGTTTCTTCTTCTGGCTTGTCTATAATGCTTACCTTAATCTCTGTTTCTTCTTCTTCCTTGTCTATAATGCTTACCTTAATCTCTGTTTCTTCTTCTTCCTTGTCTATAGTGCTTACCTTAATCTCTGTTTCTTCTTCTGGCTTGTCTATAATGCTTACCTTAATCTCTGTTTCTTCTTCTTCCTTGTCTATAATGCTTACCTTAATCTGCATACTGAGCTCTAAGGGGCCCTCATACTCACTGGCAGAGGAGGGGGTGGGCGTTGGCACTGGCGGTGGGCCACCTATACCTTCCCCAGCTTCATCCAACACTGGGCTGCGAGCTCTTTTCCGGGTGGGGCGGCAACGCATATTCCATTCATTAGCTGAAATATAAACACAATCATAAAACAGGCCCAGCCAAGGCCAGTGCGAATCTCGCATGTCAAGTTGCCACACTTACATGGAATATGTTTGGCAAAGTACCGCTTCACCCAGGCCATATGCCTCCTCTTTACGTCAGACCAGTGTTGGCCGATCTGGGTGAAGGTATAGGTGGTCCCCGAAATGCTGGCAATCGCGTCTACCACCGCCAGCGCCAACGTCCTCTTCTCGAAATCCCACGACAGGAAATCGTAGCGATTCCTCAGCATCATCTGTTTGGAAAAAACACAATGGTACCCCATTAGTCACACAAAAACATGTCCAAGTCTCATGCCCTACCTAAAGTCACTTTCTGCCCCTCATTCCTACTTACATGGGCCTAGTTCTACATGGAACAACAGACAGAGCCCTAAGGGGAATAACATCAATAATGTTTAGGTGTGCATTAATGCATTATTGAACAGGGACAAATATGTGAGCTGTGCAGTGTCAGAGCAAAGCACAGTTCTGATGAGCCAACATGCACATCCAACCAGTACACTCCAGTACTCAGACCAGTGTTGGCCGATCTGGGTGAAGGTATAGGTGGTCCCCGAAATGCGGGCAATCGCGTCTACCACCGCCAGCGCCAACGTCCTCTTCTCGAAATCGCACGACAGGAAATTGTAGCGATTCCTCAGCATCATCTCTTTGGAAAAAACACAATGGTACCCCATTAGTCACACAAAAACATGTCCACGTCTCATGCCCTACCGAAAGTCACTTTCTGCCCCTCATTCCTACTTACATGGGCCTAGTTCTACAATCTGCATGTAGGCTAGTTTGATGTTGCGCACATGTTTAAAAGTAAGGTGGTCTATTAGTTTACTTTAACAAGTCAGTTGATCCTCATTAATCTGGCCCTGCCATAGCTATTTTTTTAAAGTGCCTTGTGCGCGCACATAAACACACGCTCGCCTACTCACATCCATGATTAGGTCGTCCTGCTCCGCTGTGTATATAGCTGGCGACATTTTTTTAGGCGTTCCGGGTATGGCTATGACGTTCCCCCGCGGTGACGTGCGTGCGCGCACGCAGGCACACACGCTGGTGAACACGCCCACACGGTAAAAATATTTAAAGGTCAATGCACTCAGCTCTGTGTTGGATACCATATCACTATGGCCAGACAAAAAGGGAGCCGTAAGACCCACAAAAGCCCAGAGGCACATACTAGCCGCTCAGATCCAGCACACAAAAAACATCACAAGAGCAGCCACAAGAGCCAGGAGGGACATGCACCTACTAAAATGGTGGCTAAGACACACACACACAGGTAGCAGGAGCAAAACGCAGGAGCAAGGAGCCCTTGCCACATTCGCCAGCACCTGCTAAATCAGCCAGGCCTCACAAGGGACCCAAATCTGTTAAAAGCCTGCCTACCACTAAATGGTTGTGTTAATGTTTATGACCCCACGGTTCAGTTTAAAATTAAAAAAAAAAAAAAAAAGTTTGAAAAGAAATTTTTGTTAATTCACAAATAAATTACACCGAAAAACATTTCAAAGGCGTGTGTTTTATGCAAAAACATTGTCCACTAGTTGAGCACGTATTGCCTGTGCTGTGCCACTTGGTGATCCGGAGTATGGAGGGGTGTGATCTTCTGCAATCTCTAAAGTGTCCTCAGGCAGGTCAGTGTATCTGGATATCCGGGCTTGAATGGCAAGGTTGTGCAGGACACCACAAGCCATAATGATTTTGATGACCTTGGCAGGCTGATACTGTAGTGCACCCCCAGTCTGATCCAGACATCGGAAGCGCATCTTGAGCAAGCCAAAGGCACGTTCCACCACTGAGCGAGTCCTCCTATGGGCAGTGTTATACTGCTCCTGGGCCTGGGAAGATGGGTGGGTGTGAGTAGCCATGGTAGCAAAGGATAGCCAGAATCACCTGCAAAAAAAACAAACAAAAATAAGCACTAACAATAACACCAACACACATGACAAATGTGCCTATTGGAAACATATGTAGTGTCTGGCACCCTAACTAGTCAACACATAACTATAAGGCCATCAAAAAAGAACAAATAACTCTAATTCTAATAACTAAACTATATCCACAAGTACCTTACATGCATTAAACAAAAATGGCATGTTAGGTAACTTGAAAAGCCTAACAACATGGAACAACAGACAGAGCCCTAAGGGGAATAACATCAATAATGTTTAGGTGTGCATTAAAGCATTATTGAAAAGGGACAAATATGTGAGCTGTGCAGTGTCAGAGCAAAGCACAGTTCTGATGAGCCAACATGCACATCCAACCAGTACACTCCTATGCAATGACTGTGATATGCTACATAGCTAAGAGGGCCAGGACAGGACGCAATAGTGGAGAATACATACAAGAATTAAGATGATCAAATAGTGGTAAGTAAGTGATTGCCCACTTGTACTGTTTCATTGCTATCTTTCACAGATTAGTGGGGGACAGGCCCCAAACAATAAAATTAATTTTGCACAGCAACAACACGTTTGAGACTCATACCCCGTAGCCATCCGCCAGACAGATCTCCAGATTGAAAACGTTCAAAGAGGCAGGAGTTCCTCAAAATGTGGGCATCATGCGTGGAACCAGGGAAGGCTGCAAATAGACTAAAAAATTGCAGATCAGGGCCGGACACTGCCTGGACATTAATGGAATGGGCCATCTTCCTGTTCCTGCACAAACCAAACATAACTGTAATTAGTGTGACCATAAGTGTCAAGATGCACACAAATATTCTTAAACATCATCAACATAACTAAACAATGGATGCTAGTGATACACCGGGTGTAGGTCTGCTTGAAAACAAAAAAAAAAAAAAAAAACAGACCTAAACCACATACCTGAACAGATATTCCTGGTCAGCAGGCAGAATGATCGATACGTGGGTACAGTCAATGGCACCCATGACGTTGGGCATGTTGGCTAGGTTATAAATGGCCAGCTTAACCGCATTCCAGGCTTCCCCTGTGTCTGGGAAAAATATAAATTGGGGAGCCAGGGTAGCCATGCCATCCAAAAACTTGGTTAGCCTGCGGCTCAGCGTAGACTGGGACATCCCCACGGAGAAGGCACCCAGTCTCTGGAACGAGCCGTTCGCCAAAAACTGCAGGCAGCCAACCAATTTGGTCATACCTGCAATTGCATGCCCCTTTCTTGTGGTGGGGGCTAACCATGGCCGCAGCTGGCTATACAAGTCCTGGAGAGAAACACGGTTAAGGCGGGTGAGCTTGAATAGCTTAACGTTATGCATGCCATTGATGTCCAAACGTGTTCGGTGCAGCCTGGTTTCTGCCATGCTCAAAAGTACAAGGCCGCGTAGCTGACGCCTTTGATGCTCGCGCACAGAGGAAACCATGATACGGAGCTCAAATACGGGTGCTAATAGTGGCCGTAAGTGAAGCGTCGAGGCCTTCGTTAAATGGGGCTGGTTTCAATCAGAAATCAAGGCTCTGAATCAATTAAAAAAACGGGCCAATCAATGGGCCGTCCGTTTTCACGGAGTTCAGCCTCTTGCGAGCCGTCACTCGGAAAGGCGCATGCCGACACACCTGAGCGCATAAACGCATACAAAAACCAACGTAGCACCCTTTCAGGACCCGATCACAGCCCAAAACCAACGGGAAAACGTACGGGATAGCTGAACGGGGAGGCTCTGCATCAGGCCAACAGTCTTCATAGCAAGGTACGATACTTAACTATTAGCTATATGGTTGCACACTCTTTTCTGTCACATTATAATAATTAGTGGAACCCATATAAGATTGTTAAATGTTATCTTTTGCTTTGTATTGTTGTAACCCTCCATAGAGGGTCTTAATTTGTCTGCAGTTAAGTTGACATCGATATTTGCACCTATACTTTCCAGCACGCTTACTGTTGTATATGTACTACTTAATGCTTGCAAACCCAATAACATTTTTGTAAAAGAAAAGTACTGTGCAAGGGAAATGAAGATGTACTGAACGCAAAGCAGGCTTTCCCTTGAGCTAGATGAAATATTCGGCTTTGAAGTGGCTGGCCACTCTACAGTACAGGAATAATGAATCAGTCCACCGATGAGTCCTTTCTTCAGAACAGCCAAGGGGACTACACCAAGATGCAGTGTTTAATTTCCAGGGAGGAGGTGGTATGATGTCTGGCATCAGCCACACATGATGAAGAAGTAGGAAAACTTGCAAGACCCCTCTCTTGATTCCCTTTACACAATCGCGATCAATCCAGATAGACATCTGGATAAGGCCCTTTAGAGTTTTTGGAGCCTCCCCTCTTGCCAGCTTCTGCTTTATGAAGTCCACCTGGCCCTTATGGAACTAAAACCGTAAGGACATGTCATGCCAGCCAGAATACAGAGCCAGTCATTGGAATTCAGAGACTTAGGCCTTTGACCTTGGTGAAGATTGCTCTGGAGGGACTCCAGAAGAATACTGTATACTTGTAATATTGTTGGGCAGGGTTGTCATAGAAGACAGTGGCTTTTAAAGAATGCCTCCAGAGCACCCAGAACAGGATCATTATTTTCCAGAAGTCAATAGGCCCATTCCTGACAGCTTTAAGGAAGGGATATAACAGTCTGAACTTTTAAGGCACCACTTGGATAACTTGCATAAGTCCTAGGCTGGAGATCAAAGAAAAGGTGACACCTGGAAGCCATGAAACTGCTGCCTATCCCCAGAACACCTGCCTGGCAATGGTAGGTTGTCAAGGCTCTGTTTATGTGCCAGAACCAGAATGGTAAGAGAGAACAAGATGGGTGTTTACACGGGCAATAGTACGAAATAGAAATACAAATAAAAACAGGAAGTTACTGGTCCTTGGAGAGGGCTTATGTTCTGTGCTCATGTGCAGTATTGATTGAGCCTGCTGACCTAGATTGTGTCTGTGTATCTGGGCTTGCTGTGATGTTTTGCATTTGCACAGAAGCTGACTTAACCTGCATGTATGCTGCATTCATGATTGTTTGCACCGGTTTGTTAGTGTTCACACACGCCAGTCTAGCCCACACCATTGCAGAAACAGCAAGATGCACAAGATCCTGACTATCCCACTGCAGATAACATGTTAGCATCAGGGCAGGTGAGTACTTCTAGTTCATACTTTGCAAGATCTGGCCACTGGTTTTGCAAGTAGTGTCACCAGCATTTCCTCAATCCTCGATCCTGAGGCTGCTGAGATCCAAGCCGCAGTTGACATGGACTCCTGGACCATGAAAGACCTAATGCCTATGAGTACTACATGGTGCTAGTGCTGGCTGTTGCTAATGGCAAAAATTGTTCCAAGTTATTGTTAGTCTTGTCTGGTCCTAGTGCCACTGGTGGTTCCTGCTCACCTGCCAGAGATGTGGCAACGATACCTTGTATCCCCTTTTCCCAGTGCCCGTTTTCTTCTTTCTCTTAGGGTGACCATTAGGAAACAGACTTGACATCTCAGGACAATGGCTGGGGGACACTTCAAGTATTCATCTGTAGCCTTTCATTCAACTGATATGAGTACAATGATACAATATATAAGTTTTATTGAGGGGCAATAAGTTTAATATAAAATTAGATCATAGTCTAAATGATATTACCAATACATTTTAGATGAACTGACATTAGTGTGTTGTTTCAATCACCTAGTAGGTTTTACATCATTTTGCAGGAGAGCATACAATGTTGCAATGCAGAAGCCAGAGTTGAGATCAGTCCTGTGTTTAACATTCTCCCTGAAGCAAAGCAGATAAAAAAAAGGTGGCACAAGTACTATCTATAGAAGGAAATGGAATGCACTTCATGATGTTTTTTTGTGATGTTCATCATATTCGTGAAGGTTCATATTTATCTAGGTCATGGTATATTTATAGTAAGTCAAAGCTGCGTTTTTCTTCCATTTTACTGTTGATGCTATAAAGCATAACTTCAAAGGATTCAAGCCATACATGGCACTTGAGTTTCAGCCAAGCTAAACACAGACACTTAAAGTGAGGCAGGCATGAGTACTTGAGGCTTGGGCATGGCAAACATGGGTACCTCAAATTTGGACAAGCCAGACACGGACACATGTGGCACAGACAAGACATGTATGGCTACTTGAGGCTTGGGCAAGGCAGGCACAGGTACCTGAGGCTTGGGTGAGGCAGGTACAGGTATTTGAGGGCCCAAGGCTTAGGCAAGCCAGACACTAGCAGGTGAGGCTCGGGCAAGCCAGACACTAGCAGGTAAGGCTCAGGCAAGCCAGACACTAGCAGGTGAGGCTCGGGCAAGCCAGACACAGGCAGCTGAGGCTCAAGCAAGCTAGACAGAGGCACATGAGACTCAGGCAAGCCAGACATATGTACTTCAGGCTTGGGTAAGCCAGACATATGTACTTCAGGCTTGGGCAAGCTAGACACAGGAAGCTGAGGATCAAGCAATCTAGACAGAGGCACGAGGCTCAGGCAAGAAAGACATATGTACTTCAGGCTTGGGAAAGCCAGACACAGGCATCTGAAGCTCAAGAAAGCTAGACAGAGGCACATGAGGCTGAGGCAGGCCAGACATATGTACTCCAGGCTTGGGCAAACCAGACACAGGAAGCTGAGGCTCAAGCAAGCCAGACAGAGGCACATGAGGCTCAGGCAGGCCAGACATATGTAATTCAGGCTTCGGAAAGCCAGACACAGGAAGATGAGGATCAAGCAAGCTAGACAGAGGCACATGAGGCTCAGGCAAGTCAGACACAGGCACCTTAGACTCGGGCAAGCCAGGCACAGGCGCCTGAGGGTCAGGTGGGCCAGACATATGTACTTTAGGCTTGGGCAAGCCAGACAAAGGGGCCCAGGCAAGCCAGGCTCAGGCACTTGGCTGTCAGGTAAGCCAGACATGGGCACCTACCTCTCAGGCACCCCAGACAAAGGCATGGCAGGCAAAAGTATATCACACTTAAGGCAAAGGGCCTTTAAGTGCGCCTATACCCAAAACAGCTTGTGTTTCTTTTTTTTATTTACCTCAACCTTTACCAAATATCCATAAAAACACCAGGAAAAAACAACAGGAAGTAGTATTATGGTGAATGGCCTGCCATATGCTAATTAATTCGGTTACAACCAAACTGTCACATAATGGCTTATGGTTAGTTTGAAGTGCTCCCCATTGCTGAGCTGTGTGTACTGTGACTGAATGCATCATCACTGGGGGTGGGGCTGCTCAGCCAGGGAACAATATGGCCGACTGCATCTAGTTTGTATTTGTGTAATGAATATTGGGCAAAGACTGAGGTAAAAAAAGAAACACAGGCTGCTTTGGGGTACTGGGCTGGGGATAGAAGGTAACTAAATATTCTTCTCTCGGTGTATAGCTGCACTTTAAGCACTGTGGTTTGTGTGTCTTCCTTTGTCAATAACTTGTTTTATTACCCCACTTTCTGTACCAAGCGGTGAGCTTCACAATGTCCTGACCCTGACTTTGCAATTGTAATGTAGCTTTAGATAAAAACACAGTATCCTGTCTCCTGGAGAGGCCTGACAGAAGCCATACACAAGCAGGTGGATATCCTGCCTAACAGACAAAGTCTTTCGCCCACACATTTGCTTTTTAAAATTCTATTATTCAATTTTACCTGAAAGTTGGTTAGTAAACATCATATTCACAGCTACGTCAACCTGAGAGAGGAATGCTGAACTGTTTGCAATGCCTGTTTCAAGCCTGCACTTGTCCTTGATTCTCGCCATACATATCCATATAGTTACATCTAGTTACAATGCATATTTGATCATTCCAAAATTCTTTGGTCTTATCACTTTACAATTTTTAAAATCCCTGTCCCGACAAGAAAACAAAATTCCGCACTTTATCTGTCCTAGTACAGTAGTGAAATATGTACAGTTCTGACCCGGGTCCCACAGTGTGCAGATCAGTTCTCTATTCACTGGCGACTTCTAAGTGACTGTCCATATTTTCTCCATTCACTGCAGTTGAGAGGACTTGCCAAGGCCTGACATGCCTCTTTGTTGCAATTAAAGAGACGGGACAGTCTAAATAACTATTGTGGTTCATGGGATTACTGCAGCTGCCACCCTATTGACTATTATTGAGATGAGAAGAGAGGGGAGAAGTGCTTTGCCTCAAGCATCTCAATCGAAGACAATGTGGCTGCAGTGGTTGTTAATCCCTTCATGGTTTCCTCCCATGAACCACTTAGACTGGACTGGCCATTTTATGTCGTAGGCATGCTGCAGGCACTGGGGCATTCTGGCATTTCCGCAAAGTTAGCCTGTGCTGGAATAACAGCTTATTTCTGTTGCAGATCCTCTGATTTTTTTTAGATGCTTTTACCCATCATGCAATGAATTGGGCAGGCAGACTCAACAAACAACATGTAAAGATACAAGCACCAAAGTAGTAGATGGAGATTTTACTCTCTTGCAGTTTCCAGTGATTTTATAAGGCCGCGCTGATCAGATGTTTATCTGTGAGAAAGGGCATCAGCCTGTCACCTTACTCAGGCTATAAATCTCCCTCTCTCTTATGTGTTTATGTAGGCAGGCGTAGCTCAATTATTCTGCCATTTCCATCATTTACAATCCATCACTCTAATAAGTGCATAGAGTAAGATAAAGACAATTCTGTGAGAACTCACCTGTAGAATTGCTTTTACCATGCATGGCACGACCTGCTTCACGAAGTCATTATATCTGGGTTATTCCGCCACAAGGTGGCGCAGTGTACTGCAGAAGAGTTGTGGCTCCTCCCGGTACCATATAAAAACTGAATCACCATAGAATTATCCAGTATTGACAAGCAGTAATTTCAAGAAACCGGGAGATAATAAAGGTAAAACAGGTAATAGAACCCCAACTAACTTGGAACAATCACCATAAAGAGACAACCAAGAACAACGATGACAAGGGTGGGGTGAAGCAGGCCGTGCCATGCATGGTAAAAGCAACTCTACAGGTGAGTACTCACAGAATTGTCTTTTTCCCATTGCATGGCACGGCCTGCTTCACGAAGTCATTACATCTGGGACAAAAGCAGTGTCCATAAAGTAGGGTGGGATCCCCAAAGAGTAACAACAGGCAATTTAAACCACTACCGCCTGAAGTACCTTGCAGCCAAAAGCAGCATCAGCTGAGGCCCTAAAACTTGGAAAAAGTATGAACAGAAGACCAAGTTGCGGCCTTACAAACTTGTTCAACAGAAGCTTGGTGCTGAAAGGCCCAAGACGCACCAAAAGCACGAGTAGAATGAGCAGTAATCCTAAAAGGAGGTTCCTTCCCTTTAGCAGAATAGGCTTGTACCACCGCCTGACGGATCCACTTGCTAGTGCCCTAACAACATCCAGAGAATGAAGGGTCCGCTCCTTGGCATTAGCAGGTTTAGGAAACAAAGAAGGCAAAACAATGTCCTGATTGAGATGAAAAGCAGACACAAACTTAGGCAAGAAATCCAGCCTAAGCCTAAACACCACCTTATCCTGATGCCGCTCAAAATATGGAGGTTTGATGGAAAGCACCGCCAGCTCAGAAACTCGCCTGACCGAAGTAATGGCCACCAAAAAGGCCACCATAAGAGTCAGAATGGGACAGCCCCACGGATAGGCTCAAAGGGAGGACCCTGCAGAGCATACAACACCAGATTCACGTCCCAAACAGGTAGCATAGGCTTACCTGGCGGACGCACATGAGTAACTCCTTGGAAAAAAGTCTTAACCAACCGGTGATTGGCAAAGGATCTTTGGAAAAAATTCCCAGAGCCGACACCTGTCCCTTAACCCTTTAAGTGCCAGCCTACCTGGAGTTTTTGTCACCCTTTGTTGCCAGACTATTTTGCACTATTATGCGCTCCCCATGTTCAAATGTGATTTTTGAAGGGATTTCCAGGGATTTCCCAGGAAAATGATATATTGTTTTTTTCAGCACAGTCTGGGCTTTAACATGAAATGTCTTTTTCGTAATTTTTTAGGTGTATTCTCAATATTTTTGGGTGAAATATGTGCAAAAAAATAAAAAAAAAATCTATTTTTTACAATTTGTAGTGTTTTTTTGTAATAAAAAAATGTAAGTTTGTCAATGAAATCTTATTGCGTGTGAAATCCCAATTTCTCCCGGTTACAGCGGTACCACATATGTATTGGTAGACACCCTTTCCTGTCCAGGAGACTCCCCCAAACTGAAACAGCGCTTTAGGGGATTTTCAGATAAAATACAACTATGCTATGCAATATGCGCACCTTGCAGTTTTTCAAGAAAAATAACCCTTTACATTTGAAATACCCCCAACAAACTATATATTCTCTGGAAGTACACACCTCAAGCTTTCTAGGTGTACCAGGCTTGTTGATGTGGCCATAGTTTTTTGGAAGTAATCTCTCAATGTATTCTTTGGTTGCAAAGAGTTTCCCTAAAAAAAGGATAACAAAGCAGAATCAAAGCCACATTTTCCCAAAAAAACTATATACAAACAAGAAAAAAAAAAGTTTAATCTGAAAAAGCAACATCCCCCGATGTTAGAACAATACTCAACATGCATAGCTACTGTCAAGGGAAGAGTTGCCAAACACCCCAAAGTAAAGCATGCGCGTAACGGTAATTTTGCTTGAAAATTTCAGCTCTGCAGACAAAGTGCGCACCTTGCGATTTTTCAACCAAAACAACCCTTTACATTTGGAATATCCCCCATAAACCATTCCCTGAAAGTACACATGTTAAGCTCTCTAAGCGTACCCAGCTTGTTGTAGTGGGCTCATCTTTCTGGAATTAATGCCTCAAAGAATTCTTTGGTTGCGCAGGGTTTCCCTAAAAAATGTATAAAAATGCTGAATAAAAAACATCTTTTCCTAAAATATAAACATGCAAACCAGAAAAAACAAGCTAAGTCTGAAAGCGCAAGGTCCCCCGAACAGAACAATGCCCAACATGCATAGCTACTTTTAACCCTTTTAATTGCCAGCCTACTTGAGATTTTGTCACCCTCTGTTGACAGGTCATTTTTCCCCATTTTGCGCCATGTTTTGCTGGAATTTTTAGGAAAATTATATATATTTTTTTTGCAGCAGCAGAGTTTAGGCTTTAACATGAAATGTCTTGTTTGTAAATTTAATTTTGTTTTTTGCAATATTATTAAGTAAAAAAAAAAAATTAAAAAAATGAAAATTTTTTTAGAAAATTGACTCCTTTATTTTAAATAAAAAATGTATTTTATTAAGGAAAACCATATTGCACGTGAAAGCCCCATTTCTACCGATTAGAACGGTACCACATATTTATCGGTAGCCCCCCGTTCCTGCCCAGGAGACCCCCCAAACTGAAACAAGTACTTTATAACATTTACAAATAAAATACAACTACCATCCACACTACAAAGGGTTAAATCAAGAAAGAAAATGACATAGGGTCCCCCCTCCCGGGAAGGGGGGACCCCATTTTTGGGGGGGGATTTTTAAGGGTTAAAAACCCTTAAAAATAAAAAAATAATTCACATGGGGTCCCCCTTACCCAAAGTAACCAGCCCGGGACCAGCTATGCAGGGCTTGTAGAAACAGGGCGCAGGGGCCAGCTTTTGTGGCCCCTGGCCCTGCAGGCTACAAGCCCGCATAGCCCGTGGGCCCGGGCTCTTCTGCCCCCCCCTGGGCTTTGGGGAGGCAGGTAATGGGGGTGCTGGCGGTTAATGGCAAGTCACCCGCTAGTCGCAGGTGACTTGCCATCCCCCCAGCCTTGTGAACTGGTATAGGGGTCATGGACCCCTTACCAGTTCACAAGGGGTTAAATTTAAAAAAAAAGACACTGACACAAGAAAAATAAATCTTTATTATTTTTTTTTTTTACTGTACTCACCTCCGATCCTGCGTCCCTCGTCGCTGTCCCGCGCCGCTCACTCAGCTCCGGCTTCTGTCAGATGCCGATAGTGATCGGCGCAGGGCGGAAGAGAGGAGAGGAGGCTCCGATCGGAGCCTCCTCGCCTCACACCCGCCCTGCTCCGATCACCACCGGCATCTGTCGGAGGTAGTATCGGAGGAGCGGGATGACGTGGGGCGGGGCTAGGTGGCGGCGCCCATCGCTGACATTACAAGAGGTGAGGAGGGTCCTCACCTGAAGCCTGCGCAGCCCAGGGGGGGGATCGGACCCCCCCTGCTGAACAGGAGCCCCGGAAAGAAGGATTGGGCGCGGAGGTAAGTGACAGTTTTTTTTTTTTTTTAACAGGCGAACTGTCAGCCCTGGAAACGGGTGGGGGGGGGAGTGACCGGTTTCGGGCCCCTCCTGAAGACGGAGGACGACGGGGGGGAGGATCGGATGCCCCCCCCCCCCCAGGAAGAGGGGACCCGCAGCTACACGTGGATACCAGAGGTAAGTGTTTTTTTTTTCTATTTTTTAACTATTAGGGGGAAATGCCAGGCACGTAGTTTCTACGTGCTTGGCACTTAAGGGTAGGAGAAGCAACCACGTAGAAACTACGTGCTTGGCATTTAAAGGGTTAAGGGTACTAAGTTGAAGTCCCGAATCCAAACCATGTTGCAAAAATTCCAGAATCCTGGGGATAGAAAACACCCGACAAGGAAGAGACTTGGACTCAAGCCCGGCAATGTAAGCATGCCAGATCCTGTAGTAGATAAAGGCCGATGACTTGTTCCTAGCCCTAATCGTGGTATCAACAACCAAAGCCGGCAACCCCTTATCCATCAAGATGGAGGTTTCAGCAGCCAAGCTGTTAAAGCCAGCGTTTGCAAATTGGGATGGCACAGTTGTCCCTGAGTGAGCAGATCTGGATCCTTGGGCAGGGCATACTGATCTACTGCCAACTGCACGACGTCTGAGAACCACACCCTCGTTGGCCAACAGGGGGCCACCAGAATGGCTGGTACTCCCTTCCTGGGCTATCCTGCCCAGCAAAGGGAACGGAGGGAACACATAGAGGAGCCAAAACTCTGTCCAGGCATTGCTAGTGTATCCGTGGCGATGGCGAGAGGGTCCTGTGACAGGGAGACAAACCTGGGAGGCTTGTGAATCTGCCGGGACGCAAACAGGTCCACATCCGACTGACCCCAGCGGAGGCACAGGGAGTGAAATACCCTGTTGCTGAGGGACCATTCCCCCAGCCGAGATGTCCCCCTGCTCAGGGAATCTGCCTCCAGGTTCTCCACCCCCGGAATGTAAACCGCCGAGATGCAGGGGACATTCTCTTCCACCCAAGACAGTATCAGGGACACTTCCTTGAGTCCCTCCCTGATGATGTAGGCAACCGCCGTCTGGTTGTCCGAGTGGATCTGAACAGCCCGACCCCGAAGATGTGTGTTCAGCTGAGACAGAACTAACCTAATTGCCCTCCGTTCCAGTACATTGATGGAAGCATGGGCCTCCTGGGGGCCCCACCGACCCTGGAACTTCAGAGACTTCCAAAAGCCCCACCAACTGGTCAGACTGGCATCTGTGGTGACAGTCTTCCAGCACGGAGGCAGAAAGGTCCTGATCCAGGGACACAGGGTCCGATCCCAAACCGACAAGAGGTGCAACTGAAGAGGTCTCATGGGAAACTGAGCAAAAGGGACCGCCTCGAAGCATGACACCATCAGACCCACTAACTGCATCCCTTGCCGGATGGAGGGATGGGGACACAAGAGCAGAGAGTCTGTGCCTTCTTCTGAAGGCCCTCCACCTTCTGCTGAGGCAGGAATACCTTGACCTGAGAGGTATCCAGATTCATGCCCAGAAAGGACCTCACCAAAGACGGAGACAGTGAAGACTTGGGATAGTTGATCGCCCAGCCGAAGGACTCGAGAGTGGAGGTCACCACCTGAGTATCCTTCTCGGTCTGAGGAAGAGACTGAGCCACAATCAGAATGTCGTCCAGGTAAGGAATGATGCGAATGCCCTGATTCCGCAGAGCAGAGCACCACGCCCGCCAGCACCTTGGTGAACACTGGATAATTCTATGGTAATTACGTTTTTATATGGTACCGGGAGGAGCCACAACTCTTCTGCAGTACACTGCGCCACCTTGTGGCGGAATAACCCAGATGTAATGACCTCGTGAAGCAGGCCGTGCCATGCAATGGGAAAATATGAAACTCACTGCTACGGCCTGGCAATTGGGAAACCCTACCAGGGCCTCTAAGGTTCCTCCGCACTGTGAATTCTTTCAGATTATTGTTGTATATCTCATGCTGAGGTCCTCCTGTCGGCTGGCGAGGCTCTGATCCAACCAGACCTGTAGCGTGCTGAAGTGTAATAAAAATTATTAATATGCAGAGTAAAAACTATTCTCAGGTTCCAATCACAGCATTCCTGGAGGATATTGGGAGACGAAACGCACGTTGGATCTTTTTGCACAAGATATACAACAGGACATTTTTTATAGACCACTGAGACCTGAGAATAATCACTAAAAGTGTTTTACTCTGCATATTAATAAAGTAAGCAGTTTTATCACACTTCACCGTGCTACAAGTTTTTCCTGGTCAGATCAGCATGAGAGAGATATACAGCAAGCTGTCTGAAAGAATCCATCCACAGTGCGGCGGAACATTTAAGGCCCTGTAGGATTTCCTAACCCCTGGGTTGTAGCTGCGAGTTTCATATTTTCTTAATCTATAGCCATTATTAGAGTGATAGATTGTAAATGATGGAAATGGCAGAATAATTAAGCTACGCCTGCCTAAATAAACACATAAGAGAGGGAGATTTATAGCCTTAGTAAGGTGACAGTACAGAAGGCTGATCCCCTCTCACACATATAAACATCTGATCAGGGCAAACCTATACAATCACTGGAAACTACGAGAGAGTAACATCTATCTCCTACTTTGGTGCTTGTATCTTTACATGCATTTTGTTTTTGAGCCTAGCCACTCAAAGGGGCGCTGCTATTTTATCTCTTAGACTCAACAAACAGCGGCGAGAATTTTCATTTGCTGCAAGAACAAAAATTCACTCCTAAAGTATAAACTCGTTTGTTTCAGGAAGTGTTATTTTTTCGAAGGACTTTTTGGTGAGACCAGATTTTTCCTTGCATCTTTTAAGCTGGCAAGACACGGCCCTTTCACTAGCTGTGATGCATTTTTTCATTCAAAAAAGCCATGTCGCTATAGCCAGCATGATTTTTATCAATGAAAACGACAGCCGGCAATTGTTTTTTATTTTTCTTTTTACTATACTGCCCCCAAAAGCCAACTAGCCTGGGCACCAGGCATATGGGCTAGTAACCCAGGGATAAGAGGCTACGTCAGCTGGCCTCTGGCCCTGCCGGTTTACTAGCCCTTATGCCCTTTGTTATGGGTTCTGGACTCTGGGCACCCTGGAAGAACCCTCCACACCCCCAGCGTTCCAAATGAGGGTGCGGGTAATCGAGCAGGTTACCGGCGTGTCACCCACCAATGTGGGCACGTGATATGCCGGCCTCCTACCTGGTGAACTGTTATTAGGTTCCCCTGGACCCCTTACCAGTTCATCACAAGTAAGTAAAAAATAAGACACCACACAAATGATTTTATTATTCTAAATTTAACTACTCACCGGTCCCCAACTTCTTTCTGCTATCATGTGCTGTGTGCTATCTAATCTGCCAGGTCGTCTGTGTCCCACGCTGGGTTTCTGCTTGATCATTGGGGCCCATCTATGCCCCTCCGCCGCCTTCTTTGGGCAGTGGCAGCTGTCAATGCTGATGCACACTGGCTCACTTTCTCAGCAAGGGGCTGGGTCTGGGGCAGGGTTGAGCTGCCTTTTATACAGAGATCTCTGATACATGACTACAAACATCACAGGAGGGGAGGGACATGGGGTGTTCTCCTCCTGTGATGTGTAAGTCCTGTGGGGGAGATCCCTGAGAGGGGATTACAAATCAGGGGAAACTGTTCAAACCACATGCCAAGCAAGAGTTTAATTGATAAAAATACAATTCTGTGAAATTACTCACCTGTAGAATTTATATTATATGTATACAGTACGTCCTGCTCCAGATATAATACTTACACTTGGGTTATCCTCCGCCAGATGGCGCTGCACTGCAGAGACATGGAAAAACAGGCTCCTCCCGGCCCTTCAAATACCCAGGGACCACCCACAAATCCCCAGCATTGAAAAGCAGTGAACAAGAAGCCGTGAGAATTTAAAACCACCCAGAACAACTGGTAATGATAACAAGATAACAATCACCATACAGGGGATCCAGAAAAATGCAAAAACCAGGGTGGGGTGGAGCAGGAAGTACAAATAATATAAATTCTACAGGTGAGTATTTCACAGAATTGTATTATTCTTAGTATACAGTACGTCCTGCTCCAGATATAATACTTACACTTGGGACATCCAAAAGCAGTGTCCATAAAGTAGGGTGGGATCCCCAACAAAAAAACGACAACAGCAGACAGTTTAAAGCACTGTCACCTGCAGAACCATACGGCCAAGACAGCATGAGCTGAGGCCCTAACATCACCATTGTAAAAACCTTGCAAAGGGTATGAGCATGGCCTAACCAACCAGTTCAAAAGCAAAACCGGTGCTGAAAGGCCCTAGAGGCATCAAGCACGCGTAGAAAAGGAATCAAGGCAACAAGGGAGATTCTTCCCCTTGCCTGAATAGACCTGAGTAACAGCCTGACAATCCGATCACTAATAAATTTGGCAGAAGCCAAACCAAAACAAGGTACCAGGGGTAACATCCATTAAGGTAACAACCAGGACCAAACCGCCCAACTCCCGAGAGCAGACGAGATCGGGCGCATTCAGGATGTAATGACCACAAGCCCCAAGGAACCTCAGTTCCCCTAAAGGACACAGTGACTCCTAAGGAAAAAACTGCCAACACCTGTATAAGGAATGCAGAACCCCTTCCTCAGCGTCGCTAGGAAGGGGGATAGCCATGGAAAACAATATCTCGAATAATTGAACATAAGACACCTTCAGATGTAGAGAATCCGGCTTCAGGCGGAACTCCACCTTATCCTGGTGTATCTCAAGGAATGAGGGCTAGGTAGACCGAACCGCCTGCTAACACACGCCTGACCAAGGTAACAGTCACCAGAAGGACAACCTTGAGGGTAAGGACATCCAGACAGCGTCCTGAATAGGACCAAGGAACAATCCTGCAAGCAGACGGAATGAATTCAATTTCAATCCCAACAGGGACCATAGGAGTACATGGAGGATGCACATGAGCACCCCCTGAAGGAAGTCTTAACCAAGGAAGACTGAACCAAAGACTGCTAAGGCAAGGTGGACAGGGCAGAGCCTGACCCCTCAGAGAACTCCAATTCATGCTGAAAGCCACACTGGAAACCTGGGAACCCAGAACGTCCAACAAGTAGGAGAACTAGACTCGCCCCAATAAATGTGGGTATGCCATACCCTACAACAATAGAAGAAGACGAGGAAGAGGCTTACTCCTAGCCTACCCATAGTCACAAACACAGAGACAGCTAAAACTTGTCTCCATCAAGATGTATGTTTCAGCAGTCAGATCGACTAGGCCAGGGACTATGAATTATAGTGACGTAAAGGGGCCCTGAGTGATCAACTGGCACTCCTGGCAAGGTGCAGAACTACTGACCACAGTACCATGTCTTCAACCACACTATAATAGGTCAACTGGGGGCCACCAGAATCACTGGTCCCCTTACCAGAGTAATCTTCCGCATAACCCTGCCTAGCAGAGGGAATGGAGAAGGACATACAGAACCAAACGTCCTGTCAAGACGGTACTAAAGGCATCCGGACCACTGACATAGGATCCTGGGACAGGGAAACAAAGGCCGATAGCCTGTGAAGGTGACGGAACCCAACAGATCCAAGACTGGTTGGACTCCATAACGACACGGGGATTAGCACATCCTGTTGCAGAGGGGCTTCGCCGGAGCTAATATCACTAACATGCAGGGAGCATTGTCTCCGCCCAGAAGGGAACATAGACACTCCCTGGAAAGTCCGCCAGCTCCAGGCCCCTTCCAATGGTAAATGTAGTATGTCTGTCATCAGACGGACCGAGCACCCCCAGCCTGGCAAATCCAGAAGGGGAGGGTCAAGCGAGAAAGAGCCAACTGAAAAACGCTCACTGTTTAGACTTCAATAGGCGTAAGGACCCTCTAAGGGCCCCACCAACACCAGAATCGCAGGGGGGGTTCGGAAGAAACCATCCCTTTCAACCTGAAAGGTTGGCATCCATGGTGGCCGTTTCCAGAAAGGGGCAAGGGGGAACTGCCCCCAGACAGGTCCCTCGAGTTCATCCACTTTCAAGAGAAAACCGTCATACAGGTGGGAAGGCCCACAGGCCCTGCTCCAGGGGTGCTGGATCCCTGTCCTATGTTACCAATAGAAGTGGCAGACGGGCTCAAGGGGAACTGAGCATAAGGGACCTCTTTAGCTACTCGGCTCCTGCCGAGCAAGTTAACAACGGCCCACCAGTTGCATCCCTGCCTGGTGTTAAGACACCGGGACAGTAGTGAGGGACTGGGCCCATGAGACCAGAATGCCCACCTAATTGCTGAGAGGGGGAGAATCTGGTTTGAACCTGATCCAGAATCATTCCTATTAATGGAGTTACCACTTTAGGGAACAGCAAGGACTTGAGGTGATTGAACACCCATCCAAATGACTCCCAGTGGGCCCACCAGCTGGGTATCCAACTATCCTGACGCAGAGACAGGGAAGTGAGGAAGGGCGTCCGGGTAGACATCGTGCGGACGTCCCTTGGTCTCATCAGAGACATCACCATCGACAGCACCTGAGTGAACCCTCTCGGAGTTGAAGAGAGGCCAGATAACAGGGCCACAATTAACAGTGTTGGACTTCCAACATGAACCTGGAGAGCCTCAGAGATCTGAGGGCACAGGAATGTAAACATAAGCATTGAAGAGTTCCCCAGACGGCAAGACGCCCACTGGGCGCAAGGTGCTGATGGCCCAAGTCAAGAGTTTCCATGCAGGAAACTGCCTGTAATTAGAGAATTGCTGTGTATCCAGAATGGGCCACCCGACCCATCCTTTGGGGGGCTGTGGAAGGTGGTATAGCGGCCCTTGCCTCTGCCTATTACGGGCAATCTGCAAGAGACCCTCAGACCTTGCAGGCCTAGCATGGCCTGTGCCAGCAACTGAACAGGGGCAGGGACCAGGAGTACCTGGGACCTGATAAAAGCTGGGGAAGGCCGTGCAGCCAGCAAATGCTATCCTGTATCTGGAGGACACAACGTCCTGAATCCACCAGAATGAGGCGAGATGCCTCCTGATAAGAGCAAGGTGCTGCAGCCATCCCCTCACCCAGCCGGGCGAGGGCGCCCCATCATGCTTGAGGGGGTTTGGTGGAAGATTTGGGTTTAGCCCCGCCGGAGGGGCCAGAGCATTGTCTGCTGCTCGTGGGGCAGGAGTCTGCACGAAAAATCCGGAAAGACACCCCTGGTTCCTGTTTAACACTAAGGTAGGGGGGAGGAGGGGTGCCCCTGCCTCGAGGGGGCCGAGACGGCCGTCTGCGAAGGGGTGATTTGCCCTTTTTACCGAACAGGTCTAGACGGGCCCCAAATAGGCGTTGCCCTCTAAAGGGGAGCCCAGTAAGAGTATTTTTAGTAGCATCATCAGCACCCCACTTTCGCAGCCAGACCAAGCGACGAATAGCCACTGCAAGGGCGGAAGTTCTTGCACACATTTAATTGCGTCATCTAGCGCTAATAGAATAAACTTCACAAATACATCACAATTGGAGAGTGCATTAAACACCTCCCAGGGGAGATCCTCGGGGTGATGATCGAGCAATTTTTTGATGAGGGTTCTAGCGGCCACTGCAGTAATGGCTGCGACACAGACCGGGCGCAGCGCCGTCCCGGCACAAGAAAAGGCATGGGAGGCCAGCAGCTCAATGCGCCGGTCCTCAACATCCCGAAGGGATTGTAATAAAGGGGGGGGGGGGGGGGTTAGGGACCCCTATGATCGGCGCATCCACCATGGGGGGTGATGACCAGCAATTAACCACCTCAGGGGGAAAAGGGTATTTCCTATCCCAGTCCCCTGGAAGTTTACTGGGGCATTCCCATTCCTTGAGCACAAGGGCATGGAAATGAGCCTGCTCTAAAAATTCCAAACGTGCAGTCGCAGTATGGAAACGCTCCCCTCTAGGATTGGGGACCTGACCGGGGGGAGAGATAGACAGTGCCTTAAAGACCTTAATCAACAGGTCGTCAGTGTCACACTGGCCCCAGTATTCCGGGCCAGAATCGTCATGACTCCTCGGCCTCTCATCAGAGGCAGGGAAGTGAGGAAGGGCGTCCGGGTAGACATCGTGCGGACGTCCCTTGGTCTCATCAGAGACATCACCATCGACACCATCGACAGAGAACAACTCCCCTTCATCAGAAGGGGTATAGTCACACGGAGTAGCAAACCCCTCAGTTCTCACAGAGCATACAGAAACATGGGGCGACAGGTGCCGCTTTCTACCAGGGCCCATTCGCTCTGACAACCTAGCAATAATCTGTTCAGCATCAGCATCAGCATGGGGTTGTCCACACGCTATACACCGCCGGTCTTGTCCCGGAGGGACCCCGGTCACATAATTCTGATGCCTCCATATGGTGATTAATCAAGGCACAATATGCCAGTAGGGATTTACACAATAAGTAACCCTGGATGCCCCAAAGACCCGCTATGGAAGTGGGAGAATATTACAAGGCCCACTATAATTTTACACCGGGCCGGGAGAAGCCAATGGTGTTCACCAATGTGAAAGACATAATGGGAATAAAGGGTGTCAGAACCATGCGCAGTAAACAAGGATCATGAAATTGCGCAAGGGCACTTACAGACCAAGAGAGGAGGAGGACCGCTACCACGCGTGCGTGCGACCAGCATCAAAATGGCGCCAAGGGAACCTCGAAGGTCGGGCCAGAGTGGGCAGTGAAGCGGAGCACGGCAACCTAGGTCCCCGCCCCCCCCCGAAGAGCGCAAAGCTCTGAGGTAGTTACAAACTGTCATGAGGAGCGAAGTGAATGGTACACTTAGAAAAGATGATTTGCCAATGAAGACGCCGCAGCGTCTGGGGCGACGTCGCCGCTCGGCGCAGCACATTCAGTAAAGGAAGAAGTGCGCGAGGCGGCGACAATTACACAGTAAAGAACAAACAGCGCGGCTCTGACCCCAGGAATACTAGTCCGGGGCAAGACTAAGGCCATAACGTGTAAAAAATACACTAAGACCACTACGCACACCCCCCCCTTTCTTTCCCTCCGGGCTACGGGGGGGAATGCGGGAGGATGGCGACCCTTTGTACAGGGCCCACCGCTACACGGGGCATGGGGCAATAGTGCGGGAGGGGCATCCCCTAGAGGCTCACCATCAGCCCTAAACCGCCTACCCTTTGGTGGGGGACTGCGGTGGAGCATGGCTCCGTTAAGCACGCATGGTGCTGCCTACCTTCACCCGACCAGCGCAGCCCAGGCTGGGAGGCACATCACAGGGAGGACGGGTGGGAATAGTCCAACAGGGCCGCAGGCTGTAATAGCCCCGCTCACCTGCGAGAGAGTGATACATCATGTCTTCGCAGTCAGCACTGCAGAGAAATCTGGGGATTTGTGGGAGGTCCCTGGGTATTTGAAGGGCCAGGAGGAGCCTGTTTTTCCATGTCTCTGCAGTGCAGCGCCATCTGGCGGAGGATAATCCAAGTGTAAGTATCTGGGGATTTGTGGGAGGTCCCTGGGTATTTGAAGGGCCAGGAGGAGCCTGTTTTTCCATGTCTCTGCAGTGCAGCGCCATCTGGCGGAGGATAACCCAAGTGTAAGTATTATATCTGGAGCAGGACTGGCGGAGGATAACCCAAGTGTAAGTATTATATCTGGAGCAGGACGTACTGTATACTAAGAATAAGCATATGGTGGCATGGTTTTTAGCAATGAGAACTTTTACAACTCGCTGACAGTGATTCACGTGAGTTGTAAATTCTCGTATGGAAATTCTATACTTTCTTGTATACTTCTCAGACACATAGGATGATCTCTGTCAGCTTCTGTCCCTGAATCTTCAGAAAAGTGAGAATTCCCACTTGCAAGGTGCATCCTACACACTGTGCCAAGTTTTTTGTGAACAGAGCTAAATGGAATCTATAGACTAGAATGAGAGTAGGTGTCATTGAAAGATCAGAAGCTTCTGGGGGGAGAAACCATTCAGACCAGGAAGTGAGATAGATACTAGATAGATAGTAGGTCACATCAACTCACATGGAGCAGGTGTGATCTTGGGAGGTACTGGTGATAGAAATATACAGATAATATTAAGGGGAACCCTGCCCTTGGTTGAGTGTTTTCAAAGCAATGTAAGAGGAGGAATTTGCAGAATACCAGCAGAAGGAAAGAGTCTGTCAGTACAGAGAGCAAACCAGTAAACTTGTAAGAGAAGAAAACTCGTGGCAGCCCTAAAGACTCATCTACAGTGTCTGGAAGTAGGAAAATACAATTCTGTGAAATACTCTCCTGTAGAATTGGTATTATAAGTATACAGTACGTCCTGCTCCAGATAGATTACTTACACTTGGGTTATCGTCGGCCAGATGGCGCTGCACTGCAAAGACATGTAGAACAGGCTCCTCCCGGCCCCTCAAATACCCGGGGACCTCCCGGGAGAATTTAACCACCCAAAAACTGGTAACTATAACAATGACAACAATCACCATACAGGGGATCCAGAATAATGCAAAAACCAGGGTGGGGTGGAACAGGATGTACTGTATACTTATAATACCAATTCTACAGATGAGTATTTCACAGAATTGTATTATTCTTAGTATACAGTACGACCTGCTTCAGATAGATTACTTACACTTGGGACATCCAATAGCAGTGTCCATAAAGTAGGGTGGGATCCCCAATAAAAAAGGTAACAGCAGACAGTTTAAACCACTGCCGCCTGCAAAACCTTACGGCCAAAAACAGCATCAGCTGAGGCCTTAACATCAACCTTGTAAAACTTTGAAAAGGTATGAACAGAAGACCAAGTAGCGGCCTTGCAAACTTGTTCAACAGAAGCCTGGTACTGGAAGGACCAAAAGGCACCAATAGCACGAGTAGAATGAGCAATAAGGCGAAGGGAGGATTCTTCCCATTAGCAGAGTAGACCTGAATCAGAGCCTGACGAATCCACTTGCTGATAGTAGACTTGGCAGGATCCAAAACCCTTCCTAGGACCAGAAGGGACCACAAAAAGAGCACCAGTTTTCCAGAAAGGTGCAGTAGCCACCAGATAGTACTTCGGACACCTAACCACATCCAAAGAGTGCAAAACTCTCTCCTTAGCATTGCTAGGGTTAGGGCACAAAGAAGGAAGAACAATATCCTGATTCAAATGAAAGGCAGACTGTGATGCCCAGCGGGACACCAGCCTTCTGTAAGCAGGCAACCCCCAATCTCCACCGCCGCTTCTGCCTATAGTCAAGCCCCCGCTTGCCGGGACGCTAGGCACGCCTCACCGGACACGGTTGCCCCCAGGTCTTAATAGGCGCTGTCAGGTCCCGGAGACACCCACCTTCCAATAAATCAGCAACCCCCAATCTCCGCTGCTTTCTTCACCTATAGTAAGCCCCCGTTTGCCGGGACGCTAGACACGCCTCACCGGACACGGTTGCCCCCAGGTCTTATTAGCACAAAGGATGCTGATTTATGCAGGGGAAGGCAGATGAATCCAGGGACTAGACTGAGTAGCGATAAACGGACAGGGGTCATACACGGGTGGTCAATCCGAGGAGGCACGGTACAGAAGGGTTAGACGGAAGAATGGTCAGGGGCAAGCCAAGGGTCACAACGGGAGGTCAGAAGTTCGCGGTACAAAGGAGCAGGCAGAATCGTAGTCAAAGGGCAAGCAAGGTCGGTCCAGGCGGCAATCAGGGATGGTCAAAACAAGGCAAAAATCACAAGGAGAAGAGCTATCCAAATCACACCCAGTAGCACGCTATAACGGGCAACGACTGACTGCAGGGTGAGTACTTATATAGGATGGGGACTGACTGGATTGGCTGCGGGGAGGAGTGTAGTGATTGGAGCAACTGGGATCTCTGGGCTGATTGCCCAGTTTGAATAGGGAGGCGGACTGTGTTATAGGGCACATGCCCTTTAATAGCAAGGGCTCATTGGCCCAATTCTCTATAGGGAGGCGGACTGTATTTGGGCACATGCCCTTTAATAACTAGGGCTCATTGGCCCAATTAAATCACCTCCGGCGGGCGCGCTGTGCGCAGCGCCGCCGGAGAGCATAGGAGGACGAGAGACGCGCGCGCGTGCGTGGACACGCGCCGGGAGCGCGCCGCACAGAGCGGCGGGCGGGCAGGAGCGACGCCGACCCGCCGCCGGCTGCAGCAGACGTGCATCCCGCCGAGAGGAGTCGGCGGGGGAGCGAAGGCCAGGTAAGGAGGTGGCAGTGGCCGTGACAGGCGCAAAGGATGGCTGCTTACGGTGAAGGCCGATGAACCACGAGGGTATCCCGAAGCCGAGGTCGTTCACAGGTAGTCAATCCGGAGGGTGCGTCAGAGTTCAGGGATGAGACAGGTGCGTAGTCAGGGGTAGCCAATGGGTCAAGCCAGGAGGTCAGAGATCGCAGGGTATCCAGAGGGGCAGGCAGGTTCGCAGTCAGACAAAGCAGAGGTCGGTACAGGCAGCAGACAGGGATGGTCGATCAAGCCGGGTCAGGATCAGATAACAGCTAACAGAATCACACCCTAATCACAAGAGACTATCACGGGCACTGAGTGCTGGGCTGACTCCATATTTATTTGGGAATCGACCAATGGCCACCCTGGGGGGAGTGTATGTGCTGATTGGTGTAACTTACAACACTGTGAGTGATTGGACACACTATCCAGGGGCTGGTCAGTCTTGGCTACAGGGCTGATCAGCCCCTGATTCCCATCAGGTGTGGAGCACTCTGCGCTGCCTGCCACTCACAGCACAGCGCCTCCTAGTGGCAAAATGTACAGACTGCGGGACGCGCGCCTGCACAGCTAGAGAGGGGCAAGGGAGGCTGCCAGAGTGACGCGCCGCGCTCCCAGCAGCAGGAGTGCTGCGTCGCCCCGCGGACGCTCGACACCGGCCCCCTGGCAGAGGTAAATTCCTTACATTACCCCCCCCTTGAGGAGGGGCCCCAGGACCCTCCACCCTGGGTTTAAGAGGATTTTCTTTATGAAATCTTTGAATTAAACGGTCTGCATGCACATCTCTAGCTGGAACCCAACTCCTCTCTTCTGGCCCATATCCCTTCCAGTCAACTAAATATTGCAAGGAATTCCGGAGGAAACGGGAATCTAGAATTCGTGCGACTTCAAACTCCTGCTCACCATCAACTAGGATAGGAGAAGGAGAGGAATCCTCCTCCACTCCCCTGGCAGGCTTAAGGAGGGAAACGTGAAAGGAATTACAAATCCTCAGAGATGGTGGAAGTTTGAGTCTGTATGTGACTTGGTTAATTTTCTGTAAAATGGGATAAGGGCCGATATATCGTGGTCCCAATTTTACAGAGAGTTGGCGTAGTGCTAAATTTTTGGTAGAGAGCCAGACCAAATCCCCCACTTTATAATCTGGATTCTTGGATCGGCGACGATCCGCAAAGACCTTCTGCTGACTCGATGCCTGGACCAAATGCCGCTGAATCTTGGCCCATAAATCTGGCCACTGGGACAACCAATCGTCTAAAGAAGGCAAACCAGAGGACGAGCCTGAAAGTGCTGAGAACTTAAGATCCCTCCCATATACACATCGGAAGGGCGATACCCCCGTGGAGGAGTTAACTGCATTATTGAAGGCAAATTCAGCAAAGGGAAGAAATTGGGACCACTCTGACTGAATATCAGAGGTGAAGCAACGGAGATATTGTTCTAATGACTGGTTGGTCCTTTCTGTCTGCCCATTGGACTGAGGGTGAAAAGCTGAAGACAGGGAAACAGTGAAGCCTAGCCGGGTGCAGAATGCCCTCCAGAAGCGTGACACAAATTGGACCCCCTATCTGAGACCACATCTTCTGGAATTCCGTGTAGTCTAAAAATATAATCTAAGAAATATTGAGCCAATTCTTGGGCTGTGGGCAGCTTTCTTAGGGGGACAAAATGCGCCATTTTGCTAAATCGATCTACCACAACCCAGATAACGGTATATCCCTGGGACTGTGGTAAATCAGTAATAAAATCCATTGCCAAGTGCGTCCAAGGCTTTGAAGGAGTGGACAGGGGCACCAGAGGTCCGGCAGGAGCTGACCTGGGGGTTTTGCTACGGGCACAGATCTTACAGGCCTGAATAAAGGCCTGGGTATCTCTCCTGTAAGATGGCCACCAGACATGACGGGCTAGAAGGGCCAAAGTCTTTTTAACCCCTGGATGACCCACCGTCTTGGAGTCATGAAACTGCTGAAGTACTGCCGGACGGTGGGACAGGGGTACAAAGAGGAGGTGATCGGGTTTGCCCGGAGGAGAATCCGATTGAAACCGATTTAGTTCACTTGACAGGTCAGGTTGGATGACAGCTATGACCTTGTGTTGTGGGATTATGGGAAGGATCTCCTCTACAGGGACTTTATCAACTCTGAAACTTCTGGAGAGAGCGTCAGCTTTAACATTCTTTGTTCCTGGTTTGTATGTTATGGTGAAATTAAAACGGGAGAAGAAAAGAGACCATCGGGCCTGACGGGGGGTTAACCTTTTAGCTGATTCGATGTATTCTAAATTCTTGTGATCTGTGAATACCGTAATTGGGAACTGGGCCCCCTCTAACCAATGTCTCCATTCCTGAAAGGCTAATTTCACAGCTAGAAGTTCTCGATTGCCAATATCATAGTTCCGCTCAGCGGAATTAAATTTTCTCGAGAAAAAGGCACAGGGATGTAGCCGTTCAGGAGACCCACTGTACTGTGAGAGAACTGCCCCTACCGCGAGCTCAGATGCATCTACTTCGACTATGAAGGCTCGGTGGATATCAGGGTGGGTCAACACAGGTGCCGAACTAAAGGCAGACTTAAGGTTCTCAAAGGCTTGGATGGATCGGCCCGACCAAGTAGGGGTAAACGCCCCCTTCTTAGTGAGGTCGGTGAGTGGGGCTACCAAGGTGGAAAAGTTTTTTATAAAGCGCCTATAAAAATTAGCAAACCCCAGAAACCTTTGTAAACCCTTCAAATCTTTAGGTTGTTCCCACTGGAGGACTGCAGACACTTTGGCCTGATCCATTGTTAACCCAGTATCGGCAACAATGTATCCCAGGAACGGAACCTCAGAAACCTCAAAAACGCACTTTTTTAGCTTGGCGTAGAGGTGATTTTCTCTCAATTTCTGTAGAACCATCCGCACATGCTCTCTATGCTCGGTTAAGGTCGGGGAGAATATTAGGATGTCATCTAAGTAGATGACCACAAAACGGCCCAAGTATTCTCTAAAAACTTCGTTAATAAAGTCCTGGAAGACGGCTGGGGCGTTACATAGGCCGAATGGCATAACAAGATATTCATAGTGCCCATCCTGAGTATTGAAGGCAGTCTTCCACTCGTCTCCCTGACGGATCCTGATTAAATTGTAGGCCCCCCTCAGGTCAAGCTTAGAAAAAACCTGGGCCCCAATGACCTGGTTAAAGAGTCCCTCTATTAAGGGAAGGGGGTATTTATTTTTAACTGTAATTTTATTCAGGCCCCTATAATCAATACAGGGGCGCAAGCCACCATCTTTCTTTTCCACAAAGAAAAATCCGGCACCCGCTGGTGAGGTAGACGGCCGAATAAAACCTTTCTGCAGATTCTCAGCAATGTATTCTTTCATGGCCTTATTCTCAGCTTGGGTTAAATTATAAATCTTTCCCCGAGGCGGCATAGTTCCTGGGAGAAGATCAATCGGGCAGTCAAAAGGCCTATGAGGAGGGAGTTCATCAGCGGCTTTTTCAGAAAACACGTCTGCAAAATCTGCATGGGGGTAGGGATGCCCTCAGCAGTCAAGCGAGTGGCACGTACAGGGAGCTCAAGACAAGACTGGAAACATTGTGGCCCCCACTTGATAACCTGCCCAGAGACCCAGTCAATTTGGGGATTGTGTTTAGACAGCCAGGGGAGTCCCAGAACCAAAGGGGTAAGTGGCATCTTAAGGAGCAGGAAGCTCATTAGCTCGGTATGTCCCGCCCCCACTCTAACAAACACTGGTGGAGTACGGTACTGAATCAGGCCCCCCACAAGGGGGGTATTATCAATGGCTTTGACTCTAATTGGATTGACTAAAGATTGCAGCGGAATCTTTAATGCTTGAGCCAGGCCCCAATCAATAAAATTCCCGGCGGCCCCACAATCCAAAAGAGCCTCCACAGACCTGGACTCAAAATCATGAGTAATCTCGACAGGCAATGTAATTTGTGTGCAACACAGAGGAAATACCTTGCAGCCTAGGTGGGTTTCCTCGACCCCACCTAGGCTCTGAAGTTTTTCCGATGCCTGTTTCCGAGGGCAGGAGCGGACCAGGTGACCGACTTCTCCGCAATAAAGGCATAGACCTTGCGACAGACGCCGACGCCTCTCAGCTTCAGAAAGCTTGGTGGCCCCAAGCTGCATGGGTTCTTCAGAAGAAGAAGGGACTAAGGCCTCAGGCTTCATACTGACTTCAGACTGGGCCCCTTTTTCCAGGCGTCTTTCTCGTATGCGTCGGTCGATGCGGATAGCCAATTGCATGGTTTCATCCAAGGTGTTAGGTACTGGGTGATTTACCATGACATCTTTTATGACCTCTGACAGACCTAGCCTGAACTGCCCACACAATGCTGGGTCATTCCAGCGAGAATCCACTGCCCAGCGTCGGAATTCAGAGCAATATTCTTCTGCCGGTCTTCGCCCCTGTCTAAGAGATCGTAGCTTGGCATCAGCAGTTGCCCCTCGGTCTGGGTCATCATACAGGATCTCCATGGCCTTGAAGAATTCCTCAACAGATTGGCGGGCGTAATCCTGAGGGGAGAGGCTAAAAGCCCAGGATTGGGGATCCCCATGCAAAAGGGAGATGATAAGTCCCACCCGTTGCTCCTGGGAGCCGGAAGCATGAGGGCGAAGCTGAAAATAGAGCTTACAGGCATCCCGGAAGTTGGCAAATTTACTCCGGTCCCCTGAAAACTTCTCTGGAAGGGGAATCTTGGGTTCAACTGGAAAGGCGGCTATTGCCCCCTGGGGCACAGAGGGTGCAGGAGCTGGACGGTTCTCCTGAGCCGCCACTCGAAGTGCCAGGTGCTCCACGGCCGCGGTCAGGGCCTGCACCTGTTCCAAAATGTGGTCCATTTATGGGGCCCGTGATAATGTGATGCCCAGCGGGACACCAGCCTTCTGTAAGCAGGCAACCCCCAATCTCCACCGCCGCTTCTGCCTATAGTCAAGCCCCCGCTTGCCGGGACGCTAGGCACGCCTCACCGGACACGGTTGCCCCCAGGTCTTAATAGGCGCAAAGGATGGCTGCTTACGGTGAAGGCCGATGAACCACGAGGGTATCCCGAAGCCGAGGTCGTTCACAGGTAGTCAATCCGGAGGGTGCGTCAGAGTTCAGGGATGAGACAGGTGCGTAGTCAGGGGTAGCCAATGGGTCAAGCCAGGAGGTCAGAGATCGCAGGGTATCCAGAGGGGCAGGCAGGTTCGCAGTCAGACAAAGCAGAGGTCGGTACAGGCAGCAGACAGGGATGGTCGATCAAGCCGGGTCAGGATCAGATAACAGCTAACAGAATCACACCCTAATCACAAGAGACTATCACGGGCACTGAGTGCTGGGCTGACTCCATATTTATTTGGGAATCGACCAATGGCCACCCTGGGGGGGAGTGTATGTGCTGATTGGTGTAACTTACAACACTGTGAGTGATTGGACACACTATCCAGGGGCTGGTCAGTCTTGGCTACAGGGCTGATCAGCCCCTGATTCCCATCAGGTGTGGAGCACTCTGCGCTGCCTGCCACTCACAGCACAGCGCCTCCTAGTGGCAAAATGTACAGACTGCGGGACGCGCGCCTGCACAGCTAGAGAGGGGCAAGGGAGGCTGCCAGAGTGACGCGCCATGCTCCCAGCAGCAGGAGTGCTGCGTCGCCCCGCGGACGCTCGCCGCCGGCCCCCTGGCAGAGGTAAATTCCTTACACAGACACTACCTTAGGCAGAAAATCAGGTTTGAAACGAAACATCACCTTGTCCTGGTGCCTCTCATAGTAGGGGGGCTGAATGGACAGCGCCGCCAAACCAGACACACGCCTGACAGAAGTGATAGCTACCAGAAAACACAACCCTGAGCGCAAGAATGGCCAAGGCAGCATCCTGCACAGGTTCAAGGGGAGCACCCTGCAAGGCAGGCAAGACCAAGTCCAAATCCCAAAAACAGGGACCATAGGTTGTCGTGGGGAACGCGCATGAGCAACCCCCTAAAAACAGTCTTAATCAAGGAATGCTGAACAAAAGACTTCTGAAAGAAGACAGACAGGGCAGAAACCTGACCCTTCAAAGTACTGAGTTAGAGACCGACTCCAACCCATGCAGTAAAACTCCAGAACCCTGGGAACTGAGAACACCCAACAGGGAAGAGACCAAGACTCAACCAGTCAAGGTGAGTACGCCATACCTTATAACAGATGGAAGAAGAAGTAATCTTCCTAGCCTTCACCATGGACTTAACCATCGAGGTAGACAAACCTTTCTCCATCAAGATGGAGGTTTCAGAAGTCAGGCCGCCAAAGCCAGAGTTTGTAATTGGGATGGCATAAGGGGTCCTAAGTGAGCAGATCTGGCACTCCAGGCAGAAAGCACTGATCTACTGCCATCTGCACCACGTCTGCGGACCTCTCTTGGCCACCTGAGGCCACCAGAACCACTGGCACCCCTTCCACAGCAATCTTGCGCAGAACCCTGCCTAGCAGGGGGAATGTAGGAAAGACATACAGAAACTGAATGTCCTGCCATGACATTACTAAGGCATCCATGGGCACGGCCAGAGGATCCTGGAACAGGGAAACAAAGGCCGGGAGCTTGTGATTGTGACGGAACGCAAACAGATCCACATCAGGCTGGCCCCAACGGTGATACAGAGATTGGAACACCCTGTTGCAGAGGGACCCCCCCCGGAATGTATACCGCTGAAATGCAGGGAACATTGGCCTCCGCCCATATCAGAATCAGAGACACTTCCTGGAGGACCCTCTTGCTCCGGGTCCCTCCCTGATGATTGATGTAGGCAACTGCCATCAGAGTGACCGTGCGCCCCTGAACAGGCAGGCCCTGAAGATGAGTAGTCAAACGAACCAGAACTAACCTGATCGCTCACAGCTTCAAGACATTGATAGGTGAATGGGCCTGCTAAGGTTCCCCACCTCCCCTGGAACCGCAGGGACCTCCAGAAGAACCCCCCCCCAACCTGATAGACTGGCATCCGTGGTGACCGTCTCCCAGGAAGGAGCAAGAAGGTTCCGCCCCCCAATAGGTTCCTTGAGTCCATCCACTACAAGAGGAACCTCCTCACCAGGGGGGAAGACACACAGACCCTGTCCAGGGATGCTGGGTCCTTGTCCCCATACAGACAATAGGAGAAGTTGCAGAAGCCCCAAGAGGGACTGAGCACAAGGGACCGCTTCGAAGCACGCCACCATCAGGCCCACCAGCTGCATCCCCTGCCTGGTGAAGGGACGGGGACAGCTAGAAGGAACTGAACTTGTGCAAGCAGATTGTCCACCTTCTGCTGAGGAAGGAATATCCTTGCCTGAACTGTGTCCAGATTCATTCCTAGGAATGAAGTTACCAAGGAAGGGAACAGTGAGGACTTGGGGTGGCTGACCAACCAGATGAGTCCAGAATGGACACCACCAGCTGAGTATCCAACTTTGCCAGATGTAGAGACTGGGAAGTGATGAGGACGTCCAGGTAGTGGCAGCACGCGGACGTGACGAGACATCACCCCCGCCAGCTCCTTGGTGAGCATTCTGGGAGCTGAAGAGAGGCCAGATGGCAAGGCCACAAATTGGCAGTGTTGATCTTCCAACGTGAATCTGAGGAATCTTGGTGTCCTGAAAACACAAGGATGTGAAAGTAAGCATCTATGATATCCACAGACGGCATGAAGCCCCCGGGGCGTAAGGAGCAGATGGCCGAGCGCAGAGTTTCCATGAGGAAAGCGCCTGCACTTGACAATTTGCTGAAGATCTGTAAATCCAGAATGGGCCAGACTGACCCATCTTTTTTGGGAACTATGAAAGGGTTGGTGTAGGGTCCCTTGCCTCTATCTGTTAAAGTGGACCAACACCCAGGATTTTGACTATCCTGGGTATTGGTCAACTTCCCCGGGGCACCCCGATCGGGGGTGCCCCGCTGTGTGAAACCCCCCAGAAAGCCCCCAAAACTCACCTCTCCCCGCCACGGACAAGCTGATTGACAGCGGCGGACAAGCAGCTTGCCCGTCGGCGCCTCCCGCGCGTCACTCTTGACGTGTGCGCGCCCGCACTGGCCATTCAGAGATGGCCGGCGCGGGCGCGCGCATGTCTAGAGGAGCATGAGTGAGGCGGCGGCGGCGGAAGCAGCGGCTGGAGAGGTAAGGTTTTTCGGGGGTTTGGGGGGTTTTACACCCCGCGGGACATCCCGATCTCGGATGTCGCGCGGTGTGTGAGGTGATCGGCCCGGGAATCTTATAGATTCCCGGGCCGATCACCTCAGGGTGTTGGTCCACTTTAAGGGAAATCTGCAAATGACCCCCAGACCCAGCAGACCTTGCACGGCCTGCGCCAGCAACTGAGCAGAAGCAGGACACTACCTCCTAAATCCACCGGTCTGAGGCGTGATGCCTCCAGACTTAAGCAAGGTGCCGCAGCCGTCCCATCAACCAGACGGGTGAGGGCGCCCCATCATGCTTGAGGGGACTTGGGAGAGGATTTGGGCTTAGCCCCCCCCAGAAGAGCCAGGGTGTTGTCTTCTGCTCCTGGGACAGGGAGCTGCGCGAGCCCCAGCGAAGGACACCCCTGGTTCCTGCTTAACACAATGGTGGGGGGTGGAAGGGGGGCCCTGGCCCCAAAGGGGCAGAGACAGCCGTCTGCGCTGGGGTAACTTACCTCTCTTACCAAACAGGTCTAGACGGGCCCCAAACAGACGCAGCCCCTTAAAGGGGAGCCCAGTAAGGGCCTTCTTCGCAGTATTGTCAGCACCCCACTGTCGCAGCCAGACGAAGCGACGTATAGCCACCACGAGGGCAGAAGTTCTTGCACACATTCTGATGGTGTCATCCAATGCCACTAGAACAAAATTTAGAAACACATCACAACTAGAGAGTGCATTAAACACCTCACAAGGGAGATCATCAGAAGCACTATCAAGCATATTTCTGATGAGGGTTCTAGTGGCCACAGCAGTAATGGCAGAGGCACAGACTGGGCGCAGCACCGTCCCCGCACATGCAAAGGCGTGGGAGGCCAGCAGGTCAATGCGCTGGTCCTCAGCATCCCGCAGGGTAGTAGAATAAGGGGGATGTATGACAGGGGTGTTAGATAGCCCTATTATCGGGACATCCACCTCGGGGGGGGATGACCAACATTTAACCACCTCAGGTGGAAAAGGATACACCCTATCCCAATCCCTTGGAACCCCTGGAAGTTTACTGGGGCCCTCCCATTCCTTGAGCACAAGGGAATGGAAATGTGCCTGCTCTAGGAATTCCAAACGTGATGTTGCTGTATGGAAGCGCTCCCCTCTTTGCCTGGGAGCCTCACCAGGGAGAGAGATAGACAGAACCTCAAAGATCTGGGTCAATAATCTGTCAGTGTCATCCGGGGCCCAGGGGTCAGAGCCAGAATCGTCATGACCCCTTGGTCTCTCATCAGATGAGCCTGAGTCAGAAAAGAGCTCTCCTTCATCAGAAGGGGTATAGCCACACAGATTCATAAACTCCTGAGATCCCATAAGGAAAACAGTATCATAAGGCGTCAGGTGTCGCTTCTTACCAGGGCCCTTACGCGCTAAGGACCTCGCAATAATCTGTTCAACAGTAGGTAGTCTAGAAGACACATCAGGCTGAGAATCCCCACTAGTATGCAACTCAGCAGGAGTAAGATTTAAGCTTGGGGGAGAAGGTGAAGTGAAACGAGGTGCAGCCACTGGCAGGCCAGATTGCAAAGCCAGCGCTTGCTCAGCACAGGGTACGCAGACCCATGCCTTGTCAGCATCAGCATGAGGTTGTCCACACGCCATACACCGCCGGTCTTGTCCCAAAGGGACCCCGGTCACATTATCCTTAGATGCCTCCATATGGTGATTATTAGGCACAATATGCCAGTAGGGATTGACGCTATAAAGCAACCCTGGATGCCCCAATGACCCGCTAGGGAAGTGGGAGTAATTTTACAAGGCCCGACTATCAATTACACCGGGCCGGGAGAAGCCAATGGATTCACCCTCTGAAAGACACAATGAGAAGAAGGGTGTCAGAACCGAAACACACTACAGTGAGTATAAAGCCGCCCGCGAGGGCACTTACGGACGTCACACGCGCGTGTGACCAGACAACATGGCGCCGAGTACCTCGAAGGGCGGGCCAGAGCGAGCCGTGACGCGGGGCGCGCAATGCCAGGCCCCTCCCCCCTGAAGAGCGCAAAGTCCAACCGACAAGCAGCCAATGAGGACGCAGAAGCGTCTGAGGTAACGCCGCCGCCCGGCGCGGAACATACAAATGTAGGAAAAGGCGCGCGCGGCGGCAGCATTTGCAGTGTAAAAAGACAAGTCAGCACGGCAGTTGACACCACATATACTAGTCCAAGCAGACATTACAAAAGGCCATATGCACGTAATCACAATACACTGACATCCACACCCCCCCCCTTTCTTTTCCCCCCGAAGGCTACAAGGAGAATGAGGGAGGATGGCGGCCCTTTGTACAGGGCCCACTGCTACCGGGGCATGGGACAATAATGCGGGAGGGGCCCATAAAGGCTCACCATCAGCCTATACCGCCTACCCTTTGGTGGGGGACTGCGGTGGAGCAGGGCACACATGGTGCCGCCTACCTTCACCCGACCAGCGCAGCCCAGGCTGGGAGGCACATCACACGAAGGACGGGTGGGAATAGTCCAACAGGGCCGCAGGCTTTAATAGCCCTGCTCACCTGCGACAGAGTGATAATTTCATGTCTTCGCAGTAAGCACTGCAGAGAAATCTGGGGATTAGTGGGAGGTCCCCGGGTATTTGAGGGGCCGGGAGGAGCCTGTTTTACATGTCTCTGCAGTGCAGCGCCATCTGGCGGAGGATAACCCAAGTGTAAGTAATCTATCTGGAGCAGGACGTACTGTATACTAAGAATATAAGTCCAGTGGTGACTTTCTTGACAGCTGTAGAAAGTGAAGCCCTAAGAATGGGTTTGGATTAAGTACTGTCCTGCTGAAGCGAAGTGGATAATACCTGAAGTCTAGTGAATAAAGGAACTGTTTTTACCTTCAAGTGCGTCAGAACAGGTGCACCTCACCACACACACCTAATGAGTTGCCCCACCCTAGGTCCAAGAACTCCCCTCGCTCCTCACACCCTCCGCCACTGGCTAAGTGGGGGAACCTAAAAAATACCATGAGAATTTTTGTTCAACTCTTGATGAATCAAGGCCCATGTACTGCTCGTTTTGAGGCTTGGTACCTCTGTAATCTCAGTTCTGGCTTCCAACTTCTAGATGTGTGTGTGGAGTACAGAAACAGAGCAAGACTCCACTATTCTCTATGGGTACATTGGCGTACAGTGGTCCCATACTCTGTGTACAGATCACAGAAATGCTGGGACAAGGAGATGCCACTACGTAGTTTCTGCTGTGGGGTCCACCAAAGCAAATGAAAATTTTACTTCGATTTATAAATGCACTCTGAATAGCCATTATGGGTCATCTTTAACATTTCAGGAGCTGTGTCAGGATTTGGATAATGTCATTATTGAAGTTATAAGCAAAGCAGCAAAAACAGGCTGCCAGAAATAACAGTGATTTGTGCTCCACGTTTCCCCAGAGATTGGCGTACCTCATCTTGACAGGGAACCTGTCACCCAGAGGACTCGGGATAGCAGTTGAAGGCTTTAGTGCATGACTTAGCAGACAGATGACTACTGGAATCAATCAGCTTGTCTGGCTTTTTCCCAAAAATGCTAATTTACTGGGGAGGTGGGGGTGGCCTAATTTGAAGAAAATAAAAAAAGAAAAATTAATTAAACAAATAAGCATTAGGGAGTTAATACATATGCAGTTTCTTTAGAGGGTCAGGTTTGGTGACAGAGGCACTTTAATGGTTATTTAAATCTAGAGATATGTCCAATATGTGACAAACACGAACTGCACATTTCTTCAGATATTACAAAATATATAGTATGACTAGTATATAATATGACTAGTGCTGGCCGAACCCGAGCAGCAAAAGTTTGTGTTTGTGAGTTTGGGTTCCCAAACATGTACTTTAGCCAGAATTCCGTGTTCGAGTTCGACCCGAACCCGGAAAAGCTGGTTGATGCTTACAACTTACCTGAGCCCTGAAATCCCGTCCCATCAGTGTTCTGCTGTCAAATAGCCCACAGTTGGGGCTTCAGAAAGGTCTGCATCAATGAGGACACATGCAACAGCTTACAATGTAATGTGTCTTCACTCATGGGGGCAAGTGCTGCCCATCTGGGTTCCTTACCTTCCATTTCGGGTCCCCATGATTTCAAGGGAGAAAAGGTAAGACAAAATCACAATACAAGTTGGCAAATCATCACACAAAGAGTCCCTCTAGTGTACAATTTATACTACTCCTTGTGACATCATTTGGAAGGCTTCTCACAGAGCTTTTAACAAGCAGTGCACATCATTGTCACATCATCTGAGGGCTGGAAACATGTCACGGCCATTGGACAGCTAATAAGGAAATGATGCATACTATGTGAGTAGATATAAAAGGTGACAGTAGGAGTGACTAAGGCCAAGATGAAAGTGACCTGAAAACATTCAGCAGGACAAAATATAATCATAACCTATAAAAAGCTACACCAAAGGCTTGACCTTCTTATGCTAGCTTAGTAATTCGGCCTACCCCTGAACCTGTTAATATTCTCCAATTCTGTGACGGTTTTGATCTTGCACTCCTTACTGAAGCTGCGGAACTCCATAATAAATATAATTGGCAGACCCCTGTCTCCTACCCATAACCAGCAAAACAACAGGGCAAAAATTATGTGCAACTTAAAGGATTATCTCACTCAGGTAGATCAGAATGTTGCTCGTCAGTTGGAAACCTGATGTCTAGGTAATACATATGTTTTTGTCACAAATGGGGTTTTGCGCAACCTTTTTCCTCTGAAGCAGTGGCTTTTCTTTAGTGTTTCCAGAGGTACAGCACACCCCTTTGTATATTCTCGTTTTTCAAGAAATTCATATTGCTTGTAAAAACCCCATTCCTTCAGGTTACAACAGTACTGGAAACCATGCTGCAAAACAAACCATTTACATTTATGAGTATTATGAGTATACAGTACGTCCTGCTCCAAATCTAATACTTACAAATGGGATATACTCCGCCAGATGGCGATGGACTGCAGAGACATCGAAAATAGGCTCCTCCCGGCCCCTCAAATACCCAGGGACCTCCCACAAATCCCCAACAATGAAAAGCAGTTAAGGAGAAGCCGGGAGCATTAAACAATTCAAATTATCAACTATAACAATGATAACAATCACCATACAGGGGATCCAGGAAAATGCAAACCAAGGGTGGGTTGGAGCAGGACGTACTGTATACTCATAATACCAATTCTACAGGTGCGTAATCACAGAATTGTATTATTCTTAGTATACAGTACGTCCTGCTCCAAATCTAATACTTACAGTTGGGACATCCAATTGCAGTGTCCATAAAGTAGGGTGGGATCCCCAAGAAAAATTAGCAGGAGGCAGTTTAAACCACTGCCGCCTGCAGAACCTTGCGGCCAAAAACAGCATCAGCTGAGGCCCTAATATCAACCTTGTAAAACTTTGAAAAGGTATGAACAGAAGACCAAGTAGCGGCCTTGCAAACTTGTGCAACAGAAGCCTGGTGCTGAAAAGCCCAAGAGGCACCAATAGCACGAGTGGAATGAGCAGTAAGGTGGGAGGATTCTTCCCCTTAGCAGAGTAGGCCTGAATCACAGCCTGACAAATCCACTTGCTGATAGTAGACTTGGCAGGAGCCAAACCCTTTCTAGGACCAGAAGGGACCACAAAAAAGCATCAGTTTTCCTGAAAGGTGCAGTAGCCACCAGATAGTTTTTCAGACACCTAACCACATCCAAAGAGTGCAAAACTCTCTCCTTAGCATTGCTAGGATTAGGGCACAAAGAAGGAAGAACAATATCCAGATTCGAATGAAAAGCAGACACTACCTTAGGCAGAAAGTCAGGTTTGAAACGAACCACCACCTTGTCCTGGTGCCTCTCATAGTAGGGGGGCTGAATGGACAGCGCCGCCAATTCAGACACACGCCTGACAGAAGTGATAGCCACCAGAAACACAACCTTGAGCGTAAGAATGGCCAAGGCAGCATCCTGCACAGGTTCAAAGGGAGCACCCTGCAAGGCTGACAGAACCAAGTTCAAATCCCAAACAGGCACCATAGGTTTACGTGGGGGACGCACATGAGTGTTGAAGTCCTGATCAGAGGGTGCTGAGCAAAGGACTTCTGGAAAAAAATAGCCAGGGCAGAAACCTGACCCTTCAGAGTACTGAGTTGGAGCCCCATCTCCAATCCATGCTGCAGGAACTCCAGAATCCTGGGAATAGAGAAGACACGACAGGGAAAAGACCTAGACTCACACCAGTCAATGTAGGCACGCCAAATAAATGGAAGAGGAAGACTTCTTCCTAGCTTTAATCAAAGTATCTACAACTGAGGAAGACAGCCCCTTCTCCATCAAGATGGAGGTTTCAGCAGCCAAGCCATCAAAGCCAGAGTTTGTAAATTGGGATGGCGTAGTGAGCCCTGAGTGATCAGATCTGGCACCAAGGGCAGAGCGTACTGATCTACTGCCAGCTGTACCACGTCTGCGAACCACATCTTGCGCAGAACCCTGCCCAGCAGGGGAATTGGGGGGAAGACATACAGGAACTGAAAGTCCTTCCATGACATTGCTAGCGCATCCGAGGTCAGGGTCAGAGGATCCCTGGACAGAGAGACAAAAGCTGGAAGCTTGTGATTGTGGCGGGACACAAACAGATCCACATCTGGTTGGCCCCAATGGTGACACAGAGATTGAAACACCCTGCTGCATAGGGACCATTCTCCCTGGCGAGAGGTCCCCCTGCTCAGAGAGTCCGCCAGGCGATTTTCCACCCCCGGGATGTACACAGCTGAAACGCAGGGGACATTGGCCTCCGCCCAAGTCAGGATCAGAGACGCTTCCTGGAGGGCCCCCTTGCTCCGGGTCCCTCCCTGATGATTGATGTAGGCAACTGCCGTCTGGTTTTCCGAGCGCACCTGAACAGGCAGGCCCTGAAGATGAGTAGTCAAGCGAGCCAGAACTAACCTGATCGCTCGCAGCTCCAAGACATTGATAGGAGTGTGGGCCTCCTGAGGGCCCCACCTCCTCTGGAACGGCAGGGACTTCCAGAAACCCCCTCAACCTGACAGACTGGCATCCGTGGTGACCGTCTCCCAGGAAGGGGCAAGAAAGGATCTGCCCCCCAACAGGTTCCTTAAGTCCATCCACCACAAGAGGGACCTCCTGACCAGTGGGGAGAGCACACTGACCCTGTCCAGGGACGCTGGGTCCTTGTCCCATACAGACAATAGGTGAAGTTGCAGAAGCCTCAAGTGGAACTGAGCATAAGGGACCGCTTCGGAGCACGCCACCATCAGGCAACTAGCTGCATCCCCTGCCTGATGGAGGGATGGGGACAAGCTAGGAGGCACTGAGCCTGTGCAATCAGACTGTCCACCTTCTGCTGAAGAAGGAAGATCCTTGACTGAACTGTATCCAGATTCATTCCTAGGAATGGAGTTACCAAGGAAGGGGACAGTGAGGACTTGGGGTGGTTGATCACCCATCCAAATGACTCCAGAGTGGACACCACCAGCTGAGTATCCAACTCTGCCTGATGTAGAGACTGGGAAGTGATGAGGATGTCGTCCAGATAGGGAAGCACGTGGATGCCCTGACATCTGAGTAGAGACATCACGCAAGCCAGCACCTTGGTGAACACCCTGGGAGCCGAAGTGAGGCCGAAGGGCAAGGCCACAAATTGGTAATGTTGATCCATCAGAGCGAACCTGAGGAACCTTTGATGACCTGGGAACACAGGAATATGAAGGTAAGCATCTTTGATGTCCACATAAGTCATGAAATCCCCTTGGCGCAGGGAACTGATGGAAGAGCGCAGTCTCCATGCGAAAGCACCTGCCCCTGACAAACTTGTTGAGAATCTTTAAGTCCAGGATGGGCCTGACAGAACCATCCTTTTTGGGTACTGTGAATAGGTTGGAATAAAAGCCCTTGCCTTTTTCTCTTAAAGGGACCTGGCAGATGACCCCCAGCTCCAGGAGGCCTTGCACTGTTTGCACTAGCTCCTGAGCTGACACAGGGTCCTGAGGAATCCGGAATCTGATGAATCTTGGAGGGGGATCGGCAGCAAACTCCAACTTGTAACTGGAGGACACTACCTCCTGAATCCACCGGTCTGAGACATGAAGTCTCCAGACGTGAGCGAAGTGCTGCAGCCGTCCCCCCACCAGGATGGGTGAGGGCGCCCCATCATGCCTGAGGGGGCTTGGGAGAGGATTTAGCTTTGGGACCCCAGGAGGAGCCAGGACGTCCACGTCCTCTGCCTCTACTCCAGAAATCTCCCCGGGCCCCAGGGAAAGATACCCCCCTTCCTTGTCTTGCACCACGGTAAGGGGAGGAGAAGGAACTCTGACCCCGAAAGGGCCGAGGTTGCCGCCTGCGCTGGGGTAACCTGCCTTCCTTTGCAAAAAGGTCCAGGCGGTCTCCAAACAGACGCAGTCCTTTAAAGGGAAACCCAGTGAGGGCCTTCTTGGCAGCATTGTCAGCAGCCCACTTGCGCAGCCAAACCGAGCGGCGTATAACCACCACGAGGGCAGAAGTTCTGGCACACATTTTGATGGTGTCATCCAATGCTGATAGGACAAAATTTACAAAAACATCACAACTGGAGAGTGCATTAAACACCTCACAAGACAAACCATCAGGAGCACTATCAAGCATATTTCTGATAAGGGTTCTAGTGGCCACAGCAGTAATAGCAGAGGCACAGACCGGGCGCAGTGCCGTCCCCGCACATGAAAAGGCGTGGGAGGCCAGCTGGTCAATGCGCCGGTCCTCAGCATCCCGCAGGGTAGTAGAATCAGGGGAATGCATGACAGAGGTGTTAGATAGCCCTAGGATCAGGGCATCCACCTCGGGGGGGGGGGGGGGGGATGACCAACATTTAACCACCTCAGCAGGAAAGGGATACTTCCTATCCCAACTCTTTGGAACCCCGGGAAGTTTACTGGGGCGCTCCCATTCCTTGAGCACAAGGTTATGGAAATGTGCCTGCTCTGGAAATTCCAAATGTGATCTTGCTGTAGAAAAGCTCCCCTCTTTGCCTGGGAGCCTCAACAGGGAGAGAGATAGACAGAACCTCAAAAATCTGGGTCAATAATCTGTCAGTGTCATCCGGGGCCCAGGGGTCAGAGCCAGAATCATCATGACCCCTTGGTCTCTCATCAGATGAGCCTGAATCAGAAAAGAGCTCCCGTTCATCAGACAGGGTATAGACACAAAGATTCATAAACTCCTCAGTTCCCATAGGGAAAACAGTGACATTAGGCATCAAGTGCCGCTTCTTAGCAGGGGCCTTGCGCGCTAAAGACTTCGCAATAATCTGTTCAACAGTAGCCAGTCTAGAAGACACATCAGGCTGAGAATCCCCACTAGTATGCAACTCAGTAGGAGTGAGATTTAAGCTTGGGGGAGTAGGTGAAATGAGGTGCAGCCACTGGGAGGCCAGATTGCAATGCAAGTACCTGCTCAGCACAGGGTACACAGACCCGTGCCTTGTCAGCATCAGCATGAGGTTGCCCACACGCTACACACAGCCGGTCTGGTCCCGAAGGGACCCCGGTAACATTATCCTGAGATGCCTCCATATGGTGATTACAGCGGTGCTATACGCCGATAGGGAATAACGCTATATAGCAACCCTGGATGCCCCAATAACCCGCTAGGGACGTGGGAGTATAAGGGAGTACAAGGCCTACAAGTAATATACTAAAAATAGGGCCGGGAGAAGCCAAGAAAGGTTCGTCCAGCCTGAAAAACATAAGCAGACAAGACCTTAAGTACATCGTAACAAAAGTGAAGAAGATAAAGCTGCCCGCGAGGGCACTTACAGACCGCGGTAGGTAGGAGTCTGTCGCGCATAGGCCAACCAAGTCAGAAAAGATGGCGTCGGTATACCTCGAGGGGCGGGCCAGATGACGCTGACGACGCCAAAGAGGGGCCCGCCCCCCCCTGAAGAGCGCAAAGCCAGAAGGCCAACAGCCAATGATGGCGCACCAGCGCCTGAGGTAATGCCGCCGCCAAGCACGGAACCAAGTCAGCGCGCGGCGGCGGTAAATTTAAAAGCAATAAAGACAAGTCAGCGCGGCGGCTGACACAAGAATAAAGACATGTGAAAGGTGAAAGCACAGACTTCATAACCTACATATCTATACACATACACACCCCCCCCCCTCTTTTCCCCCGAAGACTATAAGGAGGATGAGGGAGGACGGCGGCCACTTAAATAGGGCCCACCGATAGACAGAGGCAAGGGGCAATAGTGCGGGAGGGGCATCCATAGAGGCTCACCATAAGCCTGAACCACCTACCCTTTGGTGGGGGATTGCGGTGGAGCAGCGCTCCTAAGCACCTGACAGCGGTGCAGCCTACCTTCACCCGACCAGCGCAGCCAAGGCTGGGAGGCATATTACTAGTGGAACGGGTGGGAATAGTCCTACAGGGCCGCAGGTTAATAACCCCGCTCACCTGCGAGTAGAGAGCCAATTTCTCATCCTTCGCAGCCAGACTGCAGAGAAATTCTGGGGATTTGTGGGAGGTCCCTGGGTATTTGAGGGGCCGGGAGGAGCCTATTTTCGATGTCTCTGCTGTTCAGCGCCATCTGGCGGAGTATATGCCAACTGTAAGTATTAGATTTGGAGCAGGACGTACTGTATACTAAGAATACTATAGATTGTCTCGAAGTACACACCTCAAGCTTTCTAGGTGTACCAGGCTTGTTGTCATGGGTACAGTTTTCCTGATGGCTGCATAGTTCGGGGCATCACCAGTAGGAAGAGGGAGGTTGTGATGCCGCTGTATAGAGCCCTGACATTATTCAAATAGAACGTGTCCAAAGGTGGACAACAAAAATGGTAGAAGGTCTTAAACTTAAAACAGGAGAAACTTAACAAACTTAATTTGTACAGTCTGGAGGAAAGAAGGGAGAGAGGGGACATGTTGGAGACCTTTAAATATGTGAAAGGGTTGAATAAGGTTCAGGAGGGAAGTGTTTTTAAGAAGAAACTTAATAATAGAACAAGGGGGCACAACCTGAAGCTAGTTGGGGGGAAGATCAGGAGCAATGTTAGAAAATATTATTTTACAGAAAGAGTAGTAGGTGCTTGGAACAAACTTCCAGCAGAGGTAGTTGAAAAATCAACAGTCACTGAATTTAAACATGCCTGTGATAAGCACACATCTATCCTAAGATAAAGAGTACATACTGTATACACATAAGGGTAGACTAGATGGACCGTATAGTCTCCTTCTGCCGTCAACCTTCTATGTTTCTATGTAAACCCTTGAATTCACTGGCTGCACAAGGTTTTCTTAAAAAAAAAAATATATAAAAGATTCAAAACCACATTTTCCTAAAATATCAATATGCAAACAAGAAAACACAAGCTAAATCTGAAACTAAAAGGTCACCTAAACAGAGCAATGCCCAACATGCAAAACTAATTTTAGCCCTTTAAAGTAGACCAAAGAACACAACTATTGGCCCTGGACTCTATAAGCGTGGGCAAACTGGGGGGCTTTCACACAAGGGCATTTGGCACCAAAACCCGAGATAGTCAAAATCCTGAGTTTTGGTTCACATTAACTTCTTGCCTATCCTGACATTTTGTCAACCTTGCCAGGCCATTTTTCACCATTTTGCGCTATGTATATTTAACTGTGATTTTAGCAGAACTTTTCAGGGTTTACAAGAAAATTAAATATTGTTTTTTTTAGGCCGAGTTTGTGATTTCACAAGGAATATCTTGTTTGTAATGTTTTCAGTGTTTAAACAATATTTTTGGGTGAAATATATGAACAAAAATGAAAATATATATTTTTACATTTTATCACATTTGTTTAAAATAAAAAAGCACCATTTCTCTATATTACAATTGTACCACATATGTACTAGACACCCATTCCTGTCCAGGGAACACTGCTAATTGAAAAGAGTGCTTTATGAGAATTTCAAATAAAATACTATGTGTGCCATTAAAGGTTAAACCCTTAAAATGTTTTTAAACAATTATGGATGCCCCCTCTCCTGGTGGGGAACCCCACAATTTTTGTTAAACCCTTAACAATTAAAAAAATGGTGCAGGGTCCTCCCTTCCCAGTAAAACCAGTCCAGGCACCAGCTATGGGGGCCAGTTGGGCTGCTTGCTGCACCGCACTGTGAACTGGTATAGGGGTCTCAGAGACTCCCTACAAAGGGTTAAATGTAAGAAAAAACACACATAATAATCGATAATTAAGTACTTTATTTCCTTTTTTCTCTACCTACCTCCAATTCATCGCCGATTGCTGTGTCCAGTGCCGCTGCTGTCACTGATAGTAATCAGTAGTAATCAGTGGAAGCTTGGTAAAGGGGCAGAGTATTGGAGCCCCCTGCCCCCGCATCTGACTTCTGCTCACCTCTTCCACTGGTAGGAGTTGTTTATAGCTGTTGAGTGAGATAAACCGGCGCAGAGAATGGGCCTTCTCTAACCCGCTGAAGACCCAGGAGGGTGGTTGGATGAACCCCAATGTTGGATCCCTGTAATGCAGATAAATGGGGTTTTGCACAATCTTTATCCTCTGGGAGAGTGGCTTTTCTTTGGTGTTTAGTGTGAGGTTTCCAGAGGTAGAGCACACCCCTTTGTATAATCTTGTACACTTTCTATTGTCATATATGACTCTTTGATGGGGGATAAATGGATTTTTCTATTCCCCACTTCTGTCAAAGAAAATTCCCGGCCAATAAACAAATTCTAGCAGCTACATTTCTCCAGGACAAAAAGTAACAGGGGCTTGTTATAGAGTCTGTCCTAGCAAAATAAAAAAATGTTCAGTCACAGCAATGAGAACACCACCACTCCATTCACTGCCAAGGCCAGCCATGCTTTCTATTGCAAACTAAGCATCTAAGTTAATCCTTCAACAACATATTATGATGAAAAATACTCATATGTTAGCCAGTTTTAAAGCAGCATTTACTGCATTAAAAGTAAAAATGATACATTTACTGATTTTAAGAAAACAACTGAACTATTTCTAAGTCAGTAATATATACAGAATTGCACATATATTTTAAAGCAAACAATTTCACCGTATTTACACCGATTTGTCCAGTATCATCCAAAACAATCTTTTAGTAAACTGTGCTCAGTGGATCTTAATTGTTCTTTCATAAAAACTTGTACTGCAGTATGGTTGTACTTATCATGCAAATGCAACTGTTTATTACAAACTAATACCATCATTAGGCATTGTACAATTCAATCTCTGCTGCATAATAAATACAGTGATGACTGCTTAATTAACACAAAAAAACAATAGTCTAAAAATAATACTTGCATATATGTTTGGCTTTCAAGCAGTTCAGGCACTTGCATGTTGCATATACAGTACATTTACAGTACAGGAATGTACTTTACTTTACTGTACTTTTACTTTAAACCGGACCAACAGCCTGGCACAGTTAGAAAAGAAAGGTAGTGGGCATTTTGGAGCTTCCTCTTCCAGCATAACTGACAATGCACAGTAACAGGAAGCCCAGCAGCACATCCGGTTTGCAACTGGCCTGTTTCTAACATTTACTACAGCAGGAGTTAGAAAAAGGTAATTAAATTTTTATGTGCAGCAATCTAAATTGCCCTGGGGGGAGGGAGTGCACATGAACACTGTTTGTTGTGTTGGTCTCGTTTAAGTTAGTTTTTACTGTTGGTGCACTTTAAGTGTGTAACACACAGTGGAGACAGACATTGTTAGCTGGAGAAATAGCCATTGGTATAATGCCTTCAGATATACTGACACCAAAACATACTGCAGGGGGTTAAAACATTTTTCCTCAGCATAACATTTTGATCCAATCAGTATGGGGTTAAACCACACTGAACTATTTCAAGGAAACTTAATCCAGTCATTGGTTGACCTGTCCATGAAGTCAAAACCTGTAGTGCACATTTGCAAAAAGCAGGGCTAGTGCCAGCCTGTTGACAGAGAAGGGATAGTTATGGAAACTATCCACAGGGTGCCACTAAACAGGGCAGTGGAATCGGTAAACTAAACTCAATTTTATTGGGCCCCGACTACGACTCCAGTTCCAACTCCTTCAAAAATGGCCAATAATTAGCAATACATATACTGTGGTAAAATGGTAAGACCAGGCCTTTTCTCACCAATATATATGCAGTAGTGCTACTTATATAGAACTTAAAGTGGATGAAAAATTCCAGGCGTGGCCACTAGCCTACCCCCGGTTGCATCCTACACTTGATGTCCCGGTGTGAAACCTCCTAGGGCACCGGTGATCTTGCCTGATCCAGGCAGGTCCCGCGACACAATCTCCACCAGCGCCGCATCCCCGCCTTCTCACACCCCCAGCCTTTCTGAATGGCTGGGCACTGGAGAATGTGCATGCACAAACAGTGTGCCGGGGATGCAGCCAGCCAGCTGCACCTCATCAAAGTGGCACTTCTGAGAGTTTTGAACTTTTAAAGAAGAAATGAATAAACAAATAAAACATAAAACAGACTTTCATTCCACTTTAACAGTGGCCATATCCACTCATGGGCAGGATCTAACCAGCTGCTTGTGAAGCAACTTGTGGGCTGGTCATGAGACAGTTGCCATAGTCTAGCACTGTTTCACAGAAAGGTATTTCAGTGGCCAATTTATTGACATGATCTCTGTACATACTATAAATATCCACAATCCTAAATGGGACAGTAAAGGCAATGCAATTCTCACACTGTTTGTAAGATATTTGGTCTAGTGGTAATTATCTTATGTTCTCTGGGCAAAGCATCACCTCCACAGAGTCCAGCAATGCATTTTCTGCATTTGAAATATAAGAGGTTGAAGTGGCTGCTATTCCTGAGACAGGTATACATTGGCCTCCTGCATTTGTTCTTGTGTCTATAAAGAATTCATTCTGTGGTGGTCCCACTGATGGCATGGAAGACGTGCAGTGAGTTCTGCATCCAGGAAGCACGGCTGGTGTCTTCTGGGTACATCTATGATGGAGAAAGATCACGTTTTATTGGCATAGTAATACGCTATCATATAGGTCTTTGAAAAAATAAAATCTGTATGACCACCACTGGTAAATTACCTTTCACAGCTATCCAGTCGCAGCATTCAAAGAAACAAAATAAAAACATTATAACAATCATTTTATTTGACAATGACTCAAAACAAACAGCCAAAGCTACAATGGAATGTTTTAAATCAAAGCATATTGGTTTGTTGGAATGGCCCAGTTAAAGTTCAGACTTAAATTCCATTGAAAATATGTGGCACGACTTGAATATTGCTGTTCACATACGTTCTCCGTCCAATCTGACTGAGCTAAAGCTATATTGCAAGACTGTAGTTGCATCCAAGGTGGTCCTACAAACTATTGACTCAGGGAGGCCAAATACATATGCTTTTCTATCACATAAAATCTCAATAAAATACATACTGTGACATTCATGCAGGTCTGATAGTAGAAGACAGGTATATTTCTCCCAGGTTCCTTTCCTATGCGAGGTAATAGCTGAGCCTCTCACCTGTCAGGTAATTAATTAGGGGGAATGAGAGGCTGAATAAAGGAGGAAGTCAGGGGGCAGATCTTTCTCTCTGGCTGAGGACACAGCCCAGGTCTGTGGAGAGATTCATGTGAGTAAAGGTTGCTGGAAGTGTTTTTTGTAGCTGGCAGAGAGAAGCTCTCCAGCTAGTAGTGAGGGTTTTCACTTGTCTAGTTAGAGCCGGACAGGCAAGGATTTTCTTTTGTTGCTGTGTTATCTTTATTTTGCTTTTGCAACCTTTACCAATAAAGCTGACCAAGAGTCAGATTGAACGAACTTTCTGCTGTTTGCCTGATTGGACAAAGACAAATACGTGTCCCTTGACATCAGAAAAGGGCGATCCCTGACACATCTCACATGTGGTGTCGGATGCGGGCAACACGTTGCTAGGGGCAACAGCCCAGTGTCAAAATGGATGACGTGGTAAAGGCCTTGGTGCAGTCGGTCGCTGTGCAGCAAGAGGCTACCAGAGCTCAGCAGGAGTCTTTCAGAGAGCAACAACACACCAATCACCTGCTGGCAGCGCAGATGACTGCTCTAGCAGAGACCGCAAATAAAGACCGCCAGACGCTGCAGGAGCTGATGCAAAGTGTGGCCAATCTGCCAAGCGGGCAGCTGCCGACTCCGCAGAGAGATATCCGTGCAAACCAATATCTGCAAAAGATGACGCCGGCAGATGATGTGGAGGCCTTCCTTGCAACCTTTGAGAGAACAGCTACACGGGAGGCCTGGCCGAGAGAAAGTTGGGCAGGCTTGGTGGCCCCATTCCTCATAGGAGAAGCACAAAAGCCTTACTATGAGCTGGAACCGGCTGCGGCCCAGGACTTTAACAAACTCAAGGCAGAGATTCTGGCACGCTTGGGTGTAACCATAGCAGTCAGAGCCCAGAGAGTACACCAGTGGACATATAACGTGGGTAAGCCGCCACGTTCCCAAATGTTCGACCTCGTCCATCTGACCAGGAAGTGGCTACAACCAGAGGTTCTATCCGCACCAGAGGTGGTTCAACGTGTGGTTATGGATCGATATCTAAGGGCACTACCTCCAGCGTTAAGGAAGTGGGTGAGCCACGGAGACCCAAAATCTGCAGATCAGCTTGTGGATCTTGTTGAACGGTACTCTACAGCAGAAGCGCTCTTAAGTAACACCCAGCCCCAGGCCTCAACCAACCGGACAGCCAAAGTTCCCGGTAAGACTGTTCTGGGGTTTATGGGAGTTGGGAAAAATGTAAAGACTTCATATGGAAAAGATGAGACTGTGGGCTCAGGGAGGCCTAAAATGCGAGACTTTGGGCTAGGTAGAGAAAACATAAGATGTTTTCGTTGCCATGAGTTGGGCCATATTGCAATGAACTGTCCTTTGACTATTGAACCTATGCAATGTGACGCGGCCTTTTTGAAAAAACGTATGTCTATGTTTGCCCAAGTAATGTGTACTGCTGTCAGTTCAGACAGTTCTAAAAACCACCTGTATGAGCTAACAGTAGAGGATAAAAAGGTGGTGGCTTTACTAGACTCAGGGAGTGTGGTAAGTCTGGTAAACGCCAACCTTATAAGTACTGCTAACAGGTATCCAGACACTTACACGGTATCTTGCGTGCATGGGGATACGCGTGAATATCAAATTGCCATTGCTTGTATTTCAACTCCTTATGGTTCAGTATGTCACAAGGTGGGGATAGTCCCCGCCTTAATGCATGATGTCATTCTTGGTAGAGACTTTCCATATTTTTGGAAGTTGTGGGAAGACAATCTCGCGATTAAAGATGGTACACCTGATAGGCCCACAACCTCCAACCTAAGCCCTGATCCATTTGATAGTTCCCCAATGGAAGATGTGGTTGGGGTAGAAAAGCCTTTAACTTTTCCCTTTTCTGTTATGGCGGGGGATTCAGGAGAACCAGTAACAGAGACAGAAATTCCGGGGACTTCTCAGCAGTGTATACCTGACTTAGAGGTCAGAAAAGATGATTTTGAAAGTGAGCAGTTAAAAGACCCTACCCTTACCCGAGCCAGAGAAAATGTAAAAATAATCAATGGGGTACCTGTGGAGCCCGGGGCTAGGCTTGCTTTCCCATATATGGTTCTAGAGAATGATTTACTGTACCAGGCTGACAAAAAGGGCGAGGATAACATACAGCAGCTAGTGGTTCCCAAAGCCTTCAGGAGAACAGTTTTAGATCTGGCACACGGGCACATATTGGGGGGACATCTGGGAGTCCAGAAAACTACAGAGAGAATTTTGCTCAGATTCTTCTGGCCTGGGGTACATCATGATGTTAAAGAGTATTGTGAATCCTGCCCAGACTGTCAGTTGTCTGCCCCTAGGCCTCGTTTCCGCAGCCCTCTAGTTCCCTTACCAATCATTGAGGTCCCATTTGATCGGATTGGGATGGATTTGGTTGGTCCCCTGATAAAGTCAGCGCGTGGTCACCAACATATTCTAGTTATAATGGACTATGCTACACGTTATCCGGAGGCCATACCTTTGCGAAACACATCATCTAAGACTATCGCAAAGGAGTTAGTGCAGGTGTTTAGTAAGGTGGGCATCCCAAAAGAAATACTTACTGATCAAGGCACACCCTTTATGTCTAATGTGATGAAGCAACTTTGTAAATTGTTTAAGGTGAATCAACTACGCACATCCGTCTATCACCCTCAGACCGATGGCTTAGTTGAAAGATTTAACAAGACTCTAAAGCAGATGTTAAAGAAAGTAGTGGACAAGGACAGAAAAAATTGGGATTTGTTGCTTCCATATCTGTTGTTTGCCATAAGGGAGGTGCCTCAATCGTCCACCGGGTTTTCTCCATTTGAGTTGGTATATGGTAGACATCCCCGGGGGTTGTTAGATGTGGCAAAGGAAAGCTGGGAAGGGCAGGTCACTCCCTACAGAAGTATAATAGAACATGTTTCACAAATGCAGGACAGAATTTCAGCTGTGATGCCAATTGTAAAAACCCACATGGAACAGGCTCAAGGTGTGCAAAAAAGAATCTATGATAGGGGTGCTACATTTGCACCAGGAGATCGGGTGTTAGTACTAGTTCCTACTATAGAGAGTAAGTTCTTGGCCAAATGGCAGGGTCCCTACTCCGTTATAGAAAGAGTAGGTGAGGTAAATTATAAAATTCACCAACCAGATAAAAGAAAGCCTGAGCAGATTTACCATGTGAATCTGATTAAACCTTGGAAAGACAGGCAAACTCTAGCTGCGAAGGTTGCGTGGCCAGCCTGTGATGGTTCTCTAATACCTAACGTTATTATCGCTGAGTCCTTGTCTGACACACAAAAGAAAGAGGCTAGACAACTGATAATTCATAACAAAAATTTCTTTTCTGACAAACCAGGGCGGACTCCACTGGTAAAACACGATGTTGTGACCGAACCTGGGGAAAAGGTACAGGTTAGGCCCTATAGAATCCCTGAGGCTAGGCGTGAGGCAGTGTCTAAAGAAGTGAAAGACATGCTGAAATTGGGAGTGATTGAGGAATCCCATAGTGAGTGGTCCAGCCCAATTGTGTTAATTCCAAAACCAGACGGTACTATAAGGTTTTGTAATGACTTTAGGAAGTTAAACTCTGTGTCTAAATTTGATGCCTATCCTATGCCAAGGGTGGATGAGCTGATTGAATGGCTAGGTACAGCTCGCTACATCACCACACTAGATCTGACGAAAGGTTATTGGCAGATTCCGCTGACTGAATCTGCCAAAGAAAAGACAGCATTCTCCACACCTGACGGTTTATTTCATTATGTAAATATGCCCTTCGGCTTACATGGGGCTCCTGCAACCTTCCAACGGTTGATGGATAGAGTGTTAAAACCACATAGGAAATATACTTCGGCCTATCTTGACGACATAGTGATACATAGTCCTGACTGGGAGACACACCTTTCTGACGTGCAGGCAGTCATTGACAGTTTACAGGCTGCAGGTTTGACAGCTAACCCCAAAAAGTGTTGTATTGGGTTAGAAGAAGCCAAATATTTGGGTTATATTATTGGAAGAGGCGTAATTAAACCCCAGGTAGATAAAGTTGAAGCAATCCAGAAGTGGCCTCAACCGTTAAATAAAAAACAGGTGAGGGCATTTCTCGGAATTACAGGGTATTATAGGCGGTTTATACCCAATTTTGCTTCCATAGCAAATCCCCTGACTGATCTCACTAAAGGAAAAGACTCAGTGATGATAAGGTGGAACCCTCAGGCTGAAAAAGCGTTTCAAACCTTAAAGTTGGCCCTTTGTTCCCTGCCAATATTGATCACACCAGATTTCAAGAAAGAATTTGTGGTCCAGACAGATGCTTCCGAGACAGGAATAGGGGCTGTCTTGTCGCAAATCCGGGATGGAGAAGAACATCCTGTGCTTTATTTAAGCAGGAAGCTGAATAGACACGAAAGAAATTATGCAATTGTAGAAAGGGAATGTTTAGCTATTAAATGGGCCCTCGAGTCCCTCAAATATTATTTGTTGGGAAGAAAGTTCCGGCTAGTCACTGACCACGCCCCTCTGAAATGGATGTACCTTAATAAAGAGAAAAATAGCAGAGTAACAAGGTGGTGTCACGATCTCCTCACCTGACCCACGTTCCCACGCTGACTCCGGTCCTTCTCTGTTGCAGCCGGCGGCGGGCCGGCGGCGCTCCTGCCCGCCCGCCGCTCGGCTGTCACGAGCAGCCGCTCGGGCGGCTTCCGGCCTAGCCGCGTCAGGAGCGGGCGCGCCGCTCTCCGTGCGGAGCGCTCCCGGTGCGTGCCCCCGTACACGCGCGCGCCTGTCACTGTCATATGCCCTCCGGCGGCGCTGCACACAGCGCGCCCGCCGGAGGTAATTAGTGTTGGGCCAATGAGCCCTTGTGTTCAGTAGCAGTTGCCTATGTTGTCCGCCTCCCAGGTTTAAACGGGGCAATTAGCCCAGAGTTCCCCAATTGCTCCTATCAACACACTTCCCTCCTCAGCCAATCCAGCCTGTCCCCTTCCTATATAGGTTTTCACCCTGCACTTGTTCATTGCCCGTTATAGCGTGCTACTGGGTGCGATTCTTATAGCTTATTTCCTTGTGATTTCTGCCGTGATTTTGACCATCCCTGTTTGCCGCCTGGACCGACCTTTGCTTGCTCTCCGACCACGATTCTGCCTGACCCTCTGTACCGCGAACTTCTGATCTCCCGTTGTGACCCTTGGCTTGCCCTGACTACTCTTCCGTCTAACCCTTCTGTACCGTGCCTCCTCGGATTGACCACCCGTGTATGACCCCTGTCCGTTTATTGTTACTCAGTCTTGTCCCTGGATTCATCTGCCTTCCCCTGCATAAGTCAGCATCCTTTGTGCTAACAAGACCTGGGGGCAACCGTGTCCGGTGAGGCGTGTCTAGCGTCCCGGCAAACGGGGGCTTGCTATAGGCGAAGAAAGCAGCGGAGATTGGGGGTTGCTGATTTATTGGAAGGTGGGTGTCTCCGGGGCTTGACAGGTGGTTTCTAGCTCTGCAGGCCTACAACTTTACAGTAGAGCACAGGGCTGGGCGACTGCAGGGAAATGCAGATGCACTGTCACGTGCACTGCCTTCTGGTTACAAATGCTCATTCCCAGTGGCCTGAGCAGAGGGGGGGGGGGATATGTGACATTCATGCAGGTCTGATAGTAGAAGACAGGTATATTTCTCCCAGGTTCCTTTCCTATGTGAGGTAATAGCTGAGCCTCTCACCTGTCAGGTAATTAATTAGGGGGAATGAGAGGCTGAATAAAGGAGGAAGTCAGGGGGCAGATCTTTCTCTCTGGCTGAGGACACAGCCCAGGTCTGTGGAGAGATTCATGTGAGTAAAGGTTGCTGGAAGTGTTTTTTGTAGCTGGCAGAGAGAAGCTCTCCAGCTAGTAGTGAGGGTTTTCACTTGTCTAGTTAGTGCCGGACAGGCAAGGATTTTCTTTTGTTGCTGTGTTATCTTTATTTTGCTTTTGCAACCTTTACCAATAAAGCTGACCAAGAGTCAGATTGAACGAACTTTCTGCTGTTTGCCTGATTGGACAAAGACAAATACGTGTCCCTTGACATCAGAAAAGGGCGATCCCTGACACATCTCACAATACATACAAGTATTTGTGACTGTAGGTGTGGAAATGTTCAAGGGGTATATGCCATATATATATGGTATATGGCAAATGCAGGAGAAAACTCATGAATGCTGGCAAAGATGGCTGAAAAGTCAGTAAATCAGGCCCGTAATGAAAATGAGTTGGTGGGGAGGAGATTTCAGAATACCTATAATGGTTCTGTAAGTTGTCACCTTGTCTCTAAGAAGTTTGTTCAAAACACAGACAAGTCATGTTCAAGTCAATTTAACTAAACAATGAAGGTGGAGTAATATCCCTAATTTTCAATAAAGGGGCAAAATGTTAATTTAGCCTGCACTTTCTGCACTCCCATGATGGCTGTGAGGGACTGCACATTTCATTCAGCTTGTTTCGTATTTCTTATAAACCTTAGTGAGCTCTACCCCTTCTGCTAAACCTCCTCAGAAGAAGAGCATTGACTCATCTATGCATGTTAATGTAAACGTCGCCTTGGAATGCAGAAGGTGCTGTTAAATGAAAAATGCAGCCCCTGACACCCCCTTGTCCAGGATGACCCTTTAAACTCACTGGAGGAACAAACCCTAATCTGAACCAAATATTTGGCTTTCCTAATTCATCTGACTTCCTTGTTCCTCCCTTATATTCTTAAGAAGAAACAACTCAGGTGCAAGCTCAAACAAGCAAAAGAATAATTATTTGCATAGCTTTGATGTTTATCATAGTTTTAGAATTATGAACAATATGTTGTGTGTCGGCACCAGAGCGTAATATCAGGTTTATGTGCTAAAGGATAATATGACTATTGTACAAACAGCCTATTTCACAAAGCAGCTGTGTTTTATGATGATACTTTGCATAAGATTTGCATAGGAGAGAGACAGGCCCTAAAGTAGCGAGAAGACTACTGATAACCGTACTGTGACCTATAGGTACATGCAAAAATATACAAAGCTACGTGGAAAAAATTAACTGGTCTGAGAGAAATGGCAGTCACTTTCTCTCTTTAAATCTTAAAGTGGCCCTGATAACCCTCTTCACAAATCCTAACTACCCCCCTCCCATTTCCTGCCGGACTAAGCCTGTGTAGTGTTGCAGTACATAAAACTTGTATAAATGGCAGTGTGCAGTTAAAATGGACCACCAGTCAAAAATGTCTTGAGGCCTTCTTTAACCAAACTCCTCCCACTCCTCCAGATTTGAGATATGCAACCCCTCTCCCCCTTCTAAGCCAGGTTTGGGATATGCACCTGGACCATTTAAAATAGACCAGACTCCATGGAGGCTAATGTCCTCATCTCTGGGGCATCCTGCTGTGTAAAGGCCCCAGAATAACCCTCTATAATTACTTAGCCAGTGTAACTTGCGGGATTTGGCAGCATTCTCGCTACTTCTAGATGAAGGGCGAATCCGCGCCAGGCATTTGTGAATGGCTGACACGGGTATGTGCAGGAGTTGGGGTGCGGCCAGCAACGCCCGCTTCAATCATCCAATCACAGATCTTAGCCAATTTCAAAGTCAGCTAAGGGCAGTATGGAGCATGAGCACTGATTGGCCAGTCATATCATCATATAAAACATTTTTGAAAGGTAGATGGATATCTTAAATAATTCACATAGAATAGTATATTTAGTACTTTTTCGACACAATTAGGCACACATTGTTCCCCTTTATTTTTCTATTATTGATTCACACTATAGCGATCACCACTGATCAGATGGGGTGTGGGGTCTAGGCTGTATTGCAAGGTCTTTGACCCTTCCACCCCATGGCTTGCACTTGAGGTTTAGGGCAACCTCAGGTAAGCCTGCTCCCAATTTATCTATTGCATTGTATGTCCCAAATGGGGCTCTCAGAGATTAGAGTTAGGACTGCACCTCACAGGGGCACCTTGGCGCTGGTGGTGCAGCTTAAGCATACTTCTGCAGATGTGTGTGACCAAGCCCTCTGTTTTTAACCAGGTTTAGAGACAGATTGTAGGTTGGTCAGCAAGCTAACAGGGTTGAGTGCTGTGGCTCCTTTAAGACTTTTGTATCCTAATTGCCCTGCTAACGTGCACCTCCCAGGTTAGTTATAAAATGGTCTGAGCGGCTGCTACCCCTCTTTTAATCCTATTGTATACATATGGAATCAATGCAACATCAACTCCCCTAAGGTTATGTGTTTGTCTCATTCTGATTTGGTATTCATAATAGAAATGTTTCTGATTACTCAATCCTGGGACTTCTGCTTCACAATCCACTGCTTCACAAAAAAATATTTGACTACCTGTGAAGATGCACAGTATGTGACTACCTGGTACTTGCCATCTATCAGGCAGCAGCCTGGAGTGTGATATTAGGAAAGTCAGGGATTTTTTACCCAGTAGATTAATTAGAGTTGTTCTGACAGTCGTCTGATTAAGGTTGCTTATAGTTCCACTGTAAATATACCCAAAAACTATCAATTTATTACACACACACACATATATATATATATATATATATATATATATATATCGTATATTGTATATAATATGCAAGTGTACTACATGGGTTTCTGTTTACTTCCTGATTCTTTCGATGGCATAAAATGCTGCAGTTTATGGTATGATTAAAAATTAAAAAATCGATGATAAACAAATTGAGAGATTTGATGGCGACTCTAGGGAGTGAAAGTTTGTCCACTTTGTCTACTATGTATAAAGCTTAAAATGAAGGTTGATCTTTGGAAATGGCCTAGCAAGCTACCAGTGCCACCAGACGTTGGTTGAAGATTTTCTAAACTTAAAGGAGCAGTATCACGAATTGTTCTTGGTGACTTATATTTAAATGGTACTTTGAATGTAGGTAAGTGTTGGAGTAAGAATTACAAATTTAGAAAAAAATTATGTCTGTGTTGAGCAGCTGGAGACTAATAGCTCATGTTTATGTCTTCTGAGTGTCGGAGCCCGGCACTCTGGCCTGTTCCATGCTGAGGAGAGGGGTGAAACAATGTATCAAAGTATCAGCTGTTCAGTGCTGGCAGCCGTCCAGCATAAGATAACAACATTGCAACATTGCCTGGCCAGAACTCATATCTAAAACAGAGAGAAAAGCTCTAGAAGTCATTTAGCTGATTTTGACAGTTTTCCCTTCATGTTGGCTCTGCTGCAGAATCTTTCAGTTTACCATTTTCTCTCTCTTTTCTCAACACATTTTTCCATATGATCTTTCTTTCAGCTTTGTGTGTTTTGAGCAAAGCCCAACCCAGGATTTTCACTATCTGGAGTTTTGTTTTGTGCCCCTAGGGGCATCCCGATTTGGGGATATGTGAAATCCCCAAGTTCGCCCGTGAAAACGTACCTTTCCCTGTCCCACAGCGCTTGCGCGGTCTCTCATCCAATCAGCTTTGTTTGCACACAGATGGGGAGCCTGAGCAGTAACCTTCCTGGCCGCCCGGCCTGTCTAAATGACTATCTGCATGAGCGTGCCAGAAAAATGGGGGGATCTGTGGTTATCCAGGAATTGTTTCACACAGTGGGTATCCTGATTTAGAATGCCCAAGGGGCAAGGTCAATGGCCGGGTCTTATAGACTTCAGGGTCAGCAACTCAGGGTTTTGTTCCACTTTAATACCTTTAGATTTTCCTGCAGTTATTCAAAGAAGAATTTAAGTCGTTTTCAGTCAGTTTAGTTTATTTTGTATAGATTTTACACATTTGAGTCACCTGGTCTCATAAAAAAAGCAGCACCTCACACACACACAGCCGTTACCACTGATTACAGTGCCAGCCTCTGAGGTAAAGTGTTGCTAGGAGACCAGCGGGCTAAATGAAGCAGCTCACTAAATACAACCCAGCAGATCCCCCTATTCAGCAAATGGACTGAGCCATTGTAATTATACAATTTAAAAGAAAGGCATATATTTTTTCCTTTTTCTATCGCCAAATTATTTATACACATGCTATTGTGTGGCAATTTAATTATTTATCTTTTTTAATGCAAATTTTGCGATCCTGCTCCTTTAACAGTATTCTTTCAATGGGCATATTTACTGTGTATAGGATTAGGTTTGGTTTGGTATTTCTGCATATCTTCTTTTTCAATAGACATTTTTATATGCGCATTTTTTTTAGACCTAGATACAAATATCTATTTTGAACAGTTCAATCTGATGAAACCAACTGATTTAGATAAAAATATTGTGCAGACTATTATTTTTGAAGCAGAGACAAAAACAAAATGTTCCCAATTACTGCCTCCTGAAATAGAAAGGTCCTGTGCATGCTCCCAGCAGATGATGTCAACGTCACAAAAAATTAATTAAAAGAGAAACTAATAGATTAGAAATTAAACTGTCCATCCACCAGGATATTGTTTCAAGTAACTTTACACTACCAGAACTGCAACAATATTAGCATGTTTTAAAATGCTCAGTTCATGGGAAAGTCCATACTTAGACTGGTGCAATTTTACAGTGCAGCAGTTCTACAAGTACAGAGTGTTTAAATGATGTGGATATTTAGCATCCTATGTGGTATTCAAAAAACAGACACGCCCCATTTTGCTGGCATTCGCCATAGGGAATTGTATTATTTGTAATAAAAATCCTTCAGATGTGCAGGTTAAACACTTAATTTTTTTTTTTTAATGGTGTGGGGTGCCCCCTATGCAGCAAAAACAGGCATGTGGCCCAATGCTCACTATTAAAAAAGGGCCATCTTAAAGGCAACTAAGCAATACCTTAATAATAAAGAAAAGAAGCATGCCTATAAAAAGTATAAAGAAAGTGGAAGTGTCACAGAGGCATATAAAATTTAACAGAGGGAATGCTAATAAGCAAAAGGAGGAAGAAATTGCCAAATCTGTGAAGAGGGAAGATAAAACCCTTTTCCCATAGAAAGAAGAGAAACAGTGCAGTCTCAAAAAATAGAAATAGGGAAAATAATGATATTGATGGCGATAAGGCTGTGGTTGACTATCTGAATAGCTACTTTTGTTCAGTATTTTCAGATAGTGGTTTTCAAACAGATAGCAGGTATGGCCATAGCATAGAATCCAACTGGGAGGGTCCAACTTTGGAGTTTTTGGAGGCTGACGTGTTAGCTGAGCTGGCACATCTAAAGGTAAGTAAGGCAATGGGTCCAGATGGAATCCACCCCAGAGTTCTAAAAGAACTTAGATTTGTGATTGTAGCCCCCTTACTTATTTACTAAACCGTTCCCTTTCAAATGGTGAGGTTCCAGATGATTGGAGAATGGCCATAAGAAGGGGAGTAGAGAAGAAGCCAGCAATTACATGCCAGTTAATCTAACATCTATAGTGGCCAAACTAATGGAAACTCTCTTAAAAAACAGATAAAAATTAACAACCTGTTGGACCCGAAACAGCACGGCTTTACTGAGGGCAGATCATGTCAGATCAAAGACATAAAGAGCTCAGAGATAAGTTAATGAAGTTAGGTCTCAATTCCTGGATAGTTAAGTGGATTCCAGCTGGCTGAAGGATCAGTATCAGAGTGTTGTTATTGGTGTGCAATCTGAACAAAGGCGAGTTACAAGTGGTGTGGCACAAGGCTCTTTCCTGGGCCCATTCTTTTTAATATATTTGTATGTGACATAGGAGAAGGCTTAGTAGGAAAGGTTTGCCTGTTTGCTGGTGATACAAAGGTTATTGATAGGGTGGATATTCCTGGAGGTGTCTGCAACATGGAAAATGATTTAGCTTTACTGGATAGATGGTCAAAACTGTGGAAACTAGAGTTTATTGTCTCTAAATGTAAAATAACGCACTTGGGTAGAAGGAATCCCTGCTCTGTGTACCGTATGGGCAGTACAAAAATGGTGGAAGGACTTAAACGTAAAACTTATCAGGAGATACTTAAAGAACTAAATTTGTACAGTCTGGAGGAAAGAAGGGAGAGGGGGGACATGATTGAGACCTTTACATTTGTGAAAGGAGTCAATAAGGTTCAGGAGGGAAGTGTTTTTAAAAAGAAACTTAATGATAGAACAAGGGGGTACAACCTGAAGCTAGTCGGGGGGAAGATCAGGAGCAATGTTAGAAAATATTATTTTACAAAAAGAGTAGTAGATGCTTGGAACAAACTTTCAGCAGAGGTAGTTGAAAAATCAACAGTCACTGAATTTAAGGGGTGATGTGGGAAGAGGTTCCACGGTAGTTATGTCATTGGTGATGTTGAAAACGTATGGATTGATACCTTTTAAACAATGAAGTAAAGGTTATGTTTTAACTCCTCACAAGCTGGACAATACAACTAGTACTATTAAAGGATGGATCAGGAGTTACTCGAGGTCCGTGCTCTGGAGGTCTAGGGGTGAGCTGGTTGGTTCTTTGAACTTTTGTAGTACTGAATTTAAACATGCCTGGGATAAGCACACATCTATCCTAAGATAAAGAGAACATACAGTATACACATAAGGGCAGACTAGATGGACCGTATGGTCTCCTTCTGCCGTCAACTTTCTATGGATACGTATTCAGCCTCGCTGATACCTCTAACATACAGTAAAAATGTATATTATTTATCCTCAGTATAACTACTGAAGCTGTTTTTTGAAGGCCTCAGAGAACATTAAAGCAACAGCATCAGAAATACCAAGGAAAATAGACAGCTCAGCTTAGGAATATAGTTGTGGCAAAGTGTTTTGCAGGGTTAGGTTAACAAAAAATAGTCCAAGCTCTGAACATCTTACAGAGCAATGTTTAATTTATAACCCGTAAATGGAAGTATGGCACAACTGCAAACCTACCAAGATATGGCCGTCCAACTAACCTCACAGCCCAGGAAAGCAGAGTTAGATATATAGCCAAGAGGCAAAGGGTCACTATGAAGGAGCTGCAGAGACCCACAGCTTAGGTGATATTTTTCTTCAGCAGGAACTGGGAAGCTGGTCAAATATGATGGTGAGGTGGATGGGGCTAAATACAGTGCAATCCAGGAGGAAACCCTGTTAGAGCGTGCAAAAGACCAGAGATTGTGTGTAATTTCACCCTCCAGCAGAACAACTACCCTAAATATACGGCCAAAGCTATAATGGGATGGTTTAAAAGAAACTTTATGCATCCAGTATGACCAAGTTAGACATTTAGGATTGTGGTTGTAGCGTTTAAAAATATGCAAATGTTCAAGGGGTATGGATACTTTTCAAGGTCCTGTATAACTTTACACAGCTAATCTGGAGAATTTGGTGTGGAGTGACACAATGTAATGGTTTCTTTTGTTTCATTTACTTCAATTTGAATCCCCCACTATTTGTTCAATGTAATGGTTACCTAGGTAGAAAGCTTCCCTCTCCCTACGTTATCCACTGGTTTAGTATTCCACTAACTACAGTACAGTGCAGTTCTTTTCTCATAGGACTGGAACCCCCTGAATGTGGTGCCTTTGAATGGAATGGCTGCAGGAGGATCCTAGTACAGGGAAAATCACTGGTTCCTTACTTCCATTTACAGTTCTATTATTGGACTGGGTCCTCTCCAGGGCAGTGGGCCCTAGGGCTAGGATGGTCTTTCTGTGATTCTCCACATTGTTCTGTGACACTATATTCATTATTTTTCTTATGCTGGAATTATTTATTATTTGATAGTTTGTCAGTCCCCAGACTGAGCTTCTCTGCAAAAACGAATTCCAAGTATTGTGTGACGTATGTACTGTATTGTACTGTAAAGTATAAACCTACCATATTTGCCAGCATATAAGACTTTTTCCCCCTGTAAAACATGCCTCCAAGTGGGGGGGTCGTCTTATACGCCGGGTGCACCTGGGTCACATACATATAAATGTACTTACCTTCACCAAGTTGGGCAGCACGATCGTCCTCCTCCTCCTCCTGCAGAGCGATGCTCTTGCTCAGGCAGCACTAGTTGATCAGAGCAGGGAGAGACTGAGCAGGCCAGCAGGGTGAGCGCCGAGCAGATCAGCTTTCCTGCTCTCAGGCACTGTGTGGGCAGGCAGGGGGCTGGCTCCTGGCACGCACTCCTGACATCGCCCTCGCTGCTCTCCACTTTGAAGGGGACTCTTCAGCATCTGATCTGAGGTGTGATTTAAGATTTATTAAAAAAAAGTTTCTATGGGGCATCCCCCAGTGTAAAACCCCCATCTGGCCCCTTTCCCAGACCCCACACATTACACACTATGCTATTAGATGAGACACATTCTAAACAACCCAGGCATGTCCCCAGCTATAGGCGAGCAGGGATGTGGCCGCAGTGTAATGTGGTGTGGACTTTGGGAAACGGGGTCATTGGGGAAGTTTACACAGGGGGCACCCCAAATTGGGGGAGTTTACACAGGGGGCATCCCAACTTGGGGGAGTTTACACAGGGGGCACCCCAACTTACTACTACTACTGGGTTTTGTTCCCTGCATCAGGGGCAGCAAAATGGAATGCCCCCCTGTCTGAATCCCCCGTTTGGCCTTTTTCCCAGACTTTACACCACATTACACTGCGGCCACATTCCTGCTCGCTTTTAGTTGGGGCCTGTGCTGGCTATTCAGAATGCATCCAATCTAAAGGCATAGTAGGGATGTGGCTGCAGTGTAATGTGGTTTGGGCTCTGGGAAAAGGGCCAGTTGGGGGGTTTCGCACAGTAGAGGAAACCCAATTTGGCATGCCCCTGGAGTAGGGAACAAACCCACTGGGGCATTCCAATTCGGGATGCCCCACTGTAAAACCCTCCCTATTGGCCCTATTCCCAGAGCCAACACCACATTACCCTGCAGCTGCATCCCTACTATGCCTTTAGCATATTTCACACAGTGGGGCTTCCAAATTTGGGAGGCCCCACTGGGTTTTGTTCCCTACTCCAGGGGTATCCCAAATTGTGATCCTCCACTGTGTGAAACCCCCCATCTGGCCCTTTTCCCAGAGCCCAAACCACATTATACTGCAGCTGCATCCCTACTATGCCTTTAGCTGGGCCGCATTCTGAATAGCCAGTGTGGGCACATCCCAAACTAAAGGCGAGCAGGGGGGGCGTGGCCAAGATGGCGACTTAGGTGGACGTGCTTGGTCGGGGGGTCTGAGATAACATCCTGATTTACCTCCTTGTATGGTGCTTGGGTAGCCAGAAATCCCCCTTCTGTGGCTCTCCCTGTCCTAGGGAGAGATTAAGTATACTGAGCGGCGGCAGTGACCCTTGTAGGAGGCAGTGTGCAGAGCCGGAGGGGCTGAGGAGACAGAAGCTTATCTCCGACCACGTGCTGCTTGTGTGAGAAGAGAGGAGAGGGACCGTCTTTTGATCTATCCGGGATGCTGCGGTGGTGAAGGGGAGAGGTGCCTGGAGATTGAGCGGCGCGTCCCCACAGAGTGAGAGACGCTTGACAGTGTGAGGAGGGGAGAGGAGAGCAGCCAGACGCCATATCAGCTCTGAAGGTGAGGGGGGGGGGGCAGCCCCCTGCGGTCTCATAACATCCAGGCAGTACATAAGGAGACAGCCTCTCTACTGATAAGACTGCTCTCTGGCTGAGACTGTGTGTGGGGGGGGGGGGGGGAGCTTCACAGTAAAGAGCAGCAGATGCTGAAAGGAGCCTGCCATTACTAGCAGTTGCAAACAACTCTGCAAGCATCAATAATAGCAGCTAAGCAGGGAGGGGGAGCCCTTCCCTCGTGGTGTGCCCAGTGTTTTCTGCTGCTCACTATACTTCTGACTAGGCAGATACTGTCTCACAAAGCAGGGCACAAGAGCCCCCGGCTGTAATAAACCCCCCCCAGTCAGCGGTCTTGGTGCTGGTCCTGTTTGGGATACCCCCTGGGTGCTCCATCAATGATTTAGGGGCCGCAGTGCCCCAAAGCGTGGGGTCAAGCCCTCTTCCAGTACTCTGCACCATAGGAGACAGCTCTGGAATATATTTTGCCTAGAGTCCCCTCACCACATATGAGAGGCAACAAGAAGCGTAAATCGGCGCTGATCACCTGTAGCACGCAAACGATGGAATCTCCGCACGGGATGGGGCAGGAGCCCTCTAACCCTGATACTGCAGTTATCATGGCCGCAATTGCCTCATGTCATAGCGCTCTCACTGCTAAATTTGACACTCTCCAAGAGCAATTTAACTATGTCCGCCATGATTTGGATAAACTCCGGGACCGCACCGGCGAGAGGGAGAGGAGAATCGGAGAAGCAGAGGACCGGTTATCTGCTCAGGCGCAACCCTGAGGAGGCAAGTGACCGCTCTGATGGGAAGGGCCGAGGACGCTGAAAATAGGAACCGGAGAAATAACGTCAGAATACTGGGTCTGCCCGAAAAAGCGGAGGGGTCCTCCCCAGAGCAATTTGCGGAGAATCTTATAAGGGAGACTTTAGCGCCGGTGAACCTGACAAAGTTCTTAACGGTGGAAAGAGCGCATAGGATCCCCATGAGGCCACTTCCCCCTGGGGCTCCGCCAAGACCCTTCATACTCAAGGTCCTTCACTATAAGGACAGGGACGCTATCCTGGCTGCAGCTAGAATGAAGGGTATGGTGACCTTTGATAACGCCCGGATATCTTTTTTCCCGGACTTCACCTCAGACGTTCAAAAGATGCGGCGATCCTTTAATGGAATCAGAGAGAGGCTCAGAAAGAAGAGAATTAAATATTCTATGATGTTCCCGGCACGTCTGCAGGTGCAAGATGGAGAAACCACCAGATTTTTCACCTCTGCCGAGGAAGCCAGTGCCTGGCTGGACTCTCTGCCTGGAGCCTGATGGAGTGGGCCCCGGTCGGAGAGAACCGGCCTCTGAATACATAGGCATCTGCCCTGTTGTTTGTGTGCCTGATGGGGCGCTCTCTCCTTCTCTGTGGGTCGAGTGCCACTGCCGCTGGGCATCCCGATGCCGCCCAGAAGGGGGGGTTGTTCGATTAGTTTTGTTTGTTTGAAAGTTAGCGAAGCCGCTGTGCTTTGACTTTGCTACCCAAGTTACCAATGTATCCTGACTTGAATGCTACAGGGAGCTGCGGCTCTAGTTCCCATGGTGGGATGGTTCTCCTGCCTCTCCTCCTTAAACCTTCCTCCTGCCCTTTACTCCTGCTGGCCCTCCCCCCCCCGTGCCTTTCTCTCCTCCCTCCTTTCTCTGCCCCCTTTTACCTGTTACCTCCATACGACCCTGGGAACTCAAGGCAGCTAGTTTGCTGACCTGTAAATTATATTGGTGTGTTCACATTGCAGGCCCCTTAGGTGGTGGGTCCCTGCACCCCGGTTACAACTAGTTACACCTGCGTTGTATTGTTTTGTTTGGGAGGGTATGATGCTCGCCAAAGTTTGGGGGTGGTTGGGATTGGGAAATGTGTGTATTGTTTAGAGTATAGTGTTATTTGTTTAGTCTGTCTTTGCGTTGGGTTGTGTGTGTTGTATGGTATTCGGACCCCAGGTGCGGGAAGATTATTGATGGAGAGAATGGAGTACACGGGCACTGACTGCCCTGATCCTATGGTTTCTACTCATAGCTATGATAATGGGTGAATGTAAATTTCTTTCTTGAAACGTCCGAGGGGTCAATGATAAAATCAAGCGAGCTACGGTTCTTCAGTTCGTTAAGAGGTATAAACCTAACGTGGTGATCCTCCAGCAGACTCACCTGGTGGGACAGAGAAGCCTGGCGCTTAAGAAACCATGGATCCAATGCTCCTTCCATGGTCTCTTCTCGTCCTACTCTAGGGGGGTCTCCGTGCTGATCTCCAAGGGAACCCCGTTTGCCCTATACTCAGATGGACCGGGAGGGTCGCTACGTGATCCTACATGCCAAACTTATGGATACTGATGTCATCAATGATGTCATCATAGTTGGTGTGTACGTCCCCCCGCCATTTCGTATTCAGGTGTTGCAACAGGTTATGGAAAAAGTGGTCAACTATCCCCCTTCCCCGATATTAATAATGGGAGATTTAAATATGGTTCTGGAATCTGCGCTGGATCGGCTGGACAGAAATCTGGGCCCAAGGACGCAATTGGCGTCTTGGGCTGAGGCACTAGGTCTGCAGGAGTTATGGAGGTGGAAACACCCCACTGACAGAGCATACTCTTGCCACTCAGCCACTCACAGATCCCTGTCCAGGATCGATATTGCGTTCTCGTCACCTGAGTTATTAGCCAGGGTGGTGTCTTGCGACTACCTCCCGAGGGGCATCTCGGACCACTCTCCCCTGTTAACGGTGATAGGACTATCTCGAGCACGGGAGAGTCGGGTGGGTTGGGCCCTTAACCCCCTATGGCTGGAGACCCCTGAGGTCAAGGGTAGCCTGTCATCCTCTGCTGAGATGTTTTGGGAGGTGAACGCGGATGAGACCTCTGCAGAGGTAAGGTGGGATGCTTTTAAGGCAGTCATTAGAGGGTGTGCCATAAGCGCCATCGCTGTGGTTAGGAAGAAGGGGAGAGAGAGGGTAGAGCTTGAAAGCAAACTTGCCACAGCGGAAGAACAATTTATTGCCTCAGCCGATAGTCGGGACCACTCGACACTGATGACTTTGAAACGGGAATATAACTTGCTGCTCACTGACTCTGCTAGGAAATTGCTGCTATACAAGCAAGCTACGATTTTTGATAAAGGGGACAAAAACGGGAAGTCTCTGGCGTACTTAGCGAGAGCCGAAACCAAAACCAATAGCATTGCCGCGATATCTGATGGGAGGGAGACAGTAACGGAAGGGGGTGAAATTGCCCAGCGGTTCCTAGAGTATTCCTCGACATTGTACTCCTCTAAGGCTAGCTATGATGTTGAAGAACTGGAAAATTACTCAGACCAGATCAACTTCCCAGTGTTGGCCCCGGAGGGTCAGGAGACGTTAGATGCCCCCATCTTGGTGGAGGAGGTCATGGGTGCAATAGGGGCGCTCCCTGGAAGGAAGGCATCGGGTCCCGATGGGATTTCGGCCGAATGGTATAAGCAAGAATCAGAACTGGTAGCACCTAGACTCTTAGAGGTGCTGAATCAAGCACTAGAAAGAGGGGAAGCCCCCTGATGCCTGCGCGTTATATAGGCCCATTTCCTTACTAAATCATGATGCTAAAATACTAGCCAAAATACTAGCTAATAGGTTAAACAGGGTTATACTACAACTGGTGGGACCAGACCAGTCTGGCTTTATGCCCGGGCACACTACGGGGATGAACCTGCGTAAGTGGTTCAACAATTTAAGTACTTAGGTATTATGATTAGCAAGCAGCCGAGTGAATTTATTCTCTTTAATATCTCACCAGTGATGTCGAAACTGAAGCAGCGAGTCTCAATGGGCAAGCCTCCCGCTATCGGTCATGGGCAGGATAAATATATACAAGATGATCTTTCTTCCAAAGTTCTTGTACATATATCAGGCCTCGCCTCTCATTTCAAGGCATTGGATGCGATTATCTTTGGCTTCATATGGGGACAGTCTCCGCCGCGGTTAAACAGGCAAATTATGAAGGCCCCATCAGATGTGGGAGGGCTTTCGGTGCCATATATGCTGATGTATTTCTATGCCACCCAACTCCAGTATGCCCATTGGTGGGTCAGTCAACCGAGGGAAAATCCAGTGGTGGGTCTAGAAACGGCTGTTCTGGGCTCCACTGGGCGACTGGCCACCTTGATATATAGAGGCACGAAAGGGATCCGGGAGGCAACTGGGTGTATGAGAACAGTATGTAACATTTGGGAAAGGGTGGATAAGTTGAGTGCAAACATGAATGAGAGCAGGGCCTGGTCCCCCTTTACCCCCCTGTGGGATAACCCCAAGCTGCTGGAGCTTGGAGCTATGCAAGACCCGCAGTTCTGGATAAGGAAAGGGGTGCACCGGATAGGTCAGATATACAAAGACGGGGTACTTATGTCCTTTGCGCAGGTTAAAGAGGAGTTTCTTCTATCCCACCGGGATTTCTTCCGCTACTTGCAGATTAGACACGCTCTGAACGCCCAGTTTCATAGGGTGAGTCCGAGGATACTGATGTCACCTATGGAAAAGGAGATTAGAGGGATGGCGCTAACAAAACCCGTCACCACACTATCAGTGCCTGACGTGTACGCTGGATTCTCCCAGGGATAGGGTGGAAATGAAGTGGCAGGTCTTAGACCAAAACCTGGATCAAGATGACTGGGAGGAGATAATGGATAATCTGCACACGTCAGTGGTGGAGGCAAGGGATAGGTTCATTCAGACTAAGTGGATCCACCAGGCGTATATCACCCCGGTCCGTCTACACGGAATGGGTCTATTAGATAGGGACACGTGGGTACACGTAACTTGGTCGTGTGAGATCTTGGTGAATTTCTGGGAGGGTGTCATGGATCTGATCAGCAAAGTAGTGGGAATTCGGATCAGGGGTTCAATCTCACTATGTCTTCTGGGGGTGGTCGAGTCAATATCGGAACTCAGAGCATTAAAATCATTGCTTCGGCTGCTGCTCTTTTATGTTCGAAAATGCATATTGCTAAATTGGAGACACCCGGCTAAACCTTCAGTACAAGCATGGAAAAGATTAGTCAACCAGAAACTCGCTATGTATAAATTGACATATGCTGCGAGGGGGGTGCCGGATAAGTTTGAGAAGATCTGGGATCCGTGGCTACAGTGTCAGGAGTCGGCATCTGATGATGAGTGAACCAGGGAGGGGGGAACACTGTCAGCGCTGTGGTTATTGCTGAGTCAGGAGTCGGCAAGATGGAGCCAAGGTACTCCACCTGAGATCTGCTTGTTTCTAGCACAACCTGGGTCCGGTGTGAATGGTTGTTGTGGTTGTCTGATAGGATGCCATTTTGATGTTGGGTGCCTGCGGCACCTAAAATACAGAACAATTTGACGTGTATATGTATGTTGTTTCTACGTTACAACGCAAAATAAAAACTTTAAAAAAATTTTTAAAAAAAGGTGAGCAGGGATGCAGCTGCAGTGTAATCTGATGTTCTTTTACGTTTTATTCGGTGTGTGGAAAAGGGAGTAGTCTTATACGGCGAGTATATAACAAACTCTATATTTTGAGTGGAAATGTTGGTGGGTCGTCTTATACACCGGCAAATACGGTAAGTGTGATCTGAGAAAATACATGTCACCTGCACAGGAACAGATCATTCTTTTTTTCAGCAATACCCACTATTTTACTGGACCACAATCTAAATTGAGGTTAACCCTCCTAAGTGGGGTCACATTCACTAAAACATATCAGATGACTGTACTATGATAAGTAAATACTGTACCTGCTCATGAATAATTTCAGACAGCTCTTTTACCATATCTCTAAAATGTGACTTTAAACCTTCATGATATTCAAACTGATCCTCTTTAATAAGCTGCTCATTCAAATCCAGTGCTGTGCTACATGCTTGGATAAATTGCCTACAAGCAGGTAAGAATAAAACACACAGTGTTATTGCATATGCACCACTGCCACAAACAAACACAAGCAAGAATGCTAACACTCCAAGTTATTTATACATTTGTCCAAATGCCCGCCTTCCCTCTAGCTGTGTGTGCCCAGCCTATCTGAAAGGTGGTCTTGGCAATGGAAAGCCCTGTTTTTCCGAAAACCAGGCCACCACAGAGCAGAAAGCATTGCCCGGCTGCTCGGGGTGGGATGCTGCATAAAAAGCGGAGCGCCCAGAAAATACTCAAGCATCTAGAGCTGCTAAGTTTAGGTTGGGCAGCTGTGACCATTTTCCTAGATTGATTACAGAAGTGCATGGTCACTACTACTACTAGTATTTAGCAGTGTTGCTGGAAGTGGGTTTCCTGTTAGCTACCAGTTCCATGAAAGGGGAGATAAAGTGTGATCAAGTGGGCAGATGTTAATAAAATGGTGGAGATGTAGTAACTGTACAGTAAGCCCTACTTATAAGCTGGTTTGTCAAAACAACTGAAAATGTACATGTTACTGCATTTGTCCATGCACATCTATGGGGCATTTGCATTAGAACTTGCATGCCCCAAATAAAGAAGGAGAGAGAGACAGAACACCCAACATGATGAACATGAATACCTAAAAATTATGACATTTGATAAAGGCTACTTGGAACCTACAACTGTGAATTATTGACTCTACCTGCCATAAAAATGAGCCCGCTTGTGTAACAAGCAGATGCATAATGGGATGGTAAGGTGATGGCACTTTCTGAAACCAGAAGTGGGATAACGTGATGAAGCTAATATAGCTCCCAGAAAAGCTTGGGTCAGTGTGAGAGATGAGATACTGTACAGATCAGGTCAAGTTTACAATCTAAGCACATGGAATGGTGGCAATTTCTATTCTCAATAGCAAGAGAAACCTTAGGCCTGATCACTGAGGAGGAGTGAGAGAGTTGGACACAACAAGGGCTGCATCAGTTTCTCTGTTCAGAGTATTTAAAAAGGAAGTCTAGCCAAGCCCCAACCCCCGTCCACTCCTTCCTCCCCCTGTGTCAACTTTATCTTCCTGACTCCAGCAGCTGTGACTGTACTTTGATTAAAATGTTGGTCACAGGGTGAGGCGAGGGGGGATGGTGGACTTTTCAAGTATAGTTTTTATCATTTTTTCTTGAAATGGATTAGGGACTATATGGTGCCAAGTTTTTCTAAAATCAATTAATATTTTGGAAAATGTTTTTTATTGCCAATGTCAATATAAACACTGAACTAAAAGGTCAGTCACCCAAAGCCAGTGGAAGCTGCGGTGATGTTGCTCCAAGGATTGGGTCTCACTCAAGGTCTCAGCTCCATCTTCTGTGGCCTGCCCCACAAACCTCACTAAAGAGAATTTTTACTCTCTATGTACTTCCACCACACCACCCTATTACCACATCCATATGTAACATTCCTCACCTGCAACCCATACATGCTAATTGCGTTGTTCCTTGAATAAATGGCTTCCATGTTTTTATCCCTTCACCCATCAATTACATATCATAAACTTATCTTTAATCCCCAACCTGTATAAACTCCCACCAATGATATAATAGAAAAACTATTGCCTTCCTATTGTGACCAGATGTTTAACCCAGGGGCTTCGGTGGTATTGTACAAGGCATTTCCTTCTTTATTGCTATCTGGGATTGCTTTGGGATTCCACTGCTAGTCAATGTCACTGCATTCCCCTTAAGCTGCCACTTTTTAATTTCCAATGCACTTCTCCCATATCACTCTTTGCAAACTCCATCCCTTGCTGAGTCTCTATTTAACTGTCCTCATGCACCAAGTCTAGTTTTATCTACACCGCATTTCCCATTAAGCTTACAAGCTTTCCTTCACATACCCCATTCCACTGTTTGAGGTTGTGTGTCACAGCAAACAGCTCCAAAGGCCAGATGTGGCCCAAGGGCTTTAATACTTTAATACATCTAAGGCTCGATTCAGAGGCACATTCGTCTGGACTTCCGTAGCTGCCTGTGTATGTTTTTGTGTGTCTTTGTCATTTTTTTGCCTTTTTTCATCTAGTTTTCCATTCGCACGAACGTTCGGGCTAATGCGTATATGCGCTTTCGATAGACGGATTGAAATCTGATCATTTTCGTTATCAAAATCTGAAAATTTGCGTTCGTTCAGATAACTTACGTTATTGCTATGGGCTTGCGTCTCATTCAGAGAGCTGATTGCCGATGGGCCACCGCCCTATAAATCCGTTTCCTTTGCGATCCCCTTACGGGACCATTTTGACCTCGGATACCCTTGCAATGAACCAGTTGTGTGCCTTTGTGGAGGAGCTTCACGAGCTCCAGCGAATGGGCATAGAAATTGTCAGCAGGGCCGGCGACGCATGCATATCGATGGCAAGCATGACGTTGAGCTGTTCGAGCTCACCAGACTTAATCGCGCTTCCCTCCATAAATTGTATAGTGAGCTGTGGCCATGGTTAGCCCGCACCACAAGGAAGGGGCAAGCAATTTCAGGTATGACCAAGATGCTTGGCTGCCTGCAATTTTTGACGAACGGCTCGTTCCAGAGGCTGGGTACCCTTTCCGTGGGGGTCTCCCAGCCTACGCTGAGCCGCGCGCTATCCAAGTTTTTGGAAGGCATGGCTACCATTAGTCAGAGATATATTTTTTTCCTGATGACATGGTAGCCATGAACGGGATTAAGCTGGCATTTTATAATATCGCCGACATGCCCAACGTCATGGGTGCCATTGATTGCACCCACGTTGCCTTGGTCCCTCTGGCAGCCGACGAGTACATCTATAGGAAAGTACAATCTGTCATTTTTTTATATAGTTTACATAAATGGTATTTGAAATCTGTTAATCCCTCCTTGTAAATAGTCCCTGTGAAATAGCTTACAATGTATCTTTGTTAATCCCTCCTTGTAAATAGTCCCTGTGAAATAGCTTACAATGTATCTCTGTTAATCCCTCCTTGTAAATAGTCTCTGTGAAATAGCTTACAATGTATCTCTCTTAATCCCTCCTTGTAAATAGTCCCTGTGGAATAGCTTACAATGTATCTCTCTTAATCCCTCCTTGTAATTTGTGCATGTGAAACATTGTACCGTATTTAGCTTCTACAATGTTTTTCATGTCGGCCAAAGGAAAACAGTTTCATGTGGACCTTAAATAGTCAATTTAAAGTTAATCTTTACTTGATCCAACATACATATCCTTTTTTTGGGCCCAAAAATACTTATGAACTTAGTTAGTGTTATTTGTATTGGCCCATATGTTTTGGGGAGGGTGTTAGGAGTTAGTGTTTGAGTAGTTTACCTTGCCTTGCTAATTTTTTTTTTGTGTTTTTTTTCTCAGGAACCGCAAAATGGGCCACTCACTGAATGTCCAAGCAGTGGTGGCCCCGGACATGCGGTTCCTTAGTGTGCTCGCCGGGTTTCCAGGTTCATCCAGGTTCACGCATACATCTTGTGTCGATCTGAATTGTACCGTCGGTTTGAGTCTGGAGAATTATCAGGTGGATGGCTCCTTGGTAAGTTGACGCAAATAACGTCATTCACTTTTCAATGTATGCCTATGAATATAGTTTATTACCCATGTCTGAACCTATGGCTGTTTTGACCCCTTGATTACATGTCAAACCGGACCTTAACCATTATATTTAGCAAACCACAAACCCTTTACAAATGTTTGACCAACAATAATTATAATTACTTATTATTCCTCCCCACACTCGGCTGCAATTCTGTTCTTGACTTTATGATAGGGTCTGCGCCATCTTTGCTTAGAAGCATGACACTTACTGAGTAGAGGAGAGCGGGATAAAGTGCAGGGGGCGGGTTAGAGCTGTGCTTGGCTCAGACAAAGGAGATCTGGGGTCATGAAAAGGTAACACATCCAAGAATGCTGAGCAGCACAGTCCAAAACCAATACCTGTTAGCAGTCTGCCTGATTTGCCCTCATCCGCCATCTTTGGTCCGAACATACATTAGATGGTGTTAGGCTGTTTTTTTCTCAGAGCAATCTGTATGTTCAGGGTGTGTCTCAAATATAACATAGCCTCTTAGTCATGGTGAAGCGTTTTTTAAATAGCTTCCCTGGCTGCTGATGCCCGTCCTTTGGCCACATAATGCACCACAGGACGCCTACAATCGGGCCCACTGGAAGACCAGGGCCATTGTGGAGAGGGCGTTTGGGCTCTTAAAAACCCGCTTCCGTTGTTTGATACCGGGGGGGCACTCCAGTATGACCCCCAAGAAGGTCATAGATATAATTCTGGCATGCTGTGTCTTACATAACTTTGCCATTATGCAGCGTGTCTACCCATTTTTCTAAACTTTTTTGTCCTGTGTTTGTTTTGTGTCTGTAATTATTATTTTTGTCTATAATTTTGCTTTGTGAATGTTGTAGTTTTTGTTTTGTTACCAACTAGTAATGAGTTAATTACTAAAAATTCACACATGATCTGAGAGTAATGCATTTTTTTGGTGCCTGTTGGTTTTGAAAATCCATCAATAAGCTTAAATTCCCCAAAACATTAATGCATCAACGTAGTCAACAGGTAAAGTCACATTCAATATATGTAAGATAAATATGTACATTTGGAGTTTAAGGGCACTTGCATACTTCATGTACATACATAGTACCACATAAATATACATTTGTTGCGAATCATGGCACCTAGCAATTGGCCACATCCAGGAGTTTTAAAGTAATGCACTCCAGGCCGAAGTTTGTTTCTAAAAGAAAAGATACAGACATAGGGAGCAAGCATTTGCATGTCAATATTGGGCCAGTAATACATAGGGCCACATACACACCCTCTCCTGCTTGCCCACATTTGCCACAGGCACAGGTGGAAAGAAGCCATACCTATGCCACATCCATGCCTGTAAGTCAGTGGCCCACCCAAGCAAGAAGCCCCAGTCCAAATCCAAGTCCAGTATGATCTCTGCCAGGGTTCAAGGTATTAGTTTGCCAGCCCAGAATGTCCCCCAATCATGCCTACAAACAGGATGATCAGAAGCAATTTAATTAGGCCAAAGCCTGCAGCGCAACAGCTAGAGTGGCAGGTTCAGTGAGGCTTAAGCTCAGGCATTGGCTAGTGGGGTATCTCAGCACTCTAATGAGCTATATGGGCCAAAATCCAACGCAAAGCCATACCAAAAGGCTATATTGGTAGTGCTCACCAGACAGGTCAATACAGTGGGTATGTAGAGGAAAGATGTGGAGCAGATCCAGGGGCGATAGGTGTTAAAATGGTTGATGCCCATAAAACCCTGGTGGTGGGCCTTGGAGGTGGCCCATCACCTGGGCATGAGTGGCATTCATAATCTGCAACTGTTAAAACATGTTTCTATTGGTTGTTCGAACTTCATCCAGCATGCCACTGAAATTACTGGTTAAGGTGGCCATGTGGGTGTTGCTAGTTCGAACTTCCTCAAGCATGGCTGAGAAATTAGGAAATAAGGTGGCCATGTGGGTTTTGCTAGTTCGAACTTCCTCAAGCATGGCTGTGAAATTAGTAGATAAGATGGCCATGTCGCTGTTGGTCGACCGAAATTCTGTCAGCATGGTGTTTAATGTATTATTTAAGGTCTCCAATTGTGCATGATGCTGCTCTGTGGTTCTTTCAGTTAGTTGGCGAAATAAACGCCTCTCATGGTGCCATGCTGACTCATGATCGGCATGTGCCTCCCCTGGGAAACTGGGCGACGTAGCTGACTACGCCTCACAATTCCCCGTGTTTGAGCGCCTGCAGATGATGGACGTCTAGGCCAACCAACAGCCACAGATGTGCTTGCCAAATACTCTGCAGCAGACCTACCACTGGGGACTGTAGGCTCAGTCTCTGCATGCTGCCCACGATGGGCTGGCAGCATGCGGCCAGCTTCACTCTGCTGCAGAGGATTTGGTGAAGAAACATGTTGGGACAGTTGCAGATTATGTTCGAGGGGGGTCTGTTGTGAAGGTCCCATCAAGCTGGCATCCTCCTCCATCTCCTGGAATTCCTCCATCAGTGTGTGGGTCTGTTGGGACATGTGAAAAAAAAGGTTCAGTTTGGGCCCTAAATATATTTGTTATACAAATTAGTCATGTTAATTCACATGCATCAGCAGATTCAGCAAATTACACTTACAGTATATATCGGGTCTTGGCTCCTAGGCAGCACGGAATGAGGCTTCCACATTAGCTGAAGGATGATGCTGGGCTGTATTGTTTTAAAAAAGGCACATAAACACCCAAATATGCATTGATGATCTGTCTTACTACATATGCTTCACTAAAACATGTGGGCAAGCAGGAATGGCAACTCCCCCAACGGTCCAAGTTGTCCTTCACTATGAATGTCATTATCTGTTATATGCATGAGTCACCCTGTACATACACATTGGTCACCTTAAATAAAACAAACATGCATGTACTGCGTGTTCTGAGGTTTCACACATCCCTAAAGGGCCATTAGGGGACCACACTCAGCTTGCAAATAGCATTTGCCTTACGAGTATGCTGGTGGGCATTCTTCCTATGTAGACCTTTCCCTGACCCCAGATCAAGTATTTGAGACCAAAGCACAGCTCAAACCCAAGTGGCCTAAAGACAAAGAAGTTGGCTATGATTGAGTAGAATCACATAACAGGCAGTGCTTTGCTAAGATAAAGACTTTAATAGTGACCATAAATACTGTCCAAGGTCATGTATGGCCTAGCAAATTAGAAAATGAACATTCCACACCCTGCTAAAACTGTAACCTCCCCTACAAGCCACTCCCTAGGGGCATGTGTTCATATATGCCTGTGATCCTCATTTTACATGTTTAAAACATTTCACCTACACACTAACATTACTAACCTGCTGGAATAGTAGGGATGTCCGTGTCCCATCGCCCCGAGTGTCCCTCTAAGGCCACGGGATGTATCAGGCCCAGCACCATCTCCTCAGCTCTGGTAAATTGTAATTTAGTGTGGAAGCCTCCGCCAGTTTGTAAGCTGAAAAATATAGTTTGGGAAATGTATGAAAATGTGGACAAGAAGCAGCCAAATGCACAAAGCATGTACCTGTAATTTCACAGTTTATTTTCTTTCTTCCGTGCTGCATATTTCAGGTCCGATATTTTGCGTTGAATCTGCTCAACATCTTTGAGCTCTTCCCCCGCTGCACTGACCTGTATGGTGAGCGCCTCAAAAATTTCAGCTTTGCGCATTTTGCTGGTTGCTTTGGATTTGTGCCCATATAGTTAATCATAATGTAAGGTCAGCCCACTAGCCAATGCCAGAGTTTGGCCCTCCCTAAACCTGCCACTCAACTGGCCTCGGCGCAATGTCCACCCTATTGCTTGATGTTCCGGATCATCAGTGGTTGCAGGCAATTCGGGGGACATTCTGGGCTGGCTGTGTTGGGGAGAAATGTAGGATAGGTGGCTGGCTAAAGGTTGTACTGGACTTGGATATGGACTTGGGGTCCTTGGCTGGGTGGCCACTGAACTTTCAGGAGTCGATGTGGCATATGGAGAGTGCCTTTCCACCTGTGCCGGTGGCAAATGGAGGAGTAGAGGGTGTGCTTGATGTTGTTGGGCTTCTTGCCCTGTGCCTCTGTGGGCCCTTGAGACTTGTGCTTGCATGCCCCTGGGAGGTAGTTGGACGTTTCTGTGGAGATGGTGACTATTTGGGGCTGGGACTTCTGTCCCGGTGGCTTTTGCTCTTCCCATGCCCGCTTTTTCCACGTGGGTGTGGAGATGGTGACCTTTGGGGGCTGGGACTTCTGTCCCGGTGGCTTTTGCTCTTCCCATGCCCGCTTTTTCCACGTGGGTGTGAAGATGGTGACCTTTGGGGGCTGGGACTTCTGTCCTGGTGGCTTTTGCTCTTTCCATGCCCGCTTTTCCACGTGGGTGTGGTGATGCTGAGCTTTGGGGGCTGGGACTTCTGTCCCAGTGGCTTTTGCTCTTCCCATGCCCGCTTTTCCCACGTGGGTGTGGAGATGGTGAGCTTTGGGGGCTGGGGCTTCTCACACTCTTCCTCTTTTTTGCGGCCGTACCTGTCTGCTTGGTGGCCTGGGGCTTCTTCTTCGCCGCTGCCTCCTTTGGTTTGCTGGTCGGTGGTGCCTTAGCAGACTTTGTTGGTATTGTCGCCTTGGCCTGCCCACTGCGTGTTTCCCGCACCTTCGGAATTTTTGAGCGAGTGGTGGGGCCTGAAGAAGCCTCCTCAAGCTTATCTTGCTTTTTGCTGCTGCCCTCCTTGGCTGCTTTTGGCTTCGCAACGGCTTTTTTGGGTGCCATAATGATGAGACTCTGAAAGAGAATGAGCTGTGGGTGCAGGACCCTTTAAATCCTAATGCCTGGGTATGGCGCTTACGCATTCGTGTACGCGTGCGGAACCCGGAAACCGCTGGGGCATTACTTGTCTGCTGCAAACAAGAAGAAAGATGGCGCCCACTATCTTCACCCGCCAACAAGAAGAGCTTGATTATGTTAAGTGTATTTTAATGCCTTTGATTTGCCATCTAAATGCATGCCTAGGCCTTAAGGAAGAGCAGGAAGAAACTGTTTGGTTGAAAAGTGTCTAAAACTCTGTGCCAAACAGAAGTTAGGGCCCACATGTGCGAACCAAGTCACTTCCATCTAGAAGGATAGTTTGAGGCTGGGAATGTCATTTAGTCAACTGATCGATCTGTGACAGATATTTGTATGCAGTTTGATACTATGTTTTTTTGTGTTTTTTAGACGATGCTTCAGCGCAGGTACGACTACCTGCCCAACTCATTTGAAAAGAGGACCGTCGCCCTGGAGATCGTTTCCAGGATTCACATGCTCCGTGTGCGGCGATTTTTCGGACTCCATTTCCCAAGTAAGTACATAGCGATTGCATGCTAGATGTAACTAATACAGAAGGTAGGCCTTTATTTATAAATTATTTTCTTTTCTAGTGCTGGAAATGGAGTACCGAATCCGATGCACCCGGAGGCGCACAGGCCGACCAGTGCTGCATGAATCTGCAGCAGGAAGTGAAGTTGGTGGATCTCCAGGGGGACGTTCCTACCCCTCCTCTGTAGGGGCCTCCGACCAGCCCCTGGACCTTTCTACAGAGGAGGGGCGTCACGGCGTGGACAGGGAGTTGTACCCAGCGACGGAGCCGTTAGCCTCTGGTATGTGATTCATGTAACCGCACACACATACATGCTATTTGAAACAAAGCTGATTCCCTTAATCTCTTTTTCTAGATTTTGATGTAGCGGGTGAAGGATCTGTGGAAGAGTCTGCAGCAGATCAGGCCCAGGAGGCACATGGAGAAGGTGGGTGATGTCACACACACATTGAATTTGTCATTTGCTTACTGTTGACAAAGACATTAGAAGTGACCCTATTTGACATGTCTCTACAGCCTCAACTTCCCAGCAGTGGCAGGGCCCAGAACGGAAGGTGGTCCCCGAGGCACACGTCGGCCACCAACGAAGTAAGCTGTAATGTCATTCTTTTGATTATGTGGTAATTGACATGATCACTAAGATACCTAAAGCCATAGTCAATGGCATTAGCATAATGACATATGCCCACTTCCTTAGATTAATTACTTAGCATAATGACATATGTCGTCATGAGTTAGCTTGCCACCTAAAAAACATTCCATCCACAGGTGAGAAACATGTATTTGTCAAAAAAATAATGTTTGTTTCTTTTTTCTCCAGGGACCACACGTGCCAGAGTGGAAGCCATGAGTGAAAGGGTCCTTCAGTTGGTGGCCGACATGCAGGAGCTGTGTGACTCTTTGGGGACCACAGAAGAAAACTAATGTTCTGGGTCCTGCCATTGTTTTGTATATAGTTTTTATTTTGTTGTTATAAAAAATGTCCTGCCATTGTTTTGTATATAGTTTTTATTTTGTTGTTATAAAAAAATGTAAGATATTTAAAAAAAATTTAAATTTTTAGAATCAAAACAAAAAAAAAGTTTGTACATTTTTACCCAAAAATTAAAAAAAAAAAGCCACAAAAAATGGCATTTGGTTATAAACCAAAAACAAAAAAAACTGTGTGTCATTTTATTTCAAAAATACATTAACACAAAACGAATAGGAAAAGAAAAATTTAGAGATGAAGATTCACATGACCGTGAAGGGATTTGGGTTTTAGGGGTAAAAAATGGAAGAAGAACCTAACCGCGAAGTGATTTGGGTAAGTTTTAGGGGTGAAAAATGGAAAAAGAACCTAACCGCGAAGTGATTTGGGTGAGTTTTAGGGGTCATACATGGAAGAAGAACCTAACCGCGAAGTGATTTGGGTAAGTTTTAGGGGTGAAAAATGGAAAAAGAACCTAACCGCGAAGTGATTTGGGTGAGTTTTAGGGGTCATACATGGAAGAAGAACCTAACCGCAAAGTGATTTGGGTGAGTTTTAGGGGTCATACATGGAAGAAGAACCTAACCGCAAAGTGATTTGGGTGAGTTTTAGGGGTCATACATGGAAGATGTAGGAAAGCGCAAAGTGATTTAGCTAGCACAAGTGAGTGACCCAAATATGTAGGCGAGCACTTTAATGAGTTAAGTTTGTAGTGCGCAGGCGTAACATCGTAAGGATTTCCGTCTGGACGATTATTTATGGAAAAAGAGAATCAGAATCTAACGGGAAAAGTAAAGGATTAGTGGGAGGAATCGATGGAAAGAGGGCAAAAACGAAAGCCGATGTTGTAACATGAGAAAATAAAACGGAAAAGTCACGCTGGAAAATTACATTCTCGCACTCGTACTCTGGCATACGAAAGGACGAAGACTTTACAGAAGGATAGCAATGCATGCATAGAATCACTCGTACACTCATACGAGAGCGGGAAAATTAAAAAAAAAAAAAAACAGATCGACACAAAAACGAAAGTCTTTTTTTGTCTCTCTGAATCAACCCTCTAGTCCTGCTATATGACCTGGGCACACAAACATTTCTCTTTAGGAGAACAGTAAAATATTTTAAACAATGTAGCCTAAAGGGCAATCACTCTGTTTTGGAGCTACTAAGCAATATTTTTAAAACAAAATAAGCCATAGTATAAACAGTATTACTGTTCTCAAACAAGGAAACATAGACCCTGGTTGGATGCTATTGGTAGCATATTTGTATTAGCTTAGCTATGTACTATTTTATAGATGGATTCCCACACAGTATAGAATTTTGGTTAATATAACATATACTTACTTAAATATGTCTTTCAGCTCTTTAACTTTTTTGTTAGAGTATTTGCTTGACCGGGTGTCTTCAAGGAAAGCCCTGGCATAGGCTAATGGACCAGCGTTCACCTAAAGGTATACAAATGTAATTATTTTTTACGCACACAAATCCTTTTCTTTACATGTATCAATTATTACTGTCCCACAGATAAAAGTGGCACACATACACAGTGTGCAAAAAACAAGCATTTAGATTTTGTGCACAATCCATGATGAACTTTCATAGATTGGTCTAGGTTAACTATACAAACCAATTAAGCAAACCAATTTGCATTTTTATGAAGTGATATCTTTCTGTCACTCTGATTCTCAAATAAAATATGAAGCAAAGGCAAACTTCCATTTCGCTATTTGATCCAAACAACTGTTTTATAGACATTAGTACAGGAGAAGTAAGATGACTCTTGGCTGGTGCAATGGAGACAAACACATACAAGCATACAGATAGGAAAGTCATCTCTGCAAGCATTAAATAAAACAAGCAGGCATGAACAGATCATGTGCAAGTAAACTCTGGGATTTTAACCATAAACCTGACCCCTAAACTTAAACCTAAACATTGTCTGCCTCCTAAATTAAAAACTGAATGAAATATTCCTCCGTATGTTTCCCTCTTTTAAATCCTAAAAATAACACGCTCCTAATGTAAAATGAAAATCTCTTTACAGCCTCTTCACACTGCCATGCTCCATTTGTTGCTGGCCATTCATATGGGCAGTGTTTGTGAAAAAGTGCATAGGGGGCAAAGTAAAGGGAGCCCAAAAGACATTTCCTGACTGTTTGACCTGGGAGGACTGCTACATTATCTGATCAATTTACTGCAATACATTTTTACACAGTGGGTACTTTTCAAATGTTTTGATCTATTTAGGCTTGCAAAACAGTATACACTGTTACCTGCACAGACACACAGCCCTGTAGCTTGAGTTGTAACTGGATCATATCCACATCCACTGAGGAACAGATCTTCTGTAAATCTGCTGTCTTGTCCTTTATCTCATCAATTGCTACATCGATAGGCTTTAAATCCACCTGATGCTCATAGATAACTGGAATCCTCTTCTTGACATATGGGAAGGAGTTGGATGCTGAAAAAAATATAAAAAAATGTCCACACAATTTAATTTGTAGGGAAAATGCAATAGGTTTGATTCAGCACCATGAGTATTTTTTTAACTCACTTTTTTTCTGAATTAATTTTTCTCAGTGCCATATTTAGCTGTGCACATTGTTTAAAGATTTGCACAGCTAAATATGATGCTGATTTGCACTGAGAAAAACATGTAAGTTTTTAGAAAAATACCGTATTTGCCAGCGTATAAGACGACTGGGCGTATAAGACGACCCACCAACATTTCCACTCAAAATTTAGAGTTTGTTATATACTCGCCTTATAAGACTACTCCCTCTTCCGCACACCGAATAAAACGTAAAAGAACATCAGATTACACCGCAGCCGCATCCCTGCTAGCCTTTAGTTTGGGATGTGCCCACACTGGCTATTCAGAATGCGTCCCAGCTAAAGGCATAGTAGGGATGCAGCTGCAGTATAATGTGGTTTGGGCTCTTGGAAAAGGGCCAGATGGGGGGTTTCACACAGTGGAGGATCACAATTTGGGATACCCCTGGAGTAGGGAACAAAACCCAGTGGGGCCTCCCAAATTTGGTAGCCCCACTGTGTGAAATACCCCTGACCGGCCTTTTTCCCAGAGCGCACACCAGATTACACTGCAGCTGCATCCCTGCTTGCCTTTAGTTGGGGACGTGGCTGTGCTGGCTATTCAGAATGCGTCCCAGCTAAAGGCATAGTAGGGATGCAGCTGCAGGGTAATGTGGTGTTGGCTCTGGGAATAGGGCCAATAGGGAGGGTTTTACAGTGGGGCATCCCGAATTGGAATGCCCCAGTGGGTTTGTGCCCTACTCCAGGGGCATGCCAAATTGGGTTTCCTCTACTGTGTGAAACCCCCCAACTGGCCCAAACCACATTACACTGCAGCCACATCCCTACTATGCCTTTAGATTGGACGCATTCTGAATAGCCAGCACAGGCCCCAACTAAAGGCGAGCAGGAATGTGGCCGCAGTGTAATGTGGTGTAGAGTCTGGGAAAAAGGCCAAACGGGGGATTCAGACAGGGGGGCATTCCATTTTGCTGCCCCTGATGCAGGGAACAAAACCCAGTAGGGCATCCCAAGTTGGGATGCCCCTGTGTAAACTCCCCCAAGTTGGGATGCCCCCTGTGTAAACTCCCCCAATTTGGGGTACCCCCTGTGTAAACTTCCCCAATTACCCCGTTTCCCAGAGTCCACACCACATTACACTGTCGCCAAATCCCTGCTCCCCTATAGCTGGGGACGTGCCCGGGTTGTTTAGAATGTGTCCCATCTAATGGCATAGTGTGTAATGTGTGGGGTCTGGGAAAAGGGCCAGTTTGGGGTTTGACACTGGGGGATGCCCCATAGAAACTTTTTTTTTTTTAAATAAATCTTAAATAAATCACACCTCAGATCAGATGCTGAAGAGTCCCCTTCAAAGTGGAGAACAGCGAGGGCGATGTCAGGAGCGCATGTCAGGAGCCAGCCCCCTGCCTGCCCACACAGTGCCTGAGAGCAGGAAAGCTGATCTGCTCGGCGCTCATTCTGCTGGCCTGCTCAGTCTCTCCCTGCTCTGATCAACTAGTGCTGCCTGAGCAAGAGCATCGCTCTGCAGGAGGACGACGACGATCGTGCTGCCCAGCTTGGTGAAGTTAAGTACATTTATATGTATGTGACCCAGGTGCACCCGGCGTATAAGACGACCCCCCCACTTGGAGGCATGTTTTACAGGGGGAAAAAGTCGTCTTATATGCCAGCAAATACGGTATATTGTTCATAGAAGAATAAATACTAAATGTGTAGTAAAATCACTAAATACGTCTAAACCTTTCAAACTTTAGAATGCATATTAGGCAGAATATATATATATTTTTCTCCTTTGGGAAATTGGTATAGTATTGGGAATACTGTCATCATCCTTTACTATCCTCCAGTGAATAGAATATGGAATTTTGGTACAATATTTGACATGCATTTTTGTTCTTGTTCCCACAGTGTTAGAAATCTTGAGTATGTCATGAAAAACTCTACATAAGTTGATATCTTTGTGACAGCCAGAAACACGCAAGCATGCAAGCAAAAATAAAGTGGGAAATCCGCAAAAATGTTAACAATATTAGGATTGGATAGAAAGACCCATTATAATTCCTAGTAGGCAGCACTGCTTTGGGACTGGTTGGGCTGCTGCTTCTTACTCCCCCATCCAATTCCTGCCTACCTAGTCTCCTGCCAAGCCCTCCTGAACTCAGTCCCACTGTACCCTGTCCACATGCTTCAGTACAGTTGTATTTAGCAATGGATTGTAGTTTTGATGCTGCTTGGCCAGCAAGAAATTGTCTGGGCCTCTGATCTTTGATAGTGTCTGTTCCCATTTGTTAGCAGGTCATGTGGCCAAAACCCAGTATTTTGACTATCCTGGGTTTTGGAATTTTCCCCCGAGATACCTTGATTGGGGGTGCCCCGCTGTGTGAAACCCCCCCGATCGCCCGAAGAAACTTACCTCATCCCAGTCCTGTGGCGCATGTGTGGGTGCTCACCAAACCACACACCAAATAAAGAACTCATAGATAAGAAATTGAAGGTAGGACTCAATTCCTGGATAGTTCAGTGGATTTCCAGTTGGTATCAGTGTTGTTAATGGTGTGCAATCTGAACAAAGGTGAGTCACAAGTGGTGTACCCCAAGGCTCTGTCCTGGGCCCCATTGTTTTTAATATGTTTGTAAGTGATATAGGAGAAGGCTTGGTGGGAAAAGGTGAGTTATAGGGTGGATATTCCTGGAGGTGTCTGCAACATAGAAAATAATTTAGCTTTATTGGATAAATGGTCAAAACTGTGGAAACTGCAGTTTAATGTCTCTAAATGTAGGAATCCCTGTTCTGAGTACCGTATGGGCAGTACTGTGTTAGCCAGGATTTCGGAGAATAGAGATTTAGAGATACTGATTACTGCAAAATGAGTGGACTGTGTAGCCAGGCAGTAGGAAAAGCAAGTAGGATGTAGTTTGAGGCATCACCAGTAAGAAGAGGGAGGTTGTGATGACGTTGTATAGAGCCCTGGTGAGGCCACAACTAGAATACTGTGTGCAGTTCTGGAGACCTTACCTGCAAAAATACATTATTCAAATAGAATGGGTTCAAAGCCGGGAACCAAAAATGGTAGAAGAGAATTAAAAAAACGTAACAATAGTCCTGAGTATTGCTTTTTCCCTGTCCCCCGAGAAGCCTATGCAGCTCTGTACCACCTAGCTGTCAACAGCTAAAAAAAAAGACCATTTTGTGAATACTCACCTGTAAAATGGTTATTACGAGTATGTCACACACCCCAATTCCAAAGATCCATGACACTTGGGAAACCGGCCTGTAGAGGGCGATCTTGCAGAGATGACATGGAAAAAGGAGCCCGGGTTCCTCCCACTATTGCCCAGTCTTTTTAGAAGTGAGAACCAGGAAGAGCCAATTATATTCAATAAATGAAAAATAATTTGAAAATAATAATCACCATATAAAGGATCCCTAGAACAAAAAACAGGGCGGGGGAAGTGGGGTGTGTGACATACTCGTAATAACCATTTTACAGGTGAGTACACACAAAATGGTATTATTCCTAGTATCTCACACACCCCAGCAGCATCCGCTGAGGCCCGCACATCAACCTTGTAAAACTTAAAAAAGTATGCACAGAAGACCAAGTCGCAGCCTTGCAGACTTGTTCAACAGAAGCCTGGTGCTGAAAAGCCCAAGAAGCTCCAATAGCACGAGTAGAATGAGCGGTGACATGAAAAGGGGGAACCTTCCCCTTAGCCATATAGGCCCCAATGATGGCCCGACGTATCCACTTACTAAGGGAAGATTTGGCAGGAGCAAAACACTTCTTGGGCCCAGAAGGCACAACAAAAAAGGCATCCGTCTTGCGGAAGGCCGAGGTAGTAACTAAATAATACTTAACACAACGAACTACATCCAAAGAATGTAAGACCCTTTCCTTGTCGTTACTAGGTTTGGGACACAAGGAAGGAAGAACTATATCCTGATTTAGGTGGAAAGCAGACACCACCCTAGGAAGGAAATCCGGTTTAAAACGGAAAACAACCTTATCTTCATCCTCAAAATAAGGGGCTAGAATAGTCAAAGCAGCCAGTTCAGAAACTCGGCGGACAGAAGTAATAGCAACCAAAAAGGCAACCTTCTGAGTAATAGGAAGAGGAATATCCTGCAAAGGCTCAAAGGGAGCGGCCTTCATAGCTGAAAGCACCAGGTTAAGGTCCCAAACAGGAAGTATAGGCTTTCTGGGAGGCCGCACATGCGCGACTCCTTGGAAAAGGGTCTTAACCAAAGGATGAAGAGCAAACGACCTTTGAAAGAAAATAGCCAAGGCAAAGACTTGCCCTTTCAAAGTACTAATCTGGAATCCCATATCCAGACCTCGTTGCAGATATTCCAGAATTCTAGGAATAGAAAATACTCTACAGGGCAAAGCTCTGGATTCACACCAAACAATATAGGACCTCCAAGTCCTATAATAAATGACAGAGGAAGACTTCTTCCTAGCTCTAATAAGAGTCTGAATAACCGCATCAGAAAGACCTTCTTCTTTCAAGATGGAGACTTCAGCAGCCATGCCGTCAAAGCCAGCGTTTGTAAATTGGGGTAACAAAGTTGACCCTGAGTAATGAGATCAGGAAGAAGAGGCAGATGGAACCGATCCACTGCCAGCCTTACGACGTCTGCGTACCACAGACGTCTTGGCCACCTTGGCGCCACCAGAATTGCTGGTGCCTCCTCCAGTGCTAACTTGCGCACCACCTTGCTGATCATGGAGAATGGGGGAAACAGATACAGGAACCCCAGATCCTTCCAGGCCAGAGACATGGCATCCGCTGCCACTGCCAGAGGATCCTGGGATAGAGACACAAAAGCAGGCAGCTTGTGATTGTGATGAGAAGCAAACAGGTCCAACCGTAGAGTCCCCCACTTGTGACAGAGGAACTGAAAGACCCTTGGATTGAGAGACCATTCTCCCTGGCGAGAACATCCCCTGCTCAGGGAGTCTGCCTCCACATTCTCTATCCCCGGAATGTAAACTGCTGATATGCAGGGAACATTGATCTCTGCCCACTGAAGGATCAGAGACCCTTCCCGGAGGGCACCCAAACTGCGAGTCCCTCCCTGGTGATTGATGTATGCAACAGCTGTTCTGTTGTCTGACCGAATCTGAACTGGCAGACCCTGTAAGAAATGGGTCAGTAGAACAAGACGTATGGCCCGAAGCTCTAATACATTGATTGGAGAATGAGCCTCCTGAGGCCCCCACAATCCTTGGAACTGATGCTTCTTCCAAAAGCCACCCCCCAGCCCACCAGGCTGGCATCTGTGGTAACCAGTTCCCAACGCGGAGTGAGAAATGACTTGCCCTTCTGGAGGTTGTGCGATATTAACCACCACTGAAGGGACTGCAAAACGTGGGGAGACAATAGACAAGTCTGATTTAATGACAGTGGGCACCTGTCCCACTTTGCCAAGAGGAAGAGCTGAAGCGTCCTTATGTGAAACTGGGCAAACGGGACTGCCTCGAATGCAGCTACCATCAATCCCACTAGTCTCATCCCTAGACGGATAGACTGACGAGGGTTGGACAAGAATAGACGAATCAAGTCCTGAATCAGAACCATTTTGGACTGAGGAAGAAAAACCTTGGCCTGAAATGTATCCAGAATCAGGCCCAGGAAGGGAATTTCCCTGGACGGACAGAGAGAGGATTTGGGGTAACTTATTACCCATCCGAACCTCTCTAGCGTAGAGACCACCGTCCCAATTGTTCGAGGGAGGAAGATCGTCCAGAAAAGGCACAATGCGGATGCCCTGGACCCTGAATATAGCCATCACTCCTGCCAGCATCTTGCTAAAGACTCTTGGGGCCGAGGTAAGGGCCACAAATTGATAATGCTGGTCTTCTATCAAGAATCTGAGAAATCTCTGGTGTGCCGGGAAGATTGGTACATGCAGATAAGCACCCTTGATGTCTATGGACATCTGACGAAATGAATCGACGGCTGAACGCAAGGATTCCATGCAAAACTTCCTGAAGGATAAACCGACTGGGGGGCTTCAGATCCAAAATGGGCCGAACGGAGCCATCTTTCTTGGGCACCGTGAATAGATTGGAATAGAAGCCCAGGCCCCTTTCCGCGGGAGGCACTGGGCAAATGACAGCCATGACCAGTAGATTTCCTACTGCCGCCCGGAGCCCCTGTGCGGCCAGAGGAACCCGAAGGCACCCGAGACCTGAAGAATCTGGAGCGGGACTACATTGCTTCTTACGCTGAGGTAACTTCCCTGCTTTCGTGACTCAAAATCAGTCGCCCACTGGCACAACCAAACCGCCGAAAAGCCACAGGCAAGGCCGAGGTTACGCATAACCATTGTGTTTTTATTTAAAGGACACAGACCAACAGGGCCTTGAACCCATGACCCGGAGAATAAGGGCATCAAGCAATACACATTGAGCTAGCCTAGCTCTCATCCAGGACGGCTAGCACAAAAGACATGAATAATTCACACCGCTAAAGAGCGGCGAACTCATCACTGGCCGGGTGAAGCCTAGAAGTACTCGACAGGTCCCTAACAACAGACCTGGTAGCCACCGCTGTAAGCGCTGAAGCACAAACAGGCCGTAAGGCTGAACCGACACTAGTAAAAGCGTGGCAAGCCATCTGATCAATGCGTTTGTCCTCACCATCCATAGGAGTGGTAGAGTAGGAGAATGCAACGGAAGAACAAAATAACCCAAGCACCAGGGCATCAACCCCGGAAGGGGAAGAAAGTCAGGCTGGTGAGCGGCTCTAATAGCGTCATGTAGAGCCACATGTATTATCACGGGTGGCTCAGTGTATAGCGCTGGCACACTAGGTTCAGTAGCCTCATGTAGCATGTGTCGCTCAGTAGCGCTCTCCCATATATTTCAATTGTGTTTCATTTGGTTGTGTTTAAATAGCGTGATGCTAAAGTAAACTGAAACATCTTTGGGTCAAATCATTGTGTGTCTGGAAGCCGAGTAGGCCTCCCCATTCCTAAAGAATAATACAAACGAAAATGCTCTTGATTTGGGAATTGCAAGCGTGGCTTAGGAGTCCCAAAGAACTTCCCCATCTGCGGAGGAGCCTCCTCTGGGGGAGAAATCGCCTAATATCAGCACCAATAAATTGCTGATCATCGGAACCATCAGATTCCTCAAATAATTCCCCCTCTACTGGCGGGGAATAACCAGACCAATTGAGTAAACCATAAAGATCAAACTCAAAAGCCGGTGCGGCTGGAGACAAAAAGTTTAGTCTTTTTTTTTTTTTTAGCCGAGGCCTTTCTGGCCACAGAGCTAGAAATAACTTCCTGAATATTAGCCATCTGGCACACATATCAGATTGCGACTCCCCAACTGTGACAACATCATCTGGGGTACGGATAAGGCGGGGTGGGGTAGGAGAAAAGGCCAGGGCCACAGACCCAGAGGCCTGGGCCCCCAACTGCTGTGTTATGGCCTGCTGAGCACAAGGTATGCAAACAAGCACATTATCCCCCACAAGGGATACCCCACAATCCACACACTGCCGGGACTGCCCCGAGGGGAGCCTAAGCCCGGTATCCTGGGAAGCCTCCATATGGTGATCTTTAAGGTAGCCGCAATGACCAGAGGGATGCCCCTTCAAGTCCCAAGTGGGAGGATTTTTTTTTTTTTTTTTTAAATCCCTTAGGACTACTTAAGGGCAGACTAGATGGAGCATAAGGTCTCCTTCTGCCGTCAACCTTCTATGTTTCTATGTTGTTGGTCTTTAACACATAGAGCCAGGTAACATGAATCCAGGTCCACATGTGGAACACAAAACCTGAACATAAGGGCAGGAGGACATAAGCCAAACATACACATCTGTTTTGCTGGTGGCCAAACACACACCCAAATATCTAATACTTTACAAATTAATGCCCAGGGCAGGGCTACTAATATAAATGCAGGTTCTTTATATGGTTTTAAAGAGCATAACTAATAAAGAATATTACTTTATTCTAAATAAGATATAAAAAGTATATACAATATACTTATGTACAGAAAGAAAGCTTAACAAAGGTAAAAATACATATAAATACAGGAAAACTTCACCACACAGTTATAAATAGCTTAAGACTTAGTGGGATACATATTACATCACCACAGAAACAACCATTGTCTGAGATTCATCAGCCAGGAGCAGGGGAGGCGACAGACAAGGGGTTTGTGGGAAAACAACACTATGTCCCTGACACAGGTAGTGCACCCTAATATCCACACACTAATACAGCATCACCATTCAGTAACATCACCTTTCCAATGGGAACTTGAATGGGAAATCAGCACCACTTCACCACAAAACAAAGGGGGCTTCTGTCGTCATCTGTCTTGAGCATCAGTCGGAGGAATCTTCAGAGTAACGGCGAAAAGACAGGATATTATTCGTGGCAACCACACTGTGCTAAGACGTCTCAAAGCACAGGTTAATAATTCCTGTCTTACACCGCACTCCGGACCCCTTTTTATGGAGGCAAGTCAGCAGTTATTTGCTGACTAGACATAAATTACCCAAAATCAAGCAGGGAATGGCCATTTCCCTTACTTGACCTTAGGGTCAATTTAGCTTGCAAACTCAGACTTCCAAAGACGAAATACTCCCCCAGATTCGTAAGTCTTAAATTAAGATGTCAGCCTTCTAACAATGGATTGTGTGAAGTCAACAAACAATACTCAGGATATAGACAGTGGAGGGAAAAAGATGTATAAACATTCATTTCTCCAACACAAGTTCACATATGGGATAAACAATGACATGTTTTAGGACAGAGACAGCTATATTTCCCAAATGTCTGAGTCAGCACAGGGACATCCAAGTCAGCAATTAAAAGCTTATACCATGTCATGTTTTCAATAAAATATATACATTACATCTAAAAATTCTGTTGCATAACAACATCACTCAAAACAATACATGTATCTGTGTATCCATAAGACAAATTTTCTTCAGTAGTCAAAACCCAGCATATCCAGAGTCAAGACTCCAATGAAGGCTGGACAACAGGCCAGCTGCTCCAGCCACAAGTAATGGCTTAGCAGCACACAAGCGTTGGTGAGGCAGCTCAGCACAGAGGAGTGTTTAAAAAGAAACACCAGCCTGTGCTAATCCAAGTGTTGTCTCTCTAGACAGAGCTGGAGCTAGCTACTGAAAAATACCATTTTGTGAATCACAGAGTAAATATATACATAAGAATATATAACACAAGTGGCAAAAACTCACGTGTCCTGAACAACAACCCTCATAGAAGCGAGGAAAGACAGGAGGGAGAGACAGGAAGGAGAGGGGCCGGCCAGAAAAAACACCAGTGAAGCCAAAATTGCTGAGCTCCTGGCCCTGCCCTCTCCTTAACCACAGCTGAGGAGCAGCAGCCAGCTGAAAATCAACAATGGCCAAATTTGATGATTTTAACTGTTTCTATTGCTCAAGCCAGCTCCTAACTACTTACATTTCACCATTTATTTTAAAAGCAAAGACTTGCCACAAGCTGAGCATCCTGCGATACACACAGAAACACACACTTTTCCCATGTTATTATTTAGCTTTATTGTGGGAGAAAGGCCACCCCCCCTCAAAGGGGCACGGAGAGACACTGCAGGGGGGGGAACCCACACTAATACGTGAAAGGGCAAGAGGGACAGGGCATCCCAAGCCGGGGATCACTAACCCGGACACCGCCTACCCCTTAGTATGGGGTCTCACGGGGGGGAAGCTAGCTCCCCTATGCACCCAGAGGTGCTGCTACCATTGCCCGAGCCTGCAGCCTAAGCTGGGAGGCATATTGTTATAGCTTCATTTTTAAAAGAAAAAGAGGTCCGGGCAGAAATAGACATAAAAAATGCCGGGAGTTACCCCGGCTACCTGCAAGGAGGAGAGAGTCATCTTCTGACTTGCATTGCCGACTGCAGAGACGAAAGACTGGGGAATAGTGGGAGGAACCCGGTACTTATGGACCAGGAGGGGCTCCTTTTTCCATGTCATCTCTGCAAGATCGCCCTCTACAGGCCGGTTTCCCAAGTGTCATGGATCTTTGGAAGTGGGGTGTGTGACATACTAGGAATATAGACATTGCATGGAGGGGTTCTGCTTGTTTTGCAGAGGGTCTAGACATCTATATAGCGCCTAGTTGGGATTTGTTTAACATAGTTGAAGAGTGAAAGCTAAAAGACAATGGATGCCATGTGGTATTTAACAGGATAGTGTATAGGCTATGCATATATTTTTAAATACATTCCTAGGTACATATACAAAGATTTACATTATCATTTCACCAAATATACATATTTATTCATACAAGTATGAGGTTACCTACTAGTTAATATGGTCCTTTTCTTGCATTGTTCTTCCACACTTCCATGTTTTTTGCCTGAGAGAGTGTAGGGCGTTTCAAAAACAAATCTGCTGATGTTGTGGTTCCTTTCAAAGTCTGTTTTTCTGTCAGAGAGTTCTTGTTCTTCTAAATATGGCTTCACATAGGTTATCTGAATATGGGCAAACTTAAGGTCAAGATCTTTGGCATTTACCTAAAAACCAAAGGAAAGATTTGCCTTAAATTTCAATATCTAGCACCAGCATTAAACAACTAGCTTTACGTATTATAATTGCATTGGATGATCATACATCACATAGGAGACATTGGGTAATGCAGGATGTTTTTTTTTTTTTTGCATGAGGACCCTCCGTGAAATATAATTGCTAGCGTTCTTTGAAAAAACGTTCCCTACCTCGCGGGGCTGTGACAATGGCTGAAGGAAGATGGGTAGATGGGTAGCAGTGGCCTGAAAATGATGAAGCAGAGACCTATAGTAGTTGTCTGCTGTGCCCTGAGGAAGTGTACTATGGTGAAGACAGGGAACCAAGCTGGAACTGAGTTAGCCAAGTGTTGGCTATGGAGATCCGCGGCAGTGGGATGAGACAAGGCCAGGTGAGCAGTGTTCTGAGAAGGGGGGGTGTGCAATGATTTAGCAGAGACTGGGTAATGAATAAAGTGGAACAATTGGATCCCGGCGGCACTCTGGCTTCCAGAGTGCCTGTTATTACCTGCTACCTGTCACTCTCCCATACATTTCATTGAAAACTTTTTTGATTTTTTATATTTTTATGCAGAATTGTCATTACAGGTATGGTATTAAAGTGTTAATATCACAATGTAATAACAATATAATTCCATATGTTTTCTCTTTGTTACTAGTGGATATGTGTTCAAAAACAGACTTTAATCACACAGTGTCTGGCGCTCTGGGTTACAGCGACCCAGGCTGTTTTTTTTATGAATATGGTTTGAGTCGCTCACGCTGACCAGTCACTACCGTTCGCTCCCATATAGCGCTGTATTGGTGTAATAGCGACTCATACATCAAATTCATCAATGCCGGCCAGCGACTGAGGAGCTCGGTAACAGCGAACCATGGCCGATCACAGCGACTACTAATAGTCGCTCTGAGCGCCTTGCTACAGACGCTCATCTGTCGGTACCTGGCACTAGTAATGAATCAGCCTCCACGTGTACAGTTGCCACTATGAAACAGACTGCAGGTAGTGAAAACGGCTTAAAACACACGTTTGCTAACATAAGAAAATATTTAAAAAGTACTAGATCAGCTCAAAACCTTGAAGACATCATTTTGGCTCATAATATACACTTTCCAAAATGCTATTGAAACTAGACTGTCCCTTTAAGCAACGAATAACACAAAGAAGACATGCTGTTTCTTCTTTTTATAAGTATTATTTGGATAATTTTTTGATCGTAGGTGTTAGGGTGTTTCACAGACAGCTTCCTAAATTCTCTGATGTCCTGAAAGCTTTTATGCAGTCAGTTTCAAATCTTTTCTTGTAATTATTTAATTTACACTCTTTTCCTGTAGTGCAAAGTTCCTTTATTGCTTCCTATTTTATTTTCTATATGAACTACAGTATGAGTAATGACTAGTCACCAGTCTTCGTTCAACTGTTAACATTCAATCTAGTTGAACACACTTCACCTATAGTTAAGACCTTTCTTAGCCACTGAAGCACCTTAATGCTATCCAATCACATGGTTACAATCCAGGGTGCTAAGACCGAGAAAAGGGCAAGACAAAATTGTTGGAAGAAAAGTCATACAACAGCTCAGGTGTTACAAGGGGGTAAAATGGGTAACCAATGAGCACCTCCACCTTATATGAAGAATTTCATATAAGCTCAATATCCAATCAAGGGTATGACACAGGGTCCCGATCCCAAACTGACAAGAGATGCAACTGAAGAGGCCTCATCTGAAACTGAGCAAAGGGAACCGCCTCGAAGCAGGACACCATCAGGCCCACTAACTACATCCCCTGCCGAATGGATGGATGAGGACACAAGAGCAGAGCCCGTGGCGCCTCCTGATGCCTGAGGGGCCTTGGGAGGGGGTTTGGGCTTGGATCCCCACGAGAGACCGGAACGACCACGGGATCTGCCACGGCCCCAAGAACCTCTGCGGCTACCCGAGAAGAGGGAGCCACGACCTCCTCTGTAAGCACGAAAGGAGGGGAAGGAAGCCGAGGGCCCCCAAAAGGGCCGAGGCTGCTTCCTATGCTGAGGTAACCTACCATCCTTGGCTAGAACATCCACACGCTCACCAAAGAGACGAAGCCCCGTGAAGGGGAGCCTGGTGAGGGACTTCTTAGCAGCAGTGTCAGCTGCCCACTGGCGCAACCAAACAGACCGGCGCATAGCCACCAAGAGGGCTGAAGCCCTACCTCCCAGCCGGACGGCATCATCCATGGCAGTCAGCACAAAGGCAACAAAATCAGAGCAAAGCAAGACGGCCATATAATCCTTCCTCCTCCTACCAGCCATGGCGCCATCTGCAAGACGCTTGAGCTTTTTCTTAAGGGCAATGGCCGTAATGGCTGCGGCACAAACAGGACGCAGGCCTGCACCTAAAAAGGTGAAAGCATGACAGGCCAGCTGATTAATACGGCGGTCCTCGCTGTCACGCAGAGTAGTAGTGTCAGGGGACGGCATTACCGAGTTGTTAAACAGCCCTAGAACAGGAGCGTCCACCTCAGGGGGACACGACCAGCGCTTGACCAGGTCAGCAGAAAAGGGATACCTTCTGTCCAATCCCCTGGGCACCGAGGGCAATCTGTTAGGACGTTCCCACTCCTTAAGCACCATACTAGAGAAATGACCCTGCTTCGGGAACTCCAAGCGTTGCTTGTCAGGGCGAAAGAGCTCACTCTGCTTCCTCCTCGCCACCTCAGGGGGGGGGGCGATGTGCAAAGCCTCAAAAATGTCCAACAACAGTCTATCAGTGTCATCAGGGAGCCAGGTATCCTCATCAGAGGCGGATCCCGTCGTACCCTTCCTGATGGTCCCCAGATGAGTCTGAATCATGGAAAAGCTCCCCCTCCTCTAGGGAGTCACGGCCGCCAAACACATGAAGGCCCTCATCCTCCTCAGCAAAGAGGGCAGGCGCGGTGTCAAGATGCCGCTTCTTGCCAGAGGCCTTGCCCATCGCAGGTCGGGCCAGCTGCCTTTCAATGCTGGCCACGCGTAGTGCCAGATCAGATTGTGACCCCCTGCTAGAATCCCCCTCACTGGGGGCTAAATGCAGGCGCGGGGGAGTAGGAGATGCCGGAGGGAGCGAAGAACTGGGAAGAGAAGCTCTCATCCCAGCCTGGTCCGCAATAACACTTTGGGCGCACGTCACACAAACCGCGCCACCACCACTCAAAGGGGATGCCCCGCACAGGACACACAGCCAGGATTGCCCCGAAGGACCCCCAAGCACGCTATCCCCAGAAGCCTCCATATGGTGATTATCACAGGCACAATAAGCCAGAATAGAGTAAGGGCTAATAAAAAAGCCACCTGTGATGCCCTCCAAGGGATGCCCACAGAGAGGGCCAGGAGGGGAGAGGGGGGAGGTATAGGATCGGGAGAAACCACAATACACTGTTATCCCACCTGAAAGACATAATCAAAAATACACATAAGCATCCCGCAGTATATGCCCCAAGAAGAAAAAAAACCCCATAGGGGACTCAAGGACCAAATGGCACAGCGCGTGCAGCACACAAAGGCGATTGCAGAACAGCCGGAAGAACCGCGGATGGGAGATCAGACAAGCAGGGCACCGCCGCAGCCCACGCTGAAATTGGGCCTCCGGTCACAAGCACGCAGCCTGAGCAAAAATGGCGCCGAGATCGAGATCCTGGAGGGGCGGGCCGCGGAGGTATGATGCGATACGTCATCTCTGCCATGACAGTCCTCAGTCAGAGACACAGTAATAGCGCCACCCGCCACGGAGCACAGTACACCCACGGCGAGAAAAACAACAGCGGGACATCACACCAAATCACCACCTGCCGCTAACCCCCCCGACAAAAAAACCCGTCGGGGAGCAGAGGAGAGGACAGGCAGCAGCGGGAGCCGACTAAAAGGGGGCCTGGAGGGGCAAGAGGGGGGCAGGAGACAAACCCCACAGGGAAGGGAAAGACTGGCTAGGAACACAAGTCCCCAAGCACAACTCACCCCCTACACCATAGCGACAGCAGTGCTTCTTCATCCCGCAGTAGGCTCACCATAAAAGCCTATGGCCAGCTACCCTTTGTGGTACAGGGTCTGCGGCTTGGAGCAGCGCTCCCCGAGCACCTGACCCTAGTGCTCCTCTATCATCACCCGATCCGACAGCCGAGGCTGGGAGGCAAATAGGGTCCGGAAATGGGTGGGAATAGACTTGCAGGGCCGCAGGCTTGGTTGCCCTGCTCGCCTGCCAAACATAGAGAGCCATCTTCTATCTTCGCAGTATTACTGCAGAGGAAACACTGGAGGTCTATGGGTGATTCCGGTTTTTATATGGGGCCGGGAAGAGCCACAATTCTTCTGCAGTAGACTGCGCCACCTTGTGGCGGAATACCCAGACGTAAGGACTACATGAAACAGGCCATGCTGTGCACTAGGAAAAGACATGTTTCCATCACGGACAGCAACCAATAGAGTTTATCAGACAGATCCACTTGGAGAACCACTTTTACCATCTTTGGTCAAACAATACAGTACTGGAGAGTGGACCAGGTGAGATTTCTGCTGATAACTGACCTACAAATGCATATTTGTATTTGTTTTCTAAATGTGGGAAGGTGGGGGATACAGTAGCCCAAGAAGTTTGCTTTAATATATGTTCTATGTGTATTTGTTACTTTAACTACAAGGTTCCTGAAACTGTTTAAAGGGATTGCAGATGATGGAAATAATTGATACCACTGATTTTACTGACACAATATTATCAAGGCAAAAACCAAACTCAAACTTGTTTTTTGTTAGATTAATGCCCTCAAAAGAAAGAAACTAGGAAAAATTATCAATATTCTTGCATTTCACCTAATCTACAAAACAATGAATATATAAAATGTTATCTATACTCTGTGTTGAGTTACAATTGTGATCATTACCTTTTAGGCTATTTATGGAAGCCTCAGCAGATGCTTACATTTACACTCCAGTTGGAAATGTTAATATACAATTTTGTAATTTTTTGGGATGGACCGAAAAGGCAACACATCTATTGCACAGAAAAGTGACCTTGGATTTGAAACTGACTTTGACACAGACAAAGGTTATATGTTGTCCCCATGTTTCCTTCACATGCTAAGGAATACTCCCAAAATAGCACCTTACTACAATATGTCTATATGGGACATTAGATTAGGAACTCTTTTGAGAGCCAGGGACTGTTTGCTTCTATGCATATAGAAGGATCTTTCAGGCATCAAAGACACCGGAATAACACAGGAATTAACCCTTTAAGTGCCAGCCTACCTGCAGCTTTTGTCACTCTTTGTTGCCAGACCACGTTTCACTATTTTGCGCTACATATGTTCAACCTTGATTTTTGAAGGGATTTCCATGGATTTTCCAGGAAAATGATATATTGTTTTTTTTCAGCAGAGTCTGGGCTTCAACATGCAATGTCTTGTTTGGCCATTTTTTTTAGTGTATTCTCAATACTTTTGGGTGAAATATTTGCAAAAAAATAAAGTAGTGTTTTTTGTAATAAAAAATGTAAGTTTGTCAATAAAATCTTATTGCGTGTGAAACCCGAGTTTCTCCCGGTCACAGCCTTACCACATATGTATAGGTAGACACCCTTTCCTGCCCAGGAGACTCCCCCAAACTGAAACAGCGCTTTAGGAGATTTTCAGATAAAATACAACTATGCTACGCGCTAAGCGCACCTTGCTGTTTTTACAGAAAAACAACCCTTTAAATTTGAAATACCCCCCACAAACTATATATTCTCTGGAAGTACACATCTCAAGCTTTCTAGGCGTACCAGTTTTCTGGAAGTAATCCCTCAATCAGTTCTTTGGTTGCACAGAGTTTCCCTAAAAAAGAAGAATCAAAGCATTTTTCTAAAAAAAACTATATGCAAACAAGAAAAAACAAGTAAAATCTGAAAAAGCAACATCCTCCGAACAGAACGATACCCAACATGCATAGGTACTGTCAAGGGAAGAGTTGCCAAACACCCCAAAGTAAAGCATGCGCATAACAGTAATTTTACTTGAACATTTCAGCTCTGCAGACAAAGTGCGCACCTTGCGATTTTTCAACCAAAACAACCCTTTACATTTAGAATATCCCCCATAAACCATATATTCCCTGAAAGTACACATGTTAAGCTTTCTAAGCGTACTGAGCTTGTTGTAGTGGGCTCATCTTTCTGGAAGTAATCCATTGAAGAATTCTTAGGTTGCACAGGGTTTCAGTAAAAAAAATTATAAAAAATCAAAATAAAAACCAAGTTTTCCTAAAATATCAATATGCAAACAAGAAAAAACAAGCTAAATCTAAAAGCGCAAGTTCCCCCGAGGAGAACAATACCCCACATGCATAGGTACTATTAACCCTTTTAATTGCCAGCCTACTTGAAGTTTTGTCACTGTCACGGACCGGGTGGAGCAGACTCGGGTGTGGATCCGCTTTAACTGTGGGACCGATGGCGGGTACCGTGTCAGGGGAGCGGAGTCTAAGGGGCCACCGGTATTCACCAGAGCCCACCGCAAGGCAGGTTGGTCTTGTGCGGCTAGTGACCCCCCAGGTCGCTACCCCCCAACAGCGGCCCAGTCCCACAGTCAGCCGAGGTTCAGCGAGGTACACAAGTGGCAGGCAAAAGGCGTAGTAAGTACAGGCAGAGATTGGGGCTGGCAGCACAGGTTCGCGGTAAAGGTGAGTAGCCGAGGTCGGGGCAGGCAGCAAAGGTTCAGAGTCGGGGACAGGCAGAGGTCGGTATACGGGTGAGCAATCCAAGAATGTCTGACTTTCAACAAGCATGGAGAGACCAAGATCCGGCACTGAAGGAAGGAAGTGCCTCTTTAAATAGGAGAAGTGGATGCAGGCTTGGATGACCAGGCACCAATCAGTGCTGTACAGGCCCTTTAAATCTCAGGAATCCAGTGCTCTCGCCCTCTAGTGGACAAAGACGTGCGCGCACCTGAGCATGCAAGAAGGAAGCATGGGAGGAAGGGAGACAGCTGGGAACAGCCATGAGGGAAGTGCAGCATGGATGACGGCTGGATGCAGCCATGGAGGTAAGTGAAGTGCTGCTAGATGGGCGTGCAGCGCTCGCCCTAACAGTACCCCCCCCCCCTTGGGTCTCCCCTTCTTCTTGGGGCCAAGAAAATCCGAGAAGAGACTACGGTCTAGAATATTCTCTTCGGGCTCCCAAGATCTTTCTTCAGGTCCACAGCCTTCCCAGTCGACTAAAAAATATCTTTTACCTCTGGAGAGCTTAGAGGCCAGGATCTCTTTCTTGGGGCAGGCACCAAGGTTTTAGGAGAGAATCGATTGACAATAACTGGCTTCAACAGGGAAACGTGGAAAGAATTGGGAATTCGCAGTGATGTTGGTAGGTGTAGCTTATAACAAACTGGATTGATCTGTTGTTTGATCTTATAAGGACCCAGGTAACGGGGGCCCAATTTGTAGCTGGGAATTTTGAAGCGGATGTATTTTGCCGACAGCCATACCTTATCTCCTGGAGAATAACCAGGCGGAGCTCTTCTCCTTTTATCAGCGCTAACCTTCATACGGGCGGAAGCTTGACAAAGGGAACGCTGTGTTTCTGGCCAGATGGTGGAGAAATCCTGTGTGATGTCATCCACGGCGGGCACTCCGGAGGACGTGGATAAAGGCAGAGGCGGAAGGAGTTGACGGCCGTACACCACCAAAAACGGGGACTTCCTCGTGGACTCAGAATCCTTAAAATTATACGAGAATTCCGCCCAAGGCAACAGATCGATCCAATCGTCTTGACGCGCAGAAACAAAATGGCGTAGATAATGCCCGAGAATCTGGTTGACTCTTTCCACCTGGCCGTTAGACTGGGGATGATAAGCGGAGGAAAAGTCCAGTTTAATTTTCATTTGTTTGCAAAGAGCTCTCCAGAACTTGGACACAAACTGCACCCCTCTGTCTGAGACAATGTGTGAAGGTAATCCATGAAGTCGAAAGACATGCTTCAGGAAGTATTTTGCCAACAGAGGAGCGACAGGGCAAAGGAACAAAATGTGCCATTTTAGAAAACATATCCACTACCACCCAAATAATAGTATTGCCATGGGAAGAAGGGAGGTCGGTAATAAAGTCCATAGCAATGTGTGTGAGGATGGAGTAGGCCAACAGGCCTTTGGCGAGGGGTTTTGTCGCGAGCACAGGTGGTACAGGCCTGAACGAATTTGGTCACATCCTTTTCAAAAGAAGGCCACCAATAATATCTAGAAATGATAGAACAAGATTTCCTGATGCCGGCATGGCCGGCTACATGGGAAGAATGCCCCCATTCTAATATTTTGCGACGTTGGCGAGCTGGCACAAAGGTCTTTCCCAGCGGCGATTGTACAAGAGTAGCGGGGGGCAGAATGGACAAGGCGTTCAGGCAAGATGATATGTTGTGGGGTGGATTCTACACCAGAGATGTCAGAGGAGCGAGAAAGGGCGTCCGCCCTGATGTTCTTAGCGGCTGGCCGGAAGTAGATTTGAAAATCGAATCGAGCAAAAAACAACGACCAACGAGCTTGTCGTGGATTCAATCGCTGGGCAGTTTCTAACTACTTGATGGGCAGAACCTTCTAAGAGGTGTCTCCACTCCTCCAACGCCAACTTGATGGCGAGTAGCTCCCGATCTCCGATGGAGTAATTCCTCTCAGCTGGAGAAAAGGTCTTCGAAAAGAACCCGCAGGTGAGAATTCTGCCAGTAGACGATTTTTGAGTGAGCACCGCTCCAGCTCCAATGGAGGAGGCATCTACTGCTAGGGCAAAAGGCTGAGATGGATCTGGCCTAGATAACACCGGTGCAGAGGAGAAGGCCTTTTTTAGAGCAATGAAGGCCTCTTCCGCCTGAGGAGGCCAAGACTTAGAATTGGCGCTTAGCTTCGTGAGGGCGACAATAGGCGCCAGTACAGTGGAGAAGTGAGGAATAAACTGCCGATAGTAATTGGCGAAGCCCAGAAAACGTTGAATAGCTCGCAGGCCAATAGGACGGGGCCAATCCAGAACTGCTTTTAACTTGCTGGGGTCCATCTGAAGGCCACGAGCTGAGACAATATATCCAAGAAAGGGTAAGGTGTTTGATCAAAAAGACACTTCTCCAATTTGGCGTAAAGATGGTGTTGACGGAGACGAGACAGGACTTGCCGGATGTGACTGTGATGTTCTTCGAGATTAGATGAAAAGATGAGTATATCATCCAAATATACAACTACACAGGAGTAAAGCAAATCCTGAAAAATGTCATTTACGTATTCCTGGAATACTGCGGGTGCATTGCAGAGACCAAAGGGCATCACTAAATATTCGAAGTGGCCATCGCGGGTATTGAAGGCAGTCTTCCATTCATTGCCCTTGCGTATACGTATCAAATTATAGGCTCCCCTCAGGTCAAGCTTGGTGAAGACCCTGGCCCCACGCAGTCGGTCAAATAATTCGGCAATCAAGGGCAAAGGGTAGCGATTTTTAACGGTAATCTTATTGAGGCCGCGGTAATCAATACAAGGGTGAAGAGAGCCATCTTTTTTCGCCACAAAGAAGAACCCCACGCCTGCTGGAGAGGAAGACTTCCGTATGAACCCTTTAAGAAGATTTTCTCGAATATACTCCGACAGGCTATACTCCGTTAGGCTAACCCTAACCCTTAAAAATAAAAAAATGACGTAGGGTCCCCCCTGGGGGGGACCCATTTTTTTTTTAATTTTAAGGGTTAGGGTTAGGCTAGGGTCCCCCTTACCCGTCATAACCAGCCTGGGACCAGCTATGGGGGCTTGTAGGAACAGAGTGGAGAGGCCAGCTTTTGTGGCCCCCCCACCCTGCAGCCTACAAGCCCACATACCCTGTGTGGGCCCGGGCTCTTCTGTCCCCCCCCTGGGGCTTTGGGGAGGCGGGTAATTGGGGGTGCGGGGGTTAATGGCAAGTCACCCGCTAGTTGCAGGTGACTTGCCAGCCCCCAGCCTTGTGAACTGGTACAGGGGTCTCATGGAACCCTTACCAGTTCACAAAGGGTTAACAGAAAAAAAATACGGACACAAAAATGTAATTTATTAAAAAAAAAAAAAAAAAAAAAAAAAAACTTTACTCACTTCACCCGATTGTCAGCTCCTGTGTTGATCAGCTGGGCGGGGCTTAACGGCAAGATGGCGGCGCCTGTCGGGCGATTGGAGGCCCCCCCAGTTACAGTTAGCAGCTGCTGCTGCCAAAGTGGGGGGGGGGGCTATTCCGGGGGCTCACCTGAAGCCATCCGAGCCCCCACGGGGGATCGGATGGCACCAAATTAAAGAGGAGACCACGAGGGGTCAGGTGAGTATTTTTTATTTTTATTTTTTAAGTAACAGGGGGAAATGCCAGGCACGCAAATTATTTATTTTCTTTAATAATATTTCTTTAATAAGTAATATTAACCTTCTTTCTTCAGCACAGAAAATAATAAATCATAGCAAAGTCCATTAGATCAGAAATAACCTCCTGGCTTACTCAAGGTTAGCTCCAACATTGGACCCTAATGGAAAACAGGCCTCTCAGGCTTCCTTTTCATCTGAGCTTCTCGCTCGCTGGATATGCTTTCCAGCTCCCATGGGCGTTTCTGCTCAAATACCTCAAAGGTATGTGGCTTTGGCTGCAGGTCTGACATGGCCCAGCCTTCATGTTGGCCCTGACAAATTTCAGCCCTGAGTGCCTCCTGCACTCCCATGGCTGAATGGTTGTAGACTCTCCTCAGCCCAATCACATCAGCAGCACCTGTCTGATAAGCATCAGCCTCTTTATAGCCCTTATGGCCTTAAGGACTGGGCTGGGCTTGGCCAGCAGATTCCCATACTGGCCAGACTCTAGGATCCTATATGGCCCCTCACCAGCAGCCCCTGAGAGTGGACCAAAACCCATGTCCCAACAGCCATGGAATCTATATCATTCCAGGGCTGCTAGATTCCCTTCCCCTGGGGCATCCCGAATTGGGACGCCCAGCTGTGTGAAAGCCCCCAGGTTGGAAACTCACCCTCTCTCTCCAACTGCGCATGCGCGAGCAGCGGCCACATCCCCACTATCACTTTAGCAGGACGCGTGCCCACACCAGGCATTTGTTAATGGCTGGCGTGGGCACACTTCCTTTTAGAAAGTAGCGCCTTAGAAGAGCTCTTAGACGAAGGGGCGGGAACGGATCCAAGCATGCTGATTGGACAAGAGGATGCGCATGAGCCGTAGGACCAGGTAAAGGTGAGTCAGATCGGGCAACCCGGGGGTTTCACGCAGCTGGGCATCCCCGATCGTAGTGCCCCAGGGCAAGGACCACTTTAAAAGGCCGGTAACATAAGCTATGGCACTCTCTCCTGGAATGCTTGTGTAGCCCAATCCAACCTTTCTCCATCCAGAGATGCCAAGAAAAGGCATTTTTACACCTTCTGGTAGAATACCTACCACAGCATGTATGTTGAAAAACAGTGCTAAAAATTAGTCTGTGGACAAATACAGCTAAAAGTGTGCTTTTTTTTTACTCACACCCACATTCATTAGCATATAATAATAATTCTTGTAAGTATCCCGGGTTGGGATTTGCAAATCACTGGCTTAGACAATAATAATATACATGTAGGTACTCATCTGCCACAGCCGGGAGTATCACCTGCATCCATAAAAACTCATAGCACAGTTTTAAATGTGTCAATCACATTAGTTGTTGCTATCTGTGTTCAGATAGTGATGTGAATTTTATGACAGAACAGGAAATAAATGCTCCACTATATTGGAGCAATGCCACCTGCCATGCTGTGATGTACCCCTGGATAACATGACAATCACTGTACCTTGCTAGAATCCTGGATAATTTTCACATTGTCTGCTCCAAACTTTTCACCATACAGAGTTAAGAGTCGTAAAGAAATCTCAGAAAGTCCTGTGAGCTTTGGTTCTTTGTAGATGTATTCTTTACCATCCTCATCTTCAAAGAAAGCCTGTAAAAATAAAAATACTTTAAAGGTTTTGCTTCAAAATACAATAAAAGTAAATTTACAGCCATACCATAAACCTTTTGAACATCAGATACTGGGTATGGCCATTTCTTTTTACAGAAGGCAGTGTTTAGGGGGGAGGGTTTACATACTCTGGGAGCATGTACAACTGCAATAACCAATAGACAAGAGCAGGAACAGCTATTACTGTGATGTCCTGGAGCAGCAACAACTATTACTATAATGTCCTAGAGCAGGAACAAATATGAATCAATAGCAATAGTATAGACATAGGATCATTAAGCTGTTGCATTGTGTCAGCCATCTAAGTAGGCAGGGATCTGGTAGGTAAAGTAATACTATTTATGTGTTAAAGAGGAACAACAGAACTTAAAACAGAACTTAGATAAAACCCTTTATCTAACTTGTTGTAAAGCGGCGCCACCGCGGCCTTGGCACCCGACATACTCAAGGTAAGTGTGCACCTGCCCTCCTGGACAGAACTTAAAACTAGCCAGCTTCAGTAACATCCCACCATGGCACTGTTTACCTTTTGGATGTTTAGCACTGTCTGGAGCACTGACATCCTGCTGTTTTTATGGGCCCTCACAGTTTAAGCCGTCCGTTAGTGACACCAGCAATTAAAGTCTACTCGCTCTGTTCCCTCTAGCTGGCCTTGTCCTTCCTTTAACACACAAGAAATGCTCCTCACCTTCAAAAATGCACCATGTGTGTAGGTAATATTTTGGATAATAATATTGTATCGCAATTTCTTGTGTGCTAAGATTAATAACGGGGTGCAAGATGCAGGTTGCAATTCACACTGCTGGTGCTTTACCAAATAATTATCATGACCCTCAATGACCCTTCTTTAACCTGTGAAACAAAAATCCCCCTAGGCTTGCTGGTTTTCTCTAATGGAAGAAATGAAACCAGTGGTTTCCAGGGGGGAACTGCTTACCTTTAACTACCTGTCCTCTAATTTAGCATATGGAAAACCACAGAAATAAGGGTTCTAATATTTGCTCAAATCATCAAATGATTGTGAATAGGCCATTATTCGAGCACAGGAAGTCCGTCTCTGTCACCCCTGGTTATTCTTCCTTCCGAACAAGATTGTCAGGAATATTTTGATGCAGGGTATTAATCCCCCTACTTTTGCAATCTAGCATATTTATGCTGATTTTTATTATCAGACAACAGAGCATGAAACATTATCAGAAATCTGGGCATGCTTAGTGGATCATCCAATGTACTGTGAATATAAAAGCTAAGTGGGGTTTTTAGATTATTACTGTCTACCTTAAACCTGACCTTCACCCTAAATAAGAGCCTATCTTATATGTTCCCCCCACTGATTGCTAACATTAGAAATCATCCTACCTGTATCTACGGCATTTTAAAAGCCTTTACATCCAAGATGGCGGCCCATGGAGTCTCAGGCTGCCTACAGAGAGGAAGTGTCTTCTGACTGTGCCGCTCTGCATTCCGGGATTGCTGTCTTTTCCTGACCCCAGCTCTGTTCTGTCTGTGCAAAGCACAGCTATAACCCCCCTGCACCTTTTCCCCTTCTCCCTCCTCAGTATGTGATGCTTCTGAGGCAAGATGGCGTTTTTTTTTTTTTTTTTATATAGGTTTGGGCATTTCATTAAATGATGCTTGAAGGTCCAGTTCAAAGTGATACTGCAGGCAAAGGTAATTGTTACCAGTGCATTTAAGATTCTCATCTTTTTAGATTTGTCTCATTTAAAAATTAACGATAGCAAATCTGAAGCCCTCCATTTAAACCTACCCGATGAGTTGGTTACTCGTTTGAAATTACCATTTAAATTCAAATAGAAAATCCACAAGTATAAAGTATTTTGAAGTGACCTTAAAAAATATCATTGTGCTGCACAGCTTGCGCAATAGACTAGCATATATCAAAAGAAAGATTAACCAGAAGCAGTCTTAGACTTGTCTATAATAAAATGATTGGATATCGGTCAAAGGAAAACTTAGGGCCTTATTTATCAAGGGCTAGCGCCAGGTAGTGTCTGACGAGCGCCAGGTACCACCAGCTAACGGCGGCTACCGACTCAAGTACGCCCGGCGGCGGTCACAATGACGCATTTATCACGCTAAATGAGGCTAGCGCTGGCGAGAGCGTCAGCTAGCGCGGGATTCATCATGTAGCCGACTGCAACGAACAGCGCCGCTACTAATCCCATCACAACGCCAGGTATGACCTGTCGCTCCCTGGCGCTCTCCAATGCATTTCAATGGAGCAAATATGTGCAGAATTGATATTACAGGTCTGATATTCATGTATTCATATTACAAAATGTTTAGAAAAACTTGTATAATTTTTACATTAAAAAAAAATGGTTGTTTGGGGGTTAAAAACTACTTTACACACATCGCCGCCAGCGCTCTGGGGTTTAAACAAGGAATTCACAGCGCGAGAAATTTTTGAGCGCGATTTGTTAATGAATCTGCAGCAAGCCGTTCGCTGTAGCCATTCGCTGTCAGGCGCACCCATACAACGCAGAACCTGTGAAACATCGACCCCTAACCCCGTATTCAACATTACCGCACACCGACTGAGTCGCTGTCAACAAGCAAACCCCGGCCAAGCACAGCGAATACTAGCTGGCGCTGTGAAAATCACGCTACTGGCGCTCATCTGTCGCTACCTGGCGCTATTAATGAATCGGCCTCCCCGTCTTAGTAGTATTGTTCAGAATTCCAGCCATAAGTTTGAAAAAGTGTGGGATCCTTTTTTTTCCTTCTCTGTTTTTGTTTTCTCTTTTTGTAGTGTGTGTTGTTATTTTGTGTTTTTTAATTTATTGTTTTGGTTTGGTGGTAATATCTCTTTTTTTATTTTTTTTGGACACAGTATGTGTGTTACGGTTAATTATGCCTCTCTGGGTTCTTAGGAACCATGAGCTACGCTAATGGCAGATTTGGCAACAACCTTATAATTATTCTTTATATGGTGACACAAAGTAAAGTTCATCTCCAACCTCAATTCCTATGTACCACGAGAAAGACGTCTATTGTCTATTTTATCATGTACACATTTAAAAATTAAATTGAAATATAAAAATAAGTAAGCTTATACTTCCTTAAAAGTTATATGTAAATGCATAAAAAAATTTAAATGTAATCTTTATATCTCAACCGGACCAAGAGCCTGGCACATTTGGAAAACAAAACTCATTGTCAGCACTTACATTGCTCCTGCATCCACTCAAAGCTGAAATGCCTCCTCATCTATTTTCTAGTGGCAGTAGCCATCATGAAGCTTCTTCTCCCAGCATCTCGGCCATGCTGCTGCCTGGATTCCACTCACATAACTAACAATGCACAGTAAGAGGAAAACCAGCAGCACTTCCTGTTTGCAGGTGGCCTGCAGATCTACGAGACATCATTTTGTTTTTAAAATGTACCCCAGCAGGAGTTAGAAAAAGGTAAATTATTTTAGCAATCTAAATTGCCCTGGGGAGAGGTGCATATGAGCACTGGGTGTTGGGTTGGTCCAGTTTAAGTCATTTTTGACTGTTGGCCCACTTTAAATGTAAGCAATACATTTAAGCTGTAATTACATAGGTATTAGACACAGAGAATGGTGGACTGGGGACAAAAATCAGCCCTGGATTTTAAAAGCCCGAGAAATCCCGGCAGAGGCCCCCCCAACCATGATGCCAGGACTTTAGCATTGGGGGCTGGGGTTCCTTGGCTTGTGGGTGCAGTGGGGCTGAGAGGCAGCCTAAGGGGGCAGGGATTGAATGTGGGTGCTTATTCATATGCTTTATTCTAACCTCCTAAACCCAAAGTAAAAATCAGATCCCTAAAGGTATTGCTACATTGGTGATTATTTTATAGGTGATAGGTGTGCTCAATTAATCCTCTGTGAACAAATGATTACAATTGCAACATACTGTACTCCATGGGCAATGAATAATTCCTATTTCAGGTTGTTGGTAAGCATTAGTATTTTTCTTGTAGAAAAGCAAAGTTAAGCCTGGGACTGATACCACAAGATGAAATTATACCTATCACAAGTAGCTTTCAGAAGTCTTGAAAGTGTTTTAGCCCAATCTTTATTTATATACATTTTTATAATAATAAAATTGTTTCATATACATGTAAATGACAACTATTATTGACACATCATCAAAATTACATATCCTTCATAACAGTATACTTACTTACATACATATATTGTTAATAAAAGCTTTACATTATAGCTGAGCTCAAATTGTAAAAGGGAGATCATTGACATTGTTCAGATATCGATATCCAACCATGGCTCCCTTTTTCCTACTCCCCCTACCTTTTGAGCACCCATTTCTCTGGGCACTCAGGTGTTTGAAATCCTGCCCGAGGACTCCCTCCCCACTCCCTCACACCCTGCCCCCTCATTTATACCCTCCTCCCCACAGGTCTTCCCACCACCCCCTCCATCTCCAGACCTCCGCATAGATATCCATAGAAGATTAATTAATTGCTGTCACCTCCTTCAGATCAGCTATAAGAAGTTTTACTGCCTTGATGATGTGCATTAGGAACAAGTATGTCAGTTTTTCTATTCCTGGGGGTTTGCTACATAATAACCCAGTCCAAATATCTATCATGAAGTCAAGTTCTCAAATCCTTATAAGCTTCAAAGTTCCAAGTACCAGTTGCCAGGACCGCTGCCATTTGTCTATGCTTATGTTTTTTTAAGTGATTCCCCCCCCCCCCGTTTCAAACCTACCAGAGGCTGTAAACAACCTTGTTTGTCTCTCAGTAGTTCATAGGACCAGGATAGCAGATGTTTCTTAAGTCCTTGGTGCAAGCAAGCTTATATCTCGCCGCACACTTGCTGTAAATGAGGAATGCAGCACACTGGCTGTAAAGGGATGATTGGGAGAGGGGTTGTACTGACCAAGGCCGGTTTCAACCTCCCCTCGACTTCAATTTTGTGGGCACTGTATTTTAGGCACAAAAAACGCTATGTCCCATGGTGATTTCCCAATACACCAGCCGGCCATGTTTCGATCACGGGTGCTTGATGATGTGAAATGCAAAGCAACCGTCCAATGCATTTTGTCTCTTGATTTTCTCTAGGGCTTATGAAGCTCTGCCAAGTTCCTGTATTTACATGTTACTGGGAAATTAACTCTCAAGTGTCACCAGGGGATTAACCCTTAGATTGTTCCACTAATATTAGTCTCATTATTAATCTCATTCATTCAATCATTTTCTTTCTAATGCCTTTACAAAGGATGCTACCAGGTCTACCTCTTACAATCTCTTATATATAACACAATAACAACTTTAATTGTACTTCTGCCAATTCCTTTATAAATACATTTAATCGCTATAATAAAATATTCATTTTTTTTCTCTTTTTTTCAATACACCAGCTGTTGCCAACATTTTCAGATATCTATCAGGTATCACAGATTGCTTGGGAATTCACCTTCAAATATCTCCTTTGAAACTGTGAAACTACACATTCAATCCTCTAGGTACAAGTCATTTCTATTCTCTAAACCCAATATGACTACGAAATCTCTTAGAAATAGGTATGGGCTGGTTGTGGCATGATAAAGGTTTGATTTGGTTGGCTAGTAGTGAATGGAGGAACTAAATACTGATAGAGCATCAGTCTTGGATCTCGTGGCGTTTTCAAGCACCTAGATAAATGGGGTTAACCGGCCAAAGTCAAATTTTGTTTCTAGTAAGAGTTAGGAGAAAATGATTTACTGACAGGCTTGAAGAGATAGGACAGTTGATAATTGATAATTCCATCAATATTAAAGTGATGCTGCAGGCAAAGGTAATTGTTACACCATTGCGTCAGATTACATTTAGCACTTCCCTAAACTGTTTTCCATTTTTAAATTGAAGCAGAAATAGCTGAGAAATCGAGGTTTACACTTTCAGCCAATGACATTGTGTTTTTCATCCCGCAGAGCTGGGACAGGATTGCTGGTCCCTCCCTCATCCCGCCCCTCCCTCTGCCTCCTCCTCCGCAGAGCGCTAACTGCCTTCTCCCCACCGCCGCCTCCCCGCCAGCCAGCAATGGGGAGAACCCACCCCGCTCAGCAGATGTCAGAGGCCGCAGAGGGCATGTTTCTTCTCCCTCTGTCACTCACACACGCAGCAGGGGGAGAAGCAAAAAAACCCTCACAGTCGCCACCATCCCCGTCGAGCGGGGACATGCAGCTACCCTCTCCGCCGGCCATCAGTGGGATGTGCTACACCGCCGCTCAGCACAGCCTGTTCCTCCCCAATGCTCATATGATGTCTGTTGACATGAATGTCACGATAACATTGCAATAATTATATAAACATAATTTAATATTCTTTGTGGTGCTGGGTCCCCCTTCCCCCTTGCCCAATGTTTGTGTTGTGAAGTGGGGGTGCCTCTTTTCCATTCAGGCTGGCTGGTGTGTGCTTGTCTGACCTGAGTGTGCCGATTAGGGCAGAGCATTCCATTCCACCTCTATGGTGTAGGTAGGGATGGTCTACCCCTCCCATCTACTGTTGGGTGTAATGCTCAGCCCCTCCTTTGGGTGGTGCAGCACTCTCTGGCTGGTGCTACTGGGGGGGGGGGGGGGTTGTGTTCCCTCCCTCCACTCTGGTAATTGCCACCCACTGGGCTGGAGGCTGCTCCCCCTCACGCCAGAGATCACTGCTCTGCTGAGGATACACTGTTTCCTGGGGGCGTTTATTACATATCCAGATAATTTTTTTCTGTCTCCTCTTAAAATGATTGAAGCTTACTGCATTTATAGGCTGGAAATGTGGTTGGGGGAGCTTAATGTTTATCTCATGCCTCCTGTTCCGCTCCCCCAGAGAATACTATCAGTAGATATTGTTTTAAAGAGGAACATCAGAGGCCCTGGTGTCTAAAAGACTTCAGGGCCTTCTGAGTTCCACTCCTTGGGGCAGTTTGGGATGCCCCATCGCCAGTTTCACTCACCTTTTTCTGGAGCCTTCGCCACGTATCTGGCCTCATCACCAGTCACCTCTAGCCGCCTGCGGGCACACCATGGCTAAAAGGTCAACGGGGGATGTGGCTGCTTAGCCGTCTAGGCGGCTTAGCCTTCAGATGTGCTGCAAGGAGCAGGGTGAAAGCGAGCGTGCTAATTGGCTGAGTGCATTGCTCAGCCAATCGGCACATTCGCTCTCGTCTGAGTCTGTGTCGTGGGAGTGAAAGGAAGGTGATTGTATGGGGCAACCTGGGGGATACACACAGCAGGGCATCCCATTTTGTGATGTCGCCACACAAAGGAACAACACACAGGAAAGTGAAATGTCTGTGTGTTGTTCCTCCTTAAGGGAACACTGATTGGTTCTGGCACAGTTGTATAGATATTTACCCCATTTGTGTATTGTGTGATAGTTGTCATGATTAAGGGCCCAGTAGAGCAGAAAACTGGTTAACATCGTGTATGTTTGATCTGTGCCTGCTTGATGCTTCACAGTGGCTACATTTTAATTGCATCGTGATAAACATTGAATTTTAGGGATGTTTCTGATGGCACTTTTCTTCATTACATATGAATGAAGGAGAAGCTGCCGCATCCTTGTAGGTGTAACAGTGAGTGGTAAGCCAGCTTTTTTCTACTCAGAACATTGTAGAGATAACCTACCTGTCCATAGAAAGCCACTCTAAAAAATGTTCCTAGTAGCCGCTTCCCAGTCTGCATAACTTCCAAGATTTTTGTATACGCATTGTGAAGTGTCCTGTAGAGCTGTGTGAGCTTCTAAATAAAGTAGAACACAGACGTTAGTCCATATATAGATGTATTTTCAAAGATTTCTTACATATGATTGCCTTTTCCAGTAAAACAAATAACTCAGTGAGGAGCAGAAGTGAACTTTCCACATTTTACAATAACCCCCAAATCACATTATGGTTTAATAGTCAATCTCACACTTGCTATAAGGTGAAACACAAGCTGCAGATAGGTTACAGTATTCTGAATGATAGTGTGACTGACCTTGTAAATCCATTATATCATTGGGTTTAATTACAAATTTAATACTACTAATACTAATAACTTTTTTAAAATTGTATAATACGTTTTAAACCCAAGAAATTTTCTATCATTTCCTCTGCCTTCTCTTAACCTGGTTTGTCTAGATTAATCAATTCATCAGTCCCATAGCACATTTATTTAAATGCGTTTCCCATCTAGATCGCGTGTCCTTCGACACCTCCCATGCGGGAAAAATCTGGACCTGAAGGCCCCTAGGGATAAGGGACTATTCCTTGTAAATGTCAAGGCTTTGAATGTTCCACCATAACTTTCCTCCATTGCTGTAGTCTAACCTGTAACCTGGATTAGATCATCATTACTCACCTGTCCTTCAAAATCACAAAGAATGTGGGTCCACATCATTTGTAGAGGTTGCTGTGACATGAAAGGGGAGGAATGAATGTGCTCCCCTGCAGTACCACACACCCAAAACATAGCCTGCTCTGACAACTTAAGAAGGAGAGGAACGGATGCCTAAAACCTAAGCATTCTCTATATTAAGTGCCAGGGAAAGCAGCCATTTTGTTCAATCCACCCAGGGGATTCTACAAAAGTGGAATTTGCAAAAGTGTCTAAACCCGAAGCTTAAAGCATGCAAGTTCTGCTGTTATTTAGGCAACTCTGAACCTGTCCGTGACAGGTTCGGTACGGCTAGGGCTGTGGGAGCCCTTTATTTTTTTTTATAGTATTGCATAGTGTGCATAGGCATAGGGGCTGATAACCTAGGACACAGAGGCCGAACAGCTGGTCCCTGGCCCCGTGGGTTCACCAGCCCCAATGCCCTTCGGTCCTATTATTAATGCATTTACTTTTTTTGATCACATGTGGACCTATGGGAGGGTCGCTCACTGATTTCATCTCACATGTAATAGGGGTATGTGGGGATTTTCTAACTTTTATTGTTTTTTATTGTTGCTGAAGTCTATTCATTGTAGGGTGGGGCTGGACCGGACGGCCCTGATTTTGGTGTTGGATACAGGATATTAGATGATGGGATTGCTTTTCAGCGGCCTAACAGTGGATACGGTATTATTCTATGACTTTACTCTGAAGGGTGGCGTTTGTGAGACCTGTAAGACGGCTGTGTGGCTGCTAGTGACAGCTGCCTGGAGCCGAATGGAGTCATAGGAACATGTGCCGCCTTCTACTTGTTCCCCCCCCCACCTTCCTTTTTTTAATTGTTTATAATGTGCATGTGTTAGCTGAAGTGGAGGGAGGGTTCGGGTGTCTGTTGGGGGATGCAACAGAGTTTACAGCTGTGGGGTGTGGCTGAAGCGGTGGGGTGATGTGCCGGCTGGGTCACGCCTGGTCCAGGAGTGTATACCCACAAGTTTGAGTTATGACTGCTACAGCCTACAGTGTGCCACAATCGTTCAACACGAGTAATATACTTGATTCATAACGTTGCCCCGGGGGGTATATACTGATTTTATGCAAGTTGCTTATAGGTTGTTATACATTTCTTCTTTTGGGTTTATATAATATAATAATTGGCATCTGCCTGCAGCAATTTGAGGCTGGAGCAGGGTGGAGAGTGGGCACTGTTCAATTAACTGTTTACTAGCATCCCTTTCAGTGGCAGAGGCGGAGTGGATATGTGTGTGCTTTCTACGTAGAAGTTACATTTGTTTTGGCTGATAATGGGAGGTGACAAGGTATCATTCCTCTCATGGAATGTAACATTGTAAAATGAACAAATTAAGCTGATTACTGTGCTTTAATTCTTTAAGCAGGTAGACCCTGATGTCATATGCTTACAAGAGACTCACCTTTTACCGGCCAGGACGAACAAGATGCATAAGTCATGGGTGAGTTGGGTTTACCACAATTGCTTCTCTGTGTACTCCTGTGGTGTATCTGTTCTGATACAATGTGTACTGCATCACAGGATTATACAGGTCAGGGGGGCCAACAGGGGAAGATATGTGTGCGTGGCTTAAGAAATAGAAAATATACCCTATGTGGGTGTGGGATCTACTGAACCAGGTCTTTCAATTTACTTGTCTATTCTCCTTGGCAGGGGTACTGTGCATGGGAGACTTTAACATGGCAATGTCCTCAACTCTGTATAGGAAATCCCTGAGAGGAAAGGGGGAGCACTGCTGACAGCTCTTGCCTGTCTGAGTTGTGGGTGGGTAGATATGTGTTTTATTCCCTCACATCATTTTTGTATCCCGGTGTGGACCCACTGGTGTCACAGGTTAGTCACCTGCCCTGGGGAATCTCAGACCAAACTCCAATACTACTGTAAATGCAGGGCAGGTATGATGTTGGTAGGTCAAAATAAAACCATAGAATACTCAGTAAAAAAATGTATATTTACTAACCTCAAATTCTCGCCTTTTCTCATAAATTGGGATAAGCATTTTTGATACTTCAGAGATTTTTTCATATCGCTCTGCTTTCCATAAGCCATCCACACATTGCTCTAGTAATTCTACAAGCACTTCCTGATGTAACAAAGAAAGGTGACATCCAAAAAATTAGAACCCAGCCTAACTTAAGCAATATATAAGTTTATAATCTTTAGTATTAGACATAGTATAGCTTGACTTGTACTCTGGTTAGTGAAATACAATTTACATACAATTTTCATTTTTTTTAATTGTGTTACTGAGACATGCACAAATATATATATATATATATATATATATATATATATATATTTTTTTTTTTTTTAAAGCTAGCAATTTACATCACTAATATCTTGGCATATATCACTTAACTTGGCAGTATCGGGCAAGAATTGGGAGCCTGATTTATCAAGTGTCAGTGCCATGGAAATACCACTCAGTGACACTAATTTTGCCTCAGCGACACTCAGTGTGCGATTTAGCAAACAATAATCAGGCAGCACTGTGGCCAGACAGTGCTCTTGTTTAAGCTACGCCGGTTTATAGTGGCGCTGTAGGTTATTATGCCATAAAGTATAATGGACAGAACTGTGTTAAAGTGTTTTATGTTTATGTTTTTTTTCATTCATTATTGTACTTGGGTTACCTGCTGCTAACTTGCGTTTTCATGTCTGCCAATCATGTGTCATGTCATTTGTATGTCCCCAATGTCATTCCATGTGTTTTCGCTGGATCACTGTGCATTCATCCCCAGTTAAAGCCTTTTTTGTATTGAACATGGTGCTATATGTCTGAGTATCGTGGATTCATTGCGTCTGCGCTGGCGCTGTTCACTTACATGTTGAATACAAATTATTTTTGTCCCTCCCGGGCACTACCTTTCTCTATCTCCATTGGAAAAAAACAAAAAAGATACAGCACCCTCTGTCTGTGGCCAGCATTGCGTCCGAGGCACTAATAAGTGGCGCTACAAGGTGCTAGTGATAAATTGGCCTCCACATGAACCCTCCAGCTTGGAGTGGTTTCTCAACATGTTTAGAAACTTATTGTTCCCCAAAAGTGGGGGAAAAATGTCAGTGAGCCTTAACCGGCGAATGTAAAAAAGAAATAAATAAAAATAAATGCACCCTTTACCGGTGCTCCCGCGTTGCCTGCCACACTGCGGGAGGCCAGAAGAAGACAGAGGATCGGCGGTCTCTGTCCCCCGTCCCCGGTGCCGGAAAAGACAGCGATATCAGCGTCAGGGCCAGAGACAGCGCCCGCCGCTCCTCCATCTGCTGCCTCTTCCGGCTGGGGCACACGCGAGCACCCGGGTCCGTGCAGCAGGTAGGGTGGCCTGTCGGTGCAGGCCACACCCACCCACTGTCCTGACCTGGGTGTTTGGCCGTGCCCAGGAATAGGCAGCAGATGGAGGAGCGGCGGGCGCTGTCTCTGGCCCTGCCGCTGCTATCGCTGCCGGAAAAGACAGCAATAGCAGCGGTGGGGACTGGGACAGAGCTTCTTACTGGCTGACCCATAGAGTGGGTGGGCGTGGCCTGCGCCGATACCAACACAGTGCAGGCCACGCCCACCCAATTCACGGAGCTGGTCGCTCAGTGGAGAGGTGTCAGCGAAGAGTTTTACTTTTTTTTTTTTACTTCTGCCACACTGCCTATGAATAATGGGGGGAGGGGGGATGCCACACTGCCTATGATAATGGGGGGGGGGGCACACTGCCTATATGGGGAATGGGAGGGGGGGAATGCCACACTGTCTATGATAATGGGGGGAGGGGGGTGCCACACTGCCTATATGGGGGATGGGAGGGGGTGAAAGCCACACTGCCTATATGGGGAATGGGATGGGGGAATGCCACACTGCCTATATGGGGGATGGGGGGATGCCACAATGCCTATGGTAATGGGGGGATGCCACACTGCCTATATAGGGAATGGGTGGGGGGAATGCCACACTGCTTATATGGGGAATAGGAGGGGGGGATGCCACACTGGCTATATGGGGAATGGGTGGGAGAATGCCACACTGGCTATATGGGGAATGGGTGGGGGGAATGCCACACTGCTTATATGAGGAATGGGAGGGGGGAATGCCACACTGCCTATATGGGGAATGGGTGGGAGAATGCCACACTGGCTATATGGGGAATGGGTGGGAGAATGCCACACTGCCTATATGGGGAATGGGTGGGGGGAATGCCACACTGCTTATATGAGGAATGGGAGGGGGGAATGCCACACTGCCTATATGGGGAATGGGGGGGTGCCACAATGCCTATATGTGGGGAATGGGAGGGGGAATGCCACACTGCCTATATGGGGAATGGGAGGGGGAATGCCACACTGCCTATATGGGGAATGGGAGGGGGAATGCCACACTGCCTATATGGGGAATGGGGGGGATGCTACACTGCCTATATGGGGAATGGGATGGAGGGGGATGCCACACTGGGTATATGGGGAATGGGATGGAGGGGGATGCCACACGGCCTATGGGAATGGGATGGGGACATAACACACTGCCTGTGGGAATAGGAGGAGAGAATGCCACACTGTCCATGAGGAATGGAATAGGGGGAATGCCACACTGTCTGTAATGGTGTGTTTTTGGTTTAAAATATATTTTTTCTTATTTTTCCTCCTCCAAATCCTAGGTGTGTCTGGTAATGGGGGGATGCCACGCTGCCTATATAGGGAATGGGTGGGGGGAATGCCACACTGCCTATATGGGGAATAGGAGGGGGGAATGCCACACTGCCTATATGGGGAATGGGTGGAAGAATGCCACACTGCTTATATGAGGAATGGGAGGGGGGAATGCCACACTGCCTATATGGGGAATGGGGGGGGTGCCACAATGCCTATATGTGGGGAATGGGAGGGGGAATGCCACACTGCCTATATGGGGAATGGGAGGGGGAATGCCACACTGCCTATATGGGGAATGGGAGGAGGAATGCCACACTGCCTATATGGGGAATGGGATGGGGGGGATGCTACACTGCCTATATGGGGAATGGGATGGAGGGGGATGCCACACTGGGTATATGGGGAATGGGATGGAGGGGGATGCCACACTGGGTATATGGGGAATGGGATGGAGGGGTATGCCACACGGCCTATGGGAATGGGATGGGGACATAACACACTGCCTGTGGGAATGGGAGGAGAGAATGCCACACTGTCCATGAGGAATGGAATAGGGGGAATGCCACACTGTCTATAATGGTGTGTTTTTGGTTTAAAATATATTTTTTCTTATTTTCCTCCTCCAAATCCTAGGTGTGTCTTATGGGCAGGTGCGTCTTATATGGCAAAAATGCGGTAAAAATATTTTTTTCATTAATTTTTTTTATAGATAACAGGGCTTGTACATGATTTTTTTCAAATATTAAACCAGAATAAATGCACCCTTTACCGGTGCTCCCGCGTTGCCTGCCACACTGCGGGAGGCCAGAAGAAGACAGAGGATCGGCGGTCTCTGTCCCCCGTCCCCGGTGCCGGAAAAGACAGCGATATCAGCGTCAGGGCCAGAGACAGCGCCCGCCGCTCCTCCATCTGCTGCCTCTTCCGGCTGGGGCACACGCGAGCACCCGGGTCCGTGCAGCAGGTAGGGTGGCCTGTCGGTGCAGGCCACACCCACCCACTGTCCTGACCTGGGTGTTTGGCCGTGCCCAGGAATAGGCAGCAGATGGAGGAGCGGCGGGCGCTGTCTCTGGCCCTGCCGCTGCTATCGCTGCCGGAAAAGACAACAATAGCAGCGGTGGGGACTGGGACAGAGCTTCTTACTGGCTGACCCATAGAGTGGGGGGGCGTGGCCTGCGCCGATACCAACACAGTGCAGGCCACGCCCACCCAATTCACGGAGCTGGCCGCTCAGTGGAGAGGTGTCAGCGAAGAGTTTTACTTTTTTTTTTTTTACTTCTGCCACACTGCCTATGAATAATGGGGGGATGCCACACTGCCTATGATAATGGGGGGGGGGCACACTGCCTATATGGGGAATGGGAGGGGGGGAATGCCTCACTGTCTATGATAAGGGGGGGGGGAGCCACACTGCCTATATGGGGGATGGGAGGGGGTGAAAGCCACACTGCCTATATGGGGAATGGGATGGGGAATGCCACACTGCCTATATGGGGAATGGGGGGATGCCACAATGCCTATGGTAATGGGGGGATGCCACACTGCCTATATAGGGAATGGGTGAGGGGAATGCCACACTGCTTATATGGGGAATAGGAGGGGGGGATGCCACACTGGCTATATGGGGAATGGGTGGGAGAATGCCACACTGCCTATATGGGGAATGGGTGGGGGGAATGCCACACTGCTTATATGAGGAATGGGAGGGGGGAATGCCACACTGCCTATATGGGGAATGGGGGGGTGCCACAATGCCAATATGTGGGGAATGGGAGGGGGAATGCCACACTGCCTATATGGGGAATGGGAGGGGGAATGCCACACTGCCTATATGGGGAATGGGAGGGGGAACGCCACACTGCCTATATGGGGAATGGGATGGGGGGGATGCTACACTGCCTATATGGGGAATGGGATGGAGGGGGATGCCACACTGGGTATATGGGGAATGGGATGGAGGGGGATGCCACACGGCCTATGGGAATGGGATGGGGACATAACACACTGCCTGTGGGAATAGGAGGAGAGAATGCCACACTGTCCATGAGGAATGGAATAGGGGGAATGCCACACTGTCTGTAATGGTGTGTTTTTGGTTTAAAATATATTTTTTCTTATTTTCCTCCTCCAAATCCTAGGTGTGTCTTATGGGCAGGTGCGTCTTATATGGCAAAAATGCGGTAAAAATATTTTTTTCATTATTTTTTTTTATAGATAACAGGGCTTGTACATGATTTTTTTCAAATATTAAACCAGATACTTATTGGCAAAATAACAAAAACGAATTGTCATATATCATTTTGTTTGATGCCCAGTGCATAGTTTTTTTTTAACTTCCTCGGGAGCCTGCAAAATGGAAATATACTTGCCACATGTACAGTAACATATCCTCAAAATAACATTAAATGTAACAACCGTCAACACCTACCTTTGTTGTGGCAACTGCAACTAAAACTAAATGTGGACAGAAACTAACTTTCCCACCATCCAATTCCCTTCTCCTCTCCAACACACATCCATTAAACATTATGAAATAACTGCACTTCCCCAGACTCGATTTTTAACAGCCATTCTGGACTCTACACTCTCTCGTGAAATCTCACATTCATATAAAGCACCTCCTGTCATCCCCAAGGTAAAAACATCTATAAAAAATCACCCTTTTCCAACTACAAAAATTTTAGTGCATACCCTAATCATATCCCAACTGGACTAATGCAACACCCTGCTTTGTTGTAGATTGGAACAATCTATTCTGAGCTCTGCCACTTGCCTCATCCACCAATTCTGTTGCTCTTCCAGCCCTTCTCCCCTCCACTGGCTACTATTCTCACAGCGAATGCAGTTTAAACTTACCTTCAAAGCTCATTACGGCCAAGCTTCTCCTTACATTTTATCCAAATACATAAACCCATATGCAGCCTGCACTCCACCGCTGATATTGTCCTTTACCCTGGTCACCTACTCTGAATTCCATCTCCAAGACCTCTCAAGTGTCTTTCCATTTTTTTGGAATGCCTTCACTACCCTCAAACCTTCATAAGTGCCCTCAAAACTCACCTAAGCATACAATTTGGTTTCAATAGTTATTTACTTACAACCCCCCCAATGTGAACAGACTGCCAAACTCCATACCTACCACTTGTGATTCTTCCTCTTGTTTCCACCCTTCACTTTGAGAGTGCATGCATGTGCCTTTGGGAGTGCACACATGTGCATTTGGGAGTGTGCGCATGTACTTTGGGAATGCACACATGAGCTTTGGGGTTGCACATGTGCTTTGGGAATACACACAAACATGCTTGGGAGTGCGTGCATGTGCGTATTATTATGCAGCATCACAGATCCAAAGGCCACGTCCACTTGCTTCAGTAGAGAAATCAGAAAAAAATTGTAAGCCATATAACTTAAAAATGGAAAAGACTTTGGGACAATGCCAAATGTAGCCTGACGCAATGGTATAACAATTGCCTTTTATATCATTTTAATACCAAATAAAAAAATCGAAGTGCATATAAATGTCAAAACAATAGCAGCAATATAAAGGTAAATCAGCAACAATGCACAGCAAAATACACACTAATAATTTTCAAACAAATATGTTTTTCTTGAAAAACTTACATTTTTGATTAATAAAAAATGCTACAAAATAAAAAAATATAAAATGTTTGTTTGAAGCCAGGAGAGGTCACACAATGATTTGGGTAAAAAATAAGCGCCGATACTCGCTTACAGCGTCTACTAGTGGTCGCTCTAAACGCCACTATACAGACGCTCATCTGCCGATACCTAGCGTTAGTAATGAATCAGCCTCCACATTTCACCCTGCGGGAGGGGATGCTTGAAAATCAAACCTGGCCAAATCAAACCGGTGTGCAGACAAGATCTTTACATTAGACATAGAACTATGCAGTGGGGGAATCATTATCACTACCTGTACCACATACTCTACATACGTGAACTGCTCAACTCAATACCAGTTGTCATGCAATGATTTACTGAACTGATAATGCAATAGGTAAAAGTCTTGTCAATCCAGTTTTACATACAAAAAGACACAGAGGCTTGGCCCAGGCATTAAAGACAACGCCTGCAGTAATTGCAGGGCGATGGGTGCCGCAGTCTTATAATGAAGGCCAGGAACAAGGGGCGCTCTAGGTCCTCCAGGCTGTGCAGAGCGGTGTATTAGTTTCACCCCGTCTTCAGCATAGTGCATGGCTGAAGTGCAAAGTGTCCATACTCCCAAAACATCAGGTAACGGTTTCAGGGTGCACAGTGCATTTAGGCTGCGTTTTCGATGTTGCTGTCCAAATAACAAAGGAAGCCATTAAAAAATAAATTTTAATAACCCCCCAAAAATATTTTGGACCATCTAGTTCCTACATTTCCATTACTGACAAGTCACTGTCCAAAAATGTGTGTAATATTAGGGGGGTTATTTAAGAAACCCTAACGCCAGGTAGTGCCACTCGCCACTAGCTCAAGATATTTTTGAGACAAAAAGGAATGATTGTAATGGCTTCACCTACTAAGAATAATAGATTTAGCCTGTTTTTGGGTTTGTTTTACAGTGATAAAAAAGGCCAAAACATGTCTCACAATGCAGTATTTTTAAGATTTAAAGCAGAACAAAGCCCAGAGTGGCTTTCCCCCGAATTGGGATGCCCTGCTGTGTGAAATCCCCCAGTTCGACGGTATTCCCCATTTCAATGATGCATGCGTGGGCCCTCGACCAATCAGTGAGAGTGACTGCATCATCTGCAACTTCGGGCTGTGCGTGCGCTACCATCCCAGCCATACAGATAGGATGTTGCGGGAGAACCAGCATTGCTAGAGGTGCAGCTGCTATCACTCCCCATTAAAGCCTATCAAAGATGAATGACATACAGGCTGATTCATTACTAGCGCCAGGTATCGGCACATGAGCGTCTGTACAGAGGCGCTAAAAGCGAACACTAGTATACGCTGTGATCGGCTATCGTGCCTCAGTCGCTGTAGTAACCTGCCCGGCATTGATGAATGAGATGTATGTTGGGCGTTCCGACACCAGTACAGCGTTGCAGGGAGCGAAAGGTAGCGTCAGCTCATTGCGACTGACTCTCAGCGACTCACACCATATTCAACAAAAAACCAGATTTGGATCTATAGCATAGAGCGGCAGACGCTGTGTGATTAAAGTCTGTTTTTGAACACATATCCACCATTAACGAAAACACATGCAATTACATTGTTGTAACATTGTGACATTAATACTTTAATGCCAGACCTGTATTGACAATTCTGCATAAAAATATAAAAAATCTAAAAAGTTTTCAAAAATGACTCTTTCTAGGCCAGCAGAGGTGAGACAATTATTTGAGAAAAAATAAAAACAAAAAAGCAATTCTGTGAGTACTCACCTGTAGAATTGTTTTTGTTCTTGCATGGCACAGCCTGCTTCGGTATTCATAACAGTTGGGTTATTCCGCCACAAGGTGGCGCAGTGGTACTGCAGAAAGCTTTGGTATCTCCCGGCCCCCTATAAAAATGGGATTAACCATAGAGTTCCCAGCATAGAAAAGTAGTGAGACAAGAAGCCGGGAGAGAATAAAGGTAAAAAATGTAAAAAAGGTAAAAAACCCCAATTAACTTGGAACAATCACCATAAAGAGGCAACCAAGAATAACAATAACAAGGGTGGGTCGAAGCGGGCCTTACCATGCAAGAACAAAAACAATTCTACAGGTGAGTACTCACAGAATTGCTTTTTTCTTTATTGCATGGCACGGCCTGCTTCGCTATTCATAACAGTTGGAACATCCAAAAGCAGTGTCCAAAAGTAGGGTGGGATACCCAATGAGAAACAGCCGGCAGATCAAGTCACTACCGCCTGAAGCACCTTGCAGCCAAAAGCAGCATCCGCTGAGGCCTTAACATCAATCTTGTAAAACTTGGAAAAAGTATGAACAGAAGACCAAGTAGCGGCCTTGCAAACTTGTTCAACAGAAGCCTGGTGCTGAAAAGCCCAAGAAGCACCAATAGCAAGAGTGGAATGAGCAGAAATTCTAAAGGGAGGTTCCTTCCCCTTAGCAAAATAGGATTGAACCACCGCCTGACGGATCCACTTGCTGATAGTGGATTTAGCCGTAGGCAAACCCTTCCTAGGTCCAGAAGTGAGAACAAAAAGAGCATCAGATTTCCTGAAAGGCTCAGTAGCGACCAAATAAAACTTCAGAGCCCTGACCACATCCAGAGAATGCAGTGTCCGCTCCTTGGAATTAGCAGGATTAGGACACAATGAAGGCAAGACAATAGCCTCGATTCAAAGACACATTCGTCCGGACTTCCGTAGCTGTCTGTGAAAGTTTGGGTGGGTGTTAGTCTTTTTTTTGCTTTTTTCCGTTAATTTTTCATTTGTACGAACGTTCGGGAAAATGTGTATATGCGCCTTCGATGAACGGAAGCAAATCGGATCATTTTCGTTAGTTCGGATAATTTTCCAAACAAAATCTGATATTTTTCGTTCGTTCAGATAACTTACGTTGTTGGGATGGGCTTACGTCTGATTCAGAGAGCTGATTTCCGACGGACCACCACCCTATAAATCCGTTTTATTTCCGATCCACTTACGGGACCTTTGAGGCCTTGGATTGCTATTGTTGAACATGTTTTGCGGCTATGTGGAGGAGTCTGCGCACCTTTAGCACCAAGGCATTGCATGTATCAGCATGGCTGAGGCCATAAATTGTATAGCAATGCATACCTGAATCAATACATTTCATGTTTGCCTTATAGATGCATTTTAATGCTGACCTTAATTAGTCCTTAGCATGTAAACATTTATTTTCCCACACATCCATATAATTGCTATATTTTTTTAGACTTATGTCCTTTGTGAATTACATTTGGATTGTTGAACTTGAATCTTAATTTGTTGTAGGAGTTATTGTTTTAGTCGGTTACCTTTGCTTTGTGTAATTATTTTATATTTGGTTGCAGGAACCGCAAGATGTGCCACTCAAACAACATACAAGCAGTGTTTGGTCCAGCTATGCAATTCCTCAGTGTTCTTGCAGGGCATCCAGGGTCGTCCCATGATGCTTATATATTGCAGAGCTCTGGCTTATTTCGTCAATTTGAGTCAGGAGAATTATCTGGTGGATGGCTCCAGGGTAAGTTTGCTCACATTCCATCAATCCATTTTCACTGTATGGCAATGAATATAGTTGATGACTCATGTCTTAACCTATGGCTGTTTTTAGCCCTTGATGACATGTTTAACAATATTGTAGCTTAGAATGTGTATTTTATGTTAGTATTTTTAAATTCTTTCAGGGGAATCTGGATATCCACTCCTGCCCTTGCTCCTGATGCCCGTTCTTTGCCTGCAGAATGCGGGCCAGGGGTTCTCTAATCGGGCACTATGCAAAACCCGAGCCGTGGTGGCGAGGGCCCTCTGGCTTTTGAAGTCCAGATTTAGGTGTTTGGACCATACGGGGGGGGGGGGGGGCACTGCAGTATGACCCCAACAAGGTTATACCAATATTTTAATTTACGTTTTTTAACAGGGACCACACGTGCCAGAGTGGCACAACTGAGTGTCAAGGTCCTTCAGTTGGTGGGCGAGATGCAGGAGCTGCGCAACTCGTTGGGGGCCACTGATGAAGAATAATGTTATGTGGCCTGCCATTGCTATGTATTTTGTTTTTTATAGTTGTAAAAATTTGAAATGTTCAAAATTTTTAAAAATTTTATATTTTATGATGGAATAAAAAAAAAATGTTACAGTGTCATTTTATTTACAAAATACATTAACACAAAACTAATGGGCCCAGAAATATTTAAAGATGAATATTCACATGACCGAGAAGTGATTTGGGTAAGTTTTAGGGGGCTAAAATGGAAGAAGAATCTAACCGCCAAGTGGTTTGGGTGAGCTTTAAGGGTCCAAAAGGGAAGATGGAGGATAGTGCTAAGTGGTTTGGGTGAGCTTTAACCCTTTAAACGCCAGCCACGTAAAATTTACGTGGCTGCCTCTCCTGCAGTTAACTGCCAGCCACGTAAATTTTACGTGCCTGACTTTCCCCACTAATAGTAAAAAAAGTTTTTAAAAAAGGCACTTACCTGACCCCTCGTTTGATTCAGCCGGGTCTCCTCTTCAAAATGGTGGTCTCCGATCGTTCACCGGACCTCCTCTGGCTGCAGGGGAGGGCCCGGAATAGGGTGCCCCCCCCCCATTTCAGCTGCCTCCGGCTTTTCCTGTAAAATAAAAAAAAAAAAAAAATGACATTTACTTACCTCTGTGTGCGCTGGCTCCCGCCGACCCTCCTCTTCACCTGGGGGGCCTCCGATCCCCCCCCAGGTCATTCCGATCTTCAGGAGAGAGCCTGGAAGGCTCTCTCCCCTCTCCTGTTCCGATGGCGGCCGCCATCTTGACACTAAGCCCCGCCCCTTTTGGGGGCGGGGCTAATGACGTCAGTCCGTGCCGTCGTCCCCGCTAAGCCCCGCCCCTTTGGGGGCGGGGCTATGACGTCATTCCCAGTCCCGATCACCGGCTACAGCTCTGTTAGCTGTCAGATGCCGGTGATCGGTGCCCTGGAAGGAGGTGACAGGAGATCCTCTGATCTCCTGCCTCCTCCTTCTCTGGATGCCGATCACCGGCATCTGACAGCAGATCAGCGAGGGACACAGGAGCTGACGATCGAAGGTGAGTAAAGAGTAAATTTTTTTTTTTTTTTTTTTAATAAATAAAAATTTTGTGTCCGTGTTTTTTTTTTTTCTGTTAACCCTTTGTGAACTGGTAAGGGGTCCATGAGACCCCTGTACCAGTTCACAAGGCTGGGGTCTGGCAAGTCACCTGCCCTAGCGGGTGACTTGCCATTAACCCCTGGCCCCCCAATTACCTGCCTCCCCAAAGCCCAGGGGGGGGCAGAAGAGCCCGGGCCCACATAGACTATGTGGGCTCGTAGGCTGCAGGGTGGGGGGGGCCACAAAAGCTGGCCCCCCACTCTGTGCCTACAAGCCCCCATAGCTGGTCCTGGGCTGGTTATGACGGGTAGGGGGGACCCTACGTCATTTTTTTTTTTAATTTTAAGGGTTAGGGTTAGCCTAACCCTAACCCTAACCCTTAAAATTAAAAAAAAAAATGAGGTCCCCCACCCTGTGAGGGGGGACCCTATGTCATTTTTTTTTTAATTTTAAGGGTTAGGGTTAGGGTTAGGCTAACCCTAACCCTTAAAATTAAAAAAAAAAACCCTAACCCTTAAAATTCCCCCCAAAAATGGGGTCCCCCCCCTACTTTTTTTTTTTTTTTTTAAGTGGACCAACACCCAGGCTGATCGGCCCGGATCAGATCCCTCCCTGCGGGGCATCCGAAATCGGGATGCCCCACTGTGTGAAACCCCCAGGACGCCCCAATCGCCTTACCTTATCCCTGTTCCAACGGTGCATGCGCGGGCCGCATCTCGCGCTTCTCTCTATCAGGGCGCGCACACGTTCCGGTCGTTTGTGAATCGCCGACGCGGGCACGCTCCCTGTTAGAGGGAAGCGCGAGATGCGGCTGCCAGCGCGCTCAGAGCCGCTGTGGTTGTCCGTCCCTTGTCCTTGCATACCACAGCGGCTCTGAGCGCTCTGATTGGACGAGCGCTCGCGCATGCGCCGTAGGAGCGGGCTGAGGTGAGTTTTTTATACCTTTCTCGGGGGTTTTACGCAGCGGGGCACCCCCGTGGAAGTGGATCAAAACCCAGGATAGTGAAAATCCTGGGTGTTGGTCCACTTTACGGGTTAGGCTAACCCTAACCCTTAGAATTCCCCCCAAAAATGGGGTCCCCCCACCCCCTGGGATTAAAAAGAAAAAATTAAAAAAAATTAAAATTTTAAAGAATTAAAATTAAAAAGAAGATGACATAGGGACCCCCTCCCAGGGGGGCCCACTATTTTTTTAATTTTTGGGGTTAGGCTTAGCCAAAAATTCTCAAAAAAAATTGGGCCCCCCCCCGGGAGGGGGTCCCTATGTAATTTTAAATTAACCCCTTATGTTTATAGTGTGGATAGTAGTATTTTATTTGTAAATGTAATAAAATGCTCTTTTCAGTTTGGGGGGTCTCCTGGGCAAGAATGAGGGGCTATTGATACATATGTGGTACCGTTGTAATCGGGAGAAATGGGGCTATCACATGCAATATGGTTTTTATTACTAAAAAATGTTTTATTTAAAATAAAGGAGACAATTGTATATATATATATATATATATATATATATATATATATATATTATTTTATTTATTTTTTTGTTTTTTTTTACGCAAAAATATTTAAAAAACAGTAGAAAAATTACAAACAAGACATTTAATGTTAAAGCCTAAATTCTGCTGCAAAAAAATATATATATATTTTCCAAGAAATTCCGACAAAAATCACGGTTAAACATGCCGCAAAATGGGGAAAAATGACCAACTGAGGGCGACAAAAGTTCAAGTAGGCTGGCAATTAAAAGGGTTAATAGTACCTATGCATGTTGGGTATTGTTCTGCTCGGGGGACCTTGCGCTTTCAGATTTAGCTTGTTTTTTCTTATTTGCATATTGATATTTTAGGAAAAGGTGTTTTTTATTCTGCTTTTTTATAATTTTTTTTGTGAAACCCTGTGCAACCTAAGAATTCTTCAAGGGATTACTTCCAGAAAGATGAGCCCACGACAACAAGCTGGGTACGCTTAGAAAGCTTAAAATGTGTACTTTCAGGGAATATATGGTTTATGGGGGATATTCTAAATGTAAAGGGTTGTTTTGGTAGAAAAAGCACAAGGTGCGCACTTTGTATGCAGAGCTGAAATTTTGAAGTAAAATTACCGTTACGCACATGCATTACTTTGGTGTGTTTGGCAACTCTTCCCTTGACAGTAGCTATGCATGCTGGGTATTGTTCTGTTCGGGGCATGTTGCTTTTTCAGATTTTCAGTTTTTTTCTTGTTTGCATATAGGTTTTTTTAGGAAAATGTGGTTTTGATTCTGCTTTTTTAGACTTTTTTAGAGAAACCCTGTGCAACCAAAGAATATATTGAGGGATTACTTCCAGAAAACTGCACCCATGTCAACAAGCCTGGTACGCCTAGAAAGCCTGAGGTGTGTACTTCCAGAGAATATATAGTTTGTGGGGGGTATTTCAAATGTAAAGGGTTGTTTTTCTTGAAAAACTGCAAGGTGCGCTTAGCACGTAGCATAGTTGTATTTTATCTGAAAATCTCCTAAAGAGTTGTTTCAGTTTGGGGGAGTCTCCTGGGCAGGAAAGGGTGTCTACCTATACATATGTGGTATCACTGTAACCGGGAGAAATTGGGGTTTCACGTGCAATAAGATTTTATTGACAAACTTACATTTTTTATTACAAAAAACACTACAAATTGTAAAAAATTGTTTTTTGGGGGTTTTTTTGCACATATTTCATCCAAAAATATTGAGAATACACCTAAAAAATGACAAACAAGACATTTCATGTTAAAGCTTAGACTCTGCTGAAAAAAACAATATATCACTTTTCTGGGAAATCCCTGGAAATCCCTTCAAAAATCACAGTTGAACAAGGGGAGCGCAAAATAGTGCAAAATGGTCTGGCAACAAAGGGTGACAAAATCTCAAGGTAGGCTGGCGGTTAAAGGGTTAAGGGTCCAAAAGGGAAGATGGAGGATAGTGCTAAGTGGTTTGGGTGAGCTTTAAGGGTCCAAAAGGGAAGATGGAGGATAGTGCTAAGTGGTTTGGGTGAGCTTTAAGGGTACAAAAGGGAAGATCGAGGATAGTGCTAAGTGGTTTGGGTGAGCTTTAAGGGTCCAAAAGGGAAGATGGAGGATAGTGATAAGTGATTTAGCTAAACATTGCAGTAGAAGTGAGGGTGGCAAATATGTAGGCGAGCACTTTAATGAGTTAAGTTTGTAGTGCGCAGGCGCAAGATCGTAAGGATTTCCGTCTGGACGAATATTTATTGAAAAAGGGAAACAGAATCTAACGGGAAACGTAAAGGATTTGTGGGAGGATACAATGGGAAAAGGGCAAAAACGAAAGCCTACGTTGTAGCATGTGAAAATAAAACGGAAACGTACGTATTCGTAATCTGTCGTACGAACGGACGGAAACTCTACAGAAGGATTGCAATGCATGCATAGAATCGCTCGTACACTCATACGAGAGCGGAAACATTTTAAAAAAAAAACAGATCGGCACTAAAACTGAAGTTTTTTTTTGTCTCTCTGAATCGAGCCTTTTGTCCTGATTGAGGTGAAAGGCAGATATCACCTTAGGCAAGAAATCCGGCTTTAGCCGAAACACCACCTTATCCTGATGCCTCTCAAAATAAGGAGGTTTGATGGAAAGCACCACCAGCTCAGAAACTCGCCTTACAGAAGTGATAGGCACCAAAAAGGCTACCTTAAGAGTCAAAATGGGCAAAGCAGCCCCACGGATAGGCTCAAAGGGAGGACCCTGTAGAGCAGACAACACCAGATTCAAGTCCCAGACTGGTAGCATAAGCTTACGCGGTGGACGCACATGAGTAACACCCTGGAAAAAAGTTTTAACCAACCGGTGGTTGGCAAAGGATCTTTGGAAAAAAATTGCCAGCGCTGAAACATGGCCTTTGAGGGTACTTAGTTGAAGGCCAGAATCCAAACCATGTTGCAAAAATTCCAGAATCCTGTGAATGGAAAAAACCTGACAGAGAAGAGACTTGGACTCACACCAGGCAATGTAAGCATGCCAGACCCTGTAATAGATAAATGACGAGGACTTCTTCCTAGCCCGAATCATGGTATCCACAACAGAGGCAGGCAACCCCTTCTCTGTCAAGATGTAGGTTTCAGCAGCCAAGCCGTTAAAGCCAGCGTTTGTAAATTGGGATGGCGTAACTGTCCCTGAGTGAAAAGATCTGGATCCCTGGGCAAGACGTACTGGTCTACTGCCAACTGCACGACATTTGCGTACCACACCCTTCTTGGCCAACAGGGGGCCACCAGGATGACTGACAACCCCTCCTGGGCAATCTTGCGCGTCGCCCAGACAAGACATCCCCCAGCTCAGGGAGTCCGCCGCCTGGTTCTCCACCCCCCGGAATGTATACCGCTGAGATGCAGGGGCCATTCTGTTCCGCCCAAGACAGTATCAGAGACACTTCCTTGAAGGCTCGCTTGCTCCCTGATGGTTGATGTAGGCAACCGCCGTCTGGTTGTCTGAGCGGATCTGAACAGCCCGACCCTGAAGGTGAGTGGTTAGGCGAAAGAACTAACTTGATTGCCCTCAGTTCCAGGACGTTGATGGAAGCATGGGCCTCTTGTGGGCCCCACCGACCCTGGAACTTCAGGGATTTCCAGAAGCCTCCCCAACCGGTCAGACTGGCACCTGTGTGACCGTCTCCCAGCATGGGGGCAGGAAGGTCCTGCCCTCCAGAAGGTTCCTTGAGTCCAGCCACCAAGAGAGGGACCGTCTGGCCAGAGGAGACAGAGCAAATTCCTGATCCAGGGACACAAGATCCCGATCCCAAACTGACAAGAGGTGCAACTGAAGAGGTCTCATGGGAAACTGAGCAAAGGGGACTGCCTCGGAGCAGGACACCATCAGGCCCACCAACTTCATCCCCTGTTGGATGGAGGGATGAGGACACGATAGCAGAGCCCGAGCCTGCATCTGAAGACCCCCCACTTTCTGCTGAGGAAGGAACACCTTGACCTGAGAGGTATCCAGAGTCATGCCCAGAAAGGACCTCACCAAGGACGGGGACAGAGAAGACTTGGGATAGTTGATCACCCAGCCGAAGGACTCTAGAGTGGATGTCACCATCTGAGTGTCCTGCTTGGCCTGAGGAAAGGACTTGGCCACAATCAGGATGTCGTCCAGGTAAGGAATGATGCGTATGCCCTGGTTCCTTAGCAGAACCCTCACCCCCGCCAGTACCTTGGTGAACACCCGAGGCGCCGAGGTGATACCGAAGGGTAGAGCCACAAACTGGTAATGCCGACCCTGCAGCTCGAACCTTAGAAATCTCTGATGACCTGGGAAGATAGGCACATGAAGATATGCATCCTTGATGTCCACAGTGGTCATGAAGTCGCCCGGGCGAAGGGTACTGACAGCAGAGCGTAGCGTCTCCATACGAAAATGCTTGAATCTGACAAATTTGTTGAGGCCCTTCTTTTTGGGGACCGTGAAAAGATTGGAATAGTACCCCTGACCCCGTTCTTGATGGGGCACCTGACAAATGACTCCTGACTCAAACAGGCATTGAACCGCCAGAAGCAACCTTTGAGCAGACAGGGGGTTTAAAGACATCCAGGATCTGATGAATCTTGGGGGCGGCCAGGCTGCAAACTCTATCTTGTAACCGGAGGACACTACTTCCTGAACCCACCGGTCTGAGACGTGAAGCCTCCAGGCGTGAGCAAAGAGCCGAAGCCGTCCCCCCACCCAGATGGGTGAGGGCACCCCTTCATGCCTGAGGGGGCTTGGGAGAGGGTTTGGGCTTGGAACTCCAGGAGACCGGGATGACCACGGGATCTGCCACGGCCCCAAGAATCTCTGCGGCCACTGGGAGCATGAAAGGAAGGGAGGGGGACGGATGACCCCCGAAAGGGCCGAGACGCTCCCCAAATAGCCACAGCCCCGCGAAGGGGAGTCCAGTGAGAGCTTTCTTAGCAGCGGCGTCAGCTGCCCACTGACGTAACCAAACAGAGCGGCGCATAGCCACCAAGAGTGCAGAGGCCCTACCGCTCAGCCGCACAGCATCATCCATAGCAGTAAGGATAAAGGCCATAAAATCAGAGCAAACCAAGAGAGTCCTATACTCCTCCCCCCGCTACGATCCGTAGCACCATCAAGGAGACGCTTGAGCAGTTTCTTGAGGGCAATAGCTGTAATGGCGGCCGCACAGACCGGGCGCAATTCAACCCCCACACAGGTAAAGGCATGACAGGCCAACTGATCCATGCGCCAGTCCTCACTGTCCCTCAGAGTGGTAGTGTTAGGTGAAGGCATGACCGAAGTATTGGACAAGCCTAGTACGGGAATGTCCCTGCTCAGAGAACTCCAAACGCTGTTTACTAGGACGAAACAGCTCACCCTGTTTCCTTTTAGCTGCCAGCAATGTGTAAAATTTAAAAAATGTGAGACAGCAAATTATTAGTGTCCTCAGGATACCATGAATCCTCCCCAGATTCAGGGTCACTATCATAACCCTCCTGCTGGTCCCCAGAGTCCTGGAGCAGTTCCCCTTCCTCTAGGGAATAACGTCCAGTAGTGACATCAAATTCCTCATACTCCTCTGTAGAGCGTGAGGGAGTGGAAATCAGGTGCCACTTCTTGTCAGAGGCCTTACCAGGAACAGTCCTGGCAAGCTGCCTCTCAATGCTGGCCACCCGCAGAGCCAAATCAGAGTGTCACTCCCTGCTAATATCCCCTTCACTAGGGCCCAATTGCAGGAGTGGGGGAGTAGGTGAAGCCAAGGGAGGCGCAGAGTTGGGAAGCGAAGCAGGCAAACCAAGCTGGAGCGCAAGTACACTCTCAGCGCACGGCACGCACACCGTGACACTGTTACTCACAGGGGATACCCCACACATGGAACACAGCCGAGCTTGTCCCGAAGGACCCCCAGAAGCCTCCATATGGTGATTAAAACAGGTGCAATAGGCCAGCGGTGGGTAAAGCCTAATACAGAAGCCACCTGGGATGCCCCCAGAAATCGGTGAAAGGGGGGGATGAGGGGGAGGAAGGAGTAGAGCCGGGAGAAACCACAACCCAATGGTGTCCCACCTGAAAGACATAAGTGAAAAAGACACATGAGCATCCCACAGCACATAACCCCAAGGTCAATAAACCCCCCCCCAAGGGGGACTCACAGACCAAAGACAACGCAGGGTCACCAAGGCACAGACCGCAGGATGAAGCGACACACCAGAAGAAGCAGCACTGCAGCTAGGAAGGGAGAAATCCAGACACGCAGCTAGTCCAAAATGGCGCCGGCAAAGGTACCTCGAGGGGCAGGCCGCAGGGAGACAACGCGATATGCGTCATCCCAAGGCTCCGCCCCCCCGAAGAGCGCAAAAACGGTGATCACGTGACCCGGCTGGCACCATGACCAAGCAAAAAACGCCTTAGATTATAGCGCCAACCGCCGCAGAGCGCAGTACAAAGCGTGCAGCGGCTGAAAAACACCAAAAAACCCACAATAAACGCCAAAACACCACATAGAATACCACTCGCCGATGCCACTGCCCCCCCCCCCCCGAACAAAGCCTGAGAGAGGAGGGGGGGGGGAGAGACGAGAGGCCAGCGGCGAGTATCCAGGCCAGGGAGGGGGGGACCCTTGAAGTAAAAGAAGGAGACATAGTCCCCAAAAACACTTACCCCCTCAGAAGCCAGAACATGAACGCCGCATCCCTATTAGGCTCACCATAAAGCCTATGGCTGGCTACCCTTTGTGGTACAGGGTCTGCGGCTGGAGCTGCGCTCCTACAGCACTTGACCCTAGTGCTCTTCTACCTTCACCCGATCTGTCAGCCGAGGCTGGGAGGCAGTGAGGGTCCAGAAACGGATGGAAAGATACATGCAGGGCTGCAGGCTTGGTTGCCCCGCTCACCTGCGCAAGAGAGAGAGCCATCTTCTAACTTCGCAGTATCACTGCAGAGGAAACACTTGGAACTCTATGGTTAATCCTGTTTTTATAGGGGGCCGGGAGATGCCACAGCTTTCTGCAGTACCACTGCGCCACCTTGTGGTGGAATAACCCAACTGTTATGAATACCGATGAAGGCCGTGCCATGCAATAAAGAAAAAAAAAAAAAAAGAAGACCAAGTAGCAGCCTTACAAACTTGTTCAACAGAAGCCTGGTGCTGAAAAGCCCAAGACGCTCCAACAGCACGAGTAGAATGAGCAGTAATACAAAAAGGGGGAACCTTCCCCTTAGCAGAATCGGCCCCAATAACAGCCTGACGAATCCATATGCTAATGGAAGACTTGGCCGGAGCCAAACCTTTCCTAGGCCCACAGGGCACCACGAATAAGGCATCAGTCTTACGAAAAGATGATGTAGTAAGCAAATAGTACAGTACAGTACAGTGTACCACATCCAGACAATGCAAAACCCTTAGAAAGAAAGTCCGGTTTGAAACGAAAAACCACCTTGTCCTGATGCCTCTCAAAGTAAGGAGCCTGAATCGACAAGGCCGCCAACTCCGAGACACGCCGAACAGAGGTGATGGCAACCAAAAAAGGCAACCTTCTGAGTCAACGTAGAAAGAGCAATATCCTGCAAAGGCTCGAAGGGAGGGCTCTGAAGAGCAGACAGAACCAGATTCAAATCCCAAACAGGGAGCATAGGTTTCCTAGGAGGCCGCACATGCGTAACCCCCTGAAAGAAAGTCTTGACCAAAGGATGAAGCGCAAAGGATTTCTTGAAAGAAGACAGACAGAGCAGATACCTGCCCTTTCAAGGTACTCAGCTGGAGACCCGAGTCCAGCCCAGTTTGCAGAAAATCCAAAATCCTAGAGATAGAAAAGACCCTGCAGGGCAAAGCCCTGACCTCACACCAATCAATATAAGACCTCCAAGTCCTATAGTAGATGGTAGAAGAAGATCTCTTTCTAGCACTAACAAGAGTCTGAATGACAGAATCGGAGAAGCCTTCCTCCTTCAAGAAGGAGGTTTCAGCAGCCAAGCCGTCAAAGCCAGCGTTGGTAAATTGGGGTAACATAGTTGACTCTGAGTGAGCAGGTCCGGCCGAAGCGGCAGAACGAACTGATCCACTGCCAGCCGAACGATGTCTGCGAACCACACCTGCCCTGGCCACCTTGGAGCCACCAGAATGGTGGGAACCCCTTCCATGGTCAGCTTTCGTAACACCGTGCCCAGCATGGGAATCGAAGGAAACAAAAAAAGAAACCCCAGATCCCCCCAGCTCAGGGACATGGCATTCATTGCCAGAGCCAGAGGATCCTGAGAGAGAGACACCACAAATTCCGGAAGTTTGTGATAGTGACGAGAAGCAAACAGGTCCACTTCCGGTGTCCCCCACCGGAGGCAAAGAGACCGAAAGACCTTGGGACTGAGAGACCATTCTCCCCAGTGGGAAGAGCACCTGCTCAGGGAGTCCGCCTCCGTGTTTTCCACTCCCGGAATGTACACCGCCGAGATGCATGGGACATGGATCTCCACCCAGGCCAAGATCAGAGACACCCCTCTGAGGGCACCCCAACTGCTAGTCCCTCCCTGGTGATTGATGTAAGCAACAGCCATCCGATTGTCTGACCAAACCTGAACCGGCAAACCCTGTAGATGCTGTGACAAGTGAGACAGAACCAACCTGATGGCTCTCAGCTCCAGAACATTGATGGGCAAGTGGGCCTCCTGAGGCCCCCACAGCCCCTGGAACTGAAGATCCCTCCAGAACCCTCCCCAACCCGACACACTGGCGTCCGTGGTGACAGTTTCCCAAAGAGGCGTCAGCAACGACCTGCCCCTCAAGAGATTGGCTGGAACCATCCACCACTGAAGAGACTGCCGAACCCGGGAAGGCATCAGAAAGGGCAGATCCAGCGACCTTGGACACCGGTCCCAAGCCGCCAACAGATGAAGCTGAAGCGTCCTTGTGTGAAACTGAGCAAATGGAACCGCCTCGAAGGAGGCCACCATCAATCCCACCAGGAACACTCTGTGTTGGGAAGAATCCAGAGACATTCCCAGGAAGGACACCACCCTGGAAGGAGAGAGGGAGGACTTGGGATAGTTGATTATCCAGCCGAAGCTCTCCAGAGTGGATACCACAGTCCTGGTGTCTGTCTCCGATTGACTGAACGAGGAGGCCATGATGAGAAAGTCGTCCAGATAAGGCACCATGCGAATCCCTTGGGCTCTGAGGAGGGCCATCACTCTATGGACGTCATGAAGTCCCCCTGCTGAAGAGAATTGACAGCAGAGCGCAGAGTTTCCATGCGAAATTTCCGGGGACGGATAAACCTGTTGAGTAACTTCAGATCCAGGATGGGACGAACTGATCCGTCTTTTTTGGGCACTGTGAAGAGATAGGAATAATAGCCCAGGCCCACGGCCAAGGGAGACACTGGACAAATGACTGCCATGTCCAGAAGATTCCTTACAGCCGCCAGGAGCCCCTGCGTGGCCAGAGCCAGACCTGAAAAACCTGGAAGGAGGTCGGGACACGAACTCCAGCTTGTAACCGGACGACACCACTTCCCGGATCCATCTATCCGAGACTGCCTGGTCCCAGACCTGTGAGAAGTGTTGCAGCCGTCCCCCCACCCGCAACGGTGAGGGCGCCCCCTCATTGCTGAGCGGGCTTGGCTGCAGGCTTGGAGGCCCAGGATTGACCAGGACGGGCACGACTTCTGCCCCTGTTCCAAACGGCACATCTGGTGGCGGAGAAAGCCGAACCCCTGCCAGCTCTGGCTCCCCGAAAGGACGGGTTAAAGGAAACCGCCCCCCGAAAGGAACGGCGTTGTTTCTTGCGCTGAGGTAACTTACCTCCCTTGACAACAGAATGCAATTGCTCACCAAACAGGCGCAGACCCACAACGGGAGAGCCGTAAGAGACTTCTGCGAATTAAAATCAGCAGCCCATTGGCGCAACCAAATCGACTGCCGGATAGCCACCAACAAGGCCGTGGTCCTACCACACATCACCATGGCGTCCTCCTGAGCGGCAAACACAAAAGACAAAAACGACTCACAACGTTTGAGAGCGATAAACTCCTCACAAGCCGGATCAAGGCCGGAAGAAGTCAACAAATCCGTGACAATGGACCTGGAAGCCAACAGCAACAGTGCCGAAGCACAAACAGGCCACAAGGCCGACCCAACACTGGCAAACCCATGGCAAGCCAACTGGTCAAAACGTCTATCCTCACCATCCTTGATGGTAGTACAGTCAGGAGAGTGCAAAACAGCAGTGCTAGACAACCCCAATACCAGGGCATCAACCTCAGGTGGAGAAGACCAACGCTTAACCAGGTCCACCGGAAAAGGATACTTCTTATCCCAACCCGGCGGAACACCGTAAGGCGAGTAGGCTTTTCCCATTCTTTAAGAATGACATCGTCAAAATGTCTTTGATGGGGAAACTCCAACCGTGGCTTGGCCACCTCAAATAATTCCCCCTTTTGGCGGGGAAGCCACCTCAGGGGAAGCGATAGCCAAAACATCAAACATTTGAGCCAGGATCGAAGGGGTGTCAAAGGCATCCCCCTGCGCCTGCTCACCAGCCACACTAAAGAACCGCTGGTCATCAGCCTCGTCCAATTCTTCCAAGAGCTCCCCCACCTCAAGCGGGGGGCAATCGGACCAGTCTAATGACCCAAAATCTCCAACATCACAGGCCAGCGCAGACGGGGACAGATGCTTCCGCTTAGCCGGGGCCTTCAGGGCAACCACACTAGAAAACATTTTCTCAAGACTGGCCAACCTGGCGCACACCTCAGATTGCAAATCCCCACCCATGACAACGTCACCTGGGGTCCGGAACAGGCGGGGAGGGGTAGGAAATGAAACGGGCGGCGAGGAGCCGGAGGCCGGGGTACCGGACTGCCGCGTAATGTTCCGCTGTGCACATGGAATACAGAGTATGACATCATCCCCTGGAAGAGGAGTCCCACAACCCACACATTGCCTGGTTTGCCCCGAGGGGCCATTTCCGGTATCGTTGGAAGCCTCCATTATGGTGAAATTGTGGTATTCGCAATTACCCAGGGATTTAAGCAATAAGCGACCCGGGATGCCCCTTTTAATGTCCCGCGTGGGAGAATTTGTAAGTAAAATTATAAAATGTTAATTTTTATGGGGAAAACCCAGACTAACCAGGTAGCTAAGACCGGGAGACCCCTTTAACTTGTGACCCAGGATCTGAGAAAGAAAGGACAACAGTCACTTCAGAGGCAAGGGTTTCCAAACAAGCATACAAAGCAAACCAAGACATTTGCCAAGAATTTATATACACATGCTGCAGACAACCACAAACCTGACAACCACCCAGGGAACAGGGAATAGCCTGTGCCTGAGCCATAGCCTATGAAAAGGAAAGAACTCACCAAAAGGCAGACAGCAGCAGCAGCGGCAGCCCGCACGGAGCAGCGCAGGAGAAGGGGGAGGAGGTCGGGCCGGCCCGAGACGCGGGAAGCGCCCCGGCCCCGCCCCCTCCCGTACACACGGAACAGCGCGGGCTGCGCAAAGCGCGTCCCCGCCTCCCCTGGACAGCAACGCCACCGCCAAGACAAAAGGGGGCGGTCGCCTGACGCGCAATGCGTCCGGCCCCACCCTCCCACTCTGAGAAGCAAGGAGCCCGGCCACTGACCGGGCTCCAAAAACGGTGCCAAAGCGGGAGCGGGCTGGGCAGCCGGCTCACACGCCGAGGCCGGCCCCGCCCCTCCCGCACGAAGGTAGCAAACCTTACCCAGGCACGGCGCGGCCACGCCGAATGCCCGGGGTGGGGAAGCTCCCCAACCAGTGATCGCGCAACAGGTCCCATTGGGACACACAGTAAAAGCAGCACACACGCACACACACAAGTAAAAACACCTAAACACACACGGTAGAGAAGGCCCCCCCCAGTGCAGGGAGAATGGGGACCGAGCGGGGAAAGAGTGCCATCACCCGTAGGGTGGGAACAGGGATGGGGCATCCCAAATCCGGGATCACCAGACCGGATATCTGCTTTGCCCCCTAATATGAGGCCTGCGAAGGAGCTAGACTCCTAGGCACCATAAAGGTGCCGTCTACCATCACCCGGCCCCGCAGCCTAGACTGGGAGGCTTCTCTAAGGGGAATAAAAGAGAGCCGGGCAGAAATAGAACCGAGAGGGGGGCCGGGAGTTACCCCGGCTACCTGCAAGCAGGAGACTTCATTCTTTTGTCTTGTCGCCATCTTGCAGAGAAGAACACTGGGATATGAGTGGGAGGTCCCAGGTATTTATGGACCGGGAGGGGCTCTTTTTTTCAAGACTTCTCTGCAACATCGCCCTCTTCAGGTCGGTATAACCCAGGCGTAATTATTGTTTGAAGCGGGGTGTGTGACATACTTAGAATAACAATAAGGTGATGTCAGGGACATGTCATAAATAAAGAACATGATCAAAACCTGTTTTTTACAGTGGACCAGAATGGAGTAAAAGAGTATTTTTTACATTTAAACCTTAGCTCACAGATGCCATCTGAGAACTACAAAATTAAACTATTACTTTCCATGAACTGCAGAGGCAAAGGAATGGAGGTCATAGAAAGTAAGTTTAATTTTGTAGTGCCAGAGTTTAGAAAAAAAAAGAGAAGATCTAGTGCTGCCAGATTTTCCGACAAGTCCAATCAATATTTTATGCTGTAAGAAATGTGCAGAGATACTACTACAAACATCTCGGACCATTTTGATAAATATTTACACCAGTATGATTTTCCCATCTAGTTAAACATAAGTATCTGAATCATCCCTGGGAGGTTGAAATGTTTAAATAATCCTCCAGTGAACTCCAGTGCTCCACTTTACCTGCTAAGAAAGTGAATGTTGGTTCGGACCTTCCCAGTCACTGAGAAGATAAAGTAAGAACGCTCAAAGTCCTTACTCATTTACAACAACCCATGTTCTTGATGCTTATCTTATCTTATTACTACAAAAAAACCATGTTTGGAGTGATCTCTTAATTGCAGCATCATAGAAAGCAAAAGATGACACCTGGCTGTGTCTGCAATGTAACACAGCAGGGAACAACCATAGTTAAATTGTAATAGCAGGAAAGTACCCAATGATTACAATTTAAAACAGCAGGTAGCTGGCTATCTTTTATGGTAACAGCATGACTCAGTCCTGACAGGGGCCTTCTGGTCCTGGTGCCCGAGGCAATTCATGACATCACATGACAGCTTGTGTCATATTGTAGGGCCACACAGGTGCCAGGGAGTTACATGCATTAGCCAGGAGTATACCATCTGCCCCCAAGCCCACTTTGGGCACAGTGGCACTCACCAGGAAGATGGGGGGAGTTGGGCTGCCAAATCATTGTAGCTCTATTAATTTTGAAATGAAAATGAACAACAAATGTAGATTTGTTCATTGAAAAACAATGCATCCTCTAAAACTAAGCCTTAGGCAGGCCATGTAATGGAGGTCCACCCAATTTGGCTTTACAGTATAGCATTGTATTATACATAGCAAATTAATTTAGTGATAGCACATTTTAGAATTGTAGAATGGGATTGTGGTTCCTTGGACCTGAACTGGTGACCTGTTCAGTTATCAAAAGGTAGAGATAATTTAGATTGGATGTGTAATTATGAAAAGGACTGACTAAGCCTGCAACCAATTGTGGGTATAACCCCAAATATTTTTAGCACACATCAGGGCAACATTAATTTGGCAAGTAAGCCACACACACCCTTTTCTTTCATTCCAACTTAAGGCACATCACTGTTCTTAAAACACTATAAATAAATTGCCTCCTATACCTTTATTACAGGAACCCACAAAAACACAATTCTGTGAAACTCACCTGTAGAATTGTTTTTTCTGGGGATCCATTCCAGACCCTCCTTACACTTGGGATTACTTCCTTGCCTCAAGGGTGTGACTGCAAGACAAAAAAGGTGTGGCCCCTCCCGGCCCATAAGTAGCAGCTGCCTCCTAATCAAAACACTTGGGATTTCCAAAAGCAGTGCCATCTATGGGCGGGATCCCCAGCGCAGAACAGCAGGTAGTTTATTTCACTACCGCCTGAAGAATCTTTCGAACCAACCACAGCGTCAGCTGAGGCCCTAACATCTACCGTGTAGAATTTGGTAAATGTATGAACCGAAGACCAGGTAGCAGCTTTACAAACCTGTTCCACCGAGGCCTGATGCTGAAAGGCCCAAGAAGCACCAATGGCCCTAGTGGAATGGGGTTCCTTCCCCTTGACCGAGTAGGCTCTTACCACTGCCTGTCTAATCCACTTACTGACAGTGGATTTAGCAGGTGGAAGCCCCTTTCTAGCGCCTTCTGATATAACAAAAAAAAAAACCGACTTCCAGAAGGATTCTGTAGCCGCCATGTAATATCTTATGGCTCTGACTACATCCAAAGAATGAAGAGCCATTTCCTTAGCATTAGCCGGAAGAAGGTAGAATTACCTCCTCATTAAGGTGAAAAGGAGAAACAACCTTAGGTAGAAAATCAGGCTTAATCCGAAAAACTACCTTGTCTCTGTGTAACTCAAAATAAAGAGACTTCATACATAAAGCAGCTAATTCGGAAACTCGCCGCACAGACGTGATTGCCACCAAGAAAATCATCTTGAGCGTCAAAATGCTCAATGGGGCGTCAATCAAAGGTTCAAAGGGAGCACCCTGGAGAGCAGATAGCACCAGATTTAAGTCCCACACCGGTAAAATAGGCTTGCGCAGTGGTCGGACATGAGTGACTCCCTGAAAAAAAGTTTTAATGAGTCTATTGTTAGCGATAGACTTCTGGAAAAAAATAGATAAGGCCGAAACATGCACCTTGAGGGTGCTTAATTGGAGACCAATTCTAAACCATTCTGCAGAAATTCTAAAATTCTAGAAACAGAATATCTTTTGCATGAAAAATTTCCTGGACTCACACCAGGAGATGAATGCCCGCCAGACCCTGTAGTATATCTTGGAAGATGTCTTCTTCCGGGCCTGAATCATGGTATGAATAACCCTGGCCGATAAACCCCTCTCTGTCAAGATCGAGGTTTCAATAGCCAGGCCGTCAAAGCCAGCATCTGTAAATTCGGGTGCCGAAGAACCCCCTGTGTGAGAAGCTCTGGATCGTCTGGCAGGCGCCAATGGTCTACTGACATCCTTACTATGTCTGAAAACCAGCTTCTCCGTGGCCAGCGAGGAGCCATCAGGATGGTTGGTATTCCCTCATGAGCTACCTTCCTTAGTACACGGGGGAAATGCATACAGGAGATTGAACCTTGTCCATGGGGTTGTCAGAGCGTCCGTTGCTATAGCCAGAGGGTCTCTGGAAAGAGACATAAACCTCGGCCGTTTGTGATTGTGTCTGGACGCAAAGAGATCCACATCTGGTCAACCCCAGCGAAGGCAAAGAGCTTGAAAGATGTTCTGACTGAGAGACCATTCTCCCCACGCAGCGACCCCCTGCTCACGGAGTCTCCTCTGCGTCCGTTGCTATGGCCAGAGGGTCTCTCGAAAGAGACATAAACCTCGGCCGTTTGTGATTGTGTCTGGACGCAAAGAGATCCACCTCTGGTCAACCCCAGCGAAGGCAAAGAGCTTGAAAGATGTTCTGACTGAGAGACCATTCTCCCCACGCAGCGACCCCCTGCTCACGGAGTCTCCTCTGCCCAAACCAGAATCCGGCTTACTTCCCTTAGGGCACTCCTGCTCAGAGTACCCCCTTGATGGTTGATATAGGCTACCGCCGTCCGATTGTCTGACTGGACCTGGACAACCTGCCCCTTTAAACTGGGGGTCAGATGCTGAAGCACTAGCCAGACTGCTCTTAACTCCAAGATATTTATGGGAAGCTGATTCTCCTTCGGAACCCTCTGCCCCTGAATCTTCTGGGTCTGTCAGATGCCCCCCCAGCCTGTAAGACTGGCATCCGTGGAAACGATTTGCCACTGAGGTGTCAGAAAGGACCTGCCTATTGATAGGTGTAGAGGGTCCAACTACCACAGGAGAGATTGCCTGGCTGAGGGAGTCAGAACAAACGACTGATCCAGAGATTGCGGGGCTCGATCCCAGCTTGACAACAGATTTAACTAGAGAGGCCTCATGTAAAACTGGGCAAAGGGCACTGCTTCGAAGTAGGCCACCATAAGGCCTACTAGTCTCATCCCTAGCCGAATAGTTGGCTGCTGACAAGCCAGTAAGGACTCTATCTGGCTTCAGATCAGCAGAGCCTTCTGCTCTGGCAGAAAAACTCTGACCAGAACTGTGTCCAAAGTCATTCCCAAAAAAACCCCTTACTGGCGCAGGGGTGACCCAGCCGAACTCTTCTAGGGTTGATAATACCGTCTGCGTGTCCTTCTTGATCTCCTGAAGGGCCAGGGCAAAAATCAAAAGATCGTCCAGGTATGGAATTATGCATATCCCCTGGCTCCTCAGGATAGCCATGAGACCTGCCAAAACCTTGGTGAACACCCTTGGAGCCGAGGATATGCCGGATATGTTGGCCTTCCATGGCAAACCTTAAGAATTTCTGATGCCCTGGAAAAATCGGGATATGAAGATACGCGTCTCTTATGTCTATTGTGGTCATAAGACCTCCGGGCTGAATCGATCTTACCGCTGATCTCAAAGTTTCCATGCGGAAATGTTTCACCCGGATAAACTTGTTGAGACCCTTTAAGTCTAAAATAGGACGCACCGACCCATCCCTCTTGGGAATCGTGAACAGGTTGAAGTAAAACCCCTGACCTTCATCCTGAAAAGGTACCTGACAAATTACCCCTTTCTGAAAAAGATGCCGAACAGAGGCTCTCAGGGCATCTGCCTTTAACTGGTTCCGAGATGCCCCTGACCAAAGGAACCTTGTTGGCGGTCTGGCTGCAAACTTGATCTTGTAGCCTGATGACACCACTTCCTGGATCCAAAGATCCGCCACGTGGCGTCTCCAGATTGGAGCAAACTGCAAGAGCCGTCCCCCCACCCGCCCGGGTGAGGGCACCCCTTCATGCCTGGGTGGACTTGGCTGGAGGCTTAGGCCTGCTTCTCCAAGCACCACCCGCCCTGTTACGGGCCCTGCCTCTGCCCCAAAATCCCTACGGGAACATGAAATGAAGGAGCCTGTACTGCTCCGAAAGGGCCGATATGATGAGGGCCTCTGAAAAGGACGAGCCGACCTTTTTCTCTGAGGAAGTTTCCATCCTTGACCACAAGGTCAAGCCGCTCCCCAAAGAGTCTGCTCCCTAAAAAAGGCAAATCTATAAGGGATTTTTTAGCTGCAGCATCAGCCGACGATTGTTTTAGCCATAAGGAGCGGCACAAGGCAACTAGAAGGGCAGAGGTTCTGGCACCTAGTCTGACCGCATCATCCATAGCAGTGATAGCAAAAGCGTTAAAGTCCAAGCAAGCCCTAAATTCCTTGGACTCTTGAGTATATCTGCGAGACTTAGCCCTGGCCAAAAGCTGTTTTACCTTCTTCATTGAAGCCAAAAAACGATAGCTGTAGCACAAACAGGGCGTAGAAAAGAACCTACCATAGCAAAGGCATGGGGAGCCAACTGATCCATTTGTCTTTCTGTGGGATCTCTTAAGGAAGCGTAAGTAGCAGATGGCATGATAGTAGTGATGGACAGGCCTGACACAGGTGAGTCCACCTCTGGTGGAAATGACCATAACTTTATCATATCAGCCGGAAAAGGATACCTTGAGTCTAGGATCCTAGGGACAGCAGGCAACTTGTTAGGACTTTCCTATTCGTTTAACACCATCCTGGAGAAATGCGACTGCTCCGGAAACACCTGCCTCTGCCTCACAGGCCTAAACAGGTCCCCCTTTTCCCTCTTCACCACCTTAGGAGGGGTAATGTTTAAAGTTTCGAACACAGAAGAAAGTAAACACACTGTTTTGTCTGAGAGTAAGGGATCTTCATCAGCAGAAAATAAAATATAATTACTGTCCTCCTCACCGGAGCGTAACTCGCCCTCTGAGAGCGGTTCATCAATAATTTCCTCCTCCTCCTCAGAACCAAAAGAGGCAAATAAATCATCTTCCTCATAAGCAGGCTCTACATGCTCCTCTTAATGGTGGCTTTTTTAGGGACCAAAGATAGCTGTCTCTCCAAGTTATCCAACCTGTGTGCCATATCCGCCTGTGCTCAACTGCCTTCTCCCTCCCCAGGGGATATTTGAGGAGGCTGAGCTACAGAAGAACCCCAAATTATTGCTGGACTGGATACAGGAGCAACTCCCCCCTTATGGTCTGAACCAATTCTCCTGGCGCAAGCGGAACAAACCGTGCTGAAAACACCCAGCGGATCCTGCTTACATAAAGGGCAGAGCCTACCCTGTTCAAGTGGGATGCCCGGTTCACTATCTCCCGATGCCTCCGTCATGGTGTTTTTTTTTTGCAAAAAAAGACCTAAGGTCCTAAGCCTATACCAATCCCCAGAGGACTGGGAGGAACCACAACCCCTTTATCCTTCTTCCCAATCTAAAAATAACCAGGAGAAAAAGACCTATTAAAAATGTCATTCAAAAAAAAAAAAAAAAAAAAAAAAAAAAAAAATATATATATATATATATATATATATATATATATATATATATTTTTTTTTTTTTTTAAATAGCATAATACCAGCCATACGTAAAATGCAATAAGACATTAAAATAGTACAATCGACGTCCACTTACCCATGCAGCAGCCGAAAACACTCAGAACTGTGACTATACAAGCACCATGCCTCTACTTCTCACACAAGAAGACCCAGAGCCAGAGTGAAAACATATGGTTATAGCAGGGTTAATATTTAGGGTAACCTCGGGTGCACCTGTCCGCCGCGATGCTAGAGCGGCCTACCCCTGAGCCCCATAGCCCCAAGGCTAGGACAAAAGCAGCAGTGGGGCTAGTAGCCGCTGCTAAGTCCGGGCCAGAAGGAGGCCCCAGCGTGGACAGCGGGGAAGCCCGCATATGGCCGCTCCCCACCGCTGCAGCCGCTGCAGCTGTATCCACAAACCATGCATACGGGGGGTCCGCTGCACCTACCTCCTGCCCCAGCAGAAGTATGCAGCAAAGGTCTCAGTAGCGGAGAGTGCGGTCTCTCAACCTCCCTTCATGCCGGCGAGAGCGCAACTGAAGGTCCGGAAACCACCCCTTAAAGCTACAGGTGCGAAATTTGAAAAAAAAAATAAAAAAATTTTTAAATAAACTTAAACTATGGGAAGAAGGATGGGTTGACTTTAAAAATAACACACAGTTTCTCAGCAGGTACACCAGAGAAAAACCTGTGGCTGGCGTGCTTTTCAAAGAGGCCTGCAGCCCAGAGCGTATACACTCTGTAAGCGCCTCAAGACCCCGGCGCTTCACCTTACCTTCACGGACCCCTGAACAGCAAAGCTGTGGGAGGCAAATTGGGTCTGGGGGATCCGTGGGAATAAGGCTGTGCAGGAAGCCGACAGGGTGCATTCCCCACTTGCTGCCAATGCTTAAGAGAGAATCTTCAACAACCTTCACAGTCACTTCAACTGCAAGAATGAAAACTGGTTTTGATTAGGAGGCAGCTGCTACTTATGGGCCGGGAGGGGCCACACCTTTTTTGTCTTGCAGTCACACCCTTCGGGCAAGGAAGTAATCCCAAGTGTAAGGAGGGTCTGAATGTAACCACTGCCTGGTTACATTCATCCCTGATCTTGCCATAACAGCACACAATATAAATAGGATACCATCTAACAAATTACATTTCATCTTTACCATTAATATGTATTGTATAACTCAGGGGGCAAAAATGTGTAGCATAACTAAGTGTAATGACAACCACCCACAGGCATTCAGGATTATTGAAGAAGCCTAGGGAAAAACTTGTATACTTACTGAACTGCCTCTTCCAAACTACAAGTAAAGCGATAACAAACAGACCTTAGGGTTATAATGTAAATAATATGGCAACAAACCACATGAATATATCTTATTTTAAATTATGTGTATTCTGTGAATAATATTTGGATGTAAATAAATGTATGCTAGTTTTTAAAAAAGAAAGAGTCTACAGCCCACTCATATATTACAGGAACACTGAATATACTGTAGCTTTCAGAAATAAGGTATAATGCTAAAAATAACCAGAGTGGACCAGTATGGGTTGACTGGCCCAGTCTTTTTGTTTTCTACCTTTTAGAACTTGGGTTAAAGTGTTTTTGAGAACCTCGGTAATCTGTGCACCAGAGAGGCTTTAGAAAACACATAACTGCATCTAATTGTGCTTTGCAAATGCTATCCCCTTTAATTTCCATATGTTACAATCATCCACTGAACGAATGAAGCTCCTCCTGTTTCAGGTACAGATAATAATAGATTTTTTAGATTTAGTTTTTTTACACTTCATTGTAATTGGAACGTTTCTCCAAATTAACTGCTCTTGGAATAGCTATTCTTTTAAATACTGGAAAACCTCTCAAAATCAAATTGATCCCCCCCCCCCCAATATAAGAAAAAACTATAGGGGCACAATGTTCAACTATTAAAGTCACCTCACTGTAGTAGACATCCAGCATGCCAGCATCTTCTTTCATGGCTGCCTCCTCCTTAATGTTGGGTGTGATCTTGTCAAAAATACTGCAGCCACTGTGAAAGAGTTCTGGAAAACATGCAATAAAGTCACGATTGTTCAGTTTTATATTCGCCTTGATTCACTAAAGGTAGAAAAAAATATTAACGCTAAATAAAAATAAAAAATATTTTCGCATGGGAGATTTTTGAAAATCTACGAGTGATTCATCATTGCAGATGAATATAATTCGTGTAGTCGAAATCAGTGCGAAAATGCGTGCGAATAATTTTAGCTACCGCTCAAAAATGACTTTACAATTGTAAAAATGTGTTGTTTGTGGCTCGAGTTTTCCTGTAAGCATAAGAGTCTTTGCAAGAATTTTTTAAAGAGCAGTGTACTACTGAAGCCTCCCCTGTGGTGACCCACTTTTATTTGGATGCAATTGTACTTTTAATATTTGTGTAGCTAATCAAATGCTCTTTAGTTTTATACTGTGAATTCATGCTTGTATTGATGTTATTTGTAACTGCCACATTTTATCCATGTGTTTTGCACATAGGTTCCCTGGTTGAATTGATAGTTTGTGGTAAGATTATTTTTCTGCAATAGATAAAGGAAACATTTGTATCTAGTTGTATGTAAGTGGCATGGCTGGCCTCTAGAGAACATGTTTGCAGATGCTGTGGAGTCGAATGACAAGCATAGATGTAATTGTAGATGAATGTCAGAGTTATAGTCAAGAGCAGCACCCTCTTTACCGGTTTGGGTGTGCATGCTGCATCTGATGCAGCTGGCTGTAGTACACAGTTTGGCGTCTTATACACTCGATGCCATGGGTGCTCCTGATATTGTTAACCTATTTCTTTCAGAATTTTGTAAGTAAAGTTTTGGTTGCCACATAGCCTTTGCGCTCTGCTAGCAGGACTGTTTTTGACGTTGAGCTTGGACTAGGCACATTTTTTTCCAAGTGCCCTAATTGAGCGAGAGGGGAGGTCAGAGATTTAACCCTTTAACCGCCAGCCTACCTTGAGATTTTGTCACCCTTTGTTGCCAGATTATTTTGCCCTATTTTGCGCTCCCCATGTTCAACTGTGATTTTTGAAGGGATTTCCAGGGATTTCCCAGGAAAGTGATATATTGTTTTTTTCAGCAGAGCCTGGGCTTTAACATGAAATGTCTTGTTTGTCATTTTCTAAGTGTATTCTCAATATTTTTGGGTGAAAATTGTGCAAAGAAATAAAAATTATTGCGTGTGAAACCCCAATTCCTCCCGGTTACAGCGGTACCACATATGTATAGGTAGACACCCTTTCCAGCCCAGGAGACTCCCCCAAACTGAAACAACGCTTTAGGAGATTTTCAGATAAAATACAACTACAGCTATGCAATATGCACACCTTGCAGTTTTTCAAGAAAAACAACCCTTTACATTTGAAATACCCTCCACAAACTATATATTCCCTAGAAGTACACACCTCAGGCTTTCTAGGCGTACCAGGCTTGTTGACATGGGTGCAGTTTTCTGGAAGTAATCCCTCAATGTATTCTTTGGTTGCACAGGGTTTCCCTAAAAATGAATAAAAAAGCAGAATCAAAACCACATTTTCCTAAAAAAACTATATGCAAACCAGAAAGAAACAGAAAATCTGAAAAAGCAACATCCCCCAAACAGAACGATACCCAACATGCATAGGTTCTGTCAAGGAAAGAGTTGCCAAACACACCAAAGTAAAGCATGCGCATAACGGTAATTTTACTTCAGATTTTCAGCTCTGCAGACAAAGTGCGCACCTTGTGCTTTTTCTACCAAACCAACCCTTTACATTTGGAATATCCCCCATAAACCATATATTCCCTGAAAGTACACTTGTTAAGCTTTCTAAGCGTACCCAGCTTGTTGTAGTGGGCTCATCTTTCTGGAAGTAATATCTCGAAGAATTCTTAGGTTGCACAGGGTTTCACAAAAAAAATTTATAAAAAAGCAGAATAAAAAACACATTTTCCTAAAATATCAATATGCAAATAAGAAAAAAAAAGATAAATCTGAAAGCGCAAGGTCCCCCGAGCAGAACAATACCCAACATGCATAGGTACCTGTAACCTTTTGACTGCCAGTCTACTTGAGATTTTGTCACCCTCTCCTGTCACCCTCTCCTGACAGGATATTTTTCACCATTTTGCGTGATGTTTAACTGTGATTTTTGCAGGAATTTCCAAGAAAATGGCATATTTTCTTTTTGTGGCAGAGTTTAGGCTTTAACATGAAATGTCTTGTTTGTATTTTTTCAACTTTTTAAAATATTTTTAAATAAATAAAAATATATATATTTTTTAAATTGTCTCCTTTATTTTAAACAAAAACATTTATTTTATTAAAGAAAACCATATTGCATGTGAAAGCCCCATTTCTCCCGATTACAATGATACCACATATGTATCGGTAGCCCCCCGTTCCTGTCCAGGTGATCCCATAAACTGAAAAGAGCACTTTATAACATTTACAAATAAAATACAACTACTATCCACATAATAAAGGATTAAATTAAAAAAAATTGGTGTGGGCTCCCCCTTCACAAGGGGGGGGGGGGACACCATTTCTTGGGGGAATTTTAAGGTTTTTTTTGGGAGGCAGGTAATGGGGGGTCTCTGGGTTAATGGCAAGTCACCCACTAGCCGCAGGTGACTTGCCAGACCCCCGAGCCCTGAGACACACTTTAAAAAAAACTTTATTAAAAAAATATATTTTTTTAATTATTTTTTTTAATACTTACCTCCCATCCATCCCTGTGTCCCACACTGATCACTTAGGCTTCTGCTCTCCTGCTGCTGCTGGAAGCCTTTTAACCCCTACTGGGTTACAGGTAACAAAGGGTTAATTAAAAAAAAATGACATAGGGACCCCATTTTTATTTTTTGGATTTTTAAGGGTTAAAACCCTTAAAAATCCAAAAAAAAAATGGCGTGAGGTCCCCCCTACCAGTTCACAAAGGGTTAAAAAAAACACAGACACACTTTTTAAAAAATATCTTTATTAAAAAAAAATAAATGTTTTTTAATATTTTTTTTTTTAATACTTACCTCGCATCCATCCCTGTGTCCCACGCTGATCACTTAGGCTTCTGCTCTCCTGCTGCTGCTGGAAGCCTTTTATACCTACTGGGCTACAGGTAACAAAGGGTTAATTAAAAAAAAAATGACATAGGGTCCCCCCTCGAAGGGAGGGGGACCCCATTTTTTTTGGATTTTTAAGGGTTAAAACCCTTAAAAATCCCCCAAAAAATGGCGTGAGGTCCCCCCTACCCAGTGTAACCAGCCTGTGACCAGCTATGGGGGCTTGTAGAACAGGGCGCAGGGGCCAGCCTTAGTGGCCCCTGGCCCTGCGACTACAAGCCGTCATAGCCTAAGGCCACGGCTCTTCTGCCCCCCCCTGGGCTTTGGGGAGGCAGGTGATTTGGGGGACCAGGGGTTAATGGCAAGTCACCCGCCAGCCGCAGGTGACTTGCCAGACCCCCAAGCCCTGTGAACCGGTATAGGGGTCACATGGACCCCTTACCAGTTCACAAAGGGTTAAAGTGAAAAAAAAAAGACAGACACTTTTTTTTAAATACTTTATTAAAAAAAAAAATTATTTTACTTTACTCACCTCCGATCTTCATTTCCTGTGTCCCGCGGCGATCATATGTCAGTGACGGCTGGGCAGAGGAGGGGGGAGACAGGCGATCGCACGATCACCTACCTCTCTCCTCCTCTGTCCAGCCGTCACTGGCATCTGACAGCTGAACCGCCGGGTGCCCCGATGACACCCGGCGGTGACGTCACCGAAGGGGCGGGGCCAGAATCCAAGATGGCGGCCGCCATCGGAAGACGCTGCTGAGGGAGGAGGGCTGTTATGCCCCCTCCAGAAGACAGAAGAGCGGGGGGCCCGTGAAGAGGAGCGCCTGCGGGAGCCGGCGGGGACAAAGGTAGGTAACTGTCATTTTTTTTTTTTTTTTACAGGGGAAAGTCAGGCACGTAAATTTTACGTGGCTGCCGTTTAACTGTTGGAGAGGCAGCCACGTAAAATTTACGTGGCTGGCAATAGAAGGGTTAAATGCAGATGAATCAAGCCCCTTGTGTTTGCAGTAGGGAGAGGGCACAAAGGGTTTAAACACAGACAGAGAAAGTGTTTGGGTGGAGGAGAGTGTTCAAGAGAGCAGTGTTCCCATTAAGCAGCATGGGTTGCACAGAACCTAGGAAGAGGGAGTGCCCACGGACACCTGAGGAAGACCGTATTCAGAAGAACTGCTTTTCTTGGCATGTACCTCCCAGTGTAACTAGTGGTCACGTGAGATGAGAAGCGCTTCTCTGCTACAGATGCTGCAGACTACATGCATAGATGTACTGTGTGCCCTCCAGTTTATGTGAAACTGTGGTGCCTTTCCCCGCATCTGGTGGGAAAGACCTTCACATACAGTGCGGCAAATAGGGTAAATTGTCAGCAGGGAGGCGAGCAATGCGATGATGAGATGCACCACCGCCTGCATCAGCAGGCAGGTATGTTTATGAGTGTGTGTGTCCACTGCTTTGGCTGGTTGGCTGGGTTGCCTGTCTCACCCCCCTCTCTCACAAAATGCCTGTGCTCTGACCAACAAGTTCTTTCTCTTTCTTGAATGACACTTCTTAAGATGTCTTGTCATTCTACAAACATAGCTGACATTGGTGGCATTCCAAATTGTCAGTATAACTTGCTGTGAAGCTGCATACCCTATATTCAAGTGGAGCAAAAACCTCATCAACTGGCCTTGGACTTTTAAAGACCAACTTGGCATGTCCCATTGTGTGCATTCCCTCGAATTACCAGTATACCCACCTCACTGGCAATCCCACAGAACATAAGGGGACTGCTCATATTTCATACCATGCTCCCACAGCACATGCACAGCTTCAAGACAATCAGAATACATTGCAGTGCATAATTATACCCGCCAATCTATTTAGAGTGAATGGATTGCTGGCACCTTTTGCCGCCTACTTCCCTGCATTCCAGCACTAGCCATTCAGATGGGCCTGGTGCAGGAGCGTGCATCAGCCCATGTATGCTCCAGAGGATTGCTGCAAAGGTATGTTGACATGATCCTGAGCTTTCACACAGCGGTGTACTCACAATCAGGATAGCCAAGTGATAAAGGTTGCAAGGCACAAATGGCTTTTGGTCCACTTGAAAGCTGATGGCACAAACCTTTCCTTGCCATTGTCTGCTTACTGCGGATCACAGTGTATAGATGCTTGGGGACAGAAATTTTCAGACAGAGGGTATCCTAAATCCGCATGAAAGGCGTCAAATAGGGGTGCAGCCGTATATGTAAGTTGTGCAAACCCGTTCGATTCAATTTGCTGAGTTCAAACAGTGCACGGTCAGATAAATTATCAATATCTAACCGCTGTCGAAATACCCCAGGAACAGGCAATCTGTGCCTTCTCCTCTGCATATCACCATCCAGATGCTCAAACTGAACGCAAAGAGAATAAAAAGGCTCCATGGTCCAACAGCAAGAGTTCTCTCCTCCTGTGAGCAACCTAAAAAAACTTGTGTGAAACACCACAATTTAAAGCATGTTTGCAGGTAATCAATGACAGCAGAATCGCCCGAAATATTTTGCGATCGCAAAATCTACACTAATTAAATTCGACTAATGAAAAATTTTCACATCCGCTTGATAACACTCAAAATAAATTTGCACTAATCGGAAAAAAACACTATTTTAAGTTGATGAATAGCGTGTGGAATTTGCGCTCGCATTCGACTTTTAATGAATTAGGGCCAATGGCCTTGATTCACTAAAGGTAGAAAAAAAAAATTAGCGCTTGGAAAATAAATTCTCATGCGAGAATTTTTCAAACCTAGGAGCGATTCACAAGGGCAGTTGAATTAAATTCGTGTGTGCGAATTTGCGTGTGCATTTTTTTCGTGTGCAGATGAAAATCACTTTACAAATGGAAAACTCAGTGAAAAAGTGCCCGAATTTTCCATACTCAAATGCTGTGTGGGAGAATTTTTTCTACTGCTTCCAAATTTGTAGCAGAGCAGTATGATCCCTTGTTGCTCTTTGTTCTGTTTTGTTTTTTGCTTTGTGTTTCTGGACTTTCTAATTGATGTGGACTAGTACATGTCATTGTTAATGTTTAAATATGTTTAATTTTGTACTTTGCATTGGTTCGGTGCATCATTTTTTGGTGATGGTGGTTTAGGTGTTGCTTTGCATTGCTTTACATCTATTGTTATTGTACCCATTTATTTGGGTGGTTTGTAGATTAACAGTTCTTAGTTTTGACTTTGCTCTGTGGATCCATTAATATACGAATGTGAGTGCTGCCATGAGTGTCATCATTAGCATCTATATTGGTTTGGTCGCCCCATATAGTCCTGATGTACTTACATTTCCAAACCACATTAAAGGTTTCTGTTGCATCCAGGGCCAGCTCCAGAGTCCCAGCGCGCCCCTTGTGTCACGTCACTTGTGCGGCTCTGTGAATCCCCCTGGGATGACCGGTATACTCACCACACATATTAAAGTGCACCAAAACCCAGGATTTTGACTATCTTGGGTTCTGGTCCTTGCCCCCAGGTCGCTGAAAACAACTCACTTATTGCCGGTCCTACAGCGCATGCGCAGCCACTCATCCAATCAGCGAGCTTGGATCCGCTGACGTCACATCGTCTAAGGCAAGCGGCTCCGAGCGTACTGACACGCGCATCTCCTGCTACCCTCTAACAGGGAGCGTGCCTGCGTCGGCCATTCACAGATGCCTGGCGCGGGCACCCCCCCCTTTGCTAGACGGATAGCAGAAATGCAGCTCACGCATGCGTCGTTGGACCGAGAAAGAAGGTAAGTCTAGGGAGCACCTGGAGGGTTTCACACAGTGGGGCATCCCGATTTTGGATGCCCCGTGGGGAGGGAATCGATCGACTTTAAAGTGCACCAAAACCCAAGATTTTAAATATCCTGGATTTTGGTACTCAAATTGGGATGACCCACTATGTGAACCCCCCCCCCCCGGTTGTAAAACATACTTGACTGCCAACCCAACGGCACATGCGCAAGTGTGCAGGCAGTCAGTACACTTGGCTCCATTCTGCTTTGCTCAGTTGTCGAGAGGTCTCATCGGCTAAGGCCCCGATGAAGGTGAGTGCACCGATAACTGCATCCCTGTTAGCTTCCAGCTGGGGGCATGCCTGTGCCAGCTTTTTACAAATCATTAATTGGAGGCCCCAAGGAGAGGAAATCAGGTGGCCCTGGAGTCTTATAGACTTCATGGCCACTTCTGGTCCACTTTAATGCAGGGCATAGAATTCTGTTTGTCCACAGAGCACGGCATAGAGAGCAGGGAATGAACAGCATCCCCGGTTTCCCTCCGACTGATGTGTGTGCTCCAGCACCCAGGTTGTCTGTCTGAGCTCCCGCCCGAACATAAACTGTGGTAAATTGGGGATGAGCTGTGGGATCACAGGCAAGATGAGTATACAGGTGATCCCTAAGGGTTTTACACAGCGGGATGGCCCATGGATAGGGATTTGGCCGCATTAGGAGTTTGTTAGACTGCAGAGCCAGCTGGGTTTGGGTCCACTTTAACAATTCCACTGTACACTGGCTTTCTCCCATGGCATCCTGAGTTAGGATATCATGCTGTGTGAACCCCCCCCAGAATATCACTATTCACTCACCTCTGCCTCGTTCCTATGGCGCATGCGCAGGCTCTTCTCCAATGCGAGGCATCTGCCGTGGCTCTCATTGACTTCAATGGAGAGCGCATGCTGGCATATCCCCCCTGTGGCATGTGCTTGCTCCTGCCCTAGCCAATCATATAGGCTGAGACAGGAGCGGGTGCCACTGGGGATGCATCAGCGCGCACTCCCCATTAAAGTCAATGAGAGCCATTTGTTGAATGACATAGTCATGGCAGACAGCTGTCATTGGACGAAAGCCCGGGCATGCGGCGCTGGAACGAGGAAGAGGTGAGTGAATAGCGACATTCTGAGGGGGTTTCACCCACGGGGCATTGCGGGTTTTGTTCCACTTTAAAGTGGACCAATCACCAGGATTTTCACTATCCTTGCCCTACGGGCATCCTGATGTCCTGCTGTTACAAACAACCTGATCTCCCACTCCAGTCATCTGTCTGCTGTTCCCACCGTGCATGAGCTTATCCAATCAGTGATTTATGCCGTGCATACTAATGTAGGGCATAAAGCCGTTGTTTTGGATTCAGCGTCGGCATAGGGATCAGGTTTCCCTGTGGAGTGCACGCCACCCTGCATTTGGACTGTATTAATGGATGGGTGTGGGAGCGCACACATCAGCAGGAATACTGGGGAGCCTTTTAGACTCCAGGGCCTTTCATGGTGGCGACTGGTCCAGTTTAAAGAGGAAGATTCGCCTGGGCAGCCATGGGGTCTAAAAGATCACTTAAGATACACGCGGGCAACTTACAACCCCCGGGGCATCCCTATTAGGGATGTTCTACTGTGTGAAACACCCTAGGAACCCCCACAAATACCTTTCCATGGATCCACGCCAGATTTATGGGTCTCGGCATATCCTTAGCCTCCCTGCAGTCTGTGGTGCGCTCCCACGCTCAGGCACGGCCTAAATCACAAGTTTGCAGCGCAACACAAAGTACAAAAAAATACTTCCAAAAACAATTCCAAGCAGCCCAGGAATCCCGTGGCACATGCACCAACCAAAAAAAAAAAATTAACAAAAGTGGCCAAAATAATTATTACAATCCCAGCCCATTGAAATGTATGGGATAAGGTCACACAGTGCAGGGTAAGCACCTGGTCTGACACTGTAGGGAACTCAACAATGGCACTGATGATAGATGGGACCCTACCTGGCACTATCACAGGTGCTCTGGATTTTTGATTTGATAAATACATCTTTTGCACTGGGACCTGACATTCACCTGGCACTAAGAAGCCTTAGCGTTTCTTAAAGTGATTCCCTCCCCCAGGGGCATCCAAAATCGGGATGCCCCGCTGTGTGAAACCCCCCAGGTCGCCCCAGACACTTACCTTGTTTCCCGGTCCAATGACGCATGCACGAGCCGCGACCACATCCCCGCTATCCCTCTAGCATGGGCGCGTGCCCGCACCAGGCATTTGTGAATGGCCAGCTCGGGCACGCTCCCTGTTATAGGGAAACGGGGGATGCGGCCGCCAGCGCGCACAGAGCCTCTGGCATTAGACAAAGACTTAGACAAGGTGGCGTCAGCGGCTCCGAGCACGCTGATTAGACGAGCGGCTGTGCATGTGCCCTAGGACCGGGAAGAAGTGAGTTGGCATCGGCGATCTGAAGGGGGTTTTACACAGCGGGGCACACCCGATCGGGGTGCCCCAGGGGAAAGGACCAAAACCCAGTATAGTAAAAATCCTGGGTTTTGGGCCACTTTAACCCCTTAATGTTTTTTAATATTTTGGGATGGTCATTTTTCTGTCTGCTGTATTTATGTTGTCATGGCGTTAGGTATTGTTTACATTACTTACATTTATCAAGTTGTGCAGCGGCATGCAATGTGGTAAATAAAACATTGCACGTTACTGCACATGATTTATTTTATATACCGTATTTTTCGCCCTATAAGACGCACTTATTTTTCCCCAAAAGTGGGGCGAATGTAAAAAATTCGGGGGGGGAGGGGGATGCCACACAGCCTTTGGGAATGGGGGGGAGGGGGATGCCACACAGCCTTTGGGAATGGGGGGAGGGGGATGCCACACAGCCTATGGGAATGGGGGGAGGGGATGCCACACAGCCTATGGGAATGGGGGGAGGGGGATGCCACACAGCCTATGGAAATGGGGGGAGGGGGATGCCACACAGCCTATGGGAATGGGGGGATGGGGATGCCACACAGCCTTTGGGAATTGGGGGAGGAGTATGCCACACAGCCTATGGGAATGGGGGGGAGGGGGATGCCACACAGCCTATGGGAATGGGGGGATGGGGATGCCACACAGCCTTTGGGAATGGGGGGAGGGGTATGCCACACAGCCTATGGGAATGGGGGGAGGGGTATGCCACACAGCCTATGGGAATGGGGGGAGGGGGATGTCACACAGCCTATGGGAATGGGGGGAGGGGGATGCCACACAGCCTATGGGAATGGGGGGAGGGGGAAGCCACACAGCCTATGGGGAGAGGGGGATGCCACACAGCCTATGGGAATGGGGGGAGGGGGATGCCACACAGCCTATGGGAATGGGGATGCCACACAGCCTATGGGAATGGGGGGAGGGGGATGCCACACAGCCTATGGGAATGGGGAGAGGGGGATGCCACACAGCCTATGGGAATGGGGGAGGGGGTGGCCACATAGCCTATAATAATGGGGGAGGGGGATGCCACACAGCCCATGCTAATGGGGAGAGGGGGATGCCACACAGCCTATGGGAATGTGGGGAGAGGGATGCCACACAGCCTATACTAATGGGGGGAGAGGGGGATGCCACACAGCCAATGGGTATATCAGGAATGGGAGGGGGGATGCCACACTGGATATACGGGGAATGGGATGGGGGCATGCTACACTGTCTATGGAATAGGGGCATCCCACACTGCCTATGGGAATTGGATAGGGGAATGCCACACTGTCTGTAATGGTGCGTTTTTGGTTTAAAATTTTTTTTTCTTATTTTCTTCCCCCAAATCCTAGGTGCGTCTTATGGGCAGGTGCGTCTTATAGGGCGAAAAATACGGTAAATGTTTTTGCTAATATGTGTATAATTAAATATTTATTAATTAAATATAATAAATATAATAATATTGTTATATTAAATATAATAATACATTTTACACAATTTCATGTTTATAGGCCTCCTTATGGTGTACTATGGGCTTTTTTTGCAGGTATAGTGGATAGAAGGACTCCATGGTGGAAGTCAGAAAACAGACTTTTCTCCTCCTGAAAGCTGCTGTAAAAAATTTGTGTGAAACACTTGAATTTAACTCATGTGTGGAGCCAATCCATGGCACCTGAATCACTAGAATTGTTTTTCGCTTGTAAATTATTTTCGCCAACCGAATTATTTTCGAGGGCTTTTTCTCTCACTCGAACTGAATTAGCAAAAATGAAAGTAAAACTTTGTTGAATCGCGCGTAGAATTTGCGCGCACAAAATCGCACCTTTTTCTCAAAAAACATGCGAAAATTTAAATTCGGCCTTTAATGAATCAAGCCCATTGGGCTCGATTCAACAAAGGTAGAAATAAATTTGTGTCACTCGAAAAAACAGATCGCATGTGTCAATTTTTAACTTTTTCGAGTGATTCATAAAAGGGGTTGAATTAAATACGTGGACTCGTAAAATTTTCTAAATGCTCGTAAAAAGGCTGTTGCAAGCTTAACTTATTGGAAAATGTACTCAAATTTATTTCTATTGTTTAGTATTATTTTCTGACTGCTGCATGGTGTTGTAAGGTTTTTCAATGGGTAAATGTAAAGGCATAATTTTTTTTCAACTTTTTAAGTTGCCTGTGTAGCTGTATGTACATGGCTAACATTGTGGATACATGTAATAAAGAGGCAAGGTATGCTGTAGTGGAAGTACTAATTAAACAGTAATATTTGTAAGAGGCATGTATGTTGTTTTTTTTTTTGGGGGGGGGGGGGGGGGTGGTTGGATTGCTAGGGACCTGTATTAAAAATGTTTCCTTTAATGCAGAAATGTGGCCATTGTTTTTTATACAAAGCTTGCTCACATAGCACCACGTGGCCTTGGGTGCAGGGTGCAGCTCTTTGCTAGCTTTAACCTCATGGTACGCCATTCTTATGCTTACACTATAACGTGGACCAAAACCCAGGATTTTGACTATTCTGGGTTTTGGTGCCCCACAGTGTAAAAAGGTCGACCACTCCCATGCACCTTCCCCTGTTCTCATGGAACTTTTTACTACTAGTAAAAAGGGGTAAAAAGTTCAATATTTTTTTCAGGAGTAAAAAAGTGCCATTGACTTTCATTGTCTTCCTAACTAGTGATTCACAAACAGTGGAATTCTCAGGCCTTTTTCTTATGAATTTAATTTTTTACTACCATTGCAAAGAAAATAGAAGGGCTCCATTGTGAGAAAGCAAAATGAGTTTTCTCTTGCTGAAAGCTGCACTCTAATTTATATCATGTGTGTGGCTCATCAAGTCCACCTGAATCAGTAGTAAAATTTTCGAATCGCAAAATGCAGTAGTACATTTTTCAATCCACTAATTTATTTCGCACTTTTACAATTGCAATCGAATTTAATTTGAGTGACTCGTGTTTTACAATGGTTCCAGGTTGCTGAATCACTCGTAAAAATAACTATCGCAAAATCGCAACTTTTTAAGCACAAAACACACGAAAAATCAATTTTCTACCTTTGTTGAATCGAGCCCATTGTGTGAAACTTTTTACAAATAAGCAAGTTACATTTTAAGAAAATGTGATCAGTGGTTATAAATACAGGATCTTATTTATAGACTGTCCCACTGCGTTATATTTTGGAAACTATCCCGAGCAGACATATCTGTAAATACTGTTATACCCCCTTGGCATTTATAACAATAGCAATATAACAATAGCTACAGCTACATTTCAGGTAGCTTTGAATTGCAGCCAAAGTCATTAAGCCAAGTCAATATGCTACCCAGAAATGTAGGGTTGGTACCTGTTCTAGGCCTTATCTACTTATAGCCATTAAAGCATTTGTTTATTTTTAACCAGCGAGAGGACCAATGCTTTGCTAATAATCTACCCAAGAAAATGGCTATTCTACTACATAACTAAAAATTTCTGTAAACAATTTAGCATATACTTTGTTTTTCTTACTTTTTCTGTATAGAAACTCAGCAACTAGAGCAGAGACATGAATGAAGCACATTGCAGCCTGAAGAGAAAAATAATCATTATTAATGCTACAGAAAGTGAACATATAAATGCATTGTTACTGCATTTGGGTTGAGTAGCTTAACCTTGCATTCAGAAAGGGTCAGTATAGAGAGAGGTTGTTACAGTGTTGCTGGGGAAGGTATTACTTAAAGCAGGTAACCCGACGGGTCCCGCAACGCGTTTTGAACCGGTGCCGCATCCCTGGCTTTGGTGCGGCCACAAGCGCTCCCAAATAGCGTGCCGGGGATATGGCCAGTGACCAGGCTGCCTCTCGTCAGAGCAGCAATTTTAAGAGCCAACACTTTAAGCGGTGGACCCAAATGTGGGTCTCCATCCGCTTTAAGGGACTGTAAACCCAAAAGCAATAATAAGACAACAAGGAAGTCATCTGATGTCTGTTCCATGTGCCTTTCTTTCATTTCCTGGAGCGCACCGAAGAAGCTGAATTAGGGCGCCAACCTTTTACCTCTTTTCAATTTCATTCCTTCAGGACCATGCAGAAAATACAATTCTGTGATTTTCACCTGTAGAATTGCTTTCTCTCTTCTTCCACTCCAGGGCGTCACCGAATGGGTTATGGATTAACTCTCGCCTGAAGGGCGGGGCTGCAAGATAAAAGGTGTGGTTCCTCCCTGGCCTATATACAGTCATGGCCGTAAATGTTGGCACCCCTGAAATTAAATTTTTCAAGATAAGATCATTGTGGTCCAAAATTGGGTGCACTGAGCCGTTCCTCTTGGGGATTATGAACAAACTGAAGTAAAATCCGTAACCTCCATCTGAAAGCGGGGTGATGGGCTTAAAATGGGGTTTAGCCTTGCTTCGCCAGAAGGATCTTGCTTTGTTCGGGGTCTTAGGTTTATTCCAGAACTTCTCTTGGCGTCTAGAGGAAACTGAACTTTTGCCACCACGAAATGGTCGTGTATTGGAAGATCTACAAAAAGAAGGATTAGACTAGTAGCCTTACCCCTTGTGGCTCTCTTCACAATATCATCCAAACGCTCCCCAAAAAGACAACCTCCTATAAATGGTTAGTTCCATTAGAGTCTTCTTGGAAATCATGTCGGCCAACCATTAAGCCACAGAGAAAGCATCTGAGCCACCAACAGGGCTAAAGTCTTGGCATTTAGTCTAACAATATCATCCATAGCAGAGATGACGTACTTGTAGACTTCCATGCTGGACTTTATCAACTGAGAGCATAAACTACGACAGTGACCAGCCCGAATTTTGAGAATTCAACAGTTTTAACCACTTCTTGCCTGTCATGGCCCCATGGATGCAGTGCAGGCTGGTCTTAAGGCTGATCCTACCATAGAAAAGGCATGTCTGGATACCTGATCCAGGTGCTTATCCACTGGGTCTTTTAGGGAAGCACTGTCTGAAGTAGGAATAACAGTGTTCCTAGAGAGTCCTGAAACGGGATTATCCACCTCGGGAGGAAAAGACCATAATTTAATTAGGTCCGTGGAAAAGGATACTTAGCATCCAGGACTCTAGGAACGATGGGGAGCTTGTCAGGCTTTTCCCATTCCTTCTGGAAAAGCTTAGTGAAGACTGCTCTGTAAAAAATGCCTCTGTTTCTCGGATCTGTTTAGATCCCTCTTCCTCCTTCTAGAATACAGGAAGTCAGTTTATCCATTTGCTCCTTGAACATAGAAGACCCCTGTTCAGAAAGATAGTCCGAATTACTCTCTTCCCTGCTGGACGAATGCTCCCCCTCCGCAGAATTTTCCTGAGATTCTATGGCAGCATAAATTATCCCCCTCCTCGGAATCGGAAGACTCCACAGGAACTAAATGCTTCAGCTTCTTAGATGCCTTTAAAGATCTCGAGACCGGACAATCTTCAGGATCCTTAGGTTGGAAGCAGTGGCTTTCCCGGGTGGGCCAATCTCGCCACCATTTCCGACTGGAAATGAAAACGTGGAATATCAGAATGGGTGGAGCCACTGTAGGAGCAGTAAGCCCAGAGGAAGTGGACCCTGAGGCTTCAATGGAGGCAAATACCTCCGAGGGTGGCAGCTGCCACCTCAATCTGGAAAGTACCAACGCTGCAGTGCATTCAAAGCAGATGGGGCTGTCCTCTTCCAGAGGCCTCTGCAGGCACAGAGGACATGGGGTGGCTATCATACCAGACCCGGACGCCCCAGATGCCTCTGTCATGCTGTTATCCCCGGAGGTCTAAATATATGAGGAATCTCGATAATCACAAGTGGGTGGTCCACAACCTAATAATCACTATCCACAAAATCTAAAAACAAGAAGGAGAAATAGCACAGATTTCTTAACTAACCTAACTAACCAGAATTAGGAAATTTAAATAAAAAAGAACCTACCAGATCCGAAAGAGATCGGAGGAGGGCAGCAGGAGACCCCAGGTCTGATAGGCAGGTCTGCAAGCAGGCACATGTGGACGAGCGGGCCAGTGAGGATGGGCCAGCGAGGTGTGTGTGTAGGCGGAAGCCCAAAAGGTGCGAGCAGTGGCCCGGTAAGTAGTGGCAGCAGCATCCACTCGCCAGAGGTCCGGCAGAAGGGAGTAGCGACATGCTCCATGGAGATGCCAGGATACTGGCGAAGATGAGGGCTCAGCAATAGGAAGGTGTTGTCATCCCTGGCCCTGAGAGCTCCCCTCCCTTGCTAGAGGCGAAGCTGCATCCCAGCCTCGACCAGTGGCAGCAGCTCCATGCTCCCTTCCTCTGGTGCGATACCCACTGCTCCCATGCACTGAAAATAAACAGTCCAATTTTTCTTGCCCACTGTACACCCAAAAAAGTGGAAAAGAATAGGCAAAGGGGAATTATTTTCCCCATGGTCTACCTTGCATGCCACCAGACAAACCTTCGGCTAGGTGTCCCTTCAGAAGGAATCCACCAGCCCTTGCGGGTCACCCACCCAAAAATGAAGTGGCAACCCTTAGCGCCACAGGACCCTGGTCCTTTCGGCCAGACGCTATCGGACTAATCGACTGCAGGAGCCATAGGGGGATCCATCAGACCAGCGGGAACGTAAGGGCCTGGAAGACAGACAGGGTTAAATCTCCCACTTCCTGAACAAAAACGAATTTAAGGAAAATAAATCCAAGCACAACCTTTGCAGTCCAGTCCAAATGCAAGAATGACACTGGATTGTGGAGGGCAGTCGGTAGTAAATATAGGGCACACCTTTTATCTTGCAGTTCCCCCCTTCGGATGAGAGTTAACCCATTCGTAACTGATTCTGTGATGCCCTGGAGTGGAATATGAGAGAAATTGGTCCAATAGCTACTCTGTCCTCTCAGCATGAGTGAGCATGGCAAGTCAAAAAGGTACTGAAGCTGTCTCAGACCACAGCAGAGCATGCTCATGTCTCATAAAGGTGTGCCATGACATGCCATTCGCACATCTGCCATGACCCAGAAATTTAAGTGGACCAATCACCAGGATTTGACTATGCTGGTGATTGGTCGCTTTCACGGGCGCTTACTGATCTAAGTGTGAAGCCCCCCAGTTTGCCCACTCCACTCACCTTTCCACTGTTCCCACGGCGCATGTGAGAACACCCGTTCATTCAGTGGTTTATGCCTTGCATACTAATGCATGGCTTAAAGCGTTGGTTTTAGACTGCGCATAGGAAATGCTGGTGGCCACATCCCCAGCTCCCCGGTGGAGTGCGCGCTCCAGTGCCCCGGCCTATCTGAATGGCTGGGTGCATCTAGCTTGTGGGGGCTTATTTTACATTAGGTAAGCCACAGCTGACTCCTAATACCATGTTCATAATAACATGGACATGCAATAATTTAGTTGAATTCTATGATGCTCACCTCTGAGTAGTCCCCGTTTTTTACATGGATTTTGGCCATGCTCTCCAGCCAGGTCTTTCTAAGTTCCGGTGTACTTGCATAAGACTTTGCCAAACTGTACTGAAGGTCTATGAGCATTTCAGGGTCCTTTTCGTGCTCCTTCATCTGGGATGTTGCCATGATAACAGTACGAATCCTCTTTGTCAAATCTTTGACTTCTGAAGGAAAAGCAGTAGCCTAATAAGAGACACATCTCAATTAGAATAACGTTAAAATATAGCATTTGCAATTGATCCATCACCAAGACCACTGACTTGTAGGATCAAAGCAAGAGGATTTATATTATATACTACTATTTTTTTCTATTGTATCCAAGAAACCAAAACTTGGATGACAGCATGTACATGGAGGCTTCAGGGTTGCACATGTATTGAGGCCATGTGAGGCTTCAGGCGGCACTGCATTTATATTTATTTAGAATATATGTCATTTTTTCACTCTCCCTCTCATTATTTGTTGCCACTGCATGCTATTATGTTAATTATTGGTGGCTCTGCAGCCACTGCATTGCCTCCACTCCTTGCCCCCAGGAGTCTTTCTATGCAAGGTAAGTCTTTCTATGGTTTGCCTTAAGTGGCCAAAAGGCTAGGTTCACCCCTGGGTGGCTGCTATGGATCTCCGGCAAGCCCTGGCACTCACCTATTCTCCCTGCAGCAGCTTCTGGTCAGTCTGGTGCTCAGAATCGAGTACTGGGACAAGCATGCCCTGCTCTGGGTCAGTCATAGCTTCTGTGCATGCCCAACTCCATTCACTGCAATAGCAGGGGGGTGCCAAGGATACTGGGAGATCTGAATTCAGAAACTGGAAGGATTGTGAGCCCCAGACAGTCCAGAAGCTTCTGCAAGGGAGAAAATTAGTATCTTTTTCTTCTTTGGCTACAGACCCTTTAATGTTGCAGCAATTATAGAACAAATGCTGGGCCAGCAAAGCCTTATTATACCAAAACCAAACAAAAAATAGTAGGGAGAGAGCACACCACAGATGATGCCAGAGATTTCAGTGTTATTTTAAAATAGCGAACTCACCATCATTGCTATGAAGAATGTTTGCAGGCCAGATTATGCTGCACAAAGTAGTATCTGCACTGCTATTTGAGTGCAGTGTAATGTTGGTTTAACCCTCCAGAACCAGGGTCTGGCATTGGTTTGCTAATGATAGAGCAAGGTTCATTGATTTGTAGTTCACATTAGGTGAAAAATAAAATAGAAGCGCTCTTTTTATACCTGATGCTTTTTACTCTGTGCACTTTTTTCAGCTGGTGTTACCTTTATTTTGCACCATGTAAAAGAAAAAAATTCTAGGAGTAAAAAGGACCATTCACTTTCATTGTCTATCTAGGAGTCTATTTAGCACCAGGTGTAAATAGAGCACTTCTATTTTGCATGTCACCTAAGGTGAACATTTTACAAATGATGCTGAATCGACCCCAGGTTCTAACTCTTGTGTCTAAAATGATAATATGTTGTCTGGAGTTTTTTTAAATTTCTACAATCATCACATAGTACAGGTTAAACCAAACAGATTATGTAAAGCCCATAAAGTTTCGTTTTATTTATGGTTAACAAGTACAATTCGTTCAAGATTCTGTGTGCCGAGATACAAACACTTGAGTAAATATACATGACACATATCGAACTCAATGGAGTGCTTTATACTACTGAAAACAGTTGTATGCTCTTGATAAACGACAGGTTTATGGTTATGACAGTGCTGCCATATTGAGGGGTCAAATCTAAAAGAGTTGGAGAAAGCAAATGAAGTTGTAACCCACTGTAACCTAAAGCGGCGTCCAGTCAAGAAAAAAAACATTTAGTGAATTGCTCCCCTAAACCACCCCTCTGATGATCAGTGACATAAGCTGCAAGGGCTTAACCCAACACAGATGTGGATTAGATGTGTTCTTGAATTACATGGGAGCAGCCATACTAATTGGAATTAGGAATTCAAACAAAATTATGTAGGTTGCTGTTATTTAAGTTCTAAAAAAAAAATATCTGCCATTTACCTGTCAAACTGCCCCACCACAGGTGCAGGGGATTTCAAAAACCTAACAATTTTTCTTTTTCACTTTGATGTGTGCAGAGTGAATAATTTCCATAAACACAAATGCACTAGACATACTACAAAATTAATAAAAAAAATCAAGGAATTAACACAATGTATCCAGATTGTGTTAATCCTTTACAGAAAGTTAACAAATAACTCAATAATTTAATATTTTAACTGAAAAACACTTTGAGATTTCACGTTGCTCTAAACTCCTACTTCGTGCCTTAACCACAAGAAGTGTTGAACATCTATGTTGCATGAAGTCAACACACTTCTGGCACCTCTGAAAAGGTATAGAATGAATGATTGTGCTATTTCCAGAATTCTTCTGCATTTTGGGGGGTTTATAATAATAATAATAATAATAATAAAACAATATATATATCCTCTCCATTTCAGCCATCTGTGCAGTGAGAACAAACACAAACCAACTAGTGAACCACACCAGTGAGCAGTAAGAGAGCTTCAGTCATGCCCCTGCTGGGAGTCGAACCTACAACCCCCTGGTCCCAAGATCCCCTCTTCTAGGCCACATGGCTGCCTGTAATTTGCCTCATAAAGCACAATTTTTATTTGTTTTTATGTTCTCCAGAGAATTGAGGTCTGGGGATCTGGCTGCCACAGTTATCTTAATTCTGTTTGTCTGTAACCAAGGTGTTGTTTACTTACATCACTAGTGTCTTCTTGACATATAAATGCAAAATGTTGTGTCCTTAGGCCAATCAATGGGTTTCTTGGCAAATCTCTTTTAAACAATGAGGGAGTTGGGGAGTTCTTGCTGGTAACTTGGCTTTATCTAATTGTCTTCAGCACTCACTAATAAATCCAGATCAATTTTTTTTTATTATTCTGGAGGTAATTATTTTCTGTCTTTGCCATTCTGGCTACTTCAATACATTTGAACAGTAGCCCCCAGCTTCCCTCTATGCCTTTTAGATTTTAGTTACCACTTCAAGGCATTTACAATTATTTTACCTGAGCAACCTATAATTTGTTGCACTTCTCAATAGGTTTTCAGACAGATTCAGTTTATTCGCCACAACATAGAGTGCAATTAAGTATAGTGAGCACTGAGTAATAAGCAAGCTTTTTAGCGCCTGTCTGCAAGTTGATAAAATAATGTTTGTTACGAGATACTGGATTACAACTCTGACTGGTAAGGCTACTATGTGGTGCAAAGGAACAAGTCTTTATTTTGCATGTAACAGCTAGAGTATATGGGGGAGAGCGGACATGCGGTAGACAGGCTGAGATGGGTGGAGGTTTAAAAGACATTTACCTACTGCAAATTCCACATCAGGAAGTGAAACATATATTAAAATTGGCAAATATATGTGGAAATACCACAGTAAACCTTATTTCCCGGTCAGCCCTTGTGTGCAGATCCTTCACAATGCTTCAGCAGACGCTATGTCAAGTAATTGCAAAGCTGTTAAGTACTTCAAACAAAACTTAATTTCCAAAGAATAGGCAGTTCATGTATACCTTCATGGCTCTGTCGCTGTTTGCAAAATTATTGATAATGGAAAGTGATTCCTGGAACCTCGAGCCTCCACTAAGAGCCACATCAGCAATCAGTTGGCTTACAGCGATTATTATCTGAAAATAGAGAAAAATAAAATTCATTAAAGACTCTGACATTACTGGGTAGCTGAGTGTTGAAGGTAGCTATGACCAGTCAAGCTTTGTGCTTTAGCTGGTCTACTGTTTACTGTAGTTCCTAACCATAGGGGTTCAGATAGTGGTGGGGTAGAGATTTAGCGGGTCAAGAAGACCAAGTTCCTTTGGGTCTATATTAGTCATACAAATGTCTGAGGGAAATTATAACCCCCATCTCCAGCATTGTCCATGTAGCCAAACTCGCTGTTATAAAAGCTATTACAATGTGATAAATTAAAATGTCTATTTTTTATTGAATTCACTGACTAAAAAATGTTTTTCTTCTTTTATCTATAAAAGAAAGTCATCACATGAATACTTCGCAATCTATACAGTACATGGTTCAATTCCATACAATCTCCTGGGATTCATTCAAAATCTTCAAAATTGCGAGTCAAAAAAAGTTGGGTTTCACCTTTCATGGCTTCCTCAGCGCCCCTGTCAATTTAAATACATAGACACAACATATATATGGGTATAATAATTTTGTGCTTTGCATTCCATAGACTGGAATGCTACAGTGTCACTTCCATCTACGGGGCGTTCCAACGCCCGGAACTTAAATACGCACAGTGTTTTTGCTTAGCGGTGCCGGAAACAGTGGCTTCGAGCGTGGCGGGAGACCAGCCGCACATGCCTTTAAAAACAAAGAGTGAGGATAAAGGCCACAAGGTTCTGTCCTAAACAACTAATGCTTAATATAATAATTATGCTACAGGGTCCAGCAAAACGCTCACATTAAGAGGGAATATACTACTTTATAAAGGTTTTTAAGAAAATTTTCCTTGGAACATCCTATTCTGATAATGTTTGGAAGACATGACATACAGGTACAATGAATATTCATAATGTTAAATTGTAAATATAATTGTATTCATGTAAAACTTATACCTATATATATGTTGTCTTTGTGTATTTAAAGTGACAGGGGTGCTGAGGAAGCCATGAAAGGTGAAACTAGTATGCCCAACACTTGCAATTTTGAAGATTTTGAATGAATCACAGGAGATTGTATAGAATTGAACCATGTACTGTATAGTTTGAAAAGTATTCACGTGATTACTTTTTTATAGATATATAAGAAGAACATTTTTAGTCAGTGAATTCAATAAAAAATAAAAATTTTAATTAATCACATCACATTGTAATAGCGTTTATAACAGTGAGATCGGCTACATTCTGGAGATGGGGGTTATACCTTCCCCCAGACATTTGTATAATTAAACAGTCCAGTACCCATACCAGCTTGGAGTATAAATATTGAGGGTTCACATTTAAACTGGGCAGCAATATGCTGCCTTACACTTGATAGTCTAAATTAGTCAACTTGAGCAGGAACAAGAACATGACATGCTAAAGAAAAACCATCATACATTCTACCTTTTAAATTAGGATGACCAGCCTATTTAAGAAGTGCTCTTCTTAAATGCTCTACAATGCCACATTTGTCTTACTGTTATGTTTTTCTTTACTGCTTGGTATAAGGATGCTAGCAAGAGAAACAGATAACAGCTAGGAAAAAAGATAAAGGCAGTAAAATATAAGGGCCACCTTCCAGCACTGCAGTTCCTATTTGAGAATAGAGTGCCCCCCCAATAAAACCTTCCATTTCAGGACCAGTCTACCTTATTGCAACTAGCCTTCTGAAGAGTCTAAATATGCGCATGGACCGTGTGGGCATGTGTAGGCGTTTGTACTGTATCCCCTGTAACTAGGCAAGAAAAATTGCTCCAATTTTCTCCAATGCATTCATTGTACTTGGCAAATAGTGTTTCTATTATATTCTGTTCTAATTAGAAGACACCAAGCACATGTGCAATAAGGCACCCTTTTGCAACGTGTTGACACCTTCTCTATTTCTCTCTGTTTGTCAAGAAGCCTTCAATCATGATATGATTATGCTGTAAACCAAGGTCAAGGCAGAGGGACCTTCTATGCTGTAGCCCAAAAATACCAGTTAATGATTTTCCTGACGAGTTCAAGCGTCATAAGCCTTCCAGCTCACATCAGCAAATATTGTCAACCAATCACAGATTTTTAACTTTGTTAGTGCTTTATGTAGAAGTGGTGAGACTGCACACAGAAGATGCTAATAATCAGAGAGATTTGGTCCATCCCCCAGGGGCACCCCCGATTGGGGTGCACCGCTGCACGAAACCCCATTGTTCATCCAGACAACACACCTGTCCTTGGTCCATGATAGCCATTCAGTTGGGGATACGAGTAATGATGTCATATAGGGAGGGTTCACAGAGCAGGGCATGCCAGTTCGGGATGCCCCAGGGGGAGGGAATCATTTGGCCGTTATAAGAGTGCATAAAGAGAGTTAATATTTCAGGAGTTGGCACAAAGAGGCTAAAACAGGGCCTTTGGGAAACTAAGTTAGCAGACTAAGTTAGCAGACGAAGAGTATAGCATAGCATTCTATAGTGCAGTGGTCCCCAACCCCCGGGCCGTGGACCGCTACCGGTCCGTGGCTCAAATGGTACCGGGCCCTGAGGCTACGCGCTCGGAAGTTCGCTACCATCGAGTGCAGGGAGAGGAGGACGCAGTCACCGTGCGGCTCTACAGGTGGGTGACCGTATATAGCAGGGGTACTCAACCCGCGGACGCGGGTAGTCGGGCAGAATGAAAGAAAGCGGGGCGGGGCAGGCAGGTGGGAGGAAAGACAGCGGGCGGGGGTGGGAGGGAGGTAATGACAGTGGGCGGGACTGAGGGAATGACAGCTTGTAAAGAAAGCGGGCGGGAGGGAGGAATGACAGTGGGCAGGAGGGAGGAATGACAGTGGGCGGGAGGGAGGAAAGGCAGTGGGCGTGATGGGAGGGATCAAAGACAGCGGACGGGGCTGTCAGGCAGGAGGAATGAAAGCGCGCGGGCAAGCGGAAAGATAGGGGGCGGGGCGGCCGAGCGTAAAGAAAGATCGCGTGAATAAGGTAAAAGCTGGCTGCCAATGTCAATGATTGGGGGGAGGCGAAAACTGAATGTTTAGTTAATTTGGGGGAAGATTGCAGGGGTTTGGGATGAACAGGAATACCTTTAAAGTGGAACCCAACAGCGGCTGGCCTGGAATCTAAAAGCTTTCCTTGAGGCATCCTGATTCGGGATGCCCCCGCTGTGTGAAGCCCCCTTCTCCAGGGCACCTGTAAAAACTCAACTTTCCCCGCTCCCATCTCTCTATTCCCAGCTCTGCCCCAAACCATCTCTCTATTCCCAGCTCTGTCCCATCCCATCTCTCTATTCCCAGCTCTGCCCCAAACCATCTCTCTATTCCCAGCTCTGTCCCATCCCATCTCTCTATTCCCAGCTCTGTCCCATCCCATCTCTCTATTCCCAGCTCTGTCCCATCCCATCTCTCTATTCCCAGCTCTGTCCCATCCCATCTCTCTATTCCCAGCTCTGTCCCATCCCATCTCTCTCTTCTCTCAGCTCTGTCCCATCCCATCTCTCTATTCCCAGTTCTGTCCCATCCCATCTCTCTATTCCCAGCTCTGTCCCATCCCATCTCTCTATTCCCAGCTCTGTCCCATCCCATCTCTCTATTCCCAGCTCTGTCCCATCCCATCTCTCTATTCCCAGCTCTGTCCCATCCCATCTCTCTCTTCTCTCAGCTCTGTCCCATCCCATCTCTCTCTTCTCTCAGCTCTGTCCCATCCCATCTCTCTCTTCTCTCAGCTCTGCCCCATCCCATCTCTCTATTCCCAGCTCTGCCCCATCCCATATCTCTTTTCCCAGCTCTGTCCCATCCCATCTCTCTATTCCCAGCTCTGTCCCATCCCATCTCTCTTTTTCCAGCTCTGTCCCACCCCATCTCTCTATTCCCAGCTCTGTCCCATCCCATCTCTCTATTCCCAGCTCTGTCCCATCCCATCTCTCTATTCCCAGCTCTGTCCCATCCCATCTCTCTTTTCCCAGCTCTGCCCCATCCCATCTCTCTTTTTCCAGCTCTGTCCCATCCCATCTCTCTATTCCCAGCTCTGTCCCATCCCATCTCTCTATTCCCAGCTCTGTCCCATCCCATCTCTCTATTCCCAGCTCTGTCCCATCCCATCTCTCTATTCCCAGCTCTGTCCCATCCCATCTCTCTTTTCCCAGCTCTGTCCCATCCCATCTCTCTATTCCCAGCTCTGTCCCATCCCATCTCTCTATTCCCAGCTCTGTCCCATCCCATCTCTCTATTCCCAGCTCTGTCCCATCCCATCTCTCTATTCCCAGCTCTGTCCCGTCCCATCTCTCTTCTCCCAGCTCTGTCCCATCCCATCTCTCTATTCCCAGCTCTGTCCCATCCCATGTCTCTATTCCCAGCTCTGTCCCATCCCATCTCTCTATTCCCAGCTCTGTCCCATCCCATCTCTCTTCTCCCAGCTCTGTCCCATCCCATCTCTCTATTCCCAGCTCTGTCCCATCCCATCTCTCTATTCCCAGCTCTGTCCCATCCCATCTCTCTATTCCCAGCTCTGTCCCATCCCATCTCTCTATTCCCAGCTCTGCCCCATCCCATCTCTCTATTCCCAGCTCTGCCTCATCCCATCTCTCTTTTCCCAGCTCTGCCCCATCCCATCTCTCTATTCCCAGCTCTGACCCATCCCCTCACTCTTTTCCCAGCTCTGTCCCATCCCATCTCTCTATTCCCAGCTCTGTCCCATCCCATCTCTCTATTCCCAGCTCTGTCCCATCCCATCTCTCTATTCCCAGCTCTGTCCCATCCCATCTCTCTTTTCCCAGCTCTGCCTCATCTCATCTCTCTTTTCCCAGCTCTGCCCCATCCCATCTCTGTCCCATCTCATCTCTCTTTTCCCAGCTCTGCCTCATCCCATCTCTCTATTCCCAGCTCTGCCCCATCCCATCTCTCTATTCCCAGCTCTGTCTCATCCCATCTCTCTTTTCCCAGCTCTGCCCCATCCCATCTCTCTATTCCCAGCTCTGTCCCATCCCATCTCTCTTTTCCCAGCTCTGCCTCATCCCATCTCTCTATTCCCAGCTCTGTCCCATCCCATCTCTCTATTCCCAGCTCTGTCCCATCCCATCTCTCTATTCCCAGCTCTGTCCCATCCCATCTCTCTTTTCCCAGCTCTGTCCCATTCCAGCTCTCTTTTCCCAGCTCTGCCTCATCCCATCTCTCTTTTCCCAGCTCTGTCCCATTCCAGCTCTCTTCTCCCAGCTCTGTCCCATCCCATCTCTCTTTTTCCAGCTCTGTCCCATCCCATGTCTCTATTCCCAGCTCTGTCCCATCCCATCTCTCTATTCCCAGCTCTGTCCCATCCCATCTCTCTATTCCCAGCTCTGTCCCATCCCATCTCTCTATTCCCAGCTCTGTCCCATCCCATCTCTCTATTCCCAGCTCTGTCCCATCCCATCTCTTTTCCCAGCTCTGTCCCATCCCATCTCTCTTCTCCCAGCTCTGTCCCATCCCATCTCTCTATTCCCAGCTCAAAACAATATTAACAATCAATGCCGCCGCACCGCCCCCAGTCAGCCCTCCCAGTGTCCCACCGGGCCGCGGTAAAATTGCCAAATCCTGAACCGGTCCACGGTGAAAAAAAGGTTGGGGACCACTGCTATAGTGAGTGGGAGTAAATCACAAAGCAGTGAGCTTAGTAGTATTGACTCCTGAAAGAAACAATTGTTCCCAAGCACTAGGACCTGGTCTGTCCATTTTCTATTCAGACCCTCAACCTTATTCAAAAACCTTTTCCTACATATAACAACCATTTCAACAACTTAAAATTAAATGTAATACCTATTTAGTTTTTTTGTGCGTTACCCATTCTGTATAATTAAATTCACATCCAGAAATACTACATCCCTTTTTCTCTTACATCCTTTTATGTTGAGTTTAGAATTGTGTTTGTGCTGTGCTTTTTGAATGGAATTCACTACTGTAAACAATAAACCTTTTTTTCCCTTCATTTCCCAAAGTTCAAGCACTGAAAATACATTTAGGAATGTAAACATAATTTCTGAAACACTGAGCTGTCCTTGACTTATCTCTCAACGGGTTATGACATGCTTAACCATCTTTTCTATTATTCATGGCTACTTCTTATCTTTATCCAAAATACACTTCCTATTGCCAATGATAACCCCGGCATAAGCGTCTGTTCCTTAATGTTCCTTCCATTTATTAGGATTTAAAAATGCAGATGGGTGACTGGCTTTTATTAGATCCTTGTTTTGCCTGCAGATTATCACTTCCTCATGTCTCACTTCCTCCATTTCCTTTATGCTCTTGTGAGTAGGACCATAGTTTTAAGATCTGGCACATTATGTTAATCCTTGTTTGCGTTCATTTTGGAGTTTTCATGTACATAAGGTTGTATAGATAAATACACTTACATAGTTTTCCAGAAGGAAAAAAATACAATTCTGTGAGTACTCACCTGTAGAATTGGTATTATAAGTATACAACACGTCCTGTTCTAGAATATTCCTTACACATGGGTTATACATCCGCAAGATGGCGCTGGACTGCAGAAAAAAACTTGTGGCCACTCCCGGCCCCTTAAATAGCCAGGAACCTCCCACCAATTCCCAGTGTTGACAAGCAGTTATACAAGAAGCCGGGAGAATAATAAACACAAAATGAACAATCACCATACAGAGGTAACCAAGAATAATGATGACAAGGGCGGGATGGAACAGGACGTGCTGTATACTTATAATACCAATTCTACAGGTGAGTACTCACAGAATTGTATTATTCCAAGTATACGGCACGTCCTGTTCCAGAATATTCCTTACACATGGGACATCCAATAGCAGTGTCCGTAAGGTAGGGTGGGATCCCCAAAAGTAACAGCGGGCAGTTTAAACCACTGCCGCCTGCAGAACTTTGCAGCCAAAAGCAGCATCAGCTGAGGCCCTAACATCAACCTTTTAAAACTTAGAAAAAGTATGAACAGAAGACCAAGTAGCGGCCTTGCAAACTTGTTCAACAGAAGCTTGGTGTTGAAAAATACCATTTTGTGAATACTCAACTGTAAAATGGGTATTATAAGTATGTCACACACCCCGCTTCAAGACATTCATTACACTTGGGTATACTGACCTGTAGATGGCGATCTTGCAGAGATGATAACAAAAAAAGGTCAGACCCTCCCGGCCCATAAATACCTGGGACCTCCCACTCATTCCCCAGTATAAAGATAGCAGTAAGACCAAGGGACCAGGAAAGCCAATAAAAACTAACAAAGCAAAAGAAGGAAGAAAAATCTTCTAAACACCATGCTAAAATTATTACAATGAGTTAAAATTAAATTGAGATAAGATTTAAATTTAATTAAAAGGGAGTCCTTTCTTCCGCTGGAGTTGATAAGACCGTATTGGTGCAGTCTTCAAACAATAGTAATTTTTGTGTATTAAAACACTGATAACTCCGTGGGAAATATCAATAATAAAATGTTTCAATCACACAAGGATAACTTCTCTCAAGAAACACTTTATAATAAACAGCAGGTGTTATCTTCCAAGGTGCAAATGAATTAATCAGCCTTTACTTCCTCCATGGAACCATGGGAATCAAATGCAATAAAGGTACTTCTTTTTGGATCAAATCACCTCCAATTGCGCAATTCACATGTAAAAAATTAGACTAACATAGCATAAAATCCTTAAAACACTGGGCTGCCTGCCCGTTTTTAATGGTTGCTTACCAGAACAACAAGAGTTACTTGCATATCAAACTTAGACGCTGATCAAGTGATGAAAGTCTTCAAATAGTTTCCCTCAGAGTGAGGTCAAGCTGCGCTCGCAGCTGGAGCCAGCCTTTGCAGCGCTGAGCTATTCTGTGAAGCGGAGACCGCACTCGATCCCCTCGACCGCCGGGGTAAAAGAGCACTTGTTGTCTCCCCACTCACTCCTCGCTTCTAACAACGTAGTGACGCTTTCCCACACAGACCACGCCCAACGCATTTCGTCGTTCTATGACAACTTACTCAAGGGCTGAATGGCTGTTGGGAAGCGTCTGTCTATAAGCTTTAGAGCAGTAGTCCTCAAACTTCCTCCTCAAGGGCTGAGACAGGCCAGGTTTTGCAGCTCTCTATGCTGATGCACAGATGTAATAATTAGGGCTATAGCTCTGTCTGAGCACCAGTTAATTCACCTGTGGAGTAGCGTGGAGAGCTGCAAAACCTGGCCTGTCTCGGCCCTTGAGGAGGAAGTTTGAGGACTACTGCTTTAGAGGTAATCAGATGATCAGGGTTATTAACCCTATCAATACTTAAATAATGAAAATTTTACTGAAGAATTTAAAGTGTCAATTCTAATTATGTATCTATACAAAGGAAACTATCTGAAGTCTCACCTCAACAGTATTACAAATGTTAAAAAATATTCAATATACAATATTCAATCCACAGAAAAATACATTAACAAATTTATGCATTAAGGATCAAGTAAATATATAAGAAAAAGTATGAAATAAAATGATCTAAAAATACTCTCATCTCCACCAAAAATGTATGTTTTAGGCACTGAAAACCTAAATAACCCTAATAAATTAAAACAACATATGAAATAAATATATATATATATATATATATATATATATATATATATATACACAATTTTTTAATAATTAATTTTCTCCAATAAAACAATTTAAGTCAAACTCAATATTTAGGCCTTAAGGAGCCATAGTTTTTAAATTAAAAATCCACTTTGACTCTAATTGTGATAATTTCCTCACATGATTACCCCCTTTGAGGGTTTTTTTGGGGGGTATCAATTGCCCAAAATCTAAGAAATGCTGGATCACTATTATGGGTCTCTTTAAAGTGTGAAGAGACGCTATGTGCCTCATACCCTCTATTTATGTTATACACATGCTCTCTCACTCTAATTTTTAGGGTTCTACTGGTCCTACCCACATACTGTTTTCCACAGCTGCACTCTAAAACATAAACCACATTAGTGCTATTGCACGTAAAGAAGTGGTAAATTTTAATGCTTTCTCCAGTGCTAGTGCATTTAAAATTCTTCAAACCCTTTAATGAAGAAATTCCAGTGCTGGTCAATTTACATGCCATACATCACCTGCAGTTATAAAAACCTTTCATTTTTTCTAAGAATCCTTTTTCTCTTTTAAGGTTACCAGCTGTGTAGAAAGGGTTGGGGGTCTGCGGAAGATAACCTTTGGTTTCTGTGGGACCAAATCTCCCAAAATTTCATCTCCCTTAATTAAATGCCAGTGTCTATCCAATACCCTTTTAATCCCTCTGTAGTTGTCCCCATACTGTGTTATAAGGGAAAATTCACTGGGATTACCAGTCCTATTATTGGTTTTTTATGGGTGTTCCCCAATAATTGTTTCCTATCAATTTCTGCAACCCTATCTATATCACTTTGTATGGCTATTGGGCAGTAGCCTTTTCTTATAAACCTATCCCCCAGAATTTTTGCCTGTTTTTGATAATCATTCATCGTTTTACAATTTCTTTTTACACAATGAAATTGTCCCTTAGGAATATTAGTCAATGAATCCGGATGATGACAACTGGTCCTAGGTACAAAGGAATTTCTATCTGTGGCCTTGAAATAAGTTTTTGAATTTAAAGCCTGCCCGTCCTTCTGGATCTCCAAATCTAAAAATTAATTTTTTACCGACTAATTTCTCTATTGAAAGAGATGCCCCAATCAGTATTATTAATAGTGGAAAAAAAGGTTTCAAAAGATTTTTCATCCCCCTCCCATAGAACCAAACAGTCATCTATGTATCTTCTCCACATAATGAGCTCCTTTCTTTCTGTTCCATATATAAAGGTTGCTTCCCAAAAGCCCATAAAAATATTGGCCAGGCTGGGGGCAAATTTTGCCCCCATCGCGACTCCTTTTGTCTGTAAAAAATATTCTCCATTGAACCAAAAGTAATTATGCGTGAGCACAAATTGAAAACAGTCTATTAGAAAGTCTACCTGTATTAATAGCAACTCAGTAGATCTAGTTAGATAATGTCTAAGTGCTTCTAGCCCTTTTTGATGAGGTATGTTAGTGTAGAGAGATACAACATCAATTGTTATTAAAAGAGTATTATCATTAATGGTTAAATCTTCCAATATATTAAGAACTTGTTGGCTATCTTTCAAATAAGATGGAAGTTTAGAAACTATCGGCTGTAAATACCAATCCAAGTATTTTCCTAAATTACTAGTAATCGACCCTATGCCACTGACTATGGGGAGGTATGGAGGATTGGTCTGATCTTTATGGACCTTCGGTAACCTATACAGAGTAGGAGTCCTTGGAGCAAAGACATTACAAAAATCAATCTCCTTCTTATTGAGGATTCCTAGTTGTTGACCTATTTTCATTAATTCATTCAGTTCTTCTTGATATTTTTTGACAGGGTCCGTTTCTAATTTCTTGTATGTATCAAGGTTTAATTTATTAGGGTTATTTAGGTCTTCAGTGCCTAAAACATACATTTTTGGTGGAGATGAGAGTATTTTTAGATCATTTTATTTCATACTATTTCTTATATATTAACTTGAACATTAATGCATAAATTTGTTAATGTATTTTTCTATGGATTGAATATTGTATATTGAATATTTTTTAACATTTGTAATACTGTTGAGATAGTTTCCTTTGTATAGATACATAATTAGAATTGACACTTTAAATTCTTCAGTAAAATTAGTAAAATGTTCATTATCTGAGTATTGATAGGGTTAATAACCCTGATCATCTGATTACCTCTAAAGCTTATCGACAGACGCTTCCCAACAGCCACTCAGCCCATGAGTAAGTTGTCATAGAACGACGAAACGTGTTGAGCGTGGTCTGTGTGGGAAAGCGTCACTACGTTGTTAGAAGCGAGGAGTAAGTGGGGAGACAACAAGTGCTCTAATTAAGGAATCTGGTACGTGATGGTAAGTGGTGTTGGGATTCACAAAGCCTGCATTCTTTTGTCTTACACTGAAGGTGTTGCTGATGATTGAAACATTATATTATTGATATTTCCCGCGGAGTTATCAGTGTTTTAATACACAAAAAAAAAAATACAATTCTGTGAAATACTCACCTGTAGAATTGGTATTATACGCATACAGCACGTCCTGCTCCAGATATAGTAATAACATGTGGGTAATCCTCCGCCTGAGGGCATGTTCACTGTAGACATGTAGAAAACAGGCTCCTCCCGGCCCTACATATACCGAGGGACCTCCCACAAATCCCCAGCATTGAAAAGCAGTGAGAAAGAGAAGCCGGGAGAAACCAACCACCCAGAGAATGGCAATAATATCAATGATAACAATCACCATACAGGGGATCCAGAACAACGTGAAACCAGGGTGGGGTGGAGCAGGATGTGCTGTATGCGTATAATACCAATTCTACAGGTGAGTATTTCACAGAATTGTATTATTCTAAGCATACAGCACATCCTGCTCCAGATATAGTAATAACATGTGGGACATCCAATAGCAGTGTCCATAAAGTAGGGTGGGATCCCCTTGAAAAAGGCACAGCCAACAGTAAAAGCGCTGTCACCCGCAACCAAGCTACCAAGAGCAACGAGAGCAATGCTCTAACCTCAACCTTTGAAACTTTGTAAAGGAAGAACTGAACACAAGCAGCGGACTAGCCAGCTTGCTCAACAGAACCTAGTGCTGGAAGGGCCAAGCCAAGCACAAGCAGTAAGAGAACAAAAAACCAAGAGAGAAGAAGAATCTTCCCCTAAAAGAATAGGCCAGAGTAACAGCCTAACCATGCTACTTCAAAAGAGGGTAGCCATGGCAACCTTAGAACTCGCCCCATCGGGGAATATGAACCCTGGTCTCAGGCGAGACCGGCAGGAATACTGAAAAACCAATACTCAGCAAGAGCCGAAACGTTTACTCTAGGCTCAGAAGGACAAAACCAACCGAGCAAGACCAATCCAAAGGGCACCTACACCCGTGGAGGCAATCAGATCCGGTACTTAAGGATGGAGACACCAATAAGCCCCAAAGAGCATAATCCCAACCAGGGACAAGAGACAGTCCAGGAAAATCTCCAACACCTGCAGAGGGATACGGATCCCTTTAGCTCATAGTAATCAAGACAATAGCCCAGAGGCCGGAGGGTCTGGAATAAAGGAGAATAAAAACACCGCCTGGACCCAAACTCGGCGTAAGGCGGGGCACCCCCCCTCATAGTGTACAGATACCGTGTTTCCCCGAAAGTAAGACACTGTCTTACTTTCTTTTTATCCCCAAAAGCCCCACTACGTCTTACTTTCGGGGTATGTCTTATATTGGAAAAAACCCACTTTTTGGGGAATCCTTCAACGATGTCTTCTCTCACACGCTGCTCCTTCCCTCACACAAAGATGGCGGGCTCGCTCACTCCCTTAAATATGCCGGATGACGTTGGTGAGCGAGCCCGTCATTTTCATGTGAGGGACAGAGCAGTGTGATAGAAGGCCTTGCTGGCCAATAGGGGGAGACCTAGTAATTACATCAGGTGGAGGGGCGGGGTTTACAAAGCCGCAACAACTCACAGCGACAGCAGCTGTGAGCGGCGGTGCCGGCCGCCGCGGACTTCACTAGGGGGGGGGGGGGGTGATAGCCTATGCGCGGGGATGATCACCGGTGAGGGGGGCCCCCGGTCGGGGTTCAGTCACGTCGGGCTCCTCGCAGCGCCCGCAGCTCACCTCCGGTCATGGCGCTGCTCCCACTCTGTGCTGCAGTGAGAGCCAGATGACAGACGCTCCTCTGCACCCGGCGCCGCTCGTCTTCTGTGGGTCACCCGCGGTCTCTGGGGCACAGGAGGGGGGAGACCGCCCGGCAAAGCGGACCTCCCATACAGATGCCCCGGCCTCTACAGTCAGTGGGGGCGATAGGTCAGTGGCAAGATGGCGGCCGTGCCTCAGCTCCTGCGCTCGCAGCCCCGGATCCACCGCTGCCTCTTCTCCTCTCAGGTAGATCCCGTCGCGCGCAGGGGGATTCACGCCCGGGGGGGGGGGGGGGGGAGGCTATATCGCTTCCCTCAGCCCCGTTCGACAACAATGTATAAGTACGGCTTATATTAGGCGACCCCTCTGAAACTCCCCATACGTCTTACAATCGGGGGTGTCTTACTATCGGGGAAAGACGGTATATAAACAAATATATATATAATGACTAGGACCGCTAACAGAGCCATCCTTTATGGCACACTTCTGACTGGAGCAACCGCCCCAGAAGAGCGATATGAGAGAAGGAACAGGTCAGACAAGAACCTGAATAAGACCCAAGGGAACCCGTAGCAGGGCATCAGGATAAGTAATCCCCCCAAAGGGGAGCATAGAATTCCCAGGGGAATGCACCTAAGCAACCCCTGAGGAATGCTCAACACAGAAGATTGAACTAGACTTCTTGCAGTAGGCGAACAGGGCAAGCCCTGAAAACCTTAAGGGAACTGAGTTGGGGAGCCAACTTCAACCGTGCTGTAATAACTCTAGGACCCAGGGAACGGAGAACATCCCGCAGGAGAGAGAGAGCCAGTCCAAACAAGGCAAATTAGAACCACATCCAACATAGCCGGCAGAAAAGGGAGAAGAAGAGGAGGGAGCTAGGCCTAGCCCTCCAATAGAGACAAGACACCCAGAGATACCCATCTCCAATAGGGTGAAGAGCAAACCGTCCAATTGCCTAAAAGGCCTGTAGATAGGGGCGACATAGTAAGGAGCCTGAATAGGCAGAACAGCCCTCGTGAAAGAGCATACAGGACGACTGTCCTCAGCAGAATCTGCGAACCACACCCCACTGGGCCACCCAGGGCCCCAGCGTAACGGTTCTCCCTTTCTACAGCAATCTTGTGCAGAACCCCGCCTAGCAGGGTGAAAGAAGGTAAGACATATAGAATATAATGTTCTTGACAGAAAGGCAATACTAGGCCCCCATGGCCAAGGCCAGAGAGTTCTGGGACAATAATCCAGGGCAGAGTCCCTGTAATAGCAACGGGGCCCCACAAGGCCACACCGGTAAGGACTCAGTGAGACACTAGAATAGAACCTCCTGCCACAGGAGGACAGCCATCGAAGCTAATACCAATGAAGTGCGAGGAATGTAAACCCCACTTAGATCAGAACCAGAACCTTCTTGAAGGATCAACCTGTTCCGAGACTTCACAGATAAAAAGGATAGGCCACTGTCCTCAGACTGACCGAGAGTCCACAAAAAAAAGACAAGTCCTGAAGAGGAGTAGTCCAGCAAATTAGAGCCCACCAAAGGCTCACTGTGTCAATCCAAAAAAACAGACTGAAAATGGACCCCCTAAGGGGCCTCCCTTAGGAATCACGGAGGGTTTCAGAAGAAATAAATCCCCCCAGTCAACCTGCAAGACTTGGTACCCATGGTGACCATATACAGGGAGAAGCAAGAAGGAAGGGAACGGTCCCAGAAATACTCCTTGAATTTACAACCTCAAGAGGAACCCCCTTAACAAGGGGGAAGCGTACTGACCTAGTTCCAGGGGTGCTGGAACCCTGTCCGGGATAAGTAACCTAAGGTGTCGCAGGGCCCAAGGGCTTCAGAGAATAAGGGACAGCATCTGGGCCGCCACCAACAGGCCCACCAGCTGCAAGGTGAAGGTAAGGTGACATCAAAAGAGGGCAAAGTCCTTTCCATAATAAGTCCACATTTTGAAGAAGGAGGGCTGTAGCATGAACCAAATCTAAATGCTACCCCGTAGGGAGACACCGAACCAGGGGACACTAAGTAAGTGAGGTGCCTGAGCACCAATCCAAAAGACTCCCAAAGGAGCCACTAGTCAATAGCCAACACGGCCTGACGCAGAAATTGGGAGTGAAGAAAGACAATCAAGTAGAACCTAGCGCGGACGCCACACGGACACGTCCAAGACATCACTCTCACACTCGCCTTGGTGAGCCGTCTGGGAGCAGGAGAGGAACCAAAAACAAGACCCCAATCCACAGAGATGGTCCTTCAATACTGGCTAGTAATGGCCTTGGTGTCCTGAAGGCACAGGAGACCAAAAAAGGATCGTAGATCCACACGGGCATCGAGAGGCCCACTGGACAAGAGCGCCTGCGGCCCAACAGATAGATACCATGTAGGAAGTGCCTGTGAAGGTATAACTGCAAGGCCCATAAGGCCAGCCCGGGTCAGACTGCCTCATCCCAGGGGGAAAAGGTAACGTGGATGCAATCACAAGTCAAGGGGCCAACCTGTAAGAGAGCCCAGACCCTGCAAACTCGGCCTGCCTCAACTCCTGAAGAGAAAACAGGGACTAGAAGAACCCTGACAACCTCAGAAAGAGACCGCCCAGCAAACTCCATTCTGCATCCAGGGGGACTACCTCCTTTAACAACCTGAAAGAAGCCTGGCGCCCTGCGATAGGAGCCAAGTGCTACAGCAGTTCCCTCACCCAAAAGGGCGAGGGCGTCCCTTCATGCTTGTGCGGTTTTGGCAGATTTGGACTTCGCCCTGCCGGAGGTCCCAGGGCGTTGCCTGCCCCCCCTGGGGCGGGCCTCCACTCCGAAGAGCTGTAAGCACACTTCTGGTTCGCACTTGACACTAAAGTAGGGAGGGGGAGAGGTGTCCCTGCCCCTAGGAGGCCGAGACGGCCTTCTGCGCGAGGGTGCCTTACCCTTTTTTCCAAAAAGGTCCAAACGGGCCCCAAATAAGCGTCGTCCTCTGAAAGGAAGGCCAGTAAGAGCCTTTTTTGTATCATTGTCAGCCCCCCACTGTCGCAGCCAAAGCAGGCGGCGAATAGCTACCACAAGAACAGAGGTTCTAGCGCCCATCTTAATAGTGTCATCCATCGCTGAGAGGATAAACCTCACAATAACCTCACAATCGGAAAGTGCATTAAAGACCTCCCAAGGGAGATCCTCCGGCTGGTGATCAGGTATCTTCCTAAGAAGGGTCCTGGCTGCCACCGCCGTGATGGCCGCGGCACAGACCGGGCGCAGAGCCGTCCTTGCACACGAGAAGGCGTGGGAAGCCAGTCTGTCAATGCGCCGGTCCTCAGCATCCCGAAGGGTACGATGAGTAGAAGCTGTCATGAAGGGAGGGTTAGCAACCCCAATAATAGGTACATCCACCTCGGGAGGGACTGACCAACAGTCAACCACATCAGGGGAAAGAGGGTACTTCCAATCCCAGACCCCCGGAACCCCTGTAAGTTTACAAGGTGATTCCCATCCCTTAGATATAAGAGCATGGAAATGATCCTGCTCCAGAAATTCCAAGTGCTGCGTCGCCGTGTGGAAACTCTCCCTCTTGGGCTTGGGAGACTCTCCCGGAGGAGAGATGGATAGTACTTCAAAGATCTTAATGAGTAATTCATCAGTGTCACACAGGCCCCAGGAACCAGGGCCAGAACTGTCACGGTTCTTTCCTGGCACCTTGCAAAGTGGTAGTTTCCACGGAGCGCGTGGGTAAAGGGGCACCAGGACTCAGCGGGATCTCCAGCCAGACTATTGGGTGATAGGATTTCTTTATACACAATTTATCTTATTTTAGGATTACTTTTGGGTTTGGTTATTTGGATCAGTTTAGATGCACATTTTTTTATCACATGATAGTTGTGGTAATTATATATTATTCTAACTAATATTGTGTAGTTTCTCACATTTTTTGAATATAGGTTGTCTTTTTGCATTGATTATATCACTGGTTCACATATACATATTTTTGTATTGTATTATTTATGCACAATGACACTTTCTTATGGCTTGAGATCTTTTCCGTTGAGTAATTATGGCTTTTAATAATTGTTGAATGAGCTCTATTTTAAATATGATGTAAATAATAAATTTATAATTGGAGAAATATATATTATTGTTACATGCCTTGATTGAATTTTAAAACATATAGATTGGTGGTGCAAATTTTTGGTGTTTGCTTCTGTGGGGTACTGGGCCCCACACCATTCTTTCTTTGCAATTCTATTGCTTCTGTTACACCAAATTTCTGTTGCACACTAATCCTATTGTACCTTTAATCAAAGAGTGGTGCAGGGACAGTTTTTGGTCTCTGTCACGGCTCCAAGGTATCTCGTCTGAGGAACTGGAACCTGAGAAAAGTTCACCTTCATCAGAAGGATCAGGGTCCTGCATAGCAGCAGACTCTTCAGTTTCATCGGGAAGCATAGAACCAGGAGGCGTCAGGGACCGCTTCTTTCCAGCGCCCAAGCGCTCCGCCAGACTAGACATCACCTGCTCAGCCGTAGGTAGCCTGCACGGCACCACCTGCTGGTCATCCCCGCTTGAGTGCGACTCCTCAGGCGTGAGATTTAAACACGGGGAGACAAGTGTATTGAAGCGAGGTGCAGCCACTGGTAAACCTGATTGCAGGGCCAGTACTTGTTTAGCACACGGTCGGCAGACCCGTGCTCTGTCAGCATCAGCATGGGGTTGTCCACACGCAGTACACAGCCGGTCTTGTCCCCGCGGGACCCCGGACACATAATTCTGGGATGCCTCCATATGGTGATTATCTAAACAATATGCCAGCAGGGATTTATGCTGTAAGCAACCCTGGATGCCCCAAGACCTGCTAGGAATGTGGGAGAATTTAAATGTGAACCCGTTTAAGATATATATCAGGCCGGTGTCACAATCAGCTTACCTGTGCCGCGTTCCAGCGGTGTCCCCGTCGCCTCATCTCTCAAGCGCCGGCCGCGCCGGGCGGCTGCTCGCGCAGCTGCGGGCGCGCCCCCTTCTTCCTCTTCTGCCGGCGTCTCCGGCATCAATACACGTGCTTGCGCGGGTGCGCGAGCACGTTCCTTCTATGCCCTCCGGCGGCGCTGCACTCAGCGCGGCCGCCGGAGGAGGTGAATAAATTAGTTAAATTAGGGCACGCCCCCTCTGAGTTAAAGGGCCGATGAGCCCAGCTGGACAGCACGCCCTCTATAGTGAATTGGGCCAATGAGCCAATAGGAGTTTCTGGGCTGTACGCCCTATGTTCCAATCAGGTGCTGGTTTGTAGTAGCACCAATCCCACACCCAGCCCTAATCATATCCGTTTCCTATAAAGGTTTACCCCACCAGTTGCTGAGTGCCTGTGATAGCGCCTTGAACCTAGCCTTTCGTTTCTGTGTATCGTGATTGATCCTGTTGCCGACCTTTGCCTGAACCGACCAGTCCTGATCCAAAACCCTGTTGCCGACCTTTGCCTGAACCGACTATTCTTGATCCAAAACCCCATTGCCGACCTTTGCCTGAACCGACCAACCTTGATCTGAACTTCCGTTGCCGACCTCTGCTTAGAACCTTGACCACGATTTGCCTCCTCCATTTGTACTGCAGCCATCTCTGAACACCCGGTGCCGACCCATAGCCTGTCTGGACTTCCGCTATATGCTCTAGCCATTGGGCTCTCTCTATACTGCTCCCAGCCACTGGTTCTTCAGACCACCGAACAGTAAGCCTCCATCCTTTGAGCCATTGAAGTCCTGGGGGCAACCGATCCTGGGCAGGCGTATTCTGCGTCCCGGCAAGCGGGGGCCCCTACAGGTGAAGCTGGCTGCGGAGATTGGGGGTTGAGGGCTTACCCGGAGGACTGGAGTTACCTGAGCGGATCATTAGAGGACCCAGAGCGTGATATTATCACAGGCCACCATGGATGACCTGGTACAGCAAGTACAGGCTATGGCCACAGCTATAAATCAACTTGCCCAGGGAGTGGCCAATCAAGAAACCAGGCAGATTCCTGCATCCGCTGTACCACCTCACGTGTCGGAGCCGAAGATCCCGTTACTGGAGAAATTTTTTGGACAATGAGCCAAATTCTCCAATTTTAAAAATTCCTGCGAGCTGTACTTCAGATTGAGGCCCGTATCCTCGGGCACCGAGACCCAACGGGTGGGGTTAATTATCTCCCTTTTGCAAGGAGATCCCCAATCATGGGCTTTTAGCCTGCCTCCCGATGATGCTGCCCTGCACTCCGTTACATCCTTTTTTCAGGCTATGGGTGTGTTATATGCTGACCCAGACCAGCAGTCCACAGCCGAAAACAGGCTTCGGGCCTTGAAGCAAGGTCGGAATACTGCCGAAGATTACAGTTCTGAATTCCGGCGGTGGGCAGTAGACTCCAGATGGAATGACCCAGCCCTGTGTAGCCAGTTCTGTATGGGTCTATCAGAGGGTATCAAGGACGCATTGGTTAATTTCCCTACACCAGCAGATCTAGACCAGCTAATGCAGGTCTCCATCAAAATAGATCGGCATCTTAGGGAAAGAGCCAGGGAAAGGGTTAGGACTTCCTCGTCCTTTAAGCCATCTCAGACCCCCAACCCACCCATTTCCCCTGGGGTAAACACACCTTCTTCCTCACTGGAAGAACCCATGCAGGTCGGTAGAGCTCGTCTTAACCAGGACGAGAAGCAGCGTAGACGCTCCATGGGTCTATGCTTATATTGTGGGAATCCGGGACATTTTGCTAGGTCCTGTCCTAACAAGGGATACCCGGCGGGAAACTTCCTCGCCTAGATCAGGAGGAGAGTACTGATCTAGGTGAGTCCGTTAATTACTCTCACTTGAACAAAATGTTAATCCCCATAGAGCTTTCTTGGGGCCCTTCCAAACAGGCAGTATCCGCCTTTATCGATAGTGGAGCTGTGGGTAATTTCCTGGATCGGAGCATGATCTCCGTCCTGGGAATTCCTCTGGTACCCCTTGGGAGATCTCTACAGGTTCTGGCCATAAATGGGAAGGCCATCCAGGGAGGTCCGGTTAGTACCAAGACCCCTCCTCTCAATTTAATTGTTGGCTCTTCCCACTCTGAATATATCGAGTTCTTGGTTTTTGATTGTCCGGAAACCCCGGTAGTACTGGGATATCCCTGGTTAAAACTCCACAACCCCATTTTAGACTGGCAGACTGGGGATTTAGTGAGGTGGAGTAGTTACTGCAAGACACATTGTTTTTCCACTGCCCTCAAAAGTTTTCAGATGCTGTCTCAGGGATTGCCTCAGCCTTATGCAGATTGGGCTGATGTTTTTTCTGAACGTTCTGCAGATTCCCTTCCCCCACATAGGCCCTATGACTGCCCCATTGACCTGCTCCCCGGGACCATCCTTCCTAGAGGGAAGATTTATAATCTTACCCGACCGGAAGAGCAGGCAATGAAGGAATACATCTCCGAGAATTTAAGCAAGGGGTTTGTGACAGACTCTCTGCCCCTTTGGACTTTACACAGGTTCATTACTTTCCTTTTCTTAAGCATGTTACAGACTGCCAGTGTATTGATTGATTACGTTATTCATTGTTCTGACTGCCATTGTATTGATTGATTACGTTATTCATTGTTCTGACTGCCATTGTATTGATTGATTACGTCACAGACAATGGCATTGTTCGGATTGAGTGTATTACAGACGTCTAGTGTATTGCTGATTGCGTCACCGGCAGAGTTGAGGGATTGTGTGCCCTGCTGCTATTGGTCGGTGTGTGTGTCATGCAATGGAGACTTGTGTATATAAGGCCCAGTGTGGCACTAATAAAGTTCAGTTCATCTTCACCCTCAATACTGAGTTCTGTCTCTTATTGGGGGAAACGCTATATTACAATTCACTAGCCCTTGTAAGGGCTGTTCCTGTTTCCTCACGGACGACTCTGGAATTCCAGCAGCCCCTCTTACGATTGGGAAAAGGACGTCTCGGGCAGTGAAGCCCTCCGGCGATAAGGGTTATCGCTACAATTGGTGGCAAGCGGTCGGATGGTCCTTTCTACCCAGAGAGAGTGCTACCCTGATGGAGAGTCAGTATGACAAGTTGAAAAGGCTGGCCCTGAAGGATCTACTCGAGAGCCGGGGAAGGTCAGCTAGCAACTGCCCACGTCGGGAACTGATAGCCGAGCTGATCGAAATGGATCGTGCAGCAGTGAGGACCGAAACCAATATAGAGATCGATGAAGACGCTGCTCTTGTTCAAGCGGTTCGGAACAGATTGTCGGTCTATGGCCCGAATCCATCACAGGAACTGATCGACCGAGTCTTCGCCGCAGCGGAGGCAGAGGCCAGTAAGCGAAGGGAAGATCGGCGACTTTCAACCCAGCAGCCTCTCAGCCTCAGTTACACTGGGGGGAGAAAGATTCCATTTGCAGCATTTAAGTCCTTCCAGGAAAGTGACGGCGAGATTGACGGATTTTTGGCCGATTTTGAACGGCAGTGCGCTTTACACCGGGTACCCACGGAGGAATGGGTCACCATATTATCAGGGAAACTATCTGGGAAAGCTTCCGATGCTTTCCGGGCCATCCCTGATGCAGACTTACCACACTACCATCTGGTAAAGGAGGCTTTGTTAGCCCGGTACGCTGTCACCCCGGAAGCCTACAGGCGACGATTTCGGGAATCCCAAAAGAAGGGAGGGGATTCTTACACGGAGTGGGCATGTCGCCTCCATCGTACAGCATCACACTGGGTCACTGGATGCAAAGCCACGACCGCTGAGGATGTACTACAGTTGTTTTTACTAGAACATTTTCTCAATACCCTGCAACCAGAGCTAAGAGAGTGGGTACGTGACCGGAGGCCTCTAACGCTACCTGAGGCTGCTCGTCTAGCCGACGAGTACACTGATGCTCGCCGGACAGAACAGTCCGCTCCAAAACCACAACCTCCCATCAAATTTCAAGCACCTGTGGCTTCAGCGCCAACTCGTGACTCTGGGCCACATAGGCCAGCGCAGCAACCGAACCTCTCCACAGTTCAGTGCCATCGTTGCAAACAATGGGGACATTATCGCAGTGATTGCGCCCTAGAGCCTCCCCGAAACACGTGGGGGCAAAAGCAACTTTCCACTTCCCGTACTCCTGTGGCACACTGTTTGGAAGCTGAGAGCAGTTCGGAAGAGTATCTGGGGGTACTGTATGAAGCTGATCCCGTACAAGCGGCCATCCAAGACAACCGACAGCACCATTGCCAGGAGGTACGAGTCAATGGGCGCACCACGCAAGGATTACGCGACACTGGAGCCACACTTACCTTGCTCCAACCTCATTTGGTCAAGAACAAAGACCGCACTGGACACACCGTTGCAGTAAGGGTGGCGGGAGGAGCTGTGTTTCGACTCCCCACCGCCCGAGTACATCTTGACTGGGGCGCTGGATCCGGCAGGGTACAGGTGGGACTTATGGACAACTTACCAGCAGAAGTACTATTGGGAAATGATCTAGGACCAATGACTTCTGCCTACGCTACCTCTGGGCCAGCCAGCATCAACCCTGTTACAACCCAGGCTCCAGCCCGAGCTGCCGACTCCAGCCCACTGGTCGGGGAGACCCAGGGGTTTCGTCTGCATCACGTCATGTCTGTTACAAGAAGCCAAGAAGAGGATCAGCCATCAGGTTACGTCCTTCCAGAAGGGAAACGTATGCCAAACACTATTTTTGTTGGGGGCATTGACCGTCGGATTAATCAGCCTGAAATTAAGGATGTTTTTTCAAAGTATGGCGCTGTAAAGAATGTCAAAATTATTAGGGATGCCTCTGGCGTTTCTAAGGGTTATGGTTTTGTCTACTTTTACGATGATGTAGATGTGCAGAAGATTGTGGTTTCTCCGATCAGCTTCCATGGAAAGAGATTGAAACTTGGACCAGCTATAAGAAAGCAAAGCACCAGTGCACACATCCAACCAAGGACTTTGGTGCTGAACTCACCAACGCCACAATATCCCAGTGTTTGGACCCCACCCATGACCGGTTCCTATGTACAGCCCACGTCAATGTTTAGTCCTGTTACTCACTATTTGCAGACTTGTCCTTACACAGAACTCTGCCCATAACAAGAGTCCGGACAGCCCCACTCTTTGTCCCTTTGGACTTTACACAGGTTCATTACTTTCCTTTTCTTAAGCATGTTACAGACTGCCAGTGTATTGATTGATTACGTTATTCATTGTTCTGACTGCCATTGTATTGTTTGATTACGTTATTCATTGTTCTGACTGCCATTGTATTGATTGATTACGTCACAGACAACGGCATTGTTCGGATTGAGTGTATTACAGACGTCTAGTGTATTGCTGATTGCGTCACCGGCAGAGTTGAGGGATTGTGTGCCCTGCTGCTATTGGTCGGTGTGTGTCATGCAATGGAGACTTGTGTATATAAGGCCCAGTGTGGCACTAATAAAGTTCAGTTCATCTTCACCCTCAATACTGAGTTCTGTCTCTTATTGGGGGAAACGCTATATTACAATTCACTAGCCCTTGTAAGGGCTGTTCCTGTTTCCTCACGGACGACTCTGGAATTCCAGCAGCACCTCTTACGATTGGGAAAAGGACGTCTCGGGCGGTGAAGCCCTCCGGCGATAAGGGTTATCGCTACAGGGTTCATCCGTCCTTCAACATCACCTGCGGGGGCTGGCTTCTTTTTTGTGGAGAAAAAAGATGGTGGTTTAAGGCCTTGCATAGATTACAGAGCCCTGAATAAGATTACTGTAAACAACGGTATCCCCTTCCCTTGATTGGGGATTTATTTAATCAAGTAGTAGGTGCTCGGGTTTTCTCCAAGCTAGACCTAAAGGGGGCCTACAACCTGATTCCTATTCGGCAAGGGGATGAGTGGAAAACGGCATTCAATGTTAAAGATGGTAATTACGAATATCTAGTCATGCCCTTTGGCCTTTGTAATGCTCCTGCGGTCTTCCAAGGCTTTGTTAACGACGTCTTCCAAGACTATTTGGGCCGATTCATGGTAATTTATTTGGATGATATCCTCATTTTCTCTAAGTCTTTGTCCGAACATAGACTACATGTGAAAATGGTTCTTCAAAAACTGAGAGAGAATAACTTGTATGCAAAAATTTCTAAATGTATGTTTGAGGTCACCACCGTTCCCTTTTTGGGTTATATAATCTCTAGCCAGGGGTTAGAGATGGATGCGGGAAAAGTTTCGGCGGTGCAGGATTGGGTACAACCCAAATCTTTAAAAGAATTACAGCGTTTTTTAGGTTTCGCTAATTTCTATCAACGCTTTATTAAGGGTTTTTCCAATATTGTTGCTCCTCTCACCAACCTTACTCGCAAGGGCGCCTTCACTGTAAACTGGTCATCTTCGGTCAATGAAGCCTTCCTGACTCTAAAACAGGCTTTTACTTTGGCGCCAGTTTTAGTTCACCCTGACGTTAATAAACCTTTTACCATTGAAGTAGATGCATCCGAGTTGGGTGTGGGGGCGGTGTTATCGCAATACTCTGGTCATCCTGAACGTTTGCATCCTTGCGCCTACTTCTCACGGAAATTTAGTGCCACGGAACAGAACTATGATGTTGGAAACAGGGAGTTATTGGCGATTAAACTGGCTTTTGATGAATGGCGTCACTGGTTGGAGGGTTCTTTGTATCCGATCACGGTCTATACTGATCACAAAAACCTTGAGTACATTAGCTCAGCTAAGAGACTGAACTCTCGTCAGGCTCGTTGGGCATTATTTTTCTCGCGCTTTAATTTTATAATTACATTTAAGCCAGGAGTAAAAAATTCTAAAGCGGATGCTCTGTCCCGCTTGTTTGGGGATTGCAAGGATCGGGGTGATATGGGTGAACCTATTTTGCCTGTGGGTTGTGTGATTGGGGCTTTGCTTTCTGATCTTTCTAATGCCTTGGCGCCATTTCAAAATTAATCCCCTGTAGATGTACCTTTAGGGTGTCAGTTTGTACCGCCGCATCTGCGTTCTGATGTAATTCGCGAGTTTCATGATGCCAAAACTGCTGGTCATCTAGGAAATCGTAAGACTTTCATTTTAGCCCGACGCCTTGTATGGTGGCCTACTATGCGACGCGATATTACTGCCTTTGTGTTCTTTTCCTGGCACCTTGTAAAAGTGGTGTTTTCCACGGAGCGCGTGGGTAAAGGGGCACCAGGACACAGCAGGATCCCCAGCCAGATATTTGGTGATAGATACTTATATATATTTTCTTAACACTTTAGGATTAACCTTGGAGTTAGTTTTTGGATTAGTTTAGGTGTGCATCTTTCATGTGTTAGTTTATGATACACATATATTGTTTCATTAACACTCTGTAGTTTTTTGCAGTCATTCTTGGATTAGAGGTTGTTTGATACTTTGTATTGATCTATATCACTGGTTTATATACACTTTTTTATATTTGTATTACTATATGCACAACGGCACTTTTTTGTTTTCTGGCTTGGTATTTTCCTGTGGAGCAATCATGGTTTTAATTATATGTTGTATGAGCTCTAAATTTTAATCATGATGTAAATAAATTTACAATTTAAAATATTATAGTATTGTTACAAGCCTTGATTGAATTTTGAATACATAGATAGGTGGTGCAATTTATTGGTGTCCGTCCTTGTGGGGTACTGGGCCCCACATTACATCTGTTTGCAAATTTCAATTGCTTGTTTTTTGGACACCATTCATATGCACACTGATCTTGTTGTAATTTCCATCTGAAGGGTGGTGCAGGGACAATTTAATTATTGGTCTCCATTACTGCCTTTATTGACGCATGTTCTGTTTGTGCGCGAAGTAAGGGGGTTCACAAGGCCCCTAGTGGGCGTTTAGTCCCACTTGAGATTCCTAAAGAACCATGGACTTGTAGATTTGCCTCTCTCACATGGGAATACTGTGATTTGGGTGGTCGTCGACCGTTTCAGTAAGATGGCACATTTTATTCCTTTATCTAAGCTACCGTCAGCTCCTGAGCTTTCACGGTTATTTATCTCGCATATTTTCCGTATCCATGGCATACCATCTAATATAGTTTCCGATCGGGGTGTGCAATTTACTTCGCGTTTTTGGAAGAACTTCTGTTCTCGCTTGGGGATTCCGATATCTTTGTCTTCTGCGTACCATCCTCAAACCAACGGACAGACGGAGAGAACCAATCAAAGTCTTGAACAGTATCTGCGGTGTTACATTTCTGACGCTCAAGAACAGTGGTCGGAATACAATGACTTCGCGGAATTTGCATACAATAATGCGCCGAGTGAGAGTACCAAAATTTCTCTGTTTTTCTGCAATTTTGGGAAGAATCCCAGGGCTTCCTCTCTCTCTGGGTCTCCTTCCAATTTACCGGCATTGGAAGAGTGGCTCCTAGAGCGTAAGAGCATCGCGACCCGCGTCCAGGAGACTTTGAAAGAAACTATTTTTAGATATAAAAAGTTCGCCGATCGCCACAGGTCTCAAGAACCCACGCTTCAGATTGGGTTTCTACAAAAAATATTTCTCTCCGGCAACCGTCCAGTAAATTAGGGCCCAAGTTTATCGGCCCTTTCCCCATTATTCAGAAATTAAGCAACGTGTCCTTTAAGGTTCAACTCCCGCAAACCATGAGAATCCCAAATTCTTTTCATGTGTCACTGCTAAAACCAGCCAAGAATGTGCCGCGTCCATCATCGTCGCCTATTCTAGTAGATAACGAACCAGAATACGAAGTGAACAAGATTCTTGACTCGCGCAAGCTCCGTAATGCTTTACAATATTTAATTGACTGGGTTGGTTATGGTCCTGAGGAGAGATGTTGGGTTGCGGCAAAAGATGTGCATGCTAAAGTTCTGATTAAGAAATTCCATCGTGACAATCCGGGGAAACCTGGTAAGGGTCCGGAGGCCCCTCGTGAAGGGGGGGGGGGGGGTAGTGTCACAATCAGCTTACCTGTGCCGCGTTCCAGCGGTGTCCCCGTCGCCTCATCTCTCAAGCGCCGGCCGCGCTGGGCGGCTGCTCGCGCAGCTGCGGGCGCGCCCCCTTCTTCCTCTTCTGCCGTCGTCTCCGGCATCAATACACACAATACACACGCGCAAGCACGTTCCTTCTATGCCCTCCGGCGGCGCTGCACTCAGCGCGGCCACCGGAGGAGGTGAAGTTGAATTAGTTCAATTAGGGCACGCCCCCTCTGAGTTAAAGGGCCGATGAGCCCAGCTGGACAGCACGCCCTCTATAGTGAATTGGGCCAATGAGCCCAATAGGAGTTTCTGGGCTGTACGCCCTATGTTCCAATCAGGTGCTGGTTTGTAGTAGCACCAATCCCACACCCAGCCCTAATCATATCCGTTTCCTATAAAGGTTTATCCCACCAGTTGCTGAGTGCCTGTGATAGCGCCTTGAACCTAGCCTTTTGTTTCTGTGTATCGTGATTGATCCTGTTGCCGACCTTTGCCTGAACCGACCATTCCTGATCCAAAACCCTGTTGCCGACCTTTGCCTGAACCGACTATTCTTGATCCAAAACCCCGTTGCCGACCTTTGCCTGAACCGACCAACCTTGATCTGAACTTCCGTTGCCGACCTCTGCTTAGAACCTTGACCACGATTTGCCTCCTCCATTTGTACTGCAGCCATCTCTGAACACCCGGTGCCGACCCTTAGCCTGTCTGGACTTCCGCTATATGCTCTAGCCATTGGGCTCTCTCTATACCGCTCCCAGCCACTGGTTCTTCAGACTTCCGAACAGTAAGCCTCCATCCTTTGAGCCATTGAAGTCCTGGGGGCAACCGATCCCGGGCAGGCGTATTCTGCGTCCCGGCAAGCGGGGGCCCCTACAGGTGAAGCTGGCTGCGGAGATTGGGGGTTGAGGGCTTACCCGGAGGACTGGAGTTACCTGAGCGGATCATTAGAGGACCCAGAGCGTGATAGCCGGGAGATGCCACCGGAATCTTGGCGTCTGAAAGACATAAGGAGAAGAATGGGTGTCAGAGCCATGCGCAGCTGGAAAAACATATAAAAAGGAGTCACCCACGAGGGCACTTACAGACCAAGGGAGGAGGGGAACCGCCACCAGGCGTGCGCGCGAAGGTCAACAAAATGGCGCCCAGCGAACCTCGAAGGGCGGGCTCGATGCTCGGCCGTGACGCGGATCGCGCCAATTCAAGTCCCCGCCCACTCCAAAGAGCGCGAAGCTCTGAGGTAATGGCAAGGCAAGGATACAATCACACGCTTAAGGATTCATAGAAAAACAGTTACATCTAGTAAGGAAAAGGCGCCACAGCATCTAGACGACGCAGCAAACTATGTATAAGACATACAGCGGCAGCCGAAAACCGAATAACGAGCAAGCAGCGCAGCTCTGACATCTCAATGTTAATGAAGGGCAGAAATAAGGCCATAAGCGTGACATACTGGTGCACTGGGACCGCCACACACATACCCCCCCTTTCTTTTCCCCCTAACTAGTTGGGGAAATGAGGGAGGATGGCGACCCTTACACAGGGTCCAGCACTACCCGGGGTACGGGCCAATAATGCGGGAGGGGCATCCACTAGAGGCTCACCATCAGCCTAAACCGCCTACCCTATGGTGGGGGATTGCGGTGGAGCATGGCTCCGTTAAGCACACGCGGTGCTGCCTACCTTCACCCGACCAACGCAGCCCAGGCTGGGAGGCATATTCTTCACAAAGAGGACGGGTGGAAATAGTCCCGCAGGGCCTCGGGCTGTAAAGCCCCGCTCGCCTACGAGACCGTGATACTTCATGTCTTCGCAGTTCAGCACTGCAGAGAAATCTGCGGATTTGTGGGAGATCCCTCAGTTTGACCTCACCACCAGGACGCCCAATTGTGTCAGGGATAGGTAGCCTTTTGGAGCCTGTTTGCAAATTTGTGGACACTTTTTTACAACCCCACGTATTGAGCCTTGGGTCATATATACGTGACTCAACTGATTTGTTACTCAAATTGGAACAAGTACAGCTACAACCCGGGAGTCTGCTTGTAACGTGTGATGTAGAGGCTTTATATACAGTGATACCCCATGATTTAGCTGTACGGTCTGTAAAATACTTCCTAGGGAAGGAATCGAGAGAAAGGCAACATCTACATTTATTCATTTTGGCTCTACTTGAGTATATATTAACACACAACATCTTTACCTTTAATGGTAACATCTACAGGCAAACCTCCGGGGTAGCGATGGGAGCCAAGTGTGCACCCTCAGTTGCAAATCTTTTTTTGGGCTGGTGGGAGGAACGTGTAGTCTTCAATTCTGATTTTGATCGTTTCCACCCCCACATCGTGGGGTGGTTTCGATTTATTGATGATATTTTAATCCTTTGGCAGGGACCATCCAGCATTTGTCAAGAATTTATGGAAGAATTGAACAATAATGATCTGAATGTGACATTGACGGTTGACATTTCTCCCAAAGAGGTTACCTTTTTGGATCTACGTTTGACCTTAGAAATTGATGGTACGATCAGTAAGGACTTATTCAGAAAACCGACTGCGGTAAATAGCCTTTTGAGTTCACATATCATGCATGTTAAGAATGCCATTCCGTATGGGCAGTTTTTAAGAGCACGCCGTAATTGCACACATGATTTAACCTTTGAGAAACAAGCCACCAATTTGAGTGAAAGGTTTTGTGCTAGAGGGTATCCCACGAAGGTGGTTAATGATGCCTATCAGCAGGCCAGACAAGCAACTAGGTCAAACCTGTTGCGACCCAGGAATAAACAAAGGGACACAACTGATGGCACTCAGCCTGTCAGATTTATCACGGACTATAGTAAACAATGGCAGTGCATAAGGAAGGTCATGTCCAATCATTGGCATGTTTTAACAACGGACCCTGGTGTATCGACCATTGTGGGCAATAAGGTACAAATGACTGCCCGGAGGGCCCCCAATTTAAGGGACAAATTGTCCAGGAGCCATCTATCACCTATTGGCACCTGGTTAGATGATTTAGGGACCAAGGGCTGTTTTCCGTGTGGAAGTTGCTCAATCTGCCAATTTGTTGAGAAGACAGGGGTTGTTCATGATAACTGTACTAATCGAGATTATAAAATCTCTTCTTTTGTAAATTGCAGGACTCGGTCACTTATTTATCAGCTGAGTTGCTCGTGTCCTAAGCTGTACATTGGGGAGACTCAAAACTCTCTGAGGACAAGGATCCAGGGACACCTTTCTAATATCAGATTGGCTAAACGCGATGTGGAGGCAGGTAAGACAATTTCCCCAGTGGCGAGACACTTTTTGGAGGTGCATGGGGGTGATTGTTCCTCATTACGAGTTACAGGTATTGAGAGGGTCCGTCTTGGCCCACGGGGAGGAGATCTTAAACAAAGATTGTTAAAACGTGAACTGCGCTGGATCTTTCAGTTGAATACCAGAGCACCGATTGGACTCAATGAAGATTGGTCCTTTGTTCCGTTTTTGGGCCAATCATAGACATACTTTGATGGTGTTTTTTAGATAGGAGTAGCCAGATACGGTCTGGTCCACTTTTGGGTGAGCGGTTCAGGACACTTTATGTAAAAAATTTTTTGGGGGGGTTTCAGTATTGGCTTTAGATGGCGATACATATTCCTCTTCACAATTTTTCTTCATATTATATCTTTTTCACACTTTATTCTCTCCCCTCCCCCCTTCTCAGGGGTAGAGGGTCTTATTTACCATGGGTTTCCATGGAGACACTATTTAGGTAGTTTTTGGTTATTCACATTCGTATAGTTGTTTTGGTTGACCCTTCACTATTTGTGAAGATGGACACTTGTTTTATATACATTTTTTTATGCACATGCACTTACACTATGTAATATGTTTTTTTATATAGCACAGAGTTTTTTGCACAAAGGTCTCCCCAGGAGCAGCACCGGAATTGACAACGCTGGCATTTCAATATTCGGCTCCATCTGGCACATTATCAATTGTTCAACTGATGTCGTGATGTGGACCATTCAGCATTACATGATATATTTGGGACAGGCAGCATATGAAGAAGTTGAAACAACGTTACTTTAATATGGATATAGTGGGGCTAAACCTCTTGAAGGCACATTGGTCTCTTTTCCTTGATTTTTTCTTTTCTCCCCCGTTTGTTGTTGTGTTTTCCCCTTCCCCCCTTCCCCCCCTTTTTTTCCCCTCCCCCCCCTCTTTTTTTTTCCCTCTCTACTTCCTTCCCAATTTTTTTCCCTGACAGGCGATTTATAGATAGAACTATATATATGTTTATTGGAGTAATTGTTGGCCATGCTGTACAGTTTAATGAGCACACATTGTATATAATTGTAAATAGTTTTGGAGAAGATTAGGTTTATGTAGTATAAGGCATCATAAATTTCCTCCCTTTTAGTTCCCTAAATAAAATAGATTAAGGGTTAGTTATGTGATACCCGATACTGGGTCATGGCGTTATGGTTAACATATGGGATGGAGTGGGATGGATGGATGTATCTGCCCATAGGTCTGTTACAATGTGTATTCAGACCCTGCGCTAGACTCACAGGTGACGTAGCTGGTGTGGAATACCTGGGGGTGGGAGGGGGGCGGCTCGTTTACTGACAGTCATTTTCCTCCTAGCAGTAATGTGCATATGCGCTTAGACATTATCAGCTCTATGGGCTGTGTCTGTCAATAAGGATTGAGCAGGATGGATGGATCTGCCTGTGTTTGCAGCACACTATGCTTTGATTATGCTGCAGCTGGGATGATGACACAGTGAGTGTGGGCTGGCTCAGTGGGTGGGAGGGGCGGGACGGCTCTGCAGCAGCACGTCTCCTAGACAACAGTGATGCGCATGTAATCGATGACGATGGTTTCCCACAATGCTCAGCGCCATAACAGGATGTAAGCAAATGCCGGCTGATTTGTTACAGCTGAGATGAATCAGAGGATGGGACAACACTATTTAAGGGTAGGAATAGACATTGGATACTAACCCTCACCTTGAAGCAACATGGGAGTTGCGGGCGCGGTGATTTATATTTGATGACCCTGTGATGCTGACTCTATGTGCCATTTTTTATTCTTGAATATTCAGGTTTGCTGGTGTCATTTAGCACGCACACGTGTACTTTGAGTATATCTTTATTGTTTCCATTCACTTATAACTGTTTGAACTGGGCGAGTCTGCCAATATATTTTCTGTGGAATTTAGTTTTTTATTCATTTTCACATATGAGGTATTGTTAAGAGTTGATATTTATTAGAGGTTTTACACTTTGAGGGTTTACACATACAATTTTTATGCCGGCATAAAATAACTGTTATAATAGGATCTAATAAGTGCACATAGGGTCTTTTGATGCATTGTTCCCCTTAGGGGTTTTTTTCATTAATATTATTGTGACCATGGGGTCATCCATGTGATTTTAATTGTCCAGTGTGTTTTTGTGTATTTTAATATCTCCTTTTTCATAATAAAGAATTTTGTATCCATATTGATATTGGTGCTCCTTTTTGAAGAAAGGTGTGTAATTGGACACGTCCACTTCAGTCTTGTTTAGATCCCTCGGTATATGTAGGGCCGGGAGGAGCCTGTTTTCTACATGTCTGCAGTGAACACGCCCTCAGGCGGAGGATTACCCACATGTTATTACTATATCTGGAGCAGGACGTGCTATATGCTTAGAATAACTAACAAAGGTTCACCATATAAAGGATCCAGAATACAAAAGGGCAGGGTGAAGCGGGGTGTGTGACATACTTATAATACCCATTTTACAGGTGAGTATTCACAAAATGGTATTATTCTAAGTATGTCACACACCCCGCTTCAAGACATTCATTACACTTGGGACATCCAATAGCAGTGTCCATAAAGGGCGGGGATCCAAAAACAAGGCAACAATGCACAACTTAAACCACTGCAGCTTGCAGAACTTTGCGGCCAAACACAGCATCCGCTGAAGCCCGCACATCAACCTTGTAAAACGTGGAAAAAGTGTGAACCGAAGACCAAGTAGCAGCCTTACAAACCTGCTCAACAGAAGCCTGGTGCTGGAAGGCCCAGGACGCCCCAACAACACGAGTAGAATGAGCAGTAACATGAAAAGGGGGAATCTTCCCCTTAGAAGAATAGGCCCCAATAATGGCCTGGCGAATCCATTTACTAATGGAAGACTTGGCGGGAGCCAAACCCTCCTAGGCCCAGAGGGCACCACAAAAAGGGCGTCAGTCCTACGAAAAGGAGAAGTAGCCACCAAATAGTACTTCACACAGCGAACCACACCCAAAGAATGCAAAACCCTCTCCTTGTGATTGCTGGGCTTAGGACACAAGGAGGGAAGAACAATATCCTGATTCAACTGAAAAGAAGAGACCACCTTAGGAAGGAAATCTGCCTCTCAAAATAAGGAGCCTTAATAGACAAGGCTGCCAACTCCGAAACACGTCGAACTGAAGTGATGGCAACCAGAAAAACAACCTTCTGAGTAAGCGTAGAAAGTGCAATATCCTGCAAAGGTTCAAAAGGAGGACCCTGCAAGGCAGACAAAACCAAATTCAAATCTGGGAGCAAAGGCTTCCTAGGAGGCCGCACATGCGCAACCCCCTGGAAAAAGGTCTTAACCATGATGAAGAGCAAAAGACTTTTGAAAGAAAACCGCCAGGGCCGAAACCTGCCCCTCCAGCGAACTGAGCTGCAAACCTTGGTCCAGACCACGTTGCAGAAATTCCAAAACCCTAGGGATAGAAAATGCCCTGCAAGGCAAGGCCCTGACCTCACACCAATCAATATAAGACCTCCAAGTCCTATAATAGATGGCAGAGGAAGACTGCTTCCTAGCCCTAACCAGAGTCTGAATGACAGCATCAGAAAGACCTTCCTCCCTCAAAATGGAGGTTTCAGCAAACACGCCGTCAAAGACAGCGTTGGTAAATTGGGGTAGAGCAGTGGCCCCTGAGTGAGCAGATCCGGCAGAAGGGGCAGGTCCAACTGATCCTCCGCCAACCTTACCACGTCTGCGAACCAAACCTGTCTTGGCCACCTTGGAGCCACCAGGATTGCTGACGCGCCCTCTAGGGCCAGCTTGCGCACCACTCTGCCCACCATGGGAAACGGAGGGAACAGGTACAGAAACCCCAGATCCCTCCAGTTCAGAGACATGGCATCCACTACCAGAGCCAGTGGATCCCGCGAGAGAGACACAAATGCCGGAAGCTTGTGATTGTGACGAGAGGCAAAGAGATCCACCTCCGGAGACCCCCACCGGTGGCAAAGCGACCATTCCCCCCGGCGAGTTGACCCCCTACTCAGGGAGTCCGCCTCCGTGTTCTCCACTCCCGGAATGTACACCGCCGAGATGCATGGGACATTGCTCTCTGCCGAGGCAAGGATCAAGGACACTTCCCTGAGGGCACGCCTGCTGTGAGTCCCTCCCTGGTGATTGATGTAGGCGACCGCCATCCGATTGTCCGACCGAACTTGGACCGGTAGGCCCGCAACTGATGAGTCAAGTGAGCAAGAACCAGCCTGATGGCTCTCAACTCCAGAACATTGATGGGATTGTGAGCCTCCAGAGGCCCCCACAGTCCCTGATACTGAAGATCCTTCCAAAATCCCCCCCAATCTGACAGGCTGGCATCCGTGGTGACCGTCTCCCGACGAGGGGTCAGAAAGGACCTGCCACTCGTCAGATTGCTTGGTTTCAGCCACCACCGAAGGGAACGCCGCACCCGGGGGGGAAATCAGAAAGGACTGATCCAATGACAGCGGGGACCCGTCCCAGGCCCCTAGCAGACGCTGAGTCAATGCCTGAATCAGAAGAACCTTGGCTCGGGGGAGAAACACCCTGGCCTGAGAAGTATCCAGCGACATTCCCAGGAACTCCACCACCCTGGAGGGAGTGAGGCAGGACGTGGGATAGTTGATCACCCAACCGAAACTCTCCAGAGTGGACACCACATTCCTGGTATCCAGCTGCGCCTGACTGAGGGAAGACGCCATGATGAGAAGATCATCCAGATAGGGCACGATGCGGATACCCCTGGCTCTGAGGATGGCCATCACTCCTGCCAACACCTTGGTAAAAACCCTTGGAGCCAAGATAAGGCCAAACGGAAGAGCCACAAACTGAAAATGTCGATTGTCTACGACAAACCTGAGGAATCTATAGTGTGCCGGAAATATTGGAATATGCAGGTAAGCATCCTTGACGTCTATGGACGTCATGAAGTCCCCCTGACGAAGTGAGTGGATGGCTGAGCGCAGAGTTTCCATACGGAACTTCCGGGGACAAACGAACCTGTTGAGCAATTTCAGATCCAGAATGGGACAAACTGATCCGTCCTCCTTGGGCATCGTGAACAAATTGGAATAGAAGCCCAGGCCCCGGTCTGAGTGGGGCACCGGACAGATGACAGCCATGTCCAAAAGACTTGCTACTGGGCGGCCAGAGGATCTGAGGGCACCCGAGAACTGAAGAATCTGGGAGAGGACCGGAGCTCGAACTCCAGCTTGTAACCGGAAGACACCACTTCCTGAATCCACCTGTCCGAGACCTCTTGGAGCCAAACCTGGGAGAAGAGTAGCAGCCGTCCCCCCACCCGCAAGGGTGAGGGCGCCCCCTCATTGCTGAGCCGGCTTGGTAGCGGCTCTAGGCTTGGAGCACCAACTGTGTCCTGGACGGGCCCGACCCCTGCCCCTGGTCCAGGAATCACTTCTGGACGAGGGGAAGGCCGAACCCCTGCTGACTCTAGCCCCACGAAAGGACTGAGAGAAGGAAGCCGCCCCCCGAAAGGGGCGACGCTGCTTCTTACGCTGAGGTAACTTACCTCCCTTTGCCAACGATTCCAATTTTTCTCCAAAGAGCCGCAACTCCACAAAGGGAAGGGCCGTGAGCGACTTTTTGGACACAAAATCAGCCGCCCACTGGCGTAACCAAACCGACCGGCGGATAGCCACAAGCAGGGCCGCAGCTCTGCTACACATCACCAAAGTGTCGTCCAGGGTGGACAGCACAAAGGACAAAAACAACTCACAGCGCTTAAGGTCGGCAAACTCCCCACTAGCCGGATCAAGCCTGGAAGAGGTCAACAATCCTCTAATAACCGACCTGGCAGCTACCAATACAAGCGCAGAAGCACAAACCGTCCGCAAGGCCGATCCAACACTGGCAAAACCATGACAAGCCATCTGGTCAATGCGTTTATCCTCACCATCCTTGAGAGTAGTGCACTCCGGAGAATGGAGGACTGAGGAGCTGGACAACCCCAAAACAGGAGCATCCACCTCTGGGGGAGACAACCAGTGCTTCACCGCGTCCGCCGGAAAGGGATATTTCTTGTCCCAACCCGGTGGGACACCCGGAAGCCGAGTCGGCCTCTCCCATTCCTTGAGAATGATACCATCAAAATGCTTTTGATAAGGAAATTCCAAGCTTAGTCACTTCAAAGAACTCCCCCTTCAGCGGAGGAGCCGCCTCGGGCGGAGAAATAGCCAGGACCTCAAACACATGAGCCAGGACCCTAGCGGTATCCAAGGAATCCCCCTGGCCCTGCTCGGTATCAGCGCCCACAAACTGCTGATCATCAGAGTCATCAGACTCCTCAAACAACTCCCCTTCCTCTCGCGGGGAACAATCAGACCAATCCAGGGAGTCAAAATCCTCCCTATCAAAGGCCTGCGCAGCCGTATACAAATGTTTTCTCTTTGCCGTGACCTTTTTAGCAACGGCACTGGAAAACAATTTCTCAAGATTGGCCAATCTGGCACACACCTCAGATTGCGGCTCCCCGCCAATGACCACATCACACGGGGTACGTGTCAAGCGAGGGGGAGACGGAGAGGAGACTGGCGGAGCAGAACCGGACGCCTGAGATCCGGTCTGCCGCATAATAGACCGCTGCGCACAGGGTACACATAGAAATACATCATCCCCCAAAAGGGATACCCCACACCCCCAACACAGCCTGGATTGCCCCAAGGGGGGCACAAGCCCAGTATCCGGGGAAGCCTCCATATGGTGATTTTTTAATAACTCGGGATGCCCCTTTAAGTCCCGAGTGGGAGGATTTTAAGCCAACTAAAATTTAACCAGGGACCCTGGACCGGGAGAACCCCCCTTTAATAAGATCAATGGTCCACCTGGAACACACAAACAAAACACACGCTCACAAAGCTGGCAATGCATAAGGGGTTAACAATAGATGCATCTGATGGGCCACAGGCCACTCACCCGACCTTCACCCAAACACCGCACGACGGGCAGGAGGGGAGTGGAAGACGCTCATGTGCAGAAGGAGGAGGGAGGGCGGGCCAGCGCGGTTCGCGTGTCGCGCCCGGCCCGCCCCTCCCCCATCTCTCCCGGCCAGAAGCCGGGACCTGAAGGCAGCGCACACAGCACAGGGGCGGGCCGTAGACGCGCACACGAGCGCCCGGCCCCACCCCCCCGCCCTGAGGAGAAGAAGATCTCATGGGCACACACAGCCGCCATTGCGCACGCCAGAGGCCAGCGCCTCGGAACCGCCGGCGCCAGCCTAACGTTTAAAACACACACATACAGTTAAAGCACCAACACACATATACACCATAATGGGATGAATCCATAAGGGACCCCCCCCCCCCCAAGGGTATCCGGGAGAGGGGGAATCCTTGCTCGCCTCTGCAGAGATGGAAAACTGGGGAATAAGTGGGAGGTCCCAGGTATTTATGGGCCGGGAGGGTCTGTCCTTTTTTTGTTATCATCTCTGCAAGATCGCCATCTACAGGTCAGTATACCCAAGTGTAATGAATGTCTTGAAGCGGGGTGTGTGACATACTTAGAATAGCCAAAGAGGCACCAATAGCACGAGTAGAATGAGCAGTAAGGCGGAAGGGAGGCACCTTCCCCGTAGCAGCATAGGCTTGTACCACAGCCTGACGTATCCACTTACTGATGGTGGATTTAGCCGGAGACAAACCCTTCTTAGGTCCAGAAGGGAGAACAAAAAGAGCATCAGTCTTCCTGAAGGATTCAGTAGCTACCAAATAAAACTTCAAAGTCCTAACCACATCCAGAGAATATAAGACCCTCTCCTTAGGGTTACTAGGATTACGACACAGAGAAGGCAAGACAATGTCCTGATTGAGGTGAAATGCAGACACAACCTTAGGCAGAAAATCTGGCTTAAACCGAAACACCACCTTGTCCCGGTGTCTCTCAAAATAAGGTTTGATGGAAAGCGCCGCCAACTCAGAAACACGCCTAACAGAAGTGATAGCCACCAAAAATGCTACCTTAAGCGTCAAGATAGACAAAGGGGCCATACGCAGAGGCTCAAAAGGAGGACCCTGCATAGTGGATAAGACCAAATTCAAATCACAGACTGGTAACATGGGCTTACGTGGAGGTAGGTCTTAACCAAACGATGGTTGGCAAAGGATCTTTGGAAGAAAACAGCCAAGGCTGAAACATGACCTTTGAGGGTACTAAGTTGAAGACCCAAGTCCAAACCATGTTGCAGGAATTCCAGGATCCTGGGAACAGAAAACACCCGACAGGGAGGGGACTTAGACTCACACCAGGCAATGAAAGCATGCCATACCCTATAGTAGATAAAGGATGAGGACTTCTTCCTAGCCCTAATCATGGTATCAACTACAGAAGCCCCCTTCTCCATCAAGGTTTCAGCAGCCAGGCCATTAAAGCAAGCGTTTGTAAACTGGGATGGCGTAGCTGCCCCTGAGTGAGCAGGTCTGGATCCTTGGGCAGGGCATACTGATCTACTGCCAACTGCACGACGTCTGCGAACCACACCCTTCTTGGCCAACAGGGGGCCACCAGAATGGTTGGCACCCCTTCCTGGGCTTGCGCAGCACCCTGCCCAGCAGAGGAGAGGGAATACATAGAGGAGCTGAAAACTCTTCCAAGACATTGCTAACGCACCCATGGCCAAGGCCAGAGGGTCCTGTGACAGAGAGACAAAGACTGGAAGCTTGTGATTGTGACGGAACGCAAACAGATCCTCATCCGGCTGACCCCAGCGGTGGCACAGGGAGCAAAACACCCTGAGGGACCATTCTCCCAGACGAGAAGTCCCCTTGCTCAGAGAGTTTGTCTCCAGATTCTCCACCCCCGGGATGTACACAGCTGAGATGCAGGGAACATTCTCCTCCACCCAAGACCGTATCAGGGACACTTCCTTGAGGGCCCTCTTGCTCTGGGTCCCTCCCTGATGATTGATGTAGGCAACCGCCGTCTGGTTGTCCGAGCATATCTGAACAGCCCGACCCCGAAGGTGTAGAGTCCAGCCAGGTGTGGAGTCCAGCCACCACGAGAATGACCGCCTGGCCAGAGGGGACAGAACAAACACCTGATCCAGGGACCCAGGGTCCCGATCCCATACTGACAAAAGGTGTAGCTGAAGAGGTCTCATGTGAAACTGAGCATAGGGTACAGCCTCGAAGCAAGACACCATCAGGCCCACCAGCTGCATCCCCTGCCGGATGGAGGGATGAGGACAAGACAGCAGAAACTGGGCCTGAGCTTGAAGACTCTCCACCTTCTGCTGAGGGAGAAAAACCTTGACCTGAGATGTATCCAGAGTCATGCCCAGAAAGGACCTCACCAGTGACAGGGACAGGGAAGACTTGGGATGGTTGATCACCCAGCTGAAGGACTCTAGTGTGGACACCACCATCTGGGTATCCAGCTCGGCCTGATGGAAGGACTGAGACGTGATGAGAATGTCATCCAAATAAGGAAGGATGCGAATGCCCTGAGATCTTAGCAGAGCCATCACGCCCGCCAGCACCTTGGTGAATACCCTGGGAGCCGAGGTGATACCGAAAGGCAAGGCCACAAATTGGTAGTGCTGATCCTCCAGAGCGAACCTGATGACCTGGAAAGATTGGTACGTGAAGATAAGCGTCCTTGATGTCTGCAGAAGTCATAAAATCGTCCGGGCGCATGGTTTCCATGCGAAAATGCTTGAATCTGCCAAACTTGTTGAGGAGCTTTAAATCCAGGATGGGCCTGAGGGACCTGTCCTTTTTGGGGACCGTGAAGAGATTGGAATAGAAGCCTCTGCCCCTTTCCCAGAAAGGCATCGGGCAGAGGACCCCCAACTCCAGAAGGTTTTGGACAGTAAGGCACAAACCCTAAGCTGACAGAGGGTTTTGAGCCATCCGGGATCTGATGAATCTTGGGGGCAGCCAGGCTGTAAACTCTATCTTGTAACCGGAGGAAACCACCTCCTGGATCCACCTGTCTGCTACACGTCGCTTCCAGACGTGAGCAAAGAGCCGAAGCCATTCCCCAACCCGGATGGGTAAGGGCGCCTCTTCATGCTTGAGGGGGCTGGGGGGAGGATTTGGGCTTGGGACCCCAGGAGAGGCCGGGGCGGCCACATCCCCTGACCCAATAGTTTCCCCGTGCTCCAGCAAAGGAAACTCCTCGACCAGCCCTGGAAGCCCGAAAGGAGGGGAAAGAGGCACCAGACCCCCGAAAGGGCGCGAGACGGCCTTCTGCGTTGAGGTAACCTACCGCCCCTGGCAAACAAGTCCAAGCGTTCACCAAAGAGGCCTTAAAGGGGAAACCAGTGAGAGCCTTCTTAGCAGCATTATCAGCTACCCACTGACGCAGCCAGACAGAGCGGTGTATAGCCACCAAAAGGGCAGATGTCGTTCCGCACATTCTAATGACATCATCCATGGCAGAGACGATGTATGCAACAAATTCATAGCAAAGCAGGAGAGATCTATAGTCTTCACCTCCCGCATCATCAGAGGCCCCATCTAAGAGACACTTAAGCAGCCCTTTAATAGCAATAGCCGTAATGGCAGAGGCACAAACCGGGCACAGCGCAGTCCCCACACAGGCAAAAGCATGACAGGACAGCTGGTCCATGCACCGGTCCTCACCATCCCGCAGGGTAGTAGTGTCAGGAGAATGCATGACAGATGTATTTGACAACCCTAGAATGGGCGCGTCCACCTCGGGAGGACAAGACCAACGTTTAATCACATCAGCAGGAAAGGAATACCTCTTGTCCCAACTCTTGGGCACCCCAGGTAGCTTACTAGGCCGTTCCCATTCCTTGAGCACTAGATTATTAAAGTGAGTCTGCTCAGGGAACGCCAAGCGTGGCTTAACCGTATCAAAAAGCTCACCCTGCTGCTGCGGAGCCACTGCAGGAGGAGAAATACAAAGCACTTCAAATATGTGACTCAACAACCTGTCAGTATCATCTGAGGACCATGGGTCTTCTTCAAAGGGAGACCCGGTATCACCATAGATCTTAGGTTGTTCCTCAGAGGATTCTGAATCAGAAAACAATTCCCCCTCCTCGAGGGGGTAAGGGCCAGCAAGTGAGTAAGGTCCCTCATCCTCTACAGGAAAGAGGGAAGCAGTGGGAGATAAATGCCGCTTCTTTGCAGAAGCCTTACGCGGGGCTGATTCAGCAATATGTTTTCCAATGCTGGCCACCCGTGCAGCCAAATCAGAGTGAGAGTCCCCGCTAGTATGCCCCTCACTGGGGGTCAGATGTAAGCGTGGGGGGTAGGCGAAGCCAAAAGGGGCGCAGCACCAGAGCCCAGACTGCAGCACAAGTACCTGCTGGGCGCAGTTTTCACATAACCTGACATCGTCACTCACAGGGGAAACCCCACACGCAACACACAGCCCGGCTTGTCCCGAAGGAAGCCCAGGCACATTATCCACAGAAGCCTCCATATGGTGATTTGAGTGGCACAACAGGTCAGTACAGGGTTAAGGCTAGTAATAGCCACCCGGGATGCCCCAAAAACCCGCTAGGGAGGTGGGAGATTACCAAAGGACGAGGGCCGGGAGAAACCACAGTGACGTTTATCCCGCCTGAAAGACATAAAAAGACATCCCCATAAGCACTTACAAGTGAGAAGCAGAAAGAAAAAACACCCCACAGGGACACTCACGGACCGCACTGGTAAAGGAGCAGTAGCGCACGCAGCACGAGTGAAGGAAGAAGAGAAGTAAAATGGCGCCCGCACAGACCTCGAAGAGCGTGAAACGCGCCCCACGTGATCTCGCCGTCCAATGACGGCACAGCAGCAGCTGAGGCAATGTCACACAGCAACACAATAATAAAGTGACCAACTGCCACCCCCCCCCTCCCCCGGAGAGCTCCTCAGGGAGAGAGCGAGGCAAGGGAGAGTAGCAGCGGCGGAAGCCAAGTTAAAAATAGGTGAAGAAGGTGGGGGGGGGGGATTGGGTAAGGAAGACCCAGAGTGCAGGAAGGGGCATCCCACAAGGCTCTCCATAAGCCTATGCCGTCTACCCATGTCAGTGCAGGGATTGCGGTAGGAGCAGCGCTCCTCAGCACCTGACCCTGGTGCTGTCCTACCTTCACCCGAACCAGTCAGCCAAGGCTGGGAGGCAGTGGGTCCGGAAACAGGTGGGTATACTCCTGCAGGGCCGCAGGCTGATAAGTCCCGCTCACCTGCACAGTATAGAGAGCCATCTTCTATCTTCGCAGTCCAGACTGCAGATAAGAACTGGGAATTGGTGGGAGGTTCCTGGCTATTTAAGGGGCCGGGAGTGGCCACAAGTTTTTTTCTGCAGTCCAGCGCCATCTTGTGGATGTATAACCCATGTGTACGGAATATTCCGAAACAGGACGTGCTGTATACTTGGAATATCTGAATTGAGATGCATAGCCGCATGTATACAGATTATCTTTTAAGACTGTACAGTTAAGTTTATTCATCACATAACTAAAGATCCTCTCCTATCAGAATTTTGTTAAATCTTTAATTTTATATTCCTTCTATAATACCTGCAACATGTGAAACCCGCCACATCCTGGTATCAGCTTTCATTGCTTACCACATTTTAATGAACACCCCCTGTGAAAGGGTAGATTTTACTAGGACTCAAAATGCAGAAGACAAGTATTGTTCTACATCTTCACATTTGTCGAGAAACAGATAACTTGCTGATTTCAAACTTTTCCTATGCACAGTTCCAGTCCATGATAAAGCTAAATTTAAAACGACCTACACACATAAATTACTGACACTTCTGATTTGGGATGCACCTCCACAAAAAGAGTAAAAGGAAGTAAAAGGAAGCCCAAAATCTAGAAGAATGCCGATGTGTCACCACCACTGGTCTAATCAGTCACCTTTGGAGCAGTGATTGAGGTAACTGTGACTGCTGTTTGCATGGATGCCCCAGTGGTCAGAGTGTAAGCAGACATGGAACTGGAGGTGCCTGGGGCTAATGTTCTGATATCTGAGGTGCTGTGAGTTGAGATCGGCTACATCAAACATTACGCTGACCCTGTTTGACGCCCCTCTTTTATGTATTTTTGTAAGCCTAGATTAACTGCAAACTCACTACAAAAGAACAATAACAGGAATAAACATAGGGCCTTCCAGCAGAGACTGATTTTCAGACTCTCAGGCTCTCTCTGAATTTCATTTTCCCAGAGGGCACAAAATCACTGCACTAAATAGAAAAAAAGACAATTCTGTGAGTACTCACCTGTAAAATTGCTTTTGCCATGCATGGCACGGCCTGCTTCACGAAGTCATTACATCTGGGTATTCTGCCACAAGGTGGCGCAGTGCACTGCAGAAGAGTTGTGGCTCCTCCCAGTACCATATAAAAATGGAATCACCATAGACTTATCCAGTGTTGACAAGCAGTTATTCAAGATACCGGGAGATAATAAAAGTAAAAAAGGCAACAAAAAAAACCCCCAACTAACTAGGAACAATCACCATACAGAGGCAACCAAGACAACAACAACAAGGGTGGGGTGAAGCAGGCCGTGCCATGCATGGCAAAAGCAATTCTACAGGTGAGTACTCACAGAATTGTCTTTTTCCCATTGCATGGCACGGCCTGCTTCACGAAGTCATTACATCTGGGACATTCAAAAGCAGTGTCCATAAAGTAGGGTGGGATCCCCAAAGAGTAACAACAGGCAATTTAAACCACTACCGCCTGAAGTACCTTGTGGCCAAAAGCAGCATCAGCTGATGCCCTAACATCAACCTTGTAAAACTTGGAAAAAGTATGAACAGAAGACCAAGTTGCGGCCTTACAAACTTGTTCAACAGAAGCTTGGTGCTGAAAGGCCCAAGACGCACCAATAGCACGAGTAGAATGAGCAGTAATCCTAAAAGGAGGTTCCTTCCCTTTAGCAGAATAGGCTTGTACCACCGCCTGACTGATCCACTTGGATTTAGCAGGAGGCAAACCCTTCCTAGGTCCAGCAGGAATAACAAAAAGAGCATCAGATTTCCTGAAAGGCTCAGTAGCAACCAAATAAAACTTCAGAGCCCTAACAACATCCAGAGAATGAAGGGTCCGCTCCTTGGCATTAGCAGGTTTAGGACACAAAGAAGGCAAAACAATGTCCTGATTGAGATGAAAAGCAGACACAACCTTAGGCAAGAAATCCGGCTTAAGCCTAAACACCACCTTATCCTGATGCCGCTCAAAATAAGGAGGTTTGATGGAAAGCGTCGCCAGCTCAGAAACTCGCCTGACCGAAGTAATGGCCACCAAAAAGGCCACCTTAAGAGTCAGAATGGGCAAAGCAGCCCCATGGATAGGCTCAAAGGGAGGACCCTGCAGAGCATGCAACAACAGATTCAGGTCCCAAACTGGTAGCATAGGCTTACGCGGTGGACGCACACTCCCTGGAAAAAAGTCTTCACCAACCGGTGATTGGCAAAGGATCTTTGGAAAAAATTGCCAGAGCCGACACTTGTCCCTTGAGGGTTCTAAGGTGAAGGCCCGAATCCAAACCATGTTGCAAAAATTCCAGAATCCTGGGGATAGAAAACACCCGACAAGGGAGAGACTTGGACTCACACCAGGCAATGTAAGCATGCCAGATCCTGTAGTAGCCGGCAACCCCTTATCCATCAAGATGGAGGTTTCAGCAGCCAAGCCGTTAAAGCCAGCGTTTGTAAATTGGGATGGCACAGTTGTCCCTGAGTGAACAGATCACCAGAATCTTCGGGGCGGCCAGGCTGCAAACTCTATCTTGTAACCGGAGGACACCACCTCCTGAATCCACCGGTCTGAGACGCGGAGCCTCCAGGCGTGAGCAAAGAGTCGAAGCCGCCCCCCCACCCGGATGGGTGAGGGCGCCTCCTCATGCCTGAGGGGCCTTGGGAGGGGGTTTGGAACCCCAGGTGAGACCGGGACGACCACGGGATCTGCCACGTCCCCAAGAATCTCTGCAGCTGCCCGAGAAGAAGGAGCCACGACCTCCTCTGGTAGCACGAAAGGAGGGGAGGGAAGCAGAGGGCCCCCGAAAAGGCCGAGGCTGCCTCCTACGCTTAGGCAGCCTACCATCCTTGGCTAGAACATCCAGACGCTCACCAAAGAGCCGCAGCCCCGCAAAGGAGAGCCTAGTGAGAGCCTTCTTAGCAGCAGGGTCAGCTGTCCACTGTCGCAACCAAACAGAGCGGAGCATAGCCACCAAAAATGCAAAGGCCCTACCACCCAGCCGTACGGCATCATCCATGGCAGTAAGGATAAAGGCAACAAAATCAGAGCAAAGCAAGAGGGCCCTATAATCCTCCCCTCTCCTACCAGCCGTAGCGCCATCAAGGAGACGCCTGATCTGTTTCTTAAGAGCAATAGCTGTAATGGCAGCGGCACAGACCAGACACAACCCAGCCCCCACAAATGTAAAGGCATGGCAGGCCAGCTGATCCATACTCCGGTCCTCGCTGTCCCGCAGTGTAGTAGTGTCAGGGGAAGGCATGATCGAGGTGTTGGACAGTCCTAGAATGGGAGCGTCCACCTCAGGGGGACCAGACCCTCGCTTAACCAGGTCAGCAGGAAAGGGATACTTCTTATCCAACCCTTTGGGCACCGTGGACAATCTACTAGGACGTTCCCACTCCTTGAGCACCATATTAGTGAAATGGCTCTGCTCAGGGAACTCCAGACGCTGTTTATCAGGACGAAGGAGCTCACCCTGCTTCCTCTTAGCCACCTCAGGGGAGACAATGTGCAAGATTTCAAAAATGTGAGACAACAGACTATCAGTGTCATCGGGGAACCATGAATCCTCCCCAGACTCAGACCCAGGGTCACTGTTGCAGCCCAACTGCTGGTCCCCAGAGGAGTCAGAGCCTGGGAAAAGCTCCCCCTCCTCTAGGGAGTAACGGTCACCAGAAGCATCAATTTCCTCATACTCCTCAGTAAAGAGGGAGAGCGTGGGAGCCAGGTGCCACTTCTGGCTAGAGGCCTTATGTGGAACAGGCCTGGCAAGCTGCCTTTCAATGCTTGCCACCCGAAGTGCCAGATCAGATTGTGACCCCCTGCTAGTATCCCCCTCACTGGGGGTTAAATGCAGGCGCGGACGGGGTAGGCGATGCCGAAGGGGGCGCAGAACTGGGGAGAGAAGCGGGCAGCCAGCCTGGGCCGCAATGATACCTTGGGTGCACGGCACGCACACCGTGACACTGTTACTCACAGGGGATACCCCGCACATGGAGCACAGCCGGGATTGCCCCAGAGGACCCCCAAGCACGCTATCCCCAGAAGCCTCCATATGGTGATTAACACAGGTGCAATAGGCCAGGACAGGGTAAGGGCTAGTAAAAAGCCACCCGGGATGCCCCCAGAATTTAGTAAAGGGGAGATGAGGGAGGGTAAGGAGCAGGACCGGGAGAAACCACAACCACAGGTGTCCCGCCTGAAAGACATAAGCAAAACACATAAGCATCCCGCAGCCCATGCCCCAAGGAAACAAAACCCTCAAAGGGGACTCACGGACCAAACAGTCACCAAGCCGCCAGACCACAGGAGGAAGCGACACAGGCAGAGATCACCGCCGCAGCTCAGGAAGGAAGAGGGCCCCAGACACGCAGCAGAATCAAAATGGCGCTGGCAGAGGAACCTTGAGAGGCGGGCCGCGCGAGGACGACGCGATACGCGTCATCCTCTGCCCCCCAGGAAGAGCGCGAAAATGGCGCTCACCCCAAACACCAGAAACAAGGCACATAGTCCCCAAAACACTCACCCCTTCAAAAGCCAGGACAGGAACTCTGCATCCCTGGTAGGCTCACCATAAAGCCTATGGCCGGCTACCCTTTGTGGTACAGGGTCTGCGGCTTGGAGCAGCGCTCCTCGAGCACCTGACCCTAGTGCTCCTCTACCCTCACCCGATTCGACAGCCGAGGCTGGGAGGCACAGAGGGTCCGGAAACGGGTGGAAATAGACATGCAGGGCCGCAGGCTTGTTTGCCCCGCTCACCTGCGCAATATAAGAGCCATCTTCTATCTTCGCAGTGTCACTGTAGAGAAAAAAATGGAGAAGTCTATGGTGATTCCTGTTTTTATATGGGGACGGGAGGAGCCACCTTGTGGCGGAATATCCCATACGTAAGGACTTCTTGAAGCAGGCCGTGCTATGCAATAGGAAAATATAAACAGCTGTAAGAAAGATTATTCTTGTATTTGGGGCTTTAGCACTATGGCCTCTTCAAGGAGTTAAAACATTTCTCATGGTAGTTAAAAATTCACTTTAGAAGAAATAAGCCTGTTGCTTAATCACCAGATAGGACGACAATGAAAGATAATGGCACTTAGATGGAAATGGAAAAGTAGTGAACTTTTTACTCCTTTTTACACTGTACTAAAAAAGTGCCATTAAAGGAGCACTATCGTGGAAAAATAGCCTGATGATAAAAATCAAAATAAATAAACATGATGGATGGTGGGAGGAGAGGTCACTTACACACCCGACATCAATCAATATCCAGCTAGGCTTGTTTTTTTTTTTTTTATTTTAATGGAAGCAAGAGGAATTCTTGGGTGGCAGGCTCTGTCACCCCTGATAGACTAAACCTGACACATGAGCTATTTGCAGAATTACATAAGCCGGGGCATGTGCCATTGGACCTAAGCTGTTATTGACGATCTGGAGTGTTTCACACTGTGAGGAATCCCATATACCCTGGGGGCTCGGAACAAAGGATAGTCAAAATCCCAGGTTTTGTTCCACTTTGATATAAACCGTATTCAATAGTTTTAGCCTAGCTTGGCTGTTTAATCACTCAAGTCAATCATGTTAATACATAGATATAATACAGCCGAAAAAAGACATATGTCTATCAAGTTCAACCAATGGTGTTGGGGTAGGGGAAGTTATTTTTTTATTTTATTTTATAGGTGGAAGTTATTTATTTTATGTTTTTTTTTTTTTTTTTACTGATAACCGCTAATAGTAACTGGTAATGTTATTTTCTTCTAAATAAGCATCTAATCCTTTTTTGAAGCTGTCAGTGGTTTATGCTGTAACAAGCTTCTGTAGGAGGCTATTCCATAGATTTATAGTTCTTATGGTAAAAAATGATTGTAGCATTCGGAGACAAAATTTCTTTTTTTCCAGTCGAAGGGAACGCCCCCTTGTCTTTAGAAAGGACTTTACCTGAAATAGTATTTTATTATTTGTATTTTTTGTATGGGCCTTCTATATATTTATACAAGTTAATCGTGTTCCCCCTCAGTAGTCTCCTCTCAAGACTAAACAGATTTAATTCTCCTAATCTTTCCTCATAACTAAGATTCTTCATTCCTCTTATTAGTCTGTTGGCTCTCCTCTGCACTCTTTCCAGAGTCAGCGCGTCCTTTCTATGAATGGGTGCCCAGAACTGACGGCATATTCCAGGTGAGGGCGCACCAGTGCCTTGTAAAGAGGCAAAATTACATCCCTATCCCATGATTCCATGCATCTTTTAATGCATGATAATATCTTGGTGGTCTTGGAAGCAGCTGCTTGGCTTGACATGTTGATTCAGCACCAGGTGAGAAAACTTACTTTTTAGGAGAGAAAAATCACTTTCATTGTTTCACTTGGGAGTGATTCAGTGATTTAGCAACTGGATGTACATTTTCATCTGGTGCTGAATCAGTCCCATGGTAGACAGTAAAAGTGAAAATTTTTCTGTCCTAAAGGCTAATGGTTTTCGCACCCGGTGCTGAACCCTAATATCCAGCAATAACAAAACTAGCCAGCTGAACCCTGAAGTGAATTTAACACCTCCCCTGAATTTAACACCTCCCCAATAATAAAATGTATTTTATCTTGAGCTTTACCTGTAAATGTGTCCTTAAGAATGTTCGTCTCTTGGTGAACTCAAAGTTGTTTCTCATAAGAAGATACAGGAGAGCAGACGCCTCATTTCTAGTAGAACTTAGTTTGGAATTACAGCATTTTAGAACCTCGTAGCAAAATGCTGCACACATATTTACCCTTCCTTTAAAGAACGCTGAAGGAAACTATAAAATAAAGGATGAAATATATCATTACAAATATAATTTAATCCATATGCTACCTTTGTACATATTACAATGCAACTTGAAGGGAACCTAAAACTTTCAGCTTTAATTCAGTGGGTTGATTGCATATAAATGTGAGGAACTAAAGCATTTTTAAAACACAATCTCTTCATTTCAAGGACTCAAAAGTAATTGGACAAATTAAATAATAATAAATAGAATGTAAATTTCTAATACTTGGTTAAAAACCCTTTGTTGGCAATGACTGCCTGATGCCTGAAACCCATGGACATCACCAGAAGCTGTGTTTCCTCCTTTTTAATGCTCTGCCAGGCCTTTAGCAGTGGTTTTCAGTTGCTGTTTGTTTGTGAGCATTTCTGTCTTAAGTTTAGTCTTTGACAAATTAAATTCAGCTCAATTGGGTTGAGATTAGATGACTGACTTGGCCATTCAAGAATATTTCATTTCTTTGCTTTCATAAACTTCCGAGTAGCTTTGGCTTTATGTTTTGGGTCATTGTCCATCTGTATTATGAATCGGCGACCAATCAGTTTGGCTGCATTACGCTAGATTTGAGTACACAGTAAGTCTCTGAACAGCTCAGGATTCATCCGGCTGCTTCTGTCCTGTGTCACATCATCAATAAACAATAGTGACCCAGTGCCACTGGCAGCCATGTATGCCCAAGCAATCACATTGCTTTCCTCCACCGTGTTTTACAGATGATGTGCTGTGCTTTGGATGAGCTGGACCACGCCTTCGCCAAACTTTCTTTTTCCCGTCATTCTAGTAGAGGTTGATGTTGGTTTCATATGTCCAATAAATGTTCTTCCAGAACTGTGCTGGCTTTTTTAGTCCAATCTAGCCTTTTATTCTTGATGCTTGAGTGGCCTGCACCGTGCAGTGACCCCTCTGTATTTACTTTCGTGCAGTCTTCTCTTTATGGTAGTGTCATGAATCAAGGAGGTTTTATGCCTTGATCACGACCGGATTTCGATCGTACTGCAAACAATCGTTTACACACATACGGTCTTTAGGACCTGGCCCTAATAGCCAGACACTACATACACACACCGATCTTTAAGCTAAGATCTCTCCTTATGCAGTTATACCCAATCAAACGATAAGGTCCTAGGCCCGACTATACAGCAATAAAGTCACCCCCAGACCAGCACTGGTAGCGATAGGCAAGCACACAGGGCACAAGATTTAGCACACATACAATAGGGTCGATTCTAAATGCAAAAGTTAATTAATTTCGGATCGGGAATCGGAAGTTTGGGTGGGTGTTAGTCATTTTTTCCCTTTTTTTTGGCCATTTCGTATTCGCACGAACGTTCGGGCCTAGACGTATATGCTCTTTCGATCCTCGTCCGTCAGTTGTATTATTTCCGTTAGTTATTGTATATTTCCCGTCCAAATCGTATTTTTGGCGATCAGTCCTAATTTTCCCGTTAATGACATGGGCTTGCGATCAATTCAGAGAGCTGATTGGCAAGTGTTTCTAGGCACATTTAAGGGTTGATTCCCGAACTCTTATCCGGCAGCTTTTTGGCCTCGGGAGTAGCATGGATAGGAGTGAGTTCGAGGAACATCAAGCTCTAATGCTTTTTGGCATCGATTTGATCCGGATGTCTGAGGGCAGATTGCCTGTGCGTCGTCGCATGCACATCGATGGCATGAATGACATTGAGCTGTTCGAGCTGACCAGGCTTAATCGCGCTTCCCTCCATAAATTATATAGTGAGCTGCGGCCATGGTTAGCCCGCACCACAAGGAAGGGGCAAGCAATTTCAGGTATGACCAAGATGCTTGGCTGCCTGCAATTTTTGGCGAACGGCTCGTTCCAGAGGCTGGGTGCCCTCTCTGTGGGGTTTTCCCAGCCTACGCTGAGCCGCGCACTATCCAAATTTTTGGAAGGCATGGCTGCCATAACTCAGAAATATATTTATTTCCCTGATGATATGGTAGCCAGAAACGCCATTAAGCTTGGTTTTTTTAATATTGCCGACATGCCCAATGTAATTGGTGCAATTGATTGTACACATGTGGCCCTCGTTCCTCGTGCAGCCGACGAGTACATATACAGGTAGATATTTGGGGCGCTTTTTTAGTTTAACAGTTGTTTAGCATAAACCATCCTATTATTGATTCCAATGTGTAATATTCCCTCTGATTATTCATCCATATGTTTCTTATTCCATTAGCTTACATATCCCTCTGTGCAATCTTCCCTTCTCATAGTAATCCCTATGTGGATTGATCCCCTTATATTTTTTAGTCTCGGTTCAAGTTTGCCTCCTATTACTGATGACAATAGTGTTTCATTCCTCTTTATTTTTGTGGTTTGTTTGGCCGTACAATTTAGATCTGTCATTTGTGTGCAGGCCAGTTTTTGATGCCAAATGGGTTGTGCCCTTATGTGTTGACCCTTTTTTTTATGTTTTCTCTTTAGGAATCGGAAAATGGGACACTCCCTTAATGTCCAGGCAGTGGTTGGGCCTGACATGCGTTTTTTGAGTGTCCTTGCCGGCTACCCTGGGTCTTCTCACGATTCCTATATTCTTAGGCGATCTGGATTGTATCGGCGATTTGAGGCTGGTGAATTTTCTGGTGCATGGCTGCTTGGTAAGTGGGTTTAATTTTTGGCACTTGCTCTTTTCTTTGACTTTTCCTTGACACAAGCGGGTGACAGCGGCGGACAACACAGCGCGTCCTCCGCCGCCTCCCGCGGGCCCCTCTGACAGTGCGCAAACGGGCGGCGCGGCCGCGCGCACGCCTAGAGGTGCACGCGGGAGGCGGCGGCGCCCGCTGTCGCCGCAGATAATGTGTTTTTTGGTGGGTTTGGGGGGGGGGGGCCCTCATCGCGGGACATCCCGATCTCGGATGTCCCGCGGTGAGGGAGGTGATCGTCAGGGAATATTATAGATTTCCGGGACCATCCAAACTGGCTGACGGTCCACTTTAATAATATTTGTTTTTTATCTTGAACGTTTGCTTGAGATATGAGCCCACATTTGGCAACTGTTGCCACATCTTTCATTATTCTTGCCCAAACAAACAAGCGGTTTCCCACAATATTATTCTGTAACTGACATACTCGTGTTTATTGTTATTTGTGGGTGTCCCCTCAGCAGCATCCTAACTGACACATTTCTGAGCCCTTAAATATACCCATATTTAATAGCACCCTTGACCTAGCAGATGTGTTACCAGTCTTTGTGGACTTTAAGCATATTATGTTTATTTTAACCACATCTCTTCCCCTAATTATTTGGATAATGTGCCCTGTTGTTTTGGCTTTTAATGGTTTTTTTTTGGAAATTAAATTAGCTTATTTTTCAGACTTTCATTGCTTAATTGTCTTTTCTCTTACTCTTCTTAAGGGGACTCAGGTTACCCTCTGCTTCCTTGGCTCATGACGCCTGTGTTGCGGCCCCAGGATGCTGCTCAAGAGGCCTACAACCGTGCGCACCGCAAAACCAGGGCTGTGGTCGAGAGGGCCTTTGGCCTTTTGAAGACCCGTTTTAGGTGTTTGGACCATACCGGGGGCGCCCTTCAATATGACACTAAGAAGGTTATTGACATTATAATGGCGTGTGCAGTTCTGCATAATTTGGCCCTCCAAGAACGTGTCCCCCGATATGTTGATGTTCTGCCCTCTACACCCATTGAAGAGGAAGCAGAGAATTATGTGGGCACAACCAGTGAATCTGGCCAATCTGTGCGTGGCAATTTGATTGTGCAGCATTTTTCCTAAATAACATTATTTGTTGGCTTTTTGTTTTTTGGTTGCCTTTGTTGTCAATTGTGTGCCATTAAATGTTCATTTGTATGCCTTGAAATAGTTGTACTGTGGTTCCTAATGTTTCCTTTGCTTTTAATTCACCTTGTAAACCATGTTAACGTATACTATGTTTGTTTTAGTCAAAGGTGGGGTACAATGTTATTAGTAATCAAACCAAACAAGTTTGTAGAATTTTTGAAAATAATTTTTAGTCTGACGACAAAAAGCATATCAAAATGGTTCACAACAAATTACACAGTCAGCATTCAATTGTGGTTATAAACAAATCAATACCGGGTTTGTATCCTTAAAAAAATAAAACCATCTACACCTGGAACTCTGTGGCACACCAAAACAAGGACAGCCAGTCCCATGCCCATCCCAGTCCAGTCATTAATAGTGCCTGTGGCCATGGCTAATTTGGCCTGGCCATAATGTCACCCAAACATGTCTGCAAACCGGAGGAGTCCCCAAACCCCAAATAAATGTAAAGCCATAAGTGGGCCATGTTAAATGCCACCTACACTCACCATTCCAATATGGCATTGGCTACTGGCCTAACTCCCAAATATAATGAGCTATATGTGAGCAAATCCTTAACCCAACCTGCAGCTCAAACCCAAATAGTATGTTGGCAAAACTCAAACGCCAAGTAAATACAGTGGGGGGAATTCTAAAAGATGTGGCACACAATCAAGGAGAGGTTGCCTTAATAAGGTGGATACCCCAAAAACCCGGGTGGAGGGCCATGTGGCTGGGAGCTACCCTGGGCGAGGGTTGCATTGGTAATCTGCAACTGCTCCAAAATGTTTCTCTGCATATTGAGCAATTCACCCATGGATGCCTGGCTTGCATTAGTTGCATTGACCATGTTGCTGTTGTGGGTCCGAAGCTCACTCAGCATGGCCTGTAAGGTAGCATTGAGGGTGTCCATCTGGGCATGCCTTGCCTCATGCAGATGTTGATGGCGTGCCTCAAATGCTCTCCTCTCCTCGTGCCATACATCAACCAGGGCATTCTGCCTCCCCAGGGTAATTGTGCGGCGCAAGGGAGTGCGCCGCACAATTACCCTGGCTCTTGGGTGGGCCCTGCCTCGTGGTCTTGGGCCCTCAACAGCAACAGGCATACTTTGCAATTCCTCAACAGCAGAGGGAAGCCTGAGGACTGTAGCCTCAGTCTCAGCATGCTGTGCCCCATCTGCATGCTCAATGGATGCGGGTTCACTCTGCTGCTGCGGAATTGACAGAGATACATTTTGGGACATTTGCAGATTCTGACCCAGGGGGAGGTCTTCGGATGGGCTCAGCATGGTTCCATCTTCCTCCATGTCCTGGATCTCTTCCATGATTGTGTGTGTCTATAGGGGCAGAAAAAGAACAACAAATAAGTTTGGGTTCTTCATTTAATCCCAAACATTTTAAAACATGCTTCTTCACTTTGTTTCAGTTAATAAACACAAGAAACTTACCAGAAAACTCGGATCTGGACTCCGATGCTGTACAGAAGTCAAAGGCATATTCAAACCGGGGGGGGGGGGGAGTCCACACTTGCTGTGGTCTGATGCTGGGCTAAAGAAGAGACAAGGGAAACCAGGTTAACACACACGCAAGCAATGTTTGCTTTAGCAAAGTAAAACAAATACATTGGCTAATATTAAATATTTCTACAGCAACGTGCAAAATTATTGCATTACCCTCAGTTGGAGATCTGTGCAATGGATTGGTTTAACTGCTAAGTGACCTCAGTTCCAAGTTAGGAAGTGGACTCAGTCAGCATCCAACTAGCATTGGCCACAAATTGAGTTGCCCTAACATTCTTTAGTTCAGATCTGTTTTGGCCTCTTCTTTCCATCTTTGGCGTCAATCACAACTCACACACCCAATGTCCCACACATCCCTATTGATGTGTGTATTGTGTTTGAGGCTACATTTATGACTTGGCTTAATTTAAATCCTGCTTACCAGCAAAATTTTTGCTCATGAAGAATTAAAATAATGTATCGGCCCAAATCTGTTTGGCCAAAATGTACACAAATATGACCCAACCATGCACATTAGCGCTACCCAAAACAAGCCACAGCAGAGGGGCATAGCATCAACTGTTACCTTTCTAAAGTTAATTAAGCAACCCACAAGGGAAACATGCATATGAAGGTTACTCACCTTCTGTACGGGTCGGTGAGTCTGTGTCCCTTAGGGCTGCGTGGCCACCGACCGCGAATGGATGGAGAAGGCCCAGCACCATTTCCTCAGCAGGTGTGAACTCCAATTTTGTGGGATAGCCCCCTCCAGTTTTCATGCTGTAAAGTAAAAGTAGGATCTTAAAAATTGTAAATTAGCATACATTCTAACACTGACATTTTCCTTGATCATTTATTTACCTATAATTATGCCTTTTGATTTCTTTTTGGCGTACAGCATATTTAAGATCCGAGATTTTCCGTTGGATTTGGCCCACATCTTTCTTCTCTTCCCCTGCTGCATTTACTTGGCGTTTGAGTTCTTCCAACATTTCCATTTTTCGCTGCTTGGTTGTGAATTTGGATTTGCTCCCATATAGCTCATCATAGACTAATGTTAGGCCACTAGCCAATGCCATATTTTGGCTATGGGAGAAACGGCCACACAACTGTCCGCGACGCAATGTGCGGCCAGCTGTTTGGGTTTGGGGCTCCTCCATGTGTGCAGACACATGTGGGGACATTATGGACTCGTGGTGGGTTGGGGAATGCCTAGATTGTTGGCTTCCCAATGACTGGGCTGGACTGGGCAAGGGGCTGGGTGTTCTTGCGTGGCTGGCCACAGAACTTCCAGGTGTAGATGTTGCAACCAAATGCGGTTGCAAGATGGCCATTCTTGGCCCTCTTGGGGGGCTAAGTGCCCTGCTTGGCCCTGGGCGTGGACTTCTGTCCCAGGAAGGGCTGCGGGCCTTGGTGCTTGCCCGTGCAGGGGTTCGGGGCCTGGATGGGCTGGGGCTTCTTGTGCTGGCCCGTGCAGGCGTTCGGCGGCTGGAAGGGCTGCGGGCCCTGGTGCTTGCCCGTGCAGGGGTTCGGCGCCGGGATGGGCTGCGGGCCCTGGTGCTTGCCCGTGCAGGGGTTCGGCGCCGGGATGGGCTGGGGCTTCTTGTGCTGGCCCGTGCAGGCGTTCGCCGGCTGGCTGGGCTGCGGGCCCTGGTGCTTGCCCGTGCAGGGGTTCGGCGCCGGGATGGGCTGCGGGCCCTGGTGCTTGCCCGTGCAGGTGTTCGGCGCCGGGATGGGCTGGGGCTTCTTGTGCTGGCCCGTGCAGGCGTTCGGCGGCTAGCTGGGCTGCGGGCCCTGGGGCTTGCCCGTGCAGGGGTTCGGCGCCTGGATGGGCTGGGGCTTCTTGGGCTTGCCCGTGCTGGCGCTCTGCGGCTGGCTGGGCTGCGGGCCCTGGTGCTTGCCCGTGCAGGTGTTCGGCGCCGGGATGGGCTGGGGCTTCTTGTGCTGGCCTGTGCAGGCGTTCGGCGGCTGGCTGGGCTGCGGGCCCTGGGGCTTGCCCGTGCAGGGGTTCGGCGCCGGGATGGGCTGGGGCTTCTTGGGCTTGCCCGTGCTTGCGCTCTGCGGCTGGCTGGGCTGCGGGCCCTGGTGCTTGCCCGTGCAGGGGTTCGGCGCCTGGATGGGCTGCGGCTCCTTTTAGTTGTTTTGGGTGCCGCAGGGGCACATGCCTTTGTGGCCCTTTTTTGGGAGCTTGCGGGTACAGTGTCCCTTGGTGGTGCCGAGCTGCTAATTACCTTGCTTGGCCGACCCTTCTTTGCTCCTTGTTGGGACCTGGTTTTGGGTCCCTCAGCGGCCTGGCTTGCCTTGGAGCGTTTTGCCGGGATCTTTTTTGGAGCCATTTTCGTTCAAAAGACAAAGAGAAATTAGGTTGGGGTGCAGGGACCTTTAAATAAGGCGCACAGCGTCTAACGCCTATGCGCACGACTACGCGATCTTACGGACGTACGTTCGTGCGGAACCAGGAAACCGCTGGGGTTTGACTTATCTGCTGCCTTGAAGAAGCATAAACATGGCGCCCACTATCTTCACCCGTCAACAAGAAGAGATCATCATGCTGCCTTTTAAGCTAATACGGACTGATGTACTAAATGTAAATGATGCGTTTGGACCTAGTTTTGGGGATCTTAATGTTTAAGAACAGGCTCCTCACACTTCATCCTCAAGGGCCGAGACAGGCCACGTTTTAACCTCTCTATGCTGATGTCCTAATTAGGGCAATTGCTCTGGCTTAGCACCAGTTAATGAACCTGTGGAGTAGCGTGGCTAGCTGTCAAACCTGGCCTGTCTCGGACCTTGATGCGGATTTTTGCGGACCACTGTTTGCCTAAGACCTCCAAACACAACGGCAAGCCACACACGTGGGCCAAAAGCCTAAGCATAAGCCGACATCTTGGATGTTCAAACCATCCTAACATGCCATAGATGCAGGTGGCCTGATTAGTAATGTTGGCTAGCTGTATGTACATGGTGTGTGAAACATATAACATAAGACCAGACTCTGAATCATAGTGAACGTCCGCTTTAAGGCACTCCCCAAAAATGGCTGCCACTCTTAAATGTGTGTGTTAATGACATGACATTCGCAACTTGTGATGCAACACATATGGCTCTGTGTGTAAAAGTAAAAGCTCTGTGTCCATTATGTTTTTCAGATCATGCTTCAGCACCGGTATGACTTCGCGCCCAATGTGTGCGAAAAAAGGGACATCGCCCGGGAGATCATCGCGGAAATCCACCGTGTGACCAGCACCACCTTCACTCACACCCAGATAATGCAGCATTGGTCGGACCTGAAACGTCTGCACATGCCCCGGGTGCGGAGGTTTTTTGGGATCCATTTCCCAAGTAAGTGCAAAGCGATTGCATGGTATATTTTCAAAATGTATAAGTTATGCCTTTATTTATAATGACTTTTCTTTGTTAGTGTCGGAAATGGATTTCAGAATTCGCCGCACCCGGAGGCGTACAGGCCGACCAGTGCTGCATGATTCTGCATCTGTGAGTGAAGGTGGTGGATCTCCCGGGCGACGGACCTACCCCTCCTCTGTGGCCTCCTCAGACCAGCCCCTGGACCTTACCACAGAGGAGGGGCCCAACCGCGTGGGCGTGGAGTCATGCCCGGCCAGGCATGGGGAAGGCTCTGGTATGTCACTCTTCATGTATATGCACAAAGATATACATGCAAGGCCAAAAACTAAGTGCTCCTTTATTATGTATTTGTAGAAGCTTCGGGAGCGGGTGAGATAGTGGAGGAGGAGGCAGCAGAGATGCTGGAAGTTGATCCTGGCGAAGGTGAGTGATGTCAGCCAGACTGGGAGCCAGATATGTTGGGAATAGTGACTCTATACAACTACTAACCAAATGTCACATGTTTCTACAGGGACTTCTTCACAGCATAGCCAGGACCAAGGGCATCCTGTTGGCCCCAACCAGCCATCTGTCGGCCACCAACAAAGTAAGTAGCCATGCCATTAATCATATTTATGTGTTTTTTGCTAAGAACACACACATAACTAAAGGCGTAGCCAATGTATAGTTAACACTTTCATGTGGGCACTTCGTTAGCTTAAAGCGGACCCTAACTCGTATTAAGAGCCTAGCTAATAAGTATCCCACACACTGTACATACAGATTGCGAACATTCCAAAACAGGCTACCTGCATCTACTGCATGTTAGGAGCCTTTAAACATCCAAGATGGCGGCATATGTAATGCGCCAGATTTACAGGCAGCATGGCATCCAGATTTGCCAAAGTAATGTGCTGCCATGCATTGTGGGACTGCTGACCTTTCCCTGAACCCAGCTATGCTCTGTATTACCAAAGCACAACTGTAACCTGCTCCCCTGTACTTTATCCCACTCTCCTCTCCTCATTAAGTGTTATGCTTCTGAGTCCAGATGGCGGCGCAGTAATAAAAAATGCACCAAAATGTACTTTTAACGGGTGCAGAATCATTTGGAAAGAGTTTGGGATTTTCATTAAATCATGTTGAAGGTCCGGTTTAAGGAGTTTCAATACTTACCAGTGGGAAATGCATTTACTTTATCCCTTGGAAGATTGACATATGTCATGCATTTACATGTATTTGATTAACCCAAAATCTATTCCCAGCATACCAACCGGTCTGGTACTCCTATTTATGTTTATTTCTCTATTGGTTACAGGGATGATCCCAAAAACCTTGGAGGCCCAAAAAAAAAGGATCAAGGAGTTGGTGGCCGAGCTGCTGGCCATACAGGCGACGTTGGGGCCAACAGAAGAAGAAGAGGAGGAGGATTAGTGCCCTTGGTCCTGGCTAATTTTGTTAAATATTTTTACAGTTGTGTTTATGTTGCCACATTTTATAGTTTTTAAAAAAAAAAAACATTTTAAAATGTTAATAGTTTTTTACCAAACCAAAGCCACAAAAAACACAAACAATTTTAAATAAATAATATTTTAAGGCTTTAGAAATGTGTCATTTCTAATATGCGCCAAAAAATACATTTACACAAACACGAAAATACATGCTTATAAACATATAGACATATGTACATTATGTGGTTTGGGTAAGTTTTATGGGCGTCCAAATGAAGAAAGATGCAAGCGCTAAGGGGTTTGGGTAAGTTTTATGGGCGTCCAAATGAAGAAGGATGCAAGCGCTAAGGGGTTTGGGTAAGTTTTAGGGTCCGAGAAATGAAGAAGGATGCAAGCGCTAAGGGGTTTGGGTAAGTTTTATGGGCGTCCAAATGAAGAAGGATGCAAGCGCTAAGGGGTTTGGGTAAGTTTTATGGGCGTCCAAATGAAGAAGGATGCAAGCGCTAAGGGGTTTGGGTAAGTTTTATGGGCGTCCAAATGAAGAAGGATGCAAGCGCTAAGGGGTTTGGGTAAGTTTTAGGGTCCGAGAAATGAAGAAGGATGCAAGCGCTAAGGGGTTTGGGTAAGTTTTAGGGTCCGAGAAATGAAGAAGGATGCAAGCGCTAAGGGGTTTGGGTAAGTTTTAGGGTCCGAGAAATGAAGAAGGATGCAAGCGCTAAGGGGTTTGGGTAAGTTTTATGGGCGTCCAAATGAAGAAAGATGCAAGCGCTAAGGGGTTTGGGTAAGTTTTAGGGTCCGAGAAATGAAGAAAGATGCAAGCGCTAAGGGGTTTGGGTAAGTTTTAGGGTCCGAGAAATGAAGAAGGATGCAAGCGCTAAGGGGTTTGGGTAAGTTTTATGGGCGTCCAAATGAAGAAGGATGCAAGCGCTAAGGGGTTTGGGTAAGTTTTAGGGTCCGAGAAATGAAGAAGGATGCAAGCGCTAAGGGGTTTGGGTAAGTTTTATGGGCGTCCAAATGAAGAAGGATGCAAGCGCTAAGGGGTTTGGGTAAGTTTTAGGGTTAATAAAGGTACGTGTAAGAATGTCGCAAAGTAGTTTGGTTGAGCTAGGTAGTGTACGATATGGGCCACATTAGTTGAGTGTAGCTTGTATTGCGCATGCGCAAGATCTTCCACATTTACGAGCGCACGAGTGTTAGAGGTTAAAAAGCAGGAAAAACCATCGGGAAACGCAAGAAATACGAAGAGGTGGACGATGGAAAAAGGGAAAAATAACATGCTGCCGTCTCAACAACAGATCACTCAACCGAAAATTTACGTTTGGAAATGACTGGCCCAAGGTCGGGAGATAACATACGAACGGACGGGAATTTTACAATAGGAAACTCATTAGGTTATAGAATCACTCGCAAGTTCATACGAATGCTCGATCGTTCGGAAATAATACCATGATCGGCAACAAAATCAAAGCTTTGACATGTTTCTTTGAATCGACCCTATGGTCTTTCCTGAAGTTTAGCGGGTTAGCACGCAGAAGACCACTTTATAAATCTTTAGGATTGAATTCACCCATAAGGGGCAGTGCATGTGAAACAAAGATGTAAAATATAAATAACAGACATACAATATACGACAAAATGCTTATAAAATAAAAGGGAGAAATAAACAGAGATAATTACCTTTTTTGAAGATAATGTCTTGTTGTGAGTGGGCACACAGAAAGCAATGATAACAGCCTACTTATTAGAAGCAATCCCGTGGCATGTCATGTCATCTGTGCCCAACTCTCTCATATTTAAACTGGTTATTGGGGCGGGCAGCATGCTGGATGCAGCCAATGAGGTCGCAGTGGCGTTTCATGGTAAATGTTATGCTTTAATGTCTATATTCTTTTGAAGAGAGGTGTGCAGCAAATGTCTCATTCACTGCTTTGTAGTATTGTAGTAAGTAGATGTCAATTACCACATAGGGAGGTGTCATCTGACTTAGCCAGAAGAGACCTAGTTAGCACATGGTTCCAAAGTGGCTTGTTCTTCTGTCCTGTCATATGTAAATGGCTCCCTGTTGGTAACTCCAGACAAATGTATAGCATGCCTCTAATTGACAAGGTGTGTTTTGACAACCATCGTTTGTCATATTTTTATCTGGCCATATATTTTAGATATCCTCACAGGTAGATTTGTATATTGATAAGCATAAATCCTGGAAAGTGTTGTTCGCTTGGTTGTGAAGGGGTTTCTCTTATTCTGCAATCATTTCCATGGGTGTCCAGGTCTTCTTGCATTGATGAGTTACCAGTGCTTTCTTTCTTTCTCAGGAAGTACCAAACTGTAGAAATAGCCATGCCTAATATTGTAGCAATTTCTCGGATGGGTTTTTTCTGTTTTGGAGCTTTAGGACTGCTTATTTCACCTGCATGGAGTGCTCCTTTGTCCACATTATTTCCTCACAGCAAAATCTTCCAAATGCAAGCACCACGCTCAGATCAATTCCAGGCCTTTTATCTGCTTAACTGAGAATGACCTAACAAAGGAATAGCCCACTTCTGTCCATGAAACAGCCTTTGAGTCAACTGTCTAATTACTTTTGGTACCTTTAAAAACAGGGTGACATGGTCAGGCCCCGTGGGACACCCGCCTTTAGGTGAGAACTTCAAGGGAAGAGTGACTGTAGGACCTCTTTTTTCCATGGTCCTGGAGTAAATAAAGAAAAATTTGCAAACTTTGGATCCCTGTTATGGCTTCTACCCTACGTTGCTGGAAGTGAAGGAGGGGCATATGACACAGGCATCAGGTGAGATGCTTGCTGGCTAATTATTGCTGTTGGGTTTAGAGTCACTTTAAACCATAATTAAAACACACTAAACAGCCATTTAACGTGAATGAATAACACAAAAAGTGGGCAGGTTCTTATTTATGGTGCCAATAATGCTTGGGTGAAGCATAGATGGCAGCTGATCAGGTTGGGGTACAGCTAAGTCTGCAGCCTGGTCGAGTAACACCTGATAGGATCTCAACTACCACCAGTGGTACTAGTACCACCTGTTGGGACACCAAAAAATGCAATAAACATATTTGTTCTACTTTTAAAAAAAAAAAATCACCTTTACCTGTGATAGGGCATTTTTACAGATGAAGTCCATCATTTTTCCAATAAGTTAAAGGATCATTTTTTGAGAGTTTTGAATTAACAACAGCCTATGGGGTATTCTAAAGAACTAGCATTTTCTTCTGCATACCCCATAGGATGCTGTTGTTCCCAGACTCACAAAATTATTCTCACATCATTGTAAAAATGCACAATCACTGGGGTAGGTGAGTTTTTGGGAAATATTAGCACAGAAATGTTTTAGCTCACTCAGATGTAAACTTCAGTTCACACCGAAAGCACACCCAAAGGTAAACTTGCTGCACCAGATCTTTAGCATGAGCCCGTATGTCAGCTGGCACATGTGCCGGATGTTTTTTTCCCTTCCCACTCTCGGCTTGATTTCTTTAAACAGGAACTTTGGTCAAAAATGACCATAGTCCCTCTTTACTATACAGAGGTGAGGCAGCATGACTCGGGCTGGCCCGCTGTGCATTGCCGTCTGTAAGGCTGTGTTAGGGCAATGCAGTCACGCCGCAAAGCAAAATGCTGCCTATTATTTTTAATGGACCAGTTCACATATATACACAGTATATATATATATATATATATATATATATATATATATATATGAACTGGCCCATCAAAAACAATGGGGTCGCAAGCAGAGAGGTGTGAATAGAGCCTAAAACAAAAAAAACGGCCGTCTGGGAACTCGCCTCTTCTGGGTCTTCTTCTAAGGCCGTTGTGGAGTGCTGCCCCACAGCTGTATAGTAAAGAGAGACTATGAGGGACGGGCAGGCTAGTATACACTGTGAACGGCTATCGGGCGCTATTACAGAGTGCCTCGGTCGCTGTAGTAACCTGGCAAGCATTGATGAATATGATGTATGTTAGGCGTTCTAACACCAATACAGCGTTGCAGGAAGCGAAAGGTAGCACCGGCTCATTGCTACCGATTCTCAGCGACTGACACCATATTCAACAAAAAAAACAGACACACACAGTGTCGGCGCACTGTACCTGGTCGCTATAGCATCGCCAGACGCTGTGTGATTAAAGTTTGTTTTTGAACACATATCCACCAGTAACAAAGTGAAAACACATGGAATGACATTGTTGTAACATTGTGACATTAATACTTTATTGCCAGACCTGTAATGAAAATTCAGCATATAAATGTTTTAAACAAAAAACCTTCTTTAAACAGAGGAAAAGGAAAGGTCCATTGAAATGTATGGAAGAGCGGCAGGTAGCGACAGGTAATACCTGGCACTCTGGAAGCTAGAGTGCCGGCAATATACGCTGAGCTGCCTGTAATGATGAATCAGACGCTACATGGCGCTGTTAGAGTCGCTCAACAGAATCGATTTCAGAATTGTGGTATTGCGTACAGCGACCGGCGTTCACCAGACGCTGCCTGACATTACGAAGCACTACCTGGTGCTACAGCTTCAGGAATAAACCCCTAAGTTCCTCTTTAAATGCATATAAACTGGTACTTACATCCTAATTTATGATGTTTATACTAATGTAAAGCATATATATATATATATATGTTTTAGAGTGCTCTCTATATATTTCTTTGCAATAGAGTAGTTGCCATAATAACATTTGTCACTTATACCTACCTTGCTGATGAGGGCTCGGAGTGATGCAAACACATGTTTTAAACAGATCTCTGACTGTCCATTCTTTAGAAAAGCCAAAAAAATTTCAAACACTTTTTTCATCAGAGGATTCTGACACTCTGTGTTAAGGAGCTGAGCCTAAACAGAACACAGGAAATGTGTGTTTACAGAAAGAATTAAAACTATTAACTGTTAATGTTAATGCCAATGTAAAAATGGCACATGTCTGGCATCTCTGGGCTTAAGCACGCTCCCACGCCCAGTCATTCAGATAGGCCGGGGCAGGAGTGTGCTGCTCTCAACTGCTGAACGCAGAGCCGCTTGCAGAGCATTAATATGCACTGAAAATGGATCTGATAGCCTGCACATTCGCTGTTGGACTGGGAAAAGGTGAGCTTTTTAATGGCGATCTAAAGGCTTTACACAGCTGGGCATCCCAAATCAGGATACCCCCGGGGCAAGGAACATAGCTTAAAGTAGACCAAACCTGACCTAGTGTCTATAAGGGGTGTCACACAGCGGGGCATTGGGGTGACGCTGGAGGGGCAGTCCAAAGACCAAGATAGTGAAAATTCAGGGGTTTGATCCACTTTAAAATGTTATCTTAAATTATTATTAATGAAATAAAAAAATGATATTAACTTTAAAACAGAGGGACACTTCTTGTGTTCTTAACCATAAAACAATTACCTCCAAGTTCATTGGGGGGCAAAGCCTCACCTCTTGGGAATACTATATGCCCTGTGACCCCACAGCAAGCAAGTCTTCAAATACAGTACTACAAGCAGTATGTGTGGCCAGAGAGGAAAACCATTCTGTCCAACAGACCGGAGTTCTCCAATGAAATTTTGGAAAATGCTTTCAAGGAGAGTACAGAAAAAATATGGTTTTCTCAAGTAAAGAAAAACAAACTGCAACAAATAGATACAACTCAGGCTATCAAAAACCGAATCAATCCCAGGATCGCATCCCGCGCTGGGCAACCCGAACCCCAGTCACTTCCGTGTAGGGCTCCCGCCCATCGGCCATCGGTCACAGGGGCCCTGCCAAGCTCTCTCCATTCACTACAATTGAGCAGGCTAGTTAGGTTTCAGCACACCCCTTGATTGCAATGAATGGAGAGGGCATGGCAGTGCCTGTGTGACTAATGGCCTAATGACAAAAAGCCTGAAATGAGTAGTAAGACTGTATACAGAGGCTCCTTAAAAGGGACAGCCCAGGCAATGGCAATAATAAGCCTGCAAAGAACTCACCTGAAATCTGTGCTACATGCCTCTCATTTCTTGTTGATGCTGTCCAAAACCACACTACAAAATGTGGTGACACAGAGTCCCCTGTCCCTCACCACTCAGTGTGAGTGGGCCCAGCAATTTCTGTGACTTGCTGGGCCTGCTAATACTGGGAGTGCTGAGGGACAGGGGCCTCTGTGTGACCACATTTGGATATGATCATGGAGAAACGGAATAGATAGGAGGGGCAGACATTAGAGACCTTCTTCAGAATTTACAGCACGCTGCAGGAAATGGAGGCAAGGCAAATGTAACAGCTTTTCAAGTGTGATCCTTTCTGCTTTATTAGTACCATTGCCTGCACTATCCCTTTAATGGGAAGCACCATTTTTACACGGCTTTGCAAATGTGTGCAGCTGAAACATATGATTCATTTACATACTAGAGAGGTGCTTTACTTATTACTTGCACTTCAGTGCTGGACTGGACCACAGTGCATTGTAAAGTCATGATCTAAATTGTAGGCGCAGCTTGCCACTTCTTTAAATAATATCAGAAAGACTTGTAAGTTGAATGGTTGCTCTTATAGATAATGCCCCCAGATGTGTCATATTGTCTACATTTGTTTAGCCTATAACATTATAGACTATAATATATAGACATATATTGGCTCCTTTTAGGAAATCTAGACAGGTTTATTTTCGATTTGCGGTGTATGATTTAATGATAATACCGAATTATTCTTAAGTAAAAGCATTAGGCACTGAAAGAATGTAATAAATAAGGAAAAAACATGTTCTCCTATTAAACAAACAGCAACATGAAATGTATATGTATTTGGAATCTACTAAATAAGGCTAGAACAATTGTATGCATTATGTACATGGGTTGGCGTGGTCCATGTGCGACCATGTCATGATTTTGTGTTGAATTTGCTTCATGATCAATTGCAGTCAATGACCAAATTCAAAAGTGAGGGTGGACATATCTGAATTAGCCAATGAAACATGGCCACAGGAGCAGGGCTTTTGGAGAATGCTGTGACATTGATTGGTGGTGGTATCCCAAGGCACGACAGACAGCAGTGATAGGGGAGAGCCTCTGTATAATACCCTTGACACCAAAATAAGGCAATAGGTTTTTTATATAAAGTGTATGCTTAGCACTGGTGGAAGTTTTGACATGTTTAGGGCTGGAGATACTGTTAAAATACCATTTTGTGAATACTCACCTGTAAAATGGGTATTATAAGTATGTCACACACCCCGCTTCAAAACATTCATTACATGTGGGTTATACTGACCTGTAGATGGCGATCTTGCAGAGATGTAAAGGAAAAAAGAGAGCCCCTTCCGGTCCATAAATACCTGGGACCTCCCACTCATTACCCAGTATAAAGATAGCAGTAAGGTAAGGGACCAGGAAGAGCCAAATATAAGTCATAACAACGAAAAGTTTACCATATAAAGGATCCAGAATACAAAAGGGCAGGGTGAAGCGGGGTGTGTGACATACTTAGAATACCCATTTTACAGGTGAGTATTCACAAAATGGTATTATTCTAAGTATGTCACACACCCCGCTTCAAAACATTCATTACATGTGGGACATCCAATAGCAATGTCCATAATGGGCGGGGATCCAAACAAGGCAATAAAACACAACTTAAACCACTGCAGCTTGCAGAACTTTGCGGCCAAAAACAGCCTCCGCTGAGGCCCGCACGTCAACCTTGTAAAATTTGGAACAAAAACAGAAGACCAAGTAGCAGCCTTACAAACTTGCTCAACAGAGGCCTGGTGCTGAAAAGCCCAGGACGCCCCAACAGCACGAGTAGAATGAGCAGTAATACGAAAAGGGGGAACCTTCCCCTTGGCAGAATAGGCCCCAACAACGGCCTGACGAATCCATTTACTAATGGAAGACTTGGCGGGCGCCAAATCTTTCTTGGGCCCGGAGGGCACCACAAAAAAATCATCCGTCTTACGAAAGGAAGAAGTAACTACCAAATAGTACTTCACACAGCGAACCACATCCAAGGAATGCAAGACCCTCTCCTTGTCATTGCTGGGCTTAGGACACAAGGAGGGCAGAACAATGTCCTGATTAAGATGAAAGGCAGAAACCACCTTAGGAAGGAAATCCGGCTTGAAATGGAAAACAACCTTGTCCTGATGCCTCTCAAAGTACGGAGCCTGAATGGACAAAGCCGCCAACTCAGAGACGCGCCGAACAGAAGTGATAGCAACTAAAAATGCCACCTTCTGCGTAAGCGAAGACAATGCAATATCATGCAAAGGCTCAAAAGGAGGACCCTGAAGAGCTGAAAGAACCAAATTCAAATCCCAAACTGGGAGCAAAGGCTTCCTAGGAGGCCGCACATGCGTAACCCCCTGGAAAAAAGTCTTAACCAAAGGATGAAGAGCAAAAGACCTTTGAAAGAAAACCGCCAGGGCAGAAACCTCCCCCTTCAAAGTACTAAGCTGGAACCCCAAGTCCAGACCATGTTGAAGAAACTCCAGAATTCTGGGAATAGAAAACACCCTACAAGGCAAGGCCCTGACCTCACACCAATCAATATAAGACCTCCAAGTCCTATAGTAGATGGTAGAGGAAGACCGCGTCCTAGCGCTAACAAAAGTCCGAATCACAGCATCGGAAAACCTTCCTCCTTCAAGATGGAGGTTTCAGCAGCCACGCCATCAAAGCCAGCGTTGGTAAATTGGGGTAAAGTAGTTGACCCGGGGTGAGCAGATCTGGCAGCAGGGGCAGAGCGAACTGATCCTCTGCCAACCTTACCACGTCTGCGAACCAAACCTGTCTTGGCCACCTTGGAGCCACCAGGATTGCTGACGCGCCCTCTAGGGCCAGCTTTCGCACCACTCTGCCCACCATGGGAAACGGAGGGAACAGGTACAGAAACCCCAGATCCCTCCAGTTCAGAGACATCGCATCCACTGCCAGAGCCAGCGGATCCCGCGAAAGAGACACAAATGCCGGAAGCTTGTGATTGTGCCGAGAAGCAAAGAGGTCCACCACCGGAGCCCCCCACCTGAGGCAAATCGAGCGAAATACCTTGGGGCTGAGAGACCATTCCCCCCGGCGAGATGAGAACCAGCTTAGAGAGTCCGCCTCCGTGTTCTCCACTCCCCGAATGTAAACTGCCGAAATGCACGGGACATGGCTCTCCGCCCAGGCCAGAATCAAAGACACTTCCCTGAGGGCACTCCTGCTGCGAGTCCCTCCCTGGTGATTGATGTAGGCGACCGCCGTCCGATTGTCCGACCGAACCTGAACCGGCAAGCCCTGTAACTGATGAGTCAAGTGAAACAGAACCAACCTGATGGCTCTCAGTTCCAGAACATTGATGGGCTAGTGAGCCTCCTGAGGCGCCCACAGACCCTGAAACTGACGATCCTTCCAGAAACCCCCCCATCCTGACAGGCTGGCATCCGTGGTGACCGTTTCCCAACAAGGAGTCAGAAAGGATCTGCCCCTCAACAGATTGATTGGATCCAGCCACCACTGAAGGGAACGCCGAACCCGGGGGGTCATCAGGAAAGACTGATCCAACGACAGTGGAGACCTGTCCCAGGCCGCCAACAGATGGAGCTGGAGCGTCCTTGTGTGAAACTGAGCAAAAGGAACCGCCTTGAAGGAAGCCACCATCAATCCCACCAGCCTCATCCCCAGCCTGATGGCCGGATGAGGGATGGACAGGAGAAGCCGAGCCAACTCCTGAATCAAGAGAACCTTGGACTGAGGAAGAAACACCCTGGCCTGAGAAGTATCCAGAGACATTCCCAGAAAAGACACTACCCTGGATAGAGAAAGGGAGGACTTGGGGTAGCTGATCACCCAACCGAACCTCTCCAGAGTGGATACCACAGCTCTGGTGTCTAATTCCGCTTGGCTGAAGGAAGGCGCCATAATGAGAAGATCGTCTAGATATGGCACAATGCGGATACCCTGGGGCTCTGAGGAGAACCATCACCCCTGCCAGCACCTTGGTGAAAACCCTTGGAGCCGAGGTAAGACCGAAAGGAAGGGCCACAAACTGAAAATGACGATCTTCCACCACGAACCTGAGAAATCTCTGGTGCGCCGGAAAGATTGGAACATGCAGGTAAGCATCCTTGATGTCTATGGACGTCATGAAGTCCCCCTGACGGAGAGAGTAGATGGCTGAACGCAGCGTTTCCATGCGGAACTTCCGGGGACGGATGAACCTGTTGAGGATCTTCAGATCCAGGATGGGCCGAACAGAGCCGTCCTTCTTGGGCACCGTGAACAGATTGGAATAAAAGCCCCGGCCCCGGTCCGAGGGAGGCACCGGGCAAATGACAGCCATATCCAGAAGATTTTTTACCGCCGCCCGGAGCCCCTGCGCGGCAAGAGGATCCGAAGGCACCCGAGACCTGAAGAATCTGGGAGGGGGCCGGAACTCGAACTCCAGCTTGTAGCCGGAAGACACCACTTCCCGGATCCACCTGCTCGAGACCTCCTGGTCCCCGACCTGGGAGAAGTGTCTCAGCCGTCCCCCCACCCACAAGGGTGAGGGCGCCCCCTCATTGCTGAGCTGGCTTGGCAGCGGCTTTGGGCTTAGAGCCCCAACTGTGTCCTGGACGGGCACGTCCCCTGCCCCTGTTCCAGGAATCACCCCTGGATGAGGAGAAAGCCAATCCTCTGCCAGCTCTGGCCCCACGAAAGGAAGGGGTAAAGGAAGCCGCCCCCCGAAAGGAACGACGTTGCTTCATGCGTTGAGGTAACTTTCCGCCTTTGGCGACCGAATCCAATTTCTCTCCAAAGAGCCGCAATCCCACAAAGGGAAGAGCCTTAAGCGACTTTTTGGACACAAAATCAGCCACCGACTGGCGCAACCAAACCGAACGTCGCATAGCCACAAGCAAGGCCGACGTTCTGCCACACATCACCAATGTGTCATCCAAGGCGGCTAGTACAAACAAACATACAAACATGACAAAAACAATTCACACCGTTTAAGAGCAATGAACTCATCACTAGCCAGATCTAGCCTGGAAGTAGTCAACAGGTCCCTAACAACCGACCTGGTAGCTACCACTAACAGCGCCGAAGCACAAACAGGCCGCAAGGCCGACCCGACACTGGCAAAACCATGACAAGCCATCTGGTCAATGAGTTTATCCTCACCATCTTTAAGAGTGGAACAATCAGGAGAATTCAAAATAGCGGTGTTGGACAACCCCAAAACCGGGGCATCCACCTCAGGAGGAGACGAACAATGCTTTACTGCATCCAACGGAAAAGGATATTTCTTATCCCAACCCGGAGGAACACCTGGGAGCCGAGTAGGTCTCTCCCATTCCTTAGTAATAATGGCATCAAAATGCTTTTGATTAGGAAATTCCAAGCGCGGCTTAGACTCCTCGAAAAACTCCCCCTTTTGCGGAGGAGCCACCTCAGGAAGAGAAATAGCCAGAACCTCAAACATCTGAGCCAGAACCTTAGGGGTATCCAAGGAATCCCCCAGCCCCCGATCGGTATCAGCGCCAACAAACTTCTGATCGTCGGAATTATCCGACTCCTCAAATAGCTCCCCTTCCTCTACCGGGGAGAAATCGGACCAGTCCAGAGAATCAAACTCATCAAAGTCAACAGCCGGCGTGGCTGGAGACAAGTGCTTTCTCTTAGCCGGGGCCTTTCTGGCAACCGCGCTAGAAAATAATTTCTCAAGATTGGCCAATCTGGCACACACCTCAGATTGCGACTCCCCACCCATGACAACGTCACATGGGGCACGGATCAGTCGGGGAGGGGTAGGAGAAGAAACCGGCGGCGCTGAACCAGACGCCTGGGGTCCGGACTGCCGCGTAATAGTCTGCTGCACACATGGTATACAAAGAAACACATCATCCCCCGTAAGGGATACCCCACACCCCATACACTGCCGGGATTGCCCCGAAGGGAGCCCAAGCCCAGTATCCGGGGACGCCTCCATACGGTGGTCTTATAGGTAGTCGCAATGACCAAGGGAATTACGCATATAAGCAACTCGGGATGCCCCTTTAATGTCCCAAGTGGGAGGATTTACATATAAGCCCAATTTGAACCCAGGGACCCTAGGACCGGGAGAACCCCTTAATAAACAATGTAGGTCTACCTGGAAACAGAAATAGAAAAGCCCATTCAGCATCACCAGCCTTCCTATGTAAAACATATCACCTTATATGCAATAGTAAAACACACACTTATATGCAATTAAGGAAGGCCCACAGGGCCACTCACAGCGCTGCTATGGCGTCCACAGAGGAGCTCACGATGCTGCTCACACAGCGTGGTTCCCAGCCAGTGGCCGGCCCCCTCAACCACTGCACCGGAGGGCAGAAGCTCCCCCATGCTAGCAACGGCCGGCGCCGCAGTGATTGCAGCGGCCGCGGCGCCGGTCAGTAACAACATAAACACTATGCTACCAATAAAATTCAAACTGACAGACATGCGGGAGACGGTTATGCTGAAAACAGACAATCAAACTGATAGACATTGCGGGAGACGGGTCTCCCCCCCTCTAAGGAGAAGGGCATCCGGAGAGGGGAGAAAACCACCAGGGTGGAAGGCCAAGGGACAGGGCATCCCAAAACCGGGATCACCAACCCGGTTAACTGCCTACCCTTTAGTATAGGGTCTCACAGTGGAGCATTAGCTCCTAAGCACCTAGGGTGCCATTCGACCCTCGCCCGGAAATAGAAAAAATAACGGGCCGGGGGTCATCCCGGCTACCTGAAATCCCCCTGTGCAAGGAGGAGACATCATCTTCTGACTTGCTCGCCGTCTGCAGAGATGAAAGACTGGGTAATGAGTGGGAGGTCCCAGGTATTTATGGACCGGGAGGGGCTCTCTTTTTTCCTTTACATCTCTGCAAGATCGCCATCTACAGGTCAGTATAACCCACATGTAATGAATGTTTTGAAGCGGGGTGTGTGACATACTTAGAATAATATGGGACTGGTGGGGGAATGGCTATACATATTGGACCAATATATTTGGGGAAGTCAGTGAGAATGTGTATTGGTAGCATTTGGGGAATGTTATGAATGTGGTAATAGGGTGGTGTGGATGAAGGACATAAAATTCCCTTAAATGAAGTTTGTGTGACAATATGATAAATCAGGCTATTTGTGCTATGGCTATTCGTGCTATTCAAAATAAAAGAAAAAAGAGAAGTATGAACCATTTAATTTAATTTTAATCTGTGAAAGTGTAACAGATCTTTTAAGTGGTCTGCACTCTTCAAATGGTTGAGTACCCTGGGTTTAAACCGGACCTTTAGCATGATTTAATGAAAAGGCCAAATCCTTAAAAAATATTCCCCAGCATCTAAAATTAATATATTTGAGGTTTTTAGTCAATTACTTATTACTCTTTCCCCCACCTGGCTGCAACTCTGTCCAGGACTCTAGGATATGGGCGCCGCCATCTTGACTCAGATGCATCACACATACTGAGGAGAGGAGAGCGGGATAAAGTACAGGGGGCGGGTTATAGCTGTGCTTTGCACAGACAGAGCAGAGGTGGGTCAGAGGAAGGACAGCAATCCCAGAATGCAGAGTGACACAGTCAGAAGCCATCTTGGATGTTTCAAGGTTTATAACATGCAGTAGATGCAGGTAGGATGATATTTAATGTTAGCAATCTGTATGTACAGGGTGGGGGAAACATATAAGATATGCTCTTATTCAGGGTAAAGGTCCGCTTTAAGTTCACCTTATGATGCATTGTTAAATAAGTGTAAAAATACAATTCTGTGAAATACTCACCTGTAGAATTGATATTATTTGTATACAGTACGTCCTGATCCAGATATAATACTTACACTTGGGTTATCCTCCGCCAGATGGTGCTGCACTGCAGAGACATGGAAAAAACAGGCTCCTCCCGGCCCTTCAAATACCCAGGGACCTCCCACAAATTGAAAAGCAGTGAACAAGAAGCCGGGAGAATTTAACACCACCCAGAACAACTGGTAATGATAACAAGATAACAATCACCATACAGGGAATCCAGAAAAAATGCAAACCAGGGTGGGGTGGAGCAGGACGTACTGTATACAAATAATATAAATTCTACAGGTGAGTATTTCACAGAATTGTATTATTCTTAGTATACAGTACTAAGAATAATACTCACACTTGGGACATCCAAAAGCAGTGTCCATAAAGTAGGGTGGGATCCCCAACAAAAAGCGACAGCAGCAGACAGTTTAAAGCACTGTCACCTGCAGAACCATACGGCCAAGACAGCATGAGCTGAGGCCCTAACATCAACATTGTAAAAACCTTGCAAAGGGTATGAGCATAAGGCCAACGTTAGTGGCCTAACCAACCAGTTCAACAACAAAACCGGTGCTGAAAAGCTGAAGAGGCATCAAGCACGCTTAGAAAAGGAATCAAGGCAACAAGGGAGATTCTTCTCCTTGCCTGAGTAGGCCTGAGTAACAGCCTGACAATCTGATCGCTAACAAATTTGGCAGAAGCCAAAGGCCGAAACAAGGTACCAGGAGTAACATCCCATTAAGGTAACAACCAGGACCAAACCGCCCACTCCCGAGAGCAGACGAGATCGGGCACATTCAGGATGTAATGTCCACAACCCCAAGGAACCTCAGTTCCCCTAAAGGACACAGTGACCCCTAAGGAGAAAAACTGCCAACACCTGTATAAGGAATGCAGAACCACTTCCTCAGCGTCGCTAGGAAGGGGGATAGCCGTGGAAAACAACATCTCAAATAATTGAACATAAGACACCTTCTGATGTAGAGAATCCGGCTACAGGCGGAACTCCACGTATCCTGGTGTATCTCAAGGAATGAGGGCTACGTAGACCGAACCGCCCGCTAACACATGCCTGACCAAGGTAACAGTCACCAGAAGGACAACCTTGAGGGTAAGGACATCCAGACAGCATCCTGATTAGGACCAAGGGACAATCCTGCAAGCAGATGGAATGAATTCAATTTCAAACCCAACAGGGACCATAGGAGTACATGGAGGACGCACATGAGCACCCCTGAATGAAGTCTTAACCAAGGAAGACTGAACCAAAGACTGCTAAGGCAAGGTGGACAGGGCAGAGCCTGACCCATCAGAGAACTGAGCTGGGGAACCAACTCCAATTCATGCTGAAAGCCACACTGGAAACCTGGGAACCGAGAACGTCCAACAAGTAAGAGAAAAAGACTCACCCCAATAAATGTGGGTATGCCATACCCTACAACAATAGAAGAAGACGAGAAGAGGCTTACTCCTAGCCTTCCCATAGTCGCAAACACCGAGACAGCTAAAACTTGTCTCCATCAAGATGTATGTTTCAGCAGTCAGATCGACTAGGCCAGGGACCATGAATGATAGTGAGGTAAAGGGCCCTGAGTGATCAACTGGCACTCCTGGCAAGGTGCAGAACTACTGACCACAGTACCATGTCTGCAACCACACTATACTAGGTCAACTGGGGGCCACCAGAATCACTGGTCCCCTCACCAGAGTAATCTTCTGCATAACCCTGCCTAGCAGAGGGAATGGAGAAGGACATACAGAACCAAACGTCCTGTCAAGACGGCACTAAAGGCATCCGGACCACTGACATAGGATCCTGGAACAGGGAACAAAGGCCGATAGCCTGTGAAGGTGACGGAACCCAACAGATCCACGACTGGTTGGACTCCACAACGACACGGGGATTAGCATATCCTGTCGCAGAGGGGCTTCGCCGGAGCTAATATCACTTAACGTGCAGGGGGCATTGTCTCCGCCCAAAGGGAACATAGACACTCCCTGGAAGGTCCGCCAGCTCCAGGTCCCTTCCAATGGTTAATGTAGTACGTCTGTTGTCAGACGGACCGAGCACACCCAGCCTGGCAATTCCAGAAGGGGAGCGGTCAAGCGAGAAGAGTCAACTAAAAAACGCTCACTGTTTAGACTTCAATAGGCGTAAGGACCCTCTAAGGGCCCCACCAACACCAGAATCGCAGGGGGGTTCGGAAGAAACCGTCTCCTTCAAGCTGAAAGGTTGGCATCCATGGTGGCCATTTCCAGAAAAGGGGCAAGGGGGAACTACCCCCAGACAGGCCCCTCGCGTTCAACCATTTTCAAGAGAAAACCGTCATACAGGTGGGAAGGCCCTGCTCCAGGGGTGCTGGATCCCTGTCCTATGTTACCAATAGAAGTCGCAGACGGGCTCAAGGGGAACTGAGCATAAGGGACTTCTTTAGCTACTCGGGCTCCTGCCGAGCAAGTTAACAACGGCCCACCAGTCGCATCCCTACCTGGTGTTAAGAAACCGGGACAGTAGTGAGGGACTGGGCCCATGAGACCAGAATGCCCACCTAATTGCTGAGAGGGGGAGAATCTGGTTTGAACCTGATCCAGAATCATTCCTATTAATGGAGTTACCACTTTAGGGAACAGCGAGGACTCGAGGTGATTGAACACCCATCCAAATGACTCCCAGTGGGCCCACCAGCCGGGTATCCAACTATCCTGACGCAGAGACAGGGGAGTGAGGAAAGGCGTCCGGGTAGACATCGCGTGGACGTCCCTTGGTCTCATCAGAGACATCACCATCGACAGCACTTGAGTGAACACTCTGGGAGTTGAAGAAAGGCCAGATAACAGGGCCACAATTAACAGTGTTGGACTTCCAACACGAACTTGGAGAGCCGCAGAGATCTGAGGGCACAGGAATGTAAACATAAGCATTGAAGAGTTCCCCAGACGGCAAGACGCCCACAGGGCGCAAGGTGCTGATGGCCCAACTCAAGAGTTTCCATGCAGGAAAACTGACTGTAATTAGAGAATTGCTGTGAATCCAGAATGGGCCACCCAACCCATCTCTTGGGGGGCTGTGGAAGATGCCTCTGCCTATTACGGGCAATCTGCAAGAGACCCTCAGACCTTGCAGGCCTAGCATGGCCTGTGCCAGCAACTGAACAGGGGCAGGGACCAGGAGTACCTGGGGCCTGATAAAAACTGGGGAAAGCCGTGCAGCAAACTCTATCCTGTATCTGGAGGACACAACCTCCTGAATCCACCAGAGTGAGGCGAAATGCCTCCTGATAAGAGCAAGGTGCTGCAGCCATCCCCTCACCCAGCCGGGTGAGGGCGCCCCATCATGCTTGAGGGGGTTTGGTGGAAGATTTGGACTTAGTCCCGCCGGAGGGGCCAGAACGTTGCCTGCTGCTCGTGGGGCAGGAGTCTGCCCCAAAAATCCGGAAAGACACCCCTGGTTCCTGTTTAACACTAAGGTAGGGGGGAGGAGGGGTGCTCCTGCCTCGAGGGGGCCGGGACGGCCGTCTGCGAAGGGGTGATTTGCCCTTTTTACTGAACAGGTCTAGATGGGCCCCAAATAGGCGTTGCCCTCTGAAGGGGAGCCCAGTAAGAGTCTTTTTAGTAGCATCATCAGCACCCCACTGTCGCAGCCAGCCATTCTAATCGCGTCATATAGCGCTAATAGAATAAATTTCACAAATACATCACAATTGGAGAGTGCATTAAACACCTCCCAGGGGAGATCCTCGGGGTGATGATCGAGCAATTTTTTGATGAGGGTTCTAGCGGCCACCGCAGTAATGGCTGCGGCACAGACCGGACGCAGCGCCGTCCCGGCACAAGAAAAGGCATGAGAGGCCAGCAGCTCAATGCGCCGGTCCTCAGCATCCCGAAGGGCACTATAGGCAGGGGTTGTAATAAAGGGGGGGTTAGGGACCCCTATGATCGGCGCATCCACCACGGGGGATGATGACCAGCAATTAACCACCTCAGGAAAAGGGTATTTCCTATCCCAGTCCCCTGGAACCCCTGGACGTTTACTGGGGCATTCCCATTCTTTGAGCACAAGGGCATGGAAATGAGCCTGCTCTAAGAATTCCAAACGTGCAGTCGCAGTATGGAAACGCTCCCCTCTAGGCTTGGGGACCTGACCAGGGGGAGAGATAGACCGTGCCTTAAAGACCTTAAGCAACAGGTCGTCAGTGTCACACTGGCCCCAGTATTCTGGGCCAGAATCATCGTGACTCCTCGGCCTCTCATCAGAAGAGCCTGAGTCAGAGAACAACTCCCCTTCATCAGAAGGGGTATAGTCACACGGAGTAGCAAACCCCTCAGTTCTCATAAAGCATACAGAAACATGGGGCGACAGGTGCCGCTTTCTACCAGGGCCCGTTCTCTCTGACAACCTAGCAATAATCTGTTCAGCCGTAGGCAGCCTGGAAGGGCCCGCAGGCTGCAATTCCCCACTTGTAGGCGACTCAGCAGGAGAGAGATTTAAGCCTGGGGAGATAGGTGAATTGAAGCTAGGTGTAGCCACTGGCTGACCAGATTGCAGGGGAAGGGCTTGCTCGGCACAGGGTACGCAGACCCGTGCCCTGCCAGCATCAGCATGGGGTTGTCCACACGCTATACACCGCCGGTCTTGTCCCGGAGGGACCCCGGTCACATAATTCTGAGATGCCTCCATATGGTGATTAATCAAGGCACAATATGCCGGTAGGGATTTACACAATAAGTAACCCTGGATGCCCCAAAATTTAACACCGGGCCGGGAGAAGCCAATGGTGTTCACCAGTCTGAAAGACATAATGGGAATAAAGGGTGTCAGAACCATGCGCAGTAAACAAGGATCATGAAAATCGCCCGCGAGGGCACTTACAGACCCAAGGAGGAGGAGGACCACCACCACGCGTACGTGCGACCAGCATCAAAATGGCGCCAAAGGGAACCTCGAAGGGCGGGCCAGAGCGGGCAGTGACGCGGAGCGCGCCAACCTAGGTCTCGCCCCCCCCCCGAAGAGCGCGAAGGTAGATACAAACTGTTATGAGGAGCGAAGTGAATGGCACACTTAGAGAAGATGATTTGCCAATGAAGACGCCGCAGCGTCTGAGGCGAAGTCGCCGCACATCCAGTAAAAGAAGAAGTGCGCGCGACGGCGACAATTACACAGTAAGAACAAACGCGGTTCTGACCCCAGGGATACTAGTCCGGGCAAGACTAAGGCCATAACGTGTAAAACATAAACTAAGAACTTTCTACACACCCCCCCCCTTTCTTGCCCCCCGGGCTACGGGGGGAATGAGGGAGGATGGCGACCCTTTGTACAGGGCCCACCGCTAAACGGGGCATGGGCAATAGTGCGGGAGGGACATCCCCTAGAGGCTCGCCATCAGCCCTAAACCGCCTACCCTTTGGTGGGGGACTGCGGTGGAGCATGGCTCCGTTAAGCACGCATGGTGCTGCCTACCTTCACCCGACCAGCGCAGCCCAGGCTGGGAGGCACATCACAGGGAGGACGGATGGGAATAGTCCAACAGGGCCGCAGGCTTTAATAGCCCCACTCACCTGCGAGAGAGTGATACATCATGTCTTCGCAGTCAGCACTGCAGAGAAATCTGGGGATTCGTGGGAGGTCCCTGGGTATTTGAAGGGCCGAGAGGAGCCTGTTTTTTCCATGTCTCTGCAGTGCAGCTGGCGGAGGATAACCCAAGTGTAAGTATTATATCTGGAGCAGGACGTACTGTATACTAAGAATAAGTATTGACTATACATCAGCCTGCCTTGCACTTATACCGACCAGTGCATAAATGCTTTACCATGACACATGTTTCTAACTGGGTGTCAGGCTAATGTATAGCAGTGGCTGTGTTTAGGTTGCCAAAGCACAGTTTTCTTAGCAGCCTAAGGCTGAACACAATCAAATTAAATATTAAAATATCCGCTCACCCTAAATGTTTGTGTGAAGTATGATATGGTGTCTAAGATTGTTAAGGCAACCTCAGTGCTGCAGTTTCCTTCCAGCAATGCCTGTCGTAAAACATCTGCTTCAGTGTTACCTGTGCCTGTAAAGCCAAACAAACACATGCAATTAGTATGTGCAATCAGTAAAAAAACATCAAAAAGCCTCCAAGTAGCAATGTCAATCTCTAATTGCAAGTAGTATAATTATCTAGTTGCCAGGGCAGGTTTTTCCCTTAAAGCGGACCAAAACCCACTTTTTAACTAGCATCCCCTGAATTGCAGGAGCACCTTTTGCCAATTTTTAGTGCTCCTGCTTCACTCTAATCCCAGATAATAGCCATTGTTTCAGCTGTAAAGCTCCACCTTCTCCATTCATTGCCATTGTGTTTGGCAATGATGTCTTTGCCACACCAATGCAATGACTGATTGCCTGCCATCTTACAGAGAGGGACAGCAAAAAAAGTGTACCAGGATGATTCAAAAAACAAAATGATCCATTTCTAGTTCTACACCCTAAGAAGGGAGTATTGGCAGGGGCTATGGCCAAACGTATTTCACAAGTTCGGTGGGTTTTGGTCTCTCTCTTACAGCGGAAGTCCAGTCTTCGGGGAGAACCCGCCCCAAAGCCACCCTCCCCTTGCTCTGAGGCAAAGAAAAAAAAACCTTACCTTGCTTGCAGCGCTCTTGGTCCTGGGTGCCACCTTCTTGGAAGAAAGCACAAAGCAGCTTCCCCCGGCTCTGTGCACACTCTTGTCCGCCAATTTAAGTGAATGGGCAGATGGGAGCATGTACATTGTGGGAGATGCCGCTTTGTGTCTTTCTGTGCTGCAGCTGCACAAACCTGGGAGAGCAACGCTGGACTCTGGGAGAGATAAGGGTTTTTTTCTGTAACCCTCGTCAGGGGAGGTTGGCAGGGAGGGAGGGCTACTCCATGACTGGACTTCCACTTTAATGCTAATCCAAAAGCTATTTTCAGCACATTTTTTTTTTTGGCAGACTACTTTTCTCCTTCTCCTGTGGGTACAGTGGAGCACCCAGGAATTTTATCAGGGGAGAGAGGCACAGATGGGTCTTGGCATCAGTATTTCCCAGCTGTCAATGCAGTGAACATGAGGTCACGCACCAACTTCCTGCACCTCTTAAACCATGACAGCACACTTCAGCTCATGAAATATTGGCCTCACGTTGCACACTCAGATCACAAACAATGCTTGTCCACATAATCAGTGATCACCCAACTCTGTTTCTATCAAACCTTTATTTAATTTCTAGACATACAAATTTTCTGTTCTAAGTTAAGCACATTGCAGAAGTAAAAAAAAATTAAGGAAACCAAGAGGTTATAAATAGTACATAAATTGATTCATTTGTGCTGGATGCAAACTGTGTGTTGAACACATTAGTACTTTTATACACATTAGTACCTCTATACAGTTGGAGTGTACCACTTACTATGGTTCAGCGTGAAGGAACTCTCTAAAGTGCTTAGATGCTGAAGATGTGACCCTCCTGTCCTGCTGCGGAGAGCTGGCATTGTTTGAGATTTTCTGTCTCCTGCTACAAAGTGCTTAGATGGCCAGATATCCTGAACTCTGTAAATACAAACAAAACACACACCATTGCCTATTAAGGCAGCGTAACCTATCGAAAAGAAAGACGAACATTCTTTCCAAACAAATGATGTGTTGTAAACTGTTGTGTTACATATTTGGCAGTGGGGATCACAGTTAATTGCATGAAAATTCATGTTATTATGTTTTTATTGCATTTTATTGCAATAAAGCCCAATGGTGGGCAAAAATAATAAAGACTGAAACACTTACCTGGCCCAATGCAGAGATCCATCTATCACAGGGCCATCAGCTGAATCTCTATTGCGCTTGTACTGTCAGCTTCAGTGAACATATCACTGATGTACAGGGAAGTCCTCAAAGTGGGCCAAAACCCAAAATTTTGGTCCTTTCACCCGGGGCACCCAGATTGCCGATGCCAACTCACCTCTTTCCAGTCCTACGGCACATGCGTGACCACTTGTCCAATCAGTGCGCTCGGAGCAAGCTGGCGGCTGCATCCCCTGCTTCCATGTAACAGGGAGCATGTCCGCGCTGGCCATTCACAAATGCCTGGCAGGGGCACACATCCTGCTGGAGAGATAGTGGGGATGCGGCCGCGGCTCGCACATACGCTGTTGGACCTGGAAACAATGGAAATATATGGGGTGACCTGGGGGTTTCACACAGCGGAGCATCCTGAGTTTGGATGCCTGGGGGGGGGGGGGGGGGGGGGGAGGATCGATTGGAGTGGGTTTTGGTCCACTTTTAAAGGACTGTACACCCAATGGAAAAAAGCAGTTTAACTGATGCACTATATGCTTCTCCTCCATTTCTTGCAGCATTGGGTAGAAGCCATAGCAGAGCTCCAAATTTACCCTACTTTCACTTTTACTTCTCCATGACCATGCCCAAAAGTGGTCTAACAGCCACTCTGTCCCTTGGTGCTCTCAGCGTTAGTGAGCAATACAAGTCATAGTGGCTCGCAGTTGTCTCTGCCCACAGCTGAGCACGCTCAGTACTTTACGTGCCCTTACATTATAAGTTATTGTCTTCAGATGATTTTCCTTGAACCTGAAATGAATGAAGGTTGGGCAGTTATCATCTTTCTATTAGGTGGGCTGTCATGTTCCATGGCGTGTGTTTTATTTTACCTGGGGTCTCTGCTTGTTTACTTACATAGGCTGAGCAGTGTGCCTTTAACTGCCGTTGTCCCTTCCTGGCTCCCTTAGTCTTGCTGTGATGCAAGTAGCTCCTCCCTTCTTCCTCTCACCCTCAGCAATTGCTAGTTTTGCTTTTGCTTCCAAGCAGTACACACCTGCTGCTCCCTTCAGCAGTCTACAGTCTTTCACAACTTTCTGGCTGTATTGAATGTACATTTCAAGATTCCTTTCAAGAGGGGTTTAATTGCAAGATTCTCTACTGAAATAAAGCTTCTGAAACTTATATTACGTGACTCATGACAAAGCTGAGTAAGCTATCTGCCAAGCCTTATGGAGTAAGAACACATCCGTCACAGACACACACAGAGAAGGTGAAGCTGTCTTCAGCATCCACATTACTGCCATCTGGTGATACAGAATATGGGCTTTAGAATAAACACTCTTGAGAGGAACAGGGGGGTAGAGTGAGAGATACCTCTACTGATTTTAATTTGGTAGGGCTACCAGTGCAACCTGACCAGCAAATGCATGTGACAGGTTGCTAGACTTTTCATCCCATCTTACAGGCCTTACAATAAAAGTTAATCAGAATAGACACAGACATGCCAGCAGCTCTGATGGCATAATACAAAGTTAGGTCATGTTGGAGATTTGCTTCATTTGCTTTATTTTTCCCTGATGGATTATTATAGGATAAAACACAAGAAATAAATAATAGCTTTGTGAACAGAGCAAGCAAGACTAAGGCCTTACTGCAACAGAAAATGAGAATGTATTTCCGCACATTTTTGCACTTCTGTTTTGTATGTTTCAGCAATGTATGTTTCATAAGCTTAGGCCATGTTCACACTATGCATTTGTAGATGCAGTTGCAGTTCAGATGTGTTTTGCAGTTGAACTGCATTTTTTTTTTGTAGTTGCAGTTCAATAGAATAGACACAGAATACGTCTGCATATGTCGTTCATTTGGAACGCAGCGAGCAGGACTTTTTGGGCTATGTGCCAACCACACTGTATCAAATCGTAGAGGTGTGAAAGGGGCCACTGAAGATACATAACAATACTTTTTCTACAGATCTGCAAAATGCAGAAACGCAAATGCATCCAGACAGGTCTGAATGTAGCCAAAATGTGCAAAATGTGCACCTGAAAAAACTTGCATGGGTATAACGTGTCTCCTTTCATCAAAAGGGCAAAATACGTGCAAAACAAGGGTTTAAGGAAGTCAAAGCCATCCTTCATTTTAACAGATAAAGATCAGACAGAAAATAATTGTTTACAGCACTACAAAGACAAGAGCTACGTAAAATGGAAACCATGCATCATGGTGGTTCACAGCAGACACGCGCGCTAAGCACCTCGGCGTCTGTTACCAGCGGCTAAGACGCTGGGCACATGGAAAAACAGCAGGGTGGCGTCGGTCTGGAAGACGCCAACATCCAAAAGGTATTCTATGTCACAGTAATAGGACCTGTCTGTGCAGAGGTCCTTTGTTCCTCTTTAACTTTCAACAAGTGTCAACCTCAGCTCTAACACATGGACATATTCCATATGCTAGGCAACTGCTCTTCCAATTATGCTGGAATTTGAAGTGGAAGTCCACTCTCAGAGATAGGGTCTGTCATATATAGGGCCAATATATTTAATTTTAGTGCGGACGCCAGGGGACAGTACTCACTTAAGGCTGCTGTCAGGATTCAAGCCCTGATACAACCGGCACTGACACAAAACTGGCAATAACTGGGCCACTATCTGTCCCGGTACCAAGCCAGGCCCCTTCTAGGAACTCCATCTTTGGGCTCTCCAGGTGTCCCATGACAAGACCATTAGATCGTACATCCCTCTATTCAGAAGTTATGCCCAAAATAGTAGCTGAAGATTTTAAATGGGACCAGGTGAGGAGGAGGGGCTGGATATTCTGCCCACAGGGACATTGGGAGTGTCCAGCTGGGGGTTAAATCTCAGAACTCAACCTAGGGAAAGCAGATGGCTGCGGGATTTATCAAAGGTTTTTCATTAAGAAATGCCCTTCTGTTGACATTTGTTAATAAGCTATATAAACTTAGAAGGACTGTTTTTTAACTATGTATTCTAGGCAAAAGTAGACCAAAGCCTGCCCATGAATCTTTGTGCCAGGGAGGCTCCTAGTCCACAGATACAACCAACCCTTCCCCCATCACACTACCAGTAAGGTCTATAGTAGAGTGCACATTTACTAATACTACTACTAATAATAACGTGCATATATGACTAATGTATGTCTGCACAATTCACTAGTGGAGCAATATCTGACAGGGGACATGAAACAGTAATGGACAAGTGCAGCAATGTGCATTCTCTTTTGTGGTACTGCAGCAAGCAACTATTGCCCCCATCATATAGAACTTCACAAGAAAAATATGTTTTATGGTCAGTGCGATGATGTTCTTGTAGACTAGGAACCTACCTGGCATATGCGGGACATACGTTTGCAGATGACAGAATCTGTCTTTAAAAAGGATGTGCTTATTCTTTAAATGTATAGCAGTGAGAGGAAGCGCTAGAGGGGTGTGATCACAGAAAAGCAATTTAACCCACTGTACACTCGTTCTACAGAAACACTAGCTAACATTTAAAAATACAATTCTGTGAGATACTCACCTGTAGAATTGGTATTATATGCATACAGCACGCCCTGCTCCATCTATAATACTTACACATGGGTTATCCTCCGCCAGAGGGCGCTGTGCACTGCAGACATGCAAAAACAGGCTCCTCCCGGCCCTTCATATACCCAGGGACCTCCCACAAATCCCCAGTATTGAAAAGCAGCGAGAAAGAAGCCGGGAGAAACCAACCACCAATTGGTAACAATAGTAATGATAACAATCACCATACAGGGGATCCAGAAAAAAGTAAACCAGGGTGGGGTGGAGCAGGACGTGCTGTATGCATATAATACCAATTCTACAGGTGAGTATCTCACAGATTGTATTATTCTAAGCATACAGCACGTCCTGCTCCATCTATAATACTTACACATGGGACATCCAATAGCAGTGTCCATAAAGTAGGGTGGGATCCCCAAAAACAAGGCACAGCGGACAGTAAAGGTGCTGTCACCTGTAAAACTTTGCAACAGGTATGACATGAGCAGAGGCTCTAACGTCAATCTCATAACAAGACCTTTAAAAGGTATGAACAGAGACAAGCAACAGTCTAGTAACTTATTCAACAGAACCAATCTGGTGCTGAAGGGCCAATAGTACCCAAGCACCAATATAACGGAATAAAATGAAAAAGGGGAGATTCTTCCCCCTCAAAGGAATAGGTCAGTGTAATGACCCAACCAGCCCACAGGCAACAGAAGCCTCGTGGAAAACTTGTAACTTCCCCTAAGGGGAATGAGAACTGGTCACCCGACTGAAGGCGGGAATACTGACCCCTTCACTAGCACGAAGCCAAGGGCTTTACTCAGGACCAGGAGGCATCCAAGAAGGAATAATCCAAAGGACGCAGTGGCGCTGGAAACAGGCGATATCAGGCGCATACATAAGGAGGCGCCCGCAGACTCCAAGGGCATCAGTCCCCCTAAGGGACAAGAAACCCTCAGGGGAAAAATTGCAACACCTGTTGAGGGAATGTAGACCCTCATATTAGCCTTATTAAGAATAAGGTCCGTAGTTAGACTAAACAGACAAACACCATGAACATAGAACACCACTTGGACCCGAGGTCTGGCGTAAGAAGGAATATCCCCACGGCATGGGGTGCATATAGATATATACATATATATATATATATATATATCGAGCCAAGACTAAGTAATCAGATCCATCTTCTCAGGTACACATCTGACTGAAGCAAGAGCCCCCGGAGAAGCGACTTGGACTACAAGGCAGCTCAGACATCATCCAGCAGAAAGTCCCCAGGGAAAAATCAGCAGGGCAAACAAAATGAAAATTGATCCCAACAGGGACCATGGAACTACTTGGGAGATGCACCTAAGCAATCCCCAAGAGAACTCCTCACAAGGAAGACAGAACCAGACTCCTACAGGAAGACAGCCAGGACAGAACCTGAACCTTCAGAGTCCCTAGATGGGGAGCCAACCCCAACCTATGCTGTAATGACTCTAGAACCCTGGGAACCGAGAACATCCAACAGGGAAGAGACCAAGACTCATGCTAATCAATATGGGTATACCATAAACCCCAATAGACGGAGGAAGAGGAAGCCAAGGAAGCTTGCTCCTAGCCCCCCATATACCGAGTCACCCAGAAGATAAGGCCCGTCTCCAAGGAGTGAATAAATCAGCTGTCAAGCCCCAGACTAGAGTCTGTATATTGGGACGACAAAAAGAAGGGGCCTGACAAGGGCAGAACCGCACTCGTGAGAGAGCGGACAGGTCAGCAGACTACAGCAGAAGCATCTGCGAACCACAGTCCACAAGGCCATTAATCTCACGGGTCCCTTTATCAGCACAACGTGCGCAGGACCCCACAAGTAGGGTGAACAAAGAGAAGGCATATAAAATAGAAGTATATGCATAATTTTACTAAGCCCCCATGACCAGAGTCAGAATATTCTGGGACAGTAAAAACAAGGGCGGAGCCCCTGTGGTATAAGCGAGACCCCACAGAGCCACCCTAGTTGGCTCTCAGAGCGACACCAGGATAGCATAACCTGCCGCTGAAAGGCATCCATTGGAGCGAATACCGCTGAGAAGCAGGGGACGTATACCCCCGCCCAAAGCAGGATCAGGGACCCTCCAGAGGGAGCATCCTGCTTCAAGCTCCAGACCAATAATAAGACAGGCCATTGTCTTCCAACAGGCCAAGAGTCCCCAAATAGACAGGTCCTAAAAGAGGAGAAGTCCAGCCGTATAGAGTCAACGGAAGGCACACCATTTCAACAAAACCAGTAGGTAAGATGGACCCTCTAGGGGACCCTACCTAGGAACCACGGGGGGTTGTGGAAGAAATTCCGGCGTTATTTCCTTGAGAAAGGGGACGTGATCCCCGGAACGTGGGAGGACCGCCTTTGCTATTAAGATTACTGGGGTAATACTGCACTGTTGATTATTGATACAAATTCTGTTATCTTTTGTTGGATTGAGTGTGATTTGCTGTGGTCTAATCTCCATAGTTTCTATTGAAGCACAATGAGTGGATACACACTGCTGATTGTATGCCACAGGTTGTAAAGATATAATGTTTTTGTATGCCGATATCAGATTTCTTTGCTTCATTAAGCTATGGTCTGTAATAATAGTTATTGATGTATAAATGGCAGTATAACTATGCAGCACTTGCTGATATATCTTAATGTAACTTTATAATGTAACTACCATAGATCACTGCTCTGTACATTTTTTGCTCTCGGTTTGTAAACAAGATTATACTGTTGATACATTTGGTATTTGGGCACATGATTGCTGTATGTTTATGGCTACACAGCAGTGATTCATATTGTTATCACAGGTTGAGCCCGCATACCCAATGGGATTATTATCCAATCCATCTGCTCATATGCGCTTAATATGTAGCAATTAATGCACTATTATCCCCATGTGTATTTGAGACGAAGTGCTATTGAATTTTTGTATATAAGCATTAAATATGGGTCCTAAATAAAATAAAAAGAAAAACATTTTTTTATAGAGGATAATTGGTGTGCGCCTGATATCTTGAAACACATGGTTTGTAGGATAAGAAGAAGTATCCAGGCAGGCAGCACCCGATGTATTGATGCTTTTATGTTAGATATAGAATTGATTGAAAGTGTGCCACCAACTACTTATCTTTAGAAATCCCCCCCCCCCCCCCGCCAACCTGCGAGACTTGGTACCCAAGGTGACCATTCACAGGAAGATGCAAGTAAGGAAGGGGGTGCCCCCTGACAGGGCCCTTGAATATGATCAGCTCAAGAGGAACCACCTTACCAAGGGGGAATGAGCACAGACCAAGCCCCAGGGGTGCTGGAACCCCATGTAGGCTCAATAACCTACTGTGCCGAAGAGCCCAAGGGCTCGGTATATAAGGGACATCATCTGATGTCCCTTATATACTGCCCAACGGGCCCACCAGCTGCCTTCCCGCCTGGTGAAAGTAAGATGTCAGTAAAGGGGGACAGAGCCCCCGTAACCAGGAGTCCACTTGTTGCCAAAGAAGGCTCAAGCCTGAACCGAAATCCAGGAATGTGGATAGCGGATAAGGGACCATGAGGGATTGAGGTGACTGAGCACCCATCCAGTAACTCCCTGGGGACACCGCTGGCCGACCAATCCACTCGGCCTGACGTAGAGACTGGTAGGAAAGACGACCCGGTAGGTCCTAATGCAGATGCCCCCCCCCCAGGCATGTCTCGAGACATCACCCCCATTCGTGCCATGGCGAGTAGCCTGGGAACGAAAGAGAGGCCCCAAATAATGCCTCAATCCGCAGGGTTGGTCCTGCAACACCGTCTAGTAATGGTCTTGGTGTCCAGTAGACACAAGGGGAACTAAGAAGATCTAGTACTCCACAGGAGGCCGGAAGCCCCCCTTGCACAGGGCGCCTGCGTCCCAAGACAGAGGTGTCATATAGGGACTACCTGTGAGAGTAGAATTGCCAGGCCTACCATAGGCCAGCGTGGCCCAGACTGCCTCCTACTGTTGAGGGAAGGAGGAAGGTTAAAATAGAGGCCAAAGCCCCATACCGTTAAGGGCAACCTGTAAGTAAGCCCAAACACTGTAGGCCCAGTACGGCCTACCCCAATACCTGAGTGAAAACCAGGAGCTAGAAGCACCTGACAACCACTGAAAGGGACCACCCAGCAAAGCTATCCTGTGTCCAGGGGAACAACCTCCTGGAACCACCAGAAGGAGAAGGTACATTCCTGGATGGTGGACAGCTGCTGCAGCAGTACCCTCGCCCAGAAGGGTGAGGGCGTCCCTTCATGCTTGGGAGGTCTTGGCAGATTTGGACTTAGTCCTGCCAGAGGGCCCAGGGCATTGCCTGCCCACCCCATGGTGTAAATCCACACCGAACAGTTGGAAGCACACCTCAGGTTCGTGTTTGACACTAACGTAGGGAGGTGGAGGGGTGACCCTGCCCCGGGGAGGCCGGAGCGGCCTTCTGCGCAAGGGTGCTTTACCCTTTTTACCAAAAAGGTCCAAACGGGCCCCAAATAATCGCCGTCCTCTGAAGGGAAGGCAAGTGAGAGCCTTTTTTCGTAGCATCGTCAGCACCCCACTGTTGCAGCCAGACCAGGCGGCGAATAGCTACCACAAGGGCAGAGGTTCTAGCACACATCTTAATGGTGTCGTCCAGTGCTGATAGAATAAACTTCACAAACGCATCACAGTCTGATAGCGCATTAAACACCCCCCAAGGGAGGTCCTCAGGACGGTGATCTAGTACTTTTCTGACAAGAGTCCTGGCGGCCACTGCAGTGATGGCCGCGGCACAGACCGGGCGCAGAGCCGTCCCAGCACACGAGAAGGCGTGGGAAGCCAGTCTGTCAATGCACCGGTCCTCAGCATCCCGAAGGGTACGGTAAAAAGGAGCCGTCATGAAAGGGGGGTTAGTAACCCCTATAACCGGTGCATCCACCACAAGAGGTGCTGACCAAAAATTAACCACATCAGGAGGGAAAGGGTACTTCCAATCCCAGACCCCTTTAAGTTTACAAGGCGATTCCCATTCTTGGGATATAAGATTCTGGAAATTATCCTGTTCTAGGAACTCCAAGCGCGGCGGTGCTGTATGGAAACTCTCCTTCTTAGGCTTGGGGGTCTCCCCAGGGGGGGAGATTGACAAAACCTCAAAGATCTTAATAAGAATTTCATCTGTGTCACACAGGCCTCAAGAACCGGGCCCAGAATCATCACAGCACCCGGGCATCTTGTTCGAGGAGCCCGAATCTGAGAATAGCTCACCTTCCTCAGAAGGATCAAGGTCCTGCATATCAGCAGAGTCATCGGTATCGTTAGGAACCGGAGAGCCAGGAGGCGTCAGGGACCGCTTCTTACCAGGGCCCATACGCTCCGCCAACCCAGAAAGCACCTGCTCCGCCGTAGGCAGCACGCGCGGCACGGATTGCAGGTCATCCCCGCTCGAGTGGGACTCATCAGGAATGATATTTAGGCCCGGGGAGACGGGTGTATTGAAGGGAGGTGCAGCCATTGGCAGACCTGCCTGTTCAGCACACGGTCCGCAGACCCGTGCTCTGTCAGCCTCAGCCTGAGGCTGACCACACACTGCACACAGCCGAGGGACACCGGTTACATAATTCTGAGATGCCTCCATATGGTGATTATCAGAGCAGTATGCCCACAGGGATTTACACAATAGGCAACCCTGGATGCCCCAAGACCCGCTAGGAAGTGGGAGAATTTGTTATGTGGACCCGCTGTAATATATGTTCGGCCGGGAGAAGCCCCCGAAGTCCTGGCGTCTGAAAGACATAATGGGACAAGAGGGGTGGTGTCAGTGCCATGCGCAACCGAATACACATAGAACCATGCCGCCCCAGAGGGCACTTACATGACCAAGGGAGGAGGCGGACCGCACCATGCGCGTGCGAAGATTGTCAAAATGGCGCCAAGCGAACCTCGAGGGGCGGGCCATACCAGGCTGTGACGCGGAGCGCGTCATGCCGAGTCTCCGCCTCCCCCAAAGAGCGCGAAGCTATAACCAACAGAAATAAGTAGAACAGTTGGATAGAAGGCGCATGCATAAAGATGCTGAAACGCTGGAAATGATGCTGCCGTCTAGGCAGTTGTTAATGAAAGACAAACGGCTCGCAACTGTTATAGCAGGAGCGCGACACTGACACCCAATAAAAATAAAAACCAAAGGCCTTAACGTGTTACTTAACACTAGGACTGCCACACATACCCCCCCCCCTTTCTTTTCCCCCAAGTTACGGGAGGAAGCGAGGGAGAAGCGGACAGCGTCCATGGACTAAATCTGTGAGGGGCACGGGCAAGAATGCGGGAGGGGCATCTACTAGAGGCTCACCATCGGCCTAACCGCCTACCCTATGGAGGGGGGGTGCGGTGGAGCGTGGCTCCGTTCAGCACACAAGGTGCTGCCTACCTTCACCCGACCCGCGCAGCCCAGGCTGGGAGGCATATTCTTCTGAAGAGGATGGGTGGAAATAGTCCAGCAGGGCCTCGGGCTGTAAAGCCCCGCTCGCCTGCGAGAGCGTGATACTTCATGTCTTCGCAGTTCAGCACTGCAGAGAAATCTGGGGATTTGTGGGAGGTCCCTGGGTATATGAAGGGCCGGGAGGAGCCTGTTTTTGCATGTCTGCAGTGCACAGCGCCCTCTGGCGGAGGATAACCCATGTGTAAGTATTATAGATGGAGCAGGACGTGCTGTATGCTTAGAATATCATTGATTGAGACACCCTCTCTGTTCTCTTCCCCTTTACCCTCCCCTTCCCTCCTCTCTATTTAATTTTCCTTTTCATTATCTTACTATGTTTTTATAACTCCTTGGGACAACTCATGACTGGGGCCCCCTGGAGAGGAGTCAGCCCCTCTAGGAAAAGCTATTGCGGATCGGTAATTCGGAGCCATCGGCTGCACGTGGGACTGCAGCGTGACATGAATCTTGGGGGAGCTGTGACAGAGCCGCCGGTGTCTCCACCACAATCCAGTCCCTGACCCCACTACAGGATGAGAGGAACTACTTAGAGCCTATTAGGCTTAGGTTCAAATCCCCAGGGGGTGTTAAGATCACTGTATGCTTTTGCACTCAGTTTTGGATGACATTTCATTTTGTTACATGGTTATGCTGTACTTCTTGCCCCACACAGGGTATTTGTGAAATTTTCAATAAAAATCTATTGCAAGAAAAATCGTTAAGTACACTAAATGTAAAAGTGAGACAGCCACGCCGAGGCAGTCCTGTTTATGCACTAATCTTACTAAGCATATCAGCTTGACTGTACAGATATTGATTCTCTTGAGTGTGCAGAGGGTTAAATTGCTCTTCTTTGTTTCTTTAGTCTTATCAGTATTTTTCTTATTCTGTTCGTTATTATTCAACTTTACTAGCATATGGCATATCTGCACCTTACCTGGCAAGGTTCCTCTTTCCAATATAGCGGAAATGAAATAAGCAGGCCCTAAAAAAGTCATTTAAAAGATTTCATTAAAAGGAATGAAGACATGCAGTCTACATACAATGAGTTGCCAACAAAATGTGAAAAGCAGACAAGTGCAAAGAATCTTGAACAAAAGTAGGCCGTGGTACATATCTCTATGTAGAGGGGCACTTCAGGGTAACACATTTCGGGGAGCAGCCCCTTAGTCATACCTAGTTCTGAAAGTGTGGTTAGAGGATGAGGTGGGATATGTTGTGGCCCATGTATTCCCCCAGACAGTGGTTCAGGCACATGACATTTAAATATAAGTGTAGTTGCTTACTTAATAAAAGGTGCTTCTGCACTAAACTGCACCAACACCCGTTTTTACTTTAACGGGTGTTGGGCCTGCTGCTTGGTGATCGTAAACAGCTCGGGGGGCATCCAGAATGCTGGAGCCCCCCTTGCAGCTAACAGCGCATTAAGCTTGTAATACTCACATTCATTACGAGCCTGCGGCGAGAATGGAGTCCCACAATTGGACACCGGGTGGTCACGTGAGCCGCAGTCAGGTCCTCTGAGACAGCCAGCGGAAGGACCTGCCCACGTGACAGCCCACCCACGCCGCAAGCTTGTAATGAATGTGAGTATTACAAGCTTAATGTGCTGTTAGCTGCGAGGGGAACTCCAGCATTCTGAATGCCCCCCAAGCTATTTGTGATCACCAAACATTGGGACCAACACCAGTTAAAGTAAAAACAGGTGTTGGTCCGGTTAATGCACCTTTTATTCCCCTTTGTCCTGAGTATTGATGCAGAGATAACGGGGTGGATTCAGAGCCTGAATAGAAAACTCACCTCTTTTTAGGAGAGAATATTTCTATTTACTTTCACTGTCTACCTTGGGACTGATTCGGAGGCAGGTGAAAAATGTACACCCTATTGCTATTGCTGCTGGTGAGGTGTAAAGACATGTACTGGATCCCTGCTGTCAGTCCCTCGCCAGACGCCAATTCCTTCTCCTCCGCCCTCTGGGTGCTCGACAACGCTGTGCAGAAGGGGACTACTGCGCGCCCTGTCCCCTTGCCACAGGAACTATGGCATGTCCCTCTCCAGTGAAGTGAATGGAGAGGGGTGTGCCATAGTTCCTGTTATGAGGGGGTGGGGTATGCTGTAATCCCCTTCTGCACAGCAATGTAGAGAGTTTAGGCAGCAGAGAAGGATGAAGCAGATGAAAGGTGAGTATAGAGTTTTTTTTATTTTATTTTATTATTATGACTTTTACTAGTATGACTTTAATTTTACTGGTGGTGGCACTCAGTGTAAAGTGTTGAACTAACAGCAGGTGAAATATATAATTGAGCAAGCTCTGCAGTTTCATTCTATAAGGATGGGCTTGTTATCACCATAATGATTCCCTCTATATAGAAATTTGTGTTTCTTGGTTTAGAAAGGTCCTATTGGACACAGGACTGGTGTTTAAATCAATGCATCAAGCATGCCTACTTTTCATTGCAATTGGAGAGAATGGTTTGGGCGTGCTAGTGTCTCTGTGACTGACACAATGCGGTGGACCCTGGTCCTGGTGTGCCAGGGGACTGATTCTTCCCTGGGCTGTAGGTGACAAAAGTGAGCATGCCTTTTTTTCTTTGGCCTGGACATTTTCTCCACAAAAACATATTACAATCTAAGCTCTGGACAAAATATTGTTTTGGATACGGTAGGAAGGAGTCTGATATTATTACTGCTGTTTGAGACCCCATTAACTGGACCAACAGTTGAAAAAAAATCCCCCAAAACTCCCTTGCCCCATCTGTATCCATGATTCTGAATCGTCAGAACTTACATTTACCCAGAGCTGAGCTGTTGCCTGGATTCAACTTATAACCCACAATGCACAGCGGAAGGAAACCCTGCAGCTCCATGGAACACCATTTTTTATGCCCTAGGGAGGCATGAATATGAGCTTCTGTGTGCCCTGGGGTGTTGGTCCGGTTTAGGGAGATTTAGGTTTAGTCTTCAGCCAGGAAATAAAACATTCATCCCAGGCTGCAATTTTTCATTAGGAATAAATAAAACTGTACAATCCAGTTGGTCAACTTTAAACAATCTGACGAAAAGCTATGTAGCATAACGCTATTCAGGTATGAATGTTGTACAACAGGTTGTAAAACATGGAGCCAACAAAAGATTTTCACTGCAGCCTTAAAGTGGACCAAATGGTTAATGAGTGAAGGGAGGGGGAATCCTGTCCCCGACAATGTCCCAAACACATACAGCCCCCTCTCCCCCCCTATTTGTCCTGGGCGCTGGCGCTCATGTGGTCTGGTGACTCTAGCTTGCTAATCATCTGATTGGCTGAGGCAGAGACAAGTGTATTAACCGCTGCTGCTCTAATTCAACCTCTTCAGTTGGGAGGAAAACAGTGTTTCAGTAGCTAAAAGGGTTACTGTCAGAATTCTCATCTGGAGAGATGATTGCTGCTGTTTGATTAAGCCAAAGCTTCTAATGAGCTTGCCTGCTACAGTGGAAGGATTGTGGGAGTTGTCAGAAAGGATACTGAAAGTTATACCATAGGGCAAGAAAGCCGCTCCTGTTTTACCAAGACAGAATCAGAGGAATATAAAAAACATGGAAGCAGCATTCTGATAAGTAAATCACAGGTCTAGTGGCACAATCCTAACACAAATGTTTATTTTACATTCCAGAAAGGGGAAAACAATAAGGCAGAACACCAAAAACCTGACAAAAAGGGAATTTTCCTTCAAACCGCACCAACAGCCTGGCACAGTTGGAAAAGAAAGGTAGTGGCCATTTTGGAGCTTCCTCTGCCAGCATCTCAGCCATGCTGCTGCCTGGATTCAAATGACATAACTGACAATGCACAGTAACAGGAAGCCCAGCAGCACTTCCTGTTTGCAGGTGGCCTGCAGATAGATGAGCTGCCATTTTGTTTCTGAAATGTACTACAGCAGGCGTTAGAAAAAGGTAAATGAATTTTTATGTGCAGCAATCTAAATAGCCCTGTATAATAATGGGGAGGTATGTATATGAGCACTGTTTGTTGTGTTGGTCTGGTTTAAGTCACTTTTAACTGTTGGATACCTCAGACAATCAATTATAAAACATAGCAGGACAGTTTTGATTATTCACAAAGGGAAACTTTCCTACAAACAAGGAAGGCCACATTTAAAGTGGACCAAAACCCACGCCTATCGGCCTGGGAATCTTATAGATTTCCTCCCCCTGGGTCGCCCACATAACTTGTTTCCTGGCCCAACTGCGCATGTGCAAGCCTCATCACGGCTATCCCTCTAGCAGGCTGTGTGCCTGCGCCAGGCAATTGTGAATGGCCGGCGCGGGCATGCTCCCTGCTAGAGGGAAGTGCGTGATGCGGCTGCCAGCAAGCTTGTTTGGACAAGCGGCCAAGCATGCGCTGCAGGACCGGGAAGAGGAGAGCTGGCATCGGCCATCTTGGGGGTTTCACACAGCGGGGCACCGCCGATCGAGGTTCACAGAAAGTCACTTCATGTGTCATACTTACTCTAATATGTTGAGAAAATGTAAGAGCTCCTGAGGGGATAGTTTATTCCAGTAGCTAACCAGCGCATCTAAGAACAATAGAAAATGAATTCACACTGTCAGGCTGCATATTGGATTTACAATGCCCCACAATAAAAGTAGGAGATGGCACTTTAGCTGTATTGTTGCTGAAATTAAACAACTGTAAGTCAAACAATGGTGCTAAACAGAGCGAGTAAATAATACAGACAAGTTCTTTCAAGTAAGTCTGAATAATGGGCAGGGGGACTGCTTCTCCACAAAAAGGCCGATAAAGAGGACCAACGCTCCATGGCGAGGGAGTTGGTGGCCACCGGCGCCGCTATATGACAATCTGGAGGGGGAGAGGGAATTCAGAATGCTGGAACTGCCCCGCACACAACCCCCCAGGACACCTGTAAACCTTACCTTAACTTCGCTCCCCACCAGGAATCCAGCGCTGCAGTTGGCTGTCCGGCGCTCGTAGAGTGTGGCCAAGGCCTGCGCATGCGCGGTTGGATCAGGAGAGAGATATGTATTACTGGGGATCCGGGGAGATTTACAAAGCAGGGTATCCCAAATCGGGATGCCCCAAGGAGAGGGAATCAGATGACCCTGGAGTTCGCATTTGGTCCAATTTAGGTTTGGCATAAAACTCTGTTTGCCAATAGAAAGAAGGGAAAGGACAGCATCCCCAGTTTCCCTCTGGCTGACATGTGTGCATCCGCACCCAGCGCCCGATCGTGCATCATTTAAGAGGAGCCTGTTTGTGGGAGCTCTGTTTGGTTACCTGGATGGGTAACTGGAACCCCCTCTGTGGGGAAGGGGGCTTGTCTGCATACTTGAGGAGGTTAGGGGAGCACCTTCTGTGGAGGGCCTGTCTGGATACTTGAGGAGGGGTCAGGGGAGCACCTTTTGTGGGGGGGGGGGGGCATGTGCTTTGGGGGGTCCTGCTTGGATACTTGGGAGGTTAGGGGTATACTTTCTGTGTGTGGGGGCTCTACTTGGATACTTGGGGGGGTTAGGGATGTACTTTCTGTGGGGGCCCTGCTTAGATACTTTCAGGATTAGTGGTATGATTTCTGTGGGAGGGGGGCCTGTCTGGATACTTCGGGGGATTAGGGGACCTCCTTCTGTGGGGTGCATTTCCGCATACTTGTGGAGGGGGAAAATGAAGCACTCCCTTTGTATGCTTGGGGGGACAGGGGCCCAGCCTGAGGTGCAGGGCAGCACTTTGTGGGGGGCCTGACTAGGAACTTGTCCAGGCAGGTGGCAGTTTCAAGCACCCTTGGGAGGTTAAACAAAATGGCAGGGAAAGCATTAGTATTGAAGAGGGGGGCCCTGCATACCCCCAACCTGCCACCCCCTCGCTATTCCTCAACACTAGCCAGGGGGAACTGTGCTCTGCATTGGTGGACTGGGGCCAACATCAACCCAGGATTGGAGAAAGAAGGCTAAACCTAGACAGAGGTGTAAAAATTGTGGCGCTGTATGCTAGAAAGGGAGCCGAGGCGAGCGCGCTGGCAGGCGTTATCCCAGCTACCCACTAACGGAGCATGCCCACGCCAACCATTCACAAATGCTTGGTGTCAGGGAACCGCGGGTCATGTGATCCAACTATAAACCAGGGACCTCCTGACACACAGACCGCGTTCCCCAAAACCCTAATCCGAGCCTTCCTATCAGGAATACCAGGCCCAAAGCCTGCGGACACACAGATTCTTGGTTTAAGGCAAACAGATCGCTCAAGTTAAAATTTAAGTTTTAATGCTATAAGCACACTAGGCAGTGATAACAAACAGTTGGCTATGATGGAATATGAAATGATACAGATGATACAAAATGCTGTTCTGAGATGGTTACAGGATAGAGTGAGTTACACAGAGAAACAATAGTAGTTTCCTTAGTATGCAATTGCAGAGTAGTAGTGATGGGGCTTCCACAAGAGGTAAGTGAAGAGCTGTGTGGGTGGACACCTCCAGCATGTGTGAATCGTGACCTCTCCAGATAATTGACCCTGTTCTCATCCCCCTGGCTCACTTTTAAGCAGGTGTCAACTCTCCACCCCCTCCCATCTGTGGGACGGGTTGTCACCTCCCACTGTTCTGGAGCGTGCTTTCGCCCCTAAAACCCCTTAGGGGTTATAACTTTGGGCAGGGGGGTCATATGGCTTTGGAAACGGCACCAAACGATTGGGCTGGACGCTGTGCATCTGATGAGTCCATAAATGGGGTCCCTAAGTGGGTAAGAACCTTAGATCTTCATTTTCCTAGGTTTCACCGGGCTTGGCGACAAAGGGAAACTATCTCCACGTGCGGTTTTGTGAGCCAGTTCTGATTCTGTACCTGGTTTGGTGCTGGGACACATGGGAGCGCAGCTATGGTCCGATTGGTGTTGGTGCCGGATGTCTGCGGCTCCCAACTTTCATGTGACAAATTCACAGCCAGGGGTCCAGCCAGCTGCAGACCCAGCAGGGTCTTCTCAGACTAGAGGTGTGAGGATTGCCAGCGGGGAGTCTGATCTGCCCTGCTTAACCTGTAAATGCTAATTCCTTTTCCTGAGTGCATGTTTATGACTAGGAGGGAAAATACCATTTTGTGATTACTCACCTGTAAAATGGTTATTACAAGTATGTCACACACCCCGCTTCCGAATATTCATGACACTTGGGTAACTGTCCTGTAGAGGGCAATCTTGCAGAGATGACATGAAAAAAAGGGAGCCCCTCCCGGTCCATAAATACCTGGGACCTCCCACCATTCCCCAGTATAAGACAGCAGTAAAGAGACCAGGAAGAGCCAAATGTAAACAGCAAAGAAAAAAGGTTCACCATAAAGGATCCCAGAAAACCAAAAAAGGGCGGGTTGAAGCAGGGTGTGTGACATACTTGTAATAACCATTTTACAGGTGAGTAATCACAAAATGGTATTATTCCCAGTATGTCACACACCCCGCTTCCGAATATTCATGACACTTGGGACATCCAATAGCAGTGTCCATAATGGGTGGGGATCCCAAAAAGGCAATAATGCAAACTTAAACTACTGCAGCTTGCAGAACTTTGCGGCCAAAAAACAGCATCCGCTGAGGCCCGCACATCAACCTTATAAAACTTAGAAAAGGTATGAACCGAAGACCAAGTAGCAGCCTTGCAAACTTGTTCAACAGAAGCCTGATGCTGAAAAGCCCAAGATGCTCCAACAGCACGAGTAGAATGAGCAGTAACACGAAAAGGGGGAACCTTCCCCTTGGCAGAATAGGCCCCAACAATGGCCTGTCGAATCCATTTACTAATGGAGGACTTAGCGGGCGCCAGACCTTTCCTGGGCCCGGAGGGCACCACGAAAAGGGCGTCCGTCTTACGAAAAGGAGAAGTAGCCACCAAATAATATTTCACACATCGAACCACATCCAAAGAATGTAAGGTCCTCTCCTTGTCATTGCTAGGCTTAGGACACAAGGAAGGGAGAACTACATCCTGATTGAGATGGAAGGCCGAAACCACCTTAGGAAGGAAAACTACCTTGTCCAGGTACCTCTCAAAGTAAGGAGCCTGAATAGACAAGGCCGCCAACTCAAAGACATGCCGAACAGAGGTAATTGCTCACTCAGAAAGTTGCCTTATTGGTGGCTGAGAAAGAGCAATATTATGCACCGGCTCAAAAGGCGGCCCCTGGAGAGCCGACAGTACCAAGTTTAAATCCCAAACCGGCAGCAAGGGCTTTCTAGGAGGCCGCACATGAGTAACCCCCTGGAAAAAAGTCTTACCAGGGGATAAAGGGCAAAAGACCCGAGTCCAGACCATGTTGAACTCCAGAATTCCAAGTCCTATAGTAGACGTTAGAGGAAGATCTCTTCCTAGCTCTAACAAGAGTCTGAACCACCGCATCAGAAAGACCTTCCTCCTTTAAGATGGAGGTTTCAGCAGCCACGCCGTCAAAGCCAGCGTTGGTAAATTGGGGTAGCGTAGCTGACCCTGGGTGATAAGATCCGGAAGAAGAGGCAGATAAAACTGATCAACTACCAGCCGCACGACGTCTGCGAACCACACTCGTCTTGGCCACCTTGGAGCCACCAGCATTGCTGGTGCCCCTTCTAGAGTCAGCTTGCGCACCACCTTGCCCACCATGGAGAAGGGGGGGGGGACAGGTACAGAAACCCCAGTTCCCTCCAAGCCAGGGACATGGCATCCACTGCCAGGACCAGAGGATCCTGAGACAGAGACACAAAGGCAGGAAGCTTGTCTTTGTGACGTCAGGCAAAGAGATCCACCTCCGGAGTCCCCCACTTGTGACAAAGGAACTGGAATACCTTGGAACTGAGAGACCATTCTCCTCGGCGAGAGGATCTCCTGCTCAGGGAGTCCGCCTTCGTGTTCTCCACTCCCGGGATGTAAATAGCTGAGATGCATGGGACATTGCTCTCTGCCCAAACAAGGATCAGAGATACCTCCCTGAGGGCACTCCTGCTGCGAGTCCCTCCTTGGTGATTGATGTAAGCGACCACCGTCCGATTGTCCGATCGGACTTGAACTGGCAATCCCTGCAAGAGAAGAGTCAAGCGAGACAGAACCAACCAAATGGTCCATAACGTTGATGGTGGTATGAGCCCCCTGGAACTGATGTTCCCTCCAGAAGACCCCCCCAGCCCGACAGGCTGGCGTCCGTGGTGACCGTTTCCCAACAAGGGGTCAGAAAGGATCTGCCCTTCAACAGATTGCTTGACACTAGCCACCACTGAAGGGACTGCTGAGCCCGAGGAGACAGCAGACAAGACTGATCCAATGACAGCGGACACCTGTCCTAAGTCGCTAGAAGATGGAGCTGAAGCGTCCTCATGTGAAACTGGGCAAAAGGGACTGCCTCGAAGGAAGCCACCATCAAACCTACCAATCTCATCCCTAGCTGGATAGACGGGCGAGGATTGGATAGTAGAAGCCGAATCAAATCTTGGATCAGAAGAATCTTGGGCTGAGGAAGGAACACCCTGGCCAGAAAGGCATCCAGAGTCATGCCCAGAAACGAAACCTCCCTGGACGGGGAGAGGGAGGACTTGGGATAGTTGATCACCCAGCCGAACCTCTCCAGCGTGGATACCACCACTCTAGTGTCTAGCTCCGCTTGGCTGAGAGAGGAAGCCAAAATGAGAAGGTCGTCCAGATATGGTACAATGCGAATGCCCTGGACTCTGAGGAGGGCCATCACCCCCGCCAATACCTTGGTGAACACCCTCAGAGCCGAAGTAAGCCCGAATGGAAGGGCCACAAACTGAAAATGCTGATCTTCCACCACGAACCTGAGGAATCTCTGGTGTGCCGGGAAGATAGGTAAATGCAGATACGCATCCTTGATGTCTATGGACGTCATGAAGTCCCCCTGATGAAGAGAATCGACGACTGACCGCAAGGTTTCCATGCAAAACTTCCTGAAGCGGATAAACCGATTGAGGAGCTTCAGATCCAAAATGGGTCGAATGGAGCCGTCCTTCTTGGGCACCGTGAATAGATTGGAATAGAATCCCAAGCCCCTTTCCGCGGAAGGCACTGGGCAAATGACAGCCATGTCCAGCAGATAACTTACTGCTGCACGGAGCCCCTGTGCGGCCAGTGGATCCGAAGGCACTCTTGACCTGAAGAATCTGGGAGGAGGCCGGATCTCGAATTCCAGCTTGTAACCGGAAGACACCACTTCCAGAATCCATTTGTCTGAGACCTCCTGGTCCCAGACCTGGAAGAAGTGTCGCAGCCATCCCCCCACCCGCAAGGGTGAGGGCGCCCCCCCATTGCTGAGCTGGCTTGGCAGCGGGCTTGGGTTTGGAACTCCAATTGTGACCTGGACGGGCACGACCTCTGCCTCTACTCCAGGAATCACTGGCACCACGAAAGGAAGGGTTAAAAGAGGCCGCCCCCCGAATGGGACGATGTTGCCTCTTACGCTGAGGTAACTTCCCTCCTTTCGTGACAGAATCTAATCTTTCTCCAAAAAGCCGCAGCCCCACAAAAAGAAGTGTTGTAAGCGACTTTTTGGTCACAAAATCAGACGCCCACTGGCGCAACAACACCAACCGCGAATAGCTACAAGCAAGGCCGAGGTTCTACCACACATGACCATGGTGTCATCCAAGGCGGCAAGCACAAAGAACATGAACAATTCACACCGCCTAAGGGCGGCGAACTCATCACTAGCCGGGTCAAGCCTGGAAGTACTCAACAGGTCCCTAACAACAGACCTGGTAGCCACTGCCGTAACACAAACAGGCCGCAAGGCTGAACTGACACTAGCAAAAGCGTGGCAAGCCATCTGATCAATGCATTTGTCCTCACCATCTGTGAGAGTGGTGGAGTCAGGAGAATGCAAAATAGAAGTATTAGATAACCCAAGCACCGGACATCCACCTTGGGAGTTTTACCACGTCCACCGGAAATGGATACTTCTTATCCCAACCTTGAGGAATACCTGGAAGCCGAGTAGGCTTCTCCCATTCCTTAAGAATAATGCCATCAAAATGCTTTTGACTTGGGAATTCCAGGCACGGCTTAGAAGTCCCAAAGAATTCCCCCTTTTGCGGAGCGGGCTTCTCTGGAGGAGAAATCGCCAGAACCTCAAAAAGGTGAGCCAGGACCTTTGGGGTATCCACAGCATCCCCCTGCCCTTGCTCAGTATCAGCACCAACAAACTGCTGATTGTCAGAACCATCAGAATCCTCAAATAATTCTAGCGGGAAATAATCAGACCAGTCAAGAAAATCATAATCATCAAACTCAAAAGCCGGCGCGGCTGGAGACAAATGCTTTCTCTTAGCCAAGGCCTTTCTGGCAACAGAGCCGGAAATAAATTTCTCAATATTAGCCAATCTGGCACACACATCAGATTGCGACTCCCCGCCTGTGACAACATCACTAGGGGTACGGATAAGGCAGGGTGGGGAAGGAGAAGAGGCCGGGACCCCGGACCCAGACGCCTGGGCCCCCGACTGCTGCGTTATGGCCCGCTGAGCACAAGGTATGCAAACAAGTACATTATCCCCCACAAGGGATGCCCCACAACCCACACACTGCCGGGGTTGCCCCGAGGGGAGCCCAAGCCCGGTATCCTGAGAAGCCTCCATATGGTGATTTTTAATGTAGTCGCAATGACCAGAGGGAATTACGCTGTTAAAGCTACCCGGGATGCCCCTTCAAGTCCCAAGTGGGAGGATTTTTATTATCAAATTTCTTTTTTTTTTTTTTTTAAACTTTAGTAACCCTAATCAAATTCTAAGGCACCCTAGGACCGGGAGAACCCCTCCTTTTAAAACTCGAAAGAAGGGATCCCAGCTGGAAAACAGAAAAACAGGGAGTACATAAGTCAAACATGCACATCACCCACAATCATATATCAATAGATACAAAAAGAAATTACTCACGCAAAGCCAAAAGCGACCGTCAACCCTCACAGCAACGAGGGAATGAAAGAGAAACAGAGAGGCCGGAAGAAGAGGGGCGGGCCAGCGCACATTGCGCGCCGCGTCTGGCCCCGCCCCCTTCCCTCACGCCGGGCCCACCCCCAGAGCACCTTTGGAGCCGACATCGAGGGGGGGGCCGCCCCCTCCTAAACCGCACCTGAAGGAAGCAGCCTGGCCAGCTGCAAGCAATGGCCGCCCAGCCACGTGAAACACACAAACACATATAAACACTTTCCCCCCATTAAAGTCACACAGGAGAAAGGGCCACCCCCCCCAAGGGGCACAGAGGGACACAGTAGGGGGGAGAACCCACACCAATAGGTGAAAAGGGCAAGAGGGACGGGGCACCTCAAGCCGGGATCACCAACCCGGACACCGCCTACCCCTTTATATAGGGTCTCACGGGGGAGCAAGCTCCCATAAACACCACAGTGGTGCAGCCTACCATTGCCTGGACCTTCAGCCTAGGCTGGGAGGCATACTGTTATAGTTTAAGTTTAAAAAAGGTCCAGGCAGCAAATAGAAACAAAAAATGGGCCGGGGGGTAACCCCGGCTACCTGCAGGAGATAGCCATCTTCTGACTTGCTCGCCGACTGCAGAGACGAAAGACGGGAATGGTGGGAGGTCCCAGGTATTTATGGACCGGGAAGGGCTCCCTTTTTTTCATGTCATCTCTGCAAGATCGCCCTCTACAGGACAGTTACCCAACTGTCTTCGGAAGCGGGGTGTGTGACATACTGGGAATATAAAGGGGAACTCCGGACTTGCATCTGTGATAAAATGCAATGGAATATTTGCCTTGTTCCTCACACCTGGCATGGGCACATGCCAAGCTAAAGGGAAAGCGAGGGTGTGGCGCTGCTTGCGCATGTGCCATTGGCCTGGGGAAGAAAGTCAGTATACAGTGTGACCTAGGGGTTTCACACAGTGGGGAATCTCAATTCTGGATGCCCCAGGGGGAGGGGGGATGGGGGGGACTCAAGCGTCCCTTATAGATTCCATGGCCGATTGTCATGGGTTTTGGTACATGTTAAGTGCTTGCTTTTATGTGTGTGTAGATTTTTTTTTCACTATATATTCTTGTGCTTTACAGGCAGTAAACCTTACCAACTGATGCCTGTAAATCATTCCGCTGTGTGCTACAAGAATGCTCAGGCATACTCATTAAGCCTTGAAACAGCAAAGGCTATTAAAATTTCACCCTCAGGCATGAAATGTGAAATGTGAAAAATCCACATATTCCAGCAATTCAGCAGACCATCTGCATTTTTTTTTGTGGGTGTTCGATTTGCGCTGTCATTTGCATTGTGTGTCACTGTTACACACAGTGTCTCATATATAAGTCACTCATTGTCGGACCATAAGGGGAATGCATTTTCACCACTGTAAGCTACAAGTGGAAAAATAAAACCTACCACTTTAAACTTAACTTAATAAAATATCTTAATTGGTAATTTATAATTATACACACATTTAAAATGCCAATAAAACCACTTAAAATGGCATATAGCCAAATGGTCAGCCTTTAGGAAGAAATGATACATGGTAAGTAATCGAATGCTAATGCTAAATCCTACTGCCCCTATAATGCAAACAACAGATGGGACAGAGCTGAAGGTCTCTTCTGTTTGGCCTTCGTCGATACTTGACAATTACTTCGCCAGTGAAATGTCATTGCGGTGCAATGTATTGACTGAACACTAGAGGGCAGTCAAGTGAAAGAACCATTAATGTTCAGTGCTGGCGTTTACTTTCTCATCACAGACCCCCCCCCCCCACCCCTATTCACGGGATCCTGTAGATAAATCAGCTGCATCAACCCCAAGTTGCTACTATTCGACTGTTTCCAATGGATCAGATTCGTTTTATTCACCATATCACTCCCCTCCTAATCCCTGAAATGTCACTGCTCAAGTCTTGTTATACAGTGCTATATTGACCCCACTCATTTTTATATGTTTAAAAGAAACAATATTAAAAACAGATTCCTGTTACATTTGATGGGAGTGCCCTTCGGTACATAAGTTTTGGGACCAAGTACTTTCCACATACAAATTCTTGACTTTGGAAAGCGTCCCCAATAGCCCTCAGGTCGCTCTTCTCTCCATGGTGCCTGGGTTGGCTTCCTGCACAAAGAAGGGACTACTTAGGCACCTGCTTACAGCAGCAAGGTCGGTGATTCTGCGACACTGGCGCACCCCGAACGGGAGTTAAGGAGTGGGTGCAGGAGGTGGAGAATATCAGGAGAATGGAGGAGTTTTTTTTTTTTTTTAAGTTTTTATTTTGCAATAAACAGACAAACAAGACAGAACAAGACGAGTCATTTTGTAAGGCCTTAAGGTGCCGCAGGCACCCAACATCATAACTGGCATTTAATTAACAACACAACACTCACTCACACAACTTTCATACTGGACCTCTGGTAATTGTTGCTGCCATCACGGTGCTATCTCGGACACGAAAGCTGATATACAATAGTTATTCATTAGTTATTCATCAGGGCTAGCGTGCTCCGAAGTCCCCTTCATTGCACGTTGGTCAGGCTCCAGGACCCGCTCCCATCTCCCCAGCCTTCGCCCAGATGGCATTCTTGACCCTAAAAAAATTCTCCATCAGGCCCCCCTCTCAGTCACTCAGCATCATATGCTGATTCTTGGTTCTGCAGCCAAGGATCCCAGACCTTTTCGAACTTATCGGGCACTCCCCTTGCGGCGTATGTCAATTTATACATGGTGAGTTTCTGGTTGACGAGTCGTTTCCAGGATTGGACTGAAGGCCTAGCCGGGTGTCTCCAGTTCAGCAGGATGCACTTTCTAGCGTAGAAGAGCAGCAACCGGACCAGCGCCTTCATAGCACTCAGCTCCGAGAGCGACTCCACCACCCCAAGAAGACACATCGAGACAGACCCTTGTATCCGAAATCCCACAACACTACTGATCAAACCCATCACCCCCTCCCAAAAGGCCGTCAGGACCTCGCAGGACCAGATCATGTGTAGCCATGAGCCACTATTCTTCCCGCATCTGGGACATACATCCGTATCTGTTAAGCCCATTCTGTGCAGACGAACCGGGGTGATGTAGGCCTGGTGAATCCATTTAGTTTGGATGAATCTGTCCCTGGCTTCTACTACCGATGTATGTAGGTTCTCCATTATCTCCTCCCAGTCATCCTGATCTAGGCTTGGATCCAAGTCCTGCCATTTAGCCTCAATCTTGCCCCTAGGGGATTCCAACTCTCCCATCAGACATCTATACAATGCGGAAACAGGCTTTTTAAGGTTTCCGTCTCTGAGTAGATTTTCCGCCCTGGACTCTGAGATCCTCGGGCCCTCCCCACGGAATTGGGCGTGCAATGCGTGTCTGAGTTGTAGATATCGAAAAAAGTCTCGGTTGGACAGCTGAAACTCCGCCCTAAGCTGATCAAAGGACACCAGCACCCCCCCTCTATATAGTTGCCCAATCTGCTGAACGCGCTTCCTCGCCCAGAACAACGGGTCCTGCATGGCACTCGTCTCTGGTAACCTAGGATTATCCCATAGAGGGGCATATGGGGACCACGTCGGAGCTTCCCCGGCCCTCATGCCTAGCCTAGCTGCCCTCTCCCAGATGTTACTCGCTGCCCTCATACATGTGGTCGCCTCTCGGATCCCTCTCGTACTCCTGTATACCAGGGAGGCCAACCTTTCCGGGGAGCCCAGAAGCGCCACCTCCAAGCAGACCACAGGATTGTCCTTCGGCTGGCATAGCCACCAGTGGACAAATAGGGGCTGCGTTGCGTAAAAGTATATTTGCATGTGTGGCACCGCCAGTCCCCCGGCATCTATTTGCGTCTTCATTATTTGTCGATTTAGCCTTGGGGGGGCGTGACCCCATATAAAGCCAAATATGATCGACTCCAGTGCTTTAAAGTGAGAGACAGGAAGCATCACCGGGGAGGCCTGATATATGTACAGGAATTTAGGCAGGAAAATCATTTTAAATATATTAATTCTGCCCATGACCGACAGTGGAAGGTTCGCCCACTGGGTGACTCTTTGCTTTAATTTCGCCACTACCGGAGAGATATTAAGGGAGACAAACTCGTCAGTCCGTCCACTAATCATAATCCCCAGGTACTTAAATTGCTGGACTCTCTTTAATTGAGACCTTGGGGAGACATCCCGAGGGTCAGTCCCATCAACTTGCATCAGGCTGGATTTATCCCAGTTAACCTTCAAGCCGGAAAATCTCCCAAAGACCCCAATGGTATCCAAAGCAGCCTCCAGAGACTCGTAGCTATCCGCTAGGTATAATAGGGTATCATCCGCGTAAAGTGAGATTTTCTCCTCTATCTCCCCCAGCCTCCACCCAGCAATGGCAGGAGAGTTCCTAATTATGATTGCTAACGGCTCAATGGCCAGCGCGAAGAGCAACGGCGAGAGTGGGCAGCCCTGTCTAGTCCCCCTCTGCAATACGAAAGGGTCAGAATAGCAGCCATTGACCCGCACTCTGGCCGTCGGGCGGTCGTATAACAGCTTAATATATGATATAAAACCTGCAGGGAGCCCAAATTTGGACAGCACTGCCCAGAGATAGACCCATTCAATCGAATCAAAGGCCTTCTCGTTGTCCAGTGAGGCTATCGCTTGGCTACCACAGTTGTCATGTGCTATCTGCAGGTTGGACATCAGTCTGCGCAGGTTTATCCCTGTTGTGCGTCCCGGCATAAAGCCTGACTGGTCAGGCCCGATCAATTGTAGTATGACTCCGTTTAGCCTGTTGGCTAGAATCTTAGCCAATATCTTGGCATCTTGATTTAAGAGGGAGATGGGTCTATATGATGCACAAATATCGGCGGGTTTGCCTTCCTTGTGAATAAGAACCACATGCGCTTCATGGAAGGAAGCCGGGAGACCTCCGCTATCCAGCGCCTGTTTCAGAACCTCCCAGAGTCTAGGGGCGATCCTGTCCATCCCCTGCTTATACCACTCGGCCGGCAATCCATCGGGCCCCGGTGCCTTTCTACCGGGAAGTGCTCTCATCGCATTTCTGACTTCATCAATAGTGATGGGAGAGTCAAGAGCCTCCCGATCTTCCGGGGCCAGCTCAGGGAATTTAATTTGATCAAGATAGCTCTCCAGCTCCTCCATCCCGTAATTTACCCTAGAGGAGTACAAGGCCGAGTAGTACTCGAGGAATTGTTGTGCAATTTTTCCCCCCTCTGTTACCGTCTCCCCTGCTCCCACAATCCCAGCAATACTGTTGGACTTGTTCTCAGCCCTCGCCAGATAGGCCAGAGTCTTGCCATTTTTGTCCCCTTTGTCAAAAATTGTCGCCTGTTTGTGTAGCAATAGTTTCCTAGTTGAGTCAGATAATAGCAGATTATATTCCCGCGTAAGAGACATCAGATTGGAATGGGCCCTATCGTCCGCTGAAGCGATGAATTCCTCTTCCGCGTTCGCAAGTTTACTTTCGAGGTCTGCCCTTTCCCTCCCCCTCTTCCCCCTGACCGCCGCTATAGCACTTATGGCGCATCCCCTAGTGACCGCCTTAAAGGCATCCCATCTCACCTCCGCAGTCGTTTCGTCCGCGTTACACTCCCAGAACACTTCCACAGCAGAGGCCAGACTATCCCTAACTTCAGGAGTCTCTATCCACAGGGGGTTTAGGGTCCATCCCACACGGCTCGCCCGCGTCCGCAGCAGTCCAACCTCCAACAGCATAGGCGAGTGGTCCGATATGCCCCTCGGGAGATAGTCGCAGGACGTCACCCTCGCTAGCAGATCAGGTGTCGAAAACGCGAGATCTATCCTGGACAGGGACCTATGCGTGGCCGAATGACAGGAGTAAGCCTTATCAGTTGGGTGTTTCCACCTCCATAGTTCCTGCAGGCCCATCGCCTCTGCCCAGGATGCCAGCTGTGTCCTAGGGCCCGGTCTCCTGTCCAGTCTATCTAACGCAGGGTTCAGCACCATATTGAAATCTCCCATCCACAGAATCGGGGCCGGGGGGTAATTCACTACCCTCTCCATGATCCGGTGCAACACTTGTATGTTGAAAGGCGGGGGGACATAGATGCCTACTATAATTATATCTGTATCCATAAGTTTGGCGTGGAGGATTACATAGCAACCCTCCCGGTCTGCACAGAATACAGCACGAATGGGGTTCCCTTGGAGATCAGTACCGATACCCCCCTAGAGTAGGACGAGAAGAGAGCGTGAAAGGAGTCCTGGATCCAGGGTCTCTTAAGAGCGAGTCCCCTCCGCCCCACCAGGTGGGTCTCTTGGAGGATCGCCACATTGGGTCTATATCTCTTAACAAACTGGAGGACTGTAGACCGTTTGATTTTATCGTTTAGTCCCCTGACATTCCAGGAGAGAATCCTACAATCACCCATTCTCATAGATCAGAGTGCCAACCCCGTGACCAACCATCAACCTGCACCGAATAGTCTGCCCCTCCAGCTGTAACCGTCCGACTTTTAGGGTCCGTTTGCCATTCATCCCATGCTTACCAACATAACAACACATATTACGTAAACTATTAAACTCTATACTAAACATACAGATACCATTCCCAACCACCCCCTCCCCGCTCCACCATATCCCAACTTTGGCGAGCTTCATACCCCCCCAACAATGCAATACAACAATGGTGTAACTAGTTGCACCGGGGTGCAGTAACCCACTGCCTATGGGCTCATAACATAACATTACCCAAACCATGTACAGGTTGGTGACTAAGTCACCAAGGGTTCCCAGGGGGCGATTGGGGGTAAACAGGGGCAACAGGCAGGAATGGCTAGGAAGGGGGGGGGGAATATGGGCAGGGGGGAGAAGGGGACAGTCCGGACAAGGGAGGTTAACAGGAGTAATAGGAAAGTAAGGGGGGGGGGGGCTCAAAAGGGGAGGGGCTTCACTCCGTGGGAATCCAGAGCCGCAGCTCTCCTGTAACGATCATATCAGGATATGGTGCGACTAGCGCAGCCAGAACAATTCTCAACAAATTACAACAGATTGCAACAGTTTCAGCAGCCATCAAACAAACGAGCTAAACAGGATGGTTCTTTGTTACCGGGTGGCATTTAGAGACCAGACCCCCCAGTGCCAACAGGACCGCAGCAGAGGGGAGGGTCCCCGGCAAGGGCACCACCATCAATTCCAATATTACTAGGTTTAGAGGGATGCTGTCCCCACCCCGAGCCCAGGCCGCTAGGCCCCCGGCAGAGAGTCCAGCCATGCATTAGCGTCCTCAGCCGATGTGAAAAATCTGGTTGTTTTGGCCATCTTGCACGCGCAAGCGTGCTGGAAACATCATGGCGTATTTAATCCCTCTCCGTCTGAGCCTCTCTCTCACGCCATTAAATGAGCGCCTCAGTTTTTGGACCTCCGAGGTGAAATCCGGGAAAAAGGATAACCGGGCGTTGTTGAAGGTCACCGCCCCTTTCATTCTAGCCGCAGCCAGGATAGCGTCTCTGTCCCTGTAGTGGAGGACTTTGAAAATAAAAGGCCTTGGCGGTGTCCCCGGCGGGAGGGGTCTCATGAGGATCCTGTGCGCTCTCTCCACCGTAAAAAACTTGGTCAGGTTCACAGGTGCCAAAGTCTCCTTTATGAGATTTTCTACGAACTGCTCTGGAGAGGCTCCCTCCGCCTTTTCGGGTAGTCCCAGGATCCGGACGTTGTTCCTCCGGTTTCTATTTTCAGCGTCCTCGGCCCTCCCCATGAGGGTGGTCACCTGCCTCCGCAGGGTAGCAATTTCCCCTGTATGGGTGGACAGTCGATCCTCAGCTTCTCCGATCCTCCTCTCCGCCTCCCCAGCGTGGTCACGAATTTTATCCAGGTCATGACGGAAGTAGTTAAATTGTTCCTGGAGGGTATCAAATTTAGCTGTGAGGGCACTCTGGCATGAGGCAATAGCTGCCATTATGGCTGCAGTATCAGGGTTGGAGGCTCCCAGCTCAGCCCCACACGGGGTCTCCATGGTTTGCGTACTACAGGCGACCACAGCGGTTCTACGTTTCTTGCTGCCTCTCATATGTAGGGGGGCCCCCGGGCAAGGACAGCCCCGTCGGGGTAGGATCCAAAGGCAAGGGTCCACCAGCCCCTCCGAGCGCTCAGGGTTCTCCTGCGGGGGGATATAGCGAGCAGCAGAGCGTCCAGGGAGTCCTAAACCAGCCCCACAGACAGGAAAGGGGATCCCAGCCCCAGGGCAGTGCCTTGTGTCTTTAGCCCCTCTGATGTGCTTCAAGCACGCAGGACGGGTGTCGCCCCTGCTCCGGGTAGGAGGCGCCGATCCACACGGACGCGGCGCAGCAGTAAATATCAGTGGCTTCCCTGCCCCCTCAGGACCTACGGTGCCAGGCGCACATACAGGGCTATTCAAGATCCAGGATTGGCAATGGGGGGTTTATCAGCCACCGGTGGCACGGCTACAGTTTGCCCCAAAGAGCTCAGCCAGGCCTATGGATGTTCTCCCTAGGGCTGTGGAGGCATGCCACTTCAGGCATACATTAACTGTCCCTTGATGTCTGGGTCAGGTTCTGTGGCTGATATAGCCAGAATGGATGTGCCAATGGGAAAAAACAGGGGGCAGCAGGATGGGAGGGGGAGGAGAAAGGGAGACCCAGCAACAGGCTGCAGAGATGGATTTACCGGGTTTTATTATGTTGCTAATGGTTCTGGCCAGCTCCTTCCTCACTCACCCCCTCCAAGATGGCGACTGCCTGTGTCTTCGCGCCCTCTCCTCAGCGCTCCTTGGTCCTGTCACTACCGGCGCTCGAGGTGCCTCCGGACTTCGCCCCTCCACGTGGGCCTGCCGCCGCTCGTGTCTCGCCGCTGCAGTCACCTCCCCGCAGGTGTGCGGCTCCCTCTCTCCGGGCGCCCCGCTCTCAGTGCCGCCACCGCCGCTCACCGTCAGTGTGAGGCCGCCTCGCCAGATCAGGAGTTCCGGCCTCCCCTCCGCTCACACGCCGGCCGCCGCTTCTCTACCTCACAATCCGGCCGCGGCCCGACGTCTCCTCTACACCGCAGCGTGTCCAGGCGCCTGCCTCTCCACCACCGCCGCAGCCCGGATCAGGATGGGGCCGCCCGATCTCCTCCGCTCACACACCGCCACCTCTGGTCCTCACGTGCGCCCCGCCGCCACTCCGACACACTGATGGCTGCCTCCGCCGCCGCAATTCTGCACCCAGGCTCAATCCCTAGGTCAGGGAGAGCCTCAACAGGGGTTCTGGCCGCCCAGTCTGCGCTGATAAAGGTAAGTAATCAGGATTCTTGCAGGAAGCCCCGTTCAGGCACGTCTGCTCAGGTCGCCATCTTGGCCACGCCCGAGAATGGAGGAGTTAGTACTGGGGGGAGATGAGAGTGGGGGACAGAAATTCAACACAACATGGACAGTCTGCTTGACGAGCAGCAACACTCCGAATTGAGTGCATTCCTGTCTTCCTTACAGACAGACCGGTAAATACGGTGCAATAAGGTCGTATTAAGGGGACTGCTGAACACCTGGCCCGTTGCTCAGGCCACCCACCTCGCCCCCTCCTTTCTTGTCCTCCCGTAGACGGTCCTGTATTCTGACGATGGCCCCACCTATCCCTCCATCTTTCCCTCCCGCCCCATTTAATATATTTTTGTTTCTTTCTTTCTATCTATATTTTTTCTCTGCTATTTCTTTCTTTCTTTTGCTTTCTTATTGGAGTTGCTTGTCCTTTAAAGGAGCACTATCGCAAAAATATGGGCCATATATAACATAAATCCACATAAATGGATGACGGGAGGAGGGGTCACTTACACACTCTGCATCAAGAAATAGCCAGCCAGGCTAGTTTTTATTATTTTAATGGAAGGAAGAGGAAATCAGGGGTGACAGGTTCAGTCACCCCTAATACAATAAACCTGTCACCCCTGGATTTTATTCCTACCTGGAGAAGAAAATCACAAGCTTGGCTGAAGTTTATTCAGTTTTGTTGTATAAGTGACCTCTCTGTTTTTATGGATTTTTAGTATTACACATTTCCGCAATAGTGCTCCTTTAAGTGCCTCTGTGCCCGAAGGGTACATTCATGGGTTTGAGCAGCTTAAATATACATGGTGGCCAGTTGATGAAGACCTGCAACATTCATGACCATTGGCTGGGGTTAATGGAGAGGGAACTTGCTAAGGGGTTCAGTAAACAGCCTAAGGGCATGTACCGTATATGTCTCCCTCCCTCTGCCGCTCTGACCGCGGGGGGCTCTAGAGAAGGGTATTACTGTCGTTGGTATCCCTAATCTCAAGCTGTATATTTGCGCCTGTACCTGACTCTACTACGTTTTCAATAAAATATATTGAACAAAAAATAGATTCCTGCTTTACCCAGTAGCTTGAGGGGGGTGGGGTTTAATAGTATTGCACTTGGTTGATTTGATGGGAATTTTTACTGTAGTGCCAATAAAATCCCATTGCATTGAACTCACTACTGTATTTTGCTAATTTTAAAAACTGCTGTTGTGCGGCCACATTGCATATACATGCTACTACTGTATCCTCAAACCTCCTTATGCCTACAGTTTAGAGCAATACTGCGCTTGGGCCCATGCACACTTGGGCCATTTTGGTGGCTTCTCCGGCACGCACACGCAGAACCAATGATCGTGACATGAGTGGGGGTTGTATGGCAATAGCTACTGCAGTCTTCAGTCCTGGCATGGATGGGTAATTAAATGCTAGTAAATGCTATGCCTTTAGTAGTAGGCTTTTTGGTCTGATATGGGCAGCTTCATTAAGCAAGGGTCTCCCAATCAATGGCTTGAACGTCTGCTTCTGCTCTTACTCTTGTTACTCTGTAGGCAGGCCCGTATTTAACATTAGGCACACCTAGGCACCGGCCTCGGGTGGCCAGAATGTGCAGGGGAGGGGGCGGCAGCAGGGGCATTAAAAAAGTTTGCTTTCAGCATTTGCATTGCACTAGTATGGGTATGGGGCCCCAGCAGCATGACACGGACACTGCTGTTTTGTTTTTTTTTTGTACAATTTTTACAGTTTGTGGTTGTTGATTTTCTTTTCCTTGAGTACCCCCACCCCGCCCGCACATGGTATGACCAAGTATCTATTGAGGACGCACAGTGGAGCTGGACTGATGTACTGTATAGACAGATGGAAGCTTCTTCACATGGCCCCCTCCAGCAGACCTCCCGGGCTGCTTCTCCTCCACACAGCACAAATAATACAACTCTGTGAAGTACTCACCTGTAGAGTTGATATTATATGCATACAGCACGTCCTGCTCCAGATATAGTAATAACATGTGGGTAATCCTCCGCCTCCGGTGCCGTGCACTGCAGACATGTAGAAAACAAGCTCCTCCCGGCCCTACACATACCGAGGGACCTCCCACAAATCCCCAGCATTGAAAAGCAGTGAGAATGAGGAGCCAGGAGAAACCAACCACCCAAAACTGGCAATAATATCAAAGATAACAATCACCAAACAGGGGATCCAGAACTAGGTGAACCAGGGTGGGGTGGAGCAGGACGTGCTGTATGCGTATAATATCAACTCTACAGGTGAGTACTTCACAGAGTTGTATTATTCTAAGCATACAGCACGTCCTGCTCCAGATATAGTAATAACATGTGGGACATCCAATAGCAGTGTCCATAAAGTAGGGTGGGATCCCCAACAGAAAGGCAACAGCAAGCAGTTTAAACTACTTCCGCCTGCAAAACCTTGCGGCCAAACACAGCATCAGCTGAGGCCCTAACATCAACCTTGTAAAACTTTGTAACGGTATGAACAGAAGACCAAGTAGCGGCCTTGCAAACTTGCTCCACAGAGGCCTGGTGCTGAAAAGCCCAAGAAGCCCCAACAGCTCGAGTAGAATGAGCAGTAAGACGAAAGGGGGGAGACTTCCCCTTAGTAGTATAGGCTTGAACCACAGCCTGACGAATCCATTTACTGATGGTAGACTTGGCGGGAGCCAAACCCTTCCTAGGCCCGTGAGGCACAACGAAGAGAGCATCCGTCTTCCTGAAGGCCTTAGTGATAATCAGGTAATACTTGACACACCTAACCACGTCCAAGGAATGCAAAACCCTCTCCTTAGGGTTACTAGGCTTAGGGCACAAGGAAGGAAGTACAATATCCTGATTCAAATGAAATGCAGACACAACCTTAGGCAGAAAGTCTGGCTTGAAGCGAAACACCACCTTATCCTGGTGTCTCTCATAGTAAGGAGGCTGAATAGATAAAGCAGCCAACTCAGACACACGTCTAACAGAGGTGATAGCTACCAGAAAGACAACCTTGAGCGTGAGGACAGCGAGAGCAGCCTCCTGAATAGGCTCAAAAGGAGCACCCTGTAGGGCTGATAACACCAAGTTCAAATCCCAAACAGGAACCATAGGTTTCCGAGGAGGACGCACATGGGTGACCCCCTGAAAGAAAGTCTTGATCAGAGGGTGCTGGCCAAAAGTCTTCTGAAAGAAGATAGACAGGGCCGAAACCTGGCCCTTCAGAGTACTAAGCTTAAGACCTAAGTCTAGACCATGTTGTAAAAACTCCAGCACCCTGGAGACTAAGAATTCCCGGCAGGGAGGAGACCTGGACTCACACCAGGCAATGTAAGCACGCCAAACTCTATAGTAGATAGCGGCAGAAGTCTTCTTTCTGGCTCGCACCATGGTAGCCACCACAGATGCAGACAAACCCTTCTCCATCAGGATGAAGGTTTCAATAGCCAAGCCGTCAAAGCCAGAGTTAGTAAATTGGGATGGCGTAGAGACCCCTGAGTTAGGATGTCTGGCAACCTTGGCAGATCGTACTGATCTACTGCCATTTGAACCACGTCTGCAAACCACACTCTTCTTGGCCACCTTGGGGCCACCAGAATCGCGGGTACCCCTTCCAGAGCAATTTTGCGCAGAACTCAGCCCAGAAGGGGAATTGGTGGAAACACATACAGGAGCCGAAACTCCTTCCAAGACATTGACAGGGCATCCGAGGCTAGAGCCAGAGGATCCTGAGACAGGGATACAAAGCTCGGGAGCTTGTGATTGTGACGGGACGCAAACAGATCCACGTCTGGCACACCCCAACGGTGACACAGGGCCTGAAAAACCCTGTTGCAGAGGGACCATTCCCCCTGACGAGACGATCCCCTGCCCAGAGCATCTACCAGCAGGTTCTCCGCGCCCGGAATGTAGACAGCCGAGATGCATTGGACATTGTCCTCGCCCATGATAGAACCAGAGACACTTCCTGGAGAGCCCCCTTGCTCCGGGTCCCTCCCTGATGATTGAAGTAGGCAACCGCCGTTCTGTTGTCTGAGCGTACCTGAACCGCCAGACCTTCAGGTGCTGGGTCAATTGTTCCAGCACCAATCTGACCACCCTGAGTTCCAGGACATTGATGGGTAGATGGGCCTCCTGAGGGCCCCACCTCCCCTGGAAGCGCAGGGACTTCCAGAATCCCCCCCAGCCCGACAGACTGGCATCCGTTGTGACCATCTCTCAGGAGGGATCCAGGAAGGATCTGCCCCTTGTCAAGTTCCTATGGTCCAGCCACCACGCAAGGGATTGTCTGAGGGGGGAAGCACCCAGATCTCGTCCAAGGACGCCGGGTCCTTGTTCCATACTGACAGAAGGTGAAGCTGCAGGGTTCTCAAATGGAACTGGGCAAAGGGCACCGCCTCGATGCTTGCCACCATCGAGCCCACCAACTGCATTCCCTGCCGGATGGAGGGATGAGGGCTCGAGAGCAGGGACCTGGCCTGCGTTGTCAGAGCTTCCACCTTCTGCGGAGGAAGGAATATCCTTGACTGAACTGAATCCAGAATCATCCCCAGAAACGGGTTTACTGAGGAGGGGGACAGAGAGGACTTTGGGTAATTGATCACCCAGCCGAATGACTCCAGGGTGGACACTACCAACCGAGTATCCAGCTCTGCCTGCCGCAGAGACCGAGAGGTGATGAGTATATCGTCCAGGTAGGGCAACACGCGTATGCCCCTTTGCCTTAACAAGGACATCACTCCCGCCAGTACCTTGGTAAACACCCTGGGAGCCGACATAAGAGAATGGCAAAGCCACGAACTGGTAATGATGATCCAGCAGCGCAAATCTGAGAAACCTTTGGTGTCCTGGAAACACCGGAACGTGCAGGTAAGCGTCCTTGATGTCCATAGATGTCATGAAGTTCCCTGGGCGCAACAAGGCAATGGCCGAGCGCAGAGTTTCCATACGAAAGTGTTTGCTTCTGACAAATCTGTTTAGGATTTTTAAATCCAGAATGGGTCTGACTGACCCGTCCTTTTTGGGCACCGTGAAGAGGTTGGAATAAAACCCCATGCCCCTGTCTCTTAAGGGGACCTTGCAAATGACCCCTAGATCCAGAAGGTCCTGCACAGCCAGCATCAAGACCCGAGCCGAGGCGGGGTCCTGTGGGATCCGGGACCCAACGAACCTGGTAGGGGGCAGTACAGCAAACTCTTGTAACCGGAGGACACTACCTCCTGAATCCACCGGTCTGAGACGTGACGTCTCCAGACATGCTCGAAGTGCTGTAGACATCCCCCCACCCTGACGGGCGAGGGCGCCCCTTCATGCTTGGGGGGTGTTGGGAGGGGCTTTGGGCTTGGGCCCCCAGGATGAACTGGGACGGTGTCCTCTGTTCTTGTTCCAGGAATCTGCGCGAGACCCAGAGAAGGAACTCCTCTACCCTGCATAGCCCCACGGTAGGGGGTAGAGTGGGAGCTTGGGCCACGAAAGGGCCGAATCTGACGCTTGCGCTGGGGTAACTTGCCACCCTTGGAAAAGATATCTAACCTTTCTCCAAACAGGCGCAGCCCTTTAAATGGAAGCCCAGTAAGGGCCTTCTTGGCGACATTATCAGCAGCCCACTGGCGCAACCAGACCACACGGCGTATGGAAACCACCAGAGCAGAAGATCTAGCGCTCAGCTTAATAGCATCGTCCGATGCAGATAGGAAAAAATTCACAAAAGTCTCACAGGTGGCCAGAGCATTGGCGGCATAAGAGGGCAAGTCATCCGCCCCTTCAAGAGCAGTCTTAACCACAGTCCTGAGCGCCACCGCCGTGATGGCTAAGGCGCAAACTGGGCGGAGCGACGCTCCCCCAAATGCAAAGGCATGACATGCCAGTTGGTCAACTCGCCGATCCTCCAGATCCTGCAGTGCAGTAGTGTCAGGGGAGTGCATAATAGAGGTATTGGACAGACTAAGAATCGGGGCATCGACCTCGGGCGGCTATGTCCAACACTTGACCAGATCGGCGGGAAATGGATACTTCTTATCCACAGCTTTAGGAATCCCATGGAGTTTACTGGGATGTTCCCATTCTTTTAGCACGAGGCTATTAAAATGAGTTTGTTCGGGAAATTCCAACCGCACCCTAGCAGTATGAAACAGATCACCCCTTTGCCGTGGAGCCGCGGGAGTGGGAGAGAGGGATAACACATCAAAGATCTGGGTCAGCAGTCTATCAATGTCGTCCTGGGACCAATGATCCGAACCAGACTCTTCCTGACTCCTGGCCTCGTCGTCATATGACCCTGAGTCAGAGAACAGTTCCCCTTCCTCTGAGGGGGAATGTGCATAGGAAAGCAGTATATCGTCAGATTCTATAGGAAGTATAGTAGACTCAGGATTCAAATGACGCCTCTTGGCAGTAGCCTTGCGCGCCAAGGAGCCAGCAATTACGTTTTCCACACTAGCCAGTCTAGTGGCCAAATCAGCATGAGAGTCCCCACTAGTATTGGGGGTTAGGCTCAGGCTTGGGGGAGTAGGTGAAGCGAGGCGAGGTGCGGGCCCAGCCTCGGAAGAGGTGGGAAGACCGGCTAGCGCCTGTTGGGCACAAGGTACGCAGACCCGTGCATTGTCACCGCTGCTAGGTAAGACCCCACAAGCTACACACAAATGGGCTTGTCCCAAGGGAACCCCGTTCACAATATCCTGAGATGCCTCCATATGGTGATATTAAGTTCAATATGTCAGTAGGGATTGACGCTAAAAAGCAACCCTGGATGACCCAATAACCCGCCTACCTATAGTGGGGAATTGCGGTGGAGTCTAGCTCCGTAAGCACACTATGTGCTGCCTACCTTCACCCGACCAACGCAGCCCAGGCTGGGAGGCATTAACATCACAATGAGGACGGGTGGAAATAGTCCCGCAGGGCCTCGGGCTGTAAAGCCCCGCTCGCCTGCGAGAGCGTGATACTTCATGTCTTCGCAGTTCCAGCACTGCAGAGAAATCTGGGGATTTGTGGGAGGTCCCTCGGTATGTGTAGGGCCGGGAGGAGCTTGTTTTCTACATGTCTGCAGTGCACGGCGCCGGAGGCGGAGTATTACCCACATGTTATTACTATAGCTGGAGCAGGACGTGCTGTATGCTTAGAATACAAAGATTAGAACTAAAGATGACACTGGCCATCCAGGCTGCAGCACTCCTCTAGGGACACCAGCAGAAGAACCTTCAGTGATTGGAGGCTGCTCTGAACGTGGGTGACAGCAGGCTGATCTGCCGACTGATCAGAGGAGGTTCTGTGTGTTCTCCCCCTTATCCGTTTCTGCTCTGCTCTGCCTAATTTGCATGTGTCTAGCTGGAGTAACCCTCCCCTCCCACGTCATTATCAGCATGACGTCATCATCTCCTGTGTCTCCCGGGCTTTGAAATATCAGGAAGGCAGCGCAGGGGATGGAGCTTCTCATTGCTGCTCAGTAAGTCTGTTCAATAGTGTGATGGAGCCTGTGTCTGCTTGTGTCATTATTGTAGACATTTTGCTGCCTGCTGTGCTCTCTTCTGGCTGCCCACTTTCCTGATATCTACTATCTTCCTGCAAGTCCTTCTTTCAGCCTCCTTTATGTGCCATTTTTTCATAATTTCTGTCTTTTTCATTCTAGTCAATTTCCCTCCTCCTTCCTGCTCACTGTGCCTGCTTCTGGCTGCCCAATACCCTCCTTTCTATCCCTTCATCCTGCCATTTTTATGCAGCCAGCTGTTCCCACATTGCTGCTACCTGTATCCCCCCCTTTTTCCCTTTCATGTTAATAACGTTCCTTCTACTCTGTGCCTCCTGATGGGCACTGTGCCCGCTTTCTAATTTCTGGTCCCTCTGCTGTGTCTTTTTATCCTTTCTGCGACTATCCCTCCCTGATCTGTGCCCACTGTGTTCTTCTTCTGCCAACTGCTATTTCTTCTTGAAACCATTTTTTTTTTCTTTCTGCCACCTTCTGTTGCCCCCTTTCCCTGGCAATCCCAGACCCAACAGCTCCAATACCTACCACTTGCACTTTTTTACCTATATCTGTCATTCACATGTCAACCAACAGCCAATCAGTGTCCAAGGCCACTAGGTGAACCTGTTAGAATGCTGGTGGCTATGTGAACAGCAGGGAATAGCATCTAACAGGTAGTGCAAGGCATACTGGCAGGAGGATGTGCACCAGGACAGTGCTTAGAAGACAGACGGACCTCAGGTTCTGTATGGCTAGAGATCCCATTAAAAGTGGATCAAAATCCAGGATTCTGACTATCCTGGGTTTTGGTCCTTGAAACCCAATCTGGAATGCCCCACTGTGTGAAACCCCCCAGGTCGCCCAATTTAACTCACCTTACCCCAGTCCTACTGTGTACACGTGGCCTCTCATCCAGTCAGTGGGCTCGGGTCCGCTCCCACCTGGCGACCACATCCTCCGCTGCCCGCTAACAGGGAGCATGCCCAGCCATTCACAAATGCCTGCCGTGGCCACTTCCCTGCTAAAGGGATAGTGGGGATGCGGCTGCTGCTCATGCATGCCTCGTTGGCCCGGGGAAAAAGGTGAGTTTCTGGGTAACCTGTGGGGGTTTCACAAAACAGAGCATCCCGAATCTGGATGTCCCGGGGGGGGGGGGATCAAGTGGCCTTGGAATCATAGATTCCAAGGCTGTGGGCCACCGGTTTTGGTCCTTTTTAACAATGGGGGGGCGTGTTGGCAAAAGGTGCCTAGGGCAGCATGAATCCTAAATACGGCCCTGTCTATATGGTATTTTTTTTTTACCCAGGCCACATTTACACTATGCATTGCAGTTTCAGTCCAGGTGCATTTAGGATTTTCTGTATTTGCATATTAAATTGCATTTGAGCACTGTTTTTGCAGTTGCAGTTCTAATGACTAGAACTGGAATATGCACAGTTGCAGTTGCCGTTCAGTTAAAACGCAGTAAGCAGTAATTTTTACATACGCTCCAACCACGCTGAATTAAAATTGAAAGTTAAAATGGTCTTTTTGTGCCATGCTGTTTCGTAGCCATATACTAAGGCCAGACAAATCTATATTAAAATGTGAAAATCAGATGACCGTAGGAGCTTACCTTCTGAAATAACTCTGACAACATAAAGATAACAGATTAGAAGGCTTTTGATCTCATACATGTCCAGCCTGTTGTAGTTAGACATATTGCTTTTGATGGAGCTTCTCCGTATCTAAGGAGATAGCAAAAGCATGGTATAAGCTTGTTATAAATCTTTATTTTTATTAGAGAGAACAAAAAGTGCAATAATACATCAATATGTGATCTTGATTAGGCTGTTCATTTTGACAGCAAGCTAGATTAAGTGGTTGGGGAATCTCTTACATTTTCACTATTCATGCCATGCTCAGTGGTTCCTTCAGTACAAAGTGATCCTCGTGAGTCTTCTCTTTTTATTATGCAGCCATTAGAAAAGGATGAGCTATAACCTTGGAATATAAAATAACATATACTTTAATATATGTTTAGTTAGGTTTTTAGGTTAAATTCCGGCATTTACATAAGTATTTTTCTAGTACATATGCAGAGGTTGGACACTATACCATGGCAAATGATAAACTGAACTACTCTGGCACTTAATATACACACACCATGGCTCTCCACATGGTATATGTCTAGCAATTTAACCTGACAGCACAGAGTAAAGACAAAACCACAATGACCACCTCTAGATGTTGCTAGAGGCTTTAAGTGTTATGCCCAATCCAAATGGTCAAATGGTAGCAGTGCACACTGAATGAGCTGATCTCCTATGGTAAACCTCAGCTACCACTGATGGTCAGGAAAAATAGGGGTATGGAGACAGGCCCTGTTTGATATCCACAGAAGCCTAGGTAAAAAAAAAATACAATTCTGTGATTACTCACCTGTAGAATTGGTATTATGAGTATACAGTACGTCCTGTTCCAAATATACTTACAAGTGGGATATACTGTGCCAGATGGTGCTGGACTGCAGAGACATCGAAAATAGGCTCCTCCCGGCCCCTCAAATACCCGGGGACCCTCACAAATCCCCAGCATTGCAAAGCAGTTAATGAGAAGCCGGGAGAATTAAACAACCCAACTATCAACTATAACAATGATAACAATCCCCATACAGGGGATCCAAGATAATGCAAAACCAAGGGTGGGTTGGAGCAGGACGTACTGTATACTCATAATACCAATTCTACAGGTGAGTAATCACAGAATTGTATTACTCTTAGTATACAGTACGTCCTGCTCCAAATATAATACTTACAAGTGGGACATCCAATAGCAGTGTCCATAAAGTAGGGTGGGATCCCCAAGAAAAATCAGCAGCAGACAGTTTAAACCACTGCCGCCTGCAGAACCTTTCGGCCAAAAACAGCATCAGCTGAGGCCCTAATATCAACCTTGTAAAACTTTGAAAAGGTATGAACAGAAGACCAAGTAGCGGCCTTGCAAAATTGTTCAACAGAAGCCTGGTGCTGAAAAGCCCAAGAGGCACCAATAGCACGAGTGGAATGAGCAGTAAGGCGGAAGGGAGGATTCTTCCCCTTAGCAGAGTAGGCCTGAATCACAGCCTGACGAATCCACTTGCTGATAGTAGACTTGGCAGGAGCCAAACCCTTCCTAGGACCAGAAGGGAACACAAAAAGAGCATCAGTTTTCCTGAAAGGTGCAGTAGCCACCAGATAGTACTTCAGACACCTAACCACATCCAAAGAGTGCAAAATACTCTCCTTAGCATTGCTAGGATTAGGGCACAAAGAAGGAAGAACAATATCCTGATTCAAATGAAAGGCAGACACTACCTTAGGCAGAAAGTCAGGTTTGAAACGAAACACCACCTTGTCCTGGTGCCTCTCATAATAGGGGGGCTGAATGGACAGCGCCGCCAATCAGACACACGCCTGACAGAAGTGATAGCCACCAGAAACACAACCTTGAGTGTAAGAATGGCCAAGGCAGCATCCTGCACAGGTTCAAAGGGAGCACCCTGCAAGGCTGACAGAACCAAATTCAAATCCCAAACAGGCACCATAGGTTTACGTGGGGGACGCACATGAGTGACCCCCTGGAAAAAAGTCCTGATCAGAGGGTGCTGAGCAAAGGACTTCTGGAAAAAAATAGCCAGGGCAGAAACCTGACCCTTCAGAGTACTGAGTTGGAGCCCCATCTCCAACCCATGCTGCAGGAACTCCAGAATCCTGGGAATAGAGAACACACGACAAGGAAGAGACCTAGACTCAGACCAGTCAATGTAGGCACGCCAAACCCTGTAATAAATGGAAGAGGAAGACTTCTTCCTAGCTTTAATCAAAGTATCCACAACTGAGGAAGACAGCCCCTTCTCCATCAAGATGGAGGTTTCAGCAGCCAAGCCGTCAAAGCCATCAAATTGGGATGGCGTAGTGAGCCCTGAGTGAGCAGATCTGGCACCAAGGGCAGAGCGTACTGATCTACTGCCAGCTGTACCACGTCTGCGAACCACACTCTTCTTGGCCACCAGAATTGCTGGCACCCCCTCCAGAGCAATCTTGCGCAGAACCCTGCCCAGCAGGGGAATTGGAGGGAAGACATACAGGAACTGAAAGTCCTTCCATGACATTGCTAGCGCATCCGAGGTCAGGGCCAGAGGATCCCTGGACAGAGAGACAAAAGCTGGAAGCTTGTGATTGTGGCGGGACGCAAACAGATCCACATCTGGTTGGCCCCAACGGTGACACAGAGATTGAAACACCCTGCTGCATAGGGACCATTCTTCCTGGCGAGAGGTCCCCCTACTCAGAGAGTCCGCCAGGCGATTTTCCACCCCCAGGATGTACACACCTGAAATGCAGGGGACATTGGCCTCCGCCCAAATCAGGATCAGAGACGCTTCCTGGAGGGCCCCCTTGCTCCGGCTCCCTCCCTGATGATTGATGTAGGCAAATGCCGTCTGGTTGTCCGAGCGCACCTGAACAGGCAGGCCCCGAAGGTGATTAGTCAACTGAGCCAGAACTAGCCTGATCGCCCGCAGCTCTAAGACATTGATAGGTGTGTGGGCCTCCTGAGGGCCCCACCTCCCCTGGAACCGCAGGGACTTCCAGAAACCCCCCCAACCTGACAGACTGGCATCCGTGGTGACCGTCTCCCAGGAAGGGGCAAGAAAGGATCTGCCCCCCAACAGGTTCCTTGAGTCCATCCACCACAAGAGGGACCTCCTGATCAGGGGGGAGAGCACACAGACCCTGTCCAGGGACGCTGGGTCCTTGTCCAATACTGACAATAGGTGAAGTTGCAGAGGCCTCAAGTGGAACTGAGCATAAGGGACCACTTCGAAGCACGCCACCATCAGGCCCACCAGCTGCATCCCCTGCCTGATGGAGGGATGGGGACGAGCTAGGAGGGACTGAGCCTGTGCAATCAGACTGTCCACCTTCTGCTGAGGAAGGAAGATCTTTGCCTGAACTGTATCCAGATTCATTCCTAGGAATGGAGTTACCAAGGGGACAGTGAGGACTTGGGGTGGTTGATCACCCATCCAAATGACTCCTGAGCATCCAACTCTGCCTGATGTAGAGACTGGGAGGTGATGAGGATGTCGTCCAGATAGGGAAGCACGCGGACACCCTGACATCTGAGCAGAGACATCACGCCAGCCAGTAGAGACTGGGAGGTGATGAGGATGTCGTCCAGATAGGGAAGCACGCGGACACCCTGACATCTGAGCAGAGACATCACGCCAGCCAGCACCTTGGTGAACACCCTGGGCGCTGAGGTGAGGCCGAAGGACAAGGCCACAAACTGGTAGTGTTGATCCATCAGAGCGAAACTGAGGAACCTTTGATGACCTGGGAACACAGGAATATCAAGGTAAGCATCTTTGATGCCCACAGAAGTCATGAAATCCCCTTGGCGCAGGGAACTGATGGCAGAACGCAGAGTTTCCATGCGAAAGCGCCTGCCCCTGACAAACTTGTTGAGGATCTTTAAGTCCAGGATGGGCCTGACAGAACCATCCTTTTTGGGTACTGTGAATAGGTTGGAATAAAAGCCCTTGCCTTTTTCTCTTAAAGGGACCTGGCAGATGACCCCCAGCTCCAGGAAGCCTTGCACTGCTTGCACTAGCTCCTGAGCTGACACAGGGTCCTGAGGAATCCGGGATCTGATGAATCTTGGAGGGGGATCGGCAGCAAACTCCAACTTGTAACCGGAGGACACTACCTCCTGAATCCACCGCTCTGAGACATGAAGCTTCCGGACATGAGCAAAGTGCTGCAGCCGTCCCCCCACCCGGATGGGTGAGGGCGCCCCATCATGCCTGAGGGGGCTTGGGAGAGGATTTAGCTTTGGTACCCCAGGAGGAGCCAGGACGTCTACGTCCTCTGCCTCTACCCCAGAAATCTCCCCGGGCCCCAGGGAAAGAAACCCCCCTTGGGATGACCAACATTTAACCACCTCAGCAGGAAAGGGATACTTCCTATGCCAACTTTTTGGAACCCCGGGAAGTTTACTGGGACGCTCCCATTCCTTGAGCACAAGGTTATGGAAATGTGCCTGCTCTGGAAATTCCAGACGTGATTTTGCTGTATGAAAAAGCTCCCCTCTTTGCCTGGGAGCCTCAACAGGGAGAGAGATAGACAGAATCTCAAAAATCTGGGTCAATAATCTGTCAGTGTCATCCGGGGCCCAGGGGTCAGAGCCAGAATCGTCATGACCCCTTCAGATGAGCCAGAATCAGAAAACAGCTCCCCTTCAGACGGGGTGTAGCCACACAGATTCCAAAACTCCTCAGCTCCCATAGGGAAAACAGTAACATTAGGTGTCAAATGCTGCTTCTTAGCAGGGGCCTTACGCGCTAAGGACTTTGCAATAATCTGTTCAACAGTAGCCAGTCTAGAAGAGAGGCTGAGAGTCCCCACTAGTATGCAACTCAGTAGGAGTGAGGTTTAAGCTTGGGGAAGTAGGCGAAGTGAAACGAGGTGCAGCCACTGTCAGGCCAGATTGCAATGCAAGCACCTGCTCAGCACAGGGTACACAGACCCGCGCCTTATCAGCGTCAGCATGAGGCTGCCCACACGCTACACACAGCCGGTCTTGTCCCGAAGGGACCCCGGTCACATTATCCTCGGATGCCTCCATATGGTGATTATAGCGGCGCTATACGCTGATAGGGAATGGCGCTATATAGCAACCCTGGATGCCCTAATAACCCGCTAGGGAAGTGGGAGTATAATTTTTACAAGGCCTATAAGTAATATATTAAAACAGGGCCGGGAGAAGCCAGGAAGGGTTCGTCCCGCCTGAAAGACATAAGCAGACAAGACCTTAAGTACATCGTAACCAAAGTGAAGGAAATAAAGCCGTCCGCGAGGGCACTTATGGACCGCGGTAGGTAGGAGTCCATCGCGCATAGGCCAACCAAGCAGGAAAGATGGCGTTGGTATACCTCGAGGGGTGGGCCAGTAACAGCGATGACGCGGAACACGCCAAAGATGGGCCCCGCCCCCCCGAAGAGCACAAAGCCAGAACGGCAAGCAGCCAATGATGGCGCACCAGCACCTGAAGTAATGCCGCCACCAAGCACGGTGCCAAGTCAGCGTGCTGCGGCAAATTTAAAATGCAGTAAAGACAAGTCAGCGCGGTGGCTGACACAAGAATAAAGGCATGTGAAAAGACAGTGTAAAAAACACAGAATGCATAACATACCTATCTATACACATACACCCCCCCCCCCATCTTTTCCCCCGAAGACTACAATGAGGATGAGGGAGGACGGTGGCCACTTAAATAGGGCCCACCGATAGGTAGGGGCAAGGGGCAATAGTGCGGGAGGGGCATCCCATAGAGGCTCACCATAAGCCTGAACCGCCTACCCTTTGGTGGGGGATTGCGGTGGAGCAGCGCTCCTAAGCACCTAACAGCGGTGCTGCCTACCCTCACCCGACCAGTGCAGCCAAGGCTGGGAGGCATATTACTAGCGGAATGGGTGGGAATAGTCCTACAGGGCCGCAGGCTAATAGCCCCGCTCACCTGCGAGTAGAGAGCCAATTTCTCGTCCTTCGCAGCCAGACTGCAGAGAAATTCTGGGGATTTGTGGGAGGTCCCCGGGTATTTTAGGGGCCGGGAGGAGCCTATTTTCGATGTCTCTGCAGTCCAGCACCATCTGGCGGAGTATATCCCACTTGTAAGTATTATATTTGGAGCAGGACGTACTGTAAACTAAGAATACAGGGCTGATCACAGTCTCAGCTGATTGTATTACATTGTATTGATTGTATACATTGATTGTATTACACTGTATTGTACACACCAGCCTTTGCTGAATTGTAATACATTGAAATCACCCTCCCCAAAAGAGGAAAACATGACTCACACAGTGCAGAAAGACTGCTGAGGTTGACAGAACCTGCTTTGCTGAACTGAGTGTCTATATCAGGGGGGCACACTCTTTTTTGGTCTAAGGGCCGAATTGTCCTAATTGGCCACTTCAGGGGGGGTGCCATAAAATGTAGGATGCAAAAGCGCAAAGATGCATATGCTTTTATGTATATAGTGAGCAGAGATGAGATGGGATGGGAATAGGTGAGCTGAAGTGGATGGAGAAGACATATGAAGGAGTGAGGTGGGAAGCAGTGGCCAGAGGTGAGGCAGGAAGGAGTATAGGGTAGAGGTAAGGCAGGGAGAGTTGGTAAGCGGCTGGGGAGGGAAAACGTGAGCAGAGTTGGGTAGAGATAGGCATCGGTGAGGTGAGGTGGCAGAGGTGAGATCGGGAGATGTGTGTTAAACAGAGGTCAGGTGGACAGGGTGTGGTTAACAAAGGTGGGGAGTGATTAACAGAGGTGTGTAAAAGGTGAGGTGAGCAGAGGTATGGTAGGAATAGGCAAAAAGGTATAAGCAGTGGTAGGACAGGAATAAAATTGATAGGCAGCGGTGGGGTGGGTAGAGATAGGTAATAGTGAGGTGAGCAGTGGTAAAGTGGGACAAGGTGGTGAGAAGTCAGGTGGTGAGCAGAGGTGAGGTGGGCAGAAGCGAGCTGGGAAGAATCTACATAGGCATCCATAGGCACAAACAACACAATAGTAGCCCATGTGTGTCTACTACACAGTAGTTCATCTAGGCTTCACTTTCTGCAGAAATTAGCTGTGTACTTGCACTGCAGGCAAGGAAAGTCAATTTACAGTAAACAGGAAAGGATTATTGTATACCAAACGTGATAAATCTGACTTACCAATGTCTTTGTCTATGATCAAGCTTGATCTGTTTGATGGAGTGGAGAAGTTGTATATAAATGTATCTCTAGATGTCTGGAAATAGATAATACAGGGGGTGTTTCACAGGCATTATGCTTTGTAATATAATTGTACTACTGTACAATGTAAATGTGATTTTTCTAATTAAAACTACACAGTCATGTGACTAACATCACTCACATAGTTTGGCTCCAAAAGCCTACTTATATAACATTTCCATTAAACATTTACTAATCCACAATCTCAGCTTTGAAGAAATAAAGCAACTTACTGAAGCAGACATAGGTGTACAGTGATATGAGGAATCCTTTCCTGTAAATCTGGAGACATTTTCCAATAACATTCCCACTAAGGGAAGGTAAAGCTGGCCAATTTTTGCTTGCTGGTTCTGAAAGGCAATAATACAATTCTGTGATTACTCACCTGTAGAATTGGTATTAGTATACAGTACGTCCTGCTCCAGATTAGATTACTTACACGTGGGTATTACTCTGCCAGATGGTGTTGGACTGCAGAGACATCGAAAACAGGCTCCTCCCGGCCCCTCAAATACCCAGGGACCTCCCACAATCCCCAGCATTGAAAAGCAGTTAACGAGAAGCCAGGAGAACTAAAACAAACTCAAACTGGTAACTATAACAATGATAACAATCACCATAGGGGATCCAAGATAATGCAAAACCAAGGGTGGGGTGGAGCAAGACGTACTGTATACTCATAATACCAATTCTACAGGTGAGTAATCACAGAATTGTATTATTCTTAGTATACAGTACGTCCTGCTTCAGATTAGATTACTTACACGTGGGACATCCAATAGCAGTGTCCATAAAGTAGGGTGGGATCCCCAAAGGTAACAGCAGACAGGTCATACCACTGCCGCCTGCAGAACCTTACGGCCAAAAGCAGCATCAGCTGAGGTCCTAACATCAACCTTGTAAAACTTTTAAAAGGTATGAACAGAAGACCAAGTATGAACTTGTTCAACAGAAGCCTGGTGCTGAAAAGCCCTAGAGGCACCAATAGCATGAGTAGAATGAGCAGTAAGGCGGAAGGGAGGATTCTTCCCCTTAGCAGAGTAGGCCTGAATCACAGCCTGACGGATCCATTTGCTGATAGTAGACTTGGCAGGAGCCAAACCCTTCCTATGACCAGAAGGGACCACAAAAAGAGCATCAGTTTTTCTGAAAGGTGTAGTAGCCACCAGATAGTACTTCAGACACCTAACCACATCCAAAGAATGCAAGACCCTCTCCTTAGCATTACTAGGATTAGGGCACAATGAAGGAAGAACAATGTCCTGATTCAAATGAAAGGCAGAAAATCTGGCTTGAAGCGAAACACCACCTTGTCCTGGTGTCTCTCAAAGTAGGGGGGCTGGATGGAAAACGCCGCCAACTCAGACACGCCTAACAGAGGTGATAGCCATCAAAAAGACAACTTTGAGAGTAAGAACGGCGCCAGGGAAGCATCCTGCACAGGTTCAAAGGGAGCACCCTGCAAGGCTGACAAAACCAAGTTCAAATCTCAAACAGGCAACATAGGCTTACGTGGGGGACGTACATGAGTAACCCCCTGGAAAAAAGTCCTGATCAGAGAATGCTGAGCAAAGGACTTCTGGAAGAAAACAGCCAGGGCAGAAACATGACCCTTCAGAGTACTGAGTTGGAGCCCCATCTCCAACCCATGCTACAGGAACTCCAGGATCCTGGGAATAGAGAACACACGACAGAGACTTCTTTCTAGCCTTTATCATGGTATCAACAACAGAGGTAGACAGCCACTTCTCCATCAAGATGGAGGTTTCGGCAGCCAGGCCGTCAAAGCCAGAGTTTGTAAATTGGGATGGCGTAAGGGACCCTGAGTGAGCAGGTCTGGCACCCTGGGCAGAGCGTACTGATCTACTGCCAGCTGCACCACGTCTGCGAACCACACTCTTCTTGGCCACCTGGGGGCCACCAGAATTGCTGGCACCCCCTCCAGAGCAATCTTGCGCAGAACCCTGCCCAACAGGGGGAACGGAGGAAAGACATACAGGAGCTGAAAGTTCTGCCATGACATTGCTAGCACATCCGTGGCCAAGGCCAGAGGATCCTGGGACAGGGAGACAAAGGCCGGGAGCTTGTGATTGTGACGGGACGCAAACAGATCCACATCTGGTTGGCCCCAACGGTGACACAGAGATTGAAACACCCTGTTGCAGAGGGACCATTCTCCCAGGCGAGAGGTCCCCCTACTCAGAGAGTCTGCCTGCAGATTCTCCACCCCCGGGATGTACACAGATGATATGCAGGGAACATTGGCCTCCGCCCAGGTCAGGATCAGAGACACTTCCTGGAGGGCCCTCTTGCTCCGGGTCCCTCCCTGATGATTGATGTAGGCAACTGCCATCTGGTTGTCCGAGCGCACCTGAACAGGCAGGCCCCGAAGGTGATGAGTCAACTGAGTCAGAACCAACCTGATCGCCCGCAGTTCCAGAACGATAGGTGTGTGGGCCTCCTGAGGGCCCCACCTCCCTTGGAACTGCAGGGACTTCCAGAAACCCCCCCAACCTGACAGACTGGCATCCGTGGTGACCGTCTCCCAGGAGGGGGTCAGAAAGGATCTGCCCCCCAACAGGTTCCTGGAGTCCAGCCACCACGAGAGGGACCGCCTGACCAGGGGGAAAAGCGCAAAGACCCGGTCCAGGGACGCAGGATCCTTGTCCCATATTGACAAGAGGTGGAGTTGCAGAGGCCTCAAGTGGATCTGAGCATAAGGGACCGCCTCGAAGAACGCCACCATCAGGCCCACCAGCTGCATTCCCTCCCTTACGGAGGGATGACGACAAGATAGCAGGAACTGGACCTGCACAATCAGATTGTTCACCTTCTGCTGTGGAAGAAAAATCCTTGCCTGAACTGTATCCAGATTCATTCCCAGGAATGGAGTCACCAAGGAGGCAGACAGAGAAGACTTGGGATGGTTGATCACCCAGCCAAACGACTCCAGAGTGGACATTACCAGCTGAGTATCCAACTCTGTCTGATGTAGGGACTGGGAAGTGATGAGAATGTCGTCCAGGTAGGGCAGCACGCGGATGCCCTGAGACCTGAGCAGAGACATCACTCCTGCCAGCACCTTGGTGAACACCCTGGGAGCTGAAGTGAGACCAAAAGGCAATGCCACAAATTGGTAGTGCTGATCCTCCAGAGTGAACCTGAGGAACCTTTGATGACCTGGAAACACAGGAATATGAAGGTAAGCATCTTTGATGTCCACAGACGTCATGAAGTCCCTTGGACGCAGGGAACTGATGGCAGAGCGCAGACTTTCCATGCGAAAGCGCCTGCACCTGACAAATTTGTTGAGGATCTTCAAGTCCAGGATGGGCCTGATTGACCCATCTTTTTGGGCACGGTGAAGAGGTTGGAATATAAGCCCTTGCCCCTTTCTCTTAAAGGGACCTGGCAGAGGACCCCCAGCTCCAGAAGGCTTTGCACCACCTGCACTAGAGCCTGAGCTGACACAGGGTCGTGAGAAATCCGGGATCTGATGAATCTTGGGGGGGGGGGGGGGGGGATCGGCAGCAAACTGTAACCGGAGGACACTACCTCCTGAATCCACCGCTCTAAGACATGAAGCCTCCAGATGTGAGCAAAGTGCTGAAGCCGTCCCCCCACCCGGATGGGTAAGGGCGTCCCTTCATGCCTGAGGAGGCTTGGGAGAGGACTTAAGCTTTGAGCCCCAGGAGGAGCCAGGGCGTCCATGTCCTCTGCCCCTACCTCAGAGGTCTCCCCGGGCCCCAGTAAAGGAAACCCCCCTCCCTTGTCTAGCACCACGGTAGGGGAAGGAAAAGGAGCCCTGACTCCGAAAGTGCCGAGACTGCCGCCTGCGCTGGGGTAACCTGCCTCCCTTAGCAAAAAGGTCCAGGCGGTCCCCAAACAGGCGTAGTCCTTTGAAGGGAAAACCAGTGAGGGCCTTCTTGGCAGCGTTGTCAGCAGCCCACTGGCGCAGCCAAACCGAGCGGCGTATAGCCACCACAAGGGCAGAGGTTCTGCCACACATTATAATGGTGTCATCCAAGGCAGAGAGGACATAAGTCACAAAAAAATCACATCGAGAGAGTGCATTAAACTCCTCACTAGACACATCATCAGGGGCACCATCAAGGATACTTCTGAGCAGGGTCATAATAGCCACAGCCGTAATGGCAGAGGCACAGACCGGGCGCAGCACCGTCCCCGCACATGCAAAGGCATGGGACGCCAGCTGATCAATGCGCCGGTCCTCAGCATCCCGCAGCGTAGTAGAGTCAGGGGAGTGCATGACAGAGGTGTTAGATAACCCTAGGACCGGGGCATCCACTTCAGGAGGGGATGACCAACGTTTCACCACATCAGCAGGGAAGGGATACCTCTTATCCCAACTCTTAGGTACACTGGGAAGCCTGCTGGGGCGCTCCCATTCCTTGAGCACAAGATTATTAAAATGGGCTTGCTCAGGAAATTCCAAACGCGACTTTGCAGTATGAAGCAATTCCCCCTGTTGCCTGGGGGCCGCAACCGGAGGAGAAATAGACAGAACCTCAAAAATCGGAGCCAAAAGCCTATCAGTATCATCTGGGGCCCAGGGGTCAGAGACAGAATCGTCATGACCCCTGGGCCTCTCATCAGATGACTCTGAGTCAGAGAATAACTCCTTCTTCCAAAGGGGTATAGCCAGACAGTTCCAAAAACTCATCAGCTTCCATAGGGAAAAAAGTTACATCAGGCGTTAAGTGCCGCTTTTTTGCAGAGGCCTCACGCGCCAAGGTATTAGCAATCAACTTCTCAACACTAGCCAGTCTGGAAGACACATCAGGCTGAGAATCCCCACTTGTTTGCAACTCAATGGGAGTGAGGTTTAAGCTTGGGGGAGTAGGTGAAACCATACGAGGCGCAGGCCCAGTCACTGGAAAACCAGGCTGCAGTGCAAGCACGTGCTGAGCACAAGGTACACAGACCCACACGTTATCAGCGCTAATAGGGGACACCCCACAAGCTATACACAGCCGGGCTTGTCCCGAAGGAACCCCAAGCACATTATCCTGAGACGCCTCCATATGGTGATTATAGCGGCACAATAGGCCGATAGGGATTGACGCTATAAAAGCAACCCTGGATGCCCCAATAACTCGCTAGGGAAGTGGGAGTAATTAAACACTAGGCCTCACAAGTTAAATAACTAAATAGAGGGAGTAGGGCCTGGAGAAGCCAATAAGGTTCTGCCCGCCTGAAAGACATAAGCAAAGGGGAACCGTAAGTGACATGTAAATGACAATGGTAAATAAAGCCGCCCGCGAGGGCACTCACGGACCACGGTAGGTAGATGCCAGTCACGTAGCAGCCGGAGCCAAGAAAAAATGGGTATGAGTACACCTCGAGGGGCGGGCCGCAGGGACAGTGACGCGGAACGCGCCAAACGCGGGCCCCACCCCCCCGAAGAGTGCGAAGCCGTACACGTGGCAAGCAGCCAATGACGCCGCACCAGTGCCTGAGGTAACACCGCGCGCGGACCACAGTGGAAGCACGCGTGGCGGCTGCAATTTTTAAAGAAAGACAACCAGTGCAACCAAGTCAGCGCGGCGACTGACACCAATCATAAGAACATAATACAGTGAAGCACAAAGGCAAATACACATACACACACCCTCCCCCGAGGGCTACAAGGGAGAGCGAGGGAGGACACCGATAGACAGGGGCAAGGGGCAAGGGTGGGAGGGGCATCCCATAGAGGCTCACCATATGCCTATACCGCCTACCCTTTGGTGGGGGATTGCGGTGGAGCAGCGCTCCTAAGCACCTGACAGCGGTGCTGCCTACCATCACCGACCAGCGCAGCCAAGGCTGGGAGGCACATTACTAATGGAACGGGTGGGAATAGTCCTACAGGGCCACAGGCTAATAGGCCCGCTCACCTGAGAGACCCATCTTCTTGTCCTTCGCAGTCCAGACTGCAGAGAAGATCTGGGGATTGTGGGAGGTCCCTGGGTATTTGAGAGTCCGGGAGGAGCTTGTTTTCGATGTCTCTGCAGTCCAGCACCATCTGGCGGAGTAATATCCACGTGTAAGTAATCTAATCTGGAGCAGGACGTACTGTATACTAAGAATATATTTCTTTTTGACTAGATGTTAGCAACAGTATGTGGCAAACAAGTAAATAGAAGAGCCTTTTTTTCTGGCTAATTTTGATTGAAATGCTGATACATGTTAGAAAAGTGGTACATTTGATAAAAAAAAGTTGATTAAAAAATGTTGGATGGCCATTTCCAAATTTGCATCCAAAAATAAAAGGCAGCTTTTTGGTGAACATGGTGCACATAGAAACATGGCCAGGCAGGGTATTATGCTAGGCTATAGCATTATGTTCAGTTTGGTAGGTAAGACAAAGTCACTGTAATTTTTTTTTTTAATTGAAAGAATCTCATGGGCGGTGATATATTGTTCGGTCACAAAAGTGGGAGAAAAAATTTGTTAGTGGGTCCACATATAGATGTAGATCTGAAGCTGATTTTTGGCTACAACTGTCCAATCCCATTCTGGCCTTGGATGAAAATGAGTAAGCAGGCTACCTATATCCCTGGGGCTGCTTGGCAAACTCTTTATTCCTTGAGATTGTTCCTCTTGTTCTGCCGGGTTCCTGTTTTCAGTGAGTACCATAATTGTTTGTCTATCCTCTGTTTTCCCCTACCCTAAGTGACCAACAGAGTACTGCCAGGGACCTGTGCACCCCCATCATCTTGGGCTTAGCTGAAGAAGTGGGAAGGTTTTGGGCCCACCATAGGTAAGCTGACCATTTTTTTCTGAGGGCTAAATTTGGGATGATTTTATTGCAACACCTTAAATGGATTTTTCAACCATAAAATAAAAAAGGTGGCGAGGCAGCATACGTTTAGTTGCTGTCTCTCCACATAGTAGCAGCTGCCTGGGGATGGGACAGAAGGGGAAACATGACATCACTGCCTGACTGCCCCTTAACAAGCATCAAATCAAAATGCTGGACGTCCAACACTTAAAGTCCGCCCCTTCCCCATGTGTAGCCCATCACTCTCCCTCCTCTGCTTCATTCATCATCCTGAATGGCCACCATGCTTGTCACGGAGAGAGGTTGGTGCTGAAGGGGAGAGCGGCAGGGAGGTGGGTGGCAGGGGAAAAATACAATTCTGTGAAGTACTCACCTGTAGAATTGATATTAGTATACAATACGTCCTGCTCCAGATATAGTACTTACACTTGGGTTATCCTCCGCCAGATGGTGCTGCACTGTAGAGACATGCAAAACAGGCTCCTCCCGGCCCTCAAATACCCAGGGACCTCCCACAAATCCCCAGCATTGAAAAGCAGTGAACAAGAAGCCGGGAGAATTTAACCACCCAAAACAACTGGTAACTATAACAATGACAACAATCACCATACAGGGGATCCAGAATAATGCAAAAAAACAGGGTGGGGTGGAGCAGGATGTACTGTATACAAATAATATCAATTCTACAGGTGAGTACTTCACAGAATTGTATTATTCTTAGTATACAGTACGTCCTGCTCCAGATATAGTAGTTACACTTGGGACATCCAATAGCAGTGTCCGAAAGTAGGGTGGGATCCCCAACAAAAAGGTGACAGCAGACAGTTTAGACCACTGCCGCCTGCAAAACCTTGCGGCCAAAAGCAGCATCAGCTGAGGCCCTAACATCAACCTTGTAAAACTTTGAAAAGGTATGAACAGAAGACCAAGTAGCGGCCTTGCAAACTTGTTCAACAGAAGCCTGGTGCTGGAAGGCCCAAGAGGCACCAATAGCACGAGTGGAATGAGCAGTAAGGCGGAAGGGAGGATTCTTCCCCTTAGCAGAATAGGCCTGAATCACAGCCTGACAAATCCATTTGCTAATAGTAGGCTTGGCAGGAGCCAAACCCTTCCTAGGACCAGAAGGGACCACAAAAAGAGCATCAGTCTTCCTGAAAGCCGCAGTGACTACCAGGTAATACTTCAGACACCTGACCACATCCAAGGAATGCAGAACCCTTTCCTTAGCGTTGCTAGGATTAGGACACAGAGAAGGAAGAACAATATCTTGATTCAAATGAAAAGCAGACACCACCTTAGGCAGAAAATTTGGCTTAAAGCGGAACACCACCTTGTCCTGGTGTCTCTCATAATATGGGGGCTGAATAGACAGAGCCGCCAGCTCAGACACACGCCTGACCAAAGTAATACCAGAAAGACAACTTTGAGGGTAAGCACAGCCAGAGCAGCATCCTGAATAGGCTCAAAGGGGGCACCCTGCAAGGCAGACAAGACCAAGTTCAAATCCCAAACAGGGACCATAGGCTTACGTGGGGGACGCACATGAGTGACCCCCTGAAAGAAGGTCTTAACCAAAGGATGCTGAGCAAAAGACTTCTGAAAGAAGACAGACAGGGCAGAAACCTGACCCTTCAGAGTACTGAGTTTTAAACCCAACTCCAATCCATGTTGTAAAAACTCCAGAATTCTAGGGATTAAGAATTCCCTGCAGGGGAGAGACCTAGACTCACACCAATCAATGTAGGTACCCCATACCCTATAATAGATGGCAGAAGAAGTTTTCTTCCTAGCCTGTACCATGGTATCCACCACTGAGGCAGACAAGCCTTTCTCCATCAAGATGGAGGTTTCAGCAGCCAGGCCGTCAAAGCCAGAGTTTGTAAACTGGGATGGCGTAAGGAGCCCTGAGTGAGTAGATCTGGCTCCTCTGGCAGGACGTACTGGTCTACTGCCATTTGTACCACGTCTGCGAACCACACTCTTCTTGGCCACCTCGGGGCCACCAGAATCACTGGCACCCTTTCCAGGGCAATCTTGCGCAGAACCCTGCCCAGCAGGGGGAACGGGGGAAGGCATACAGGAGGCGGAATTTCTTCCATGACAGTGACAGAGCGTCCGTGGCCAAGGCCAGAGGATCCTGAGACAGGGAGACAAAGGCCGGGAGCTTGTAATTGTGACGGGATGCAAACAGATCCACATCTGGTAGTCCCCACCGGTAACACAGAGACTGGAATACCCTGTTGCAGAGGGACCACTCCCCCTGACGGGAAGTCCCCCTGCTCAGAGAGTCTGCTAGAAGATTCTCTACCCCCCGGATATAAACAGCCGAGATGCATTGGACATTGGCCTCCGCCCCCATGTCAGGGTCCCTCCCTGATGGTTGATGTAGGCAACCGCTGTCCTGTTGTCTGAGCGTACCTGCACAGACAGACCCTGTAGGTGATCGGTCAACTGTTCCAAAACCAACCTGACCACCCGTAGTTCCAGAATGTTGATGGGTAAATGGGCCTCCTGAGGGCCCCACCTCCCCTGGAACCTCAGGGATTTCCTGAATCCCCCCCCAACCTGACAGACTGGCATCCATGGTGACCGTCTCCCAGGAGGGGGCTAGAAAGGACCCGCCCTTTAGCAAGTTCTTGTGGTCCAGCCACCACGAGAGGGACCTTCTGACCAATGGAGGAAGCACACAAACCCCGTCCAAGAACACGGGGTCCTTGTCCCAAACTGAGAGGAGGTGAAGCTGCAGAGGCCTCGAATGGAACTGAGCAAAGGGCACCGCCTCGAAGCACGCCACCATCAGGCCCACCAGCCGCATTCCCTGTCTGAGGGAGAGCTGGGGGCACGAGAGCAGGGACCGTACCTGCGCAGTCAGATCTTCCACCTTCTGTTGGGTAAGGAATATTCGAGACTGAACCATATCCAGAATCATCCCCAGGAATGGGGTCACCGGTGAAGGGGACAGGGAGGACTTGGGATGATTGATCACCCAGCCGAAGGACTCCAAGGTGGACACCACCAGCTGAGTGTCCAGCTCCGCCTGCTGTAGAGGCCATGAGGCGATGAGGATGTTGACCAGGTAGGGCAGCACTGGAATGCCCCCTGACCTTAGCAAGGACATCACCCCCGCCAATACCTTGGTGAACACTCTGGGAGCTGAAGTGAGGCCAAACGGTAGAGCCACAAATTGGTAGTGTTGATCTTTCAACTCGAATCTGAGAAACCTTTGATGCCCTGGGAACACAGGGATGTGAAGGTAAGCATCTTTGATGTCCACAGATGTCATAAAATCCCCTGGTCGCAGAGAGCCAACTGCCGAGCGCAGGGTTTCCATGCGAAAACGCTTGTTCTTGACAAATTTGTTGAGGATCTTTAAATCCAGAATGGGCCTGACTGACCCATCTCTTTTGGGTACTGTGAAAAGGTTGGAGTAGAAACCTTCTCCCAATTCTCTCAAGGGAACTTTGCAAATAACTCCCAGCTCCAGAAGCCCTTGCACTGCCTGCATCAGGACCTGAGCTGATACCAAGTCCTGGGGGATCTGGGACCTGACGAATCTTGAGGGGGGCCGTACAGCAAACTCTATCTTGTAGCCGGAGGTAACTACCTCTTGAATCCACTGGTCTGAGACTTGACGCCTCCAGACGTGCGCGAAGTCCTGCAGCCGTCCCCCCACCCTGGAGAGCGAGGGCGCCCCATCATGCCTGAGGGGTCTTGAGAGGGGCTTTGGGTTTGGTCCCCCAGGAGGAGCCAGGGCATCTCCCCCTGCTCCTATGCCAGGAGTCTGTGCGAGCCCCCCTTTTCCCTGCCTAGCGCCTCTGTAGGGGGCTGAAAGGGGGCCCTGGCTGCGAAAGGGCCGAGGCTGCTGCCTGCGCTGTGGTAACTTACCTCCTTTAGCAAAGAGGTCTAGGCGGTCCCTAACAGGCGTAGTCCCTTGAAGGGGAGCCCAGTAAGTGCTTTCTTAGCAGCATTGTCGGCCGCCCACTGTCGCAGCCATACCGCGCGGCGTATAGCCACCGCCAAGGCGGAAGATCTGGCACACAGCCAAATAGCATCATCCGATGCAGATAGGATAAAGTTCACAAATACATCACAGTTAGACAGTGCATTAATAGTATCAGCAGGCAACTCGTCTGGGCCGTCAAGAGCATTCCTGGCCAGAGCGCAGACCGGGCGCAGTGCCGCCCCTCCAAACGCAAAGGCATGGCACGGCAATTGGTCAATGCGCCGGTCCTCAGAATCCCACAGCGTAATAGTGTCGGGGGAGTGCATAATAGAGGTGTTAGACAGCCCTAGAATAGGAGCATCAACCTCGGGGGGCGATGACCAGCACTTGACCATGTCAGCAGGAAAAGGATACTTCCTGTCCAGACTCTTGGGGATCCCGGGAAGTCTACTGGGATGTTCCCACTCCTTAAGCACGAGGTTATTGAAATGGGTCTGCTCAGGAAATTCCAATCTAGCCTTAGCAGTATGGAATAGCTCACCCCTTTGCCTGGGAGCCGCAACAGGGGGAGAGATGGACAAAACCTCAAAAATCAGTATCATCCAGGGTCCAGTGATCAGAACCAGAATCGTCATGACCCCTAGACTTCTCATCAGATGACTCTGAGTCAGAGAGCAGCTCCCCTTCGTCCGAAAGGGTATGGTCTTATAGATGCGTAAGCTCATCAGACTCCGTAGGGAAAGGAGCAGAGTCAGGGATTATGTGCCGCTTTTTTGTGGTAGCCTTGCGCGCTAGAGTAATAGCAAGCAATTTTTCAACACTGGCCAGTCTAGTAGCCACATCAGGATGAGAATCCCCACTTGTATTGGGGGTTAGACTCAGGCTTGGGGGGGTAGGTGAAATGAGCTGAGGTGCAGACCCAGCCCCAGAAGGGGCGGGAAGTACCATTAGCGCCTGCTGTGCACAAGGGACGCAGACCCGAGCATTGTCACCGTTGATAGGTGAGACCCCACAAGCTACACACAGCCGTGCTTGTCCCGAGGGAACCCCGTTTACAATATCCTGGAATGCCTCCATATGGTGATTAATGGGCACAATAGGCCAGTAGGGATTGACAAGTCAAATGACATTACTAAAGGCCACTAGCGTGTAATCCAATACACTGAGACCACCTACACACCCCCCCCCCCCTTTCTTTCCCCCCCGGGCTACTGGGGGAACGAGGGAGCATTAGAGGCTCACGATCAGCCTAAACCGCCTACCCTTTGGTGGGGGACTGCGGTGGAGCATGGCTCCATAAGCACACAAGGTGCTGCCTACCTTCACCCGACCAGCGCAGCCCAGGCTGGGAGGCACATCACAAGGAGGACGGGTGGGAATAGTCCAACAGGGCCGCAGGCTTTAATAGCCCCGCTCACCTGCGAGAGAGTGATACTTCAGAGAAATCTGGGTATTTGTGGGAGGTCCCTGGGTATTTGAGGGCCGGGAGGAGCCTGTTTTGCAGGTCTCTGCAGTGCAGCGCCACCTGACGGAGGACAACCCAAGTGTAAGTACTATATCTGGAGCAGGACGTACTGTATACTAAGAATAGGCAAGTAGCCACTTGCATGTCAAATGACACAGCCCGTTGTCAGGCCTCTCTCCCCGCTTTCAGCCCTGCCTCTAGTGTAACGGGATATGCAGAGAGCGGCGAATAGAGGCGCAGCCTGATGTGGCATTATTGAGCAAAGTAAGACACAGGGAAAGCGCTTCCAATCTGCCCGCCACTACTGGCTTTTACCCTTCTGCACCCGTTGCTCACGCCTCCAATCCCCACCTCCCTTCATTCTCTCACTCCTGGCTGGCAGAGGTGATACTGGGGGGGGGGGGGGGGGGGGGCAGTGGTGCACCCCTCCTACATCCTCTCTCCCCCCAGCCAGTGCCTAGTCAGTGCCTAGTCCCCCCTAACTACTCACCCACCTAGACAGATATGCCGCTCTACAGATTATTTCAAAAGTACATGTTTATTATAGGCCAAAAAAAGACAGACATACATCTAAAAACACTGTTAAAACCATGTGCATAGGGCAGGGGACATAATGGACCTAAATAAGCCTAATAACACTGAGTATACTTATTATACTTATTAAAACCATTCCATACAAGAGTATATAAATATTACAAAAACCGTAAGTACACTGTGCATATACTATAAATGTACTGATCAGATGTCACGGGAACCCCTTTTATGAAAGTGCTATAGTGCTTGTGCAAAGTTGTGCAAAAATGTGCAAATTGTGCAACAAGAAACAGAAAGAAAAAGAATAGAGAAAAAATATACACAGAGGGACAATAGTGTCCCAACAATGAATACATGTGAGTGCACCAATAAGGTGCAGAATATAAAGTGCTTATATTAGTGCTTGTTAAATAAAGAAAGGGTAGATTCCCGGGCATAAGTCTCAGTAATACTGAAGTAGCGACCGCAACATGCAGCTTAATATACAAAAATATTCAAGAGTAAAATCGCAAACAGTGTACATTACCGTATATCATGGTCCAGACCTGCCTGCCCTCACAATGCCCGCACTGACGCGTTGCGTGGCCGATGCTAAGGCCACTTCATCAGAGTGTGGCTACCTACTGTCTGCTCCCAAATATATAGCCCCGCTATTCCCCCACCCTAAAAGGGAGTGGTGCATTAAAAACCGCCAAAATATCTGCATGGATTAAGGGCGGAAGTAGAGGCGGAAGTAAGTGCATGTATGATATATCCGCCCATACTAACAGATGAGTGTGCTCCCTATATACTAGTGGCGTCCAAGTCTGATATATCCGGCGCTCATTAGATGTGACCGATAAGCAGTGCAGAGATCGTCTAGATCAGATCCTACTAAAGGGAGCGCATCAAGCGAAGATCACTATAGATGAGCTGTTTGCTGATCGAATGTACAATGCGCGCTGGCTGTCAGATCCAGCTTGCCGCGCACGCGCACTGTGCCTGACACACCAACCCGCACGCTATGAGATGCGCATGCGCAGATTGGTGGGACAGGCCTGAGTGCGGCGTTGATGTAGGATGCATCGCAGACAGTAACAACTGTCAGCGCCGACACTGGCCAAAGGGTGTAAGGAAGCATGGAGAACACACCTGGGAGCAGACAGTGGTTACTTGTATTAATACATATAACAAAAACAAAAATGTCTAAGGCTACTATCTACAAGATTAATTACATTTTATGCATTTTATATTTGATACATATGATTAGGGCTGCATCTTAGCTACACATATAATAGGCTATATATGGTAATGCACTAAATTAAACATTTTAGAAACTATTTCATATCTCCATAGGTTGAATACCTGTAGTAAGGAAAGAATAAATCTATACCTAGACTGTTTATGGTTCATATGCTATAATATGCCTGCATCTGTATATACACTAAATATTAAATATTATGATTTGGTTAGATGGTACCTCTCAGCTCTCAATAAGAATTAGCAAAAGGAATAATAAAAGGAATAATGATATGAAGAAGAGAAGAAAGGGGGAAGGGGAATAGAGGGATAAAGAAAGATAGAGAATAGGCAGGAAGGAAACAAAAGAAAAGATGAAACAACGTATAAAGATATAAAATAGAAAAAGCTAGTATGGGGTGACATGATGAGAATAGGAGACCGTCCCACAAAGTCAGTGGTTCTGTGGCTTTGTGGTGTATCTCCTTAACCGCAGGTTATTGGTGTTAGAAATGTCCTTAATTCTTGACCAGTATAGTCCAATCATATCCTTGACAGGGCCGCACACCTCCATCTCACACAGTTCCATTGTAAGTGGAATTGGGATTGTTGCTGGTCCTTGGATAATCTTGTCCAATCATGTTGTTTTCAAGGCAAAGGGCTTAAACTCGCCCAATCCCATAAAGGTGAGTAGACTTAAGGCTGGTCAGGAGAAACGAAAACAAAAACAAAAGCAAAAGAAGGTGGAGTCCCACACCTCATATTGTAAATTCTCTGGGTGAATTAAAGCTGGTCAGGAGAAGCAGAAGGAAATGGGGTCCTACACCTCATGCTCTAAATCCTCTCCATACTTTGAATCCTCCTCTGGTATAAGGGGTTTTCTTGACCACTTGATACTACAAAGGCCACGTGGTCTGCTAGTGTTGTCTGCATCTTCCAGGGCTCAGCCAAACAGGTCAACAGAGACACGGGGACAAATGGTCACATATTCGCGGTTGTCTCTTCATTGGTGTTTTTGTGATTGGGTCGTCTCTTGTATTGTAGTAGATCTTCCCTAGTATTTACAATATGAGGTGTGGGACTCCACCTTCTTTTGCTTTTGTTTTCGTTTTTCCTAATATATATATAAAGCACTAATATAAGCACTTTATATTCTGCACCTTATTGGTGCACTCACATGTATTCATTGTTGGGACACTATTGTCCCTCTGTTTGTTTATATTTTTTCACTATTCTTATTCTGTTTCTTGTTGCACAATTTGCACAACTTTGCACAAAGTTGTCACATCGGTCACATCTAATCAGCGCCAGATATATCAGACTTGGACGCCACTAGTATATAGGGAGCACACTCATCTGTTAGTATGGGCGGATATATCATACATGCACTTACTTCCGCCTCTACTTCCGCCCTTAATCCATGCAGATATTTTGGCGGTTTTTAATGCACCACTCCCTTTTAGGGTGGGGGAATAGCGGGGCTATATATTTGGGAGCAGACAGTAGGTAGCCACACTCTGATGAAGTGGCCTTAGCATCGGCCACGCAACGCGTCAGTGCGGGCATTGTGAGGGCAGGCAGGTCTAGACCATGATATATGGTAATGTACACTGTTTGCGATTTTACTCTTGAATGTTTTTGTATATTAAGCTGCATGTTGCGGTCGCTACTTCAGTATTACTGAGACTTATGCCTGGGAATCTACCCTTTCTTTATTTAACAAGCACTAATATAAGCACTTTATATTCAGCACCTTATTGGTGCACTCACATGTATTCATTATTGGGACACTATTGTCCCTCTGTTTGTGTATATTTTTTCACTTTTAGATGTATGTCTGTCTTTTTTTTGGCCTATAATAAACATGTACTTTTGAAATAATCTGTAGAGCGGCATATCTGTCTAGACAGGTGGGGGGCCTAGTGGGCTGTACTGGCAGTCCACCGCCCTAACATATACATAGACACCCTGTTTTTCGGGGTTCAGGTCCACCCCCAGCCAGCATCCAGAATAGTTGCCAGTATACGAGACAGTGCGGGATAACCCCTTTCTTTTTTGTCTACTCACCCACCTACACATCTACTTGAGCCTACCTGTCCACCTTATCTTTTGGGAGTGCGCACATGCGCTTTAGGAACATGTTCACGCATGTGCTTTGGATGTTTGCACATGCATGTTTTAGAGTGCGTGCATACAGTTTGGGAGTGTGAAAATGTGCTTTGGGGGTGCAAGCATGCATGTTTGGGAGTGCATGTATGTTTGGGAGTATCTGAAGCAAGTTCTCGGGCTCTTGCAGATCCTGCCCATTATGCTGATTATTATGTAGCATCACAGTTCCAAAGGCCAAGCCCACTTGTTTTCGAAGAGAAACCATTAGGTGAAACTGTAAACTTTGATATCATGGCCATTTCTTCTTCAATTTTAAAACAGAAAACAGTTTAGGGCAGTGCCAAACGTAGCCTGACACAATAGTGTAACAACTGCCTTTTCCTAAAATATGACTTCAACAATTCACTAGATTATTGTTCCATAGCGACATCACACATGTTGTCGCTATCGAAAATGAACCTAGCAATTTGTTAAGCTATCACAGTTGACGTGTCCCAAATTTGTCCCTCAGAAAAAATGGTCAGCTTAATCATAGGATAACAAGTCTCCCATGCCTGGGTAGTCACCGCTTGCAACTTGATTGACATAATTGTCTTACTTTAGTTGAATATAAGGTTTTTATAACACACATTTTAAAACAGATGCTGAAAAGTTTCCAATAACTGTGTGTGTGCCTCATACTTGTTCTGTACACTCTTTTGACTGTCATGATTTCTCAGGCTATGGAAATAATGTGTAGGCCTGACATAACATTTTCCAGCAAGGTAATATCTTCTTTAATAGCTATTAAGCAAAATTTAGCCGTCATTAAAAGCTGTCAAGTAAAAAAAAAACATTTTAATGTATCACTGTGCTAGTCCTATCTTAACTATCATGGATGTGTCTAGCAGCCCCTCACAGTTTCAACTGGGCAAGGGGTAGTAAAGGTATGTATGGCTAGGTGGAAGAGTTGGCAAAAGGGGTTGGTGCAAGATTGATAGGCCTGGAGGGACCAACTAAGGAACATATGTTTTTTTATACATAAATGTCTACAAATACCCTTTAATTCTAATAACCACAAAAAAATATGGATGGTACAGTGTTGGCAATCCGTGCTTGTATTCAAAGCATCACCAGAGTCACAAGAGACATCCCACATTATTTAGAACACTGTGACCTTGTCTGTAGTAAAGCCATTACCTTGTGTTGGTACCTGTTATCAAAAGCATGCTTGATTAGCAGATGTTTAAGGGCGGAGATGGCAGAGTGTCTAATGGAACAGTTGTCCTGTATGGCCTGCATAACTTCTCTCAATAGAAGGCCAACCAAAAAATGATGTTTGCAGTAATCATCTGTCAAGGTGCATTCAAGATTCATATCTGTATACAAGAAGAAACATTGAATTAGATTTTTCCATAAACAGTCTCCAGTACTGAAAATATGAAATCAAATGAAATATGTTGATAAAAAAAATGAGGATGCCTGTAAGAAAAGTGACCAAACATTCAAAACACTTGAGATATGTTGTGGTAGTCTTGAGGCGATGGTGATGTTGTGTTAAGTAACAAGGCCTATGAGAGTTAAAATACAAATTACTTGCTCAGACTAATATTAAAACATAGAATGCTGCAACAGCTGGATATTATAAAGAAAGAACGTGCCAAGGTGGATAGAAACATATACCACAGGGGGCGCACCAGTGCCAAAACCCTCCATTTAAACTGTTGCACAAATAAAAATAAATGACAATATATGATATGACATAATTAACATTTTATTCGTTTCAGTACACCATACGACCACACATAGGCCTTGATTCACTAAGAGTTTAAAAAGATTTTCATGGTAGTAAAAAATTCAATTTATGAGAAAAAGCCTGAGAATTTCACGTTAGTTAGTCACCAGATAGGAAGACAATGAAAGTCGATGGTACTCTTTTACTTCTGAGAAAAGTATTGCACTTTTTACCTGTAGTAAAAAAGTGCCATTAACTTCCATGGTCTTCCCATCTGGTGATTTACTAACAGTGAAATTCTCTGGCTTTTTTCTCATGAACTACATTTTTTACTACCATGAGAATCTTTTTCTACTCTTAGTGAATCGAGGCCTACATACAATTAAATATAAGGTCCGGGGGATCATTATCATTATTGGTATATTATACATTATTGATGGTCATTACTTTGATATTCATTGTTACTATTCATAATTGGCAAGCAACTCATATACAATACTTGTTTTTAAATTGTATGTTTACGTGTTTGTTTGGTGTAGTGGGACTTAAAAAATGTTAAGTCTACTCTGAGGGGATTGTCATCTATTTTGGATTTGAAACAGTGTGAGTGGTTGGTTTGGCACTTCTAGTGCTCTTTTAATATGCTCAGACTGTTTCTTGACCTTGATACATATCTTTGTGTATATGTTCCTATTAGATAACCAGGTTTGGAAGACCTAAACCTAATGACAGTGGGTGTCACCAGTGCTGGCATTAGGTTGAAAGGTACCCCATGAAAGACTGTAAGATGGTGCCACTCCCGCAGACCTATTTAAAATAGTCTCTCTCTCTCTGGGCTGACAAAGGTTTCAAAAAACCTCCCCAAGCAATACAAGGGAGCCCCCAGACCCACCAAGCAAGGGGAGTAGCCAGTGCTTCCCATATCTGGATACCCAACAGACCTGTAGTGCATAGCCCACCCTCAAATCTATCCATCATGGTGGGGAACTGCACTAGGCACTACAGTCTGTTGTGTCCTGAAGGGGCACCACCCCCTAAAAAAAACTATGAACCCAAACTGGCTATGACAAGGACCAGGGTGATGGCCCTAGGTCTCATTTAAAGTATAAAATATACTTGTTGCCAAGTATTAACATCTGAAAGAGCAGCATATACAGTCAATTGCTTGTATAAATGATTCAGCGTTTGCTGAAAATGGCAAAATATCCTATTATTTGGGGCAAACAGATGCATTCACAGAAACCTGCAAATGTCATCTAGCCCTACAGATGACAAGCTTAAGCAAGCGTCAAGGCCCCTAATAGAATACTCCTTTTAGGATTACAGAATGGTCTGGGTTTTTTTCAGAAAAATGTGTTCCATGTATACAAATGAACTTGGAGAATGGCGAAGAAATAGCAGTAGTAGTAACGATGCATTAAAAGGGTTAAGTATTTTCTGACGTTTTTGGGCATCAGAGCAAACCTCTTCTCCATGGTCACTAGTGAATGTAAAATACAATGCCAAAGGTAGTGGCATGATCTCATCCGAGGTTAGCTAGGAAACAAAGTGTAATGTGAGGCCTACACAGAGAAGATTGTGGCCAGTATGGCCAAGGGGGGATTGGTAACCTGGTGCCCAAAAAAAGCTGAAGATTCATCGATTTCACTACCCAATGCCAGTTGGGCAGTAATCCTTTTAGGACAAAAATATACCGTAGCACTTAAATTGACATAAACACACATCACATACAGTAATACAACATACTGATAAAGAACATTTTATATACAAATAATCACTAGATAAAGTAAAAAAAAATATCAATATCAAATTGAATGCACAAAGAACTGTGTTAAAGCAGACCTCTATCCTGAAATCATCCCACCTTACCCATACACCCCCACTAACCCCCATTTAGGTTCTTTAAAAAAAAACCCTGTTCCCAGGGTGGAATCAAGGCACCTATAGCCTTGTATTGGTAACCAATAACACAGTAGCCAGTGCACACTATGCACCATTATTCATACAATTGTTTTAAAAACAACCAAAAAGGAGTCTACATAGTAATTAAAAGATTACAAGATGAAATTATAGCAAAAACAGTTTGACACAGCCTTTATTATAAGCAATAAAAATGGCAAATCATATACTAGACTGAAGCAACAAGCTTATGATATGAAGCAGATTGTGGAAAGGAGGCCAAAGATTGATGGTGATCAAACGTTTGCACTTCCAAAAGCACTAAGCACAAGTACTGCATTTTCAGCTACCACATAGGACATTCAACAGAAAAGCCACAGATATCACTAGGACCAGAAGGATGTCAAGGCTAAAGAAACCCCATATTTTTAGATGAGCATTACTTTTGGCCCCAATGGAATTTAAATGCATTTTCTATTAATTCAGTTTCTTGTCTCAGTTGAACAAAGTGGGCTAGATAGCTAGATCTCCCAAGATATCAATAAGAAAAAAGAGGCCCTAAACCTGACTGGTTAACCCTTCACCACTGATGTTAGGGTTTCTCTATAACTATCATATAAGTGACAAATGCCATAACTTATAGCAGGCTGGGAAAACTGCAATGTGCTGTGCTTGGCCGCAAGCTTACAGAAGCTGAGCAGTTAGGAGGTAGCAGGCCTGGCACCACCCAGCCCTCATTGAGAAAAAACAGCTGAGTGGCGAAGTGGAGCGGAAGTGGCACAAAGTGCCGCTGAGCTCACATTAGGAAAAACAAACTAAACAACTGAAACTCACGCTGCGCATCTGTACAGAAAAGCTGCACATTGCTGCGCTGTCATCCTTATGACATGGAACAAAACCCCAGGATAGAAGAAGCAGCGACTTCATCAACTGGAAAAGTTGCTGTGACCATTAAGTGAAGTGGCCACTTTTTGAAGGCTTTAAGCTGCCCTTTTGCAACTGCCTTAATGAAATTTAATGAAATTCTGTTTAAGGTCCTGGATGGTTATGGGCATGGGTCAGAGGATGCATGAAAGAAGCAATTAGTGTTGAATATAACAGGGGATAACATGGTATGGCAATTGAGCCCCCATGTAGCTAAAAAAACGGCACGTGTCTAACATTAACAATTTCTTTTTAACCAAACAGCCATATTCCAATTTATTTGTGCAAGCTTATTCTAGAATTCTAGTATGAAATACACATTTCTCCCTACCCTCCTCTGGACCTGTCTGCAAAAACTAGTAGTCTTGCAGTACACAACACCTGGACCCCTGTCCATACTCTTCCCTGGCATCGTTTATAAGAAGCAGCCCCTTAAATGTCCCTGGGCTTTACATTGTGTCCTCTGGTAACGACACATGTTTCTTCAATGGAGCCAAGTTTAACAAAGTCCAAATTATCACAGAGATACATACTAAATTTCTTCATACATTTGACCTGAAACTATATTTTCCTAAAGCCCTAGGTCCTAAACCACGATCAAGAGAACCAAATCAAACAAATGTTAATGTTTAATTATATATAGGAATATATATAGAAGGAATAAATGCAGCATTGTTAGGTTTGGGGGTTTGTCCCATTAACTGCTCACTTCAGGTCCTTCCACGCATTTATATTGGTTTAGGGTCAGGATTTTGACTTGGCCATTACAAAACTTTAACCATTGTTAGGTGGGATGACTTGTGTGTTTAGATTCATTGTCTTACTGCATGACAGGTCAGAAATCATTGTTCTATCAATGATGACAAGCCATCCTGGACCAGATGGAGCAAAACATGATTCACAGATTGGATGAGAATTTATGTTGTACTATAGTGTTTTCTTTTCTACATACATAACAACCCTGCACACAATGGCCTGCCAATAGGCCATGTTTCATGGATCTGCACACTGACAGACTGGTGGAAGTAATTACAACAGCGGCAGAGCCATAGAGCCAGCGTGTGGAGAGCCATAAAACGTAATCTGTTGGAGGGCATTGAGAAGGAGGTTTGGGGAACACTGTGTGAATCTAAAAAGCTCTATTTTGATCTCATGTGTCCACAAAACATTGCCCCTATAGCCACCTTTCTTGTCCATATGATCTTTAGCAGAATGCAGACGGGCCGCAACATTCTTTTTGAGAACAGCAGTTTTCCATTGATAATGCTGCCATGCACCATTGTGAGTCAGTGTCCTCCTTATGGTGCACTCATGAGCATTAACATTAGCTAATGTAAGGAAGGCCTTTGAATGCTTAGAGGGAGGGTAACAATGGCCTTGGTTTTCCTCTATTTGCACACAATCTGTCTGACTGTCTGTGTATTGGTGGAGTTTAAATTCTTCGGAGATGGTTTGGTAATAATTCCAGCCTAATGAGCACCAACAACTCTTCATGGTTGTGTTATGATACACATTCACAAATATGTGAAGCTTAGACTTTGAAAGATTCCTGAACTCTAAATAAAATAGGTCACCCAATGACCCCTGATTGCGATCACACTGACTAAAAACACAATAATCTAACCCTAAAGGTTCACAGACATTTGCCACTCACAGATACGTGGTACTGGATCATCTGTGAAATTCTGATGTTGTTTTTAGTATATAGTGTATATTTATACATACACTTTTTTACTTTCCGAAGTCCTATAAAACCAGGAATCTGACTATATTCACCAGCCGATCTACAGCAATGCAGCAGGGACAAGACAAAATAAGTGCTTCCTCTGAAAAGACCTGAAGCTCCTGTGAAAAAGCTTAATTGATTTTAGCGTGTCTTGTTAAGGGACTCTCCCCCATTTCTCAATTAGTAAATCCGGATCATCAAAATAATTGTCGTTGGGGTTTTAACTGTAGTTTAGTTTACAATTTTTTCCTTTCTCTCGCATGCCATATTCTAATATATAAATGGTGATGTTGCGTAGACTGATGAGGGCTAAGCAGATATCAACTGATTACTGGTTAGTTATGTTAGTAAATCTAGGCATGAGCTGCGCAGTTAGTGCCATTTATTGAAAGCACATTAACTGGCAAGTGTACATGGCAGCACTGATTCCAGAGAGAGGTAGAGGGTCTACTATGCCAACCTACCTACAGACACGAACCGCTCCACAGCAAATGAAAATAGATCTAATGGTATTATGAAAAGAAGAAGACCAAGTATCAGCACATGGAATGAGACAGCATACACTGTGTAAATAATGCCATTGTGGAACGTTGTGACTTAGCTGTGGATGTTTCACACATTTTTGTACAGTCTTTTGTCTAAATAGATTTATTAATTGGATTAAACAAAGAATAGGTTGTGATGGTAGTAAGATTATAAATTCAATACATTTTTCATTCAATCAATGCATTCAGAAGATCCATTCGGATCACTGAATGTACCAGCAATCATTCAAATTTGTTGGCACATGTACAGATAATGGAGGTTATTCAAATGATTTCTTCATTTTATGTAGAGATAATATAGAGAATCAAAAGATGATTTGGCAGCCCACACCCACCCATTTATGTCCTTTCCCTATTTCCAGAGTTGGGATGCCACACAGCTTTATAGCCATATTTTACGTCCACACAGCTTTATAGCCATATTTTACTGGCCAGTTAGTCAACAAATACTCTTTATGACTAAGGTTACCATATTACAGAGAAAGATGATGGGCAATGGTGGATATGGCCACTCTATGGCAACAGTACAGAAGGGTGGTTGTGTGCTAGGGGCTAGCCAAAAAGCATGATGGCCCACCATGTATTCTCCTGGTTCTTCCTATGGCTAGTCCATCACTGGTGTTAAACAGTCTTTGTAATGAAAACAGACCTACTGTAAATTTGCAGGTATGCTTTGTTTACTTAATAGTCTTATGTACTCACTTGAGAAAATGTCTATATCCCCAATGCTTCTTACCGTTTTTGAATAACAAGGTCAGGGAAGATGTTCTAAATATTTCATCTTCCTGGAGTGAGTGCACGGTGGGCTATCTAAGTTTCGACAAACTGCACAAACTACATGCTATCTAAAAAATGATTCTCAATGCCAAAGATGAGTTCAGAATTTTTCAAATGAAATAAACAAATCAAATGAAATAAACAAAATCAGTTTACATTGTTTTCAAGACAGCACTTCTTTCTGTAAATGTTTAGAAGGCGCACTAATACTTCACAATACTGCCCCGCTGGGAATGCTGCCAGAGGACTGCGCATACACCGGGAGACTGATTTCCCAGGTGAGTATGTAACAAACCATGAGGGTTCACAAAGCAGGACAGGCTAAATCTTGATGCCCCAAGGGAGGGCTTGGCCCTGGCAGTGGGTTTTTTTCAACTTTAATAATATATATAGATATGTATCTGCATGAGGTTGAGAGGTTCTTCTTAAAGGGATAGTTCAAGTTCCTAAAAGAAAAAGGGCATCTACTTCCCAGCTTGCAGCATCCTCCCACTAAAGACAAATTGCCCAGCAAGACCAGCACTGTCAGGACAAGAGCCAACAGCATTGACTAAGACTAAGTTTGTGATGACAGTAGTACTAAGTGCCGTCTGTATTTCTTTGGAGCCTGGATGGAGAATTTAATTAAAAAAACCCATGGATCAAATCCTCTTTACAAATGGCAGATTACCCATAGATTCCGAGTCATCTTCCTGGAGTGAGTGTACAGTGGGCTATATTAGTATAGAAAAACTGCACAAACTACATACTAGCTAAAAAATGATTCACAAATCTGGCAGCAGAAAGCTGAGCTTGGAATTTTTCAAATACATTTTTACAAGACAGAAATAGAGAAATGCAAAACATAGTGCCTTAAAGCGGCATACGAGCCACGGTGAATGGCCCTGGGATCTAAAAGACTCCCAGGTCCCAGGCCGCTAGCCTGCAACCAGGGGAAATTTAATTGGGGATGCTCTGTTGTGTGACAGTCCCCAGGGTCGGCAGTAAACTCACCTTTACCAGCAACTGCAGCTGGGCTGCCACTGGAGGCCATGGTAAAAGTGAGTTTACCGGCTGTCTTACTGGTGGCCGCATCCAGTTTTCCTGTAGCTATGCGCACTCACATGCCCAGACATTCAGATAGGCTGGGGGCAGGAGCATTTCAAATCTTACAGGGAAGCGGCCAACAAATCGGCGATCTCAAAGGTGTCATGCAGGTGGCCTCGGCCAAAGAATGACACATTTTTTTTAAACCGAGCCACCAAAGAGCCTGCTGAATATCGGGCAGTGTGAGGGTGGGGGAAAGGTTTTTGTGCTGCTTTAAACTCTGATTTACAGTAACTAGGGCATCCACCTCCACCTTTGTTTTATGGGTCCAGGAGGCTTTTCAGTCTTTGGACTGATGGGCCACGGGGCCAGCAACAAAGCTATTGGTGGCAGTGGAGGCCCCCCGCGTCTGGGTAAGCCTTTTCTTGTTTTTGCAAACCTGTAGCCAAAGCCACCACAGGGCAGGACAGAGAGTCTAGAGCAGCAAAGCCGCCGTCAGCAACTCTACAGTGATGGGTGGGTGTAGAGCTGTCAACTGGTGGCCACTCACTGCACATAAGCCACCAAGCACAGCTGCTGGCAGCTCAATGAAGGGAACTGTTTTCTGCTGGACCAGCTGGGCGACTACACCCCCCCCCCCCCCCCCCACTGCCCAGAATGGCAAAGCAGGAGTTCCTGAGCAGCAAGCACCGGCACGAGGTTGACACAAGGGACTCGATCTGACCTATCAGTAAGTGGACGGGTGCCAGACAACCACCAATCAGTTACTTGGCTGGACTATTATTTTAAAGGTGAGAAAAATACTGTATCTGGGCCTCCACCAGATTTTGTGCCCAGGGGCCTCCACCACACTTAATCTGGCCCTGGTTCTCTTTTTGTATATCAATGTTGTGTCACTATAAGGGAAGCATTTGCCATTTTCCTTCTATGAGCCTAAAGGATATGTACTGTAGTGGGGGAGAAAAATACCATTTTGTGATTACTCACCTGTAAAATGGGTATTATAAGTATGTCACACACCCCGCTTCAGAATAGTCATTACACTTGGGTTATGGCCAGTAGAGGGCGAACTTTGCAGAGATGACTGGAAAAAAAGAAGCCCCTCCTGGTCCATAAATACCTGGGACCTCCCACACATTCCCCAGTATAGGACAGCAGTAAGGGGACCAGGAAGAACCAAATATAAACAATCATAATATGAAAAGGTTCACCATATAAACGATCCAAACTACCAATAAGGGCGGGATGAAGCGGGGTGTGTGACATAATACTCATTTTACAGGTGAGTAATCACAAAATGGTATTATTCTAAGTATGTCACACACCCCGCTTCAGAATAGTCATTACACTTGGGACATCCAATATAATAGCAGTGTCCATAAAGGGCGGGGATCCAAAACAAGGCAATAATGCACAAGGAAACCACTGCAGCTTACAGAACGGCCAAAAACAGCATCCGCTGAGGCCCGCACATCAACCTTATAAAACTTGGAAAAAGTATGAACAGAAGACCAAGTAGCAGCCTCACAAACTTGTTCAACAGAGGCCTGGTGCTGAAAAGCCCAGGAAGCCCCAACAGCACGAATAGAAAGGCAGAATAGGCCCTAATAATGGCCTGACGAATTCATTTACTAATGGTAGACTTGACGGGCGCCAAACCTTACTTGGGCCCAGAGGGCACCACAAAAAAGGCATCCGTCTTGCGGAATGGTGAAGTAGCCACCAGAAAGTACTTAACACATCTAACGACGTCCAGAAAGTGCAAAGCCCTATCCTTGTCATAGATTGGCTTAGGACACGAGGAAGGAAGCACAACGTCCTGAATGAGGTGAAAGGCGGAGACTGAAGAGCAAAAGACCTTTGAAAGAAAACTGCCAGAGCGGAAACATGCCCTTCAGAGTGCTAAGCTGAAAACCCATGTCCAAACTGTTAGAGCGAGCGCTGCGCCTGCCCCGCGCAGCGCCCCCCTCCGTGCCTCTCCTCGGGCGAGCGCTGCGTCCCCTTCCTGCAGCGCTCCCCGCTATACCGCCATCCGGGCGTCCGCTGCTGGCCCCCCAGGCTACGTTGTCCCCTTACCTGGTCCCCGCGCTTCCTCCTCTGACCGGCATGGCCGCCGGCTTCCTCCTTCTGCTGCAGTTCCGCCTTCCGTGCACGCACGTCCCCGGCCACTAGGGGGCGCGCGCGTCAATCTTCATAGATTTAAAGGGCCAAGGTCCTGATTATTGGTGTCTGGCTATCCAATCCCTTTTCGGCTCTTCCCATAAATTGAACCCTGCCTTCCTTCCTGTGCCGGATCTTCGGTGTTCTTCCGTGAATGACAGACGCTGTATTGCTTGATTCCTCGTGTATGACCTCGGCTATCCCATTGACCTTTGAACCTGTGCTGCCCGTCCCGACCTCGGCTTGTTTCTCCGCTATTGAACCCGCGCTGCCAGTCCCGACCTCGGCTTGTTTCTCCGCTATTGAACCCGCGCTGCCAGTCCTGACCTCGGCCTTCTCCTTCGACCACTGTTTCTCTCTACTGCACGTCACCTCAGCAGTTTGTGGAACTGTGCCGCTGTTGGGGGGTAGCGACCTGGGAGTCACCTGCCGCACAAGACCATCCCGCCTTGCGGTGGGCTCTGGTGAAAACCAGTGGCTCCTTAGACTCCGCTCCCCTGACGCGGTATCTGCCAAACAGTTCTGCAGACCCTGCGGGTCCACTTCCTCGCACGTTCAACCCGGTGCGTAACAGTAAGATCCGGCCATGGATCCCGCTGAGGTGCCCTTGCCGGAGACTTCCGAACTCCCAGCTCTGGTGGCATTGCAGTCCCGGCAGATTAATCAGCTTACCGCTATGATGCAGCAATTCCTGACCCAGCAGCAGTCGCTTTCTCCACCGCCACCGGTACCGCCACCGCAGTCTCCAGCAGCTTCCTCTTCCAGAATCCGCCTCTCCTTGCCAGCAAAATATGAGGGGGACGCGAAGTTGTGCAGAGGCTTTCTAGCCCAGTGCTCTATGCACCTGGAATTATTGTTCGATCAATTCCCCACCGAACGCTCTAAAGTGGCCTTCATCATTAGTCTGCTCTCCGGAAAAGCCTTGGCTTGGGCCACTCCCTTGTGGGACCGAAATGATCCTCTCACCTTCACCGTCCAGGCCTTTGTTACAGAATTCCGTCAGGTTTTTGAAGAACCCGCTCGAGCCTCATCTGCCGAGTCCGCTCTATTGAATTTAACGCAAGGCGATCTTTCTGTTGGTGAATATGCTATTCGATTCCGTACTTTGGCCTCCGAGTTAGCATGGAATAATGAGGCTCTCTGCGCTTGTTTTAAGAAAGGTCTCTCTAGCAAGATCAAAGATGTTCTAGCGGCCCGAGAGATTCCTGACTCCCTTTCTGAACTCATACATCTCGTCACTCGCATTGACATACGCTTTGCTGAGAGGCGTGAAGAACTTCGCCTGGAGAGAGATTCCCAACGCGACAGGAGGATGTTTCGTTTGGCCCCTACCTTTCAGAAACCTTTGTCTGTACCATCATCTCCAGAGGTGGAAGCCATGCAAGTCGGCCGCTCTCGCCTAACCCCCGTGGAGAGGTCTCGCAGGAGGAATGAAAATCTCTGTCTGTATTGCGCCAGTCCTGATCATTTCCTAAGAGATTGCCCCATTCGTCCTTCTCGACTGGGAAACGGGCGCACCTAGACTCGTTGGGAGAGGCGTCTCTGGGTGTGTGTGCTTCCTCTCCAAGATTTACCGTACCTGCACAGCTTTGTCTCTCATCTGCCTCTGTGCTTAATTTGCCGGTCTTCCTGGATTCTGGTTCGGCGGGCAATTTCATAGAGGCCTCCCTGATCAAGAAACACGACATAGCAGTTAACCGCTTGGCCAAACCGTTATTCATCGCCTCAGTTAATGGAGATAGACTGAATTGTATGGTGCAGTACCGTACCAAGCCTTTGCTCCTTAAGATTGGCCTCTTTCACCAGGAATACTTGGAACTCTTTGTGTTACCCCATTGTACTTCCCCAATCCTATTGGGTCTTCCTTGGCTTCAACTCCATAATCCTACCCTAGACTGGGTCACAGGGGACATCAAGGCGTGGGGTACAACCTGCCTAAAGAATTGCTTGAAAGCCTTACCAGTTCGAACCGTTCATCCTACCACATCTCTACCGGGCCTACCCGAAGTTTACCGGGCCTACGCTGACGTCTTCTGTAAGAAGCAAGCTGAGATCCTTCCGCCACATCGCCCTTATGATTGCCCGATCGATCTCCTGCCTGGAACCACTCCTCCTCGCGGCCGTATCTACCCACTATCCGTCCCCGAAACTCAAGCAATGGCTACTTACATACAAGAAAATCTGCAGAGGGGCTTCATCCGGAAGTCCTCTTCTCCCGCTGGGGCAGGCTTTTTTTTGTACAGAAAAAAGACGGTTCTCTCCGACCCTGTATTGACTATCGGGGTCTTAACAAGATCACGGTAAAGAACCGATACCCCTTACCTTTAATTCCAGAACTCTTCGACCGTCTTCGTGGCTCCAGGATCTTTTCCAAACTAGATCTTCGTGGAGCCTACAATCTGATCCGCATCCGCAAGGGAGACGAATGGAAGACTGCCTTTAATACCCGTGACGGTCATTTCGAGTATTTGGTGATGCCCTTCGGGCTTTGTAATGCTCCTGCCGTATTTCAAGAGTTCGTCAATGACATCTTCCGGGACTTGTTGTACTCCTGTGTCGTGGTCTATTTAGATGATATCCTCATCTTCTCTTCTTCCCTCGAGGAGCATCACCGGCACGTTCGTCTGGTACTATCCCGCCTTCGGCAGCATCATCTTTATGCCAAATTAGAAAAGTGTCTCTTTCACCAGACCGCTCTGCCTTTTTTGGGTTATACTGTTTCAGCCCAAGGATTACAAATGGACCCTAGCAAATTGAGAGCGGTATTAGACTGGCCTCGGCCGGTTGGTCTGCGTTCCATTCAACGATTTCTGGGCTTCGCCAACTATTACCGTCAATTCATACCCCATTTTTCCACTATCGTGGCCCCCATTGTGGCTCTCACCAAAAAGGGAGCCAACCCCAAGTCATGGCCTCCACAGGCGGAGGCAGCCTTTTTAACATTGAAAAAGACATTCTCTATGGCCCCGGTGCTCTCCAGACCAGACCCTTCTCGTCCCTTTTCTCTGGAGGTTGACGCTTCTTCCATTGGAGCAGGAGCTGTACTCACACAGAGGTCTCCATCAGGGAAAAATCATACTTGTGGGTTATTTTCTAGGACCTTTTCTTCCGCGGAGCGAAATTATTCTATTGGGGATCGTGAACTTCTGGCTATCAAATTAGCTCTCGAAGAGTGGAGGCATCTACTAGAAGGGTCGCTTCACCCCATATCTATTTTTACCGATCATAAGAACCTTTTGTATCTACAGACTGCTCAGCGCTTGAATCCTCGCCAAGCTCGTTGGTCACTATTCTTCGCGCGGTTTAATTTCCGCATTCACTTTCGGCCTGCCTCTAAGAACATCAGGGCAGATGCTTTGTCTCGCTCCTCGGACTTCACTGACGCGGACACTGCTCCTCAGTACATTATATCCCCTGATCGTTTGATTCATTCTGCTCCTGCCTCCCTAGTGCAAGCTCCGCCTGGGAAGACCTATGTCCCGGTTCGCCGACGCCTCCAAATATTAAAATGGGGTCATGCTTCCCGTATTGCCGGGCATGCTGGTATCAAAAAGTCTAACGCAATTATTGCCAGATATTATTGGTGGCCCTCCATTGAGAAGGATGTGGCAGAATTCGTGCAAGCTTGTACCACCTGTGCACGTAATAAAACCCCTCGCCAAAGACCGGCGGGCCTTCTTCATCCTCTTCCTATTCCTGAAATCCCTTGGTCTCACATCGCTATGGACTTTATCACGGATCTTCCTCCATCTCAAGGCAATACAGTGATCTGGGTTGTTGTGGATCGTTTTTCAAAGATGGCGCACTTTGTTCCGCTACCAGGACTCCCATCCGCTCCCCAGTTGGCTAAGAACTTTTTTAAGCATATTTTTCGGCTCCATGGACTTCCTTCCCACATTGTCTCCGACAGGGGAGTTCAATTTGTTTCAAAATTCTGGAGAGCTCTCTGTACTCAGTTAAAAGTGAAATTAGATTTTTCCTCGGCTTACCACCCCCAGTCCAACGGCCAAGTGGAGAGGGTCAATCAGGTTCTAGGACAATATCTACGTCACTTCATTTCGGCCCGACAAGACGACTGGGTCGATCTCTTGCCATGGGCGGAGTTCTCTTATAATTTCAAAGATTCTGAAGCCACCAAAAAATCTCCATTTTTCATTGTTTATGGCCGCCAACCTCTGCCTCCTCTACCCTTACCTACACAGTCGGGGGTACCCGCCGTGGATGACTTAACACAGTTTTTTTCCTCTATCTGGCGTGAAACACGACATTCTCTTGTTCTAACCTCTACCCGTATGAAGAACAGCGCTAATAAAAGAAGGAGAATCGCTCCTGTTTTCTTTCCTGGAGATAAAGTTTGGCTTTCAGCCAAGTACATTCGTTTCAAGATACCCAGTTATAAATTGGGTCCTCGCTATTTAGGGCCGTACAGGATCAAGCAACAAATTAATCCGGTCTGTTACAAACTTCATCTGCCAGCCTCCTTACGTATTCCCAACTCTTTTCATGTTTCATTATTAAAGCCTCTGACGACTAATCGATTCTCTTCTAAAACGTTGGAGCCACTTCCGGTCGCGGGTACCGAAGATGCCTTCTCGGTGAGAGAGATTCTGGCCTCCAAAACATCCAGAGGGAGACGATACTTTCTAGTGGATTGGGAGAACTGCGGTCCAGAAGAGAGGTCCTGGGAGCCTGAGGAGAATATCCTCGATCGGAGCCTTATTTCAAACTTCCTCGGTCCCAAAAAGAGGGGTAGACCTAAGGGGGGGGGTACTGTTAGAGCGAGCGCTGCGCCTGCCCCGCGCAGCGCCCCCCTCCGTGCCTCTCCTCGGGCGAGCGCTGCGTCCCCTTCCTGCAGCGCTCCCCGCTATACCGCCATCCGGGCGTCCGCTGCTGGCCCCCCAGGCTACGTTGTCCCCTTACCTGGTCCCCGCGCTTCCTCCTCTGACCGGCATGGCCGCCGGCTTCCTCCTTCTGCTGCAGTTCCGCCTTCCGTGCACGCACGTCCCCGGCCACTAGGGGGCGCGCGCGTCAATCTTCATAGATTTAAAGGGCCAAGGTCCTGATTATTGGTGTCTGGCTATCCAATCCCTTTTCGGCTCTTCCCATAAATTGAACCCTGCCTTCCTTCCTGTGCCGGATCTTCGGTGTTCTTCCGTGAATGACAGACGCTGTATTGCTTGATTCCTCGTGTATGACCTCGGCTATCCCATTGACCTTTGAACCTGTGCTGCCCGTCCCGACCTCGGCTTGTTTCTCCGCTATTGAACCCGCGCTGCCAGTCCCGACCTCGGCTTGTTTCTCCGCTATTGAACCCGCGCTGCCAGTCCTGACCTCGGCCTTCTCCTTCGACCACTGTTTCTCTCTACTGCACGTCACCTCAGCAGTTTGTGGAACTGTGCCGCTGTTGGGGGGTAGCGACCTGGGAGTCACCTGCCGCACAAGACCACCCCGCCTTGCGGTGGGCTCTGGTGAAAACCAGTGGCTCCTTAGACTCCGCTCCCCTGACGCGGTATCTGCCAAACAGTTCTGCAGACCCTGCGGGTCCACTTCCTCGCACGTTCAACCCGGTGCGTAACACAAACCATGCTGAAGAAACTCCAAAATCCGAGGGATGGAAAACACCTGACAAGGGAAGGCCCTAGCCTCACCCCAATAAATGTAGGTCCGCCAGGTCTTCCTAGCCCTGACAAGAGTCCAGACAACAGCTTCAGACAAACCCTTTTCTTCTAAGACGAAGGTTTCAGCAGCCACGCCGACAAAACCAGTGTTTGTAAATTGAGGTAACAAAGCTGACCTTGTGTAATCAGATCCGGAAACGGAGGCAGCCCCTATTGATCGACCGCCAGCCGCACAACGTCTGTTAACCACACCTGTCTCTGCCACCTTGGGGCCACCAGGATTGCTGGCACACCCTCTTGAGCCAGCTTGCGTACCACCTTGCCCACCGTGGGAAAGGGAGGAAACAGATACAGGAGACCGAGCTCCCGCCAGGACAGAGACATGGCATCCACTGCCAGAGCCAGAGGATCCTGGGACATCGACACAAATGCCGGAAACTTGTGATTGTGACAAGAAGCAAACAGTTCCACCTCCGACCTCCCCCACCTGCGACAGAGGGATAGACATACCATGTTGCTGAGGGACCATTCCCCCCGGCGAGAGGTCGCCCTGCTCAGAGAGTCCGTTCTCCACACCTGGGATGTAAACTGCCGAGATGCACAGTACATAGCTCTCGGCCCATGAAAGAATCGGAGACACCTCCCGGAGGGCACTCTTGCTGCGAGTCCCTCCATAGTGATTCAGGTCCAGCCACCACTGAAGGACCGCCGGACCAGAGGAGACAGAACACAAGTCTGATCCAGGGATAGAGGACATAAGTCCCAAAACGATAAAAGATGGAGCTGAAGAGGTCTCATGTGAAACTGAGCAAAGGGCACTGCCCCGAAGCAAGTCACCATCAAACCTACCAGCCTCATCCCCTGTCTGACGGACAGACGAGGGCTGGACAGAAGAAGATGAAGTAGTGCTTGAAGAACATCCACCTTCGGCTGGGGCCGGAACACCCTGTTCTGAATGGTATCCAGAGTCATTCCCAGGAACGAAGCCACCCTTGACGGAGATAGAAAGGATTTGGGGTAATTGACTACCCACCCGAACCTCTCCAGCGTTGTCATCACCGTCCGGGTGTCCAATTGGTGGAGAGAGGATGACGTAATGAGAAGGTCGTCCAGATAAGGCAAAATGCGAATGCCCAGGACTATGAGAAGGGCCATCACGCCCGCCAATATCTTGGTGAACACCCTGGGCGCCGAAGTCAGCCCGAAGGGAAGAGCCACAAACTGGTAGTCATGATGGCCTACCACGAACCTGAGGCACCACTGATGTCCCGGGAATATCGGCCCATGAAGGTAAGCGCCCTTAATATCCTTTTTGGGGACCGTAAAAAGGTAGTTGTAGTAACCCCGACCTCTCTCTATGGGAGGAACCAGACAAACGACCCCCATATCCTGAAGGTTCTGCACCGCCAGAAACAGTCCCTGTGCTACCCGTGGGTCCATAGGAACCCGAGACCTGAGAAATCTAGGAGGAGGCGCTTACTCCAGCTTGTACCCGGAGGAGACTACCTCCAGGAATACAATTGCCTGTGACCTCTAGAGTCCAGACCTGAGTGAAGAACCGCAGCCGCCCCCCCACCCGCAATGGTGAGGGCGCCCCCTCATTGCTGAGCGGGCTTGGCAACAGATTTGGCTTTTGCACCCCAGGAAGCCCAGGGTCGGGCACGTCCTCTGCCCCTACCCCAGGAATCTCCTCTGAAGGCAGTGAAAGACAATCCCCTGCTTGTCGAGAGCCACGAAAGGAGGGGTTGAAAGAGCCTGAACCCCGAAAGGGCCGGCGCTGCTTTTTGCGTTGAGATAACTTACCCCCTTTGACAACAGAGTCTAAACGCTCACAGAACAGGCTTATAAGACAAAGGCAATGAACATATCACAATGATTCAGAGCTGTAAACTCCCCACTAGAAGGATTCAATTGGGAACCATCCAAAAGGCCCCTAATTAAAGCTCTAAGAGCCACGGCCGTGAGAGCGACCGGGCGCAAGGCCGACCCCACACAAGCAAAGGCATGCGAAGCCATATGGTCGAGACGTTGGTCCTCACTATCCCTCAAGGTATTGGAATCCGGGGAATGCACTACCGGCGAATTGGACAATCACAGGACGGGAGCGTCGACCTCGGGGGGTGTAGACCAACGCTTAACCACCTCAACAGGGAGGGGATACTTCCTATCCCACCCTTGAGGGATACCAGGGAGCCGGCTAGGCTTCTCCCATTCCTTAAGGATCAAATTGATAAATTGCTTCTGATCCGGGAACTCCAAACGAGGTTTGGCCGTCCCCAAAATTCCCCCCCCATTGTGGGAGGGCCTCTGCAGGAGGGGAAAGAAAAGGCACTTCAAAAATCTGAGCAAACAATTCCCCTTCCTCCTAACGCTCAGCGCGCACGTGAGCGTATTCAAAAATTGCTTTCATAGCGGATATCACCGAATATCCAGGCTCATGATGCGTACATCCTTACAATCAAAAGGGTCATAAACATCATAGTCAAAGGCTGGCGTAGCGGGCACCAGGTGCCGTCTCTTAGCTGGGGCCTTCCTGGCCGCAGAGCTAGCAATCATACTCCCAATGTTGGCCAGTCTGGCGCAGATATCGGATTGCGACTCCTCGCTAGTGACAACGTCACTTGGGGTCAAAACCGGGCGTGAGGGTGTAAGTGATGAGGCCAGCGGGGCCGACCCGGCCGCACGGGACCCAGATTGCTGCGCAATCGCCTGCTGTGCGCATGGTATACAAATCTGCACATTGTCCCCAACAAGGGATACGCCACATAACCTACACTGCCGGGGTTGCCCCGAAGGGATCCCCTGCCCGATATCCTGGGGAGCCTCCATATGGTGAGTTTTATGGTAGTCGCAATGACCAATGGGAATTACGCTAAGAAGCTACCCGGGATGCCCCTCAGAGTCCGTATGTGGGAGGATTTTATTTAAAGAATAAAAAAGGGGGACCCAAATTTAAATAAGGGACCAGGAGAAACCCCAAAAGACCGTGACGTCCCACCTGGAAGACACAATAGGGGGAGATCCCTTTTAGCAATATGTATGTAAACCCATTGTACATATAAATACATATAAGCACACACATACCAGTATATGCAACATACACTGACCACACCTATATATACGGCTAAATAAATAAAACAATAGCCAAACAGGCATTTCCTGCAGATCAAGGCACCAGGTCCCCCCGGAATACAACCTCGGGAATCGAACCTGTGACGAGGTGATCATTACAGGCACGTGCACTAATCGCTCGCGTCACAGGCTGCACCCAATAAACCAAAGTATATAATTACACAAATATATATATAAGGCCACCTTGCATAAGGAGTGGCATGCAGAATTAAAGACATAGATCTGAATAAACAGACCCCCATATACACCATGATAATGCGCAGCCAAGGAAATACACTAAAATCAAAAGACAAACAAACAGCCCCAAGGGGCACTCACGTGTGCCTATCGGGAAGATGGCGACCGAGGAGGGAAGAAGAGAGGTGGGCCAGGTGAAATCGCGCCCGCGCCTGGCTCCGCCCCCTCCCGACGTGGGACCGTGTCACGGTCGCGCTCCCAGCCAATAGTTGCTGAGCTCCGCCGACGCGCCAAGAGAGGGGGCGGGCTGTCCCGGGCGCGTAGAACTCCCGGCCCCGCCCCCCTCCCCTGACAGGCTGGAGAAGCCGGCTTGCCGGCCAGAGGCCGCGGAGCCGGCAGGTGCTATCACCTGGCCCCCAGCCCGTGGATGGATACATGAGGGGGAACTGGCGCTGGCAAGACCAGCGCCAGAAGTAAAAACACATCATATAAACACACACAGTTCATTGAGGGATCACTTCCCGAATGCACCACATCACTCACCAGAATAAACTGAAATAAATTCTTACCAGATAAATTATGTAAGGAGAAACATTCACCCCCCCCCCTACTAACTGGGCAAGGGAGTAAGGGGTAAGCCGATAGCCACATTTAATATATGTGGTGAGGGCTTTTAGCAAACAGACAGGGCATCCCAAACCAGGGTCACCAACCTGGTAGCCGCCTACCCCTTTTAATGGGGTCTCACGGAGGAGCGTGGCTCCTATCAATACACCTGCTAAGGTGAACCCCACCCTCACCCGGACCTACAGCCAAGACTGGGAGGCATTAGGGGACTAAAACATAACTAGGTCCGGGCAGAAATAGGGACAAAAATGGCCGGGTGTGAACCCGGCTAACCTGCAAGGAGCAGACAGCCATCTTCTGACTTGCTCGCCGTCTGCAGAGACGAAGACTGGGGAATGTGTGGGAGGTCCCAGGTATTTATGGACCAGGAGGGGCTTCTTTTTTTCCTGTCATCTCTGCAAAGTTCGCCCTCTACTGGCCATAACCCAAGTGTAATGACTATTCTGAAGCGGGGTGTGTGACATACTTAGAATAATGGGTGGGGTTAAATACCTGGTCAAAGTTTGCAAACTTACAGGTAACAGCACTATTGCACCACTATACCACCAACCAGACAGACCGTGGTACAAAAATCATCCAGGCATTTTATTGGCTCCCAGCCAGCCCCCAACATTCCTGCTGAGCCCAGACTCCGAAGTGCAGGTCCCATGGGTCCAATGGGCCCCATAGTGTCTAAAGCATTACAGGGACAGACTGTGATCAGGGGTGGATATGGCCATTCCTAAATTAATGGTACTGAAGCAATGACATTGTAGGGGCAGACTACATAGCAGGGGCGAGTTTGCCGGGAATATACTTTAGCATTGCAGGGGGCGACATGGGCTGGGATGTTCTGGTTGAGGTACAGTGGGGCAGGGTATGGAGGGGGGTCTAGGGGAGAGACTCTGCAGGCAGGGAGTGGTGGGGGTGTCAGAAGCATTGTCAGGAAAGAGTGAATTCTGCACACAGGGGAGTGGCAATGGCAGCAGAACACTGCTGCTATAGTCTGTGGAATGAGGGAACATGTGACGCTTATATATGTTCAGCAAGAGATATGTGTGTTAAGAGTCACTTCTCACTTCTTGCAGATCTTGGTGTACGGTTGCCAATAGCAACACATTGCAAATAATGAAAACTGGTTCCATAAAACATAAATTTGCTAACATAAGAAAAGAAATAAAAAACTACTAGATAAGCTCAGCACCCTGGGGATATCCTTTTGACACACAAAAAATAAACACTTCCAAAAATTCCATTGAAAGAGGGTTTTCCCTTCAATATAACATTAACCTATATCCTATATATAGTTAAAAGAAGCTTTTGTTTTTTAAATGTATCCTAACCAAAGCTGAGTAAGCACCATCCAATCAAACAAAGGTAACCAATAATAATAATATAAGTAAAGTATTAGGACCAGAATTTACCTTGAACTCTCTGCAGCTTCGGTTTAATGAATGTCATTGGTAAATTTAAAGGAATGAAATGTTCATGATTGCAGATGGTTTGTAAAAATTCAAACTTGTATTCACTTAGTATCTGAAAAGAAAAAAGGTCAGAAAATCCAAAGTCAAATCCATAAATAACTCCAGGGTCTTCAGTCCATAAATAATACATATAAGGCACAGCAATGGTGCAGATGTTCTAATTATATAATATATAAATGAAGCTCCTAAAGATTACTATCAAAGGGCCGCTTAATAAAAAAACGGCCTCAATATTGGCCAGTTGAGCTGGTTTGTTTGCAGTGCAACTGTATTTACTTTGATGCTGAAAGCATGCTTCAGACCAGCCCCCCAGCGCAAACCCAAAGCAAACAGCAACGGATGCTCTAGTAGTGCACCCCCTGCAGCCATTCAATCCAGCTTGCACTGGAGCGATAGGGAAAAATAACAGACCAGCTCAGCTTGTGCCCCTCTGCAGGCCCAAGCCTGTGGGCGGTTTAGTAAGTCACTGTAAATACTGTACTCTTTTTCCCTCTGACATGTATGGTCAGGGACATCTTATCCCAGGCTATACTGGACCACTACTGAGCTGATAACATAGCAACTTCTTTACAAGTTCCTCTGTTGGTTTCAAGGTGCTCCAGGACAGCAAAGCTGAGATAAAATCACTCCGTGTGGCCAGTTTCTACCTCCAATCAGTGAGTGTGCATATTCCCTCATATATCAGGACTGGAGAGAACATAATAAAGCCAGTAGGATAGTGTGAGCTCAAAACAAGGTTCTGTATTATACTAGTTATCAAGACAAACAACTACGAATTAGGTTTGGTCTCGCCCCCAGCCGGCCTATTATGGTGTGCAGATCGTTCTCTCCATTGTTTCCCCTCCTTTACATTTCTTCCATCATTCTAGTCAAATTTCCTCTACCTCTCATTTTTCTACATTCCTTACATCATTCTTTTAGGCCTCATCGGACCACGGCATGCGGACAAACCCTGCTGTTTATCCTGCCATGTCCAACTACGTCTTGATGCCAAGTCCTTCTGCCGACACTGCCTCGCCTGACCACATTTAGCTGCAAAGCTCTTTTGGCGACCCAGCCATGCCTGACCATGCTTGTTTCCACATTTGTCTGACCTGTACCTTCCAGACTGGCTTCTGACCCAGGTTGGCCACAATGCTTAGCTGCTGACATATCTTGGGGATCACTGGTTTCAGAGGCCGATTGTCAACCATCCATACCCCAGGCTTCTCCAGTGTGAGTTCCAGGATCCAACTACCACCACTAGGCCTTTACAACCACAGCCTGAGGCATGAGACTTGATCTGTATTGTTCTAGTGATCTGATACAATTTACGCCTTTTCCACATTCCCTTCCACCTCTTTTTGCACACTCTCAATCTTTCTTTCTTGAACATACCCCCCTACTAATCTCTCATTGCGGGGCGATCGCAAACTACCCATGATCGCCTCACATTCGGCAGTGAAATGCTGCCTGTAGAAATCTATGGGCAAACCGCTAGCACACAGGTGATCGCATTAGCAATTATGGCTAACACGTCACCTAGCCCCAGCCAAGTAGGCTTCATCTAACTCTATCTCTCTATTTCAATTTATCTCAATCTCTCCTTCACATTCCTTTTATCCTTTTTCTTATATTTTTTTTCTATTGTCTTTTTTCGGAGTGTGAAAGTAGCCCTTGAAGTAAGTCCACTCTCTGGAGTTATAGTAAATGCTTATATGAGGAAAGTCTATTTCTTACGATTCAGAGGCACGCTTAACAATGTTTCTTTTCTTACAAATTCTATTTAATAGCAAGAAGTCAGCCCTTCTGTACGATAATGTTTTGTTTTTAGTGTCACAGCAAATGTACTATTTGCTTCATTAAATGACAAAAAAGAAAAAGGTTATAAACTGTTTATATGGAAAAAGATACAAAACCAAATTGTAACCAATAATAATTTAACTAATGCCTTGGTGCTGTCTTCACAGTCTAAAGAAGCTGAGTGTTTCTTTATTATACACAGAGGGAGAAATGTCTAATTTACTAGACCGTGCAAATGGAAAAGCTTGACCTACCACACAAAACTTAAACCGGACCTTCAGCGTGATTTAATAAAAAGCCCAAACTCTTAAAAAACGGTTCCCCAGCATCTAAAATTAATATATTTTACGTTTTTAGTCACTAACTTATTATTCTTTCCCCCACCGGGCTGCAATTCTGTTCAGGAATTTAGGATACGGGCGCCGCCATCTTGACTCAGAAGCATCACACTTACTGAGGAGAGGAGAGTGGGATAAGGTACAGGGGGGCAGGTTATAGCTGTGCTTTGCTCAGACAGAGCAGAGCTGGGGTCAGGTAAAGGTCAGCAGTCCCAGAATGCAGAGCAGCACAGTCAGGAGGCACTTCCTGTTTGCAGGCTGCCTGATAAGATGGCGGCTTCCATAAGCCGCCATCTTGGATGTTTAAAGGCTCATAACATGCAGTAGATGCAGGTAGGATGATTTTTAATGTGGCCAATCTGTATGTACAGGGGGTGGGAAACATATAAGATAGACTCTTAATCAGAGTGAAGGTCCGCTTTAAGACATACTGTGGTCCTGTTACTACTAATCATTATACAAAATGACTGGCCTTGTACTTTCCATGGATAATAGTAAGAATAACCAACTGCAATGCCCAATGGTGAGAAACAACTTTCCCTGCAAAGCCTCTAGATTTGGGATCCAGCACACTTTTTGCATTTTGTGTGTTAAAAAGTTTAAATACTAATATGGTCCATATTTAAGATCAGGGTTCCACGGGCAGCTTGTGAGAGGGGGTTTTGGTCTAAGGCCACTCATACAGCTCAATGCAAAGAAATAAACATCCGCATATCCGCAGTTTGTAAAATATTTTTGTTTATGCATTATTTCACATTGCAAAATAACCAAGGCAAAATATATAGACAGCACCAGTCACTCTATCAAGAATGATACTATAGGTATAAAGCGGTGTGCTCACTACCCTTGGCAATAACCATAAACAATGCAATTAACAGTGTGGGTCCCCACACACCTCCAAGAATTTTGCCAAGGGAGTACAAAAGTGGCACCAACCTCGAAATGTTAAAAAAATACAATTCTGAGAAATACTCACCTGTAGAATTTGTATTATACGTATACAGTACGTCCTGCTCCAGATATAATACTTACACTTGGGTAATCCTCCGCCAGATGGCGCTGTGCACTGCAGACATGCAAAAACAGGCTCCTCCCGGCCCTTCATATACCCAGGGACCTCCCACAAATCCCCAGCATTGAAAAGCAGTGAAAAAGAAGCCGGGAGAAACTAACCACCAAAAACTGGTAATAACAACAATGATAGCAATCACCATACAGGGGATCCAGAATAATGCAAAAACCAGGGTGGGGTGGAGCAGGACGTACTGTATACGTATAATACCAATTCTACAGGTGAGTATTTCACAGAATTGTATTATTCTAAGTATACAGTACGTCCTGCTCCAGATATAATACTTACACTTGGGACATCCAATAGCAGTGTCCATAAAGTAGGGTGGGATCCCCAACAAAAGGCACAGCAGACAGTTAAAAGCACTGTCACCTGCAAACCTTGCTATCAAGAGTGACATGAGCAAAGCTCTAACGTCAACCTCATAAAATGAACAGAGAACAAGTAGCGGTCTAGCAGACTTGTTCCACAGAAACCTGGTGCCGAAAGGCCCAAAAACATACCGAAGCACAAGTAGAATCAGAAGTAAGGCGAGAAGAAGATTCTTCCCCTTAAAAGAACAGGTTTGAGTAACAGCCTGACAAGTCCAAAAGCTAACAGTAGCCTTGGCAGAAGCCGAAACCTTTCCTAGGACCAGAAGGGACGACCCATCCAAGTAAAGACCAGGCCAAATACCGCAAAACCCCTGGAATTAGACGAAATCAGGCACATACAGGATGGAGACGCCCGCAAACCCCAAGGGGCAACAGTCCCCCTAAGGGATGAGAGACAATTCAGGAAAACACGTCCAACACCTGTTGAGGGAATGTAGACCCCCTTTTCTCAGCGATACTAGGAATAAGGCCCAGAAGAAAGACAAAGTCTTGAATACATGAGCATAAGACACCACCTTAGGCAGAAGGTCCGGCGTAAAGCGGAACACCACCTCATCTTGGTGTATATATCTATGAAAGAGGGCTAGCTAAACAGAGCCGCCCGCTCAGGCACATGGCTGACTGAAGTAACAGTCCCTAGAAGGACAACTTGAGGGTAAGAACAGCCAGACAGCATCCGGAGTAGGTCCAAGGGAACACCCCGCAAGGCAAGCAGAATAAATTCGAATCCCAAGAGGGAACATAGAATTACGTGGGGGACGCACATGAGTAACCCCCTGAAAGAAGCCTTAACCAAGGAAACTGAGCCAAAACCTGACCCTTCCGAGTACTGAGTTGGAGAATTCCAACTCCAACCCATGCTGTAATAACTCTAGAACCCTGGGAACAGAGAACGCCTGACAGGGAAGAGACCTAGACTCACACCAATCAATATGAGTACGCATACCCTATAATAGGTGGAAGAAGAAGAAGAAGCTTGCTCCTAGTCTTCCCATAGTCTCAATCACCAAGACAGATAAGCCTGTCTCCATCAAGATGGATGTTTCAGCAGTCAGGCCGTCTAGTCCAGAGTCTGTAGATCGGGGTGATGTAAAGGGGCCCTGAGTGAGCAGAGCTGGCACTCCTGGCAGAACGCACAGATCTACTGTCCTCAGTACCACGTCTGCGAACCACACTCCACTGGGCCACCCGGGGGCCACCAGAACCACTGGTCCCCCCTTCCAGAGCAATTTTGCGCAGAACCCTGCCTAGCAGGAGGCATGGATCATAACATTACTAAATCATCATGACCACGGCCAGAGAATCCTGGGACAGGGAAACAAGGGCCGAGAGCTTGTGATAGTGACGGGGCACACACAGATCCACACTGGTTGGACCTCATAGTGACACAAGGATTAGCACATTCTGTCGCAGAGGGACCTCCACCAGAGCGAATACCACTGATATGCAGGGAACATTGTCCACCACCCAGACCAGGGTTGGAGACACTTCCCAGAGGACTCTCCTGCACCGGGTCCCTCCCTGAATATTCAATGTAGGCCAAGGCCATTGTGACAGACTCTCTGCCTTTTGGATTTTAAAGGCATTGTTTCTGCCCTTGGACTTTTGCATAGACTCATTTTCTTGAGCATGTCACAGACGATGTCATTATGTTCTTGATTACGGTACAGACAATGTCATCATGTTGTTGATTGTATTACAGACTGTCATTATGCTCTTGATTGCGTTACAGACAATTTCATTGTGATGATTGATTGTGTTACAGACTGCCATTGTGTGGCTGATTGTGTTACCGGCAGAGTGGGAGGGATTGTGTGTCCTGCTCCCATTGGTCTGTGTGTTTGTCATGCAGTTCTCCATCAGGTCCACGGGGGAGGTCCCCTTGCATGGAGACTTACATATAAGGCACAGGGTGGCACTAATAAAGGAAGTTCATCTTCACCCTCAATACTGAATTCTGTCTCTTATTGGGGGAAACGCTATATTACAATTCACTAGCCCTTGTAAGGGCTGTTCCTGGTTCCTCACGGATGACTCTGGGATTCCTGCAGCACCTCTCACCATTGGGAGAAGGACGTCTCTGGCGGGGAAGCCCTCCGGCGATAAAGGTTATCGCTACAATTGGTGGCAAGTGGCGGGATGGTCCTTTCTACCCAGAGAGAGTGCTACCCTGATGGAGAGTCAGTATGACAAGTTGAAAAGGCTGACCCTGAAGGATCTACTCGAGAGCCGGGGAAGGTCGGCTAGCAACCGCCCACGTCAGGAACTGATAGCCGAGCTGATCAAAATGGATCGTGCAGCAGTGAGGACCGAAACCATATAGAGGCCGATGAAGACGCTGCTCTCGTTCAAGCGGTTCGGAACAGATTGTCGGTCTATGACCCGAATCCATCACAGGAGCTGATCGACCGAGCCGCAGCGGAGGCAGAGTCCAGTAAGCGAAGGGAAGATCGGCGACTTTCAACCCAGCAGCCTCTCAGCCTCAGTTACACTGGGGGGACAAAGATTCCATTTGCAGCATTTAAGTCCTTCCAGGAAAGTGACGACGAGATTGACGGATTTTTGGCCGATTTTGAACGGCAGTGCGCTTTACACCGGGTACCCACGGAGGAATGGGTCACCATATTATCAGGGAAACTATCTGGGAAAGCTTCCGATGCTTTCCGGGCCATCCCTGATGCAGACTTACCACACTGCCATCTGGTAAAGGAGGCTTTGTAAGCCCGGTACGCTGTCACCCCGGAAGCCTACAGGCGACGATTTCGGGAATCCCAAAAGAAGGGAGGGGATTCTTACACGGAGTGGGCATGTCGCCTCCATCGTACAGCATCACACTGGGTCACTGGATGCCAAGCCACGACCGCTGAGGATGTACTACAGTTGTTTTTACTAGAACATTTTCTCAATGCCCTGCAACCAGAGCTAAGAGAGTGGGTACGTGACCGGAGGCCTCTAATGCTACCTGAGGCTGCTCGTCTAGCCGACGAGTACACCGATGCGCGCCGGACAGAACAGTCCGCTCCAAAACCACCACCTCCCATCAAATTTCAAGCACCTGTGGCTTCAGCGCCAACTCGTTACTCTGGGCCACATAGGCCAGCGCAGCAACCGAACCTCTCCACAGTTCAGTGCCATCGTTGCAAACAATGGGGACATTATCGCAGGGATTGCGCCCTAGAGCCTCCCCGAAACAAGTGGAGGAAAAAACTACCTTCCACCTCCCGTACTCCTGCGGCACACTGTTTGGAAGCTGAGAGCAGTTCGGAAGAGTACCTGGGGGTACTGTATGAAGCTGATCCCGTACAAGCGGCCATCCAAGACAACCGACAACACCATCGCCAGGAGGTACGAGTCAATGGGCGCACCGCGCAAGGATTACGCGACGCCGGAGCCACACTTACCTTGCTCCAACCTCATTTGGTCAAGAACAAAGACCGCACCGGACACACAGGGTGGCGGGAGGAGCTGTGTTTCGACTCCCCACCGCCAGAGTACATCTTGACTGGGGCGCTGGAGCTGGCAGGGTACATGTGGGACTTATGGACAACTTACCCGCAGAAGTACTATTGGGAAATCATCTAGGACCAATGACTTCTGCCTATGCTACCACTGGGCCAGCCAGCATCAACCCTGTTACAACCCGGTCTCCAGCCCGAGCTGCCGACTCCAGCCCACTGGTCGGGGAGACCCAGGGGTTTCGTCTGCATCAAGTCATGTCTGTTACAAGAAGCCAAGAAGAGGATCAGCCATCAGGTTACGTCCTTCCAGAAGGGAAACTTATGCCAAACACTATTTTTGTTGGGGGCATTGGCCGTCGGATTGATCAGCATGAAATTAAGTATTTTTTTTTTAAAGTATGGCGCTGTAAAGAATGTCAAAATTATTAGGGATGCCTCTGGCGTTTCTAAGGGTTATGGTTTTGTCTCCTTTTACGATGATATAGATGTGCAGAAGATTGTGGATTCTCCGATCAGCTTCCATGGAAAGAGATTGAAACTTGGACCAGCTATAAGAAAGCAAAGCACCTGTGCACACATCCAACCAAGGACTTTGGTGCTGAACTCACCAAAGCCACAATACCCCAGTGTTTGGACCCCACCCATGACCGATTCCTATGTACAGCCCACGCCAATGTTTAGTCCTGTTACTCACTATTTGCAGACTTGTCCTTACACAGAACTCTGCCCATAACAAGAATCCGGACAGCCCCACGTTAACCCGAACAGGGTCAATCCGGGTCTGCCGGGTGTTCCACAAAAAGGGGGCATTGTGACAGACTCTCTGCCTTTTGGATTTTAAAGGCATTGTTTCTGCCCTTGGACTTTTGCATAGACTCATTTTCTTGAGCATGTCACAGACGATGTCATTATACTCTTGATTACGGTACAGACAATGTCATCATGTTGTTGATTGTATTACAGACTGTCATTATGCTCTTGATTGCGTTACAGACAATTTATCACTACAGCCGTCAGCTAGGCCTAGCTCCCTCGAACAGGCAGGCCCTGAAGAGGAGTAGGCAAGCGAGTTAGAACTAACTTGAATGCTCAGAGATTCAAACATTGATACGTGTATAGGCCTCCTAAGGGCCCTACCTCCCCTGGAACCTTAGGGACTTCCCGAAGAAGACCCCCCTCAACCTGATAGATTGGCAGCCATGGTGACTGTCTACCCAGGAAAGGGCAAGAAGGGACTGCCCTCAGGCAGGTTCCTTGAGTTCATCCACTACAAGAGGGACCTCCTCACCAGGGAGGAAGGCACACATACCCTGCTCCAGGGATGCTGGGTCCTTGTCCCGTAGGACAAATAGGAGAAGTTGCAGAAGGTCCCAGGGGGGACTGAGCATAAGGGGCCTCTTCGGAGTACGCCACCAGCGGGCCCACCAGCTGCATCCCCTGCCTGGTGGAGGGATGGGGACAGCTAAGAGGGACTGAGCCCATACAACCAGATTGTCCACTTTATTGCTGAGGAAGGAAGATCCTTGCTTGAACTGTATAAAATTCATTCATAGGAATGGAGTTACCAATGAAGGGGACAATAAGGACTTGGGGTGTTTGACCACCCCTCCAAATGACTCCCAAATGGACACCCTCCAGCCGAGTATCCAACGTAGCCAAACGTAGACACTGGGAAGTCATCCAGGTAGGTCATCGCGCGGACGCCCCTTGGTCTCATGAGAAACCACACCCCCGTCAGCATCTTGGTGAGCACTCTGGGAGCTGAAGAGAGGCCAGATAACAAGGTCACGATTATCAGTGTTGGTCAACCAACGCGAATCTGAAGAACCTCGGTGTCCAGAAGACACAGGGAAGTAAAAATAAGCAGCATTGAGCTCCACAGACGGCAAGAAGCCCCCGACGCGCAAGGAGCCGGTGGCCGAGCGCAGTGTTTCCATTGCAGAAACCGCCTGTAATTGACAAATTGCTGAAAATCTGTGAGACCAGATTGGGCCAGACCGACCCATCCTTTTTTTGGGGAACTGTGGAAAGGTTAGTGTATCGGCCCCTGCCTCTGCCTATTAAGGGCAATCTGCAAGAGACCCCCAGACCCCGCAGGCCTTGCATGGCCTGCACCAGCACCTGAACAGAGGCAGGGACCAGGAGCACCCGGGACCCAATAATCTTGGGGGAGGCCGTGCAAGTATCCGGAGGAGTATCCACCAGTCTGAGGAGTGATACCTCATGGCATGAGCAAGGTGCCGCAGCCGTCCCCTCACCCAGACGGGCAAGGGCGCCCCAACATGCTTGAGGGGATGTTGGTGTAAGACTTAGGCTTAGCCCCGCCAGAGGGGCCAGGGCATTATATGCCGCTCCTGGGGCAGGAATCTGCATGAGCCCCCAGGAAGGACACCCCTGGGTCTTGTTTTACACTATGGTAGGGAGGGGGAGGGGTTACCCTGCCCCGAGGGGCCGGGACGGCCGCCTACGTTGGGATGAATTGCCCTTATTTACCAAACAGGTCCAGACGGCCCCAAACAGGCGTTGCCCTCTAAAGGGAAGCCCAGTAAGAGTCTTCTTAGCATCATCGTCAGTACCCCACTGTCGCAGCCAAACCAAGCGACGTATAGCCACCACAAGGGCAGAAGTCCTTGCACACATTCTAATGGTGTCATCCAGTGCTAATAGGATAAACTTTACAAATACATCACAACTGGAGAGTGCATGAAACACATCCCAGGGGAGATACTCAGGGTGATGATCAAGCATCTTTCTGATGAGGGTTCTAGCGGCCACTGCAGTGATGACCACGGCACAGACCGAGCGCAGCGCCGTCCCTGTACAAGAAAAGGCGTGGGAGGCCACAGGTCAATGCGCCGGTTCTCAGCATCCCGAAGGGTACTATAAGCAGGGGCTGTAATAAAAAGGGGGGGGGGGGGTTTGGGGGTTAGAAACCCCTACGATCTGCGCATCCACCACGGGGGGTGATGACTAACAATTGACCACCTCAGGGGGAACAAGGGGTATTTCCTATCTCAGTCCCCTTGGACCCCTGGAATTTACTGGGGAGATTCCATTCCTTGAGCACAAGAGCATGGAAACGAGCCTGCTCTAGAAATTCCAAGCGCGCTGTCGCTGTATGGAAACACTCCCGTCTCGGCTTGTGAGGCCTCACCAGGGAGAGAGATAGACAGAACCTTAAAGACCTTAACCAACAAATCTCACACTGGCCCCGGTATTCAGGGCCAGAATCGCCATGACTCCTCGGCCTCTCATCAGATGAGCCTGAGTCAGAGACCAGCTCTCCTTCATCAGAAGGGGTATAGTCACACGGAGTAGTCAACTCCTCAGATCCCATAGGACAACAGAAAACAGGAGGCGTCAAGGGCCACTTCTTACCAGGGCCCCTGCGCCCTGACAACCTCGCCATAATCTGATCAGCCGTAGGCAGGCTGGAAGACACAGCAGGCTGCAAATCTCCACTTGTATGCAACTCAGCAGGAGTGAGAATTAAGCATGGGGAAATAAGTGTATTGAAACGAGGTGCAGCCACTGGCAAGCATGATTGCAGGGCCAGTGCTTGCTCGGCACATGGTGCGCAGACCCATGCCCTGTCAGCATCAGCATGGGGTTGACCACACGCTATACACAGCCGGTCTTGTCCCAGAGGGACCCCGGTCACATAATTCTGAGATGCCTCCATATGGTGATTATCTAGGCACAATATGCCAGCAGGGATTTACGCAATAGGCAACCCTGGATGCCCCAAAGACCCGCTAGGAAGGTGGGAGAATTTTACAAGGCCCGCTATAATTTAACCCAGGCTGCGGAAGCCAATGGATTCAACTGTCTGACATACATAATGGGAATAAAGGGCGTGAGAGCCATGCGCAGTAATAAGCATCATGAAAATCGCCCGTGAGGGCACTTACAGACCAAGATAGGAGGAGGGCCATAACCACGCGCGCGCAACTAACATCAAAATGGCGCCAAGCGAACCTCGAAGGGCGGGCAAGAGCGGGCCATGACGCGGAGCGCGCCAAACCAGGCCCCCGCCCACCCCCCGGAGAGCGCAAAGCTCTAAGGCAGTAGTCAATATTGTAAAGAGAAGCAGAGTGTATGACACACATAGCATAGATGATTTTTGCCAATGGAGACGCCGCAGCGTCTGGGGTCAATGTTGTAAAGAGAAGCAGAGTGTATGACACACATAGCATAGATGATTTTTGCCAATGGAGACGCCGCAGCATCTGGGGTCAATATTGTAAAGAGAAGCAAAGTGTATGACACACATAGAATAGATGATTTTTGCCAATGGAGACGCCGCAGCACATCCAGTAAGGAAAGAGACGAGCGTGGCGGCGGCAGATAACAATACAAAAAAAAGCAAACAGCGCGGCTCTGACACCAAGTTACAAGTCAAGGACAATACTAAGGCCATAATCGTGTAATCGCAGTACACTTGAGACCGCCACCCCCCCCCCCTTTCTTTCCCCCCGATCTACGGGGAAACGAGGGAGGATGGCGACCCTTTGGATAGGGCCCACCGCTACACGGGGCAAGGGGCAATAATGCGGGAGGGGCATCCACTATGAGGCTCACCATCAGCCTAACCGCCTACCCTATGGTGGGGGACTGCGGTGGAGCATGGCTCCATAATCACGCATGGTGCTGCCTACCTTCACCCGACCAGCACAGCCCAGGCTGGGAGGCACATCAAACGAAGGACGGGTGGGAATAGTCCAACAGGGCCGCAGGCTTGATAGTCCCGCTCACCTGCGAGAGAGTGAGACTTCATGTCTTCGCAGTCAGCACTGCAGAGAAATCTGGGGATTTGTGGGAGGTCCCTGGGTATATGAAGGGCCGGGAGGAGCCTGTTTTTGCATGTCTGCAGTGCACAGCGCCATCTGGCGGAGGATTACCCAAGTGTAAGTATTATATCTGGAGCAGGACGTACTGTATACTTAGAATATAAATTTATTACAAAAATATATGGCTATAAAACACATCAACACAATACAGACTACCATAACATGGCATATACACAAGAGACACCAGAGGGCGCCAGAGGTCCGTTGTAACAATTCATGATTCCCACGGGGGGAGGCTCAGCTGGTTTGTATTTGTATTTTTGTTCTATGCCTCTTCTGTTCATTTGGGCTTGTCCTCTTTGCTCTTATTGCATTTCTATATATTGCCAGTGTAGGCTTTTCATTATTCTTATTATTGTATATAGGAGCCCCTTGCACTAATTTGCACATTTATTGCATATTTATTGTGAAACTTGCACATTGTTTAGATTATTTTTTGGAAATTATTAGGTCTAATATTTGATATGGGGTTTAACACTTTATTATTATATTATTGTTCTGAGACATTGATTACTATTGTCATTATTATGAATTGTTACAACGGACCTCTGGCGCCCTCTGGTGTCTCTTGTGTATATGTCATGTTATGGTAGTCTGTATTGTGTTGATGTGTTTTATAGCCATATATTTTTGTAATAAATGTATTTTTTAACATTTCGAGGTTGGTGCCACTTTTGTACTCCCTTGGCAAAATTCTTGGGGGTGTGTGGGGACCCCCACTGTTCATTGTATTATTTCATATTGCATTTACACATTACACTTGACACCTTAAAGAATACCTCAAGTCAAAAAACCAAAGCTTAGTAAATTGCTCCCCTAAAGCCCTTCTGTGGCAGTCAGTGAAATAAAGTTATTGAGAAGAATTAACACCATGCAGATGTTTGGAGTAGCAGGCAGATTCTGCACTCTTAAACATGTATAGGAGCAGCCATCTTGCAACACACATGATGGAGCTGATTCTGAAAAAGAGAGTCTCTCAGTCATAGCCCTGTGCAATCATCTCTTATTTCTAGCAAGATGCAGTAAGCTTTCAGCTATAATGACTCATCACTGAATAAAATACATTGTATGACATGACTGAGTGCTTTTGCATACGCCACTGCCATAGAGATACAATGTAACAGCTTTCCTCACACAGAGGTCTTTTGCTACATTAGCTGTTTATTTAGTATTTGTGTGCATTCATGAAAAATGACAGGCAGACTTCTCCTTATTTCTGAGGCATATATCTCCCTTAATTTGGTGTGAATTGTTGCTGGCACAGCACCCCCCTAATTTTCATGTGTAGCAGGACTATCAGGTGTGTGGCGAGATGGCCACCCCCATGTAATTCAAGGGTGATTAATCATTATGCCATTCCACACCATCTGCATGAGGTTAAATCGCTCTCAAACTGCTTATTCCACTGATCATATGAGGGGAAGCAATTTGATAAACTTTATTTTTTGACTGGAGATCTGCTTTAAAAGCTGTGTGAAAACAAAGCATTGTTGATTTTCAGTCAAGCAGCTTATATACCCTGCTGTGCTGCTGAATAAAGTGGTTGAAGCTGATATTTCCTCTGTACCCCACCCCTAAGATTTTATAAATGCATGACTAACTTTTTTCCACTCTAAAAGTTAGTCCCAGTCCCCCATGCATCAGACTGGGGTATGTCTGTGTCTGCAGAAGGAATAGCTAGCTTTTCATCTGCTTGTTTGTAAAGTATGTCTGGGCTAAGAACAAATGTAACTACTGTACAGTAATATAGTAACATAGTATGAACGGGTGAAAAAAGGGAAATTTGTGTACTCAACAGTAAATTTCCTTTCTCGTCCTCTTCCATTCCGGGGCACCACACCCACCCTTTTGTTGTGTTACAACTGTGTCAGTGGAGTGCCTTCTTTTAGTTTTGTTTTTAAGTTGTGCGCATTATGCACAGGTTAGCATTCTCCCCTTCCGGGGTGTGGCTGAACTGTTTTTTAATTAACTGAGGAGATCCTGCCTGGTGACCAGGTCGCTGTCTTGGGTATCACTATCTACTGATTAAGATGGAGGGGAAAGACCACCTTGGGCAAAAAATTCTACTTCACATGAAACAAGGTTTTGTCTTCATGCAGCAAAAAAAAAAGGTGATCTGATCGAAAGCGCTGCCAGCTCCGAAACCTGCTGGATGGAGGTGATCTCAAGAAGAAAGCCACCTTCTTAGGAGACTTCATATGCAGGTGGGTGGCGAGTGGAGGCGGCCAGAGGCCCTGGTTGGCGACCTTGCTCTCAAACCCATTACACAGTTGCAGACCCTCCAGCTACAGCATTATCAGCGGTCGGTCGGGTGCACGGCTGCCGCAACTAGGCGGGCAACACAATTTGAGCAAACTTGTTTGAGGTCCGGCCATTTTAGGGGAGCCCTGTCTTACTCGTACTCGCTGCTGGTGGAGCCCCCGGAGGATTTCGTCCCTCCGTATGTGAGGGGATGGGAAAGGGAACTGCGCCGATCCTTTACGGATGAGCAAAGGTTAGCCATGATTCAGTTGGCGCATAAGAGCTCTATATCCTGTAAATATCAGGAGACTACGTTTAAAATTCTTTCTCGCTGGTACCGTGTCCCTGCGCTATTGGCTGCCATGTTCCCTTCCTCTTCCCCCCTCTGTTGGAGGTGCCTGCGTGACAGGGGAACTATGATGCATGTTTTTTGGGAGTGTGAGAAGTTGTCCGATTTTTGGAAGGGGGTGCGGGAGGTTGTTAGGAAATTAACGGATGTTGACCTTGGTGAGGATCCTGCATGCTACCTGCTCAATTTGGCACCGGCGTCTATGAGGTCAAGACGCAGGTCCCTTCTTGCCCCACTCCTGAGTGCTGCTAGAACATGTATTCCGGCTAAATGGAAGTCCACTGAGCCCCCCACTACAGCACAATGGCTGGCTGTGGTACATGATATATGTAGGATGGAGGAACTCACTGCATCATTGCGGGGGACTCTGGAAAAACATAGAAGGACCTGGCAGGAATGGGATCGGTTCCCTTTCTCCTCCGACTTTCTCCTCTATACGTAATATGGCCGGGGCAGGCTGCCAGTGGGCTGGTCTCCTTGCCTCTCTTTGCCTCACTGTTCTTTCCTTCTTATCCCATACTGCTGTATCCCTTCCGCCCCCCTTCTCTTACAAGTGTCTGACTTGTCTTCCCCCCTTTTTACCCCCTCTTGTTACTTGTTTCTGCTTAGTTTGGTTATTAGTCTTATTTTTCCCTTTAACTGAAAAGTTGGGGGCATGGATTGCAGATTGTTCAGCAATATAGAGCGGGCTCGTACCGGCCCTGCATTTTATTTACATGTCTTTGGACTTTTGAACATTGGTTGTGAACAATTCTGTTTCTATGTGAACTGCTGCGTGTACCTGTGCGGCACTGCGTTGTCAAGCTCTGTCATTTTTTGTGCTTCCCTCAATAAAAACGTTTAATTAAAAAAAAAAAAAAAGAAAGCCACCTTCAACGTGAGAGTTGTCACGAAAGCCTTTGCCCTGGGTTCAAAGGGGCGCCCTTGAAGTGCTGATGTACCAGATTGAGAACCCAGGGCGGACTATCGACCACTGCAGAGGCTGTACATGAAAGTGCAGATTAACCTATGCTCTGCGATTGTCCATTGGAAAAAAGGGACAAGGTCTAGACTGGGCCCTTAAGGGTGCTGGAACTCAAAAATTTGGGGTACCGAGAACCTCCTACAGGAGTGGCCCTTAGATTCGCACCAAGACACAAGGCTCCCCAAGTACTATAGTAAATTCTAGAGGATGACGTGCTCAAATCAAGGTCCAAATTACAGTGATGGACAAATCCCCAAATCCCTCTCCTCCAATATGCTGGTCTCAACAGCCAAGCCGCTAAAGCCGGCTCTGGAGAATTGGGGGTGCCACAGAAGACCCTGTTGCAGAAGATCTGGGCAGTTGGGGGCTCCATCGGGACTCCTCCGCCAGGCTGACCAGATCTGCGAACCATACCCTTCTGGGACAAAGTGGGGCGATCAGGGTAATAGGAATCTGCTTGCAGTTGACCTCCTTTAATATGCAACCCAGAAGTGGCTGTACCCTGACCAGGGAATGGCCATTGCGTCGACTGCCACGGGCTTACACCCTGGACACGAACTTCTGGACCTTCTAGATGTGCCGAAATGTGAAGTGGTCCACCTCTGGCACTCCCCAACGGTAGAGGGCTTGAAACGCGTCCTGGTGATGGGACCATTCCTCCTGGTCCACTGTCTTAAATAATCGGCCTGCAGATTCTCCACCCCCGGAATGTGAACCGCCGAGATGTACGGAACGTGAATTCTCATGATGCCACTCACTGCCTGGAACGCCTGCCAGCTTCTGGTATCCCCTGATGGTTTATGTAGGCCACAGCCGTGTAACTGTCCGACTGCACCCTGACCGGATGGCCCAGAGATCCTGAACCCTCTGGTTGCACCTTCCCAACCCGTCAGACTAGCGTATGTGGTCAGGATGATCCACCGGACTGGAAGGAAAGACTGACCCACTGTAAGCAACTGCTGGTGCAGCCACCAATTCAGGGATCGCCGGACATTGTCGGTCAGTATGAAGTGATGGTACAAGGTCTGCACAGCCTTGCGCCATTTCGATAGGAGCAGCATTTGTAGAGGCCTGGAGTAGTACTGGGCATATGGAACTGCCTCTATGGTAGACACCATTAGGCCAAGGAGATGCATGCCCTGCCTGATCATGGAATGTTCATCTGTCATTAGCGACCTCACTGCCTCTTGAAGAGCCGTGCACCTCTGCACCGAAAGAAGGACCCATGCCCGTCAAACAATCCAATGTCATACCTAGATAGTTCGCCACCATGGAGGGAACCACCTGGGACTTGGGGTAGTTGATCACCCACCTGAAAAGTTACAGCATGGACAGGACCATCTGAGCCAGAGATGGGGCTTGCATGAGCAAGTCATCCAGGTATGGGGTAATGTGCCCACTCTGCGCAGTAGTGCCATCACCACTACTAAGACTTTCGGGGCAGTGGACAGTCTGAATGTCAGTGCCACAAATTGGAAATGTCGGGCATCCACTGCAAAGCGTAGATGTTGTTGGTGACCAAGGAACATTGGGACAGGCAGATTAGCATCCTTTATGTCCACTGTGGTCAGAAAATCCCTCTGTTGCAGTGAACTCAGAGATTCCATGCAAACTTCCGCACCGGAATGTAACTTTTCAGATTCCAGGATTGACCCAGACAAACTCGTCCTTCTTGGAGATGATGAACAGTATTGAGCAGAGGCCACAGCCCCGTTCTGAGGGGGGCACAGGTACTACAACTCCACGGTTCCGCGTCGCAGGGAGTCTTGGGTGCCACACACCTGTGTACAGAATTCAATCTTGTATCCAGGTTTCACAAGTTAGCAAGTAGACAAGCTGCATGGATGGTGGCCAGGCCTCCTCGCATCAAGGCCGTCTCCCCCTTCAACTGCTGACAGCCGTGCTCTGAATGAGCTCTGACCAGTATAGCTGCCAGCAGTAGTAATCACAAATACACTGACACCAGCCCCCTAGCTCAGGCATCCACATTCTTTCAATTATCTCTCTCAGTGAGAAAGGAGGAGAAAATGTAAGAAAATGATAGGATGACTCCTCATATACTTTTTTAAAATGTTCTCCCGCTTTCTATTTTTTTACTTCCCTTTATTCTCACTCTCCTCAACTTCTCTTGAAGTACATATAATAGGAGTCATAACATCATCCCAAAAATTATCTTCTGAGAAATCAGACTACCATGTGTATATGTGTATGCACATTAGCTATTTACCTTTGGGTCTTTAAGACTGAATCCAGACATGTAGTCATTGGTGATTTTAAAGACAAACCCCCTGTCCATGAAAGTGAGGCATCTCTTAAAAAAAGAACAGAAAAAGCATTTATAGCACATGTGTAGAATTTCCAAAATGCATGTTTTATGCTTTCACATGCAAAAGCAAGACTGACTTTATAAATATGTAATAGATATTAATTAATACTCACCCCTTAGCATGGAATGGGTATGACATCTCAAAATATTGTTTCCTGTCCCTGGTCAGACTATGATAAATTTCTGTTACACTGAAGACCAAGTTATTTTTCCTAGTTTTATTTGCTTAAGATTCTGTATTTCATTGGGCACTTATAATTTAAAAAATTGTTCTTAAAATAATGAATAAAGACCATTCCCATTATAACTCGAATCCTTAGCCCTGCCATTTTATATTGTATCAACCTAAAAATGCCATAAATCAATCCTCTCTTCAATAAGTTGTTGAAATTTATTCATAGTGGAACTTTACAGCAAAGGACATTCGTTCTGGGGGATGAAACAATTCTTTACATATTTCACTCATTTTTGATACATTTTTACTGCACAGAACAATGTGTTTGAAGTCCCAAGATGCGCTCCCTTGGCAAACAAAAAAGACTCCCTATCTTCTGCATACTGTGCATGTTCAAGCTCTTTGTCATTCCTGTATTCACACAGGGGAGACCAGATCGCTGAGCAGATGCGCAATTGGTGAGTGGTTGCCAGAGCTATGTATTTGCCAACCATTACCCGATTAGCAGATGCACCTGACCAGAAAGTGATGTCACTGGCAAGCACCACACGAGCGCTTCTGATTGACCCTGCACACAAGTCGGCCAGGGGAGACACTTGCTTGGCTCCATATAAGAGCGGAAATAATAATCGTATCTATAGCTATCCTGATGTAAGGGTAGCCCATAAACTCCAGTAATTTTTCTGTTTAGGGCATCACCCTGCCATTTAACCTCATGTATATCTGTTGTTTGATATCTGATTGTATCAAGATACACTGCATATTTGATTACACATATTTGCACATTATGACACGTGGAGGATGTTAATCTGACCATGTGCTTTGAAAATGTTTTGATAATTATTTGCTGAATGATCTTTCTATGGTCCTTAACCCTGTATATTTACAATTAAGAGAAGCACACAAGAGATTTCCTATGCAATCAAGACAGGAAAGATTATTAGCAGTAACTGTAACTGCAATAAGAAACTATATGTATGGCAAAAAGTTACCGGACCTTTAAGAGGTCGCTGCTATGGTGCACACTAAACCACCTAGGGTATTAGCCCATGTAACAGTTGCCCAAATATCTGGGTGACTGTCAAGGAAATGCAGTAATATGACATCAAAGGAGCACTATTGTGATTTTTTTTATGGGAGCATAGATTAAATAGATGTTGCCCATCACATAGTACAGCAGTGTGCTGTCTGAGTAACAGCAGTTGAAAAGGAAGGGAAGGAGGGTTGAGTATGTACCCGGGGATGTTGTCTCATGTGGAGAGGGACATAGAGGGGACAGAGAAAGACGGGATAGAGGTCCTGTAGGTTACAGATGTTCTCAGTCTTCATAGACAAGACACAGGCGGTATAGCTCGGTTAATAAAGTGATTACTTTGCATGCAGAAGGACGACGGTTATAATCCTACTTCCTACTATTTCATTTTTTAATTTTTAATTTTAATTTTCACAATCAAAACGGTTTGAAGAATGGCGGCGATATGCTGGCAAACTGCTGTGGCAGAATTCTTTAGCAAAAAACATTAAATCTAGCATATGTCGTCATTGGAGCGGTCTCAGAATATATGTGGGGTATCTTAGGAATGTCTGGGTTGTTTCAAAAGCTTAATAAAAGTTTATTTGAAAACTGTGATGGCAACCCCTCTCGCTTTTTCTAGGACACAGAGGAGAGCGTGGGCCCAAGAGGGAGGATACACATGTATAAATGCGTTGAGGTTGATAGCCTTTGTTATATTATGCTGTACAATTGCAGGTGGAATTTTTGCTGTATTCCCAACACTCCTTGCTATGTCTGTTTTTTTTTCTATGTTCTTAATAAAAATATATTGAACAAAAGTTTATTTTAAAATATAAATCATGAAAAAAAAAACATGGTCATTAGTTGTTTTTCATACACTGGGTAACTTTGTTCACACAAAAATAAGTTAAAGATGCTAAAAAAACCTAAACTAACAATCTCTCTCTAAATAACATTGATACCTATGGGGTTCGCCACATTATCTAGACTACTGGTGCCTGACAAAACCCTTGGATATAGACTTGAAAGACCACCCAGTTACTGTATCCTTTTTGGATTCTCTACTCATTGTAACCCTTGATCACCAGTGGGAAATATAGATGCATTTGTATATATATTTTGTATTGTGTTTCATTCACATTAATACAACTTTTTAGCAAGAAATATATGGTATGCTCCTCTTCATTGTAAATATATTTAGCCTTTATCGGGGTATTTTATGGGTTTTACCCCTTAGAAGAAACACCCCCTTTTTTGATATTCATATATCAAGCCAATTTTGCAATTAACGGTTTTGGTGTGCTTGCCAGACTGATGTGGTCCTTAACCCTGTATAAACCAGACACCTTATCAAATACTCAGCCCACTGGAGAACTAAAAGCATCTATTTTTCATGATGGTCCTCTTGACCAGCTATCATTATACCTAGCTTACTCTAGTATACGACTACTTTTACATGTACTGTTAAAGTGGACCAACACCCAGGATTTTGACAATCCTGGGTCTTGGTCCACTTCGGTGGGGCACCCCTAATCGGGGGGTCCCGCTGTGTGAAACCCCCCCGATCACCCTAAAAACTCACCTCTCCCCGCGCCGACGGACAAGGGATTTGACAGCCGTGAGGGAGGCGGCGGCGGCCGGGGAGAGGTGAGTTTTTAGGGTGATCGGGGGAGTTTCACACAGCGGGGCACCCCGATCGGGTGTGCCCCACCGAAGTGGACCAAGACCCAGGATAGTCAAAATCCTGGGTGTTGGTCCACTTTAACAGCTAAGGTAAGGGGGTTTGGGGGTTTTGGGGGGGTTTCACCCCGCGGGACATCCCAATCTCGGATGTCCCGCGGGGAGGGAGGTGATCGGCCCGGGAATCTTATAGAGGGTGATGGTCCACTTTAAATTACTACTGTGGCAATGAATAATGGTTGATGTGTACTTTTTTGAGCAAAACTCAGTGTTTTATTATCTAGATTCTATCTACAGACGCAGCTTTCTTTAACAGTACATTTATTGCATTGGTGCATCAGGCTATCTTGAAATCTTAAATGCTTTTCAATGGCTTCTTTGTGATATACCACAATCGGATGAGCTAACACTGGCCATCACTCGGCTCCGTGCAGCCATTCTGTTGCAGCAGGTGGGGCCGCACACAGCCGACAGCGTTGTTGGCTCAGGGGATAGGTGAGTTTAGTGCGTGCACAGGGGGAGTTTAACACAGCGGGGCATCCCAGTTCAGTAATGCCCCCGGGGGAGTAAGCCTGCCCTGGAGTCTCATAGGTTATGGTCCGCTTTAAGCAGCGGCGATACACAGCGACCCGGGCTGCATATTAAAGATGGAGTTTCTCTTTAAGTTAAACACAGAGACATAACAAAATGTGACCAGGCCCAAAGAAAATATTAAAGCTCACCTGGCACTGGGGCAGAATGGGGGGTTACATAGAAAAGAATTCCTTACCTCATCCGCAGCCCAGTGCCGTTCTGCCGCCTTTGCGGGTACTGGGCGGCGACATCATTAGGAGGAATTACTAAATGGTGAAGCACTGGAATGGGCAGGTGGGAGCGTGCACATAGCGTAGGATCTTGTAGCGCAGCCACATGAGCTCAGGAGAAAGGCGTTGGACCCCATGCGAGTTAAGGGTTATCTTTTTCTTTGTTATGCCCTCTACCCATCCCTCCTCAGCTCAGGGGTAGCAAGGCGGGGGGGTTACTTTGAAATAGGAGTTTAAATGGAGCCCTAGCATTGCATATACATTAACCTTTTTCATGTTACATTCAGCCTCTAGGATGCTAATAATTACATTATATACAATGAGACTACTAAACCATAGAAAATACAAATTGTGCTTTCTTTCTGTGCATGTCGCCATGTGAGTACAAATACGGGTAAATACTGCAGTAGGGCAACAGTGGTGGAGCCCCCTGATTGTGTGTGCCCAAGTTATGCCCTTGGACAAGCACACACGCCAAATGGGCTTATAAACAAGCATTGTATGGATAGAAACCCAGTAGGGATTGGCCTGGCTGCTCCAAAAGGATCAGGCCTTCAGCCATACTTTTTGTTGTCCCCTAACAGTGTCCTCAACAACCTCAGTGATAAAAGTTTAACTTTAAAGGAGCAGTATCACAAATTTTTCTTGGTGACTTATATTTAACCCTTTAACCGCCAGCCTACCTTGAGATTTTGTCACCCTTTGTTGCCAGATTATTTTGCCCTATTTTGCGCTCCCCATGTTCAACTGTGATTTTTGAAGGGATTTCCAGGGATTTCCCAGGAAAGTGATATATTGTTTTTTTTCAGCGGAGCCTGGGCTTTAACATGAAATGTCTTGTTTGTCATTTTCTAAGTGTATTCTCAATATTTTTGGGTGAAAATTGTGCAAAAAAATAAAAAAAAAACTATTTTTTACAATTTGTAGTGTTTTTTTGTAATAAAAAATGTAAGTTTGTCAATAAAATCTTATTGCGTGTGAAACCCCAATTTCTTCCGGTTACAGCGGTACCACATATGTATAGGTAGACACCCTTTCCTGCCCAGGAGACTCCCCCAAATTGAAACAACGCTTTAGGGGATTTTCAGATAAAATACAACTATGCTATGCAATATGCGCACCTTGCAGTTTTTCAAGAAAAACAACCCTTTACATTTGAAATACCCCCAACAAACTATATATTCTCTGGAAGTACACACCTCAAGCTTTCTAGGTGTACCAGGCTTGTTGATGTGGCCATAGTTTTCTGGAAGTAATCCCTCAATGTATTCTTTGGTTGCACAGGGTTTCCCTATAAATGAATAAAAAAGCAGAATCAAAACCACATTTTCCTAAAAAAACCTATATGCAAACCAGAAAAAAACAGAAAATCTGAAAAAGCAACATCCCCTGAACAGAACGATACCCAACATGCATAGGTTCTGTCAAGGAAAGAGTTGCCAAACACACCAAAGTAAAGCATGCGCATAGCGGTAGTTTTACTTCAGATTTTCAGCTCTGCAGACAAAGTGCGCACCTTGTGCTTTTTCTACCAAAACAACCCTTTACATTTGGAATATCCCCCATAAACCATATATTCCCTGAAAGTACACATGTTAAGCTTTCTAAGCATACCCAGCTTGTTGTAGTGGGCTCATCTTTCTGGAAGTAATATCTCGAAGAATTCTTAGGTTGCACAGGGTTTCCCTAAAAATGAATAAAAAAGCAGAATCAAAACCACATTTTCCTAAAAAAACCTATATGCAAACCAGAAAAAAACAGAAAATCTGAAAAAGCAACATCCCCCGAACAGAACGATACCCAACATGCATAGGTTCTGTCAAGTAAAGAGTTGCCAAACACACCAAAGTAAAGCATGCGCATAGCGGTAGTTTTACTTCAGATTTTCAGCTCTGCAGACAAAGTGCGCACCTTGTGCTTTTTCTACCAAAACAACCCTTTACATTTGGAATATCCCCCATAAACCATATATTCCCTGAAAGTACACATGTTAAGCTTTCTAAGCGTACCCAGCTTGTTGTAGTGGGCTCATCTTTCTGGAAGTAATATCTCGAAGAATTCTTAGGTTGCACAGGGTTTTACAAAAAAATGTATAAAAAAGCAGAATAAAAAACACCTTTTCTTAAAATATCAATATGCAAATAAGAAAAAACAAGCTAAATCTGAAAGCGCAAGGTCCCCCGAGCAGAACAATACCCAACATGCATAGGTACCTGTAACCTTTTGACTGCCAGTCTACTTGAGATTTTGTCACCCTCTCCTGACAGGATATTTTTCACCATTTTACGTGATGCTTAACTGTGATTTTTGCAGGAATTTCCAAGAAAATGGCATATTTTCTTTTTGTGGCAGAGTTTAGGCTTTAACATGAAATGTCTTGTTTGTATTTTTTCTACTTTTTTAAATATTTTTTAAAAAATTAAAAAAATTAAAAAATATCTATTTTTTAAATTGTCTCCTTTATTTTAAACAAAAACATTTATTTTATTAAAGAAAACCATATTGCATGTGAAAGCCCCATTTCTCCCGATTACAATGATACCACATATGTATCGGTAGCCCCCTGTTCCTGTCCAGGTGATCCCATAAACTGAAAAGAGCACTTTATAACATTTACAAATAAAATACAACTACTATCCACATAATAAAGGGTTAAATAAAAAAAATTGGTGTGGGGTCCCCCTTCACGGGGGGGGGGGGGGGGGGGGGGTCCACCATTTCTTGGGGGAATTTTAAGTTTTTTTTGGGAGGCAGGTAATGGGGGGTCTCTGGGTTAATGGCGAGTCACCCACTAGCCGCAGGTGACTTGCCAGACCCCCGAGCCCTGTGAACTGGTATAGGGGTCACATGGACCCCTTACCAGTTCACAAAGGGTTAAAAGTAAAAACAAACACACAGACACACTTTTTAAATAATATCTTTATTTAAAAAAAAAAAAAAATGTTTTTTAATATTTTTTTTTAATACTTACCTCCCATCCATCCCTGTGTCCCACGCTGATCATTAGGCTTCTGCTCTCCTGCTGCTGCTGGAAGCCTTTTATACCTACTGGGTTACAGGTAAGAAAGGGTTAATTAAAAAAAAAAATGACATAGGGTCCCCCCTCGAAGGGAGGGGGACCCCCTTTTTTTTTTGGATTTTTAAGGGTTAAAACCCTTAAAAATCCCCCAAAAAAATGGTGTGAGGTCCCCCCTACCCAGCGTAACCAGCCTGTGACCAGCTATGGGGGCTTGTAGAACAGGGCGCAGGGGCCAGCTTTAGTGGCCCCTGGCCCTGCGGCTACGAGCCGTCATAGCCTAGGGCCACGGCTCTTCTGCCCCCCCCCCCCCCTGGGCTTTGGGGAGGCAGGTAATTTGGGGGGCCAGGGGTTAATGGCAAGCCACCCGCTAGCGCAGGTGACTTGCCAGACCCCCGAGCCCTGTGAACTGGTATAAGGGGTCACATGGACCCCTTACCAGTTCACAAAGGGTTAAAAGTAAAAAAAACACACAGACACACTTATTTAAAAATATTTTTATTAAAAAAAAATAAATGTTTTTTAATATTTTTTTTTAATACTTACCTCCGATCCATCCATGTGTCCCACGCTGATCACTTAGGCTTCTGCTCTCCTGCTGCTGCTGGAAGCCTTTTATACCTACTGGGTTACAGGTAAGAAAGGGTTAATTAAAAAAAAAAATGACATAGGGTCCCCCCTCGAAGGGAGGGGGACCCCATTTTTTTTTTGGATTTTTAAGGGTTAAAACCCTTAAAAATCCAAAAAAAAAAATGGCGTGAGGTCCCCCCTACCCAGCGTAACCAGCCTGTGACCAGCTATGGGGGCTTGTAGAACAGGGCGCAGGGGCCAGCTTTAGTGGCCCCTGGCCCTGCGGCTACAAGCCGTCATAGCCTAGGGCCACGGCTCTTCTGCCCCCCCCTGGGCTTTGGGGAGGCAGGTAATTTGGGGGGCCAGGGGTTAATGGCAAGCCACCCGCTAGCGCAGGTGACTTGCCAGACCCCCGAGCCCTGTGAACTGGTATAAGGGGTCACATGGACCCCTTACCAGTTCACAAAGGGTTAAAGTAAAAAAAAAAGACAGACACTTTTTTTTTTAAACACTTTATAAAAAAAAAAAAACTTTTTTTACTTTACTTACCCCCGATCTTCATTTCCTGTGTCCCTCGGCGATCTGCTGTCAGTGACGGCTGGGCAGAGGAGGGGGGAGGCAGGCGATCGGAGGATCGCCTACCTCCCTCCTTCCCTGTCCAGCCGTCACCGGCATCTGAGAGCTGAACTGCCGGGTGCCCCGATGACACCCGGCGGTGACGTCATCGCCCCCGCCCCGAAGGGGCGGGGCCAGAATCCAAGATGGCGGCCGCCATCGGAGGAGGGCTGTTATGCCCTCCTCCAGAAGACGGAAGAGCCGGGGGGGTGATCGGAGCCCCCCCCCCATGAAGAGGAGAGGCGGCGGGAGCAGGCGGGAGCGGAGGTGAGTAAATGTCATTTTTTTTTTTTTTTTTGCAGGCAAATGCCGGCGGCTGCTGAAACGGGGGGGGGGGCACCCTATTCCGGGCCCTCCCCTGCAGCCGGAGGACCCCCAATCGCCGATCGGAGCCCCTCTGGCTGAAGAGGAGACCCGGATGAATCAAACAAGGGGTCAGGTAAGTGATATTTTTTTATACTTTTTATTTTATTAATGGGGAAAGTCAGGCACGTAAATTTTACGTGGCTGGCGTTTAACGGTTGGAGAGGCAGCCACGTAAAATTTACGTGGCTGGCGTTTAAAGGGTTAAATGGTACTTTGAATGTAGGTAAGTGTTGGAGTAAGAATTACAAATTTAGAAAAAAATGATGTGTGTGTTGAGCAGCTGGAGACTAATAGCTCATGTTTATATCTTATGAGTGTCGGAGCCCGACACTCTGGCCTGTTCCATGCTGAGGAGAGGGGTGAAACAATGTATCAAAGTATCAGCTGTTCAGTGCTGGCAGTCGTCCAGCATAAGATAACAACATTGCCTGGCCAGAACTTATATATCTAAAACAGAGAGAAAAGTTCTAGAAGTCATTTAGCTGATTTTGACAGTTTTCCCTTCATGTTGGCTCTGCTGCAGAATCTTTCAGTTTACCATTTTCTCTCTCTTTTCTCAACACATTTTTCCATATGATCTTTCTTTCAGCTTTGTGTGTTTTGAGCAAAGCCCAACCCAGGATTTTCACTATCTGGAGTTTTGTTTTGTGCCCCTAGGGGCACTTGGGATGCCCTGATATGTGAAATCCCCAAGTTCGCCTGTGAAAACGTACCTTTCCCTGTCCCACAGCGCATGTGCGGGCTCTCATCCAATCAGCGCTGTTTGCACGCAGATGGGAAGCCTGAGCAGTAACCTTCCTGCTTCCTCCAACCGGCCTGTCTAAATGACTATCTGCGTGAGCACGCCAGAAAAATGGGGGGATCTGTGGTTATCCAGGGCTGGTTTCACACAGTGGGCATCCTGATTTAGAATGTCCAAGGCGCAAGGTCAATGGCCGGATCATATAGACTTCAGGGTCGGCAACTCAGGGTTTTGTTCCACTTTAGATTTTCCTGCACAGTTATTCAAAGAAGAATTTCAGTTGTTTTCAGTCAGTTTAGTTTATTTTGAATAGATTTTACACATTTGAGTCACCTGGTCTCATAACAAAAGCAGCACCTCACACACACACAGCCGTTACCACTGATTACAGTGTCAGCCTCTGAGGTAAAGAGTTGCTAGGAGACCAGTGGGCTAAATGAAGCAGCTCACTAAATACAACCCCTATTCAGCTAATGGACTGAGCCATTGTCATTATACAATTTAAAAGAAAGGCATATATTTTTTCCTTTTTCTGTCGCCAGATTATTTATACACATATTAGAAGCTATTGTGTGGCTATTTAATTATTTATCTTTTTTTAATGCAAATTTCGCTATACTGCTCCTTTAATTAATGGGCATGTTTATAGTCAGTTGGATAGTCAACTTGTCAATGATGTCAAGCCCTCTGGGGTCTGGGGGATGTTAACAATGCTAAATATCAGTTGTAAAAATATTAGCTATATGCTGGACACCTAAAACCAGTGATGTGGTTCATGAAAAAACCCACAACTATGCCTTGGCCAAAATGTATTGCTTAATGGAAAAAATGTAAATCCTTTCTCTATATTTGAAGGATTTGATAAAAATGCAAAGTTGCCATAATACACACACACACCTGTTCTTCCGAAAAAGTTTACCTTAATGAAATGAGCCAAGCTGAGGTTGACATTTCTGGATTCTTCCTGTATTTCTCCATATCGTATGGTGACATGTGGAATTATAGACAGCAGCAGGGAATGCAAGACATTTTGGTAAGATTCAGGAAACCTCTGGGGTCTGGGTAGCTGTTGCAAAAGCAAAACACTTTCAGTTAGCATCGTGGAAAGAAACCTATAGTTAAAGTGGACCAATCACAAGGATTTTAATTATTCTGGTAATTGGTTTTTGCCCCTGGGACATCCCGATGTAGGATGCTCCCTGGGTGAAATGCCCCAGATTGCCCACTTTCACTCACCTTTCCCTGTTCCCATGACGCATGCACGGTTGCTAATGCGCGGCAAAAAGCAGCTGATTTGGATTTCATGCCGCCATAGGCACTTCCGCATCCCCAGCCCCCCCTGTGGAGGACACGCTCCGGTGCAACTGGCCTATCTGAATGGCTGGGTGCGGGAGCGTGCACAGCTGCAGAGAAGTGAGGGTGTTGCGGGATCCACCGGGATGAAGTAAGATCACTGGCGATCGGTATAGGATGCCCAGGGGGTAGGCTAGCGGTCGGTCCTAGAATCTTTTAGATTCTAGGCCGGTTGCAAGGGTGATGGGTCAACTTTAAGGAACACACTGAGCTCCAAAAAAAAAAAAAAAAAAAAAAAAGCAAATCAAAGCAAAATAAATAAATAAATAAATGAGCAAATCCTCATAGAAAGTAATGCATTTGTGGACAAACAAAATGGAGACTTCAGGGAAACACCCTTGGACTTGGGTGAATAAACTTTCCTTAAAATATTGACTTATAGTGTGCCAAAAGTCTAAAGAGACCCTTAGTAATCTATCCTAATTTCTATACAATACTATTCCCAATTGGGGATACCTACCCCACAGTGTGTAGAGTAGACAGTGTAAGACTAAACTTCCTTACTGGGGATACTTTAAAACCCTGTACATATATATTGACTTCAACCAGCACGATTTAAAGCTTATCAGAAGGAAATAGGGCAAAAGATAATTCACCGGATCAGTTATTACATTTACTATAAATCTAATGTAAAGAACTTTTGCTGATCCATTAGTTATGAAACCTGATCGATTAACCAAAAATGGCCATAATAGTGTGTACTGCTATCCAATTAATTAAAAAATATGAAGGAGAAAAAACAAGGGAACATTTCATCATATAATGCATCAGAAACATATACATACCTTGATCTTGTTCTCCTCTATTAGGTACAAAGCCATGGATTTTGCCAGTGCATCAAAGAAAAACCATGAATACTATAAGACAAAAAAGAAACATATAAATGTATAATAATCTTTTCATCATCCTTTTCATTGGGATGCGGACAGCCGGCTGCTGAGGCATCACCCAGCCAATGCGTGAAATCCAAGTTGCCCCATTCTCCAACCTATCCAATGAGCCCACAGCGCAGGTGGTTCTCTCCTCCAATCACCTTCTTCAGCTGTGCATATTCATGTGCGGCAGGAGAAGCTGAATGGTGATTTGTTGTACAGTGTGCTCCAAACAGAGACTAGAAAATCCCTCCGTCCTGCATTATGCATTATGAACTGTTTCACACGAATGGATTCCTACACCCATGCCGAGCATATTTGAATGGCTGGTGGTGGGTGAACCAATGTTCATTACCATTGGAGGGGGCACGCCTCTGCATCGGGGGATCAATATCAATATATGGCTAACCGGAGGCATTCACACAAAGGGACATCCCAAATCAGAATTGAGTAAACATAAACCCAGGGGAGGGGGTGTAAAATCCAAGGTTTTTGTCCCTTTAATGGTTGTATTTAGAGCCTGTTGCCTATCCATAAGTGTCTCTTGGAGGAATATAAATCTTACTACAGGGCATCAATTTGTTAGGCTGGTGGCTTGACAGAAGAGCTTCAGGTGTTTCATTATCACCATAACTATAAGAATCCAACACAGAGGTGTTTGAAAGCACTCTGGGAAAAGAAGTGTTGGGTAGCTTTTAAAATATCCACTCAGTGGCTCTCTGAGTGCCTTGGGTGGCTCTGAGATGTAAAGAGATAATTTGCACTGCTCCATCTACGGCAAGGAATGATGGGTAATTCTATTATTGATTGTGTGTTGCGCTGTGTAAATACTTTCTGTTTTAGGAAAGCTCCTCTTTTCCTTTAGCCTAAGGTACATGGTCTTTTGGTCTCCTTAGCCCCCCCCCCCCCCCCCCCCCCCATATTAAGCCTAACATGGGTCTCTCCACATGGTGGCTTGCAATATCTACTTGCAACATAGCAATAATTACAACATTCCAGTTTTAATGCTCTAATACCATACACGTTTTTTCAAGCAGGATATATAGGTCACACTAATGCTGTTGAAAAGTTACTTCAAGGAAGCAGCGTTTCAGAATGTTGTTGGAAGGAGAAAACCAGCTGAGGCTCATCTGCCCGACGCCTTAATCAGTTGTGTTTTCATGTAAATGTTTCAGCTGAATGTATTCTTTCCGCATTTCTTCCCGTACACCCTTCACTACTGCAATATGCTTGCTACATGTATCAAGGCTCCATCTCATGGACAACTATAATTACTACATTCTTATGGAGCAAGCAAACCATCTGACATTTCAGTGATGTAAAATAAAGCAGACTGGTTTATCCTGCAGTTACTCTATGTATAGTTTATTCTGTCATTTTTATGTTTACATTATGTTCTGCAATCTCTCTGTTTATGGTCTGTATATTGTGAGCAGGGCTGTTTCTAGAGTGGCTATTAGTGGTGCCAGCCATGTGCCAGGCCCTTCATCTCCTCATATTGAGCTTAGTGATGAAGAGAGGATGCTGCCTGCTGCTTTGGTAGTGACACAGCATGGCACATACCTGTATGGGAATGCAGCAGCACCATCAAATTGGTGAGGAGGGGGCAGAATGTTTTCCTTCCCACACTGAGTGCTATTTTGCCTAGGAACTGCCTTGATTGTGAGATCTCTCAATGCGTGCTTTGTTGTGTGACCTCTCTGTCTGTTGTTCATGTACAACTCCGCGTACAAGAAAATATATATGTACTGTATATATACTGTATTCCTAAACCTGCGTCTGATTTTTTGGCTGAAGTGCTGTACACAAAAATACCATTTTGTGAATACTCACCTGTAAAATGGGTATTATAAGTATGTCACACACCCCGCTTCAAGACATTCATTACACTTGGGTATACTGACCTGTAGATGGTGATCTTGCAGAGATGATATAAAAAGAGGCAAGACCCTCCCGGCCCATAAATACCTGGGACCTCCCACTCATTACCCAGTATAAAGATAGCAGTAAGGTAAAGGGACCAGGAAAGCCAATTAAAACCAACAAAGGTTCACCATATAAAGAATCCAGAATACAAAAGGGCAGGGTGAAGCGGAGTGTGTGACATACTTATAATACCCATTTTACAGGTGAGTATTCACAAAATGGTATTATTCTAAGTATGTCACACACCCCGCTTCAAGACATTCATTACACTTGGGGCATCCAATAGCAGTGTCCATAAAGGGTGGGGATCCAAAAAAACAAGGCAACAAGTCACAAACTTAAACCACTGCAGCTTGCAGAACTTTGCGGCCAAAAACAGCATCCGCTGAGGCCCGAACATCAACCTTGTAAAACTTGGAAATAGTGTGAACCGAAGACCAAGTAGCAGCCTTACAAACCTCTCAACAGAAGCCTGGTGCTGGAAGGCCCAGGACGCCCAAACAGCACGAGTAGAATGAGCAGTACACGAAAAGGGGGAACCTTCCCCTTGGCAGAATAGGCCCCAACAATGGCCTGGCGAATCAATTTACTAATGGAAGACTTGGCAGGAGCCAAACCCTTCCTAGGCCCAGAGGGCACCACAAAAAGGGCGTCAGTCCTACGAAAAGGAGAAGTAGCCACCAAATAATACTTCACATAGCGAACCACATCCAAAGAATGCAAAACCCTCTCCTTGTCGTTGCTGGGCTTAGGACACAAGGAGGGAAGAACAATATCTTGATTCAGATGAAAAGCAGAGACCACCTTAGGAAGGAAATCTGGCTTGAAGGGGAAAACAACCTTGTCCTGATGCCTCTCAAAGTAAGGTGCCGAAATAGACAAGGCTGCCAACTCCGAAACACGGAAAAACAACCTTCTGAGTAAGCGTAGAAAGTGCAATATCCTGCAAAGGATCAAACAGAGGACCCTGCAAGGCAGACAAAACCAAATTCAAATCCCACACTGGGAGCAAAGGCTTCCTAGGAGGCTGGACATGCGTAACCCCCTGGAAAAAGGTCTTAACCAGAGGATGAAGAGCAAAACACTTTTGAACACCTTTTGAAAACCTGCCCTTTCAGCGTACTAAGCTGCAAACCTTGGTCCAGACCATGTTGCAGAAATTCCAAGACCCTAGGGACAGAAAACGCCCTGCAAGGCAAGGCCCTTACCTCACACCAATCAATATAAGACGTCCAAGTCCTATAATAGATGGTAGAGGAAGACTGCTTTCTAGCCCTAACCAGAGTCTGAATGACAGCATCAGAAAGACCTTCCTCCCTCAAGATTGAGGTTGCAGCAACCATGCCGTCAAAGCCAGCGTTGGTAAATTGGGGTAGAGTAGTGGACCCTGAGTTAGCAGATCTGGCAGAAGGGGCAGGTCTAACTGATCCTCTGCCAACCTTACCACGTCTGCGAACCAAACCTGTCTTGGCCACCTTGGAGCCACCAGGATTGCTGACGCGCCCTCTAGGGCCAGCTTGCGCACCACTCTGCCCACCATGGGAAACGGAGGGAACAAGTACAGAAACCCCAGATCCCTCCAGTTCAGAGACATGGCATCCCGCGAGAGAGACACAAATGGGACATTGCGCTCTGCCCAATCCAGGATCAAAGACACTTCCCTGAGGGCACGCCTGCTGCGAGTCCCTCCCTGGTGATTGATGTAGGCGACCGCTGTCCGATTGTCCGACCGAACTTGAACCGGTAGGCCCCGCAACTGATGAGTCAAGTGAGCCAGAACCAACCTGATGGCTCTTAACTCCAGAACAATGATGGGATCGTGAGCCTCCAGAGGCCCCCACAGACCCTGAAACTGAAGATCCTTCCAAAATCCCCCCCCAACCTGACAGGCTGGCATCCGTGGTGACCGTCTCCCAACGAGGGGTCAGAAAGAATCTGCCCCTCATCAGATTGCTTGGTTTCAGCCACCACCGAAGGGAACGCCGCACCCGGGGGGACATCAGAAAAGACTGATCCAATGACAGCGGGGACCCATCCCAAGCCGCCAAGAGAAGGAGCTGGAGCGCCCTTGTGTGAAACTGTGCAAAGGGAACCGCCTCGAACGACGCCACCATCAATCCCACCAGTCGCATCCCTAGCCGGACAGGCAGGGGATGGATAGGAGACGCTGAGTCAATTCCTGAATCAGAAGAACCTTGGCTCGGGGGAGGAACACCCTGGCCTGAGAAGTATCCAGCGACATTCCCAGGAACTCCACCACCCTGGAGGGAGTGAGGCAGGACTTGGGATAGTTGATCACCCAACCAAAACTCTCCAGAGTGGACACCACAGTCCTGGTATTCATCTGCGTTGGTATTCAGATTGTCCAGATAGGGCACGATGCGGATACCCCTGGCTCTGAGGATGGCCATCACTCCTGCCAACACCTTGGTAAAAACCCTTGGAGCCGAGGTAAGGCCAAACGGAAGAGCCACAAACTGAAAATGCCGATTGTCCACGACAAACCTGAGGAATCTCTGGTGTGCCAGAAATATTGGAATATGCAGGTAAGCATCCTTGATGTCTATGGACGTCATGAAGTCCCGCTGACGAAGTGAATGGATGGCTGAGTGCAGAGTTTCCATACGGAACTTCCGGGGACGGACGAACCTGTTGAGCAACTTCAGATCCAGAATAGGGACGAACGGAACCGTCCTCCTTGGGCACCGTGAACAAATTGGAATAGAAGCCCAGGCCCCGGTCTGAAAGGGGCACCGGACAGATGACAACCATGTCCGCGAGACTTGCTACTGCCGCCCGAAGCCCCTGGGCAGCCAGAGGATCTAACGGCACCCGGGACCTGAAGAATCTAGAGGGGGCCGGAACTCGAACTCCAGCTTGTAACCGGAAGACACCACTTCCTGAATCCACCTGTCCGAGACCTCCTGGACCCAGACCTGGGAGAAGAGTTGCAACTGCCCCCCCACCCGCAGGGGTGAGGGTGCCCCCTCATTTCTGAGCCGACTTGGCAGCGGCTCTAGGCTTGGAGCCCCAACTGTGTCCTGGACGGGCCCGACCCCTGCCCCTAGGCCAGGAATCACCTCTGGACGAAGGGAAGGCCGAACCCCTGCCAACTCTAGCCCCACGAAAGGACTGAGAGAAGGAAGCTGCCCCCCCAAAAGGGCGACGCTGCTTCTTACGCTGAGGTAATCTACCTCCCTTTGCCATCGAATCCAATTTTTCTCCAAAGAGCAGCAATCCCACAAAGGGAAGGGCCGTGAGCGACTTTTTGGACACAAAATCAGCCGCCCACTGACGTAACCAAACCGACCGGCGGATAGCCACAAGCCGGGCCGTAGCTCTGCTACACGTCACCAATGTGTCATCCAGGGCGGACAGCACGAAGGACAAAAATAACTCACAGCGCTTAAGGTCGGCAAACTCCTCACTAGCCGGGTCAAGCCCGGAAGAGGTCAATAATCCTCTAACAACTGACCTGGCAGCTACCAATACAAGCGCAGAAGCACAAACCGGTCACAAGGCAGATCCAACACTGGCAAAACCATGACAAGCCATCTGGTCAATGCGTTTATCCTCACTATCCTTGAGGGTAGTGCACGCCGGAGAATGGAGGACTGAGGAGTTGGACAACCCCAAAACAGGAGCATCCACCTCGGGGGGGGAGACGACCAGTGCTTCACTGCGTCCGCCGGAAAGGGATATTTCTTGTCCCAACCCGGTGGGACACCCGGAAGCCGCGTTGGCCTCTCCCATTCCTTGCGAATGATACCATCAAAATGCTTTTGATAAGGAAATTCCAAGCGGGGCTTCGTCTCTTCAAAGAACTCCCCCTTCAGCGGAGGAGGCACCTCTGGGGGAGAAATAGCCAGGACCTCAAACACCTGAGCCAGGACCCTGGATGTATCCGAGGAATCCCCTTGGCCCTGCTCGGTATCAGCGCCCACAAACTGCTGATCGTCGGAGTCATCAGACCCCTCATACAGCTCCCCTTCCTCACGCGGGGAGCAATCAGACCAATCCAGGGAGTCAAAGTCCTCCCTATCAAAGGCCTGCGCAGCCGAATACAAATGTTTCCTCTTTGCCGTGGCCTTTTTGGCGACGGCACTAGAAAACAATTTTTCAAGATTGGCAAATCTGGCACACACCTCAGATTGAGACTCCCCGCTAATGACCACATCACAAGCACGTGTCAGGCGAGGGGGAGACAGGGAGGAGACCGGCGGAGCAGAACCAGACGCCTGAGATCCAGTCTGCCGTGTAATAGACCGCTGCGCACAGGGTACACATAGAAATACATCATCTCATCCCCCAAAAGGGATACCCCACACCCCAAACACAGCCTGGATTTCCCCGAGGGGGGCACAAGCCCAGTATCCGGGGAAGCCTCCATATGGTGATTTTTTAGTACTATATATAGTATATACAATTAAATGTGTACAATGCTCTTTTTGGGGGGGGGGGGGGGATTACGCAATAATGCAACCCGGGATGCCCCTTTAAGTCCCGAGTGGGAGGATTTTAAGCCAGCTAAAAATTAACCAGGGACCCTGGACCAGGAGAACCCCCCTTTAATATGATCAATGGTCCACCTGGAACACAAGAACACAAGCACACGCTCAGACCATGCTAAATGTATAGAAGATAATAACAAATGACAGTGATGGCCATCAGGCCCCTCACCCGACCTTCGGTACCACAGGTAACGACGCGCAGTGTGCAGTAGGAAGAGGGAGGGCGGACCGGTGCGGTTCGCAAGTCGCGCCCGGCCCCGCCCCTCCCCCGTCTCTCCCGGCCTGAAGCCGGGACCTGAAAAGCCGCGCTCTCAGCATGGGGGCGGGCCCCCGAAGAAAAAAGGGGGGGCCGGGAGTCATCCCGGCTACCTGCAAGGAGGCGACATCATCTTCTGACTTGCTCGCCACTGCAGAGATGAAAGACTGGGTAATGAGTGGGAGGTTCCAGGTATTTATGGGCCAGGAGGGTCTTTTTTTGATATCATCTCTGCAAGATCGTCATCTACAGGTCAGTATACCCAAGTGTAATGAATGTCTTGAAGCGGGGTGTGTGACATACTTAGAATAAACACTATGAACAAATACATTGGTATCCACCAAGCTCTGATGTAATTGGAGGCAGCAGCCACCTCAGATGACGATAGGGCTTGATGAAACGATAAAGATATGATTTTATTCCTGCAACAAAAGATTTTATTTTTGACATCACACATATACTGTTAAGTACCATTTAAGCCACAATATATATATATATATATATATATATATAGTGGCTTACATGGTACTTAACAGTAATTACTGTTGCTTTCTTTGTGGACAATGCTTTCTTCTATTGTAAATACTGTACATAAAACCTAAATATCACAGAATTTTAAATTTCAACAGCCCCCAACCTGCCAGCCATGGTATCATGTGGCACTTGTAGAAAGTGCGCAAGCTGATTTTCATGCCTATGGTGTGCATCTGGGCCCCCCTTTTCAGTGTATATATTCTGGGAGAGACCCTTTTTTGCTGGACTGTGCAATATACAGAGTGGGGCATCCCGATTCAGATCCCCACTGCAGGAGGAACAAGATCCAAGCAAGTGAAAATCCTGAATTTCGTTCCTCTTTAAAGTGGACCAAAACCCAAGATTTTAACTATCCCAGATTTTGGTGGATCAGGTCGGGGGAGAGTGATTCAGGTGGCCTGAAATCTTATAGATTCCAGGGCTGCCCAAGATGGGTTTGGTCCATCCTTCCTGGGGCATCCCAATCTTTTAAACTCGAGGGGGCCTCTTTAATGTGAACCCAAAACCAAAATGTTGCTAATACCAAGTTTTAGTCCACTTTCCTGGGACAATTTGGAATTTAAAGAAGAACAAAACCCAACCTGGCTGGCCCTGGAGTTTAAAAGACTACTGGGAGTATCAGTCTACCTCTTCATGTGGCATACCAAATTGGTTGCTCTTTGTATCTCTGAAAACTTATGGGCCATTTCCACAGATCAGTGAACATAATCAAGCGATAATTGATCAGTGGAAATGCTAAAAGATTCCAGGGCCAGCCGCTGGCCTTCCTCCAATTCAGCAGGTTATCTTGTTGACTGGGGGCAGGGGAGCAATGTCAAGGGACAAGGACAGGGTTATGGAATTCCATCCAAGATGGAGATGTTACTTTCACCTAGAGGATCAAATGTTGGGGGAGGAAATATACAGTAAATGGTATATGATGGCACCTTATAAATAAACATTAATAATATTCATATACAGTAAATAAAGGCGACACACACACTAACCTTGGTCCATTGATCTTGCCAATTTAGAAAATCTTTAGCTCACCTTTAATAGCTTATTAATAGCCAGGAAATCTGCTGACTGCTTCAGAACTGTGATCATGGTGGTGGCGAGAATTTCATGTAGTGCTTTGCCCTGAGGAGATTTTGGCTTCTCCGTCTTAAAGACATACTGAAACATCAAATACAAAATGATTGCAACCAAAATATTATCTAAAACCTAGATTCTGTTTTCTGCCACTGTTAGTGGTGCCTGCTATATACCCTTCACTCTGCACAATAGGATGGGTGAGGAGGATACAGAATATTGTTTCCCCCTCACTGAGATCTATTTAGTCCTGGTTATGAAATATTCTGTCATGACACTATTACCCTACGGTCATGGCTGTATTTGCCCCTAGGCAAACATAGACACGTGCCTAGGGGCACCAGGGTCAGCAGGACGAATTTAAATAAAGACAAAAAAATGCAAATTATACTTCGCTGGCATACGGGGTGTTGGGGAAGGCCATGATAAGGCATCTTGTATGCTTATCTGCAGCATTTATTCATCTGGCCACTAGGAGCAGAGCAGTGCAACACAGGGAGGAAGGAACCACAGCTGTTCTTTTCAGAAGGAAGTTATCTTCATTGCACCCTCTGCAGGATGCTGAGTGGCCCAAGTCTGCACATCAGGGTGATTGAGGTGCTCATTAGAATGTTGGTAGCGGTGTTTTTAAGTTTATGTATGTGTTTGTGTGAAGTGATTGCTTAGAATTTTGGAAGGGAGGCAGCAATGTTTGCTCTATACTACAGTATACAGCTTTATAATGAGCCAGTGTAGACACAGGGGGGATGCTGAGGTATCTTTAATCTGTGGGTGCTGCTCTAATAATGGCTAGACATAGTAGTATAGCCACCATTTAAGGATCATCTGCATGGTGTCTGCACTGCCCCCATGTTTGACAGGTCTATGGAGTGGCACTTGCACAGTGATGGCTGTCTGTATAGCAGTACAATGGAGTGGTTCTGATCTTCATAACCAGCTACTTGAAAGTTGGTGAAAACACATTTAAGGGGACCTATATCCATTTGTAAGGAGGTCCACTTGAGTTGAGGAAGCTTCTTCCACAGAGCCAGTCATTTCCGTAAAACAGAGTTTTGGGTCCTTTGGAAGCTTGGCCCTGTATCACAGGCCTCTCTTTTTGCAAGCTGCCTGTTCCCATGATGTACATGGTGTCCGTGCAGTCCCAGGCAGCATGGCAGCCTGGCAGAGACCTTCTGAGACATAGCTAAGAGCTTTGGGTTGAGGGCAACCAGAGGACTTTGTGCAGGGGCAACTTGTTGGCAAAGGGTGCTGTTGAGGCTCTGGTCTGGCTGGTTTCATGACCTTCTGGGTGGTGAAAAAAAAGACTTCCTCTTTATAGTGCATTACACTGGCAGCATAGGGATGCCCCCCGCACAATGCACCCTGGTAAGGCACTAAGTTTACTAAATGCAGACTTTAAAGAGGAACACCACTCTCCCGGTGTAATAAAATAGGCCGCCGCCAACTTACATTTACTTATACTAGTCTAGATGGGTTATTCAGGAAGGAGTTCTTTTTGGGTACAGCTTTCTTAAAAACATCCCACTTCAAAATACTCGATATTTAAAAGTGGACATCCAGGTAGCTTTAAAAAAAAAAAAATGAGCCACCGGACTCTATTGCAATCAACTGTGGCTCGAGCACACTCAAAGTTCCAGGCTGACCAGACTGAGTTTCCTCTATCAGTATGGTGGATGTTGCCATGTTGATCGGGGAAGGGATTTGTTACTCTTATATCAGAGGAATCTCTCTGATATTAGAGTAACAGATCTCTTCTCCGATCAACATGGCAACATCCACCACGCTGATAGAAGCATCCTTAAACTGCTGGAGAAGTAGCTGGCTGTTGGAACAACTGATATCAGCAAAGAGAGTACTCTTATTCTGTCAGCTCATTGCTGATGTAGATGGCCAAGAGGCTAGGTGAGTATAGGCTTTTGAGGCTACAAATGTAATTTACCCTCCTTGGTTTCAAACACTTACTTACAGTATAAGCAGTGCCCGGTCTTTGTGTGAGTAGAGAATGTTTTAAAACGAACAAAACTTTTTAAATGAAAATAAAATAAAAGGTGGCACTATATTTTTCACCTTTTACTTTAAAGTGCACCTTTTGCACCTGGCGCTGACTCTACTCTGTACTTTAAGATTTGTAAATATCAGTTAGGAAACACTTTGCTAACACCTATGTATCAGCATAATAAATCTAATGGTCTCCACTTTTTAAATGTATTATTCTATTTTGCTTAAAATATGTAAAAAAAAATATATGGAAGGTAAAATGCTATATAACAAAGACTTGTAACACATAAGGGTTAATTCAAAACCCTATTTTTTTACAAATTTTTTTGTGAATTATCACTTTTTTTCATGAATTTTTTTATAAAACATTTGCACAGCTAAATATGGTGCTGCATTTGAGTTGTCCCCTCAACAAATAAATTGGGACTTTCCCACCTGTCAGGAACCACTAGCCAAGACTTTTGTAGCAGGTGCAAACCCCAGGGACTATGGCTGGGGGTTGGAGGAATAAAAAGAGTCCAACGGCAGAACCACAAAAAACTCAGACTAACCAGGTTCCAAAATCTACAGGTTGCCCCGGTTTCCACTGAATCCACAGCACGGAGATATAGATTGATCTGCTGAACACCCTGGGTCATCCACCTGGCAACACTGGAAATCAGGCTTTGGACATAACAGAGTGATCACAGCCAATGACTGGCAGAGAGTTCAGGGCAGACACCGTGGATTTATAAGATGAGGTCAGAGGCAGACAGTGTAGGTTTGTGGGCAGTGGAACAGGCCGAGGTCAGGGGCATGCAGGCAGGCTTAGGTTAAAAATAATCAGAGGTCATATCCAGAAGGGGTAACCAAAGCCAAGGTTGAGGAGGACAAGGCGGGGTCCGCTACTCTCCACTATCAGGGCTCCTCATCTGGCAGATGTTATAATACCGATAACTGGTAGTCATCATGTCATCAGGGTGTAGGGACCCTGATTATGTATGGCCCAAATTATAACAAGGGCTGGCTCCAGGTTTATTTGAGTCCTTGGGCATCAGAGTGTCAGTGGGCCCCTTGCTGGGTATAACACACCACACATGGTGGTAAAGTTGCATGTATGCAGAATATTGCCGAAGAAATAATAGAAGGAAAGTCAGACGGAAAGGAAGAAAGAATAGAAGGAATAACTAAAAGTAAGAGAAAAAATAGAAGAAATGACAGAAACCATAAAAGGATAAAAAGAATGACAGAAAAAAAGAAAAGAAAAGAAAGAGAATGAAGAGAACAGGCTGACAGAATATGAGGAATGACAAAAATAGCAAGAATAGAAAAATGGGAAAGAGAAAAATAAAGACAAAAAAAAGGAAATGGCAATATGGAAAGAAACATAAAATAGATGGACTGGTGAAAGAAAAATAGAATAGAAGGAATGACAGAAAACAAAGAAAGGAAGAAAAAAAGGGAATTTAAAAAAGAAGGATTAGATGAAAGAATAAAACAATAGATAATAAAAAAGGAAAGAAAGGAAGAATAGAAGAACTGGCAGAATGAAAGAAAGAAAATAGAAATTAATAAAAAAAAACAAAAAATAAAATGACTGCTGAAAGAAAGAAAGTAGGAAATAAACAATGAAAGAAAGAAAGAAAGAAAGGGGAATGTCAGAAGAAGACGAAATAACAGTAACAAAGAAAGAAGGATGGCAGAATGAAAATACAATTCTGTGAAATACTCACCTGTAGAATTGATATTATACGCATACAGTACGTCCTGCTCCATCTATAATACTTACACGTGGGTAATCCTCCGCCAGATGGCGCTGTGCACTGCAGACATGCAAAAACAGGCTCCTCCCGGCCCTTTATATACCCAGGGACCTCCCACAAATCCCCAGCATTGAAAAGCAGTGAGAAAAAGAAGCCGGGAAAAAACAACCACCAAACTGGTAACAATAACAATGATAACCATACAGGGGATCCAGAACAAGGTGAAACCAGGGTGGGGTGGAGCAGGACGTACTGTATGCGTATAATATCAATTCTACAGGTGAGTATTTCACAGAATTGTATTATTCTAAGCATACAGTACGTCCTGCTCCATCTATAATACTTACACGTGGGACATCCAATAGCAGTGTCCATAAAGTAGGGTGGGATCCCCAACAACAAAGGCAACGGCACATAGCTCAGACTACAACCGCCTGCAAAACCTTACGGTCAAAAGCAGCATCAGCTGAGGCCTGAACATCAACCTTGTAAAACTTTGAAAAGGTGTGAACAGAAGACCAAGTAGCGGCCTTGCAAACTTGTTCAACAGAGGCCTGTTGCTGAAAGGCCCAAGAGGCACCAATAGCACGAGTGGAATGAGCCATAAGACAGAAAGGGGGAGTCCTCCCCTTAGTAGAATAGGCCTGAATCACAGCCTGACAAATCCATTTACTGATGGTAGACTTGGCAGGAGCCAAACCTTTCCTAGGCCCGGAAGGCACAACAAAGAGAGCATCAGTCTTCCTGAAGGCCTTAGTGACAACCAGGTAATACTTCAAGCACCTGACTACGTCCAAGGAATGCAGAACCCGCTCCTTGTCGTCGCGAGGATTGGGACACAGAGAAGGAACAACAATATCCTGGTTTAAATGAAAAGCCGAAACAACTTTAGGCAGGAAATCCGGTTTGAAGCGGAACACCACCTTGTCCTGGTGTCGCTCATAGTATGGAGGCTGAATAGATAGAGCGTCCAGCTCTGACACACGCCTAACCGAAGCAATAGCCACCAAGAAAACAACCTTGAGAGTGAGAACAACCAGAGCAGCATCTTGAATAGGCTCAAAAGGAGCACCCTGCAAGGCAGACAAAACCAAGTTCAAATCCCAGACAGGGACCATAGGTTTTCGAGGGGGACGCACGTGAGTGACTCCCTGAAAGAAGGTCTTAATCAGGTGATGTTGAGCAAAGGTCTTCTGAAAGAAGATAGACAGGGCAGAAACCTGACCCTTCAGAGTACTAAGTTTGAGACCTAAGTCCAGACCATGCTGTAAAAACAGAACCCTAGGGACGGAGAATTCCCGGCAGGGAAGAGACCTGGACTCACACCAGTCAATGTAGGAACGCCATACTCTATAATAGATAGCAGAAGTCTTCTTCCTGGCCTGCACCATGGTAGCCACCACAGAGGCAGACAAACCCTTCTCCATCAAGATGGAGGTTTCAGCAGCCAGGCCGTCAAAGCCAGAGTTTGTAAATTGGGATGGCATAAGGACCCTTGAGTTAGCAGATCTGGCACCCTTGGCAGATCGTACTGATCTACTGTCATTTGAACCACGTCTCCGAACCACACTCTTCTTGGCCACCTGGGGGCCACTAGAATCACAGGTACCCCTTTCAGAGCAATCTTGCGTAGAACCCTGCCCAGAAGGGGGAACGGTGGAAACACATACAGGAGAGGAAACTCCCTCCAAGACATGGACAGGGCATCCATGGCCATGGCCAGAGAATCCTGAGACAGTGAGACGAAGGCCGGGAGCAAACAGATCCACATCCGGTAGTCCCCAACGGTGACACAGGGACTGGAATACCTTGTTGCAGAGGGACCACTCCCCCTGACGGGACATCCCCCTGCTCAGGGCGTCCGCCAGCAGGCTCTCCGCCCCTGGAATGTAAACAGCCGAAATGCATTGAACATTGGCCTCCGCCCATGTCAGAATCTGAGACACCTCTTGGAGAGCACCCTTGCTCCGGGTCCCTCCCTGATGATTGATGTAGGCAACCACCGTTCTGTTGTCTGAGCGTACCTGGACCAACAGACCCCTCAGGTGTTGGGTCAAATGCTCCAGTACCAACCTGACTGCCCATAATTCCAGAATGTTGATGGGTAAATGGGCCTCCTGAGGACCCCACGTCCCCTGGAAGCGCAGGGACTTCCAGTATCCCCCCAACCTGACAGACTGGCATCCGTTGTGACCGTCTCCCAGGAGGGGGTCAGAAAAGACCTGCCCACTATCAAGTTCCTGTGGTCCAGCCACCACGCAAGGGACTGTCTGACCGAGGGGGGAAGCACACAGAACCTGTCCAAGGATGCTGGGTTCTTGTCCCATACTGACAGAAGGTGAAGCTGCAGAGGTCTCAAATGGAACTGGGCAAAGGGCACCGCCTCGAAGCTCGCCACCATCAGGCCCACCAACTGCATTCCCTGCCAGATGGAGAACTGTGGGCTCGAAAGCAGGAACCTCGCCTGCGCTGTCAGAGCTTCCACCTTCTGTTTAGGAAGGAATATCCTTGACTGAACCGTATCCAGAATCATTCCCAGGAATGGAGTCACCGAGGAGGGGGACAGGGATGACTTGGGGTAATTGATCACCCAGCCGAAGGACTCCAGGGTGGACACTACCAGCCGAGTGTCCAACTCTGCCTGCCGCAGAGACCGAGAGGTGATGAGAATATCGTCCAGGTAGGGCAGCACGCGTATGCCCCTTAGCCTTATCAGGGACATCACCCCTGCCAGCACCTTGGTGAACACCCTGGGAGCCGACGTTAGGCCGAATGACAGGGCCACAAATTGGTAATGCTGATCTTTTAGTGCAAATCTGAGAAACCTTTGGTGTCCTGGAAACAACGGGACGTGCAGGTAAGCATCCTTGATGTCTACTGACGTCATGAAGTCCCCTGGGCGCAGTGAGCCAATGGCCGAGCGCAGAGTTTCCATGCGAAAGTGCCTGTTCTTGACAAATTTGTTGAGGATTTTTAAATTCAGAATGGGCCTTCTTGGGTACTGTGAAAAGGTTGGAGTAGAACCCCGTGCCCCTGTCTCCAGGGGGGACCTTGCAAATGACCCCTAGATCCATGAGACCCTGTACGGCCAGCCACAAGACCTGAGCTGAGGCAGGGTCTTGAGGGATTCGAGACCCAATGAATCTGGCGTACAGCAAATTCTATCTTGTAGCCGGAGGACACTACCTCCTGAATCCACCGGTCTGAGACGTGGCGCCGCCAGACGTGCTCGAAGTGCTGTAGAAGTCCCCCCACCCTGATGGGTGAGGGCGCCCCCTCATGCCTGAGGGGCCTTGGGAGGGGCTTTGGGCTTGGTTCCCCAGGAGGAACCTGGACGGCGTACTCTGTTCCTATGCCAGGAATCTGCGCGGGCCCCAGCGAAGTACACCCCTCTACCCTGTTTGGTCCCACGGTAGGGGGTTGATAGGGAGCCTTGGCCGCGAAAAGGCCGAGTCTGCCGCCTGCGCTGGGGTAACTTGCCTCCCTTGGCAAAGAGGTCTAATCGATCCCCAAACAAGTGCAGCCCTTTAAATGGAAGTCCCATGAGGGCTTTCTTGGCAGCATTGTCTGTGGCCCACTGGCGCAACCAGACCGCGCGGCGTATAGCAACCACCAGGGCAGAGGACCTGGCACACATCTTAATAGCATCGTCCGATGCGGACAGGATAAAGTTCACAAACGCATCACAGCTGGACAGAGCATTGACAGTATCGGGAGGCAACTCCTCTGTGTCATCGAGAGCACTCCTATCCACGGCCCTGAGCGCTACCGCCGTAATGGCTAGGGCGCAAACCGGGCGCAGAGTCGCTCCCCCAAATGCAAAGGCATGACATGCCAGTTGGTCAACACGCCGGTCCTCAGAGTCCCGTAGCGTAGTAGTGTCGTAGAAGCATCGACCTCAGGCGGCGATGACCAGCACTTAACCAAGTCAGCAGGAAAGGGATATTTCCTATCCACGCTCTTAGGGACCCCTTGAAGTCTGCTGGGATGTTCCCATTCTTTAAGCACGAGGCTACTGAAATGGGTCTGCTCTGGAAATTCCAAGCGAGCTTTAGCAGTATGAAAAAGATCACCCCTTTGCCGGGGAGCCGCAGCAGGGGGAGAGAGGGACAGAACCTCAAAGATCTGAACCAGCAGTCTATCAATATCATCCGAGGACCAATGTTCGGAGCCAGACTCTTCCTGACCCCTAGACTCATCGTCATAAGACCCTGAGTCAGAGAACAGTTCCCCTTTGTCCGAGGGGATATGGGCATAGGAATGCAAAAAATCATCAGGTTCTATAGGGAAGAGGGCCGATTCAGGGTTCAAGTGCCGCCTCTTGGCGGTGGATTACGCGCTAAGGAATTAGCAAGCAAGTTTTCAACACTAGCCAGCCTCGTGGCCAGATCAGGATGAGAATCCCCACTGGTATTGGGGGTTAGACTCAGGCTTGGGGGAGTAGGTGAAGTGCGGCGGGGTGCAGGCCCAGCCTCAGAGAAGACGGGAAGCACCGATAGCGCCTGCTGTGCCCAAGGAACACAGACCCGTGCATTTTCACGCTGCTAGGTAAGACCCCACAAGCTACACACAGCTGGGCTTGTCCCAAAGGAACCCCGTTCACAATATCCTGAGATGCCTCCATATGGTGATTTAATCGGCACAATATGCCAGTAGGGATTGACGCTGTAAGCTACCCTGGATGCCCCAATAACCCGCGGGGAAGTGGGAGTAATTTTTTATGGTCACGACCGGGAGCTACACTGGGCCGGGAGAAGCCACCGAAATCAGCGGTCTGAAAGACATAAGGGGGAACAAGGATGTCAGAGCCATGCGCAATGGGAGAAAGAAAGTCCCCGCGAGGGACAGACAGAGAGGAGACGATCTTTACCACGCGTGCGGGAGAAGGAAATGGCGCCAAGCGAGCCTCGGAGGGCGGGCCTGAGCCGACCGCGACGCGTAGCGCGCCAAGCCGGAATCACGCCCCTCCCCAGTGAGCGCGAAGCTCGTAAGGCATCTAGCCGATGAGAGGCAGAAAAGCAGTGATATTTACTAACCAAATGTATTGCTGACTAAGAGTCACTGTTCCTTATTGAAGATAGAAGCGTTTATGTATGAAGCTTCTTGCGATAGTGTGATTTTCACTGGTCACCCTAAGGTGCTGTGTGCTATGACTAGGAGGATGATGGATTTGGTCACATTGGCTCTTCTTTAAAGACGATCTGGTAAGAGTTTGATACAGAAGGTGGTGGATTCGTTTATTACGTTGCACTTTATGAGTGGATATTATCACCTGATGGGCTTCTTGAGAATCTCCATTTAAGAATCATCCTTTACATTTTTATGTCACATTGAAAGACTGAAATTTCTGGTTAAAGACTTATTTAGCTCTGTGTTTATATATATTGTTTGTTTAGAAAAGCAGTAATGTCTATTGTAAATGGCGCTCAGAGCCTGTACAGGCACGGCCGAGGTCTGTACTCGGGCTCTCCTGTGGCTCCCCGTCGGGGACTGAACCCCGGTCTGCCGTGACAAGGCGGTACTGTATTAGACAGGGGCTCAAGCCAGCGCAACCTAGGAAGAGCCACTAAGGCTAAGAAGGTGAAGGAAGGAAGAAGAAAGACGCCAAGGTGTCCGCAAGCCGCCGCTGTACGTGTGGTGCGAGCAGAAAGCAGAAACTAATGGCGCTGCGGTTAACAGTAAGGTAAGAGCGTGGCTCTGATCCCCTTTCCCAGTAAAGCACAGCCAAGCCATAAGCGTGTAAGGATACACTGAGGCCGCCATACACACAACCCCTCCCCCCCCTTTCTTTTCCCCCTGACTAAGGGGGGAACGAGGGAGGAAGGCGACCCATCACATAGGGTCCACCGCTACATGGGGCGTGGGCAATGATGCGGGAGGGGCATCCCCTGAAGGCTCACCATCCGCCTACCCTATGGTGGGGGATTGCGGTGGAGCGTGGCTCCATAAGCACACATGGTGCTGCCTACCTTCACCCGACCAGCGCAGCCCAGGCTGGGAGGCACATCATGCAGAGGAGGGGTGGAAATAGTCCCACAGGGCCGCAGGCTGTAATAGCCCCGCTCACCTGCGAGAGAGTGATACTTCATGTCTTCGCAGTCAGCACTGCAGAGAAATCTGGGGATTTGTGGGAGGTCCCTGGGTATAGAAAGGGCCGGGAGGAGCCTGTTTTTGCATGTCTGCAGTGAACAGCGCCATCTGGCGGAGGATTACCCACGTGTAAGTATTATAGATGGAGCAGGACGTACTGTATGCTTAGAATAGAACAGATGAAAGGAAGAAGAAGAATAGAAAGAATAAAAGAAAAAAAGTCTCTGCACGGCCCTGTTTAGTGATTAGGGGCTGCCCAGGGTATAGAGAATGAGGTGGACCATCCCAAATTGTAGGGGCCCCAGCACCTGCCCTAGTACACCCAGTGCTGATGCCTGCCCTGATTATGACGATGGGTTTCCCAAACCTACCTTAATGAAAGACCGGAGGTAGTGATCCAAACCTTCCTCATGGCATTTTGATACAACATGGAGAATAACTCTGTGGAAAAAAGCAGTTTAAATGACTTCATGATTTGACATATAGGAAAACATCTATGGGGGTTATTCATGAAGGGATAGCGCCAGGTAGTGCTTCGTAGCAGCAGGTAGCGCCTGGTGAACGCTGGGCGCTGTAGGCAAAACCACATTTATGAAAGCGAATCTGGTGAGCGCCTCTAACAGCACCATGTAGCGTCCGATCTATTATTGGGTGAATTGTATACTTTGCACAGCAGGAGGGGGTCATTTTACACGGAGGTGAAGTTATCTTAGGTAGTTTTTGGCTTTTCATATGTATATTTGATTTGTACATTCATTTGATCTGCTTTGCACTTATGACACTTTGCACATTGGCACTTTAATAATTTTTGATAGGCTATATATATGTTGAATATGAGGAATGATTTAGGTATAATGTGAATAATGGGGATTGATTAGGTCACTCCTGCTGTGGTTGGTCTTATGTTTTTTAAATGTTTGTAGTAATGTTGTATTGTTCTTAATGTGTTTTTAAAGAAAAAAATCTTTAGATGAATTAAATAGATGGACATCAAGTTCTAATATGGGTTATTGAATTATTATTAGGGTGAGAGTGGTGCCTTCTTGGTATTAGTCCCCTTTCTGCAGATTGCTGGAACCGCAGACGTTCTTTGGTGTATTGTTGTATCAATTTGGGATGCCGGTATTGGCACACTCTTATTTCCCTGTGTATTTTTGGGGTTGTGCTTAACAGGGTGTGTTGTATATGTGATCTATTATTACAGGCGGCTCAGTGTATAGCGCCGGCGCTCTAGCTTCCAGCGCACCGGGTAATACCTTTCGCTCAGTGTCGCTCTCCCATGCATTTCAATGGCCATTCATTTGCTTGTGTTTAACCCTTTAAATGCCAAGCACGTAGTTTCTTCGTGGTTGCTTCTCCTACCGTTAAGTGCCAAGCACGTAGAAACTACGTGCTTGGCATTTCCCCCTAATAGTTAAAAAAAAAAACACTTACCTCTGGTATCCATGTGAAGCTTGGGGTCCCCTCTTCCTGGGGGGGGGGCATCCGATCCCTCCCCCGTCGTCCTCCGTCTTCAGAAGGGGGCCCTAAACCGCCCCCACCATTTCCAGCGCTGACAGTTCGGCTGTAAAAAAAAAACAAACAAAACAAAACTGTCATTTACTCACCTCCGCGCCCGATCCTTCTTTACGGGTCTCCTCTTCACCGGGGAGGGGGGGTCCCTCTTCCGGGTCCTCACCTCTTGTCATGGGCGCCACCCCCTAGCTCCAACCATTGTGGGAGGAGTGGGATGACGTCATCCCGCTCCTCCTATACTATACTATACTATACTACCTATACTACCTCCGCGCATCGGCATCTGTCAGATCGGAGCCTCCTCTCGTTTCATCCGCCCTGCGCCGATCACTATCGGCATCTAACAGATGCCGGAGCTGGGTGAGCGGCGCGGGACAGCGACGAGGGACCCAGGATCGGAGGTGAGTACAGTAAAAAAATAAATAAATAAATAAAGATTTGTTTTTCTTATGTGTCAGTGTCTTTTTTTTTACATTTAACCCCTTGTGAACTGGTAAGGGGCCCATGACCCCTATACCAGTTCACAAGGCTGGGGGGATGGCAAGTCACCTGCGACTAGCGGGTGACTTGCCATTAACCCCGGCACCCCCATTACCTGCCTCCCCAAAGCCCAGGGGGGGGGGGGGGGCAGAAGAGCCCGGGCCCACGGGCTATGCGGGCTTGTAGCCTGCAGGGCCAGGGGCCACAAAAGCTGGCCCCTGCGCCCTGTTTCTACAAGCCCTGCATAGCTGGTCCCGGGCTGGTTGCTTTGGGTAAAGGGGACCCCATGTCAATTTTTTGGGGGGATTTTTAAGGGTTTTTAACCCTTAAAAATCCCCCCAAAAATAGGGTCCCCCGCCGGAAGGGGGGGCCCTATGTCATTTTTTTTAAATTAACCCTTTGTGTTCTGTCATCCAGCAGCTATAAAAGGCTTCCAGTAGGTGAGCAGAAGCTAGTGATCGCCAAGGAACACAGTGCTCCAGGATGGATGGGAGGTATTAAAAAAAAATATATTTTTTTTTCTGTTTGTGTGTGTCTTTTTTTTTACATTTAACCGCTTGTGAACTGGTAAGAGGTCCATGAGACCCCTATACCAGTTCACAAGGCTGGGGGGATGGCAAGGCACCTGCGACTAGCGGGTGACTTGCCATTAACCCCGGCACCCCCATTACCTGCCTCCCCAAAGCCCGGGGGGGGCAGAAGAGCCCGGGCCCACGTGCTATGCGGGCTTGTAGCCTGCAGGGCCAGGGGCCACAGAAGCTGGCCCCTGCGCCCTGCATAGCTGGTCCCGGGCTGGTTACTTTAGGTAAGGGGGACCCTGAGAGGGGGGACTCTATGTCATTTTTTTCTCCATTTAACCCTTTGTAGTGTGGTTGGTAGTTGTATTTTATTTGTAAATGTTATAAAGTACTTGTTTCAGTTAGGGGGGTCTCCTGGGCAGGAATGGGGGGCTACCGATAAATATGTGGGTACCGTTCGAATCGGTAGAAATGGGGCTTTCACATGCAATATGGTTTTCCTTAATAAAATACATTTTTTATTATTTATTTATTTTTACTAAATAATATTGTAAAAAGCAAAATAAAATTTACAAACAAGACATTTCATGTTAAAGCCTAAACTCTGCTGCAATATATATATATATATATATATATATATAATGTTCCTGAAAATTCCAGCAAAAATGCCGCAAAAAATGGCGCAAAATGACCTGTCAACAGAGGGTGACAAAATCTCAAGTAGGCTGTCAATTAAAAGGGTTAAAAGTAGCTATGCATGTTGGGCATTGTTCTGTTCGGGGGACCTTGCGCTTTCAGACTTAGCTTGTTTTTTCTGGTTTGCATATTTATATTTTAGGAAAAGGAAAAGGTGTTTTTTATTCAGCTTTTTTATACATTTTTTAGGGAAACCCTGCGCAACCAAAGAATTCTTTGAGGGATTAATTCCAGAAAGATGAGCCCACTACAACAAGCTGGGTACGCTTAGAAAGCTTAACATGTGTATTTCAGGGAATATATGGTTTATGGGGGATATTCCAAATGTAAAGGGTTGTTTTGCTTTAAAAATCACAAGGTGCGCACTTTGTCTGCAGAGCTGACATTTTCAAGTAAAACTACCGTTACGCACATGCTTTACTTTGGGGTGTTTGGCAACTCTTCCTTTGACAGTAGCTATGCATGTTGGGTATTGTTCTGTTCGGGGGATGTTGCTTTTTCAGATTAAACTTGTTTTTTCTTGTTTGTATATAGTTTTTTTAGGAAAATGTGGCTTTGATTCTGCTTTTGTATCCTTTTTTATAGGGAAACTCTTTGCAACTAAAGAATACATTGAGGGATTACTTTCAGAAAACTATGGCCACATCAACAAGCCTGGTACACCTTGAGGTGTGTACTTCCAGAGAATATATAGTTTGTTGGGGGTATTTCAAATGTAAAGGGTTGTTTTTCCTGGAAAAACTGCAAGGTGCGCATATTGCATAGCATAGTTGTATTTTATCTGAAAATCCCCTAAAGCACTGTTTCAGTTTGGGGGAGTCTCCTGGGCAGGAAAAGGTGTCTACCTATACATATGTGGTACCGCTGTAACCGGGAGAAATTGGGATTTCACACGCAATAAGATTTTATTGACAAACTTACATTTTTTATTACAAAAAACACTACAAATTGTAAAAAATAGATTTTTTTTATTTTTTTGCACATATTTCACCCAAAAATATTGAGAATACACCTAAAAATGACAAACAAGACATTTCATGTTAAAGCTCAGACTCTGCTGAAAAAAAACAATATATCATTTTCCTGGGAAATCCCTGGAAAACCCTTCAAAAATCACATTTGAACACGGGGAGTGCAAAATAGTCTGGCAACAAAGGGTGACAAAAACTCCAGGTAGGCTGGCACTTAAAGGGCTAAACAGCGTGTTTGACATTTTATTTATTTATTTATTTATTTTGCTCAAATCATTGTGTGACCTCTCCTGGCTGCAAACAAAAACTTTTCGAAACTTTTTAGACTTTTTATATTTTTATGCAGAATTGTCATTACAGGTCTGGTGTGTTAATGTCACCGTTTTAAAACAATGTCATTCCATGTGTTTTCGCTTTGTTACTGGTGGATATGTGTTCAAAAACAGACTTTGATCACACAGCGGCTGGCGCTCTATGCTACAGCGACCAGATTTAGAGCGTCAACGCTGTGTGTGTGTCCTTTTTTGTATTTGTGTGGAGCGCTGAGATTCGGTCGCACTGCCTTTTGCTCCCTGCAGTGCTGTACTGGTGTTAGAGCGCCCAACATACATCACATTCATCAATGCCGGCCAGGTTACTACATCGACTGAGGCGCTCTTTTACAGCACCCAATACCTGCTAACAGCGTCTACTAGCGGTCGCTCTAGGCGCCGCTATAGAGACGCTCATCTTCCGATACCTTGCGTTAGTAATAAATCAGCTTCCACGTTAGCAGGACAATCACATAATCAGACATGGAGAAATAACCCTTAAATCATGTTACAACTTACAAAGTACAATTCATAGCAACCTCGTCTTCCTGGGAAAGTGATGTCAAAACTTGAAAGAGCTGCATGAGGATAACGGGCAGGAACTGAATCATCACCTGGACTTCCATAGCATGCAGACACTGCAGAGACAAAGCGTGGAGAACATTGTACATCTTTCATGTCGAACGTGTAATGCCTAAATCTTCCCACTAGATGTCAGAGGTGATACACTTGGCAAAAGGGTGTGAAATCACAAATTGGCAACAACTAATTCAAGGTTTATAATGACAGACTAGAAAATAAAAGAGTTGTTCTTGGACTCCTTTGTACTAAATTAAACTTCACTAACTACTTTCCGCATTATGCTAAAAGGCTAAACGCATCATGCACAAAAGCTGCAAAAACACTTTGGTAGATAGGAAAGATCCCTGGCCTGGGCATTACTTTTGGAAAGGATAAAAAACAGACATATTGAACCTTAAACCTAGGTAGTGCCTAATCAAAGGCTCTCAATAATTTAAAGGAAGTCTCAAACAGACATAAACACTCCATGACAGCAGGTCTGGAATGACCTTAAGCTACACACTTCTGCCGCCTGTCAGCCCTATATTAAGAAGATACTCACTTTTATTAATGGAACTCATTATGACTGCAGTGTCACATGCCACCCATTGGATGAGCTACAGCTGCCACATGTATGTGCAGCTTGTTTCCTTCACTCCGTCAGATGCATTTCAAATTCAGAGCTCACTGATGGCATTCAAAGGTAGGTTAGGTTGGTTCAGTGTATCTGCGGACCAGAACCCGGCACAGCAATGCAAGGGAGTGTTTAGGTAAGCTTTGAGTCAACAAAAAAAGCTGTGATCTCACAACTGGGAAGAAACCCTGTGATGCCACCCAAATACCCAATACTGGTAGCTCATTAAAAATGTAAAAGTGTGGCCCACTCTTTAGGCCATGTGACTTTCTCTATGGCTGGAGATGTCCAACACTTCCAGCTACCTGGAACCATTGTAAAACACGAGTCACTTGAATTAAATTCGAGTGCGATTGTAAAAGTGCGAATTAAATTAGTGGATCGAAAAATTTACTACTGCATTTTACAATTCGAAAATTTTACTACTGATTCAGGTGGACTTGATGAGCCACACACATGATGATATAAATTAGAGTGTTTCACACTAGTTTTTTGATGCAGCTTTCAGCAGGAGAAAACTCATTTTGCTCTCTCACAATGGAGCCCTTCTACTTTCTTTGCAATGGTAGTAAACTCTAATGGTAGTAAACAATTCAATTCATAAGAAAAAAGCCTGAGAATTCCACTGTTTGTGAATCACTAGTTAGGAAGACAATGAAAGTCAATGGCACCTTTTTACTCCTGAAAGAAATACTGAAATTTTTACCCATTTTTACTAGTATTAAAAAGTTCCATTGACTTTCAGTGTCTTCCGATCTGGTGATTTGGTACCAGTGAAATTCTCAGGCTTTTTTCTCATGAATTACATTTTTTACTACCATGAGAATTTTTTTCAATGATTTGTGAATCGAGGCCATTGACTTCAAACATATTGCAGATGATGTGGCGCAGAGAAGGCGCACACTACCCATTCCCATATTTTCGGACACGTTTGGAAGTGGATCAGCTGCCATATCAAGCACTTTTCCAGCTTACTAGGCTAAATCGTGCAGCTTTGGAATCCATATTTGGCACCATTAACTGGTAGAAGACCTTTGGATTTTTACATTGCGATGCACCAAAACCCAGAATAGTCAAAATCCTGGCTTTTGGTCCACGTTATAGTGTAAGCATAAGAATGGCGTACCATGAGGTTAAAGCTAGCAAAGAGCTGCTCCCTGCACCCAGGGACACGTGGTGCTATGTGAGCAAGCTTTGTATAGAAAGCAATGGCCACATTTCTGCATTAAAGGAAACATTTTTAATACAGGTCCCTGGCAATCACACCCCACCCCCCCCCCCAAAAAAAAAAAAAAACACATATATGCCTCTTACAAATATTACTGTTTAATTAGTACTTCCACTACAGCATACCTTGCCTCTTTATTACATGTATCCACAATGTTAGCCATGTACATACAGCTACACAGGTAACTTGAAAAGTTGAAAAAAAAAATGATGCATTTACATTTACCCATTAAAAAGCCTTACAACACCATGCAACAGTCAGAAAACAATACTAAACAATAGAAAAAAAATTGAGTACACTTTCCAATAATTTTCGCTTGCGACAGCCTTTTTACGAGCATTTTTAAAATTTTACGTGTGATTAGAAAATGTTACGAATGCATTTTCGAGTGCAAGTATTTAATTCAACCCCTTTTTTGAATCACTCGAAAAAGTTAAAACTTTATGCATGCGATCTAATTTTTCGAGTGACACGAATTTATTTCTACCTTTGATGAATCGAGCCCCATATCAGCAGAAAATACAGGCTACAAGCCCCCCCACTGCTCCAAGTGAAAAAGCTAACTAGCGGTGATACCAGGTGTTCTTTTCAATAAATTATGTACATTTACAAGCAGGCTAAGGAAAACACTATCCTAAATATGCAAATCAAGCAGCCAAACTATGGTCTATATGATGGCATTGATGGCCAATCTACCAGATAAGCTGCTGAAATTGTTTAATGGATAAGAGCAGCCATTAGAAATTGTGGTCCACATACCACCTCAGTGTTCCTCGGGCTTCTTATTTCAAGCTTTGAATAGTTTTTTTTTTTTTTTTTTATATTCTTTATTTTTCCATCTTCAAAGAATAAGAAGCAACTTTACAAACAATCAGAAGGGTTAAACATAACACTCAGGACATTCCAAAGCACAGTTAGCGCAGAACTTTGTCGGGCATGTTCAAAATGATTCTACATTTCAAAACAGAATGAATAGGAAGCCTCCGGACCCCCGCACTGGACAGCCTGCTCCATTCTGCATGAGGGAGGAGACCGCCTCTACCGCGTCACGCATGATGCAGCCAATGGCCAGGGGGGCGGTTTGCCCCCTGGGAGAAGTCTCTCCCCCGAGATAATCAGAAATCACACCATCAGGCGCCCAAGTGGGGAGTCCGGCCCCGACTCCACTGCCGCAGAATAGAAAGTCCTGGGAGTGCAGGGGGAGGGGCTAAAGTTGGCCCAATAACCAGGGGGGGAAAGAAAAGAGAGAAAGGGGAGGGAAGCAAGTAGGTTAGATCTCGCACCAGACTCTAACCGGTCTCTAGTAGCGTCTTAAAGTCCCGGGATTCTGAAAAGATAACCCAGCTGGTCCACTTGATGCGGTGGTCCCCAGAGGAATCGTTGCTTGCTGCAATCATCCCCTCTAACCTCTCTATCTCTGCCACCTTACTTAGCCACAGAGACATGTTGGGGGGGGGGGGGGGTAGGGATCTTCCATAGCGAAGGGATACACGACCTTGCGGCATTCACCAACTGACTAAGAACAGATCTTTGATATCTTTTGGTGGGCAACTCCGAGTGGTGGAGAAGGAAGAACCCCGGGTCCTCTGGGATTACCCAGTCCGTCACATGTTGCATTGTGGTTCTGAACTTAGACCAGAAATCCGCCAACAAAGGGCAGGACCAAAACACGTACAAGAGATTTCCTCTAGCTCCATTACCACGCCAACACATGGGGGAAACAGTGGGGAAACATTTGTGGAGTAGTGTGGGGACCCTGTACCACCTTGTAAGTATCTTAAAATTACATTCTTTGTATCTGGTGCAGGTGGCAGTTTTGTGCGCCAGGTGGATAATGCGGTTCCTATGGTTGTCTGAGAGAGTAATTCCCAAGTCTTCCTCCCATTTCGACAGGGATGGCAGGGGGTCCTGGTTCGGGGGGTTCGCCAGGATTTTATGAGCGAGTGAACACATGCTGGACAGGTCCCTGTTCCTCACACAGCTTTTTAAATATTGTGGTCTCTCTGAGCTGCCTGGCCTGCTGTTTCAGGGTCGATAGGAAATGGTTTAGCTGCATCTGCTGGCATTCGCCCCACCTAGGTAGCCCCCTCGAGGCCGAAATTGAGTCAAGGGATTCCCAACCCTCCTGATTACAGAAATGCTTAAATCTGCCTATCCCCTTCCTTAGCTATCCTTCTGCTGCCTCCCCCCCTTGTCCCAGGAGGAAACGCAGGATTTCCCAGAATTGGGTATAAGAGGGAGAAGGCCGGCGACACCTCCTCCAACGGAAAGTACTTGCGGCAAATTGAGTGATGCCCCGATTGTCGGGTGTTTCAATTCTACATTCAATGTCTGCTTTGCCAGCCAAAGGAGAGATGCAAGGGGGAACAATGAGCTTCCCTGTTCTATTTGGACCCATTGTTTATGTTGCGAGTGCCTACACCAATCCACAACCTTCGTCAGGTGAGATGCTGCATAGTAAAGACTTTGGGACGGCCTATCCCTCCATTGTCTCTGGATCTCGTCAAACTCCTCCTGTTAATCCTAGGAGTTTTCCCTTGCCAAATAAATTTAGAAAAGAGGGTACCTAGTTTTTGCATAAACCCGCTAGGAACTACCACTGGGAGCGCTTGCATAACATACAAAAGGCGGGGGAGTATAATCATTTTGAGGGTATTACACCTCCCAAACCATGACAACTTTTTAAGGAACCAAACATCAAGGTCCTTCGAGAACGCTTGGAGCAGAGGTGGAAAGTTTAGGGTATAAATCTTATCTAGGGATATACCCAGTCTTGTACCGAGATAAGTGATGTACTCTCTTGCCCACTTAAATGGAAAGGATCTTTGGAGGTTCTCTGCCCTATCTGCCGCTAAATTTAAGTTTAATGCCTCAGATTTCTGCATGTTAACTTTATAGTTGGACAACTTCCTGTAGAGCTCCAGGGGAGGGAGGGATATCCCCTGTATGTCCGGGTTCCTCCGCACTCTACTCAGGAAGGATAAAAATTAAGGGGGAGAAGGGGCACCCCTGTCTCGTCCCGTTTCCTATGTCAAACAATTCAGACAACATACCGTTGACCGTAACTGAGGCAGTGGGATGCTGATAGAGGCTTGAAATCCAGGACCGCATGTTGGGTCCCGGACCAATATGGTCCAGGACTCCATACATGATGTCCCACCGCACCCGGTCAAATGCCTTTTCGGAATCTGTTGCCAGGAGGATTGAGGGAAGATTCCAACTTAGGGCAGCATGAATGAGGTTCAGGGCTTTTGCAGTGTTATCCCGTGCCTCTCTAAGAGGCATAAATCCCACCTGGTCTAGGTGTATAATCTGAGGTAGATGGGGGGAGAGACGGTTAGCAATCACCTTCGCGAAGAGCTTAACATAGGTATTGAGGAGGGAGATTGGTCTATAGCTGGAGCTCAAAGTGGGGTCTTTCCCATCCTTCGGTATCACTGAGATGTGGGCACGTAGGCTATCCAATGGGAGGGCACTGTCTGTTTTAAGCGAGTTGAAAACCCCCAACAGCTTAGGCGAGATAGTGTCTGCGAATGTTTTATAATGTAATAGGGGAAGACCATCCGGACCCGGCGCCTTCCCATTAGCTGATCCCTTAATGGCCAGTGACAATTCCTCTGGGGTGATTGGGGCCTCTAAATCATCTGCAAGTGCCTGTGGAAATTTGGGCATCCCCGATTGCTGAATATAGTCACTGATTTCAACCTGCCCTGGGCCCGAGTGAGTAACGGGGATATTATACAGGGATTGGTAGTACTCCCTAAAGACCCCTGCTATATCTTTATCCTTATAAACCATGTTTCCCTCTCGATTCCTGACTCTAGGAATGTAGGTTTTGGCCCTTTCCCCCCTCAGAGCGGAGGCCAGAAGACGACCGCACTTGTCTCCTGACTCGTAAAAGGCCTTCCTGGTTTTTATAAGCTGGAGCTTGTGTTTGTCGTTGAAAATCGCCTTAAGCCGCTCTCTGAGGGAGGTCAGCCTGGCCAAGTGCGTCGCTACCAATGACTGCTTGTGTAGGAATTCTAACCTCTGGATTTCTCAGAGAAGGTCCAGTAGTTGTTTGTTCCTTTCCCGCTTAACCCTGGCCCCATGCTTGATCAATAATCCTCGGATCACACACTTGTGCGCTTACCATATCATGGGTAGGCTCGTATCGGGGGTGGTGTTTGTTGTGAAGTATTCCTGGAGATTTTTCGACAAGTCCTCTTTAATTAAAGGGTCTCGTATAAGGGCACTATTTAGTCTCCAGGTCCATGGTCGTGGCGCCTGGTCTTGTGTGGCTAATTTAAGCGAAACCAGAGCGTGGTCCGAGATGGTAATATTACCTATTGACGCGTCTGTCACCCGCGGCAAGAGGTAATGTTGGACTAAGAAGAAGTCTATTCTAGAGTACATATTGTGCGGGGCTGAATAAAAAGAATAATCCCTTGCGCTAGGATTAAAGACTCGCCACGTGTTAGTTAGCTGGTGGTAGTGGAGAAGTTTCTTGATTCTCCGGAGCTTGGGATACGAAATATAGGAATGGCCCAGTGATGTATCTAAAAGGGGTTCCAGGGTGAGGTTAAAGTCTCCACCCACTATCAACTTACCTTCGGCAAAGCCAACCAACTTATCCAGAACCTCTTCTAGAAAGGAGACCTGCCTCGTGTTGGGTGCATAAACATTTACAAAGGTGAACATTTCCGTTCCAATCCTACCTTTAACAAAGAGCCATCTGCCCTCCCCATCACCCAGAGTGCCCACCTCTTCCCACGGCAACGATCTGGCGAGCAGTACACTTACACCCCTAGATCAAGAGTCCGGGGAGTAGCTGTGATATGAGGTTGGGAATGATCTGTTCCTGAGAGACGGCGGATTAGAGGCCCTAAAGTGCGTCTCTTGAAGGACAGCTATCTGCACCTTCATTGCCCTAAGATTATTCAGGACCATAGACCTCTTCTCAGGGGTATTTAGGCCCTTCACGTTGAAAGAGACCAAGCTGAACTCTCTCATCCCTGCAACAGCGGACCAGCTAAGGGTGAAAACTAAGTCTAAGTGACCAGAACAGTGGCAGCACTGATGGCAGGAAAAGCACCCACCACCAATTTGGGTATCTCCCCACTACCACCTCAGGGACGGGAGCAAGGGAGTGCGAGAGGCGGAATATCAGATACAGCTACAGATACAGAGACAGCGGATATGAAAGCAACGGAAAAAAAAGGGGGGGGGGGAGGGGGAGAAAGAAAACACAGGACAGGGGCAAACCTGAACACGAGTTAGAGCCCGTGACCAGGGGGGTGTCAATCTAAGTAGCTACTGCTCTAAGGTTCAGATCACCTCCCAGCAAGAGGAATCTGAAGCCGGCCTAAGTGGGGTACTGTGTCAAGCTATGAATCTGGAAGTAGTAGCCACCTGGGCTTCTCAGGCAACACATGTTTCCTGGGCTACTGGTTCTCAGAGGCATCGTGAACATAAACGTGCAAATACCAAACATTAGGAAAGGATAAGGCAAATAGAAATAATGCTGAGACGCGGGTTAACTGACAGTCATCGACCCCTTCCGTGCAGCAAGGGAGCCGTATGCAGAGCTGTCCCTATGGGGAGATCTAGTGGGTCCAAGTGGCGTTAGTCAGTGACCCTAGTCTCAAGCTCGCCCCGTCGACGCACGGTCGGGGCCAGTCCGGCCGCGTCCAGCAACAAACAATCAAACCACAAAGAGTAAATTATTCCAAACTAAAGCTTAAGAGAGGCATCAAAACTAAGGCAAAAGGAAGGCATTCAGGATTCCCGGTCCGTCGGTCTGGGCCGTCTCTCGTTTCTTATCTGGTTCTGCGGGGAGGTTCTCCACGGAGATCTCGTGGGACTGGTTCCGCCGACGGGGCAAGCCAATTAGGAGCAGGCACTGGGTCACAACCCAAAAAGGAGAACAGTCCGTCCAAGTCCCGGTGTGTTCTAAGGAAGAACGAGTCACGGTTTTTGGAGACTATCAAATGGAAGGGGAAGCCCCAACGATACGTGGCTCCCGCGCTTCTGACGACTTCCAGGATTGGCCTCATCATCCTTCTCATTTGAAGAGTGCGCCTGGAAAGGTCCGGGAGAATCAAAATTCTGGCCCCGTCAAAGTCCACTGGACCATGCCTCCAGGCCCTACGGGAGATCTCTTCTTTGATATTATAGAAGTGTATTCTCCAGATCACATCTCTGGGGCGCGCCGGGTCTGGGTTGCGAGGGCCGAGGGCCCTGTGTGCCCTATCAATCTCGATCAATGTTCCTCTCCAGAAGCGTGTTGATGGTTGTGATAATTTGCTTTACATCTTCTCCTGTTGAGGCTTCTGGTATTCCCCTAAGGCGGAGATCGTTGCGTCTATGTCTGTTCTCCAGGTCATCGTGTTGCAGCTGGAACTGTAAGATCTGGGAATTCTGTTCTTCGATGCGTGCCACCAAGTCTGCGATAGCCGCCTCGTTCGCTGACTGATGTGATGTAACTCTAGAATCCAGGGCCTGAATGTGGCCTTGTACTTCCGCAATGTTCTTTTTGCATGCCGCCTCGTACTTCGCTAAAAGCTCCTCAAAATCCGCTCTAGTGGGGATTGATCTCAAAAAGGAGAGGGTTTCTCTGTGGATGTTGCCCACCTGGGCCACGAAACCCGGATTTTCAATTAAACTCTGGGGTGAGGTCCGTGCATTTGAGGTGGCCGGGGAGGGAAGCGCGACCCTGCTTATCGGAGAGAGAGTCTCAGCAAATTGGGGGAGGTCTTCTGGTGAGAAGGATAGAATGGTTGGGGGGCTGAGCATGGTTGTACCACCCGGGGTGGACCAGGATATGGAAAGGTCACCGGGGGACTGCGTCAGACCTCTGGGGTATGCATCCTGAATGCCAGGCGTTGCATCAGCCTGCAGCACCAACTCTCTCACTGGCCTAGAGTGGCTTCTTGCTCGTATGGTTCTCTGTGGGAGAGCACCGCCTGGAAGTGGATGGCGGGTGGGGGGTGATTCTTGTGTCTCATTTGGGGACCTCATGACACTGTGGTCCCTCTCACCAGGGGTGAAAGCATATTTCCCCAACTTGCCTAGAGCCACGTCCCTCCAGCTCAATCCCGGGGTTGCTTGCGGTGTAGGAGCTTGAGTGTGGGGTCTCTCCCCGCAGCCCCCCTCCTTCTTACTCTCCAGGGGGCGAGCTGACTCCTCCACTAAGGGTTTGCCAGGGGTCCCCCCCTCATACCTTATGTCCCCGTCAGGGACGATGCACCAGGGTGCCGTGTTCTTCCGGCGCGTCTGCCCTTCATCTCCGCCTCCTTCCCCGGGCCGGGCGCCGCCTGCCAGGTAGGGACCCGCTCCGTCGCCGAAGGGCGTTCCTCGCCCGATGATGACCCCGATGAGGGGGATGATGAATGCAGGTCTCTCCTCTCCCTGCCCGCACGAGCCTTCACACTGGCCGCCGCAGCTCCTCGCGAAATGCCACCTGCTTGGGTGGCGTTTCCCTCCTTCTCTCTCCTTTTGCCCTTCTTGCCAGCCATAGTACGGTGGTTTTTGGGACCAGATCGCTAGTTAAATTATATATAATGCCCGTAGACGCTCAGGAGCAGCACCAGGCACGTCTACTCCAATGCGCTCGCCAGGCCACGCCCCCTGAATATTTTTTTAATAGATGTCACAATGAGGAGTGCTGCAGACCCAACATTGATGCTCAAAAGGCTATAGTAGACTTCTTTTTTACGGTCATTAGTTTTACACATTGTACAGTGCAAAGTACCTGACCCAAGAAACAGGCTGCAGTAGGTAGAGATCACCTGGATTCCCTGAATGCATAGAAGCAGGTAAGAGGTCACAGTGCTTCCATCATGGTCCTCTGAGTGAACGTCACCTTACAGGAGCCCTGTCTGTACTGGCCCTGACAAGTCAGATTTAATGACATTAAGTATTGAGGAATGGTCACAGACTGCTAAGGCGCCCTACTGGTCAGACTGGGGCAGGAAAGCCAACATAGTAGTTCAACTGCAATACATAGGTATTTATGGAATGAAAAAGGCTAGTTGATATACCTTTAAATACTTCACAAGGTCCCCAGAAACACCCTTCGATCCAGAAAAAATCATTTGGCAGTACTCGAAGAAATTGTACATATGCAGATCCTGAAATGTAAAGAGCCAAGGTTGCTGATATATTACATATTTATACATATATAATATAATATATTACATATTTACTTATATACACAGCATTCCTGATGATTCCACACTACTTTCCAGTGCATGTAATAACAGCTGAGGTGCCCTTGTGGCTTTCCTAGATGACTTAGCTGGCCTCCAGTCTCCACAGTTAAACCGGGCCAACAGCCTGGCACAGTTGGAAAGGAAGGTAGCGGCCATGTTGGAGCTTTCTCTCCCAGTATCTCAGCCATGCTGCTGCTTGGATTCAACTGGCATAACTGCCAATGCACAGTAACAGGAAACTCAGCAGCACTTCCTGTTTGCAGGTGGCCTGCAAATGCATGAGCCTCCATTTTGTTTCTAAAATTAACTACAGCAGGAATTAGAAAAAGGTGAATTAATTTTTATGTGCAGCAATTTAAATTGCCCTGGGGAGGGATGCCTATGAGCACTGTCTGGTTTAAGTCATTTTTGACTGTTGGTCCACCTTAAGCAGTGATACATGCATTTCAATTCTCAGCAACAATAGTACAATGAATGTTAACGAAAGATCTTTCAATAAAAAGTGTGCTGCTGAAACAAATAACCCCAATTTAAATTTACACAGAAGCCTTGTACATCTCCACAGAATATGTATTGCACTTATTAAGTGCTGTGGCTAAAAAATAAACCAAATCCTAACACAAAATTCCCTTGTTACAACAATAGCAAAAACATTAAGCAGGGGTGTAGATTTGGGCCCAGGCAATTGAGACACATGTTTGTAATGCTTGTTGCTGCTGCCGTTGCCCACTGACTAAAAATTTTGGGTCTGGTGGGACAATACTGCCCTCTGCCTATTGTTGGTCTGGGGGTTCCACAAGTATTCTGCCTAATAAGAGGAATGGTCTGTTGTATGATTTCTCAGTGTATGGTCTGTTATATAATCTCGCAGTGTATGGTCTGTTATATAATCTCTCAGTGTATGGTATGTTGTATGATCATTCAGTGTATGGTCTGTTGCATGATCTCTCAGTATATGGTCTGTTGTATGATCACTCAGAGTATAGTCTGCTGTGAGACTGTGAGATCCCTATGTACTCTCTCTCCCTATCTCTCTATTGTTGAGTTTATTCTTGCATCTCTCCATTTAGAGCTTGTTGTGCAATCTCAACATGTAACACTTATTCTGCAATGAGCTCCTGGTCTCTCTTGTTTAGTGTTCTCATACAGAATATCCATTTCATGGCTAGAGATGTTTAAAACTTTCCATAATATCTATTCTCCCAGATTTTTCAGCAGAGGGGCAGGGCAATGTGTTCAGTGGGTGGGAGTCAAAAGAGCTTCCAAAAGACACCTACTCCATGATGTACCCAATTCAGCTAAAAGCGCTTCCAAATAGCAACACACAATTGTGTAACCTTCAGCAGTAAAATGAGAAAAATGGCAAATGTCAGCCTAGTCTCACATGGAGCTAAGGCTAAGATTCCCCTTTACTCGTATCAAGGGAAGTTGGAAATGCTGATTTGTTTCTTGTCACAAGGATCTTCCGCCTGGTCTGGGATAACTCCAGGATTTTCTATAGTGTTCTGACCTTTTTGTTAAAGTGTTAATAAAAAAAGAAGTAAAAAAGAACACCCACACTTAAATATAAAATAAATATGAAGCTGTGCCTCGCTTTTATTAAGGAAGCATTAAAGTAACATTAATCTGAAAATATAAATAGATGAATAACCGACACTTACTTGAGTGTAGACTGTGGATTCCAAATGGCTAGTAATTTTAAATAGTGGTTTTGCGCCATCCACCCACTTGATATCATTGCTGCTCTATAATAGAACAGAAAAACTAATAAGATTCTTAAAATGAGGCATAAGCACAATGGCATAAAGACCACAAAGAAAAAATACATTAACAGCTACCGTATTATTCAGATAGGCTGAGACAGGAGCACGCATGCCGCTGGCGTTGCGGCCAAACCCGAGAACCTGGCACAATCAAAATCCTGCTCATCTTTAAAGTGGATTTTCACTATCCTGGTGATTGTTCCTCTTACCTGGGTCATCCCTGTTTAGGATGACCCACTTTGTGAAACCCCCCAAGTACCGCCCACTCAACTCATCTCTCCAGCGCTCCCCACAGCACATGCATGGGCTCTCATTCTAATCAGGGGTTTATGTCATACTAATGCATGTCATAAAGCCACTATTTTGGACAGAGTGTAGGCCTAGGGAGCGGCAGAATCAGCATCCCCATGGCTTACCTGTGAAGTGCGCACCCCCCATGCTAAGCCTATCTGAATGGCTAGGTGCTGGAGCGCACATAGGATGTGGCCTTGGTCCTGCATCATGGTGAAGGGAGCGACACAGAGGTAAGGAATTTGTGGGCGATCTGGGGGAGGTTCACACAGTTGGGCATCTCAAATAGGGTTTCCCCAGGGGCAGCTAGCCACCCAGCCCTGGATTATTTTAGACTCCAGGGCAGGGCCAGACATGATTGGTCCACTTTCAATAAACTTTTGCCATTTTTTAATATAATAACTCCACTCATTATTGTAGGATAGAAAATTAGGTGGTGCTACCTTTTTGGTCTCTGGGTCAGTCTGACTCAGATATCCTGGTGGAAGATTGGCAGAAACCGGCAGCTGCATGTCAGATGTGATAACTCTACCCTCCTTCAGCAAGCGCACCCAGCTGTATCCAACTGTCAGAACAAGAAAAAACAGAATCCAGAATCAGCAATTTAGAAGGAATAGGATTAATAGGATATTTGACACCACATGAGGCACATGCATCGTTCGACAGTTCGACTGCTTGTCCAAGACACACACACACACACACACACACATTTAAAAGCATCTAAAAATGGGAGTATCCCACACACAAAAGAGGAAGGACATGTGGGAGGGAAAGAACAGCATGATAACCACACCAAAAAAAGCAGGAAATGCCATCATGCAAAAGTGTATGCATGTGTACACACACGTGTAGATAAATATAACAAATTTAAAGCAAAACTATAAACTATGAATATAAATGATTACGGTCTCTTTAAAAATACAATTCTGTGATTACTCACCTGTAGAATTGGTATTATGAGTATACAGTACGTCCTGCTCCAAATCTAATACTTACAGTTGGGAAATAGTCCGCCAGATGTCGCTGGACTGCAGAGACATCGAAAATAGACTCCTCCCGGCCCCTCAAATACCCAGGGACCTCCCACAAATCCCCAGCATTGAAAAGCAGTTAAGGAGAAGCCGGGAGCATTAAACAACCCAAACTATCAACTATAACAATGATAACAATCACCATACAGGAGATCCAGGAAAATGCAAACCAAGGGTGGGGTGGAGCAGGACGTACTATATACTCATAATACCAATTCTACAGGTGAGTAATCACAGAATTGTATTATTCTTAGTATACAGTATGTCCTGCTCCAAATCTAATACTTACAGTTGGGACATCCAATAGCAGTGTCCATAAAGTAGGGTGGGATCCCCAAGAAAATCAGCAGCAGGCAGTTTAAACCACTGCCGCCTGCAGAACTTTTTGGCCAAAAACAGCATCAGCTGAGGCCCTAACATCAACCTTGTAAAACTTTGAAAAGGTATGAACAGAAGACCAAGTAGCGGCCTTGCAAACTAGTTTAACAGAAGCCTGGTGCTGAAAAGCCCAAGAGGCACCAATAGCACGAGTGGAATGAGCAGTAAGGCGGAAGGGAGGATTCTTCCCCTTAGCAGAGTAGGCCTGAATCACAGCCTGACTAATCCACTTGCTGATAGTAGACTTGGCAGGAGCCAAACCCTTCCTAGGACCAGAAGGGACCACAAAAAGACCATCAGTTTTCCTGAAAGGTGCAGTAGCCACCAGATAGTACTTCAGACACCTAACCACACCCAAAAAGTGCAAAACCCTCTCCTTAGCATTACTAGGATTAGGGCACAAAGAAGGAAGAACAATATCCTGATTCAAATGAAAAGCAGACACTACCTTAGGCAGAAAGTCAGGTTTGAAACGAAACACCACCTTGTCCTGGTGCCTCTCATAGTAGAGGGGCTGAATGGACAGCGCCGCCAACTCAGACACACGCCTGACAGAAGTGATAGCCACCAGAAACACAACCTTGAGCGTAAGAATGGCCAAGGCAGCATCCTGCACAGGTTCAAAGGGAGCACCCTGCAAGGCTGACAGAACCAAGTTCAAATCCCAAACAGGCACCATAGGCTTACGTGGGGGACGCACATGAGTGACCCCCTTTAAAAAAGTCCTGATCAGAGGGTGCTGAGCAAAGGAATTCTGGAAAAAAATAGCCAGGGCAGAAACCTGACCCTTCAGAGTACTGAGTTGGAGCCCCATTTCCAACCCATGCTGCAGGAACTCCAGAATCCTGGGAATAGAGAAGACACGACAGGGAAGAGACTTAGACTCACACCAGTCAATGTAGGCACGCCAAACCCTGTAATAAATGGAAGAGGAAGACTTCTTCCTAGCTTTAATCAAAGTATCCACAACTGAGGAAGACAGCCCCTTCTCCATCAAGATAGAGGTTTCAGCAGCCAAGCCGTCAACGCCAGAGTTTGTAAATTGGGATGGCGTAGTGAGCCCTGAGTGATCAGATCTGGCACCAAGGGCAGAGCATACTGATCTACTGCCATCTGTACCACGTCTGCGAACCACACTCTTCTTGGCCACCTGGGGGCAACCAGAATTGCTGGCACCCTTTCCAGAGCAATCTTGCGCAGAACCCTGCCCAGCAGGGGAATTGGGGGAAAGACATACAGGAACTGAAAGTCCTTCCATGACATTGCTAGCGCATCCGAGGTCAGGGCCAGAGGATTCCTGGACAGAGAGACAAAAGCTGGAAGCTTGTGATTGTGGCGGGGCGCAAACAGATCCACATCTGGTTGGCCCCAACGGTGACACAGAGATTGAAACACCCTGCTGCATAGGGACCATTCTCCATGGCGAGAGGTCCCCCTGCTCAGAGAGTCCGCCAGGTGATTTTCCACCCCCGGGATGTACACAGCTGAAATGCAGGGGACATTGGCCTCCGCCCAAGTCAGGATCAGAGACACTTCCTGGAGGGCCCCCTTGCTCCGGGTCCCTCCCTGATGATTGATGTAGGCAACTGCGGTCTGGTTGTCCGAGCGCACCTGAACAGGCAGGCCCTGAAGATGAGTAGTCAAACGAGCCAGAACTAACCTGATCGCTCGCAGCTCCAAGACATTGATAGGAGTGTGGGCCTCCTAAAGGCCCCACCTCCCCTGGAACCGCAGGGACTTCCAGAAACCCCCCCCAACCTGACAGACTGGCATCCGTGGTGACCGTCTCCCAGGAAGGGGCAAGAAAGGATCTGCCCGCCAACAGGTTCCTTGAGTCCATCCACCACAAGAGGGCCCTCCTGACCAGGGGGGAGAGCACACAGACCCTGTCTAGGGACGCTGGGTCCTTGTCCCATACAGACAATAGGTGAAGTTGCAGAGGCCTCAAGTGGAACTGAGCATAAGGTACCGCTTCGAAGCACGCCACCATCAGGCCCACCAGCTGCATCCCCTGCCTGATGGAGGGATGGGGACAAGCTAGGAGGGACTGAGCCTGTGCAATCAGACTATCCACCTTCTGCTGAGGAAGGAAGATCCTTGCCTGAACTGTATCCAGATTCATTCCTAGGAATGGAGTTACCAAGGAAGGGGACAGTGAGGACTTGGGGTGGTTGATCACCCATCCAAATGACTCCAGAGTGGACACCACCAGCTGAGTATCCAACTCTGCCTGATGTAGAGACTGGGAAGTGATGAGGATGTCGTCCAGATAGGGAGGCCCCAAATTGGTAATGTTGATCCATCAGAGCGAACCTGAGGATCCTTTGATGACCTGGGAACACAGGAATATGAAGGTAAGCATCTTTGATGTCCACAGAAGTCATGAAATCCCCTTGGCGCAGGGAACTGATGGCAGAGCGCAGAGTCTCTATGCGAAAGCGCCTGCCCCTGACAAACTTGTTGAGAATCTTTAAGTCCAGGACGGGCCTGACAGAACCATCCTTTTTGGGTACTGGCAATAGGTTGGAATAAAAGCCCTTGTCTTTTTCTCTTAAAGGGACCTGGCAGATGACCCCCAGTTCCAGGAGGCCTTGCACTGCTTGCACTAGCTCCTGAGGAATCCGGGATCTGATGAATTTTGGAGGGGGATCGGCAGCAAACTCCAACTTGTAACCGGAGGACCCTACCTCCTGAATCCACCGGTCTGAGACATGAAGCCTCCAGACGTGAGCGAAGTGCTGCAGCCGTCCCCCCACCCGGATGGGTGAGGGCACCCCATCATGCCTGAGGGGGCTTGGGAGAGGATTTCGCTTTGGGACCCCAGGAGGAGCCAGGACATCCACGTCCTCTGCCTCTACCCCAGAAATCTCCCCGGGCCCCAGGGAAAGAACCCCCCCCCCCCTCCCTGTCTTGCACCACGGTAAGGGGAGGAGAAGGAACCCTGACCCCGAAAGGGCCGAGGTTGCCGCCTGCGCTGGGGTAACCTGCCTCCCTTAGCAAAAAGGTCCAGGCGGTCTCCAAACAGACGCAGTCCTTTAAAGGGAAAACCAGTGAGGGCCTTCTTGGCAGCATTGTCAGCAGCCCACTGCCGCAGCCAAACCGAGCGGCGTATAGCCACCACGAGGGCAGAAGTTCTGGCACACATTCTGATGGTGTCATCCAATGCTGATAGGACAAAATTTACAAAAACATCACAACTGGAGAGTGCATTAAACACCTCACAAGGCAAATCATCAGGGGCACTATCAAGCATATTCCTGATAAGGGTTCTAGTGGCCACAGCAGTAATAGCAGAGGCACAGACCGGGCGCAGCGCCGTCCCCGCACATGCAAAGGCGTGGGATGCCAGCTGATCAATACGCCGGTCTTCAGCATCCCGCAGGGTAGTAGAATCAGGGGAATGCATGACAGAGGTGTTAGATAGCCCTAGGATAGGGGTATCCACCTCGGGGGGGGGGGGGGGATGACCAACATTTAACCACCTCAGCAGGAAAGGGATACTTCCTATCCCAACTCTTTGGAACCCCGGGAAGTTTACTGGGGCGCTCCCATTCCTTAAGCACAAGGTTATGGAAATGTGCCTGCTCTGGAAATTCCAAACGTGATCTTGCTGTATGGAAAAGCTCCCCTCTTTGCCATGGAGCCTCAACAAGGAGAGAGATAGACAGAACCTCAAAAATCTGGGTCAATAATCTGTCAGTGTCATCCGGGGCCCAGGGGTCAGAGCCAGAATCGTCATGACCCCTTGGTCTCTCATGAGATGAGCCTGAATCAGAAAACAGCTCCCCTTCATCAGACGGGGTATAGCCACACAGATTCATAAACTCCTCAGTTCCCATAGGGAAAACAGTGACCTTAGGCCTCAAGCGCCGCTTCTTAGCAGGGGCCTTACGCGCTAAGGACTTAGCAATAATCTGTTCAACAGTAGCCAGTCTAGAAGACACATCAGGCTGAGAATCCCCACTAGTATGCAACTCAGTAGGAGTGAGATTTAAGCTTGGGGGAGTAGGTGAAGTGAAACGAGGTGCAACCACTGGCAGGCCAGATTGCAATGCAAGCACCTGCTCGGCACAGGGTACACAGACCCGTGCCTTGTCAGCGTCAGCATGAGGCTGCCCACACGCTACACACAGCCGGTCTTGTCCCAACGGGACCCCGGTAGCATTATCCTGAGATGCCTCCATATGGTGATTATAGCGGCGCTATACACTATATAGCAACCCTGGATGCCCCAATAACCCGCTAGGGACGTGGGAGTATAATATAGTAATATACTAAAAACAGGGCCGGGAGAAGCCAAGCAGGGTTCGTCCCGCCTGAAAGACATAAGCAGACAAGATCTTAAGTACATCGTAACAAAAGTGAAGCAGATAAAGCCGCCCGCGAGGGCACTTATGGACTGCGGTAGTTAGGAGTCCGTCGCGCATAGGCCAACCAAGTCAGAAAAGATGGCGTCGGTATACCTCGAGGGGCAGGCCAGTAACAGCGATGACGCGGAAGGCGGCAAAGACGGGCCCCGCCCCCCCGAAGAGCGCGAAGCCAGAAGGCCAAAAGCCAATGATGGCGCACCAGCGCCTGAGGTAATGCCGCTGCCAAGCGCGGAACCAAGTCACCGTGTGGCGGCGGTAAATTTAAAAGCAATAAAGACAAGTCAGCGTGGCGGCTGACATAAGAATAAAGACATGTGAAAGGTGAAAGCATTGACTTCATAACCTACATATCTATACACATACACACACACACACACACAAACACCCCCCCCCCCCCTTTTCCCCCGAAGACTATAAGGAGGATGAGGGAGGACGGCGACCACTTAAATAGGGCCCACCGATAGACAGGGGCAAGGGGCAATAGTGCGGGAGGGGCATCCCATAGAGGCTCACCATAAGCCTGAACCGCCTACCCTTTGGTGGGGGATTGCGGTGGAGCAGCGCTCCTAAGCACCTGACAGCGGTGCTGCCTACCTTCACCCGACCAGCGCAGCCAAGGCTGGGAGGCATATTACTAGTGGAACGGGTGGGAATAGTCCTACAGGGCCGCAGGTTAATAACCCCGCTCACCTGCGAGTAGAGGGCCAATTTCTCGTCCTTCGCAGCCAGACTGCAGAGAAATTCTGGGGATTTGTGGGAGGTCCCTGGGTATTTGAGGTGCCGGGAGGAGCCTATTTTTGATGTCTCTGCAGTCCAGCGCCATCTGGCGAAGTATATCCCAACTGTAAGTATTAGATTTGGAGCAGGACGTACTGTATACTAAGAATAACCACATTTGCTTAACTTGCGCACACGTGGCCATCAGAACAATATAATGTGACCTCTGGCCTACTGTGAGGAAATTGGGAGATGTACATAGAACTGGCATATAAAGGTAGTTAAATAGGAGTAGAGTAAGGATGGGCGATTGCATGGAGATTGATGTAGGAGGGGTGCATTTACAGAGATGACAGATGTGGCTTGGAGGAAAGCAGTGACACTGATTGTACACCACCATCCCTGGGTGAAATCTTTGGCACAATAATTTGGTCAAATATTTTTTCTACAATAATTGTATGCTTAGCATTGCAGGAGCTTAGATGGGTTGAGTACTGGGAACATGGTTAAGATGTGGGATTGATGGGGGGATGGGCTATAAATAATAGACCAATATATTCAGAGAGGTATGACAATCAGCATGTGTATTGCTAACAGGGGGATTGTTACATATGAATGTAGGGATGTGGTGGAAGAACATACAAGTGGTGTTTTTGGAGACAGTGGGTATCCTGATTGCTTAAAGCAACCTACTGTATAGTCATTTTAGGCTATATGTTCCGATTCAAAATATAAGACCTTATCAAAGACAATCCTGACAAAATGTAATTTGTGGATTCTTGGAAATGTTCACTTAACATGGTAGACATTTTAAATAAAAGTAGAGCCTTGGGTAACCTGGAGAAAATAGAACAACTTCCAAGGAGGGACACATACACAAATTCCCTATTTAAAAAAGATTTTTGTACCTGGAGTCTCGGTGTTATCATGTTTTTTACTGCTTCCCTTTGAATTTATGTCACAGCTGACGTGACAAAAGGTGAACAACAAATGGTGCTTGTAATGGAGATGCAGTGGAAGCTCGATTTTGATCTGAAAAGGAAACAATGACATTGGTACAACTATAGAAGCAGCTATTTCCCTAAATTAGTCTTCTATGGTTATTGGTCATTGTAGATTCTTTTCCCTTCCCCTTGTACACTAATCCAATACCACGAGTACAAAAATGTGCAATCTTTAAAGTGGCCATAAAAGCAAGAAATTGTCTCCCTATTCCTCCCGTCTCTATCCCGCCTACCAACTCCCATGTTCTGCTTTTGTCTGCTCCCACAGTGGAACTTAGAGTTTCAGTCCTAACCGGGCCAATGGAGATTTTGATGCGTCATCTATTCACACTGGTGGCAGCGCAGTTGTTGCTGCAGTGTATGGTTGACAGGCCTGTCAAGGTCTTCAGTAGCAGCGGGAGCTACAGAAAAGTCCATTATTTTTTTGTTTTATTACTTTGAAGGTAGCAAAGACATAGGTGGTATAGAGAAAACTCCTTGGTATATAACACAGCCAAGACAGTGGAAATAGTAGCAGACATAAGTCAAGCCCACAACCTCTATTTTCATCACCATTCAACAGTGAAGAAGTTAAGAGAGTGGAGGAGACCACATATCTTGGAACATATATCTCGTTTGGACAATGGGACAAAAACATTACAGCAGCCATCACAAAGTTCACAAAAGCCTGTTTTTCCTACATCATCTCAGGAATCACAGCCTGCCTTAGAATCTGCTTGTACTGGTTTACAACTCAGTAATGAATTTACATCTGTGTCCCTCTTCTGTGTCTGGTTGATGGGTGCAGCTAGGGAAAAGAAACAGAAGCTGCAGGGCTGCATTAAAACAACTGAATAGAGCATTGGCTGCCTGCTGCCTTTTATCCAAAATACAGTATGTTTCAAAGCAGAATAAAATCATGTGCTGAAAAAATAATGAATGATCCCTTGCACTCAGGTAATCCCATCTTTAAAGTACCTTCTGTGGGGCGCAGCTACAGGGTTCTGCCAACCATAGCTTTTACCTGATGGGAACAGCCTTTACCTGATAAATAAAACTGATCAGCTCTGCCTGAACATATTCTACTGTGACATTTCATTACTTTAGCAGCCGTTGATTAGGTGAACATTTGTGGTACTGCTTATTTATTCTTTGTTGTATTGTGTTCTTAATAATGCCTCCTCCCCCTCCCAACCATCTATTGCCTCCTGTGCTTCCTGGCATGGCTGGAATTAAACAATTCTGATTAAAGTGTACCCAATGAACCTAATCATGCCGGTAGCCTCCTATCCTCTGTCCAGCATTAGGGCATTAAGTTAATTAAACATGACATTGCCAGTTGTAAGTGAAATGTGCTGCCACAGAATGGCCATGTACACCAGATTGTAAAAAAATCTTCAATGTGACCCTTTGCATCACACTCCCATAACTTGTAGACGCCAGGAAATAAATAATGCTTACCTCATCGTAGAACTCTGGGTTTTGATTATGATGCAAAACGACAGCATATGCTCTTGATGTGAATACTGGTCCACCGGGTTTTCCATAAATACACTATAGCCAACACAAGACATGACTTTCTATAAGTAAACAATACTTTAAACCTACAGTATATTCAAATGGATGGATGCGGGGGAGGCCAATTTTCCCATCCCTGGGGCATTCGGATTTGGGATGTGCCACTGTGTGAAATGACCCGGATTGGATTCACAGCGTTGCCCTGCACCTTCAATCTCCGTCTCCTCCAGGAAGATGCCATCCCTTCACATGGGCACTCCATTCATTGCAGTTAAGGGGCATGCCAAGATGGTGGCCCCATGTCTGACCAGTGCTTTGAGGCAAGGTTTTACATCATTTTGTATATTTTAAAACACCGGAGACAGCTGTGAGGAGTCCATTGTTTTACTTTTTGACTGGGCAATCACTATCACATAGAAACCTAGCTGCACACAAGCCATGCAAATGCACGGGGGCCCCACCTGCCAGGGTGCCCAACCAGAGGCAGGGTCAGATTAGTGGCTACTGAAAATAAAAATAAATAAGGGCACTTGGTGGGCAGGTGGGTGGGGTGTGAAGGGGTGGCGTTTAACACAATGCCGAGTGTGCAGCAGATAGGAAGCCACTAAACACTTACGCGAGCTGAATGGTGCTGGGCGAGCCACTGGCTGCATCCTCACTCACCTCTAGTTGGGAGTGTGCCTGGGCCGGCCAATCACAAATGGTTGCCCTGGGTATGCATCTAGCTAAAGGTATAGCGAGGCCTGTGCATGCGTCATTGGAATGAGGTTAGGTGAGTGGGTGCAGCAATTTAATTGGGTTTCACACAGTGGGGCATCCTAGTTTGGGATGCCACAAAGAGTAGCAAAAGGACAGCCATATGGGCTTCCCACATGTTCATCTCCTGCATGCTAGTACCTCACTGCCTTTCCCTTACTGCAGCTCCCTCTTTGATTGGATAAAGGAGAACATCCCTAGACTGGCAACACTCAATCAAAGGAAGGAGCTGTCTTTAGCTGTGAACACTACAATGAAGTCTGAAGATGGCCAATGTAGAGTGTGAGTATATTACATATATATTACATATTACATAACCACTGCCATAACCAATACCTAAATGTGGATCAATTAAATAACCGTCATATACAAACATTAGTAGAACACAAAACTGTATAACCACAGGGGTAGCAATTAAAGAAACCTTTAGTGCTTCAACATGAGGCTCATCTGAGTCCCGGAATTCAATCATGACTGCAATGTTCCTCGCCTGTGAAGGAGAAAATAAGAATGACTTGCTTCAGTTGGGCCTTTATGTGACACATTGGTGCGCTGATGGGGTCTTTTTACCTTGGCAAATGACTTCTGGTTATCATACTTCAAATGCAGTGGATAGACATAGAAGTGGTTTTTGTAGGTAGTAAAGGGATAGCAGTACTTTGTCACTTCTGGCACAAATTCCTCCACCTCCATAGCAATCCTCTGGTTTTCCTTGTTGTATGGCCTGACCGGGACATAGGAAGATGACACGCAATCTGACAGGGAGAAGAAAATGGAATAAACAGCACACATTTACAATAGTGTTGTTTTCAATATATGCATCTATTCTCATTTATTTTACTTGCATTTCCACTTCTTAGCATTTCATAGCTGTACATGGCTGTGGTTGTGGTCATTTTGAAAGCCCTCAGAAGGGCAATTTAAAGGCTGTATCTCATAGAGAATGATGGATCATTATAGACCTTGACAATGACAATATATTTCACTTTCCCTAGTAGAAAACACTTGTGGGATAAAGGTTATCCCTGAATTAGGCAGTGAAAGCAGCAGTTTAGTTAAAATGTGTAGTTATAGTGGTATATTTTACCTGGCACATTGCAAACCCATCAAGCTCTGTAGCCAAACAACAAAAATACAATTCTGTGATTACTCAGCTGTAGAATTGGTATTATGAGTATACAGTAAGTCCTGCTCCAGAGAGAATACTTACACTCGGGTACTACTGCAGAGACATCGAAAATAGGCTCCTCCTGGTCCCTCAAATACCCAGGGACCTCCCACAATCCCCAGCATTGAAAAGCAGTTAACGAGAAGCCAGGAGAATTAAAACTACCCAAAGGTAACAGCGGCCTTGCAAACTTGTTCAACAGAAGCCTGGTGCTGAAAAGCCCAAGAGGCACCAATAGCACGAGTAGAATGAGCAGTAAGGCGGAAGGGAGGATTCTTCCCCTTAGCAGAAGAGCCTGAATAGCAGCCTGACGGATCCATTTGCTGATAGTAGACTTGGCAGGAGCCAAACCCTTCCTAGGACCAGAAGGGACCACAAAAAGAGCATCAGTCTTTCTGAAGGGTGCAGTAGTACTTCAGACACCTAACCACATCCAAAGAATGCAATACCCTCTCCTTAGCATTCCTAGGATTAGGGCACAATGAAGGAATAACAATGTCCTGATTCAAATGAAAGGCAGACACTACCTTAGGCAGAAAATCTGGCTTGAAGCGGAACACCACCTTGTCCTGGTGTCTCTCATAGTAGGGGGGCTGAATGGAAAGCGCCGCCAACTCAGACACACGCCTAACAGAGGTGATAGCAACCAAAAAGACAGCTTTGAGAGTAAGAATGGCCAGGGCAGCATCCTGCACAGGTTCAAAGGGAGCACCCTGCAAGGCTGACAAAAACAAGTTCAAATCCCAAACAGGCACCATAGGCTTACTTGGAGGACGCACATGAGTAACCCCCTGGAAAAAAAATCCTGATCAGAGAATGCTGAGCAAAGGACTTCTGGAAGAAAACAGCCAGGGCAGAAACCTGACCCTTCAGAGTACTGAGTTGGAGCCCCATCTCCAACCCATGCTGCAGGAACTCCTGGGAATAGAGAACACACGACAGGGAAGAGACTTAGACTCACACCAGTCAATGTAGGCATGCCAAACCCTGTAATAAATGGAATAAGACTTCTTCCTAGCCTTTATCATGGTATCAACAACTCTTCTTGGCCACCTGGGGGACACCAGTATTGCTGGTACCCCCTCCTGAGCTATCTTGCGCAGAACCCTGCCCAACAGGGGGAATGGAGGAAAGACATACAGGAGCTGAAAGTCCTGCCATGACATTGCTAGGGCATCTGTGGTCAAGGCCAGAGGATCCTGGGACAGGGAGACAAAGGCCAGGAGCTTGTGACGGGATGCAAACAGATCCACATCTGGTTGACCCCAACGGTGAGACAGAGATTGGAAAACCCTGTTGCAGAGGAACTATTCTCCCTGGCGAGAAGTCCCCCTGCTCAGAGAATCTGCCAGGAGATTTTCCGCCCCGGGATGTACACAGCTGATATGCAGGGAAAATTGGCCTCCGCCCAGGTCAGGATCAGAGATACTTCCTGGAGGGCCTTCTTGCTCCGGGTCCCTCCCTGATGATTGATGTAGGCAACTGCCGTCTGGTTGTCCGAGCGCACCTGAACAGGCAGGCCCCGAAGATGAGGAGTCAACTTAGCCAGAACTAACCTGACCGCCCGCAGCTCCAAGACGTTGATGGGTGTGTGGGCCTCCTGAGGGCCCCACCTCCCCTGGAACAGCAGGGACTTCCAGAAACCCCCCCAACCTGACAGACTGGCATCCGTGGTGACCGTCTCCCAGGAGGGGGTCAGAAAGGATGTGCCCCCCAGCAGGCTCCTGGAGTCCAGCCACCACGAAAGGGACCGCCTGACCAGGGGGGAAAGCACACAGACCCGGTCCAGGGACGCTGGGTCCTTGTCCCATACTGACAAGAGGTGGAGTTGCAGAGGCCTCAAGTGGAACTGAGCATAAGGGACCGCCTCGAAGCACGCCACCATCAGGCCCACCAGTTGCATTCCCTGCCTGATGGAGGGATGATGACAAGATAGCAGGAACTGGACCTGTGCAATCAGACTGTCCACCTTCTGTTGAGGAAGAAAAATCCTTGCCTGAACTGTATCCAGATTCATTCCCAGGAATGGAGTCACCAAGGAGGGGGACAGAGAGGACTGATGTAGAGACTGGGAGGTGATGAGAATGTCGTCCAAATAAGGCAGCACACGGATGCCCTGAAACCTGAGCAGAGACATCACACCAGCCAGCACCTTGGTGAACACCCTGGGAGCTGATGTGAGACCAAAGGGCAATGCCGCAAATTGGTAGTGTTGATACTCCAGAGCGAACCTGAGGAACCTTTGATGACCTGGAAATACAGGAATATGAAGGTAAGCATCTTTGATGTCCACAGAGGTCATGAAATTCCCTGGGCGCAGGGAACTGATGGCAGAGCGCAGAGTCTCCATGCGAAAGCGCCTGCTCCTGACAAATTTGTTGAGGATCTTCAAGTCCAGGATGGGCCTGACTTACCCATCTTTTTTTGTGAAGAGGTTGGAATAGAAGCCCTTGCCTTTTTCTCTTAAAGGGACCTTGCAGATGACCCCCAGCTCCAGGAGGCTTTTCACTGCCTGCACTAGATCCTGAGCTGACACAGGGTCCTGAGGAATCCGGGATATGATGAATCTTGGGGGCGGCCAGGCAGCAAACTCTATCTTGTAACCGGAGGACACTACCTCCTGAATCCACCGGTCTGAGACACGAAGCCTCCAGACGTGAGCAAAGTGCTGAAGCCGTCCCCCCACCAGGATGGGTGAGGGCGCCCCATCATGCCTGAGGGGGCTTGGGAGAGGACTTAAGCTTGGGGCCCCAGGAGGAGCCAGGACGTCCACGTCCTCTGCCCCTACCCCAGAAGTCTTCCCGGGCCCCAGTAAAGGAAACCCCCCTCCCTTGTCTAGCACCACGGTAGGGGAAGGAAAAGGAGCCCTGACCCCGAAAGTGCCGAGACTGCCGCCTGCACTGGGATAACCTGCCTCCCTTAGCAAAAAGGTCCAGGCGGTCCCCAAACAGGCGTAGTCCTTTGAAGGGAAAACCAGTGAGGGCCTTCTTGGCAGCGTTGTCAGCAGCCCACTGGCGCAGCCCAACCGAGCGGCGTATAGCCACCACAAGGGCAGATGTTCTGGCACACATTCTAATGGTGTCATCCAAGGCCGAGAGGACAAAATTCACAATAACATCACTAGAGAGTGCATTAAACACCTCACAAGGCAAATCATCAGGAGCACTATCAAGGATACTTCTGAGCAGGGTGCTAATAGCCACAGCCATAATGGCCGAGGCACAGACCGGGCGCAGCGCCGTCCCCACACATGCAAAGGCGTGGGATGCCAGCTGGTCAATGCGCCGGTCCTCAGCACCCCGTAGGGTAGTAGAGTCAAGGGAGTGCATGACAGAGGTGTTAGATAACCCTAGGATCGGAGCATCCACTTCGGGAGGGGATGACCAACACTTTACCACATCAGCAGGAAAGGGATACTTCCTATCCCAACTCTTAGGTACACCGGGAAGTCTACTGGGACGTTCTCATTCCTTGAGCACAAGATTATTGAAATGTGCTTGCTCAGGAAATTCCAAGCGTGACTTAGCAGTATGAAAAAGCCCCCCCCCCCCCCCCCCCTTGCCTGGGAGCCGCAACAGGGGGAGAAATGGACAGAACCTCAAAAATCTGGGCCAGCAATCTATCAGTATCATCCGGGCAGGGGTCAGAGCCAGAATCGTCATGACCCCTGGGCCTCTCATCAGATGCCCCTGAGTCGGAGAATAGCTCCCCTTCGTCCGAAGGGGTATAGCCACACAGATGCAAAAACTCATCAGCTTCAATAGGGAAAAGAGTGACATCAGGCGTTAAGTGCCGCTTTTTTGCAGGGGCCTTACGTGCCAAGGTATTAGCAATTAACTTCTCAACACTAGCCAGTCTAGAAGACACATCGGGCTGAGAATCCCCACTTGTATGCAACTCAGTGGGAGTGAGATTTAAGCTTGGGAGAGTAGGTGAAGTGAAACGAGGCGCAGGCCCAGCCACCTTCTATCCAGTCCCTTCTCTGCTCCGGAAACTCTAATCGTTGCTTGTCAGGGCGGAAGAGCTCACCCTGCTTCTTCTTGGCCGCCTTAGGGGGGACAATGTGTAAGGTATCAAAAACGGCCGTCAAAAGCCTATCGGTATCATCCGGGAGCAAAGAATCCTCGTCCGAGGAGGACCCTGGTTCGCTATCAGCCTCGCCATGACGATCCCCGAAGGAATCAGAATCATGGAACAATTCCCCCTCCTCCATGGAGTCACGGCCGCCATAGGTATCGAAAACCTCATCATCATCGTCAAAGAAGGACAAGTCCGTATCCAGATGCCTCTTTTTATAGAGGCCTTGACGGAGGCCGGACAGGCCAGTTGCCGCACAATGCTGGCCACGCGCAGCGCCAGGTCCGAATGAGACCCCCTGCTGGCTTCCCCCTCGCTGGGGGCTAAATGCAGGCATGGGGGAGAAGGAGAAGTTGCAGGAAGAAAAGGGCTGGGTAGAGAGGCGCTCGGCCCAACCTGTTCCTCAATGACAATTTGGGGCATGGGATGCAAATCGTGCCGCGACCACTCAAAGGGGTTGTTACGCACATGAGACACAGCCGAGCCTGCCCCGAAGGGCCCCCAAGCTCGCTATCCCCAGAAGCCTCCATATGGTGATTAATTGGAAGGGCGTCCATAATAAATGGATGCTGGATCCCAGACCTGGGATACCCCACAGCCTCAGGAGGGTGTAGGGGGGGGGGGGGGATGAGACCGGGAGAAACCACAAGTACGAGGGACCCGCCTGGAAGACACAATAGGGACATGAATTGAGCATCCCACAGTGCATGCACAACATAAAATATATAAAACTGACAAAAGGAGCGGACTCACGGACCGTAAGCAGTGTCAGGAGCTCCCGAGCAGGCACAACCGGAGGAGGATGCTGAATGCAGCAGCGGAGACGTGGCCACTAAGGAGCCTAACAGATACGTCCGGAGATCCGGAGGGGGCTGTTAGCAAGTGCCCTGAAGAAAAGAAGAAGGAACAGTGCACCAAGCAGCAAGGGATCACTTCCGGATGCGCACCGCAACCAACCTGCGCTGACAAAATGGCGCCGGGCCGGAGGAACCTCGAGGGGCGGGCTGCACGGCGATGACGCCCCCCCTCAAGCGCGTGAAGTCCTTCAGGAACATGCCCGGATCCCCCCCCCCCCCGGTCAGTGGAGTCTGGTCGAGAGAGGGAGAGAACCCAGAAGGGGAGCAAGGAGAAGGGAGGGCGAAGGAGAGGCCAGGAGGGGACAAGAAAGGCAAATAAAAAAGAAAGTGACCAACAGTACACGAAGCACAACAGGCAGGGGTCCTAAGAGTGGTTTCTCCCCCCAACAAGGCTCACCATAGCCTCAGCCGGCTACCCTTTAATTATAGGGTCTGCGGCCCAGAGCCAAGCTCTGCAAGAACCCGACCCCAGGTGCTCCCCTACCATCACCTGAACCTTCAGCAGGGCTGGGAGGCAGAAGGGTCCGGAACAGGTGGAAATAGGCTTGCAGGCTCGGGATGCCCGGCTCGCCTGCGATCCAGATAGAGCCATCTTCTGTATTCGCCGTCAGGACTGCAGAGAAACTCTGGAGTCTCTGGGCAATTCCTGCCCTTTTTATGGGCCGGGAGGAGCCACAAGTCTTTCTGCAGTCAACTGCGCCACCTTGTGGCGGATTACCCAAATGTGAAGAATTGAAATGAAGCAAGCTGTGCTGTACACCAGGAAAACATTGTTATTATGGCACAAGCTAGATTAAGGGAAGGGCATTGCAGTGAAGCAGATATCACCTTTTAAAGTAGAATGGTATGTTCCAAACCGCTTCCATAAAAGAAAGACACAAGCTTGGCTGGATTTATTTTGATGCAGAGTGTGTAAAAGTGAGCCCTTTCTCTTGCTATCTACCATCTTTATCTATGCATTTGGATTTTTATTATTGGACTATGTTTTGCCATAGCGCTTCTTTAAGTAGGGGCTTAACTGTGGCTCAGTTGTGGGCATAGCTCTGAGATTCATCAAAAATGCTATGAACTACCCTCTGGGAAAACCATATAGATCTAGTTTACTGTGTCTTTGAGGCCCGAGGAGTGATTCCACCCAACACCTAATTCACTAGCAGACAAAAAGACAGATAATAGCCTCGATTCAGAGACACATTCGTCCGGACTTCCGTAGCTGTCTGTGAAAGTTTTGGTGGGTGTTTGTCATTTTTTGCTTTTTTTCGTCCATTTTCTACTCGCACGAACGTTCGGGAATGCGCTTCCGATGAACGGAAACAAATCGGAACATTTCCGTTAGTTCGGATCATTTTCCAAACAAAATCGGAAATTTTCCGTTCGTTCAGAAAACTTCCGTTGCTGGGATGGGTTTCTTTCTGATTCAGAGAGCTGATTTACGACGGATCACCACCCTATAAATCCGTTTCATTTCCAATCCACTTACGAGACCTTTGAGGGCTCGGATTGCTATTGTTGAACATGTTTTGCGGCTATGTGGAGGAGTATGCGCGCCTTTAGCACCAAGGCATTGCATGTATCAGCATGGCCGAGGCCATAAATTGTATAGCAATGCATACCTGAATTAATACATTTCATGTATGCCTTATAGATGCAATTTAATGCTGACCTTAATTAGTCCTTAGCATGATTTTTCCACACATCCATATAATTGCTATATTTTTTTAGACTTATGTCCTTTGTGAATTATATTTGGATTGTTGAATTTGAATCTAAATTTGTTGTAGGAGTTATTGTTTTAGTTGGTTACCTTGTGTTTTAGTTGGTTGCTTTGTGTAATTATTCTATATTTGGTTGCAGGAACTGCAAGATGTGCCACTCGCCCTTGCTCCTGATGCCCGTTCTTTGCCTGCAGAATGCGGGCCAGGGGTTCTCTAATGCACTATGCAAAACTCGGGCCATGGTGGCGAGGGCCCTCTGGCTTTTGAAGTCCAGATTTGGGTGTTTGGACCATACAGGGGGGGGGGGGGGCACTGCAGTATGACCCCAACAAGGTTATACCAAAATGTTATTTTACGTTTTTTAACAGGGACCACGCGTGCCAGAGTGGCACAACTGAGTGTCAGGGTCCTTCAGTTGGTGGGCGAGATGCAGGAGCTGCGCAACTCGTTGGGGACCACAGATGAAGAATAATGTTCAGTGGCCTGCCATTGCTATGTATTTTGTTTTTTAGAGTTGTAAAAATTTGAAATTTTCAAAATTTTTCAAAATGTTTTATTTTATGATGGTATAAAAAAAAAAATTGTTACATTGTCATTTCATTTACAAAATACATTAACACAAAACTAATGGGCCCAGAAATATTTAAAGATGAATATTCACATGACCGAGAAGTGATTTGGGTAAGTTTTAGGGGGCTAAAATGGAAGAAGAACCTAACCAAGAAGTGGTTTGGGTGAGCTTTAAGGGTCCAAAAGGGAAGATGGAGGATAGTGCTAAGTGATTTGGCTAAACATTGTAGTAGAAGTGAGGGTGGCAAATATGTAGGCGAGCACTTTAATGAGTTAAGTTTGTAGTGCGCAGGCGCAAGATCGTAAGAATTTCCATCTGGACGATTATTTATTGAAAAAGGGAAACAGAATCGAACGGGAAACGCAAAGGATTCGTTGGAGGATACGATGGGAAAAGGGCAAAAACGAAAGCCTACGTTGTAACATGTGAAAATGAAACGGAAAAGTCTGGATGGAAAATGACATCCTCGTATTCGTAATCTGCCGTACGAACGGACGGAAACTTTACAGGTTTTCAATGCATGCATAGAATCGCTCGTACGCTCATACGAGAACGGAAACATTTCACAAAAAAAAGCAGATCGGAACTAAAACTGAAGTTTTTTTTGTCTCTCTGAATCAAGGCTATTTTCCAGTTTAGGTGACAAGCTACTCTAAAGTGTGACTATAAAATAAGATAAAACCAGAATCCAGATACACTGTATTTTAGTTACATTTCCGATGTGAAAAACATGTAGACATTTAACATATGATAATAAAACCTTTTTCCATGCATTTTATATTAATAATACATGTGCATGCTCTTCGCTTGAAAAAGTTTTAATCTTTTTTAAAGTGGACCGTCACCCAGGGGTGATCGGCCTGGGAATCTATAAGATTCCCAGGCCGATCACCTCCCTCACCGCAGGACATCCGAGATCGGGATGTCCCGCGGTGAGGGACCCCCCCCAAAACCCCCAAAAAACTTACCTCATCCGCCGCCGCCTCCCGCGCGCCCCTCTAGACGTGTGCGCGCCCGCCATTTGTGAATGGCCGGCGCGGGCACGCGCCCTGTCAGAGTGACGTGCGGGAGGCGGCGGCGGACGCGCTGTCTTGTCTGTCGCTGTCACTCGCTTGTCCTTCGGCGGGGATTGGACAGCGCGGCCACGTGGGAGCGTGGTGAGGTGAGTTTTGGGGGCTTTCTGGGGGGTTTCACACAGCGGGGCACCCCCAATCGGGGTGCCCCCCTGAAGTGGACCAAAACCCAGGATAGTCAAAATCCTGGGTGTTGGTCCACTTTAATAAACACAGGGATCAACTAAACCTTGCCTAGTGAAGCTCCATCAAGGAGAGACATGCTTCATTGCAATGCGTGGCTATTTCCCATCCTTCATCCATTCCTGATTTGGGTTTCTTTAAGAATATTTATCTTTATGTGTAGAGGAATCTCAAGTGGGATGCCCCAGGGGCAACTGGTAATGGGGAAGGGAAGTCCATTTTAAGGGCTGACCTCCAGTGTGGGGCTACTGCATCCCTAATACCCAATACTTTGCTTGAAGCTGCTTAGGGAAATCTTTACTGTTCATTTTAAAATATATATTTGTGTTTGGGGATACATGTTCCCTACGGGGGTGCCGTTTTTATTTACCATTGAACTGCCCCCTCCCCCTCAAATTGGCAGAGTAATCTCAACGTGGGAAATCCCTGAACTTCAGTGGAGGTCACAGAAACTATTTCTGTTTCACGGGAAGAACTTTCTTACTTGAACCACACAGTGAATCGGATGATCTTCTTAAGTTGTTCACAAGAGACGAAAGGCTGCAAACAACTGATCATAGATAGGTTTTACTTTTTATTAACATTTTTCTTTATTTTTACAATTCATTCCTCGCTTGCCTCCATTGTCCTGTATTTGCGTAGTTTCTGCAGTGCTTTCTGTTTTTTCCCGAGGCTTGAGGATATATATAAAAGGACACAGAAAAGGCACTGACTAGCTTTAAAAATGATAGTTAGCTTTCCTTCCATGCTGTAGTTTAGATTTGTTGCCTGGCAATCCCCCTATGTTAAAAGTGGACCAACACCCAGGATTTTGACTATCCTGGGTTTTGGTCCACTTCCTGATTGGGGGTTCACCGCTACGTGAAACCCCCAGATTTCTGTGAAAAACTCACCTCACCCCGCTCCTACGGGGCATGCGCGGCCGCTCGTCCAATCAGCGCGCTCGGAGCCACTGTGGTATGCGCGTCAAAGCGCCGTCAAACCCCAGCGGCTCCAAACAGGGAGCAGGTAGCGCGCCCGCACCCTGCTAGAGAGAAGCGCAACATGCGCCATTGGACTAGGAGTAAGGTAAGTTTAGCGGGGTTCCGGTGGGGTTTCACACAGCGGGGCATCCCGATTTTGGATGCCCCGCGGGAAGGGATCGGATGGGCCTGGGAATCTTATAGATTCCCGGCCCGATCCAGGAGGGTGTTGGTCCACTTTAAGTAAAGGAGCTATACACCCCATTCACTAGCATATGTATTCAGTGGGAGTGGTTTTCTGTCTATTGGTTTGCTCTTGTTGATTGGGTTTGTCTCCGCAGTTGTTGGTGTGAATAAAAAAACAGAAAAGGTGATGACACGCAGCCATGAGGAGTGCTGTCGGATTTGACACTTGGGGGCCGATTTAGGGCCAGGTGAGAATTTTCCCTTCTTTTTTAGGAGTGAAAACTGCCATTGACTTTTATTGTCCGCCTTAGGGTTGATTCAGAGCCAGGTGAAAATTTACACCCGCTAGACAATGAAAGTTCTCTTCTAAAGGAGCGAGAATTCTCACCTGGCTCTGAATCGACCCCTTGAAGTAATTGGTTCTACATTCACCTATTTTTGTTGTAATAAAAAGTTATTAATCCAGTTGTGTAATTTTATGCAGAGGATTGCCAGGTGATCTGTTTTCAGTCTACACTTATGGTCTTGGCCAACTCATAACAATTCACATTTAGTCACTAGCCACCTCCCATTGTCAACGGGGAGGCCGATTCATTAATAGCGCCAGGTAGCGACAGATGAGCGCCAGTAGCGTGATTTTCACAGCGCCCGCTAGTATTCGCTGTGCTTGGCCGTTGTTCGGTTGTTGACAGCGACTCAGTCGGTGTGCGGTAATGTTGAATACGGGGTTAGGAGTCGCTGTTTGACAGGTTCCGCACTGTATGGGTGCGCCTGACAGCGAATGGCCAGAGCGAACGGCTCCCAGCATATTCATCAACAAATCACGCTCAAAAAATTCTCGCGCTGTGAAATGCTTGTTTCAACCCCAGAGCGCTGGCGGCGATGGCTTAAAAGTAGTTTTTAACTCCCAAACAACCATATTTTTTGTTTAAAAAATTAAACAAGTTTTTCTAAACATTTTGTAATATGAATACATTAATATCAGACCTGTAATATCAATTCTGCACAAATTTATTTATTTATTTTTTTTTAGCTTAAAAAAAATATCTAACATTGCCGAAGTGGTCACAGAATTTTTCACATTAAAAAAAAAAAAAAAAAAAAAAAAAAAAAACAATAATATCAATGATTTATGAATATTTATAGATTGCTCCATTGAAATGCATTGGAGAGCGCCAGGTAGCGAGAGGTCATACCTGGCGCTGTGATGGGATTAGCAGCGGCGCTGTTCGTTGCAGACGGCTACATGATGAATCCCGCGCTAGCTGACGCTCTCGCCGGCGCTAGCCTCATTTAGCGTGATAAATGCGTGATTGTGTCCGCCGCCTGGCGTTCTGGAGTCGGTAGCCGCCGATAGCTGGCGCTACCTGGCGCTAGTGAGACACTACCTGGCGCTATCCCTTGATAAATAAGGCCCTAAAAAAAACATCTCTCACATCAGTACTTTCCTCACACCCGAAACCACTAAAATTCTAGTGCATGCCATGATCAACACATTCCTCTGAGGTCTATCTGCAAACATACGGCCACCCCTCCAATCTATTCTCAACTAGGCTGCTTGTCTTTCTTGCTTCCCCGGTGCTGCTCCTCTATGTCAATCCCTACAATGGCTTACAATTTTAATCTACAAAGCCCTCTATGGTCAAGCCCCTTCCTAAAATTCCAAAGATACCAACCAAGAAGCAGACTCCGATCTGCTCATGACCTCCTCCTGTCCTCAACCCTGATCATCTCCCAATCTCATGCTTAGGACTTCACATTTGCCACTCCACTTCTCTGAAATGCCCTTTCCCATACAATTTGCCACTACCCAACTTTTAAAACCTTCAAAAACTAATCTATTTATACAAGCCTCTAATCTGACTACCAACCACGTCACAGTCTTGTCACCCTTCAGGGCACTTGCTCCCATGCTTAGTAAAAACTCTTTGTGACCCAACCTCTTGTCTCCACTCTCATCCTTTAGATCGTAAGCTTGCAAGGGCAGGGTCTTCTCTCCTAACGTACTAGTGTATCAATGTGTTTTGTTGCATCCGACTCTGTATGTATGTATTATCTGCATCCATTGTCATATTTTTGGTGTATACGGCTCATAATGCCCTGTGTATTATAGGAATGTTACTTGTCCTATCCTCTTACAATTTCTAGTTTGTACCATGTCACGGAATACAATGGTGCTGTATAAATAAAAAAGAATAATGATAATTCAATTGTGTGATTCTCACCTGTAGAATTGTTTTCTCTTCTATATCCACTCCAGGTCGTCAACATTCAGTAACAAATGGGTTAACTCTCGACTGAAGGGCGTGGACTGCAAGACAAATACATCGCTCCTCCCGGCCCATATACCCCCGGCTGTCCTTCCATAATCCAGTAAAGTAGTTAAAATTTGATGATGCTGAACAAATATTTGCAAGCTCCACTAGACCTAGGCATCCAAAGCTTAGAAGTAAGAACCTAGCAGAAGGGAATGCAAGAAAAGAGGAAAATGATTCCCCCTGGTCCCCCCTGCAGGCTCACCAGACAAAATCCTGCGTCTGACTTTCCTTAAGGTGGAACTGCAGCACAAGAGTGACCACTTTATAAAAATAAAAGTAACACCCCCATATCAAGACCCTGGCACTTACCCCTACCATTCTGATCCGCATAAACAGCAAAGCTGAAGAGGCATAATGGGTCCATCGGATCAGTGGGAGATAGGGACAGGGAATTATTGCCCCTGCTTCCCAGGTAAAAATCCTATGACACAAAGAAAAAAATAAATGAATTTAGAAGAAAATAAATCCAGGCACAACCTTCGCAGTCCAGTCCAACTGCAAGAATGAAACTGGATTATGGAAGGACAGCCAGAAATATATAGGCTGACAGGAGCCATGCCTTTGTCTTGCAGTCCACACCATTCGGTCGAGAGTTAATCCATTTGTTACTGAACGCTGACGGCCTGGAGTGTATTGGGAGAGAAAATATAATTTGCACAGTTTTATTAGAAACACTTACTAGAAAAGTCTGGTGAAATGCAGTCCATAGTGACATTACAGGTACCAGGAATCACTTGGAGCTTTGTTTTTTCTGGTCTGGTAAAGATATGATAAAAAACAGTTACAGGGTTATGGTAGGCTAAAAAAACATAGTTATCATCCTCTAAAGAAAAGATCCAGCATAGCACCAGCAACTTTCCTCTGCCCTCCTCACTTGGCTGCACATTTACTCCCTCTATTGGCTTCAGCAATAATTAAACTGGTAATGCTGAGCTAAGAGCACTGTGCTTCCTGCACCCACATTCACGCCAGATAGCAGGTTTCCTCCCTCATTAAAGAGCAAGTAAAGTCAAGTCACCACATCTTAATTTACTTGTATGGCAGTCAATCATGTGACTGCCAGCAGCAATTTAGGATTGATGCGCAAGCTCACAGTGCAAACCCATTTGGTCACTGCCAGTCATGTGATTGGCAGCCATACAATAAAAGAGGGAGCAGTAAGTACTGGCTGACCTGACTTTACTTCTTCTTAAAAGGTCTGACAATGCTGAGTGCTCTTATCTCTGTGCTGCCAGTCAGACACGCTGCTGCAGGTGGGGGAGGGGGGTGTCTGGAGGCAAAGTGAAGGAGGCAGAAAAGAGCAGTATGTCAGATCACAAAGCCATATTCTGCTGAAATTCAGGAAAGAGATTCCAATTGTAAACAGGTCCTAATAAGGCGAGTTGCTAAACCTTAAAGCAGCAAAAAACCTTACCCCACCCCCCTCGGGTGCTGCAGCCAGCTCGACAGTGGCCTGGTTTTGAAAAAAAGGGAGGTTCCACCGCCGAGACCACGCTGATGGGCTGATCACAAAAGTCCCCGCATCCCTGGGTTCCCTGTAGAATTGGAAGCGCTCTTGCCCCCAGCCTATCTGAATGGCTGAGCGTGGGAGCGTACCACTGCTATAGGTAAAGACAGTGTTGTGGGAGCCGGCAACCTCAGGGGTTTCACACAGCAGGGCATTCCAATGTAGGATGGGCAGGATAACAGCCAGCCCTGGAGGCCTTTAGATTTCAAGGTCGACCACCGTGGTTTTTGTGCTGCTTTAAGGAATAAGATATTAATGAGCACATACTTCATGTATTCAGCCAGCAGTTTCAGCAGGTCTTCAGTGGAAAGTTTGCTGCTATCCTGTTTATATAAAGGAGAGAATTTTCCTTCCAGGTCCAGGGTCCCCTGAGTGTCTTTGAATACCGGCCTGAAAGAAAAAAAAGGCAACAACATATTTATCAATCCTGGACAGACCAGGTGACTATCCCCATGTCTGTACTATCCCATGCCCCATGAGAAGTTACTTTATATTGCCACTGTACTTTGTTGTTTATATTGTTGCAGATTTGTAGCTTAATTGCTTCTGCCTATGCAGGAAATATCTCCACTTCCCCTGTATTTCAATAATAATGATTAATTATTATTATTATTATTATTATTATTAACAATAATAACATCTTTTATTGAGGTATTCACCCAGATTTGCACTATCCCAGATTTTGGTCCTTCCCCCTGGGGCCCCACTGTGTGAAGCCCCCCCAGAACGCCAGATAGACTCACCTCTCCTTGAGTCCACTGCACAGGATCTCTCCAGCAGTGCATGCTCCATAGGCTCGGGGGAAAGGAATATGAATTTCAGGCGCCCTGGGGGGTTTCATAGGACCAACATCTGCCCCCCCCCCCCCCCCCCCTTTCAGTTGCAGAGTCTGCAGCATACACACATAAATGGAGTGGGCAGGCTGCAATCACTGTGACTGACTGTAGGCGCTGGGCATTGGTGGTAAATGGAGGATGGACCCTCAGGCAGTGGGATTCAATATCAGGAACCAGTAAGTTATATACTGAACAACAGCTGCGGTGGAGAAAGGTGAGTACTTTTTCATTTTTCTGTTACCTGTAAAGGCACTCAAACTGGCAGAGCCTCTTCCAATCCTGAATTGCTTTCCACCCTGATTTTTCTCTATGGCCCAAGTTATACCCATACATTTCCATTATGGTACGTTCTAGCCTACGCTGTTAGTACAAAAACTATCCTGCCCATTGTTTTTTATAACAGTCCAAATCTATGCACTGCATTGGTAAAGAGTCCTGCATGCAGCATTTTGCCTGCAAGACAGCACAGCCAATACAAATGCCAGCATAATGTGGATAAACGACAACAATGCCCAGTTCACACCAGCCATGCCCTAAAAAGCAGATCCACAGAATGCAGCCTGTAGGTTCAAATAATGACTACAGTCAGAATATACCATGCTGCAACTCATCAGGCATTAAAGCGGACCTTCACCCTAAATAAGGGCCTATCTTATATGTTTCCTACACAATGTACGTACATATTGCTCACATAAAAAATCATTCTACCTGCATCTATTGCCTTTTATTAGCCTTTAAACATCCAAGATGGCGGCCCATCGAGTTATATTCATTTTAGATGCTGTGGAACAGTTTTTTAAGGGTTTGTGCTTTTCATTTAAACATGCTGGAGGTCCAGTTTAAAGAAATATTACCTGACAGCCCAAGCAAAGGGCATTCTGTACTGACCAAGGCGACTGCATACTTGTTTACAAATTTTGTGCACTTTCTGCGCGGTCTAGGAAAAAAATGGATACATACATTTACACGTGAAAACAACAATAATGTCTAAGGCCTTATTCACACCTCTCCGCTTGCGCTGCATTGGGTAAAGCAGTCACATTGCAAAAGAAAATGCTGCCCATTATTTTTAATAGCTCAGCACATATATAGGCTGTGTATATACAATGTGAACTGGCCCATTAAAAATAATGGACAGCATTTTTCCTTGCACTAAGAATGTGTTGCCCAATGCAGCGCAAGCGGATATATGTGAATAGAGCCTTAGGAATTTATTTTTCCCCTATGTATGTGGTTTGTAGTTACCACAAACCAATCAAGTTCACTGAATCTAGAGGGAAACCTGGATCCTGTACTGTTAAGAACACATTTTACAGCCATGCTGAAATGAGCAAGGGGGTGAGTATGGAACCTCTTTACTTTAAAACCACTGGGTATCCCAAATCTGGAAGCCCCCTATGGAAAAAACTTGCTGGACTGGAAGTCTTATTAGACTATTGGTTCAGTTTAAATTATAGACATTGTTAATCACTGAACCTATACTCTATGCCCAGAGAGGAAGCCTTCCTGTGTGAACACTGTGTACTCCCCTACCACAGTGTAGGAATACTTATTATTATTAATAATAATAATAATAATAATAGTGGCCATTGTGTGCCAACGCACACATGGAATTTCTTCTCCGCATTTTACCCATCCATGCACTGTGAACAACACAACTCCGTGTACACCCCAGGGAATAAACACCATGTTAGTGACTATACCCAAGTGAAATACAAACTAAGGGGCAGTGAAGTGCACATGTGCCCAGAGCGGTGGGCTGCCCTAAACTCAGCGCCCAGGGAGCAATTAGGTGCCTTGCTCAGGGGCACTTCAGTCATGTCCCATGGTTGGGAATAGAACCTACCACCTTCTGGTCACAGGCCTGTTTCCCTACATCTAGGCCATAACTGCCCCTCAATACTTACCTATTCCACTGCTGGTTCTCAATTAGACAAAGGGACCAGAAACCGTAGCACTGTCTGCAGCAAGTGGAGCCTCCTAATGCAGACGATGTTAGCTGCTGGTGTGTGTCCCCATCACACAAAGGCTCAGTGGTGGAATAGTTGAGAACTCCTAACTATGGGGCTTAGAGTCTGAAAGAGAGTGGGTATGTAGCAGGGTCAGTTTTAGACAGAATTTTGCTCTGGACACAAGTGGGGCCCCAGGTTGGCAGCTATTTATTACCCCCTTTCCATCCTTCAACAGCTTACATTTTTTCACCACTACCAGGAAACAACATATTTGGTGTTTTAGCTCCAGCAGTGTACACAGCCCTGGCATTTAACTGCCATAGAACAGAGTTCTGCACAGCGCTAGAATAATATTTTTTCAGTACAGGTGGGATCTCCAAGTCCCGCCTATGGCATTGAAGACAGGGGGCCCCTTTGCTGATTGGGACCCTGGGAAATTGGTCAGTTTGCTGATCCTTAAAGTGGACCAAAACCCACTGAACTTGTGAAGTCAATTTGGCCAAAGCCCCTGCCGATTCTCCCTTCATTGCCATCATTGCCACACACAACAGTGACAATGAATGGAGGAGGCGGAGCTTCACAGCTAAAACAGACGCCATTATCTGGGATTAGAGTGAAGCAGGGGCAGTGAAAATTGGCAAAAGGTGCCCTCCATGGGGGGAGCAATTCAGGGGATGCTAGTTAAAAATGTGGGTTTTGGTCCGCTTTAACACAGGCCCTGGTTTGTAGATTAAAGCAGGAAAGCCTAGATGCTTTAAATAGAAGCAAATGAAGTCTTGTACTTATGTATATAGGATATCACATTTTAAACAAGCTGCGAAGGAAGTGGCTGTTTAAACAGGAAATAATTCATTTATAGTATAGGAAGTTATTCAAGAACAGCTTAAACGTATGAGTGCAGACAGTTAAATCATTCACTGACTGTAGATGTACATTAGAAGTAAAATTAGATGTTTGTTGTAAGCTATTAGGTAAGGTCAATGTAAATATATATATATATATATATATATATATATATATATATATATAAATGCAGCCTGCAGGATTGAACTATGTCACTGGTAAACACATTGTAGCAAGTAGCAAGCAACTGTCTGTAAGTCTTCAGAAGAGGTTCCAGGCCAAACTAAGCGGAGTGGACTATCCATGGATAAACATTGCTTTGTACACGGTTTAGTCGTGCATTGCTGGAGTCCAGTAGGGTTGGGTAACAGCAGGATAATAACAGAAGCTGACGCGTTGTGTTATCAGCTCTGAGAAAGTAAAATAGTAATGGGGCATAATTGGCACTTTTTTCTTTTTCTCAGATGGCTTTCAGCAGTTGGACATCTTTGTAATGTATTTTATATATAGTACATATGCACTTTTAAAAGCCAAATTTATAGTTCCCAACCTTTCTTCATCAGGTACTACTTTCCATTTTTTAAATATCTCAGGCACCACCTGGGTGGTACTTATGTGATGTCACCTAAAACAAAACAAACATATTAAAGTGGACCTTCACCCCAAATTAGAGCATATCTTATATGTTTTCCACACTCTGTACATGCAGATAGGGTGATTTTTAATGTGACCAATCTGCATCTACTGCATGTTATGAGCCTTTAAACAAGATGGCGGCTCATGGAGCACCAGGCAGCCTGAAAACAGGAAATGTCTTCTGACTGTGTTGTTCTGCATTGTGGGATTGCTGTCCTTTCCCTGACCCCAGCTCTGCTATGTCTGTGCAAAGCACAGCTATAACCCCGCCCCCCCGTACTTTATCCCGCTCTCCTCTCTACAGTATGTGATGCTTCTGAGTCAAGATGGCTTCGCCCGCATCCTAGAGTCCTGAACAGAGTTGCAGCCTGGTGGCAAAAAGAATAATAAGCAAATGATTAAAAACTTAAAATATATTAATTGTAGATGCTGGGGAATAGTTTTTAAGGGTTTGAGCATTTCATTAAATCATGTTGAAGGTCCGGTTTAAGTGTATGAATACACAGAAATGTGCATGCATAATTCTCATCACCTCTTTTTAATTTATGGAGTTAATCCATAATCCAAGTTTAGATAGCAGCGGATCAGGTTGGGGCACAGGTCAGTCTGCAGCCTTGTTGACTACAACCTGATATGACGTCAAATACCACCAGCGATACTAGTATCACTGGTTGGGAACCCCTGATCTACAGCAGATTCAATTCCTAGCAAAGCATCGTTCTTCGGACCTCTTCACTCCCAACATGCTACCTCATTGGCTCCAGTTACAAGGGAGCAGACTCCCTAAATGACTGGATGGTGGGTGGGGGCAGGTGTGCAGTCTGACCTGCCATGCCAAGTGCTTTTAGGTCAGCAAGGTAAGGGGTATACAAAAGGGGGAGTGGCAGCTGCTCAGACCATTTTATAACTAACCTGGGAGGTGCAAGTCAGCAGGGCATTTAGGTTACTAAAGACTTACTAAAGGAGCCGCAGCACTCAACCCTGTTAGCTTGCAGACCAACCAGACCAACCAAGGTCAGGGGTGTGCTGAATCCACTTGCCCACGGCGTATGGTAAGTATGTTTTTTTATTAAAGCCTACAGAAACCTTTTTTAACCTCTTGATGTTTGCTTTGTTATAACAAAACATACCTTGGTAGAATCAGAGTTTTTGATGTATGGCTCCACACAGTGAGTAATATTTCCCTGTAACACTTTTTCCACACGAGCGACTAGGAAGATTTCAGGGTGAGGGTTTGTCACTGAAAATATTCCCTGTAGATAAGACATAAAAAAGCAAAGAGGAGGATGAAAACTCATAGCTCTTCATAATGCCATATATCCCTGCTACCAATAGTTTGTACACCAAGGGCCCCGGATTTACACCACTATTCACTGTTTTAAACCAGACCTTCATCCTGAATAAGAGCTTATCTTGTATGTTTCCCCCACCCTGTACATACAGATTGTCCACATTAAAAATCATCGTATCTGCATCGACTGCATTTTATGAGCCTTTAAACATCCAAGATGCAAACAGGAAGTGTCTTCTGAATATGGTGCTCTGCATTCTGGGATTGCTGTACTTTTCCTGACCCCAGCTCTGCTCTATCTGTGCAAAACACATCAATAACCTGCCCCCCTTTGTACTTTTGTCCCCCTCTATTCTCCTCAGTATGTGATGCTTCTGAGGCAAGATGGTGGCCCCGTATCCTAGAGTCCTAAACAGAGTTGGAGCCCAGTGGTGGAAAAAATAAAAAGTAAATGACTAAAAATGTAAAATATATTAATTATAGATGCTAGGGAATAGTTTTTTAAAGGTTTGGGCTTCTCATTAAAATGCTGAAGGCCCAGTTTAAGATAAATAATTTGTTATTGTTATTAATTATTATTATTGATGAATGAGTGAGTGAGAAAACAGGTGTTAGCAGGTACAGTAATGAGTTTATGTCACCCTCCGTGGTCAACAAACTTTAAAATTAACAAAAAATACAATTCTGTGATTACTCACCTGTAGAATTGGTATTATGAGTATACAGTACGTCCTGCTCCAAATCTAATACTTACAGTTGGGATATACTCCGCCAGATGGCGCTGGACTGCAGAGACATCAAAAAAAGGCTCCTCCCGGCCCCTCAAATACCCAGGGACCTCCCACATATCCCCAGCATTGAGAAGCAGTTGAGGAGAAGCCGGGAGCATTAAACAATCCAAACTATCAACTATAACAATGATAACAATCACCATACAGGGGATCCAAGAAATGCAAACCAAGGGTGGGTTGGAGCAGGACGTACTGTATACTCATAATACCAATTCTACAGGTGAGTAATCACAGAATTGTATTATTCTTAGTATACAGTGCGTTCTGCTCCAAATCTAATACTTACAGTTGGGACATCCAGTAGCAGTGTCCATAAAGTAGGGTGGGATCCCCAAGAAAAATTAGCAGCAGGCAGTTTAAACCACTGCCACCTGCAGAACCTTGCAGCCAAAAACAGCATCAGCTGAGGCCCTAACATCAACCTTGTAAAACTTTGAAAAGGTATGAACAGAAGACCAAGTAGCGGCCTTGCAAACTTGTTCAACAGAAGCCTGGTGCTGAAAAGCCCAAGAGGCACCAATAGCACGAGTGGAGTGAGCAGTAAGGTGGAAGGGAGGATTCTTCCCCTTAGCAGAGTAGGCCTGAATCACAGCCTGACGAATCCACTTGCTGATAGTAGACTTGGCAGGAGCCAAACCCTTCCTAGGACAAGAAGGGACCACAAAAAGAGCATCAGTTTTCCTGAAAGGTGCAGTAGCCACCAGATAATACTTCAGACACCTAACCACATCCAAAGAGTGCAAAACCCTCTCCTTAGCATTGCTAGGATTAGGGCACAAAGAAGGAAGAACAATATCCTGATTCAAATGAAAGGCAGACACTACCTTAGGCAGAAAATCAGGTTTGAAACGAAACACCACCTTGTCCTGGTGCCTCTCATAGTAGGGGGGGCTGAATGGACAGCGCCGCCAATTCAGACACACGCCTGACAGAAGTGATAGCCACCAGAAACACAACCTTGAGCGTAAGAATGGCCAAGGCAGCATCCTGCACAGGTTCCAAGGGAGCACCCTGCAAGGCTGACAGAACCAAGTTCAAATCCCAAACAGGCACCATAGGTTTACGTGGGGGACGCACATGAGTGACCCCCTGGAAGAAAGTCCTGATCAGAGGGTGCTGAGCAAAGGACTTCTGGAAAAAAATAGCCAGGGCAGACACCTGACCCTTCAGAGTACTGAGTTGGAGCCCCATCTCCAACCCATGCTGCAGGAACTCCAAAATCCTGGGAATAGAGAACACACGACTCACACCAGTCAATGTAGGCACGCCAAACCCTGTAATAAATGGAAGAGGAAGACTTCTTCCTAGCTTTAATCAAAGTATCCACAACCGAGGAAGACAGCCCCTTCTCCATCAAGATGGAGGTTTCAGCAGCCAAGCCATCAAAGCCAGAGTTTGTAAATTGGGATGGCGTAGTGAGCCCTGAGTGATCAGATCTGGCACCAAGGGCAGAGCGTATTGATCTACTGCCAGCTGCACCACATCTGCGAACCACACTCTTCTTGGCCACCTGGGGGCAACCAGAATTGCTGGCACCCCCTCCAGAGCAATCTTGCGCAGAACCCTGCCCAGCAGGGGAATTGGAGGGAAGACATACAGGAACTGAAAGTCCTTCCATGACATTGCTAGCGCATCCGAGGTCAGGGCCAGAGGATTCCTGGACAAAAGTGATTGTGATTGTGGCGGGACGCAACATCTGGTTGGCCCCAACGGTGACACAGAGATTGAAACACCCTTCTGCATAGGGACCATTCTCCCTGGCGAGAGGTCCCCCTGCTCAGAGAGTCCGCCAGGTGAAATGCAGGGGGCATTGGCCTCCGCCCAAGTCAGGATCCAAGACGCTTCCTGGAGGGTCCCCTTGCTCCGGGTCCCTCCCTGATGATTGATGTAGGCAACTGCCGTCTGGTTGTCCGAGCGCACCTGAACAGGCAGGCCCTAAAGATGAGTAGTCAAGCGAGCCAGAACTAACCTGATCGCTCGCAGCTCCAAGACATTGATAGGTGTGTGGGCCTCCTGAGGGCCCCACCTCCCCTGGAACCGCAGGGGCTTCCAGAAACCCCCCCAACCTGACAGACTGGCATCCGTGGTGACCGTCTCCCAGGAAGGGGCAAGAAAGGATCTGCCCCCCAACAGGTTCCTTGAGTCCATCCACCACAAGAGGGACCTCCTGACCAGGGGGGAGAGCACACAGACCCTGTCCAGGGACGCTGGGTCCTTGTCCCATACAGACAATAGGTGAAGTTGCAGAGGCCTCAAGTGGAACTGAGCATAAGGGACCGCTTCGAAGCACGCCACCATCAGGCCCACCAGCTGCATCCCCTGCCTGATGGAGGGATGAGGGCAAGCTAGGAGGGACTGAGCCTGTGCAATCAGACTTTCCACCTTCTGCTGAGGAAGGAAGATCCTTGCCTGAACTGTATCCAGATTCATTCCTAGGAATGGAATTACCAAGGAAGGGGACAGTGAGGACTTGGGGTGGTTGATCACCCATCCGAATGACTCCAGAGCGGACACCACCAGCTGAGTATCCAACTCTGCATGATGTAGAGACTGGGAAGTGATGAGGATGTCGTCCAGATAGGGAAGCACGCAGGTGCCCTGACATCTGAGCAGAGACATCACGCCAGCCAGCACCTTGGTGAACACCCTGGGAGCTGAAGTGAGGCCGAAGGGCAAGGCCACAAATTGGTAGTGTTGATCCATCAGAGCGAACCTGAGGAACCTTTGATGACCTCGGAACACAGGAATATGAAGGTAAGCATCTTTGATGTCCACAGAAGTCATGAAATCCCCTTGGCGCAGGGAACTGATGGCAGAGCGCAGAGTCTCAATGCGAAAGCGCCTGCCCCTGACAAACTTGTTGAGAATCTTTAAGTCCAGGATGGGCCTGACAGAACCATCCTTTTTGGGTACTGTGAATAGGTTGGAATAAAAGCCCTTGCCTTTTTCTTCTGAATCTTGGAGGGGGAACGACAGCAAACTCCAACTTGTAACCGGAGGACACTACCTCCTGAATCCACCGGTCTGAGACATGAAGCCTCCAGACGTGAGCGAAGTGCTGCAGCCGTCCCCCCAACCGGATGGGTGAGGGCGCCACATCATACCTGAGGGGGCTTGGGAGAGGATTTAGCTTTGGGACCCCAGGAGGAGCCAGGACATCCACGTCCTCTGCCTCTACCCCAGAAATCTCCCCAGGCCCCAGGGAAGGACACCCCCCTTCCCTGTCTTGCACCGCGGTAAGGGAGGAGAAGGAACCCTGACCCCGAAAGGGCTGAGGTTGCCGCCTACGCTGAGGTAACCTGCCTCCCTTAGCAAAAAGGTCCAGGCGGTCTCCAAACAGACGCAGTCCTTTAAAGGGAAACCCAGTGAGGGCCTTCTTGGCAGCATTGTCAGCAGCCCACTGGCGCAGCCAAACCGAGCGGCGTATATCCACCACAAGGGCAGAAGTTCTGGCACACATTCTGATGGTGTCATCCAATGCTGATAGGACAAAATTTACAAAAACATCACAACTGGAGAGTGCATTAAACACCTCACAAGGCAAATCATCAGGGGCACTGTCGAGCATATTTCTGATAAGGGTTCTTTCTAGTGGCCACAGCAGTAATGGCAGAGGCAAAGACCGGGCACAGCGCGGTCCCCGCACATGCAAAGGTGTGGGATGCCAGCTGATCAATATGCCGGTCTTCGGCATCCCGCAGGGTAGTAGAATCAGGGGAATGCATGACAGAGGTGTTAGATAGCCCTAGGATCGGGGCATCCACCCCGGGGGGGGGGGGGGGGGGGGGGGGGGGATGACCAACATTTAACCACCTCAGCAGGAAAGGGATACTTCCTATCCCAACTCTTTGGAACCCCGGGAAGTTTACTGGGGCGCTCCCATTCCTTGAGCACAAGGTTATGGAAATGTGAAATGTGCCTGCTCTGGAAATTCAAAACTTGATCTTGCTGTATGGAAAAGCTCCCCTCTTTGCCTGGGAGCCTCAACAGGGAGAGAGATAGACAGAACCTCAAAAATCTGGATCAATAATCTGTCAGTGTCATCCAGGGCCCAGGGGTCAGAGCCAGAATCATCATGACCCCTTGGTCTCTCATCAGATGAGCCTGAATCAGAAAAGAGCTCCCCTTCATCAGACGGGGTATAGCCACACAGATTCCAAAACTCCTCAGTTCCCATAGGGAAAACAGTAACATTAGGCGTCAAGTGCTGCTTCTTAGCAGGGGCCTTATGCGCTAAAGACTTTGCAATAATCTGTTCAACAGTAGCCAGTCTAGAAGACACATCAGGCTGAGAATCCCCACTAGTATGCAACTCAGTAGGAGTGAGATTTAAGCTTGGGGGAGTAGGTGAAGTGAAACGAGGTGCAGCCACTGGCAGGCCAGATTGCAATGCAAGCACCTGCTCAGCGCAGGGTACACAGACCCGCGCCTTGTCAGCGTCATCATGAGGCTGCCCACATGCTACACACAACCAGTCTTGTCCCGAAGGGACCCCGGTCACATTATCCTGGGATGCCTCCATATGGTGATTATAGCGGCACTATACGCCGATAGGGAATAACACTATATAGCAACCCTGGATGCCCCAATAACCCGCTAGGGACGTGGGAGTATAATTTTTACAAGGCCTACAAGTAATATAAAATAAAAACAGGGCCGGGAGAAGCCAAGAAGGGTTCCTCCCGCCTGAAAGACATAAGCAGACAAGACCTTAAGTACATCGTAACAAAGTGAAGCAGATAAAGTCGCCAGCAAGGGCACTTACGGACCGCGGTAGGTAGGCGTCCGTCACGCATAGGCCAACCAAGTCAGAAAAGATGGCGTCGGTATACCTCGAGGGGCGGGCAGTAATAGCGATGACGCGGAACGCACCAAAGACGGGCCCCGCCCCCCCGAAGAGCGTGAAGCCAGAAGGCCAACAGCCAATGATGGCGCACCAGTGCCTGAGGTAATGCCGCCGCCAAGCGCGGAACAAAGTCAGCGCGCGGCGGCGGTAAATTTAAAAGCAATAAAGACAAGTCAGCGCGGCGGCTGACACAAGAATAAAGACATGTGAAAAGTGAAAGCAAAGACTGCATAACATACATATCTATACACATACACACCCCCCCCCCCCCCCTCTTTTCCCCCCGAAGACTACAAGGCGGATGAGGGAGGATGGCGGCCACTTAAATAGGACCCACCGATAGGCAGGGGCAAGGGGCAATAGTGCGGGAGGGGCCTTCCCATAGAGGCTCACCATAAGCCTGAACCGCCTACCCTTTGGTGGGGTATTGCGGTGGAGCAGCGCTCCTAAGCACCAACGGCGGTGCTGCCTACCTTCACCCGACCAGCGCAGCCAAGGCTGGGAGGCATATTACTAGTGGAACGGGTGGGAATAGTCCTACAGGGTCGCAGGTTAATAACCCCACTCACCTACGAGTAGAGAGCCATTTCTCGTCCTTCGCAGCCAGACTGCAGAGAAATTCTGGGGGGATTTGTGGGAGGTCCCTGGGTATTTGAGGGGTCGGGAGGAGCCTATTTTCGATGTCTCTGCAGTCCAGCGCCATCTGGCGGAGTATATCCAAACTGTAAGTATTAGATTTGGAGCAGGACGTACTGTATACTAAGAATATAGTGCATGGCACAGGCTAGCCCAGCCCGGAAGTTACAATTGTTATCATTCACAAGTCTGCAGAAAAAGGAAATGGACTGTAACAGGATCAAGAGCAGCAGACATGTCCTCAGGGATGTAATAAAATATGTTAGTGATCTTGACATATATATATTTTTAAACAGTTTTTATTGGATGTTTAAGTCATAAAGAAAATGTTGATTGATGTTTATGACACTAATACACCAGCCTTGATGTCAATAAATCACATAGATATTCTGATGACAGTCATTAGCAAACAAGAACCATGATGAGGATGTTAAAGTGGTTGGAAACCCACACGGTCAGGCCCTGGAATCTAAAAGATCCTGACCTGGCCGCTATCCTGCCCCTTTGATCTTACCTGATCCCGGCGGGTCCTTTGAAACAATCTTTGCCAGCGCCGCATTCCTGGCATCTCTGCGGCCACATGCGCTCCCGCGTCCAGCCTTTCTGAATGGCTCGGCACGAGAGTGCATGCACCACAAACAGCATGTCGGTGATGCTGCACCTAGTCACAGTGGCAAATTTTAGAGAGCCAATCGGTCGCAGAGGCAACATCAGTGCCCGGCTACTCGGGAGGGGGTCCAGACACTGAGCAGTGGACCCAACATTGGGTTTCCATCCGCTTTAAGTCTCCATCAGTCACTCTATTCCAACTAGTAGAACACATCAACTTCATAAGCAATGCACACCATGGGCCCAACCACACCCCGGTTTCAATAAGCATCTCAGTAAGAGAGGCACTCAAGGGTAGCACCTCTGTTCCAGCTATTCCAGGATTGATGAATCCTCGGCAACTAATCCAGTGAGGTACCAAGCGGTGTGTTTAAATGTGATCTGTACCTTATTTCTAACTACAGGATATAGCATGTTAATAAAACCTTCCCTCGGGCTGTTTTGGGGCACTGGGCTGGGGATAGACGGTGATGACATAAACTTCCTATCTGGGTACAGGATCACTTTAAATACAGCTTAAACTGGAACAACTGCCCCATCTGCATGCATGATACTAAATCACTGCCAGCAATTACATTTGCTTCTGCACCCACTCAAAGCTGAAACCTTGCCTCACCTATTTTCTCCTGGTTGTAACCATCTTGGAGCACCTAGGAGGCTTCTTTGTTTTCCAGCATCCCAGCCATGCCGATGCCTGGACATAACCCACAAGCCATCAGCAGATCCATAGGACACCATTGGGATGGGGGGGGGGATCAACCACGGAGGGAGTTACAAAAGGTAAATGCATTTTTATGTGCAGCAATCTGAATTGCCCTGGTGAGGGATACTTATGAGTTCTGTTTCTTGTAAGAGTGTTGGTCCCGTTTAAGCTCGAGGTAACTAGAGGATGGCGATTTAGAGTTAGTAAATCAAAAGCCCTAAATGGCTTTGTACAAAGTTCCACACAGGTACACTGTGGCTCTGCTAGAAGCTGGAACGACAGGTATATGTACAGGTATATCATACTGCAATGGCATTCTTGGTGGTCTTTGGGGGAAACTCCACACTAGTTTTCTTTTTCCCAATTTAACCTATTTTCAATTGCTGAAGATGCTAGTTGCTAACAAATCACCTATATTAGGTGCTGCACCCCCAGGTGTTGGTGTTTGTGCTGCCACAAACTAGAAAAATAAGAATGATAAAAGGAATAGCTTTAAAAAGGTAGGTTCTGGCCATAAACAAAGCAGCCGAGTATTACTGAACCACTAAACCATCCAATTTACTCTTTTTATTTTCAATTAAAACAAACTGTAACATGTTGAATGCCATTATTTAGAATGGAACTCATATAGCTCTCAGCCAAATGGGTGGACATGGCTGCCCCCCCCCCCCCCCCCCCCTCGTCCTCGGGTACTGAAGACTCAGAATTCAGACAAAGCAGCACCATTTTGTATGGCTTGGCCACATTCAGATATAAATTCATGGATAAGTGTTACCTCTTTTATGTACTTCAAGTAAGATTCTGGGATGCCATGGATAAGAGGTTCACTGGAATCCGAGGGCCCCTCTGAGTACTGGCAACCCAACATTTCTCTGACAGAGGGAGGGTTGAGGTCCACATGAAAGTCAGAAGAAATCTTGCAGTTATTCTTTACATCAAATAGTGCCAGGCTCATAAAGAATGGCTCCACCTGAAAGCAAATAAACACTTTAATAAACCTTTATATATGCACATTAGACAATGATAAAGGGGGAGCACCATGAAGCATCTAGCAAAAAATCCATGGAGTTTAAAGAGGAACAACATCCAGGAATTTCACATTCCTGTGTGTTGTTCCTCTTAGTGGGGTATTCCGAATTGGGATGCCTCACTGTGTATACCCCACAATTCACTCAATTTCTTCTGTTCCCACAGTGCAGGCTCAGCCAATCAGTGGGTTCAATTTCACCCGGTTCTCTTCTGCTCTGCTTACAGCTAAGCCGTCTATATGGCTAAGCCAAAGGGAGCGGACATCATCCCACACTCAGCTTCTAGCTGTCAGGTGATTGGATCTGAGGATCCGGGAATGCCCCAGGGAGTGGAACTCAGCTGGCCCTGGATTCTAAGGCCTCTGAAATTCCTCTGATGCATTTAATATTAGCTTCTATGTCTTAGTTGATTGGCTTTCTCCAAAGATCTGAGTTTCTTAACCACACACAGTGCATGCCAAAATAAATCTTGTTTTTTGCCCAGTGTCTCATTTAGTTCCAGACAAAGGGCTACATTATCTTACTTTCTGCTCTCCCTATACTGGCTGTCAGGGGCTACATCTTTCATCCAGCCTGATTTATATTTGCCAACAACTTTCAGTGAACTCTGTACCATCTGCAGGGCCTCCTCAGCAGTAAATGATGACTCATCCATGTACATTTCAATGTGAGGGTCCCTGAAAAATTAGTAAGGAGAAGGGAGCAAGTTATATAGGGTCTATCAGGAAATGCAACATGCTGCTGAATGAAAGATGCCATCCCTTCCAAGCAGAATGGGAAGAGCAGAATGCAGGCTAATTTAAAGTCATGCAGAAGCTAAATAAAAAAAAAAACTAAAGGGTTCTTACCTTTTGTCCCACGCAGCTGGTCAGTGGTAATCAACAGCTCACCTGATCACTGGACCTGAGCCGCATCTTTCGCTTCCCGTGTCGCCTTGAGGCCTGAACTCCATTCACTGGCGCATGCGGACTGGGGCCACACCCTCTCCATTCACTACAATAAAGGGGGATGTGTCAGGATTCGGCACACTCCCTCCATTGCCATGAATGGAGATGGTGTGGCAGCGCTCTCTGGCTGAACCCAACCCACCATCAATTACTACCCCATGTATTGGCCCTGGACAGTGAGGAATGCTGAGGTTGCGGCAGAGTCTCGGATCCTGCAATCGGGTAAGTTACTGATCGCCAGACTAGCAGCGATTAGCAGCGTGGGGAAAAAGGTAAGTACCCTTTTGTTTTATTTTTGCCTGCTGAATCACCATAACCCTTGGTCTAGATTACAATGCAGAGCCATGGATTGCCAATCAGCTTTCACCTTTCAAATATAAGCAATGTGATTAAAGCAGACCAAAACCCATATTTTTAACTAGCATCCCCTGAATTGCTCCCCCCATGGAGGGCACCTTTTGGCAATTTTCACTGCTCCTGCTTCACTCTAATCCCAGATAATGGCGCCTGTTTTAGTTGTAAAGCCCTGCCTCCTCCATTCAATGCCCCCATTGTGTGTGTCAATTATGTCATTGCCACACTTATGCAATGACTGATCTCATGCAATATTACAAAGTTCACAAAATTCAGTGTTCCAGGACCACTCAAAAAGCTGAAATATCCATCTGTAGTTCTACACCCTAAGAAGTGAGTATCGCCGGGGCTTTTGCCAAAACTATTTCACAAATTCAGCGGGTTTTGGTTCACTTTAACTGGTCGCGTTTTCAGTTTTTCTTGCACAAAGGTAGAGAAATGGATGGACTAGTTGTTATAGAATTAGTGATATTAGAATACTCGATGAGTGCAGAGAAGAGATGGAGCATGTAGAGGGAGAACAAATAACCCATCAGGAATTGAGCTTTCATATAATATAGCTAATTCATGGGTGTTTCATATTAGGACTGATCCAGTAACGGCTATAATTTTAACTCTTCTTGTGTTCTTCATATGTCATGGTGCAGCTGTGGGAGGGTGTCAGAGAATACAGCAGCTATAATAGAACTTGGAAGTACATACATTTGTCAGGGGTCCTTCTGGGTTTTCGGTCACATTCCCCAGTATATTAAAGCTCAGTTCCTGGCAGCTCACTAAGAAACGCCGGCTGCTCTTCTCTTCAAATGGTCTTATATCTGGCTCGATCCCGGAGAAATCCAGACGCTAAAATAAATACAGGAAAGAGTCAGCACCGTGCCATTCTGTTGTAATAAGTTCACGTAGCAGATATTACACCCTGATACATAGCAGAAATGTCCAAACAAAAACGGTGCTCCAACCTCCAAAAAGCAGCTGATTCCAATGGTAATGGCTTGCTCACAATCAAAGAGGACTTTATTTTCTCTTCTTCAAAACGGCTCTTTAACTAGCCAAAAGTGGTATCAAATCTTAAAGTGGAACAAAACCCAAGCAGGCCATCCCTGGAATCTAAAAGATTCCACAGCAGGCCTTTCCCTGTTTGGGATGCCCCACTGTGTAATCCCCCCCCCCCCCCCCCAACCCAGGTCCCAGTAAAAATCATCTTCTTATATGGGAGCAAGAGCGGCCGCATCCCCAGCATCTTTTGGCTGAGGAGCGCTCCAGTGCCCAGCCATTTAAACAGGATGGGGGATGAGTGCGCAGAGCTGCTTGCCGAAGCATTAGTACGCAAACAAACTGATCTGGATGAGAGCCCATGCATGCGTTGTAGAACTAGGGAAAGGTGAATTTTTACTGGACTGTGGGGGTGAAGTCCAAATCAGGATGATCCGGAGGCAAGGAACAAAACCCGGGACCAAAATCTAAGTTTTTCATGCACCTGGGTTTTGGTTTGTTTTACTGGTGCATCCTGATGGGATGCCCCTATGTGTGAAACCCCAGGGAAAGGCGGTATTCTTACCCCACCAGCGATCCCAGATCAAACATGCAGTGACTCTCCTCCATTCAAACAAAAAAAAAAAAAAGATTGCTTCGCCAGGCAATTGATTCTGAATAAATGTACCTCCTGTCAGCTGCTCCCCTCTGGATGTGCATGCCTGCACCGGCCATTCAGGAAGACCTGCTGCGTGAATGGACATCAGCCAGAGGGGTGCTGGGGATTCCGCGGCACCCTGCCCATGCAATGTGGGAACCCCGGAATGATAAATGTTACAGTGATTCCAGGGCCAGCAACTATGGGTGTTGATCCCAATTAATACCCGATTTCAGTCAAAAATACAATTTTGTGAGTACCTGTAAAATGGTTATTACGAGTATGTCACACACCCCACTTTCAAAGATCCATGACACTTGGGAAACCGGCCTGTAGAGGGCGATCTTGCAGAGATGACATGGAAAAAGGAGCCCCTCCTGGTCCATAAGTACCGGGTTCCTCCCACTATTCCTCAGTCTTGAGTCAGTCAGTCAGTGAGAACCAGGAAGAGCCAATTATATTCAATATTAATCACCATATAAAGGATCCCTAGAACAAAAAGGGCGGGGAAGTGGGGTGTGTGACATACTCGTAATAACCATTTTACAGGTGAGTACTCACAAAATGGTATTATTCCTAGTATGTCACACACCCCACTTCCAAAGATCCATGACACTTGGGACATCCAATAGCAGTGTCTATAATGGGTGGGGATCCCCAAGGAATAATGCATAACTGAAATTACTGCAGCTTGCAGAATTTTGCGGCAAAAAGCAGCATCCGCTGAGGCCCGCACATCAACCTGGTAAAACTTAGAAAAAGTCTGCACAGAAGACCAAGTTGCATCCTTGCAAACTTGTTCAACAGAAGTCTGGTGCTGAAAAGTCCAAGAAGCTCCAATAGCACGAGTAGAAAAGGGGGAACCTTCCCCTTAGCCATATAGGCCCCAATGATGGCCTGACGTATCCACCTACTAAGGGAAGATTTGGCAGGAACAAAACCCTTCTTGGGCCCAGAAGGCACAACAAAAAAGGCATCCGTCTTGCGGAAGGCCGAGGTAGTAACTAAACAATACTTAACACAACGAACTACATCCAAAGAATGTAAGACCCTTTGCTTGTCGTTACCAGGTTTAGGACACAAGGAAGGAAGAACTATATCCTGATTTAGGTGGAAAGCAGACACCACCTTAGGAAGGAAATCCGGTTTAAAAAGGAAAACAACCTTATCTTGATACCTCTCAAAATAAGGGGCTAGAATAGACAAAGCTGCCAGTTCAGAAACTCAGCGGACAGAAGCAATATCAACCAAAAAGGCAACCTCCTGAGTAAGAATAGGAAGAGGAATATCCTGCAAAGGCTCAAAGGGAGCGGCCTGCATAGCTGAAAGCACCAGGTTAAGGTCCCAAACAGGAAGTATAGGCTTTCTGGGAGGCCGCACATGCGCGACTCCTTGGAAAAAGGTTTTAACCAAAGGAGCGAACGACCCTTGAAAGAAAATAGCCAAGGCAGAGACTTGCCCTTTCAAAGTACTAATCTGGAATCCCATATCCAGACTTCGTTGCAGATATTCCAGAATTCTAGGAATAGAGAATACTCTACAGGGCAAAGCCCTGGATTCACACCAATCAATATAGGACCTCCAAGTCCTGTAATAAACGACAGAGGAAGACTTCTTCCTAGCTCTAATAAGAGTCTGAATAACCCCATCAGAAAGACCTTCTTCTTTCAAGATGGAGACTTCAGCAGCCATGCCGTCACAGCCGGCGTTTGTAAATTGGGGTAACAAAGTTGTCCCTGAGTGATGAGATCTGGAAGAAGAGGCAGATGGAACCGATCCACTGCCAGCCTTGTGATCGTCTGTGTACCACAGACGTCTTGGCCACCTTGGCGCCACCAGAATTGCTGGCGCCTCCTCCAGTGCTAACTTGCGCACCATCTTCGCTGATCATGGAGAATGGGGGAAACAGATATAGGAACCCCAGATCCTTCCAAGCCAGAGACATGGCATCCGCTGCCACTGCCAGAGGATCCTGGGATAGAGACACAAAAGCTGGCAGCTTGTGATTGTGACGAGAAGCCAACAGGCCCAACCGTGGAGTCCCCCACCTGTGACAGAGGAACTGAAAGACCCTTGGATTGAGAGACCATTCTCCCTGGCGAGAACATCCCCTGCTCAGGGAGTCCACCTCCACATTCTCTATCCCCGGAATGTAAACTGCTGATATGCAGGGAACATTGATCTCTGCCCACTGAAGGATCAGAGACACTTCCCGGAGGGCACTCCAACTGCGAGTCCCTCCCTGGTGATTGATGTATGCAACAGCTGTTCAGTTGTCTGACCGAATCTGAATTGGCAGAATAAAGAAGAAATGGGTAAGTCGAAGTAGAACAAGACGTATGGCCTGAAGCTCTAATACATACGTAGATTGGAGAATGAGCCTCCTGAGGCCCCCACAATCCTTGGAACTGATGCTTCTTCCAGGAGCCCCCCCCAGCCTACCAGGCTGGTATCCGTGGTAACCAGTTCCCAACGCGGAGTCAGAAATGACTTGCCCTTCTGGAGGTTGTGCGATATTAACCACCACTGAAGGGACTGCAAAACGTGGGGACACAACAGACAAGTCTGATTTAATGATAGTGGGCACCTGTCCCACTTTGCCAAGAGGAAGAGCTGAAGCGTCCTTATGTGAAACTGGGCAAACGGGACTGCCTCGAATGCAGCTACCATCAATCCCACTAGTTTCATCCCTAGACAGATAGACTGACGAGGGTTGGACAAAAATAGACGAATCAAGTCCTGAATCAGAACCATTCCAGAATCAGGCCCAGGAGGGGAATTTCCCTGGATGGACAGAGAGAGGATTTGGGGTAACTTATTACCCATCCGAACCTCTCTAGCGTAGAGACCACCATCCTGGTGTCCAACTCTGAATGTTTGAGGGAGGAGGCCGTGATAAGAAGATCGTCCAGAAAAGGCACAATGCGGATGCCCTGGACCCTGAATATAGCCATCACTCCTGCCAGCATCTTGGTAAAGACTATTGGGGCCGAGGTAAGGCCGAATGGCAGGGCCACAAATTGATAATGCTGGTCTTCTATCGAGAACCTGAGAAATCTCTGGTGACCCGGAAAATAGAAATGTGCAAATAAGCATCCTTGATGTCTATGGATGTCATGAAGTCCCCCTGACGGAAAGCATCGATCGTTGATCGCAGAGACTCCATGCGGAATCTTCTGAAATGGATATATTGATTGAGTCTCCTTAGGTCTAGGATAGGCCGAACAGAGCCGTCCTTCTTGGGTACCATGAATAGGTTGGAGTAAAACCCCAAACCCCTTTCCGCTGGAGGCACTAAGCAGATGACAGCCATGTTTAACAGATTCGCTACTGCTGCCCGCAGTCCCTGCGCAATTGCCGGATCTGACGGCATCTGGGACATGAAAAATCTGGGAGGAGGCCGGGACTCGAATTCCAGTTTGTAACACGAAGAAACTACTTCCAGAACCCAATTTTTCTCCAAATTGGCGCAATCTCACAAACTGAAGCGCTGTAAGGGATTTCTTGGCTACAATATCCGCCGCCCACTGCCGCAACCATACTGACCGCCGAACACACACAGACACACACTCTCTTCCCATGTGATTTTTTAGCTTTATTATGAGGAATAGTGGGAGGAACCCGGTACTTATGGACCAGGAGGGGCTCCTTTTTCCATGTCATCTCTGCAAGATCGCCCTCTACAGGCCGGTTTCCCAAGTGTCATGGATCTTTGGAAGTGGGGTGTGTGACATACTAGGAATATATATTTTATATTTAGATAGGATGGGATAGGCTTATGGTCACGTTAATTTTTTGTTGTTGTCTGTGACCCCGCCATGACAGGTAATAAGGTGACCAGCAAAAAGGTGACATCCATTATTCAATAAGAGTCATTATTCCTTAAATTGGGTCACAGACAGCAGCAGAACCTCAGAGTTGCTCTATTTTTTCCCACTTATCCATAGGATAACAGTTAGGTTTTACCAGATAAGTGAGAGAGTTAAAGTCCCTGTCTAGGCTGCAAAAAATAAAAAGGCACTTGCCTGCCAGCCCGCAGGCTTGATCCCACAGTGTCCTTTTAATGCTCCAATGCTGACAGCATGGTTTTCTCCTGCCCTTGCTAAGTTTCCCTGCTGCTGGTAACGTGACCAGGCTCCCTCATTCACTGGCAGTGGGGAGCACATAATGTAACTGCTTGAATGCATCCCACCCTTCAGGAGAGAAATGCACTATCGGCACTGGAGGAGGACCACAGCCAACAGGACAGATTAAGCATGCAGGCTTGCAGGTAAGTGTTTTCGCAGCCTAGACTGTTCCTTTAATTCCTAGTTTAACAACCTTAATTAATACTGTGATAAGAGGAAGAATCCATGATACCCTGAACATGTGACACCTGGAACTAATGCAGATTTAAGGGTAAGGGTTAATGAATGCTAACTAAAAACATGTGGTCCTTTGCAAGTGTCAGGGGCCAAATTAAAGCATAAAAAACCAACAGGCTGGTCCTCCCCTGGAGTATCCAAAGTTGAGATGCCCCACTATGTGAAATCCCTCCCTCCTCGGGGCCTGCAAACCTTCTGCCTAGCTCCCACAACTATGTAAATATTGGGGCTACATCCCCAGCATCTCTGGCCTGTGGCTCGCTCCCAGCCATTCAGGTAGGCTAGGGACCGGAGCCCCCCGCGACTGTGAAGTATTAATATGCTCAGAAAACGGATCTGATTGGACGTGAGCCTGCGCATGCGCCATAGGCCCAGGGAAGGTGTTTTTATGGGTGATCTGTATGCTTTCACAAAGTGGGGCAGGGAACAAAACAAGGGTTTTATTCCACTTTAATGGCTCAGTGAATCACATTGTACAAAATGGGAGATCCCAAACACTAAGGGAAAAATCACCTGCTATGTTTATTTAGAAAAGCATGTTCATAGCCACTGTTTTTTTTTACCGTAAATAATGAAATATTCAAATAAATAAATAATTGTTATATGATTGGCTGTTTAAATATAGATTATGAAAATAAGTGCAAATAACCTAACCTGTGACTAACATTCACTATATGTTATCCTTTCCTTTACTTCGAGTTAATGCAAGATCCCAGAGCAGTGGCCGAAACCAGTCTGAAATCTGTGCCTGGCCAATCGCTGGGATGGATTTCACCAGGGGAACAAGGTATGGAAATCCAGTGTATGCACAGACACAGGAGGCGGTGTATGCATAGGACAGCATGTTGGTCCACTTAATAAAAATAGCCCATTTTTTATGCTGATGATTTAGTACGATTAATATTTTATCAGATACCTGCACATCTGAGTCAAATGAAAACAGATTTTGTCGCCCTTCACTTCTGCTCAGCTTGTTCAGCTGCTCTGTTTCTCTTCCGTACTGTAAAAAAAAACACACAAATTATAAAAATCATTTACCTGCAACTTGAAAATTGAAATCTGTGTTCAAAAAAAGCAATTCTGTGAGTACTCACCTGTAGAATTGTTTTTGTTCTTGCATGGCACGGCCTGCTTCGGTATTCATAACAGTTGGGTTATTCCGCCACAAGGTGGTGCAGTGGTACTGCAGAAAGCTGTGGCATCTCCCGGCCCCCTATAAAAACGGGATTAACCATAGAGTTCTCAGCGTAGACAAGCAGTGAGACAAGAAGCCGGGAGAGAAGGTAAAAAATTAAAAAAAGGTAAAAAAACCCATTTAACTTGGAACAATCACCATAAAGAGGCAACCAAGAATAATGATACCAAGGGTGGGTCGAAACAGGCCGTGCCATGCAAGAACAAAAACAATTCTACAGGTGAGTACTCACAGAATTGCTTTTTTCTTTATTGCATGGCACGGCCTGCTTCGCTATTCATAACAGTTGGGACATCCAAAAGCAGTGCCCAAAAGTAGGGTGGGATCCCCAATGAGTAGCAGCCGGCAGTTCAAATCACTACCGCATGAAGCATCTTGCGCCCAAAAGCAGCATCCGCTGAGGCCTTAACATCAACCTTGTAAAACTTGGAAAAAGTATGAACAGAAGACCAAGTAGCGGCTTGCAAACTTGTTCAACAGAAACTTGGTGCTGAAAAGCCCAAGAAGCACCAATAGCATGAGTGGAATGAGCAGTAATTCTAAAGGGAGGTTCCTTCCCCTTAGCAGAATAAGCTTGAACCACCGCCTGACAGATCCACTTGCTGATAGTGGATTTAGCCGGAGGCAAACCCTTCCTAGGTCCAGAAGTGAGAACAAAAAGAGCATCAGATTTCCTGAAAAGCTCAGTAGCGACCAAATAAAACTACAGAGCCCTGACCACATCCAGAGAATGCAGTGTCCGCTCCTTGGAATTAGCAGGATTAGGACACAATGAAGGCAAAACAATGTCCTGATTGAGATGAAAGGCAAACACCACCTTAGGCAAGAAATCCAGCTTAAGCCGAAACACCACCTTATCATGATGCCTCTCTAAATAAGGAGGTTTGATGGAAAGCGCCGCCAGCTTAGAAACTCGCCTTAGAGAAGTGATAGCCACAAAAAAGGGCTACCTTAAGAGTCAGAATGGGCAAAAGCAGCCCCATGGATAGGCTCAAAGGGAGAACCCTGCAGAGCAGACAACACCAGATTTAAGTCCCCGACTGGTAGCATAGGCTTACGAGGTGGACACACATGAGTAACACCCTGGAAAAAAAGTTTTAACCAACCGGTGGTTGACAAAGGATCTTTGGAAAAAAATTGCCAGAGCTGAAACATGGCCTTTGAGGGTACTTAGTTGAAGGCCAGAATCCAAACCATGTTGCAAAAATTCCAGAATCCTGGGAATGGAAGAAAAGAGACTTGGACCCACACCAGGCAATGTAAGCATGCCAGACCCTGTAACAGATAAAGGACAAGGACTTCTTCCTAGCCCAAATCATGGTATTCACAACAGAGGCAGGCAACCCCTTCTCTGTCAAGATGTAGGTTTCAGCAGCCAAGCCGTTAAAGCCAGCATTTGAAAATTGGGATGGCGTAGCTGTCCCTTAGTGAGAAGATCTGGATCCCTGGGCAAGACGTACTGGTCTACTGCCAGCTGCACGACATCTGCGAACCCCACCCTTCTTGGCCAACAGGGGGCCACCAGGATGGCTGACACCCCCTCCTGGGAAATCTTGCGCATGCCCCTGCCCAGTAGAGGGAACAGAGGGAACACATAGGGAAGCCGAAACTCCGTCCAAGGCATTGCCAGTGCATACGTGGCGAAGGCCAGAGGATCCTGTAACAGGGAGACAAACCTGGGAAGTTTGTGATTGTGACGGGACACAAACAGGTCCACATCCGGCTGACCCCAGCGGTGACACAGGGAGAGAAACACCTGGTAGTTGAGGGACCATTCCCCCAGACGAGACGTCCCCCTGCTCAGGGAGTCCGCCACCTGGTTCTCCACCCCCGGAATGTATACCGCTGAGATGCAGGGGACAGTCTGTTCCGCCCAAGACAGTATCAGAGACACTTCCTTGAAGGCTCACTTGCTCCGAGTCCCTCCCTGATGGTTGATGTAGGCAACCGCCGCCAGGTTATCTGAGCGGATCTGAACAGCCCGACCCTGAAGGTGAGTGGTTAGGCGAGAAAGAACCAACTTGATCGCCCTCAGTTCCAGGACGTTGATGGAAGCATGGGCCTCTTGTGGGCCCCACCAACCCTGGAACTTCAGGGATTTCCAGAAGCCTCCCCAACCGGTCAGACTGGCATCTGTGGTGACCGTCTCCCAGCATGGGGCCAGGAAGATCCTGCCCCCCAGAATGTTCCTTGAGTCCAGCCACCACGAGAGGGACTATCTGGCCAGAGGAGACAGAGCAAATTCCTGATCCAGGGGCACAGGGTCCCGATCCCAAACTGACAAGAGGTGCAACTGATGAGGTCTCATGTGAAACTGAGCAAAGGGGACTGCCTCGAAGCAGGACACCATCAGGCCCACCAACTGCATCCCCTGACGGATGGAGGGATGAGGACACGATAGCAGAGCCCGAGCCTGCATTTGAAGACCCCCCACCTTCTGCTGAGGAAGGAACACCTTGACCTGAGAGGTATCTAGAGTCATGCCCAGAAAGGACCTCACCAAGGACGGGGACAGAGAAGACTTGGGATAGTTGATCACCAAGCCGAAGGGCCCTAGAGTGGATGTCACCATCTGAGTGTCCTGCTCGGCCTGAGGAAAGGACTTGGCCACAATCAGTATGTCGTCCAGGTAAGGAATGATGCGTATGCCCTGTTCCTTAGCAGAGCCATCACCCCCGCCAGTACCTTGGTGAACACCCGAGGAGCCGAGGTGATACCGAAGGGTAGAGCCATAAACTGGTAATGCTGATCCTGCAGCTCAAACCTTAGAAATCGCTGATGACTTGGGAAGATAGGCACATGAAGATACGCATCCATGATGTCCGCAGTGGTCATTAAATCGCCCGGGCGAAGGGTACTGACAGCAGAGTGTAGCGTCTCCATACTAGAATGCTTGAATCTGACAAAATTGTTGAGGCCCTTCAGGTCCAGAATGGGCCCCAGAGAGCTGTCCTTTTTTGGGGACCGTGAAAATATTGGAATAGTACCCCTGACCCCATTCTTGATGGGGCACCTGAGAAATGACTTCTGACTCTAACAGGCATTGAACCGCCAGAAGCAACCCTTGAGCAGACAGGGGGTTTAAAGACATCCGGGATCTGATGAATCTTGGGGGCGGCCAGGCTGCAAACTCTATCTTGTAACTGGAGGACACTACTTCCTGAATCCACCGGTCTGAGACGTGAAGCCTACAGACGTGAGCAAAGAGCCGAAGCCGTCCCCCAACCCAGATGGGTGAGGGCGCCCCTTCATGCCTGAGGGGGCTTGAGAGAGGGTTTGGGCTTGGAACTCCAGGAGAGACCGGGACGACCACGGGATCTGCCACGGCCCCAAGAATCTCTGCGGCCACTAGAGAGGAGGGAGCCTCGGCCTCCTCTAGGAGCACGAAAGGAAGGGAGGGGGACGGAGTACCCCCGAAAGGGCCGAGACTGCCTCCTACGCTGAGGTAGCCTGCCATCCTTGGCTAGAGCATCAAGACACTCCCCAAATAGCCGCAGCCCGCGAGGGGGAGTCCAGTGAGAGCTTTCTTAGAAGCGGCATCAGCTGCCCACTGACGTAACCAAACAGAGCGGCGCATAGCCACTAAGAGCACAGAGGCCCTACTCAGCATCATCCATAGCAGTAAGGATAAAGGCCACAAAATCAGAGCAAACCAAGAGAGTCCTATACTCCTCCCCCTCGCTACGATCCGTAGCGCCATCAAGGAGACGCTTGAGCAGTTTCTTAAGGGCAATAGCTGTAATGGCAGCTGCACAGGCCGGGCGCAATCCAGCCCCCACACAGGTAAAGGCATGGCAGGCCAACTGATCCATGCGCCGGTCCTCACTGTCCCTCAGAGTGGTAGTGTCATGTGAAGGCATGACCGAAGTATTGGACAAGCCTAGCATGGGAGCGTCCACTTCAGGGGGAAATGACCACCTCTTAACAAGATCAGCAGGAAAGGGATACCTCTTATCCAAACCCTTGGGCACAGCAGGCAGCCTGTTAGGACGTTCCCATTCTTTAAGCACCATAGTGGTAAAATGTCCCTGCTCAGGGAACTCCAGACGCTGTTTACTAGGACAAAACAGCTCACCCTGTTTCCTTTTAGCCGCCACAGGGGCAGCAATGTGTAACATTTCAAAAATGTGAGACAGCAAATTATCAGTGTCCTCAGGGTACCATGAATCCTCCCCAGATTCAGGGTCACTATCACAACCCTCCTGCTGGTCCCCAGAGGAGTCAGAGTCCTGGAGCAGTTCCCCTTCCTCTAGGGAATAACGTCCAGTAGTGACTTTAAATTCCTCATACTCCTCTGTAGAGCGTGAGTGTGCTGCCTTTTCATGCTAGTTCAGTTATAATTGCTCTTAGGAGTGTATTACTTATAGTTGTATAGTGCACCACCACCATCTACTGGCAGAAGTTTGGTATAACGGTTCTACTTTTATCAAAGTGTATTCAGTGAATTCCTTAGACAGGAAGTAACCTTTGCTACAGGAAGTTCTCTTCAGCCATTTTAGATTTTCATTCTCTATGGATGCAGCAGATATTTTCCTCTCCCAAAAGGTTTGAGACATCATCACCTGTAAGTGCCTTTCTGTTATGTTATTATCATCTATGCTGACTAGTGTTTCATGTGTACTGATATGCTGTTATTGGATTGTATTGCAGTTTCACAAATTAATATATACTGAAGAAAAAATATATATATATAACAGTATAAAGTTGGATTCCTTTGGTGAACAATGCAAGCATGGGCTTCTGTTTCCTGAGATCTCCGACAAGTGTTTAGCTGTCCGTTTAGAATCACACACAGGCAGTGCTTTGAGAGCGGAACAGTGAGGGAGCGGAAATCAGGTGCTGCTTTTTGCCAGAGGCCTTCCTAGGAATAGGCCCGGCAAGCTGCTTCTCAATGTTGCCCACACAAAGTGCCAGCTCAGACTGTGACCCCCTGCTAGCACCCCCCTCACTGGGAACTAATTGCAGCAGTGGGGGGGTAGGTGATGCCGAAAGGGGCGCAGAGCTGGAAGCTCTTTGAGCGCACGGCACGCACACCGTGACACTATTACTCACAGGGGATGGAACACAGCCCACACATGGAACACAGCCGGGATTGCCCCGAAGGACCCCCAAGCACACTATCCCCAGAAGCCTCCATATGATGAATGGTGATTAACACAGGCGCAATAGGCCAGCGCTGGGTAAAGGCTAATACAAAAGCCACCCGGGATGCCCTCCCACGGGATGCCCCCAGATCAGCAAGGGGTGGGGGGAGATGAGGGGGGAGGAAGAAGTCAAGCCGGGTGAGACCACAACCCACTGGTATCCTGCCTGAAAGACAGCAAAGACAGAAAGTAAAAACTACACATGAGCATCCCGCAGCACATGCCCCACAAGACAAATAAAAAAAAAACCCAAGGGGGACTCACGGACCAAGGACACCGCAGGGTCACCAAGGCACAGACCGCAGGATGAAGCGACACACCGGAGGAAACAGCGCTGCAGCACGGAAGGGAGAAATCCAGACGCGCAGCTAATCCAAAATGGCGCCGGCTGAGGTACCTCAAGGGGCGGGCCGCGGGGGGACAACGCGATACACGTCATCCCCCGGCCCCCCGAAGAGCGCAAAAACGGCGCCCACGTGACCCTGCCGGCGCCATGAGAATGCAAAAACACCACAGGTTATAGCGCCCACAGCCGCACAGCACAGTACAAAACGGCGCAGTGGCCAAAAAACACACAGTAAACGGCCAAAACACCACAACTAATACCACTGGCCGCTACCACCCCCCCCCCCCCAACAAAGTCAGAGAGGGGGGGGGGGGGGAGAGACGAGAAGGCAGCTGCGAGTATCCAGGCCAGAAGGGGGGGGGGGGGGGGAGTGGGACCCCTGAAGGAAAAGAAGGGGACACAATCCCCAAAACACTTACCCCCTCAGAAGCCAAGACAGGAACTCCGCATCCCTAGTAGGCTCACCATAAAGCCTATGGCCGGCTACCCTTTGTGGAACAGGGTCTGCGACTTGGAGCAGCGCTCCAGGAGCACTTGACCCTAGTGCTCTTCTACCCTCACCCGATCTGTCAGCCAAGGCTGGGAGGCAGTGAGGGTCCAGAAACAGGTGGAAATAGACTTGCAGGGTCGCAGGCTTGGTTGCCTCGCTCACCTGCGCAAGAGAGAGAGTCATCTTCTAACTTCGCAGTTCCACTGCAGAGGAAACACTGGGAACTCTATGGTTAATCCCGTTTTTATAGGGGGCTGGGAGATGCCACAGCTTTCTGCAGTACCACTGCGCCACCTTGTGGCGAAATAACCCAACTGTTATGAATACCGAAGCAGGCCGTGCCATGCAATAAAGAAAAAGCAACTTATACGCTTAAGATGAGAAATAAGTCACATTGACATTAATGGGTCAGACAAGCCGTCAATTATCAGGAAGCTTGATTCCATGTTCCATATGCCGGGTGCTTCCTGTAGCTTCATCCACGTCCCTTGCTGTCCTCTCCTAATGTACCTGCTGGACACTTTTGTAGCCTCCTCCTGCACAGATCACCTGCTTACCCTCCACTCATGTAAATGCTGAGTACTTCCCCACGCCCCTATCCTCTTTACTTTCATTGCTACTTCTTCCAATGCCCCCATGAGCACCAGTGGGTGTTCTGGGTTTCATACCAGTATGTGCAGTATGTCCAGTATTAGCAGCAGGCTGTGACCCCTACCATGACTGAGCCCAGTAATAGGGGCCTGTCTTATGGCCTGCACCACTAACAGTGGCCTGATTTATCTGCAGAAAACAGGATGGCTGGGATAAAGATGCCCCCAATGTCCTTGGCTCCCAGGGTGAACTTCCTGCTTGTCCTTCCCTAGAAACAGCCCTGCCTACGACCTACATCCCAATGATAGGCTTATCATTTCAGGGGCCCCATGCAAAGTTATGTCTGGGGGCCCTAATTAAAGACAAATTTTGTATAGTGAAATAAAATATTAATGCACCTTTTCGGGCATGTAGCCGCGGAACAAACCCAGAGAATATGCATTGCATTGTCCATATATGACACAGGGAATTGTCTGGGGATTGCCCATATGGCCGTCCAATTTCTACTCCCAAACTGGGATGCCCCACTGTGTGAAACCCTATTAAATCACTGCACCCACTCAGCTTACCTCATTCCAATGACACATGTGCAGGTCACTATACCTTTATCTAGATGCATAACTGGGGCAGCCATTTGTGATTGGCCAGCCAGCCCCCAGCTAGAGGTGAACCAGTGGCCCGCTCTGCACCATTTAGCTTGTTAGCTGCTGTGATGTCACAGCATCTTACATAAATGAATGGAGCTGGCTTACGTAAGTGTACAGTGGCTTCCTATCTGCCGCACACTATACATTGTCACCGCCTGCCAAGTTCAGTTATATATTTTAAACAAAACGTTGCAACTGATCTAACCCTGCCTCTGGGCCCCCCTGGCAGGTGGGGGCCCCATGCATTTGCATGGTTTGTGTGGTGGTTAAGTACACCACTGCCTACACCAAATCCTTTGTGCCTAGTAAAAATGTGTAGTAAAAGTTCTGTACAAGTACATTACTACTGTATGTAAAAGGAATCCCTCACACCTCAAGACCTTATCCCATTCCCGAGCCCTCTGCCATAAAGAATTCCTTGCATGTGTATATGCAAATATACTTGTCGACAATAATCCTGATTCTGATCCTGGCTGAACCCAACAGGGGACTGTGGAAATACAAATACTGGCAGAAAATATAACTGGATCCTGACACAGGTCCTCAAAATCAGGAATTGCCAGAGAGTAGACCTAACACTTATATCAGTTTCTCCTGTTAAAGCACTAGGAAACAAAAGTTAAGCCATTCCTAAAACTTGCTCCTGATTTGCATTTTCCACAAAGAGGCACGGGAAAGCTGGCCAGAAACACTAACCATTTCTGTATTAAGTGTAATATTTATTTTAGTTTTATCCCGTGTAGATTTTCCGTCTACAACATGTATTCAGGATTACTTAACGTAACAAAAATGAAGAACTGAAACACATTCAGGAAAAAATCCAAGCCCATCATTTCATCCAGACCAAAGGAGGCATCATGGAATATTGGTTTCTAGGCACAATGCTGTATCCTCTGCTCTGGTTACAGTTGAGCTGTGCAGTTCCCAGCCATAAAAATTTATACCTTCACAAGCTCGGGGTGTATGCTTTTCTCCAGACTTTCCATCATGTTTTCTGGCTTTCCTGTCCCACCACTCTCCTCATCTGTATACAAGAGAAGAAAGGTAAAATAATACCATTTATTAACTCAGCAAATCTGGCCTTAATGGAAGAAAGTGATAAAGAACATTGGCAGTTTTCCCCAAGCTGCTGTATGTAGGGGACAGTATGTAGGGACACAGCAAGCAAAGTGAATGCAAGCACTCCCAGGCATACATGTGCATACACTCAAACGTTATCAAAAAATTAATTAAAAAGACGGAGAGATCACCGGATTAAATACTTATGCATAGCCGTGTATTGTAAACGGCGTCCCACTAACCCACAAGCAATCAGCACATGGAACATGGAGGACAAATGGTTAATTGTGGGACCTATCACAAAGGACATATTTACTGGTTACAAAACACAACTTTATTAGACAAGTACCCTAGACATACAAAATAATGTGCAAGAAAAGCAGAGAGTTTGCAGTTAACACTCTCAAACGTGCATGTGCCCACTCCCAAATATACATGTGCGCACTCCCAAACGTCCATGCTCACACTTTCAAAGTGCATGCGCACACTCCCAAACATCAATGCACACCATTCCATGCACACGCACGCACTCCCATGCACATGCATGCACTTCCACATGCACTCCCACGCACATGCACTCACTCCCACATGCTCGCACATGCACACACTACCACGAACATAAGGGGAGGAGGGGGGCATCAGTGATGGGGCCATAGCTGCCGGGAGGGGTGGGAGGTAACAGCAGTGACATGGCTGTGATCACCAGAAGAAGGGGGGGGGGGGGGTAGAGGAGGGCAGCAGCGGAGAGTTTGCAGTTTGACCCAAGCTGCTGTATGTGTGGGATAGTATGTAGGGGAGACAGTATGTAGGAGACACAGCAATCATGTGGAACAAGGTGCTCTGCTCAGATAAGACCAAAGATTAACTTTTTGGCCTAAATACCAAACGCTATGTGTGGAGGATAGCTAACACTGCACACCACCCTGAACACACCTTCCGTCGTGAAACATGGTGGTAGCAGCCATATGCCATGGGAATACTTTTCTTCAGCAGGAGCTTGGAAGCTGGTCAGAGTTGATGGGAAGATAGATGGAGGTAAATACAGGGCAATAATGGAGGAAAACCTGCTAGAGGTCGCAATACACTTGAAACTGGGGTGAAGGTTGTCCTTCCACAACACTAAATATACAGCAAAAACTACAATGGAAAGGTTTAAATCAAATAATATTCATGTGTTGGCATGATCCAGTCAAAGTCCAGGCCTAAATCCCATTGAGAATGTGTGCCATGGCTGCACATTAATATGTATGGCCAAAGAAGCTGTTTGGAGGAGAGCCACAAATGCCCTGTGGAAATGCTGCCGAGGTATGTACAAAAATACAATTATGTGAGTACTCACCTGTAGAATTGTTTTTACTATGCACAGCACGGCCTGTTTCATTTCATCATTCAGGTGACTACAGAAGATTTGTGGCTCCTCCCGGCCCTATATAAAGCCAGGAATCACCAATAGACCCCCAGTGTTGAAAAGCAGTTATGCAAGAAGCCGGGAGATTAACCAAGATAAAATACACAGCCTCTAAAAACTAAAATTTTAAACAAATCACCATACAGAGGCAACCAAAGATAACAATAACAAGGGAGGGATGAAACAGGCCGTGCTGTGCATAGTAAAAACAATTCTACAGGTGAGTACTCACGGAATTGTATTTTTCCTAATGCACAGCACGGCCTGTTTCATTTCATCTTTACTTCTGGGACATCCAATAGCAGTGTCCATAAGGATAGGGTGGGATCCCTAAAAAGTAACGGCAGGCAGTTCAAACCACTACCACCTGAAGTACCTTGCGGCCAAAAGCAGTATCCGCTGAGGCCTTAACATCAACCTTGTAGAACTTGGAAAAAGTATGAACAGAAGACCAAGTAGCGGCCTTACAAACTTGTTCAACAGAAGCCTGGTGCTGAAAAGCCCAAGAGGCACCAATAGCTCTAGTAGAATGAGCAATAACCCGGAAGGGAGGTTCCTTCCCTTTAGCAGAATACGCTTGCACCACCGCCTGACGGATCCACTTGCTGATAGTGGATTTTGCTGGAGGCAACCCTTCCTAGGTCCAGCCGAAAGAACAAAAAGAGCATCAGATTTCCTAAATGACTCAGTGGCGACCAAGTAAAATTTGAGCGCCCTGACCACATCCAGAGAGTGAAGGGTCCGTTCCTTAGAATTAGAGGGATTAGGACACAAAGAAGGTAAAATAATGTCCTGATTGAGATGAAAGGCAGACACAACTTTGGGCAACTAATCCAGCTTAAGACGGAACACTACCTTCCTTGAGGGCTTGCTTGCTCCGAGTCCCTCCCTGATGATTGATGTAGGCAACCGCCGTCTGATTGTCCGAGCGGACCTGCACAGCACGACCCCTGCAGCCTGCAGCTCTAGGATGTTGATGGGCGCATGGGCCTCCAGGGGACCCCACCGACCCTGGAACTTTAGAGACTGCCAAACTCCCCCCCAGCCGGTCAGACTGGCATCCGTGGTGACAATTTCCCAGCACTGAGGCAGAAAGGACCTGCCCACTAGAAGATTCCTCGAGTCCAGCCACCAGGAGAGGGAATGCCTGACCCGAGGGGACAGAACAAACTCTTGATCCAGGGACTCCTGATTCTGATCCCAAACCGACAAGAGATGTAACTGAAGAGGTCTCATGTGAAACTGAGCAAAAGGGACCGCCTCGAAGCAGGACACCATGAGGCCCACCAACTGCATCCCCTGCCAAATGGATGGGTGAGGACACGAAAGCAGAGCCCGTGCCTGCGTCTGAATGCCCTCCACCTTCTGCTGAGGGAGAAATACCTTGACCTGAGCAGTATCCAGCGTCATGCCCAGGAAAGACCTCGCCAAAGACGGAGATAGTGAAGACTTGGGATAGTTGATCACCCAGCCGAAGGACTCGAGAGTGGACACCACCACCTGAGTATCCTTCTCGGCCTGATGAAGAGATTGAGCAGCAATCAATAGGTCGTCCAGGTAAGGAAGAATGCAAATGCCCTGGCTTCTCAGTAGAGCCATGACACCCGTCAGCACCTTGGTGAAGACCCCAGGGGCCGAGTTGATACTGAACGCTAAGGCCACAAACTGGTAGTGTTGATCCCCCAGAGCGAACCTCAGGAACCTCTGGTGACCTGGGAAAATTGGCACGTGAAGGTAGGCATCCTTGATGTCCACTGTGGTCATGAAGTCGCCCGGCCGAAGGGAACTGACGGCAGAACATAACGTCTCCATGCGAAAGTGCTTGAACCTGACAAACTTGTTGAGACCCATCCACCCATCCGCGCTATCAAGCAGTGTAGTAGTGTCAGGGGACGGCATGCCACCTCAGGAGGACACGACCAGCGCTTAACCAAATCAGCTGAAAAGGGATACCTTCTGTCCAATCCCTTGGGCACCGAAGGTAATCTGTTAGGACGTTCCCACTCTTTAAGCACCATATTGGCAAAATGGCCCTGTTCCGGGAACTCCAAGCGTTGCTTGCCAGGGTGGAAAAGCTCGCCCTGCTTCTTCGCCGCCTTAGGGGGGACGATGTGCAACGTCTCGAAAATCGCGGACAGATCGGTGTCATCCGGGAGCCAGGTATCCTCATCAGAGGAGGACCCCAGGTCACTGTCGCAACCGTTCTAAAGACCCCCAGAGGAGTCCGAGTCACGGAAAAGCTCCCCCTCCTCCGGGGAGTTACGGCCGCCATGCACATCAAGGCACTCATCCTCCTCACGAAATAGGGACAGCGCGGCATCAAGGTGCCGCTTCTTGCTAGAGGCCTTGCCCGCCGCCGGTCGGGCCCACTGCCGTTCAATGCTGGCCACGCGCAGCGCCAGATCTGATTGCGACCCCCTGCTAGTATCCCCCTCAGTGGGGGCTAAATGCAGGCACGGAGGAGTAGGAGATGCCGTAGGAAGCGCAAAACTGGGAAGAGAAGCTCTCAGCCCAGCCTGGTCCGCAATAATACTTTGGGCGCACGGCACACAAACTGCGCCACCACCACTCAAAGGGGATGCCCCGCACATGACACACAGCCGAGGTTGCCCCGAGGGCCCCCCGAGCTCGCTATCCCCAGAAGACTCCATATGGTGATTATGGGCGAGGACTGTAAGATTTCCAGGAACCTGCTTCAGACACCCTGCTGTGCCGACATTGGTGCCTAGACACCATCATTCCCAGACACACATGTTCAAACATATATGTGCGCACTCCCAAAGTGCATGCATGCACTCCCAAGCATACATGTCACACTCCCAAAGTGCATGCATGCACTTCCAAGCGTACATGTGCGCAATTCCATAGTGCATGCATGCACTCCCAAGCATACATGTGCACACTCCCAAACGTCCATGCTCACACTCCCAAAGTGCATGTGTGCACTCCTATGCACATGCACGCACTCCCACACACACCCACATGCACTCCGATGCACATGCATGCACTCCCACATGCACACACTCCCACATGACCTCCCACGCTCTGTGCTGCCTCCTCGCCACATGTCAGAGGTGCTGAGGAGGCAGCATAGAGCGGGGGCAGCTGAGAGCAGGGCTGGAGGTGGGCGCCATCATGGCTCAATGTGCTGCATTACCATCACAAGCAGCAACACCACTGACACTGGAGCCGATGAGGAGGAGGCAGCAGCTTCACAGGGGAAGGGGGCGGGCATAAGGGGTAAAAAAAGAATGACTAGAGCCAGGCAGGGAGAGGGACAGGCTACATAGGGGAGGGGGCGGAGGCTATTAAAATTTCTGTTGATTGGGGACTGGATGTGAGGGGAGTAGCTGTTTGCCCAGGAACTAGGTGTCCATATCCGGTCTACTGCAAGGTTTCTAAGCTAAAGAACAGCGCTGTGACCCAGGGCAGAAGGTAGGTGCTGCATTCAGCTGGGGAATGGTGAGACTGCACAAACACTTTATTCATGCCCAGCAGCAATGTTCTTGAGCTTCCAGGTGTATAGATTTGATCCTCACTGCTGAGCCAGTGTTACCTCTGAGCATGGCTTGCTGTCCTAGCTTCTTCCTTGTTGCCAATTTTGCTACCATCTTCAGCACTATTCTATCACCCCCCCCCCCCCCCCCCCTACTTAGGCTCACGATAGTGCAGCAGCTGCAATTATATGTAAATTCCACTGTTAATAAGTATGTTCAAGCTATTTGTAGCCCACTGAACCAAAGGTTGTTTCACCTTATACTACCAGTGAACTACCAAACAATAAATACATGTAACTTTTTTCTGTTTTATATGCAGCATCACAACAGTTTTGTTCAGTTATGATACATTATAGCACTGCACTCTAGAACTACATAATTAATAACATTTCTTGGATCTCTGTCATTGCTGATGAAACATGGCAGAGCTAAAGTTAGTATTCTAAGTGTGCCATACACTCCACTTCGATCTTCATGACATGTGGGTAATCTCCAGTAGAGGGCGAACTTGTGCAGAGATGAATATGCAAAAAAAGAAAGCCCCTCCCGGTCCATATATACCTGGGACCTCCCACCAATTTCCCAGTTCTTTCTCTGCAGGGAAGGCGACAAGACAGAAGATGAAGACTTCTTTTACTTGCAGGTAAGCCGGGCCCGCGCCCGGCCGTTTATTATCCCTATTACTGCCAGGACCCTTTCTAAATTGTCCCTATCTGAGCCTCCCAGCTTAGGCTGCGGGTCCTGGTGAGGGTAGGAGCACCCTATGTGTGCATAGCTCCACCGTGAGACCTCATTATGGGGTAGGCGGTTACCCAGGTTTTGGTGATCCTGGTGTGGGATGCCCGTCCCTACATGCCTGTGGCCCTATTCGGGCCGCCCCCCTTTCCGGGTCCCTTACTTCCCTCTGGGGGGGGAGGGGCGTCATCCGCGGCCTCTCCCTTTTACTTTATATATATATATATATATATATGTATATATATGTGTATGTGTGTTGGTGTTACCACTGTAAGTTGTGTGTGTGTGTGTGTGTGTGTGTGTGTGTGAGTTGGTGTGGATCACCTGGAAGTTATTCCTTGATGAATTGGTGCTGTTGCTTGGCCTAGCCTGCTGTGGTTTCTCCTGTCAGCCTGGGGAGCTTCTTATCTAAACACAGCCCTCAGGCTGTGTGTAGATAAGGGGGCGGGGCCGGGCGCTCGGCGCGGCCACTGTAGCCCCGCCCCCTCGTTCGGCACGTTTTCTGAAGGGCCTCCCTGGCCAGATCCGCGCTGTTGGGAGGGGGGTGGGGCCTGGAAAAGTGCACCTTCGGTGCTGGCCCGCCCCCTTCTCTTCCTGCTTCTTCCTGATCACCTCAGAGACGGGGGCCATCTTGCTGCATTGCTGCTGTCGTTTCTGGGGGACGGTAGGGGCCTGGTGGCCACTTCATTAGTTATTTGGGGGTCCCTCTCTGTATTTTAAATGATGTTGTTATGCTGTATAGTAACTGATATGCCTTATTGTGTGTTGCAGATTGCTTCATAATAGTTCATATTAAGGGGTTCCTCCTGGTCCTGGGGTCCCTAGTATTAAATTGATCACCTTAAATCCTCCCACCGGGACTTTTAAGGGGCATCCTGGGTTGCTTAGGCATAATTCCCTGCGGTCTTGCGACTGACCACAAAAATCACCTTATGGAGGCTCTGCAGGATACTGGGCTCGGGCTCCCTCTGGGACAATCCCGGCCATGTGTGGGGTGTGGGGTATCCCTTACGGGGGAGAATGTGCTGATTTGTATACCATGTGCACAAAAGGCCATAACGCGGCAGTCCGGTACCCAGCCTTCTGGGTCGGCTCCTCCCGCTTCATCGCCTTCCCCTCCCCGCCTTATCCGTACCCCAAGTGTCATTGGTGCCAGCGGGGAGTCGCACTCTGATGTTTGTGCTAGGTTGGTCAGCATCGAGAAATTTATTGTTAGCACGGTGGGCAAGAAGGCCCGGGCTAAAAAGAGATATTTGGCGTTGGCCCAGCCCTTGTGGGATGTTGACGATGATTCCATTGATTTGTCGGATTATTCCCCTTTACAGGAGGGGGAATTGTATGAGGAAACGGAGACTGACTATGTACAGTCTGGTGATGCTGATGTCGGGCAGGCGCTGGGGGATGCCGTTGATACGGCCACTGTTTTGTCACATCTATTGGAGGTGTTGGATATTGACCCGCCTGAGGCGCCTCCTCTCAAGAAGGGGGAATTTTTTTGGGGCCCGCAAGCCCCGTCTGGAATTCCCTACCCAGGGTCATTTTGATACGCTGATCCTGAAAGACTGGGAAATGCCCAGTCGGCTTCCTGGTGCTCCTCAGGGATGGGATAAAAAGTACCCTTTACCGGTGGAGGCGGTTAAGCGCTGGTCTTCTCCTCCCGAGGTCGACGCGCCAGTTTTAGGTTTGACCAACTCTTCTGTGCTGAACACCCCTGACGCCACTTCCCTTAAGGATGGCGAGGACAAGCGTCTTGATCAGATGATGTGTCATGCATTTGCCAGCGTGGGCTCGGCCCTGCGGCCTGTTTGTGCATCTGCCCTAGTGTCGCTTGCTACCAGGTCTCTTATCAGAGACTGGCTGAATGACGCTCAGTTTGATCTGGCTAGCGATGAGTTCGCTACCCTTAAGAGATGTGAATTGTGAATTTTGTCTTGGCTGCTATGGAAGATTCTATTGTCATGTGTAGCAGGACTTCAGCCCTATTGGTTTTTGGGGCCAAGAAGTCGCTTACAACTCTTCCCTTCCTGGGTGCGCAGCTGTTTGGAGATACATTGGATGCTGTTACCTCAGCGGAAGAAACAGCGCCGTCCCTTTCAGGGGGCTGGCTCATTCACTCCTTCCTTTCGAGGGGGGCTATGCACAGATTGGTTTGGCTCCGACAGTGGACGGCAGAGGTTTGGCCTTCTCGGGTGGCAGGGGCTCGTCCTGGAACAGGGGCAGAGGTCGGGCACGTCCCGCGGCTGCCTGGGGTTCCAAGTCCAAGCCCGCCGTTAAACCAGCTCAGCAATGAAGGGGCGCCCTCACCCGCACGGGTGGGGGGACGGCTGCGGCTCTTCTTCCAGGTCTGGGCTCGGGAGGTCACAGACAATTGGATTTTGGAAGTGGTCTCCTCCGGGTACAAACTGGAGTTCGAGTACTGGCCGCCTCCAAGATCCTTAAAACCTTCGGGACATGGGAATTATTTGCCCAGTGCCTCAGTTGGAGAGAGGCAGGGGTTACTACTCCAACCTTTTCATGGTTCACAAAAAGGAGGGTTCGGCGAGACCCATTCTAGATCTCAAGGTTCTCAACAGGTTTATCAGAGTCAAAAAGTTCCGCATGGAGACTCTGCGCTCGGCTATCAATGCCCTTCGCCAGGGGGATTTTATGACATCCATAGACATCAAGGATGCATATCTGCATGGTCCGATTTTTCCGGCACATCAGAGATTCCTCCGGTTTGCGGTGGAGGATCAACATTTTCAGTTTGTAGCCCTTCCCTTCGGACTGACCTCGGCACCGAGGGTCTTCACCAAGGTCTTGGCGGGAATAATGGCTCTGCTCAGAGCTCAGGGCATTCGCATTGTGCCTTATCTGGACGACCTGTTGATCTCAGCTTCTTCCCTCCGTCAGGCGGAGCTGGACACCCACCAGGTGGTGTCGACTCTGGAGAGGTTTGGGTGGGTGATCGACCGCCCCAAGTCTTCTCTCTCTCCGTCACAAGTGATTTCATTTCTGGGCATGAATCTGGATACCAATCAGGCCAGAGTGTTTTTGCCCCAGACCAAGGTGCAGGGGATTCAGGATCTGATCAGCCTTCTTTGGGCCAGTCCTTGTCCCTCTATCCGACAGGGGATGAAACTGGTGGGCTTGATGGTGTCCTCCTTTGAGGCGGTACTGTTTGCACAGTTTCACATGAGATCTCTTCAACTTCACCTGTTGACGCATTGGGACAGGTGTCCGCAGTCATTGGATCAACCTTTCAGGATGTCTCCCAGGGTTCGGCAGTCCCTTTGGTGGTGGCTGGAGTCAAGCAACCTGTTGAAGGGCAGATCCTTTTTGGTCCCTTGTTGAGAGACGGTTACCACGGATGCCAGCCTGTCGGGCTGGGGAGGTTATTGGAAAAGTCATCAGTTCAGCGGGGTGTGGGGTCCTCAGGAGGCTCACACCCTTATCAATGCCTTGGAGCTCAGAGCCATCCGACTGGTTCTGGCACGGCTGACCTCACATTTACAGGGTCTACCAGTTCAGGTTCGTTCAGACAACTGAACGGCGGTAGCTTACATCAATCACCAAGGAGGGACTCGCAGCAGGAGTGCCCTCAAGGAAGTCTCTCTGATCCTGCACTGGGCGGAGAGCAATGTTCCTTGCATTTCGGCAGTCTACATTCCGGGAGTGGAGAACACGGAGGCGGATTCCCTGAGTAGGGGATCCTCTCGCCAAGGAGAGTGGTCTCTCAACCTCGAGGTTTTTCTGGATCTTTGCCGCAAGTGGGGGACTCCGGAGGTAGATCTCTTCGCCTCGAGGCACAATCACAAACTTCTGGCATTTGTGTCTCTTTCTCAGGATCCTCTATCTCTGGCAGTGGATGCCTTGTCCCTTGCTTGGAAGCATCTGGGTTTTCTTTACCTGTTTCCGCCGTCTCCATGCTGGGCAAGGTAGTTCGCAAACTGGTTCTAGAAGGGGCGCCAGCAATTCTTGTGGCTCCAAGGTAGCCAAGAAGGGTTTGGTAAGCAGATGATGTAAGGCTGGCCATAGATCAGTACCGGCTTCCCATGTTGCCGGATCTGTTATCTCAGGGTCTACTACTTTACCCCAATTTACAAACGCTGGCTTTGACGGCTTGGCTGCTGAAACCTTCATTCTGAAGGAGGAAGGTTTGTCTGCGGCCGTTGTTCAGACCTTGATTAGAGCTAGGAAGCGGTCCTCTTCTGGCATTTACTATAGGACGTGGAGGTCCTATATTGATTGGTGTGAGGCTAGGGCCTTGCCTTGTAGGGTGTTTTCGATTCCTAGGATTTTGGAGTTTCTTCAGCATAATCTGGATCTTGGGTTCCAGCTTAGTACTTTGAAAGGACAGGTTTCTGCTCTGTCGGTTTTCTTCCAGAGGTCTTTTGCCTTACACCCGCTGGTTAAGACCTTTTTCCAAGGGGTCGCGCATGTGCGGCCCCCTCGGAAGGCTGTAGTTCCTGTTTGGGATTTGCATTTGGTTCTTTCGGCTCTCCAGGGTCCTCCTTTTGAGCCGCTACAGGATATTGCTCTTTCGGTTCTCACTCAGAAGGTGCTTTCCTTGTGGCTATTACCTCTGTTCGGCTTGTCTCTGAGTTGGCGGCTCTGTCGATTCAGTCCCCTTACTTTGAGAGACACCAGGATAAGGTGGTTTTTCGTTTTAAGCCAGATTTCCTTCCTAAGGTGGTGTCTGCTTTCCACCTCAATCAGAATATTGTTCTCCCTTCCTTGTGTCCTAAGCCTAACAATGACAAGGAGAGGGTTCTGCACAGTTTGGATGTTGTTCGCTGTGTGAAGTACTATTTGGTGACTACTTCTTCCTTCCCCTAAAAGGGGAGGACTCCCCCTTTTAGGGTCACTGCACACTCTACTCATGCTGTTGGTGCGTCCTGGGCTTTTCAGCACCAGGCTTCTGTTGAACAAGTTTGTAAGGCTGCTACTTGGTCTTCCGTTCATACTTTTTCCAAGTTTTACAAGGTTGATGTGCGGGCTTCAGCGGATGCTGTTTTTGGCCGCAAGGTTCTGCAAGCTGCAGTGGATTGAGTTGATACATTCTTTACTGTTTCTGGTTCCCACCTATGACGGACACTGCTATTGGAGGTCCCACATGTCGTGAAGATCGAAGTGGAGTGTATGGCACACTTAGAATAATACTGTTTTGTGAGTACTCACCTGTAAAACGGGTATTATAAGTGTGACATACACTCCACTTCGCCCCACCCCTTTTTTTCCAGGTATTCTGGATCCTTTATATGGTGAACCATTGGTTTTGATTGTTAAGGTTATAATTGGTTCTTCCTGGTCCCCTTACTGTTTTTTTACACTGGGAAATTGGTGGGAGGTCCCAGGTATATATGGACCGGGAGGGGCTTTCTTTTTTTGCATATTCATCTCTGCACAAGTTCACCCTCTACTGGAGATTACCCACATGTCATGAAGATCGAAGTGGAGTGGAGTGGAGTATGTCACACTTATAATACCCGTTTTACAGGTGAGTACTCACAAAACGGTATTTTTGTGACTTCATTAAAACGCTTACAAAATTCTTGGTAACTCAGTGACCCCCATTATTAATGTATTTTTATACTTTTATAAACTTTTCACTGTCCCTGTCTGTCCATCGCTGCACAAATGACTTCCATCCAAAACTCTGTCAGCTCTTTCCAGGCACACAAAGCCAAAACCAAATCCCAGGAAATGTCTCAAAGACAAGCAGAGCCAGTTATTTTACCGCCAGCGAACAGCTGCTATACTTACTCCAAGGCTTCACACTGAACACGCATGGAATGCCAGATGCCTTCTTTCCTCACAAACAAAAACTCTACAACCTCACAAACTGTATTCTGTTACAGCAGGGGGTCGGTTCAGCACCAGGTACATAATGCACTTTGCAGGAGTAAAGGTGCCATTAAAGCAGAACAAACCTGGGAATCTAACTTTTCTGAGTCTTGCTTGATGCCCAACTGTATAAAATACCCTAGGTCACCAGTAAATGATCACCTTCCCATGGTCCAATGGCACATGCGCAGGCTCTCATCTAATCAGACCCATTTGCCATGTTTAATTAATCTGTAAACAGCTCTTATTGAATTCAATGGGAAGTGAAATTGTCCACATTGCTCATGCTCCCTCCCTAGTCTGATTGACTGGGGTGGGAGCCCGCACAAGGCCTGAGGACGCAGAGGATGCGGTCGCTTGTGCTCCCCATTGAATGGCATAGTCACAGCAAAAGAGTCTGATTGGGCGAGATCTCAGGTTCTGGTCCTTGCCCCCATGGGCATCCTTATTTGGGATACCCTGCTGTAAGAAACCCCCAGATCGACCAGCTCTTCGCAGTTTTAGAGCACATGATCCAATCAAAGCCATTTGTCATGAATATTTAATGTTTGGCAAACGGCTCTGTTTATCAAGTGAAAAAATGGCCACATGCCCAGCATCGGACCCGCTTCTGCCCCAGCCATTTAAATAACACGCACACAGCCAAAAGAACCCAGTTATTGCCATCTTAGTTATACCTCAAACATGCAACTGGAAGTCTACTCAAACAATGTAAATCTGGGTTTTGTCAAATGCAAAGCAATCAGTCTTTTCATAGGGACTGTGGCCTTCACATAGATCGGTGCTGTGCACCCTCCCCTTTGTGCCCATCTAAGATGGTAAGGAGGGTAAAGCCAGAGAAGAGACATGACTTCTTTGTTCTTGCATAGAGGCTCGTGTGTACAATGGGGAGATTGAGAGGGATAAGATTTGGAGAGGCTCATTTCTAAACCGGACCAAAAGTCATATTAACATTTGGTCTGATTACAATGATTCCTACAGTAGGAGCTTGCCCTGCAGTCGCACTCACTGCCTGTACTTACCAATACAGCAATCCCGTGTTTTCAAATGAAGCACAGAAAGTGCACACAGCACCATCTCCTCCTACCCTACTGTGCATGCACAGAAGCAGAGGATGCCTGTTTGAACACAGTGTTAGATAGTGGCTTGGTAAGTATGAGGGTTCACCTGTGATTCCAATCACAGGCATCCCTTATCGGGAGCAGCCTATGGGGGATTAAGATGTGTAGAGGCTCCTTTCTAAGTCATTAACTTTTGGTCAGGTTACAAATATTTCTAGGAGCCTCACCATTTGGTTTGTCCCACAGTCGAACTCACTGCCAAACTCCTGTTGGAGCTAAGTTCTGATTGCACCAATGCACACATATGCACCTTGGGAGACTAGATGTGGGTAAACAACCAGGCGATCCTGGAGGTTTTGAATCAATCACAAATCGGAATACTTATTTAAAGTGGATTTTCATCATCCTGGTGATTGGTCTTTGTCGCCGGGGCATCCTGATCCAGATTCACATCATAAAGCCGTTATTTTGGACTGAGCGACGGCATTGGAAGTGGCACCCAGTCAGCAAGCTCTAGGGTATTTTAGACTCCAGGGCGACACTGATAAAGTAGACCAAAACCCAGGTGAGTGAAAACCCTAGGTATTAGTCTGCTTTAAATTAGCATGGCAGGTAAGTGACACTGGGCAGTAGGGTATATTATGTGGTGCAGCACAAAGTAGAAGAGCTGTCCAAAGTCACAATGAGTTTTCATAGAGTAAACAAAAACGTCAATCTTCTCCAGATTTTCTTGCACCAGTATAAATCTGGGCAGAGTTCATGTATTTTTTGTGCATTAGTGCTGGTTTTATCTGCCAACCCAAACACACACCAGTAGTTTCACCAGTGTCTAATAATTGTACTATACTGCATGTGTTAGTGACTATTATTACATTTGAGAAATAAGGAATGGTCAATGCCTCTGATTATGTAAAGCCCTGCTAATGATTTGTCAGGGTTTATGTGAAAAATAAATGCATGCTTTGCTCATCAGTATAGAGGAACCTGTTTTATAATGGAAATGAATAATTTGTGTAGGATATAAACCATTTGTCCTAACCCTGCTAAAAAATGATCAAATGACACAATCGGTTCCTTTTAAGCCTGGGTACAAATTAGGACAAACTATACTGTCCTGCAGCACAGACATTAACTGTCACATAAATATGATTTAACCTTGGCCATGATCCACTGTGTACTTCTTCTCCTGAACCAAACTGTCTGCATTTAACTGAATGATTTTCTTCAATGTCAGCAACCACTCCTCCATTTCCTGTTCCGTCTCGGCTGCCAGATGATGGCTCGACTTATCTTGCATCCTCAACTCGAACGCATTGCGGCGCAGCTTTGGGCACTGAAGAAAAGAAAAGTCACTGCTGTTAACACACACTAGAGGCACAAAAACACAACGTGAAGTTATTGAGAAACATGTTCTGCATTATACCGGCGTTGCTTGTGTTTCTCTATATGCTGTCCTTTATACAGTTCTTAACTTATTAATATTTTCGAAGCAATAACTATAGATAGCCATAGTCAAGGGAGCAGGGCCGGCTCCAGGGATTTGTCTCAGTGGGCCCTTTGTGTCAAGTCACATGCTCCGTTGTGTGAAACCCCCTGTGATGGCCAGTATACTCACCTCACATACTATTGCATGGCATAGGACTCTCTTTGTCCACGGAGCCCAGCTTAAGGAGTTTTCCTCTAGCATATGTGTGTGCTTCCAAGGCCAGCCTATCTGACTTCCTGAGCACTTGAGCATGCATCAACCAGGGAAACCAGGGATGCTATTGTGGTCCACACATGCACTATGGGATCACAAGCTAGGTGAGAATACAGGTGATCCCAGAGCAAACCTGGGCACTGTAAGGGCCGGGGGCCATATATGGCCCTTTGATTGGCTCTGACCGGCCCGGGCTGAGCTGGCTGGTGGAGTCCCTCTGCTCGTGATTCGGCGTCCCTCCGCTCGTGCCGCCTGGGAGACGCCCACCCATCCCTCTTCGCAGCGGGTCGGCGCCTCCCGCACTGTACACAGACGATCACTTAACGGGTGTGGCGCGTTCTCCCTTCCTCACTGAGTGAGGAAGGGAGAACGCGATGACCTGCTGCGAAGAGGGATGGGCGGGCGCCCGACAGTGAAGAAGAGCACAATCAGGGGAGGAGAAGAAGGTAGGCTCCGACGCCATCTTACCTGGGTGGAGGGGCGGAACTCATAAGTGCCCTGACTGGAAGTCATCCTCGGGCTGCTGCTAAGCTTAAAGTGGACCAACACCCAGGATTTTGACTATCCTGGGTGTTGGTCCACTTAGGTGGGGCACCCCGATCGGGGGTGCCCCGCTGTGTGAAACCCCCCCGATCGCCACAAAAACTCACCTCTCCCCGCTCCCACGTGACCTCGTCCAGCCAATTACAGCGCTCAGAGCCGCTCTGGTATGCGCGTCCAAAGCCGCTTGGACGCACATACCAGAGCGCTGTCATTGGCTGCGTCTCTCGCTTCCCTCTAACAGGGAGCGCGCCTGCGCCGGCCATTCACAAAACGGCCGGCGCGGGAGCGCGCCCTGCTAGAGGGAAGCGAGAGACGCGCCAGCGTCTGGCGCATGCGCCGTTGGATCGCCGGTAAGGTAAGGATTGTGGGCCTCCTGGGGGGTTCCTCCCCGCGGGACATCCCGATTTCGGATGCCCCGCGGGGAGGGATCTGATCGGTCCGGGAATATTATAGATTCCCGGGCCGATCCCCCCTGGGTGTTGGTCCACTTTAAGGGGAAGGAGAGTAAGGGCTGTGGGGCTGCATTTGCTCTGCCCAGTGTGATGGAAGAGTGAGCTACTGACATCTGTGGAGAGATATCCCTCCTTTCTGTGGATCCTACCAACCGGTATCACCCTCCCCTCCAGTTGTCAGCTAAGTGCACATGATCCTTGTCACAAGAGGACTTTAGCCCTCAAAATGTCCGCTAAAAAATGGAAAGGTAGATGCTGAATGCAGGGTTTTCCAAAAGAATTTACTGTTTTTTATAAAGACAAAAAGAATTTGAAGGTCCCACACCTTCAAAACCCCACTACACAATATGGCACCACTACAATAATATAGTAAAATATAGTAATTTATTAATCACAGTATGAACATAATTGTAAACACTAAGGACTCATTAAAAAACACACTGACAAAGACATGTGTACAAGGGAAGGGCAGAATCTTATACAAAACGGGCAGGTGGCTGGGGATTAGTAACAGTAATTACATTGATCCTCTCAAACTTTTTGTGCATACCGGCTCCTACATAATAAAGTGCTGCAGTGCAAATATAATTCAAAAGTGAATACATCAAGCTTATCAATCTATATTTTCAATACCACTAAACATTAAACTTAAAACTAACCTGAACTCACCATGAACCTGTACCTACCCACCTATAATCTATTCTAACAAAGAGGACATGCCGGAGAAAACAGAAAAATGAACACCCACATGTAGCAGAAAATGTGACTTACACTGAGGAAGTGACGCCTGTGACGTCACGCAACGCATAGACGCCAGGGCAGTGGGCTGGTGGTCGTGTTAAGTGTAAGTCACATTTTCTGCTACATGTGGGTGTTCATTTTTCTGTTTTCTCCGGCATGTCCTTAAAAAAAAAAGAAACGTGTTTAATAATGTGGACCACACCCTTGTAAAAACCAAGGGGAACACTTTCTACAAAGTCATGAGTTATTGCCTAAACAGTCCTGTGTTGATGGATTTAAAACTGCATTTGCAATGCCTTGCTTTGGCATTTGGGGCACGTCAGTTTACATGTATTCTTATCTGGGAGCTGCTCATATCATGAAAATATTTGAGGCCCGGGGGGGGGGGGGGGGGGGGGATCAGTTCACCCTCAGGCTAGTTTTTCAGCTTTAGTAGTCTGGTGGCGGGAATCCTTGAGTCAGCTAAAAAGGGTCTGCTGTGTGTGTGCTGCTGGGGCACTGTCTTTTCTCTGTGGGGGCTGCTGGCTATGCTATGGTGTGGGCCCTGTGGATGTACACATGGGCAGACTGGGCAGCAACATATCTAGGTCAGTGTCTGTTGAGTTTTGTTTGGCAGCACCTGCATTGTGGGTGGTGGATGGCCTGCAAGGGTAGAATCTGGGGCAGTGCCCTGAAAATGGAGGTCGGCCTGTCGTGCATGTCCTTGGTGGGATGCACATGCGCTTCTCTCCCTTGGTTGTTTCCTCGAACAAGCTCAATGGTGCTGTGGTTGTCCCTGGAGGTGTGGCAATGCCCATGGGCTGGGGCATCCTGTGCTTTGGCACCAGCCTGGCTGGTACCCTTAGACGGAGTACAGCATTACCTGGATGACATCAATACAGGAATCCAAGAATATACAGCCTTTTGAGTCCTTTGAAGTTTTCTCATCCTTATATGAATTGAGGATATAAGAACCATCAGGCAACTGAGTTAAGTCAAAGTATCTTCTACGGAAGACCTATAAGCAAAACATAAAGTAGTTACCGACACTCTCCCCCCAAAAAATACAATTCTGTGAAACTCACCTGTAGAATTGTTTTTGAATATATCCAGTCCAGGTCGTCCCAGAAGTAATGACATATGGGTATTCCGCACCCAGGGGGTGCTCGACTGCATGATCAAAAGCTGTCACTCCTCCTGGCCCCCTATAACAGCAGGTGTCTCACTATGATTTCCCAGTGGTTAAACAGCAGTAAGAAAAGAGAGAGGCCAGGAGGCCAAGAAACCATGTTAATTCACATAGCTTCAGCATGTACTCTCTCCAACAAAGAACTTTAAGGACAACAGTCCAAGAATACAAATGGTAATCACCATAACAGGCAAACAGAGATAATGAACAAAGGGTGGGGTGGGGCGACCTGAACTGGATATATTCAAAAACAATTAGACATGTGAGTTTCACAGAATTGTATTTTTCCCTATATCCAGTCCAGATCGTCCCAGAAGTAATGACATATGGGACATCCAAAAGCATTGTCCATTAGGGTGGGATCCCCAGTGCGGAACAGCATGTAGTTCATTTCACTACCGCCTGAAGCACCTTTCGGCCAAAGACAGCATCAGCTGAGGCCCTAACATCAACCTTGTAAAACTTGGTAAAGGTATGAACTGAAGACCAAGTGGCAGCCTTACAAACTTGTTCAATAGATGACAGGTGCTGAAAAGCCCAAGAGGCACCAATAGCTCTGGTAGAATGAGCTGTGATCCGAAAAGGGGGTTCCTTCCCCTTGGCAGAATACGCTTGCACCACCGCCTGTCTGATCCACTTACTGAGAGTGGACTTGGCTGGTGGCAAGCCCTTCCTAGGGCCCTCTGTTAGGACAAAGAGCAAATCCGACTTCCTGAAGGTTTCAGTCGCAACCAGGTAATACTTAATGTCTCTGACCACATCCAAGGCATGGAGGGTCCTTTCCTTAGCATTAGTCGGTGCTGGACACAAGGAAGGCAAGACCACTTCCTCATTAAGATGAAAGAAAGAAACGACCTTAGGCAAAAAATAAGGTTTAAAACGAAAAACCACCTTATCCTTATGCTGCTCAAAATAAGGAGACTTCATACAAAGCGCGGCCAGCTCTGACACACGACGCACCGAGGTGATCGCTACCAAAAAGACCACCTTGAGGGTCAAAAATACAATTTTGTGATTACTCACCTGTAAATAGTCATTACACTTGGGTTATACCGACCTGTAGAGGGCGATCTTGCAGAGAAAAAAAGGGAGCCCCTCCCGGTCCATAAATACCTGGGACCTCCCACTCCTTCCCCAGTATTAAGACAGCAGAAAAGGGACCAGGAAGAGCCAAAATAACCAGTAACAGTAAAAAAGGTTCACCATAGAAAGGATCCAGAATACCAAAGGGCGACATACTTATAATACCCATTTTACAGGTGAGTAATCACAAAATGGTATTATTCTAAGTATGTAACACACCCCGGTTCAGATAGTCATTACACTTGGGACATCCAATAGCAGTGTCCATAAAGGGTGGGGATCCAAAACAAGGCAATAATGCACAAACTTAAACCACTGCAGCTTGCAGAATTTTGTGGCCAAAAACAGCATCCGCTGAGGCCCGCACATCAACCTTGTAAAACTTGGAAAAAGTGTGAACGGAAGACCAAGTAGCAGCCTTACAAACTTGCTCAACAGAGGCCTGATGCTGGAAGGCCCAGGACGCCCCAACGGCACGAGTAGAATGAGCAGTAACATGAAAAGGGGGAACCTTCCCCATGGCAGAATAGGCCCCAACAATGGCCTGGCGAATCCATTTACTAATGGAAGACTTGGCGGGAGCCAAACCTTTCCTAGGCCCGGAGGGCACCACAAAAAGGGCGTCCGTCCTACGAAAAGAAGAAGTAGCCACCAAATAGTACTTCACACAGCGAACCACATCCAGAGAATGCAAAACCCTCTCCTTGTCATTGCTGGGCTTAGGACACAAGGAGGGTAGAACAATGTCCTGATTAAGATGAAAGTCAGAAACCACCTTAGGAAGAAAATCTGTCTTGAAGCGGAAAACAACCTTGTCCTGATGCCTCTCAAAGTACGGGGCCTTAATGGACAAAGCCGCCAACTCCGATACACGCCGAACGGAAGTGATGACAACCAAAAATGCAACCTTCTCAGTAAGCACAGAAAGAGCAATAACCTGCAAAGGTTCAAAAGGAGGACCCTGAAAAGCAGAAAGAACCAAATTCAAATCCCAAACTGGGAGCAAAGGCTTCCTAGGAGGCCGCACATGCGTAACTCCCTGGAAAAAGGTCTTAACCAGAGGATGAAGAGCAAAAGACCTTTGAAAGAAAACAGCCAGGGCAGAAACGTGCCCTTTCAACGTACTAAGCTGCAAACCCAGGTCCAGACCATGTTGCAGAAATTCCAAGACCCTAGGGATAGAAAACACCCTGCAAGGCAAGGCCCGGACCTCACACCAATCAATATAAGATCTCCAAATCCTATAGTAGATGGCAGAGGAAGACTTCTTTCTAGTCCTAACCAGAGTCTGAATAACAGCATCAGAAAGACCTTCCTCCTTCAAGATGGAGGTTTCAGCAGCCACGCCGTCAAAGCCAGCGTTGGTAAATTGGGGTAGAGCAGTTGACCCTGAGTGAGCAGATCTGGCAGAAGGGGCAGATCTAACTGATCCGCTGCCAACCTTACCACGTCTGTGAACCAAACCTGTCTTGGCCATCTTGGAGCCACCAAGATTGCTGATGCACCCTCTAGGGCCAGCTTGTGCACCACCTTGCCCACCATGGGAAACGGAGGGAACAGGTACAGAAACTCCAGATCCCTCCAGTTCAGAGACATCGCATCCACTGCCAGAGCCAGCGGATCCCGCGAGAGAGACACAAATGCCAGAAGCTTGTGATTGTGACGAGAGGCAAAGAGGTCCACCACCGGTGGCAAAGCGACCGAAACACCTTGGGGCTGAGAGACCATTCCCCCTGGCGAGATGAGCACCTGCTCAGGGAGTCCGCCTCCGTGTTCTCCACTCCCGGAATGTACACCGCCGAGATGCATGGGACATTGCTGTCTGCCCAAGCCAGGATCAAGGACACTTCCCTGAGGGCAAGCCTGCTGCGAGTCCCTCCCTGGTGATTGATGTAGGCGACTGCCGTCCGATTGTCCGACCAGACTTGAACCGGCAAACCCTGTAACTGATGAGTCAAGTGACCCAGAACCAACCTGATGGCTCTCAGCTCCAGAACATTGATGGGATTGTGAGCCTCCTGAGGCCCCCACAGTCCCTGAAACTGAAGATCCTTCCAACCCCCCCCCCCCCCCCAACCTGACAGGCTGGCATCCGTGGTGACCGTCTCCCAACAAGGGATCTGCCCCTCATCAGATTGCTTGGTTCCAGCCACCACCGAAGGGAATGCCGAACCCGGGGGGACATCAGAAAAGACTGATCCAATGACAGCGGAGACCTGACCCAGGCCGCCAAGAGATGGAGCTGGAGCATCCTTGTGTGAAACTGGGCAAAGGGAACCACCTCGAAAGAAGCCACCATCAATCCCACCAGTCTCATCCCCAGGACGGAAGAAGAAGCTGAGTCAATTCCTGAATCAAAAGAACCTTGGGCCGGGGAAGGAACACCCTGGACTGAGAAGTATCCACAGACATTCCCAGGAACGACACCACCCTGGACAGAGAGAGCAAGGACTTGGGATAGTTGATCACCCAGCCAAATCTCTCCAGAGTGGCTACCACAGTCCTGGTATCTAGCTCCGCCTGGCTGAGAGAGGATGCCAAAATGAGAAGATCGTCCAGATAAGGCACGATGCGGATACCCTGGGCTCTGAGGAGGGCCATCACCCCCGCCAGCACCTTAGTGAAAACCCTTGGAGCCGATGTAAGGCCAAACGGAAGAGCCACAAACTGAAAACGCTGATCTTCCACCACAAACCTGAGAAATCTCTGATGTGCCGGGAAGATTGGAACATGCAGATAAGCATCCTTGATGTCTATGGACGTCATGAAGTCCTCCTGACGAAGCAAATTTATGGCTGAGCTTCCATGAGTTTCCATGCTGAACTTCCTGGGACAGATAAACCTGTTGAGAAACTTCAGATCCAGGATGGGACTAACGGAGCCATCCTTCTTGGGCACCGTGAACAGATTGGAATAGTATCCCAGGCCCCGGTCCGAGGAAGGCACCGGGCAGATGACAGCCATGTCCAGGAGATCGTTTACTGCCGCCCGGAGCCCCTGCGCGGCCAGAGGATCCAAGGGCACCCGAGACCTGAAGAATCTGGGAGGAGGCCGGATCTCGAACTCCAGCTTGTAACCGGAAGACACCACTTCCCAAATCCATCTGTCCGAGACCTCCTGGTCCCAGACCTGGGAGAAGTGTCGCAGGCGTCCCCCCACCCGCGAGGGTGAGGGCGCCCCCTCATTGCTGAGCCGGCTTGGCAGTGGCTTTGGGCTTGGAGCCCCAGCTGTGCCCTGGACGGGCAGGTCCTCTTCCCCTGTTCCAGGAATCACCTCTGGAGGAGAAGACAGCCAATCCCCGTCCAGCTCTGGCCCCACGAAAGGAAGGGGTAAAGGAAGCCGCCCCAGAATGGGACGACGTTGCTTCTTTCGCGAGCTTTGCGACCGAATCAAATTTTTCTCCAAAGAGCCGCAAGCCCAGAAAGGGAAGAGCCGTAAGCGACTTTTTGGACACAAAATCAGCCGCCCACTGGCGCAACCAAACCGACCGCCGAATAGCCACCAGCAAGGCCGAAGTTCTGCTACACATCACCATGGTGTCATCCAGGGCGGCTAGCAAAAATGACAAAAACAATTCGCACCGCTTAAGGGCGGTGAACTCATCACTAGCCAGGTCAAGCCTGGAGGTAGACAACAGGTCCCTAACAACTGACCGAGAAGCCACTATTAAAAGCACCGAAGCACAAACAGGACCGCAGAGCCGACCCGACACTGGCAAAACTGTGACAAGCAATCTGGTCAATGCGTTTGTCCTCACCATCCTTGAGGGTAGAACAGTCAGGAGAATGCAAAACAGAGGTGCTAGACAACCCCAAAACAGGGGCGTCCACCTCGGGAGGGGACGGCCAGCGCTTCACCGCATCCACCGGAAAGGGATATTTCTTATCCCAACCCGGAGGGACACCCGGAAGCCGAGTAGGCCTCTCCCATTCCTTAAGAATAATGCCATTGAAATGCCTTTGATTAGGGAATTCCAAGCGCGGCTTAGCCGCCTCAAAGAACTCCCCCTTCTGCGGAAGAGTCACTTCAGGAGGAGAAATTGCCAGAACCTCAAACATATGAGCCAGGACCTTAGGGGTATCCAAAGAATCCCCCTGACCCCGCTCGGCATCGGTGCCAACAAACTGCTGATCGTCAGAACCATCCGACTCCTCAAATAGCTCCCCTTCCTCTAGCGGGGGGTAATCAGACCAGTCCAGTGAATCAAACTCCTCAAAAGAAGCCTGCGTGGCAGGGGACAAGTGCTTCCTCTGTCATTCTGGCAACAGCGCTAGAAAATAATTTTTCTAGATTGGACAATCTGGCGCACACCTCAGATTGCGACTCCCCACTCATGACAACATCACACGGGGTACGGATCAGGCGGGGAGGGTTAAGAGAAGGGACCGGCGGCACAGAACCAGACGCATGGGATCCGGACTGCCGCGTAATAGTCTGCTGTGCACATGGTATGCAAAGGAAAACATCATCCCCTGTAAGGGATGCCCCACACCCCAAACACTGCCGGGGGTTGCCCCGAGAGGAGCCCAAGCCTGGTATCCTGGGAAGCCTCCATATGGTGATTTTATCGGTAGTCGCAATACCCAAGGGAATTGCGCAATATAAGCGACCCGGGATGCCCCTTCTGTGTCCCGAGTGGGAGGATTTATAGGGAGTTCTTAAATTAAACCAGGGACCCTAGGGCCGGGAGGACCCTTTAAGATCCAGCAAGGGTCCGCCTAGAATAGAAAGGGGGACTGTCACACATATATCACACAATGCAGGGCACATAACAAAAGGGCCAAGGCATACATACATATAAATAGAGGAATATATAAATCAATCTCGCGCTGACAAGCAGCTTCACAGGCAATAAAAGACTGGAGCCCACTGGACGCTTACGGAATGGCGTCCTGCACGAGGCGGAGGGACTTGGCAGCAAGGATGAAGAAGGGCGGGCCGGCGAGGATCGTGCGCTGCGCCCGACCCCGCCCCTCTCTCCTGACAACAGGCGGCCAGTGACCGGGCTCCGCAGCAGCGCCAGCAGCACGGGGGGAGGGAGGGGGCGGGCCGAGGGATCGCGCCTGGCCCCGCCCCCCGGAGGGGAAGAAGCTCCCCCGAAGACTGACAGTAATGGGCGGAGGTGCCGCAAACCGCCGGCCCGGCCATGGAGAGCATCAATCATGCGCACAACACACACACACAAGTTGCACACAAGCATGCACTCTAAAGAAGGAACTAAACTAAAAAGGGGGATAAGCCCCCCCCCCCCCCCAGCAGTAGGGAACGATGGGTGACCGGGGAAGGGGGAATTAACACCCCAAAGGTGTAAGGGCAAGGACAGGGCATCCCAACCAGGATCTCCAACCCGGAATACCGCCTACCCCTTAGTATGGGGTCTCACGGTGGAGCATAGCTCCTAAAGCACCTTAAGGCGCCGTCTACCTTTGCCAGGACCCGCAGCCTAGGCTGGGAGGCTCTTTACTAAAAAGGGGGATAACAGTAGGTCCAGGCAGAAATAGATCGAAAGAGGGGGGCCGGCTACCTGCAAGGAGGAGACATCCATCTTCTGACTTGCTCGCCGTCTGCAGAGATGAAAGACTGGGGAAGGAGTGGGAGGTCCCAGGTATTTATGGACCGGGAGGGGCTCCCTTTTTTTCATGACATCTCTGCAAGATCGCCCTCTACAGGTCGGTATAACCCAAGTGTAATGACTATCTGAAGCGGGGTGTGTGACATACTTAAAATATAGGCAATGCAGCATCGCACAAAGGCTCAAAGGGAGGCCCCTGGAGAGCAGAAAGCACCAAATTCAAGTCCCACACCGGTAATACAGGCTTACGCGATGGACGTACGTGGTTGACTCCCTGGAAAAAGGTCTTGATCAATCTATGATTGGCAAAGGATCTCTGGAAAAAGATGGCCAAGGCAGAGACCTGGTCCTTGAGGGTGCTCAGCTGGAGACCCAAGTCTAAACCGTGTTGTAAAAACTCCAGATCCTAGAGATAGCGAAAGTGCGACAAGGGAGACTCTTGGATTCACACCAAGCAATGTAGGCACGCCAAACTCTGTAATAAATCATGGAAGAAGACTTCTTCCATGGCCAAATCAAGGTATGCACACCGTGGCACCGTTTTCCATCAGAATTGAGGCCGTCAAAGCCAGCGTCTTTAAATTGGGGTGCCGCAGCGACCCCTGTGTGAGAAGACCTGGGTCGTTGGGCAAGATGTAGCAATCCATTGACATCTGAACTATGTCCACAAACCAACTCCTTCTCGGAGAGCGAGGAGCCACCAGGATGGTTGGGGCCCCTTCCTGGGCTATCTTGCCCAGGAGTGGAAACGGAGAAAATGCATGAAGGAGCCTGAACTCCGTCCAAGGAATTGCCAGAGCGTCTATGGCAAAGGCCAGAGGATCTCTTGACAAGGAGACGAACCTTGGGAGCTTGTGATTGTGTCTGGGTGCAAACAGGTCCACATCTGGCTGACCCCAGCGGAGACACAGAACATGAAAGATCTTGATGCTCAAAGGCTGTGTACAAGAAGCAGCTCAATACACTACTAGATGCATACCACTTAGCCTCTTCTGACTATAAGACCCGCCCGTCTAGGCGGAACAGGATTGCCCTTAACCAGGCCGGCTTAATATGTACCTCTCCTGTGAGGCCGAACGCCAAATTAATAGATCTAGGTTCAAGTGGTATCGTCTCAGTAATAAGCCTAACACCCCTCTGGCTAGAAGGCTTAAAGGAGTTTCACAGAGGGTTAAACCTCTACGTATTAAGACCCTAGATGGCTCACTTTCAAGCAACCCTGCGAAGGTAGTAGCGACATTCAGTAAACATCTTGAAGACCTTTACAAGCCTAAGGCTGCACTTGATGAGCACCTTGCTGAGAAATTGTTAGGCCAACTACAACTACCCTCCCTCTCTGAAGAGGCCAGGGCCTCATTGGAGATGCCGGTTCAGCTTTCTGAAGTCCAGGATGCCATTAGCTCTTTAAAAATTGGGAAACAGCCGGGCCCAGATGGTTTCACCGCCCTCTATTATAAAAAAACTCTCCCAAGTACTTTCCCCACGTCTGGTTCGCATATTTAATTCCCTTAGTGGAGGTGACTCGTGGAGTATGGATGCACTCACCGCAGCAGTCTGTATGATACCTAAACCCAATGCTGACTCTGCTCTTTGGTCCAACCACAGGCCCATTTCTCTATTAAACATTGATGTTAAGCTCCTCGCTAAAGTCCTGGTGACAAGACTCAATAAGTCCATAGGGTCTCTAATCTCCAAAGAGCAAGCAGGATTTATTCCCCACCGTCAGGTGGGGGATAATATCCGCAAGGCTATTAATCTAATTCATCACGCCAGGAAGGAGGGTTCCAGAGCCATGTTACTAACTCTGGATGTCCGGAAGGCATTCGATACTGTGGCATGGGACTACCTACAGTTTATACTGAAGAAGTGGGGTATGGGTCCCTCCTTCACGGCATGGATTGCCTCGTTATATTCCAATCCGGGAGCTTTTATCATATACTCGGGTTACTCTTCCAACAGGTTTACCCTTGGCAGAGGCACGAGACAAGGTTGCCCCCTTTCCCCTATACTATTTGCCCTTGCCATTGAGCCCCTCTCCAAGCTGCTGCAGAATAATATCAATATTAAGGGGATAAAGATAGGAGGCTATGACCATAAGATTTCCTTATTTGCAGATGATATTTTAATGTTGGTATCTGACCCTATAACATCCCTCCCGAACCTTCTCCACACCCTAGATGATTTTTCCAGAATATCCGGCCTACAAATAAATGCCTCAAAGTCTCAAGCGCTCAACATCTCTCTATCTGAGGGTACAGTGGCCACGCTTAAGTCTTCTTTTAGTTTCTCCTGGCAAGACCATCACATTAAATACTTGGGTGTTCGTCTTACAGCAAATTACGATTCCCTTTACGCCGCCAACTACCCTGCTATGGCTAAGGATCTTCGCGCTCTTCTGGTCACCTGGACCAGATTGAACCTGTCATGGTTGGGAAGGATAACGGCGGTCAAAATGACTTGGCTTCCTAAAATGCTTTACTTTTTTCGGGTCCTTCCAATTCCAATCCCGGCTTCCTTTATTAGGGGTCTCCAGGCATCTTTGAACTCCTTTATCTGGGGGAAGCAAAAACCGCGGGTTAATCGTAGGACACTATACAGACCTAAGAATCAGGGGGGCCTTGGGGTTCCCAACCTAGCACGTTATTACTCTGCCTGTCAGATTGCCCAACTATCTGCCCTCCACGCTGGTATGGAGAGACCACTGTGGGTTGATATCGAACAGACCAGCTGCTCCCCGATAGAGATAGTGAACTTATTATGGCTGCCATCGACGACCTATAAAGACATTGACAACCCTGTTTTGAACCACTCCCTCAAAATATGGAAGACTAATAGATTGAAAGCTAACCTCTCCTCCCCTCAGACTCCCTTGCTTTCCATATTTGGTAATCCTGAGTTCCTCCCTGCCTTCCAGGAACCATCGGCCTTCTCCTGGTGGAGGGCACATAATTTAACGAAATTTAAAGATTTTTTATCGCATAGGGGTATGATAACCTTTTCCGACCTTCAATCACTTAAGGACATATCGACTAAAGAATTTCTTCGCTTTCTGCAAATTACTCATTATATAGGAGCTAAATCAGAGTTGGGGTCAGTACCAAAACCTTCCTCGCCCTTTGAGTCCATTTGTGAGAAGCAGCCTCTTGGCAAAGGGACGGTATCGACGCTATACCAGTTATTGGGTGAGGCAGATGGCAATTCCCTTCCGGCCTACACTACTAGATGGGCGGAGGATCTTGGTATAAACCTCTCGGGTGAGGACTGGAAGGCAGTATGGAGGAACTCATTTACTAAATTTCTCCAAACAGGCGCCCAAGAGACTAATACCAAAGTTCCACTTCGTTGGTACCTGGTTCCAGAGCGAGTTCACAAGTTTTGCCCTACGTATTTTGCAGAATGCTTTAGAAACTGCCGTGAGCAAGGAACCTACATTCATATTTGGTGGGAGTGCAGGCTGGTTAAACAGTTCTGGGCTAAGGTATTCTATCTTATATTTAAGGCAACAGGCCTGCGTTTGACCCCCTCACCCCAATTAGCTCTTCTAAATCTAAGACCTCCCGACTGCTCCAGAACACATTTTGAGCTAGTGAGGCATATCTTAACAGCTGCTAAAATGACTATTGCTCGGTCATGGAAGAGTAGGTCCATTTCCAGCGGAAGTCTCATACCTCGTATTAACGAAGTAATGCTTTTTGAAAAGATGGCTGCCTCAATGCAGGGAGATCTTACTCCCTTCCTAGCAACCTGGGAAGGTTGGATCACCCACTTTCAGCCTAAACACTTTGATCGCCACCTATTTGTACCTTAGCTCCCACCTTTCTATAACCTAGTGTTAACCTTTTTGACCTGATAGTAGTATGGACACCCACCCCGTTCCCTCTTTCCCTCTTTTTCATCCCTCGGCTATTCTCTTTATTCTCTCATTATTAAATTTACAGCTGTTGTTGTATCCAAAATGCGTTGAATGCTTTGTATAACATCTTACCTGAGCCCTAATTTATCTGATATTGATTTCAACTGGATGTGATCTTTACAAACTGAAATGCAAACTGTTTTTGGTTGTAACAATTACCTATCTTCAATAAAAATATTGTGGAAAAAAAAGAAAGATCTTGATGCTGAGAGACCATTCCCCCAGACGAGAGGCCCCCCTGCTCAGGGAGTCTGCCTCCTGGTTTTCTACCCCGGGGATGTAAACCGCAGAGATGCAGGGAACATTCTCCATTTCCCAAGTCAGAATCTTGGTCACCTCCTTGAGGGCTGGCTTGCCCCGGGTCCCACCTTGTTGATTGATGTAGGCGACAGCCGTCTGATTGTCTGAGCGAACCTGGATCGCACGACCCCTTAAATGTGGAGACAAGCGAAGAAGCACCAACCGGATCGCTCTCAGCTCCAGGAGATTTATGGGCAAGTGGTTCTCCTGCGGACCCCACTGACCCTGGATCTTCTGCGTCTGCCAAACGCCTCCCCAGCCGGTCAGACTGGCATCCGTGGTAACTATTTCCCACCGGGGAGTCAGAAAGGACCTGCCCACCAACAGGTTTCTGGGGTCCAGCCACCACAAGAGGGACTATCTGGTCAGGGGGGACAGTGAAAATTCCTGTTCCAGCGACTCCTGCATCTGGTCCCAGACGGTCAACAGGTTCAATTGAAGAGGTCTCATGTGGAATTGGGCGCGAAGGGCACTGCCTCGAAGCATGACACCATTAGGCTCACCAGCCTCATCCCCAGACGGATCGATGGCCGCTGACAAGACAGCAAGGTCTGCACCTGCGTCTGAAGGCCCAACACCTTCTGCTGTGGCAGGAAAACCTTGACCTGAGAGGTGTCTAACGTTATGTCCAGGAAGGACCTCACCATTGAGGGAGTGACCGAAGACTTGGGGTAATTGATTACCCATCTGAAGGCCCCTAGAGTGGATAAAACCGTCCAGGTGTGGCTCTTGGCCTGCTGAAGGGACTGAGCCACAATCAGTAAATCGTCCAGATAAGGCAGCACACGAATGCCCTGATTCCTCAGGATAGCCATGATTCCCGCCAGAACCTTGGTGAAAACCCGGGGGGCTGAGGATATCCCGAATGGCAGAGCCACAAACTGGTAATGCTGGTCCTCCAGAGCGAATCTCAAGAACCTCTGATGTCCCTGGAAAATCGGGATGTTCAAATAGGCATCCCTGATGTCCACCGTGGTCATGAAGTTGCCAGGCCACAGCGAGCTCACCGCTGACCGTAAGATTTCCATGCGGAAATGCCTGACTCTTACAAACCTGTTGAGACCCTTCAGGTCCAGGATAGGTCTTAACGTTCCGTCCTTCTTGGGAACCGTGAACAGGTTGGAGTAAAAACCTTGACCCTGCTCCTGACGAGGTACAGGGCAAATCACACCTAACCGCAGGAGGTGCTGCACGCCCATTCTCAGGCCCTGTGCCGTCACTGGGTTCTGGCATATGCGATCCGAGACGCGCTGTCTCCAGATATGAGCAAATAACAGAAGCCGTCCCCCCACCCGGATGGGTGAGGGCACCTCCTCATGCCTGAGAAGCCTTGGCAGGGGGCTTGGACTTGGATCCCCAGGAGGGATTGGATCTGCTGCGGGACCTACCTCGTCCCCGGGTATCTCTGCGGCCACCTGAAAATGAAGAGCCTTTTCCTCCTCGAAAGGAGCGATAGGCAGAGGAACCCCGAAAGGGCCGTGCAGGCTTCCGTGGCTGAGGGACTCTACCATCCTTAATCAGGAGGTCCAGACACTCCCCAAACAGGAGGTCCAGACACTCCCCGAACAACCTGTGCCCTGCTAAGGGGATACTAGTGAGCAACTTCTTGGCCGCGGCATCAGCCGACCATTGCCGCAACCAGATCGAGCGACGAAGCGCAACAAGCGGGGCCGAAACCCCGGCACCGAGCCGGACACCATCATCCATGGCAGAGACAACAAAGGCAACGAAATCCACGCAAGCCCTGAAGTCTTTATAATCCTCCGCCCACTTCAGAGACTTAGCAATATCCACAAGACATCTCACCGTCTTTCTGATGGCTAAGGAGACAATAGCCGCGGCACACAGGGCGAAACCAAGCACCAGCAAAGGTGAAGGCATGACAAACTAACTGATCCATGCGCCTGTCTGCTGGATCACGCAAGGAAGCAGTATCGGGTGACGGCATAACCATAGTGTTGGATAACCCCGACACAGGGGAATGAGGGGGCGGGACCATAGGTGGACCAGCTGCTCAGGAAAGGGATACCGCCTGTCCAGGCCCTTAGGCACCGACGGTAGCAGGTTAGGCCTTTCCCACTCCTTGCAGATCATATTAGAAAAATGGGCCTGCTCAGGAAAGACAAGTCTCTGTCTCTCAGGCCGAAACAAATCACCCTGCTTCCTCTTAGCCGCTTTAGGAGGGACAATATGCAACGTCTCAAAAACTGAAGCCAGCAACTTCTCCGTATCATCATAGTCACATATCCTCGCCCGAGGAAGAGCTAGGCCCGCTGTCATAGCCGCCAGAATAATCCACAGTGGAAGTGGAGTTCTCATGCAACTCGCCTTCCTCCATGGAGCCCAGACCTCCAAAAAGATCATCATCATTATCCAAGTAAACGGGCTCGATGGGCCGCTTCTTACTCGTGGACATCTTAGGAGCCGTGTGAGAGATCTGTCTCTCCAAGGCTGGCCACCCGGTATGCCAAATCAACTTGGGACCCCTTGCTGGCTTCCCCCTCGCTGGGGGCTGAGTGCAGTAGCGGGGGTTCTGGAAAGGCCGCAGGCAATAACGGGCTAGGGGCAGATACGCCCGCCCGATCATGCTCCAAAAAGATGCTCCTTGCGCAAGTGACACAAACAGTGCTGAGTCCGCCCAGAGGGCTGGCACTGCACATGGGGCAGAGCTTCACCCGCCCAGATGGGGCCCCTAGTTCACTATCCCCAGAAGCCTCCATTATGGTGATTAGAATAATTGGTATGCTGGTTACAAGGCACTGACGGCCCAAACCTAATAAGTCCTCTGAAATAGTCCTTCTTTTGAGATCCCTCTTAACAGGGAGAGGGCGGGGGGGGGCGGGAGGAACCACAACTCTCAATCTATCATAGAAGACACAAGCAGAAAAGTGCCATCAGTATCCCACAGCACATGCGCAATACAAACACAGCAATAGATATTAGCAAGAGGGACTCACGACACCGACAGCGCTCATCAGCACGGAGGACTCCAGCCAGCGTGGCAGGGGAAGGCAGCACAAGATGGTGCAGAGCCAGCAGCTCGGCACGTTCCCCGAGGGCGGGCCGCACAGCAGTGACGTGAAAAGCGTCATTGTGCGGCCACGCCCCCCGGCGGCGCAAAAGGAGCGCCCGTCCCCAAAATGGAGGACGAAGCCATAGCAGTAGCAAGACACATGGCAGCCCACAGAGGGGCCCCCGTAAAAGCCTGTGCCGTGTGCGCAGGCGGCCGCACCTCCGCACCAGAAGCCACGGCCTCAGCCAGAAAAAACCTCCGTTGAGCCCCCCCCCCCCCACAGCGCAGCAGCCAAGATGGAGGGGGGACAGGAGCAGGATAACTAGAGGGAGCGGGGAAGGTAAATACAAAAAAACACAGTGCATAAGCAATTTCATCAAGGGACTACTTCAAAGAGCCACTATGATGTCTGCGCAAGATAAAGTGAAAGGTCCACAAAAAACACTACACAATAATAAAGCTTGTGGGGCAGGGAGGGTATGAAAACCCGGGGGCATAAGTGATCCCCCCCCCATAGGCTCACCATCAACCTATGGCCAGCTACCCATTAAACAGGGTCTGCGGCCCAGAGCCTAGCTCTGCCAACGCCTGACCACGGCGTTCTCCCTACCGTTACCGTCCCGATCAGCCATGGCTGGGAGGCAATAGTGGGTCCACAGGATCAGTGGTAATAAGGTTGCAGCGGCCGACAGGCTAGGAGGCCCAGCTCAGCTGCAATATCCAGGAGAGAGTATCCAACGATCTTCAGCAGCCAGACTGCAAGATGAACACTGGGAAATCATAGGGAGACACATGCTTTTATAGGGGGCCGGGAGGAGCGACAGCTTTTGATCTTGCAGTCGAGCGCCCCCTGGGGGGTGGAATACCCATATGTCATTACTTCTGGGACGACCTGGACTGGATATAGGGAAAAAAAGATATCAGTTGAGACTAATGTCAGACTTATATACCTATATATGCCTATTTCCTGCCAGGATCAGACAATATGCGTCACTGTACCCCCTTACCTTGTTTTTGTGGCTGTCCTGGTACAAGTAGGGAACATTGAACACATCTGGAGGGATGTTGCTGAATTAGATCCTGTACTAAACTGTTCACACGGTTATTGGTAAATCTTTTGCTAAAGACACCAGCGAAATAATCACATTCTTTATTGTAATAAGTTGCAGCTAAAGTTGGTAACCCACGTATTCACGAGTTATCACAAACTTCCATTCCAGGAATTAAAAAAAAGGTCAATTTTAAAATGTGCAACAACAAAAATACAATTCTGTGATTACTCACCTGTAGAATTGGTATTATGAGTATACAGTACATCCTGCTCCAAATCTAATACTTACAGTTGGGATATACTCCGCCAGATGGCGCTGGACTGCAGAGACATCGAAAACAGGCTCCTCCCGGCCCCTCAAATACCCAGGGACCTCACACAAACCCCCGGCATTGAAAAGCAGTTAAGGAGAAGCCGGGAGAATTAACTATCAACTATAACAATGATAACAATCACCATACAGGGGATCCAAGAAAATGCAAACCAAGGGTGAGTTGGAGCAGGACGTACTGTATATTCATAATACCAATTCTACAGGTGAGTAATCACAGAATTGTATTATTCTTAGTATACAGTACGTCCTGCTCCAAATCTAATACTTACAGTTGGGACATCCAATAGCAGTGTCCATAAAGTAGGGTGGGATCCCCAAGAAAAATCAGCAGCAGGCAGTTTAAACCACTGCCGCCTGCAGAACCTTGCGGCCAAAAGCAGCATCAGCTGAGGCCCTAACATCAACCTTGTAAAACTTTGAAAAGGTATGAACAGAAGACCAAGTAGCAGCCTTGCAAACTTGTTCAACAGAGGCCTGGTGCTGAAAAGCCCAAGAGGCACCAATAGCACGAGTGGAATGAGCAGTAAGGCGGAAGGGAGGATTCTTCCCCTTAGCAGAGTAGGCCTGAATCACAGCCTGACGAATCCACTTGCTGATAGTAGACTTGGCAGGAGCCAAACCCTTCCTAGGACCAGAAAGGACCACAAAAAGAGCATCAGTTTTCCTGAAAGGTGCAGTAGCCACCAGATAGTACTTCAGACACCTAACCACATCCAAAGAGTGCAAAACTCTCTCCTTAGCATTGCTAGGATTAGGGCACAAAGAAGGAAGAACAATATCCTGATTCAAATGAAAGGCAGACACTAACTTAAGCAGAAAATCAGGTTTGAAACGAAACACCACCTTGTCCTGGTGCCTCTCATAGTAGGGGGGCTGAATGGACAGCGCCGCCAACTCAGACACACGCCTGACAGAAGTGATAGCCACCAGAAACACAACCTTGAGCGTAAGAATGGCAGCATCCTGCACAGGTTCAAAGGGAGCACCCTGCAAGGCTGACAGAACCACCAACCAGTTCAAATCCCAAACAGCCACCATAGGTTTACGTGGGGGACGCACATGAGTGACCCCCTGGAAAAAAGTCCTGATCAGAGGGTGCAGATCAAAGGACTTCTGGAAAAAAAATAGCCAGGGCAGAAACCTGACCCTTCAGAGTTGGAGCCCCATTTCCAACCCATGCTGCAGGAACTCCAGAATCCTGGGAATAGAGAACACACAACAGGGAGGAAACCTAGACTCACACCAGTCAATGTAGGCACCCCAAACCCTGTAATAAATGGAAGAGGAAGACTTCTTCCTAGCTTTAATCAAAGTATCCACAACTGAGGAAGACAGCCCCTTCTCCATCAAGATGGAGGTTTCAGCAGCCAAGCCGTCAAAGCCAGAGTTTGAAAATCGGGATGGCGTAGTGAGCCCTGAGTGATCAGATCTGGCACCAAGGGCAGAGCGCATTGATCTACTGCCAGCTGCACCACGTCTGCGAACCACACTCTTCTTGGCCACCTGGGGGCCACCAGAATTGCTGGCACCCCTTCCAGAGCAATCTTGCGCAGAACCCTGCCCAGCAGGGGAATTGGGGGGAAGACATACAGGAACTGAAAGTCCTTCCATGACATTGCTAGCGCATCCGAGGTCAGGGCCAGAGGATCCCTGGACAGAGAGACAAAAGCTGGAAGCTTGTGATTATGGCGGGACGCAAACAGATCCACATCTGGTTGGCCCCAACGGTGACACAGAGATTGAAACACCCTGCTGCATAGGGACCATTCTCCCTGGCGAAAGGTCCCCCTGCTCAGAGAGTCCGCCAGGTGATTTTCCACCCCCGGGATGTACACATCTGAAATGCAGGGGACATTGGCCTCCGCCCAGGTCAGGATCAGAGACACTTCTTGTAGTGCCCCCCTGCTCCGGGTCCCTCCCTGATGATTGATGTAGGCAACTGCCGTCTGGTTGTCCGAGCGCTCCTGAACAGGCATGCCCCGAAGGTGAGTAGTCAAGTGAGCAAGAACTAACCTGATCGCTCGCAGTTCCAAGACATTGATAGGTGTGTGGGCCTCCTGAGGTCCCCACCTCCCCTGGAACCGCAGGGACTTCCAGAAGCCCCCCCAACCTGACAGACTGGCATCCGTGGTGACCGTCTCCCAGGAAGGGGCAAGAAAGGATCTGCCCCCCAACAGGTTCCTTGAGTCCATCCACCACAAGAGGGACCTCCTTACCAGGGGGGAGAGCACACAGACCCTGTCCAGGGACGCTGGGTCCTTGTCCCATACAGACAATAGGTGAAGTTGCAGTGGCCTCGAGTGGAACTGAGCATAAGGGACCGCTTCGAAGCACGCCACCATCAGGCCCACCAGCTGCATCGCCTGCCTGATGGAGGGATGGGGACAAGCTAGGAGAGACTGGGCCTGTGCAATCAGACTGTCCACCTTCTGCTGAGGAAGGAAGATCCTTGCCTGAACTGTATCCAGATTCATTCCTAGGAATGGAGTTGCCAAGGAAGGGGACAGTGAGGGCTTGGGGTGGTTGATCACCCATCCAAATGACTCCAGAGTGGACACCACCAGCTGAGTATCCAACTCTGCCTGATGTAGAGACTGGGAAGTGATGAGGATGTCTTCCAGATAGGGAAGCACGCGGACGCCCTGACATCTGAGCAGAGACATCACGCCAGCCAGCACCTTGGTGAACACCCTGGGAGCTGAAGTGAGGCCGAAGGGCAAGGCCACAAATTGGTAGTGTTGATCCATCAGAGCAAACCTGAGGAACCTTTGATGACCTGGGAACACAGGAATATGAAGGTAAGCATCTTTGATGTCCACAGAAGTCAAGAAATCCCCTTGGCGCAGGGAACTGATGGCAGAGCACAGAGTCTCCATGCGAAAGCGCCTGCCCCTGACAAACCATTTGAATCTTTAAGTCCAGGATGGGCCTGACAGAACCATCCTTTTTGGGTACTGTGAATAGGTTGGAATAAAAGCCCTTGCCTTTTTCTCTTAAAGGGACCTTGCAGATGACCCCCAGCTCCAGGAGGCCTTGCACTGCTTGCACTAGCTCCTGAGCTGACACAGGGTCCTGAGGAATCCGGGATCTGATGAATCTTGGAGGGGGGTCGGCAGCAAACTCCAACTTGTAACCGGAGGACACTACCTCCTGAATCCACCGGTCTGAGACATGAAGCCTCCAGACGTGAGCGAAGTGGTGCAGCCGTCCCCCCACCTAGATGGGTGAGGGTGCCCCATCATGCCTGAAGGGGCTTGGGAGAGGATTTAGCTTTGGGACCCCAGGAGGAGCCAGGACGTCCATGTCCTCTGCCTCTACCCCAGGAATCTCCCCGGCCCCCGGGAAAGACACCCCCCTTCCCTGTCTTGCACCGCGGTAAGGGGAGGAGAAGGAACCCTGACCCCGAAAGGGCCGAGAATGCCGCCTGCGCTGGGGTAACCTGCCTCCCTTAGCAAAAAGGTCCAGGCGGTCTCCAAATAGACGCAGTCCTTTAAAGGGAAAACCAGTGAGGGCCTTCTTGGCAGCGGTGTCAGCAGTCCACTGGCGCAGCCAAACCGAGCAGCGTATAGCCACCACGAGGGCAGAGGTTCTGGCACACATTCTGATGGTGTCATCCAATACAGATAGTACAAAATTTACAAAAACATCACAACTGGAGAGTGCATTAAACACCTCACAAGGCAAATCATCATGGCCACTGTCGGGCATATTTCTGATAAGGGTGTCAGGACTGTACCAAACACCCGTCTGTCTTGAACTGGTATCCCCCAATCTCCACCGCCACTTCCGCCTATAGACAAGCCCCCGCTTGTAGGAGACGCGGGTAATGCCTCTCCCAGTCGGTTGCCCCCAGGACTTATAAGGCGCAAAGGATACCAGCTTAAGGTGCAGATAGATGTTAGGCAGGGAATCCCGAACGAGGATGCCGGAAGGCAGAGTCCAAATTACAGGCCGAGGTCAAAACCAGGAGGTCACGGGGCGTGGTATCCAAAGGAGGTAACGAAGGGATGGTCGAGGCTAGCCGAGGTCAAATCCAGGAGGTCATAGAGCGAGGTACAGAAGGGTCAGGCAAAGGCGTGGTCGGGCAAAGCAGGAGGTCAGGGCAGGCAGCAATCAAGAGTAGTCAAAGTCCAAAAATCCAAAAGTACACAAAGACACAGCAACGCACATCCAGAACCCAGAAGCTATAACGGGCACTGGGATACTGAAGCAGTAAAACTTTATAGGGAACACTGGCCATTGGGAAAAGGGGACAATGGAGGGAAACAAACTGATTGGTGCATACAAAGGAAATGGGATCGGTCCCAGGAGCTGGACGGCCCAGGCCAGACAGGCCGACCAGTCCCTGGGTCCGATCCCAGGAACCAGCCACAGATTGGACATTTCAAACTCGCCCCCGGCGGGCGCGCTGGGGGAAGCGCCGCCGGGAGGCATAAAGCAGACGTGCTCGCGCGCGCGCGAGCACGTTGAGGATCGGGCGCGCCCCCGCCAGGAGGAGCAAGCGCCGCGTCACAGGGGAGAGCCGCAGGGCCGCGCAGCCGCGCGGAGCGGGCTGCGACGCGGCCACCCACGGCGTCCTGCACCGCCAGCCCCTGATCCCCACAACGGTGCCGAGGAGCTGGCAGACCCGGGGACCGTCGGGCCGCAGCCCGGCGGGAGCCACCCGGCAGCGCGCCGCGGGACCAGGAACGGCGATGAGGTAAGTGCCTAACATTACCCCCCCCCCTGAGGAGGGGCCACTGGACCCTCCAAGCTGGGCTTCAAAGGATTCTCCCTGTGAAATCTTTTTATCAAATTCTGCGCATGAACCTCTCTGGCCGGAACCCAAGATCTTTCTTCCGGGCCGTACCCCTTCCAGTCAATTAAATATTGAAGAGAGTTTCTAAAAAAGCGGGAATCAAGAACCCGGGCAATCTCAAACTCCTGATGTCCATCGACCAACACAGGACTAGGAGGACTATTAGATTCATGGTTTTTTGCAGGCTTAAGAAGTGAAACATGAAAGGATTTACAGATTTTCATGGAGGAAGGGAGGGCCAACCGATACGCAACCTGATTAATTTTTCGTGTTATGGGGAAGGGGCCGATAAATTTAGGGCCTAACTTAGCGGAGGGCTGGCGTAAGGCCAGATTCTTGGTTGAAAGCCAAACCCAGTCCCCCACCCCCACCTGAGGTAAGTGCCTAACAAAGGGTTCTAGTGGCCACAGCAGTAATGGCAGAGGCACAGACCGGGCACAGCGCCGTCCCTGCACATGCAAAGGTGTGGGATGCCAGCTGATCAATACGCCGGTCTTCGGCATCCCGCAGGGTAGTAGAATCAGGGGAATGCATGACAGAGGTGTTAGATAGCCCTAGGATCGGGGCATCCACCTCGGGGGGGGGGGGGGATGACCAACATTTAACCACCTCAGCAGGAAAGGGATACTTCCTATCCCAACTCTTTGGAACCTCGGGAAGTTTACTGGGGTGCTCCCATTCCTTGAGCACAAGGTTATGGAAATGTACCTGTTTTGGAAATTCCAAACGTGATCTTGCTGTATGGAAAAGGTCCCCTCTTTGCCTGGGAGCCTCAACAGGGAGAGAAATAGACAGAACCTCAAAAATCTGGGTCAATAATCTGTCAGTGTCATCCGGGGCCCAGGGGTCAGAGCCAGAAACGTCATGACCCCTTGGTCTCTCATCAGATGAGCCTGAATCAGAAAAGAGCTCCCCTTCATCAGACTGGGTATAGCCACACAGATTCATAAACTCCTCAGTTCCCATAGGGAAAACAGTGACATTAGGCATCAAGTGCCACTTCTTAGCAGGGGCCTTACGCGCTAAAGACTTCGCAATAATCTGTTCAACAGTAGCCAGTCTAGAAGACACATCAGGCTGAGAATCCCCACTAGTATGCAACTCAGCAGGAGTGAGATTTAAGCTTGGGGGAGTAGGTGAAGTGAAACAAGGTGCAGCCACTGGCAGGCCAGATTGCAATGCAAGCACCTGCTGAGCACAGGGTACACAGACCTGCGCCTTGTCAGCGTCAGCATGAGGCTGCCCACACGCTACACACAGCCGGTCTTGTCCCGAAGGGACCCCGGTAACATTATCCTGGGATGCCTCCATATGGTGATTATAGCGGCGCTATACGCCGATAGGGAATAACGCTATATAGCAACCCTGGATGCCCCAATAACCCGGGACGTGGGAGTATAATTTTTACAAGGTCTACAAGTAATATACTAAAAACAGGGCCGGGAGAAGCCAAGAAGGGTTCGTCCTGCCTGAAAGACACAAGCAGACAAGACCTTAAGTACATCGTAACAAAAGTGAAGCAGAAAAAGTCGCCCGCAAGGACACTTAAGGACCGCAGTAGGTAGGAGTCCGTCGCGTATAGGCCAACCAAGTCAGAAAAGATGGCGTCGGTATACCTCGAGTGGCGGGCCAGTAATAGCGATGACGCGGAACGTGCTAAAGACGGGCCCCGCCCCCCCCGAAGAGGGTGAAGCCAGAAGGCCAACAGCCAATGATGGCACACCGGCGCCTGAGGTAATGCCGCCGCCAAGCGCGGAACCAAGTCAGCGCGCGGCGGCTGTAAATTTAAAGCAATAAAGACAAGTCAGCGCGGCGGCTGACACAAGAATAAAGACATGTGAAAAGTGAAAGCAAAGACTGCATAACATATATATCTATACACATACACCCCCCCCCTTTTCCCCCGAAGACTACAAGAAGGATGAGGGAGGTCAGCGGCCACTTAAATAGGGCCCACCGATAGGCAGGGGCAATAGTGCGGGAGGGGCATCCCATAGAGGCTCACCATAAGCCTGAACCGCCTACCCTTTGGTGGGGGATTGCGGTGGAGCAGCGCTCCTAAGCACCAACGGCGGTGCTGCCTATCTTCACCCGACCAGCGCAGCCAAGGCTGGGAGGCATATTACTAGTGGAACGGGTGGGAATAGTCCTACAGGGCCGCAGGTTAATAACCCTGCTCACCTGCGAGTAGAGAGCCAATTTCTCGTCCTTCGCAGCCAGACTGCAGAGAAATTCTGGGGATTTGTGGGAGGTCCCTGGGTATTTGAGGGGCCGGGAGGAGCCAATTTTCGATGTCTCTGCAGTCCAGCGCCATCTGGCGGAGTATATCCCAACTGTAAGTATTAGATTTGGAGCAGAACGTACTGTATACTATGGCTGCTATAACTGGTAACTCTGTGCCTAAATATCTTAAAGCTGGGTGGACAACTATGCATCACAAGACCTAGATAGAGCACTGCTGGACCTATAGGTGGCAAGGGGTTCAGGTGGTAAGGGGCTCACTCCCTGATTTCCTTATGTGATAGACACTCTTCTGTGTAAATATGGGTGTCCTATACTTCCACCTGCTTACCCCCTCACCTTTTTTTTCTCATTCTCTTTTCTCTTTCCTTTTTCTCTGTTTCCAAATGTATCTACCCTTGCCAGGTTCCTGTTACTTACCTTAAGTGGCTGTTCCATTTTTTTCTCTAAGTTGGGAATCTGTCCAGAATGGATATAATTCATAACACTCAAACAACATATAAATGGACCCTATTCAGAATGCTTTATGTAAATTACATTTTGTGTTTCAACTGCTATCTGTTGCTTTTGTGCCCTCTCTCCGGGGCATCCCGTTTGGTAAAACCCCCTAAATCCATACTATGCTATACCTTTAGCCAAACACATGGGGTTTTCACACAGTAGGGCATCCAAAATGGGGGCGAGGACCAAAGCCCGGGATAGTAAAAAAAAAAAAATGGTTTTAGTCCACTTTTATAAAAATGTATGGAACAAAAAATTAACAGGCCCTGGAATCTAAAAGATTGCAGAGCCGGCTGCTGGCTTTCCCCTTCCGAAATGGGATACCCCGCTGTGTAAAACCCCCAGGGCACCAGTAATCATTCACCTATCCCTGGTCCAATGGTGCCTGCGCAGGCTCTTGTCCAATCAGAGCCGCCTGCTGAACTGACGTAATTCGGCAAGGTGGCTCGAATTGTGAATGGGGAGTGAGAGCGGCTGAATCCCTGCATCCTCGGACTGTGTGCACACTCCCGTCCCAGCAATTTAGATAGACTGGGGCACGAGCATAGGGCAGCAGGGAGTGTATCCACTCTCGCTCCGCATTTACACTAACCAGAGTTGCTCGCTGAATTACGTCACTTCAGCAGGCAGCTCAGATTTGACAAGAGCCTGCGCAGGCGCCATTGGCCCGAGAAGAGGAGAGTCTGCACACGCGATCTGGGGGGTTTCACACAGTGGGGTATCCCAAATCAGGATGCTCCAGGGGTGCGGATCAAAACCCAGGAAAGTGAAATTTATGGGTTTGTTCTGCTTTGAAGCTCATCTGAGCGACACAGAAATAAAAACAATGAAAAAACTATAAAATATTCAACTTTCACACCCACTGTATACGGCTTCTGGTCTGCATCTTCTGAACTAAGCAGTGCTGAGGATTGAACCCTGCCATGTACAAGGCAGATCCAATAATAGATTAGGCTCATAAGATTAGATAACTTGATTTCATGGCTGGATTCAAATCCTCATGCTGCATTACTGATGATAATAAGGGGATGTTTATGAAACTGTCCCAAGCTGCAGCGTGATCATCTTCCAGGAAGAGCGCTTACTCACAACACTTAGCCCGATTCTCCCTGAACCTATTGTGCAATCAGCACTCAATGTAACAAACATCCTCTATTCTGAACAGCTCGAAGTTATGCTACATAATAAATAATAATAAAATAATAAAATGTAATTGTAATAAATGTAATAAAAAGAAAAAAGTGTACCACAGCCTGATTCTTAATTAAAGCTTAGTTAAGCAAGTAGCATAAACTACTTGGCTCAACCTGTGTAGATGTGTTAGGCATTTAATGGTCATTTAAATGCATCAAATAAAGCACAGAGCCATAAAATTCCAAGCATTTTCAGTAGCAACTTGCACTGCTGTACTTCCAAGATGTCATGCAATGTCAACTTTAAAACACCCAGTTCATAAGTTAAAAAATAAAATTCTATGATTACTCACCTTGTAGAATCGGTATTATAAGTATGCAGCACGTCCTGCTCCAGATAATGATTCATAACATCTGGGATATACCTCCACAAGAGGGCGCTTTACTGCAGAGATGGCAAAAAGAGACCCCTCCCGGTCCATATATACCAGGGACCTCCCACTAATTCCCCAGTATAGAAAAGCAGTAAGGGAACCAGGAGAAGCCAATAACAAATTTAACAACGTTAACAATCACCACATAGAGGATCCAAGAATAAAGCAATCAGGGTGGGATGGAGCAGGACGTGCTGCATATTTATAATACCAATTCTACAAGGTGAGTAATCACAGAATTGTATTATGTATGCAGCACGTCCTGCTCCAGATAATGATTCATAACATCTGGGACATCCAATAGCAGTGTCCATAAACGGGTGGGGATCCCAAAAAGGCAACAACGCGCAGTTCAAACCACTGCCGCCTGCAGAACCTTGCGGCCAAAAACAGCATCCGCTGAGGCCCGAACATCAACCTTGTAAAACTTGGAAAAGGTATGAACAGAAGACCACGTAGCAGCCTTACAAACTTGTTCAAAACAAGCCTGGTGCTGGAAGGCCCAGGTAGCCCCAACAGCACGGGTAGAATGAGCAGTAACACGGAAAGGAGGATCCTTCCCCCTAGTAGAATAGGCCCTAACAATAGCCTGACGAATCAATTTGCTAATAGTAGACTTAGCAGGAGCCAACCCCTTCTTGGTACCCGAGGGAACCACAAACAAGGCGCCCGTCTTTCTGAAAGGCGCAGTAGCCACCAGGTACTATTTCAAATTCCTGACAACATCCAGAGAATGCAAGGCCCTCTCCTTGGAATTACCAGGATTAGGGCACAAAGAAGGAAGCACAATGTCCTGATTGAGATGGAAGGCAGAGACAACCTTAGGCAAGAAGTCTGGTTTAAAGCGGAAAACTACCTTGTCCTGATGTCTCTCAAAGTAGGGGGCCTGAATAGACAGAGCCGCCAACTCAAACACACGCCGGACAGAAGTGATAGCCACCAAAAAGGCAACCTTCAGGGTAAGGATAGACAAGGCAGCCTCATGCACAGGTTCAAATGGAGGAACCTGAAGGACAGACAATACCAAATTCAAATCCCAGACCGGTAACATGGGTTTGCGGGGAGAGCGCACATGAGCGACCCCCTGGAAGAACTCTTGACCAGAGGATGTAGAGCGAAGGACCTCTGAAAGAAAACAGCCAAGGTGGACACGTAACCCTTCAAAGTGCTGAGCTGAAAACCCAAATCCAAACCATGTTGAAGGAACTCCAGGATCCTAGGAATGGAGAACACACGACAGGGAAAGGCCCTAGACTCACACCAGTCAATGTAGGTCTGCCAGGTCCTATAGTAGATAGTAGAGGAGAATTTCTTCCTAGCCCTGACAAGAGTATGAACAACCGAATCAGACAGTCCTTTCTCCTTTAGGATGGAGGTTTCAGCAGCCAGGCCGTCAAAGCCAGCGTTTGTAAATTGGGATAACAGAGCCGTCCTTGAGTGAGAAGGTCCGGAACCAAGGATAGAGTGTACCGATCCACTGCCAGCTGCACGACGTCTGCGAACCACACCTGCCTTGGCCACCTGGGGGCCACCAGAATGGCTGGCACCCTCTCCTCCACCAACTTGCGCAGAACCTTGCTCAGAAGAGGAAACGGAGGGAAGAGGTACAGGAGACCGAGTCCCTGCCAGGGCAGAGACAGTGCATGCACTGCCAAAGCCAGAGGATCCAGGGACAGGGAAACAAATGCTGGCAGCTTGTGATTGTGGCGAGAAGCAAACAGATCCACGTCCGGCATCTCCCAATGGTGACAAAGGGATAGGAAGACCTCGCTGTTGAGGGACCGTTCCCCCCAGCGAGAGGCCCCCCTGCTCAGGGACTCCGCCTCCAGATTCTCCGCTCCCGGAATATAAACTGCTGAGATGCACGGGACATTGTCCTTGGCCCAGGACAGAATCAACAACACCTCCTTGAGGGCACCCTTGCTCCGAGTCCCTCCCTGATGATTGATATAGGTGACCACCGTCTGGTTGTCGGAGTGAACCTGTATCGGCAGGCCCTGAAGGTGAGGAGTCAACTGTGCCAGCACCAACCGAACCGCCCTCAGCTCCAGGACGTTGATAGGAGTGTGAGCCTCCTGAGGGCCCCACAGCCCCTGGCCGTGGCTGACTTTTGCGTTGGGGCAACTTACCTCCCTTAGCAAAAAGGTCCAAGTGGTCACCAAAAAGGTGCAGCCCCTTAAAGGGTAGCCCTGTGAGAGCCTTCTTAGCAGCATTGTCCGCCGCCCACTGGCGCAGCCAGACCGAGCGGCGAATAGAAACAACCATAGCCGAGGTCCTGCTACAAATCCTAATGGTGTCAACTAAGGCAGAAAGAATATAAGCGATAAACATCTCACAATGTGATAAGACTCTAAATTCGGCACTAGAAAAATCATCAGGAGAGCCTTCCAAAAGGCCCTTGACCAGAGTCCGAATGGCCACTGCAGTAATAGCAGAAGCACAGACCGGGCGCAGGGCCGATCCTGCACAGGCAAAGGCACAAGCGCTAAGCCACGCCCCCTCCAGGAAGCGCAGGGACAGACCAATAGGAGCCACCCCGCAGCCAATCCCAGCACAGCAGGCCCCGGAGTGACGTGACCGCTGACCGCGGACGCCGCAGGGCGCGCGAGTCAGCGGCGGGAGAATTTAAAAATGACCCGGGGAGAGGAGAAGCGCTGTTAGCAGAGTGCCAGCACGAGTATGCCAAACGCAGCCACAGCAATGCTAGTACTGTGAAGCAAGCACTCACACAAAACATACAGACGCTCACCCCCCCCCCCCCCCCCGACGAAATGGGAAAGCGGGAGAAGGGGGAGTAGTAGCATGCCCATAAGGACACCCAAGAATGTCATGGAGGGCCTAAGCGGACGGGGCATCCCAATTCAGGATCACCAAAAACCTGGACCGCCTACCCTTTGGTGGGGGATTTGCGGTGGAGCAAGCTCCTAATAAAGCACCTCTAATAGGTGCAGCCTACCATCACCCGGCCATGCAGCCAAGGCTGGGAGGCAGAATAAAAGGTGGAATGGGTGGGATAGTACTACAGGGCCAGGGGCTGTGAAGCCCGGCTCACCTGCGAGAAGAGAAGCCATCATCTTGTCCTTCGCAGCCCACTGCAGAGAAGAAAACTGGGGAATTAGTGGGATGTCCTGGGTATATATGGACCGGGAGGGGCCTCTTTTTGCCATCTCTGCAGTAAAGCGCCCTCTTGTGGAGGTATATCCCAGATGTTATGAATCATTATCTGGAGCAGGACGTGCTGCATACTTAGAATATCTATCTAGACTAGACCTACCCCAGTCAACTGTTATTGTGACACTGCTAAGCTGTATAGCAGATATTAGGCTCGATTCACGGAAATATCTTGTTTCCTGGCCAAATCCATCTTGCTCACTGGAATTCCCACTTTCTCGGCTGATTCAGGGACACATGCAAGATCATTCCACATGTGCATGAAGCATACGAGAAAGCTGTGAGTAAAAAAGGTCACTGATAAAAAAATATCACTAGCGCCATCCAGTTTGCAGTGCCAGGCGCTTGCTTAAAGTGGACCTACACCCAGGATTTTGACTATCCTGGGTATTGGTCCACTTCCGCGGGGAATCTTATAGATTCCCGGGCCGATCAGGGGAGGGTGTTGGTCCACTTTAAAGCAGGACAAAACCCACTAGCAGCCAACGCTGGCCTTTCCCTAGGGCAGCGATACTCAACTGGCGGACCGGGGTCCAAATGCAGACCTCAGCACCAGATTTCCGGACCCCTGCCCTGACAGCCCTGCACTCAGTTGCTTCTGTGTTGCCGTGCTCAGAGCTGCCCCCTTACTCAGCAATGTAGTGCTCTCCCTGCCAGTGTCATGGCTTCCTAGCACCTAGCGTTATATGAAGTACTCCCCAGGTGGGAAGTGGCATTGCAAGGTACATACAAACTAAGTTTCTCAGTCTTTGTCCCATCCAATCCTTTCCCCCCGCCCCAGCTCAGCCCCATCTATCCCTGTCCCACCATCTTGTCCCCTCAGCTCTGCCCCATCCATCCCTGTCTCCCTCAGCTCTGCCCCATCCATCCCTGTCCCCCTCAGCTCTGCCCCATCCATCCCTGTCCCCCTTCAGCTCTGCCCCATCCATCCCTGCCCCCCTCAGCTCTGCCCCATCCATCCCTGTCCCCCTCAGCTCTGCCCTATCCATCCCTGTCCCCCTCAGCTCTGCCCCATCCATCCCTGTCCCCCTCAGCTCTGCTCCATCCAACCCATTCTCTCTGCCCCATCCATCCAGTTTTGCCCATCCAGTGCCTAATAGGATTTTTGGGGCGGGGGGAAAGCAGCCTTTTTTAGTTTTGCGTAGGAAATCTTTACCCCCCCTCCCAAGTGTGCCAATTTCTAACTAGCCCTCCCCGTGATAGCCCTCTACCCGGACCTTCACCTCTCACCGATGCCTTTAAATGGACCTTTACAAAAAGTGGTTGAGTACCCCTGCCCTAGGGCACCCGGGATCGGAATCCCTTAAAAACTCACCTTTCCCCGATCCAATGGCGCATGCACTAGCTCTAGACCAATCAGAGCTGTTTGCCTTCCGGCAAAATCGAGAGCGTGTGTTGCCACATCCCCACTCTGAGCTCAGTGCGCCATTGGCCAAATTCCCGCTCGCCTCTAGCAGTGACTCTTCATGAATGGCCAGTGCTGGCACGTATCCCAGATTTAGGTATGCTGGGGATGTGGCTGCTTTGCCAAGACACGGTACCCTGGCAGCGCACTGGTTGCAGTAGGAAGGCACCTGCCCATACTAGCAGCGCCCACCACCTTTAGCTTCAGCCATTATCCGAAGTGGCTGTGCATGTGCCCACCATACTTTTGGCTGTGCAAGGGATGCCACATGGTGTGGGCCAATCGAGGGGTCAGTTCTTTACTATGGGTATGTACACCCAAGATTGTAAGATGGCCTCCCCCAGGAACACGCACACACAAAATGGAGGAAACGCAGAAAGAGGAAGAGAGGAAAAAAAGAGAGCGTTACATATGATTGCAGAGAAAGGAAGGAGAGAGAATGAAATAAAGAGAAACAATGAAAGAGAGAGCAAAAGAAGGAAGAAAGAAAGAGAAATAGTTAAATAGGAGAAAGAATAAAAAAGGAGAAATAATAAAAGAGAGAGAGCAAAAGAAAGAGAGAGAGAGAATAAAATAAATAAATGCAATGAATGAAAGAGATAGATAGATAGAAAGAAATAGAAAAAAGAGAGAACGAAAGAGAGAGAGCAAGAGAAAGAGAAAGAGTGTGCAAAAGAAAGAAAGACACCTAAAAAGAAAGATGGAAGAAAGGTAAAAAAAAGGATAAAGAATCTGAAAATACAGGCAGAAATGTCCAAAAAAGAAGAGAGATGGGGGTATTTTGAAAAAAAAAGAGGCCCGCTGTTCCAGTTGGAAGATCCTGGCGCCCCCATACATGGAGGTTGGAATGACACCCCAGAAGCCAGCCATGGGTAAGTATTAAGGTATTGGACACAGAAGCAGATGCTGCAACAGAGAAGTTTTTGTGACTTCAAATGTTCTTTGAAATGTGCCTACAAAAGTCATGGGCCTTGAGTCCCTTACCAGTATCTTATTAAGAGCAAATTGAGTTTTTCAGTGCTTGTAGAATGAAGCATGGATAGCAAAAACTGTTTGCTTTTGCAAAATACTGCTCAGCCATAGACATCAGAATACTCACCTTCATAGTTACAGGGATTGTAGTCCCAATATTAGCTTTATAAAGCCAGCCTTGTTTGACTACACCTCCTTTATGAGAGCAAATAGATGAAGAATCCTGCATAAAAAACATGTAAACATGTGTCACCTAACATTTAATAATCCAGACCATCATCATTACTTCACACAATAATTTTTACTACAGAAGACAATTTAAGCAGAATTTGAACATGAGCATAAATAATGATCTCACTACGGTAGACAAGCTAGTGAAAACATGACAGCCCTAACTGTTACCTGACTGTGAAAACATATAAACTTACTAATATAAGAACATGAAATGTACAGGTATAGTTTTGGATCTAGTAGTGATAAGAAAATTAAATTGTAATAAATACATCATATGAAAAAAATTGCAGCTCAGGTTTTAAATTGGACCACAGGAGGCCCTGTAGTCTTATAGACTCCCTCCCCCAGATCATTCAGATACGCTGTGTGAAAAACGTCGAGCACCCTGTAAAATCCACCTTCTCCCCGATTCAATGGTGCATGCGTGAGCCATGGCCGCAGTCAGCTATAGCTTTAGCTGGGCACACGCTGTGCCAGGTATTTGTGAGTGACCAGCGTGGCCAAGCACCCGGTTAGAGGGAAGTAGGTATGTGGCTGCTGGTGCAGCACCTTTCGTCTAGACTCGGCCCTTAGTCAAGTCTTAACCAATATTGACGAGCATGCCGATTGGATGAGAGCATGTGCATGCACCGTAGGACCAAGGAAAGGTGAGTTTGACTGGCCGACCTGAGGGGTTTCACACAGTGGGACATCTGAAATCGGGGTGCCCCAGGGGCAAGAACCAAAACCCAGGATAGTCAAAGTCCCAGGTTTTGGTCTACATTAAACCTCTTCTGTGCAGACTTATCAGTGGGGAAAGGGGAAAAGCCAAATCACCTTCCAGCATCCCTTAGAAGCAATATGCCCAGCAGGGAAAGCTCCACCACCTTAAGTTTGTTCACACCTCTATGTTGCATTAAGAGCAGGCGTTTTGAAAGTATGCACTGTATCAAAGTGTGCAAAGTGTGCATTGTATCAAAACATATGCTGCGCTTCAGATTTTTTTGCAAGTAAAGTCTATGGCTACGCAAGCCCAACACAAGCAAAATGTAGGTACTCTGTGTTTTAGATGCGTTGCACTTGTATTGCCATAGACTTCTATTGAGCTGCGCTGAAAAAGTGTGCAACACATTTTTAATGTGTTGGGCAATGCAACTGCAGATGTGAGAACTATCCCATCTAGAATAATGTTCAGTGTTTTCCTTGTGATGTAACTTGGTTTCCAGGCAAAGCAGCAACGCACAGAATGCAGAGAGGTGTGAATAGAGCCTCATCATTGGAGACCTCCAGGCAAAAAAATAAAGCTTAGTAAATTGGTCCCAACCCCTGATGATCACTGGTGTATTCTTGTTGAGAGGGCTTAACCCCACCCGCCATACGCAGATGTTGTGGAATACACAGTATTTACAGATGCTAATCAAAGCCATTTGCCATGGCTATGTAATTCGGCAAACAGCTCTTATAGGTTTCAGTGGGGAGAGAGGACGGCCACATCTCCAGCAGCGGGCGTGCTCCTGTCCCAGCCATCCTAAATGGCTGGGGCAGGAGCGTGCACACAGCCAAGGATGCAGGGGATACAGACCCTCACGCTCCCCATTGTAAACAATCAGAGCCGTTTGCTGAATTACAAATAATACAAACGGCTCTGATTGGACGAGAGCCTGTGCATATGCAGTTGGACTGGAGAAAGGTGTGTGAATACTGGTGACTTGGAGGCTTTCACACAGCGGGCCATCCAGCCGCCCTGGGTTTTATTCTGCTTTAAGACTTACATAGCCCTTGGATCAATGCAACAGAATCCTTATGGCTGGGCACTACTGTACAGTTGGGATAGTATTTATGAATGCATTCCTTATAGGTTTAGCTGTTTGGTAAAGTCTTTATATGGGTGACGCAACATGTAAACCAATGAGTTGTGGCAGTCTACGTATTTATCTCTATGGTGAGTAAATATGCCCGCTAATTGTAGTCATCTAACCGTTAGGGTTAATGACACTACATAACCCTAAACAAGGTTTGAGTCTCTTACCTCATCTTTGTCAAAGTCTTCATCTACCTCAAACACATGGCTAGGAGTCTTCTCCGGCCTAAAGGACTTGCTAAAAAGGAAAGCATACTGTCACTTAAACAGTGAGACAAAGAGGAAAAAAGACAATTCTTTGAGTACTCACCTGTAGAATTGCTTTTACTAGGCATGGCACGGCCTGCTTCGCAAAGTCATAATATCTGATTATTCCGCCACAAGGTGGCGCAGTGGCACTGCAGAAAGAGTTGTGGCTCCGCCCGGTCCCGTATAAAAACGGAATCACCCTAGACTTATCCAGTAGTAGACAAGCAGTGATACAAGAACCGGGAACAAAAAAAGATAACACCCCCAACTAATTTGGAACAATCACCATAAAAATGCAACCAAGAACAACGTAACAAGGGTGGGGTGAAGCAGGCCGTGCCATGCCTAGTAAAAGCAATTCTACAGGTGAGTACTCACAGAATTGTCTTTTTCCTAGTGCATGGCACGGCCTGCTTCACAAAGTCATAACATCTGGGACATCCAAAAGCAGTGTCCATAAAGTAGGGTGGGATCCCCAAAAAGAAAGTAACAACAGACGGTTTACACCACCACCGCCTGGAGTACCTTGCGGCGAAAAGCAGCATCAGCTGAGGCCTTAACATCAACTTTGTAAAACTTGGAAAAAGTATGAACAGAAGACCAAGTAGCAGCCTTACAAACTTGTTCAACAGAAGCTTGGTGCTGAAAAGATCCACTACCTGACAGATCCACTTGCTGATAGTGGATTTAGCCAGAGGCAGACCCTTCCTAGGTCCAGTAGGAAGAACAAAAAGAGCGTCAGATTTCCTGAAAGACTCAGTAGCAACCAAATAAAACTTCAGGGACCTGACAACATCCAGAGAATGAAGCGTCCGCTCCTTGGAATTAGCAGGATGAGGACAAAACAATGTCCTGATTGAGATGAAAAACAGACACAACCTTAGGCAAGAAATCCGGCTTAACCCGGAACACCACCTTATCCTGATGCCGCTCAAAATAAGGAGGTTTGATGGAAAGAGCAGCCAGCTCAGAGACCCGCCTAACCGAAGTAATGGCCACCAGGAAGGCCACCTTAAGAGTCATAATGGGCAAGTCAGCCTCACTGATAGGCTCAAAAGGAGGACCCTGCAGTGCAGACAACACCAAATTTAGATCCCAAACCGGTAGCATAGGTTTACGTGGTGGACGCACATGAGTAACTCCCTGAAAGAAAGTCTTGACCAACCGGTGATTGGCAAAAGACCTTTGGAAGAAAATTGCCAGGGCTGACACCTGTCCCTTGAGGGTACTAAGTTGAAGGCCAGAATCCAAGCCATGTTGCAAAAAATCCAGAAACCTGGGAATAGAAAACACCCTACAAGGCAGAGACCTAGACTCACACCAGGCAATGTAAGCATGCCAAATCCTATAGTAGATAATGGACGAGGACTTCTTCCTAGCCCTAATCATGGTATCAACAACAGAGGCCGGCAACCCCTTATCCATCAAGATGGAGTTTTCAGCAGCCAAGCCGTTAAAGCCAGCGTTTGTAAATTGGGATGGCGTAAGGGACCCTGAGTGAGCAGGTCTGGCACCCTGGGCAGAACGTACTGATCTACTGCCAGCTGCACCACGTCTGCGAACCACACTCTTCTTGGCTACCTGGGGGCCACCAGAATTGCTGGTACCCTTCCAGAACAATCTTGCGCAGAACCCTGCCCAGCAGGGGGAATGGAGGAAAGACATACAGGAGCTGAAAGTCCTGCCATGACATTGCTAGGGCATCCGTGGCCAAGGCCAGAGGCCAGATTGTGACCGGACGCAAACAGATCCACATCTGGTTGGCCCCAACGGTGACACAGAGATTGGAACACCCTGTTGCAGAGGGACCATTCTCACTGGCGAGAGGTTCTCCTGCTCAGAGAGTCTGCTAGCAGATTTTCCACCCCCGGGATGTACACCGCAGATATGCAGGGAACATTGGCCTCCGCCCAGTTCAGGATCAGAGACACTTCCTGGAGGGCCCTCTTGCTCCGGGTCCCTCCCTGATGATTGATGTAGGCAACTGCCGTCTAGTTGTCCGAGCGCACCTGAACAGGCAAGCCTTGAAGGTGATGAGTAAACTAGGCCAGAACCACCTGATCGCCCGCAGCTCCAAGACGTTGATAGGTGTGTGGGCCTCCTGAGGACCCCACCTCCCCTGGAACTGCAGGGACTTCCAGAAACCCCCCCAACCTGACAGACTGGCATCCATGGTGACAGTCTCCCAGGAGGGAGTCAGAAAGGATCTGCCCCCCAACAGGTTCCTGGAGTCCAGCCACCACGAGAGGGACCGCCTGACCAGGGGGGAAAGCGCAAAGACCCGGTCCAGGGTCGCAGTGTTCTTGTCCCATACTGACAAGAGGTGGAGTTGCAGAGGCCTCAAGTGGAACTGAGCATAAGGGACCACCTCGAAGCACGCCACCATCAGGCCCACCAGCTGCATTCCCTGTCTGATGGAGGGATGATGACAAGATAGCAGGAACTGGACCTGCGCAATCAGACTGCCCACCTTCTGCTGAGGAAGAAAAATCCTTGCCTGAACTGTATCCAGATATCCATTCCCAGGAATGAAGTCACCAAAGAGGGAGACAGAGAAGACTTGGGGTTGTTGATCACCCAGCCAAATGACTCCAGGGTGGTCACCACCAGCTGAGTATCCAACTCTGCCTGATGTAGAGACTGGGAAGTGATGAGAATGTCGTCCAAATAAGGCAGCACGCGGATGCCCTGAAACCTGAGCAGAGACATCACTCCTGCCAGCACCTTGGTGAACACCCTGGGAGCTGAAGTGAGACCAAAAGGCAATGCCACAAATTGGTAGTGTTGATCCTCCAGAGCAAACCTGAGGAACCTTTGATGACCTGGAAATACAGGAATATGAAGGTAAGCATCTTTGATGTCCACAGACGTCATGAAATCCCCGCAGGGAACTGATGGCAGAGCGCATAGTTTCCATGCAAAAGCGCCTGCACCTGACAAATTTGTTGAGGATCTTCAAGTCCAGGATTGGCCTGACTGACCCATCTGTTTTGGGCACTGTGAAGAGGTTGGAATAGAAGCCCTTGCCCTTTTCTCTGAAAGGGACCTTGCAGATGACCCCCAGCTCCAGAAGGCTTTGCACCGCCTGCACTAGATCCTGAGCTGACACAGGGTCCTGAGGAATCCGGGATCTGATGAACCTTGAGGGGGGGGGCAGACAGCAAACTCTATCTTGTAACCGGAGGACACTACCTCCTGAATCCACCGGTCTGAGACATGAAGCCTCCAGGCGTGAGCAAAGTGCTGAAGCCGTCCCCCCACCCTGAGGGGGCTTGGGAGAGGACTTAAGCTTGGAGCCCCAGGAGGAGCCAGGACGTCCACGTCCTCTGCCCCTACCCCAGAAGTCTCCTCGGGCCCCAGTAAAGGAAACCCCCCTCCCTTGTCTAGCACCACGGTAGGGGGAGGAAAAGGAGCCCTGACCCCGAAAGGGCCGAGACTGCCGCCTGCGCTGGGGTAACCTGCCTCCCTTAGCAAACAGGTCCAGGCGGTCCCCAAACAGGCGTAGTCCTTTGAAGGGAAAACCAGTGAGGGCTTTCTTGGCAGCGTTGTCAGCAGCCCACTGGCGCAGCCAAACCGAGCGGCGTATAGCCACCACAAGGGCAGAGGTTCTGCCACACATTCTAATGGTGTCATCCAAGGCAGAGAGGACATAGGTCACAAAAACATCACAACTAGAGAGTGCATTAAACTCCTCCCTACACACATCATCAGGGGCACCATCAAGGATACTTCTGAGCAGGGTCCTAATAGCCACAGCCGTAATGGCAGAGGCACAGACCGGGCGCAGCGCTGTCCCCACACATGCAAAGGCATGGGACGCCAGCTGATCAATGCGCCGGTCCTCAGCATCCCGCAGGGTAGTAGAGTCAGGGGAGTACATGACAGAGGTGTTAGATAACCCTAGGACCGGTGCATCCACCTCAGGAGGGGATGACCAACACTTCACCACATCAGCAGGAAAGGGATACTTCTTATCCCAACTCTTAGGTACACCGGGAAGCCTGCTGGGGCATTCCCATTCCTTGAGCACAAGGTTATTAAAATGGGCTTGCTCAGGAAATTCCAAGCGTGACTTAGCAGTATAAAAAAGTTCCCCCTGTTGCCTGGGGGCCGCAACAGGGGGAGAAATAGACAGAACCTCAAAAATCTGAGCCAACAGTCTATCAGTATCATCTGGGGCCCAGGGGTCAGAGCCAGAATCGTCATGACCCCTGGGCCTCTCATCAGATGACCCTGAGTCGGAGAATAGCTCCCCTCCCTCCAAAGGGGTATAGCCAGACAGTTCCAAAAACTCATCAGCTTCCATAGGGAAAAGAGTGACATCAGGCGTTAAGTGCCGCTTTTTTGCAGAGGCCTTACGCGCCAAGGTATTAGCAATTAACTTCTCAACACTAGCCAGTCTAGAAGACACATCAGGCTGAGAATCCCCACTAGTATGCAACTCAGCGGGAGTGAGATTTAAGCTTGGGGGAGTAGGTGAAGTGAAACAAAGTGCAGGCCCAGCCACTGGGAGGCCAGATTGCAGCGCAAGCACCTGCTCGGCACAAGGTACACAGACCTGCGCATTGTCAGCGCTAATAGGGGACACCCCACAAGATACACACAGCCGGGCTTGTCCCGAAGGAACCCCGAGCACATTATCCTGAGACACCTCCATATGGTGATTATAGCGGCACAATAGGCCGATAGGGATTGACGCTATAAAGCAACCCGGGATGCCCCAATAACCCGCTAGGGAAGTGGGAGTAATTAACACTAGGCCTCACAAGTTAATCAACTAAATAGAGGGGGTAGGGCCAGGGGAAGCCAAGAGGGTTCGGCCCGTCTGAAAGATATAAGCAAAGGGGGGCCGTAAGTATACAAATAATACGGTAATAAAGCCGCCCGCAAGGGCACTCACGGACCTCGGTAGTAGAAGCCCGTCACGCAGCAGCCGGAACCAAGAAAAAAATGGCATCGGGTATACCTCGAGGGGCGGGCCACAGGGACAGTGACGCGGAACGCGCCAAAAGCGCGCCCCGCCCCCCCCCCCGAAGAGCGCGAAGCCATACACATGACAAGCAGCCAATGATGGCGCACCAGCGCCTGAGGTAACGCCAAGCGCGGAACACAGTGGAAGCGCGTGCGACGGCGGCGGCAATTTTAAAACACAATAGGTGCAAACAAGTCAGCGCGGCGACTGACGCTAAGCATAATAAAATAATGTAGTGAAGCACAAGGCCAATACACATACACACACCCCCCCTCCCCCGAGGGCTACAAGGAGAGCGAGGGAGGACAGCAGCCACTTAATATAGGGCCCACCGATAGACAGGGGCAAGGGGCAATAGGGCGGGAGGGGCATCCCATAGAGGCTCACCATATGCCTATACCGCCTACCCTTTGGTGGGGGATTGCGGTGGAGCAGCACTCCTAAGCACCGACAGCGGTGCTGCCTACCATCACCCGACCAGCACAGCCAAGGCTGGGAGGCACATAAATAATGGAACAGGTGGGGATAGTCCTACAGGGCCGCAGGCTAATAGCCCCGCTCACCTGCAAGAAGAGAAGGCCATCTTCTTGTCCTTCGCAGTCCAGACTGCAGAGAAGATCTGGGGATTGTGGGAGGTCCCGGGTATTTGAGGGGCCGGGAGGAGCCTGTTTTCGATGTCTCTGCAGTCCAGCGCCATCAGGCGGAGTAATACCCAAGTGTAAGTAATCTATCTGGAGCAGGACGTACTGTATACTAAGAATAAGATTAACAGCATGCTGCTGGCTGAACATAATGATTGAAAGATTTATTTTGATGATGCAAAATTAAATACAAAATGACCATAATCTGAAGATGAAAATCCATTGCAAAGAAGCTCTATTACAAAATACCATATTTTTTGCTCTATAAGATCCCCCCAGCCCCGCCCAGCCAATCTTGCTAAGGGCAGAGACTATTTCCTCTGTTAAAAATGTTAAGGTATGTTCAGAAAAATACCATTTTGTGAATACTCACCTGTAAAATGGTTATTACGAGTATGTCACACACCCCACTTCCAAAGATCCATGACACTTGGGAAACCGGCCTGTAGAGGGCGATCTTGCAGAGATGACATGGAAAAAGGAGCCCCTCCCGGTCCACAAGTATCGGGTTCCTCCCACCATTCCCCAGTCTTTTTAGAAAGCAGTGAGAACCAGGAAGAGCCAATTATATTCAATAAATGAAAAATAATCACCATATAAAGGATCCCTAGAACAAAAAAAAAGGAGGGGGAAGTGGGGTGTGTGACATACTCGTAATAACCATTTTACAGGTGAGTATTCACAAAATGGTATTATTCCTAGTATGTCACACACCCCACTTCCAAAGATCCATGACACTTGGGACATCCAATAGCAGTGTCTATAATTGGTGGGGATCCCCAAGGAATAATGCATAACTTAAATTACTGCAGTTTGCAGAAAGCAAGCATCCGCTGAGGCCCACACATCAACCTTGTAAAACTTAGAAAAAGGTCTACACAGAAGACCAAGTCGCAGCCTTGCAAACTTGTTCAACAGAAGCCTGGTGCTGAAAAGCCCAAGAAGCTCCAATAGCACGAGTAGAATGAGCGGTGACATGAAAAGGGGGAACCTTCCCCTTAGCCATATAAGCCCCAATGATGGCCTGACATATCCACTTACTAAAGGAAGATTTGGCAGTAGCAAAACCCTTCTTGGGCCCAGAAGGCACAACAAAAAAGGCATCCGTCTTGCGGAAGGCCGAGGTAGTAACTAAATAATACTTAGCACAACAAACTACATCCAAAGAATGTAAGACTCTTTCCTTGTCGTTACTAGGTTTGGGACACAAGGAAGGAAGAACTATATCCTGATTTAGGTGGAAAAGCAGACACCACCTTAGGAAGGAAATCAGGTTTAAAATGGAAAACAACCTTATCTTGATGCCTCTCAAAATAAGGGGCTTGAATAGTCAAAGCCGCCAGTTAGAAACTCAGCAGACAGAAGTAATAGCAACCAAAAAGGCAACCTTCTGAGTAAGAATAGGAAGAGGAATATCCTGCAAAGGCTCAAAGGGAGCGACCTGCATAGCTGAAAGCACCAGGTTAAGGTCCCAAACAGGAAGTATAGGCTTTCTGGGAGGCCGCACATGCGCGACTCCTTGGAAAAAAGTCTTAACCAAAGGATGAAGAGCAAACAATCTTTGAAAAAAATAGCCAAGGCAGAGACTTGCCCTTTCAAAGTACTAATCTGGAATCCCGTATCCAGACCTCGTTGCAGATATTCCAGAATTCTAGGAATAGAGAATACTCTACAGGGCAAAGCCCTGGATTCACACCAATCAATATAGGACCTCCAAGTCCTACAATAAACGACAGAGGAAGACTTCTTCCTAGCTCTAATAAGAGTCTGAATAACCGCATCAGAAAGACCTTCTTCTTTCAAAATGGAGACTTCAGCAGCCATGCCGTCAAAGCCAGCGTTTGTAAATTGGGGTAACAAAGTTGACCCTGAGTGATGAGATCTGGAAGAAGAGGCAGATGGAACCGATCCACTGCCAGCCTTACGACGTCTGCTTACCACAGACGTCTTGGCCACCTTGGCGCCAAATTGCTGGTGCTTCCTCCAGTGCTAACTTGCGCACCACCTTGCTGATCATGGAGAATGGGGGAAACAGATACAGGAACCCCAGATCCTTCCATGCCAGAGACATGGCATCCGCTTCCACTGCCAGAGGATCCTGGGATAGAGACACAAAAGCAGGCAACTTGTGATTGTGACGAGAAGCAAACAGGTCCAACCATGGAGTCCCCCACTTGTGACAGAGGAACTGAAAGACCCTTGGATTGAGAGACAATTCTCCCTGGCGAGAACATCCCCTGCTCAGGGAGTCTGCCTCCACATTCTCTATCCCCGGAATGTAAACTGCTGATATGCAGGGAACATTGATCTCTGCCCACTGAAGGATCAGAGACACTTCCCGGAGGGCACCCCAACTGCGAGTCCCTCCCTGGTGATTGATGTATGCAACAGCTGTTCGGTTGTCTGACCGAATCTGAACTGGCAGACCCTGTAAGAAATGGGTCAGTCGAAGTAGAACAAGACGTATGGCCCGAAGCTCTAATACATTGATTGGAGAATGAACCTCCTGAGGCCCCCACAATCCTTGGAACTGATGCTTCATCCAGAAGCCCCCCCAGCCCACCAGGCTGGCATCCGTGGTAACCAGTTCCCAACGCGGAGTCAGAAATGACTTGCCCTTCTGGAGGTTGTGCGATATTAACCACCACTGAAGGGACTGCAAAACGTGGGGAGACAATAGACAAGTCTGATTTAATGATAGTGGGCACCTGTCCAAATTTGCCAAGAGGAAGAGCTGAAGCGTCCTTATGTGAAACTGGGCAAACGGGACTGCCTTGAATGCAGCTACCATCAATCCCACTAGTCTCATCCCTAGACGGATAAACTGACGAGGGTTGGACAAGAATAGACGAATCAAGTCCTGAATCAGAACCATTTTGGACTGAGGAAGAAAAACCCCGGCCTGAAATGTATCCAGAATCAGGCCCAGGAAGGGAATTTCCCTGGACGGACAGAGAGAGGATTTGGGGTAACTTATTACCCATCCAAACCTCTCTAGCGTAGAGACCACCATCCTGGTGTCTAACTCTGATTGTTTGAGGGAGGAGGCCGCGATAAGAAGATCGTCCAGAAAAGGCACAATGCAGATGCCCTGGACCCTGAATACAGCCATCAATCCTGCCAGCATCTTAGTAAAGATTTTGGAGCCAAGGTAAGGCTGAATGGCAGGGCCACAAATTGATAATGCTGGTCTTCTATCGAGAATCTGAGAAATCTCTGGTGTGCCGGGAAGATTGGTACATGCAGATAAGCACCCTTGATGTCTATGGACATCTGACGAAGTGAATCGACGGCTGAATGCAAGGATTCCATGCGAAACTGATAAACCGACTGAGGGGCTTCAGATCCAAAATGGGCCGAACGGAGCCATCTTTCTTGGGCACCGTGAATAGATTGGAATAGAAGCCCAGGCCTCTTTCCGCGGGAGGCACTGGGCAAATGACAGCCATGACCAGTAAATTTCCTACTGCCGCCCGGAGCCCCTGTGCGGCCAGAGGAACCCGAAGGACCCTGAAGAATCTGGAGCGGGACTACATTGCTTCTTATGCTGAGGTAACTTCCCTGCTTTCGTGACTCGAAATCAGTCGCCCACTGGCACAACCAAACCGCAGAAAAGCCACAAGCAAGGCCGAGGTTACGCATAACCATTGCGTTTTTATTTCAAGGACACAGACCAACAGGGCCTTGAACCCATGACCCGGAGAATAAGGGCATCAAGCAATACACATTGAGCTAGCGTAGCTCTCATCCAGGGTGGCTAGCACAAAAGACATGAATAATTCACACTCTTCACAACTCATCACTGGCCGGGTCAAGCCTAGAAGTACTCGACAGGTCCCTAACAACAGACCTGGTAGCCACCGCTGTAAGCGCCAAAGCACAAACAGGCTGTAAGGCTGAATCGACACTAGTAAAAGCGTGGCAAGCCATCTGATCAATGCGTTTGTCCTCACCATCCATAAGAGTGGTAGAGTCAGGATAATGCAAAGGAAGAATAAAATAACCCAAGCACCAGGGTATCAACCCCGGAAGGGGAAGAAAGTCAGGCTGGTGAGCGCCTCTAATAGCGTCATGTAGAGCCACATGTATTATCACGGGTGGCTCAGTGTATAGAGCTGGCACACTAGGTTCAGTAGCCTCATGTAGCATGTGTCGCTCAGTAGCGCTCTCCCATATATTTCAATTGTGTTTCATTTGGTTGTGTTAAAATAGAGTGATGCTAAAGTAAACTGAAACATTTTTGGGTTAAATCATTGTGTGTCTGGAAGCCGAGTAGGCTTTTGATTTGGGAATTGCAAGCGCGGCTTAGGAGTCCCAAAAGAACTTCCCCATCTGCGGAGGAGCCTCCTCTGGGGGAGAAATCTCCCAATATCAGCACCAATAAATTGCTGATCATCGGAACCATCAGATTCCTCAAATAATTCCCCCTCTACTGGCGGGGAATAACCAGACCAATTGAGTAAACCATAAACATCAAACTCAAAAGCAAGTGCGGCTGGAGACAAAAAGTTTTTTCTTCTTTTTTTTCCTTTTTTTTTTTTTTTTTTTTTTTTTTTTTTAGCCGAGGCCTTTCTGGCCACAGAGCTAGAAATAACTTCCTGAATATTAGCCATCTAGCACACAGATCAGATTGCGACTCCCCAACTGTGACAACATCATCTGGGGGACGCATAAGGCGGGGTGGGGTAGGAGAAAAGGCCAGGGCCACAGACCCAGAGGCCTGGGCCCCCAACTGCTGCATTATGGCCTGCTGAGCACAAGGTATGCAAACAAGTACATTATCCCCCACAAGGGATGCCCCACAATCCACACACTGCCGGGACTGCCCCGAGGGGAGCCTAAGCCCGGTATCCTGGGAAGCCTCCATATGGTGATCTTTTAAGGTAGTCGCAGTGACCAGAGGGAATTACGCTGTTAAAGCTACCCCTTCAAGTCCCAAGTGGGAGGATTTTTTTTTTTTTTTAAATCCTTTAGGACTATTTAAGGGCAGACTAGATGGAGCATAAGGTCTCCTTCTGCCGTCAACCTTCTATGTTTCTATGTTGTTGGTCTTTAACACATAGAGCCAGGTAACATGAATCCAGGTCCACCTTAAAGTGGAACACAAAACCTGAACATAAGGGCAGGAGGACATAAGCCAAACATACACATCACTCAAAACAATACATGTATCTGTATCTATAAGACAAATTTTCTTCAGTAGTCAAAACCCAGCATATCCAGAGTCAAGGCTCCAATGAAGGCTGGACAACAGGCCAGCTGCTCCAGCCACAAGTAATGACTTAGCAGCAGTTAGGCTAGCACACAAGCGTTGGTGAGGCAGCTCAGCACGGGGGAGTGTTTACAAAGAAACACCAGCCTGTGCTAATCCAAGTGTTGTCTCTCTAGACAGAGCTGGAGCTAGCTACTGAAAAATACCATTTTGTGAATCACAGAGTAAATATATACATAAGAATATATAACACAAGTGGCAAAAACTCACGTGTCCTGAACAACAACCCTCATAGAAGCGAGGAAAGACAGGAGGGAGAGACAGGAAGGAGAGGGGCCGGCCAGAAAAAACACCAGTGAAGCCAATATAGCTGAGCTCCTGGCCCTGCCCTCTCCTTAACCACAGCTGAGGAGCAGCAGCCTAAACCAGCTGAAAATCAACAATGGCTGAATTTGATGATTTTAACTGTTTCTAATGCTCAAGCCAGCTCCTAACTACTTACATTTCACCATTTATTTTAAAAGCAAAGACTTGCCACAAGCTGAGCTTCCTGCGATACTTGTCCGGTTGAACAGTGCAAAAACACACTTGAAAACACACACAGACACACACACTTTTCCCATGTGATTATTTAGCTTTATTATGGGAGAAAGGCCACCCCCCCCTCCTCCCCCAAAGGGGCACGGAGAGACACTGCAGGGGGGGGGGACCCACACCAATAGGTGAAAGGGCAAGAGGGACAGGGCATCCCAAGCCGGGGATCACCAACGCCTACCCCTTTAGTATGGGGTCTCACGTTGGGGAACTAGCTCCCCTATGCACCCAGAGGTGCTGCTACCATTGCCCGAGCCTGCAGCCTAAGCTGGGAGGCATATTGTTATAGCTTAATTTTTAAAAGAAAAAGAGGTCCTGGCAGAAAATAGACATAAAAAATGCCGGGAGTTACCCCGGCTACCTGCAAGGAGAAGAGAGTCATCTTTCTGACTTGCTTCGCCGACTGCAGAGATGAAAGACTGGGGAATAGTGGGAGGAACCCGGTACTTGTGGACCGGGAGGGGCTCCTTTTTCCATGTCATCTCTGCAAGATCGCCCTCTACAGGCCGGTTTCCCAAGTGTCATGGATCTTTGGAAGTGGGGTGTGTGACATACTAGGAATAAGTCACCCCTATTTATTCCCTTTTTATAACCCTTCCTCTTGCTATCTAGCACATCTATATAGATATTTAATACTACAGTAGCTGAACTTACTTTAGCATTTTTGCACTATAAGACACACCTAGGGTTTGGATAAAGAAATAAGGGGAAAAAATATTCTGAACCAAATGTTGGGCTAAAATACACTATTGGTGCAACCACCCACACACCGATGACATGTCTACTCACTTTAACTGCATTACTGCTCTGCTGTGTCCTGCATCTGATTGGCCTGTGGGAGAACGATCAGATGCACTCCCGCTGAGAGAGGACGTGGCTGGCTGGTTCCATCAATGCCATCAGTGCGCAGGCGGCTGCACTGACAATGAGGGGTGAGGGGTGCCATGTTCTGTTATTAGGTTATTTGGGGGAGGGGGTAATTTAGCCCACCATTTGGTTCAGAATATGTTTCCTTATTTCCTCCTGCTAGGTGTGTCTTATGGTCAGGTGAGTCTTATAGTGTGGAAAATGTGGTGCACTACTGCACAATTAAAAATCCATATAGATGTGCTAGATAGCAAGAGGAAGAGTTACTTATACATCCCGTGTGAAAAAAATCCAGCCAAGCTTTTTGCTTCCTTTAGGAATAAATAGGGGTGACTGTTTATGAAAATACCTTACAATAGGAAATAGCCTGTGCTCTTTGCCAGACTGTGGGTACCTACAGCAATAACCACTCTAGCATCTGGCCAGAGCATTGCAGGATAGGTAAAGGCATCTGTACACATCAGTATTATTTTATGAGCCATAATTGGTTATTTCAACATTGGAATTGAGCAGCTGTCCACTAAAAAGCATAAAAGCATGTTGTCAACCTGTCACGTCTGATACTTCTTCCTTCCATTAAAACGCAAACCATGAGCATGGGTAGCCCCGCTTTTTGCTATCTAGTATATTTATGTTGGTTTTTATTATTCATGATTTTACTTCAGACACTAAGCGTTCAGTGCTGCCAGGTTTTGCCTGTTGTTGCTTATCATGGTTGAACTGAAAGATGTTTAGCTTGCAATTTACATTAAAAAAAAAAACTGACCAAGGCAAGGTTCGAAAATCCCCAGAGTACTCCTCATACTTGTAGTTCACCACTTTCCAGTCCGAGCTGTAGTACTTTATACACTGAAAGCATACAATAATTAGACAGTGAATTATTAAACAAACAGTGAACACACTTCTACACATTGCTCACATAAAAATCATCCTAACTGCATCTACTGCATTTTCTGAGCCTTTAAACATTGAAAATGGCCGCCCATGGACTCTCAGGCTGTCTGTACACAGGAAGTGTCTTCTGACTGTGCCACTCTGCATTCTGGGATTGCTGTCCTTTTCTTGACCCCAGCTCTGCTTTGTCTGTGCAAAACAAAGCTATAACCCACCCCCTGCACTTGGCGGCACCCGTATCCTGGAGTCTTGAACAGAGTTGCAGCCCAGTGGGGGAAAGAATAATAAGTACAAGACTAAAAACAAAACATATATTAATTTTAGATGATGGGGAATAGTTTTTTAAGGGTTTGGGCTTTTTATTAAATTATGCTGAAGGTCCGGTTTCAGGGAAACTTTGGGGGAAAAAAATGAAATAAAAATGCAAACAATCTGGTTAAGCATTAACAAACACTCCAGAGGACAGGAAAATTCTTTGTTTAACTGCAGCAATGCAGATTGCAGCCCTTATACCAGGGACATTTCTGTGCTTTAGATAGTTTTGTTGATTGAGGCTACCTGCTGCTAACCAATGAGGTGATCTTCTCCAGGAGCAGAAGCTGGAGGAGCACCAAAGTTGGCCAGGGATTAAGTAGTTAAAAGTATAATTACTGGATTCCCAGATAGAAATTCATTAGCTTCTATTGCCAGCCCAATGCCCCAAAACAGCCTGTGTTCTTTTTATTACCTTGACTAATGTTCATAAAAACATTAACAGGAAGCAGCATGATGTTGAATGGTGGTCATATGCGAATTCAGTCAGTTCCAAGGTAAACTTCCACATAATGGCAGTTATTATAACTGATAAGACCGACACATGATGCTGAGCTGTGTGTGACTGAATGTATCATCGCTGGAGAACACCAGGGAGTAATATGGCCAACCATTCGAACAGCAGACTGTTTGTGTTTTTATAAGGCTTGAGTAACAAAAGAAACGCAGGCTGTTTTGGGGCACTGGGCTGGGAATAGAAGGTGACAACATAAACTTCCTTTCTGGGTATAGGATCACTTTAAAGCGTAACAAAACTCAGGGCCATTAAAAAGATTCCAGGGCCAGCCTCTGGCCTCCCCAACCCCAATTGGGATGCCCCGCTGTGTGAAACTCCCCAGGAGTTCAAAGGAGGACGTCTAAGTTAATAAAAGGAGTGTGGGGACTAGAGTACCCTGAAAGATTGTCAAAGTTAGGTTTATTTAGTTTAGAAAAAATACGCCTGAGGGTTGATCGAATAACTATGTATAGATCTGTCCCACAATCTGTCCCACAATCTATTTATACCCCAGAGTAACCATAACCCAAGGGCATTCACTATAGAGGAAAGGTGCTTTCTCCAGTGACATAGGAGGGGATTCTTGTCTTTAAGAGCAGTGAGACTACTGTAATGAAGGATACAGTAAAAATGTTTAAAAGTGGCCTTGATGACTTCCTGATATGTAATAACATTTCCAGCTATGGCTACTAGACCACTGGAACTTTTTTTGCGAGTTACTGAAACTGCAAGGACACTGTGCCATCATACATACAAGTAAGCTGCAGCAGTCGGGGGCTTGTGCAGTGTTTAGATAGGGAATGGGTTAGGTTAGGCTGTGTTCCATTCCATTCCAGCTCTGCTAATTCCGCACCTTCAAACTGCTGGATTTCTGCACCTTCAAGCTGCTGGATTGTCTAACCTATTTGACCTCTGTCTTCTATTCTCTGAACTACCGTTAGATTGCCTAGTCGGTTTTACCATTGACAATCTTTATCTACCTTGATCACCAGAACTCTCTGCGCTGTTTCCCTTGCTACTGTGCCCATGACATGACTCTCTGTGCCACCGTGCTGGACGTTCACTGTCCCCACCTTCTTGAGTACGCCAACACTGTGGTAACATCCCAAAACTCACAATACACATCTAGTGGTGTCTTAATCAACCAACAGATATTATTTATCTGTAGTCAATATGCACAATTGGTTACGTTATGCCATACATTGATATTCACCAGGGATTGAATCACAGTACCGGATCTTGTGTGCCCCAGTCTCTGTCCTTGGCTACACTCCACCCGGGTCACCATGTGCCTCAAATACACTAGGGAAACACTCTTGGAAATTAAGGAACCCAAGCTGCCGTCCTTTTCCATACTATGGGATTTAGTTAGGGACCACATTGCAGCAATAGGTCATATGCGCTACAAGAAATGGCGCAGAAGGGGTAAAAGAGCAGGGTTGTTGGTGAGGCTAAAAAGGAGAGGGCAACGTTTGGCACTTCCATCTTTGCATCTAGCCAACCTACGCTCACTCCCAAACAAAATGGAGGAATTACATCTGCTGTGCAATAACCGTTCAGAGTTCTCCAACTCAGCGGTTCTATGTTTCACTGAAACCTGGCTCAGTGCCAACATTCCAGACGAGGCCCTAGAACTCCCTAATTTTAGCATCATCAGAGCAGATCGGGACTGCAACTCTGCACAAAAATTGCGGGGAGGTGGCATCTGCTTCTATGTGAACTCCAATTGGTGCAGAGACACAAAAATCCTGGTCAAAGGCTGCACTCCCTGTTTAGAATTATTAGTAGTCAATTGTAGACCCTTCTACGCTCCAAGGGAATTTTCCTCATTTATCCTTATTGGGGTCTATATTCCTCCACAGTCATCCGTAAAAACTGCTCTAGATGGACTAGTTGACTGCATTACTGAATGCGAAAGGAAATTTCCGCAGGCCCTCATCATCGTAATGGGGGATTTCAACCAAGCTAAGCTTAATCTAGAAATGCCGAGGTTCATCCAGCATATTACCTGTCCCACCAGAGGCAGTAACTCCCTTGACCACTGCTACACTACGATAAAAGGTGCATACAAACCTATAGCCAAAGCGGCCCTTGGTTACTCTGATCACGCCCTTATACACCTGGTACCTGCATACAAGCAGCAATTGAAAAACAGCAGGCCCTCCTTCATTACCACTAAAAAGTGGACGGAACAAGCTAAATCCGATCTACAGGCATGCTTCGAATCCACTAACTGGGAGATCTTCAAAGATCCAAATAACATCAATGACTGGACTGACAAGGCAACGTCCTACATCAAGTTCTGTGAGGACATGCTGATTGAGACTAGAACCTACAGGAAGCAGGAGAACAATAAACCTTGGTTTAGTAGGTCGATCAAGGCCCTGAGAGTTAAAAAGGAGGAAGCTCACAAAAATGGCAATCTTCCTGAATACAGAAGACTCCGGAACAAGCTTTCAAAAGAGATAAAAGCTGCTAAAAAGCTATACTCAACTAGGCTGGAGGAGAAATTTTCTTCTGACAATCCGAAAGAACTTTGGAATGGCTTAAGACATATCACCAACTTCAAGGGCTCCTCCCCTTCCATTACTCCAAACAAAAAGCTTGCTGAGGAACTGAACAACTTCTTCAGTCGGTTCGATTCAGAGTCGTCTACTAGCGGTACTCGCCCCACTAATCCCCCTCCATGTGCTAGCGGTTCACACTCCGCTAATCCCCCTCCATGTGCAGGTAGCACACCCCTTCAAGACTGTCCGTCAAATCTGAACTTTGAAGTATCAGACGTTAGGAAGCTTCTAATGTCCCTTAACACCAGGAAGGCACCTGGTCCTGATGGCATTTCCACAACATGCCTCAAAGTTTGTGCTGAACAGATTGCTCCTGTTCTCACAGAAATCTTTAGATGTTCCCTTGAGGATGGAATAGTCCCTAACTGTTTGAAGAGCTCACTTATTATCCCAGTTCCCAAATCTTCATCTGCTTCGGACTTGAATGACTTCAGACCAATTGCTCTGACACCGGTGGTCATGAAGATATTCGAACAACTGGTTATGTCATTCCTCAAGGAGGCCACAGGTTCTTTTTGGGATCCACTACAGTTCGCATACAGAGCGAACAGATCAGCTGAGGATGCGGTCAATCTGGCGATCAAGTACACGTTGGATCATGTTGATCGTCCAAAGTCTTATGCTAGACTGTTATTCGTGGACTTCACCTCAGCATTCAACACCGTTGATCCAAAAATTCTTCATAATAAGTTGCTCTCCATGGGCATTCCACTAAACTTATCGAGCTGGATTTTTAGTTTTCTGACAGGTAGGTCCCAGAGGGTCAGACTGGGACCCTTTGTTTCCACATCCAGGATCACAAGCATGGGTGCACCACAAGGGTGTGTCCTGTCTCCCCTACTCTTCTCACTTTACACCAATGACTTCATCTCCTCAGATCCATCGGTCAAGATCATTAAATACGCTGACGACACCACCATAGTAGGCCTTATCAGTGACAATGATGAGTCTAGCTATAGGACCCAAGTGGAAACCCTTGACTCTTGGAGCAAAGTTAACAATCTTATTCTGAATACTAATAAAACAGTTGAACTTATAATTGACTTTAGGCGATCTCACCAATCACACCATCCCATTTCGATTGGTGAGGAGTCTGTCAAGATTGTAACCAGCGCTAAATTTCTAGGTACTCAAATCACACAGGACCTGAAGTGGAGCAAGCAAGCGTCTGCTATCCTAAAGAAGGCCCAGCAGCGGTTATTCTTCCTCAGACAGCTGAGGAAATACGGTTTGTCCAAAAAGATCTTGAAGGCATTCTACAACGGTGCCATTGGATCAATCCTGACCAGTTCATGTACAGTCTGGTACGGAGGGGCCTCAGCCAAAGATAAGCAGAGGCTGAAGAGAATAACCAGGATTGCTGAGAGGTTAATTGGATCCCCCCTACCTTCTCTGGATGATCAATACATAAGCAGAATCTCCTCAAGGGCTAAGAAGATATCTGGAGACGTGACGCACCCAGGTCATTCCTTCTTCAGGCTCCTACCATCCGGCCGCAGATTCAGGGCTCACTCAACCAAAACATCAAGACACAGAAACACTTTCTTTCCTCTGGCTGTTATGGCTCTGAATACTCCCAATGTGTGAGGGACACTTAACCACATTCCGCTACACATCTCTGACAATTTTATTAGTCACTATAGATTACCTGAACTGTATAGTTATTCTTGTCATACTTTGTCATGTATGTAATTGTTATAACTATTATTGTTATACTTTGTTATGTATGTAATTGTTATAGCTCTCATGGCGCATCTCCTTGCCAAAAAAGCATTCCTTGTTTGTACCTTGTACTTACTTGGCGGTTCAATAAAGTATTGAGTATTGAGTATTGGAAGGAGATAAACAGGCTGAACTGGATGGACTAAAGTCTTTATTCAGCCTTACATACTATGTTACTATGGTTGCCGGTATTCTCTCACCTCTCACCAGTACAACAGCGCATGTGCGGGCTCTCATCCAATAAGAGCTGTTTGCTGTGCCTGTAATGTAATTCTGCAAACAGCTCTAATTGTTTACAATGGGGAGCGAGAGCGGGCACATCTCCTGCATCTTCAGGTTGTGCAGGCGCTGCCGCCCCAGTCATTCAGATAGGCTGGGGAGGGAGTGTGCGTGCCGCTGGGGATGCGGCCACTCTCGCTCCCCATGGAAGCCTATCAGAGCCGTTTGCTGAATGACATAGATGAAACTGAGTGAACCTGATGTGCTATCAAGGATTCATGCAGCAGGCAGGTAAGTATAGGCTTCTTTCATTTCAGCACAATTCCTTAAACAGGAACAAAACCCAAATCACTATTCTGGGTCCTTGTTCCATCTACTAAGGAATTCCTATTTGGTAAGCCCTGCTGTGTGTATCTACAGGGACCAAAAACTCACCTTTCTTTCGTTCCCACAGCGCCGCCACTGGCACTGGAAATAAAAAATACCATTTTGTGATTACTCACCTGTAAAATGGGTATTATAAGTATGTCACACACCCCGCTTCCACTATTCATGACATATGGGTTATGGTCCAGTAGAGGGCGAACTTCTGCAGAGATGAAAGCAAAAAATAAGCCCCTCCCGGTCCATAAATACCTCCCACACATTCCCCAGTATATGACAGCAGTAAGGGGACCAGGAAGAGCTAATAAAACATTCTTAACCATAAAAAGGTTCACCATATAAAGGATCCAGAATACCAAAGGGTGGGATGAAGCGGGGTGTGTGACACACTTATAATACCCATTTTACAGGTGAGTAATCTCAAAATGGTATTATTCCAAGTATGTCACACACCCCGCTTCCACTTTTCATGACATATGGGACATCCAATAGCAGTGTCCGTCATGGGTGGGGATCCAAATACAGCAAAAAATGCACCAAATTAAACCACTGCAGCTTGCAGAACCTTGCGGCCAAAAACAGCATCCACTAAGGCCCGCACGTCAAACTTATAAAACTTGGAAAAAGTATGAACGGAAGACCAAGTAGCAGCCTTACAAACTTGTTCAACAGAAGCCTGGTGCTGAAAGGCCCATAAAGCCCCAACAGCACGAGTAGAATGAGCAGTGATCTTAAAAGGAGGAACCCTCCCCTTAGCGGAATAGGCCCCAACAACGGCCTGACGTATCCATTTACTAATGGTAGACTTGGCTGGCGCCAAACCTTTCCTGGCCCCAGAGGGCACCACGAACAAGGCGTCCGTCTTACGAAAAGGAGAAGCAGCAACCAAATAGTACTTCACACAAGGCACCACATCCAAAGAGTGCAAAACCCTCTCCTTGTCATTGCTAGGCTTAGGACACAAGGAAGGGAGAACTACATCCTGATTGAGATGGAAAGCAGAAACCACCTTAGGAAGGTAAACTGGTTTAAAGCGAAAAACCACCTTGTCCTGGTGTCTCTCAAAGTAAGGGGCCTGAATAGACAGAGCCGCCAACTCAGAGACACGCCGAACAGAGGTAATAGCCTCCAAAAAAGCAACCTTTTGAGTGAGCACAGAAAGTGCCACATCCTGCACCGGCTCAAAAGGAGGCCCCTGGAGGGCCGAAAGAACCAAATTGAGGTCCCAAACGGGAACCAAAGGCTTTTTAGGGGGTCGAACATGAGTGACCCCTTGGAAAAAAGTCTTGACCAGATGATGCAAAGCAAAGGACCTTTGAAAAAAGACAGCCAGGGCAGAAACCTGACCCTTCAAAGTACTGAGCTGGAACCCCAGATCCAGGCAGTGTTGTAGAAACTACAAAATCCTAGGAATCGAAAACACCCTGCAAGGTAAGGCCCTAGCCTCACACCAGTCAATATAGGACCGCCAAGTCCTATAGTAAATGTTAGAGGAAGACCTCTTCCTAGCTCTAATCAAGGTCTGAACGACAGCTTCAGACAAACCTTCCTCCTTCAGAATGAAGGCTTCAGCATCCAAGCCGTCAAAGCCAGCGTTTGTAAATTGGGGTAAAGTAGTTGACCCTGAGATATCAGGTCCAGAACCAGGGGCATCCTGAGCTGCTCTACCGCCAGTCTTATGACGTCTGTGTACCAAACCTGTCTTGGCCACATTGGGGCCACCAGAATTGCTGGCTCCCCCTCCAGAACCAGCTTGCGAACTACCTTGCCCACCATGGAGAAGGGGGGAAACAGATACAGGAACTCCAGATCCCTCCAGGCAAGAGACAAGGCATCCACCGCCAGAGCGAGAGGATCCTGAGATAGAGACACAAAGGATGGAAGCTTGTGATTGTGCCGTGAGGCAAAGAGATCCACCTCCGGAGTCCCCCACTTGTGACACAGGGACCGAAAAATCCAAAGATTGAGAGACCACTCCCCTTGGCGAGAGAAGCCCCTGCTCAGGGTATCCGCCTCCGTGTTCTCCACTCCCGGAATGTAAACTGCCGAAATGCAAGGGACATTGCTCTCCGCCCAAGTCAAGATCAGAGAGACTTCCCAGAGGGCACTCCTGCTGCGAGTCCCTCCTTGGTGATTGATGTAGGCCACCGCCGTTCGATTGTCTGATCGAACCTGAACCGGCAAGCCCTGTAAGTGAGGTGTCAGCCTTGACAGAACAAGCCGGATGGCTCTGAGCTCTAGGACATTGATGGGGGTGTGAGCCTCCTGAGGGCCCCCAGAAACCTCCCCAGCCCGAAAGGCTGGCATCCGTGGTCACCGTTTCCCAACAAGGGGCCAGAGAAGACCTGTCCCTCAACAGATTGCTTGGCTCCAGCCACCACTGAAGTGACTGCCGAACCCTGGCATCCGGAAGGACTGATCCAAGGACTGCGGACATCTGTCCCAATGCAACAACAGGTGAAGCTGGAGCGACCACATGTGGAACTGGGCAAAGGGGACTGCCTCGAAGGACGCCACCATCAAACCTACCAGTTTCATCCCCATACGGATAGAGGGGCAACGAATGGCCAGAAGAAGGCGAATCAGATTCTGAACCCCCTGCACCTTGGGTCGAGGTAGAAACACTCTGGCCTGAGTGGTATCCAGATTCATGCCCAGGAATGAAATCTCCCTGGAAGGAGAAAGAAAGGATTTGGGGTGGTGGATCACCCATCCGAACCTCTCCAGAGTCGACACCAAAGTCTTGGTGTCCAGTTCCGCCTGACGGAAGGAAGAAGCTGAAATCAGCAGGTCGTCCAGAAACGGCACAATGCGAATGCCCTGGGCCCTGAACAGGGCCATTATGCCCGCCAGAACCTTGGTGAAAACCCTTGGTGCTGAGGTCAGCCCGAATGGGAGGGTCACAAACTGAAAATGAAGATCCTCCACCGCAAACCTGAGAAATCTCTGGTGTGCTGGGAAGATTGGAACATGCAGGTAAGCATCCTTGATGTCTATGGATGTCATAAAATCCCCTTGACGAAGGGAACCGATGGCAGAGCGCAGAGTCTCCATGTGAAACATCTTGGTTCTGATGAACCTGTTGAGAATTTTTAGATCCAGAATGGGTCTTATGGATCCATCCTTTTTGGGGACAGTGAAAAGATTGGAGTAGTAGCCCCTGCCTCTCTCCGAGGGAGGCACAGGACATATGACTCCCATGTCCTGAAGATTTTGGACTGCCAACAGGAGCCCCTGTGCAGCCTGAGAGTCCGTGGGCACACAAGACCTTAAGAATCTTGGAGGGAGCCAGTACTCGAACTCCAGCTTGTACCCGGACGAGACCACTTCCAGAATCCATCTGTCTGTGACCTCCTGGGCCCAGACCTGGAAGAAGAGCCGCAGCCATCCCCCCACCCGTACGGGTGAGGGCGACCCCTCATTGCTGAGTTGGTTTGGCAGGGGGCTTAGGTTTGGAGCCCCAGGCAGATGCTGGACGGGCCCGTCCTCTGCCTCTGCCCAAAGAGGAACCTCTGACGCCTGAGTAGGCGAAACCTCTGACGGCTCTGGCACCTTGAAAGGAAGGGTTGAAGGAGCTCGCCCCCCGAAAGGAGCGACGCTGCTTCTTACGCTGGGGTAGCTTACCACCCTTAGCCACCGCATCCAACTTATCTCCAAACAGCCACGTACCCAGGAAGGGAAGAGCAGTGAGCGATTTCTTGGCTGCAAAGTCCGCCGCCCACTGGCGAAGCCAGACCGATCGGCACATGGCCACCAATAAGGCCGAAGTTCTACTACACATAACAATAGTGTCTTCCATAGCAGCCAAGACAAAATCCATAAACAATTCACATCTTTTAAGGGCAGCGAACTCAGCACTGGCCGGATCAAAATGGGCATCATTTAAAAACTCCCTGACAAGGGATCTATTAGCCACAGCCGCTAGCGCAGATGCACACACAGGCCGTAAGGCTGAACCCACACTGGCAAAGGCATGGCAAGCCAACTGATCAATGTGCTTATCCTCACCATCTTTGAGGGTAGTGGCATCAGGGGTGTGGACCACAGAGGTGTTGGACAACCCCAAAACAGGCGCGTCGACCTTGGGAGGGGAAGACCAGCGCTTTGCCGCATCAACCGGGAAGGGATACTTCCTATCCCATCCCTGAGGAACGCCGGGAAGCCGACTCGGTTTCTCCCATTCCCTAAGGATCAATGCATCAAAATGACTTTGCGTAGGAAACTCCAAGCGGGGCTTAGAGGACCCGAAAAATTCCCCTTTTTTGAGAGCTGAGTGCTGACCCAGAAGCCGGGGAAGCAGACTGCCGCGATATGGAATACAAATTAGCACATTCTCCCCCATAAGGGATAACCCACACACGGCCGGGATTGTCCCGAAGGAAGCCCAAGCCCAGTATCCTGCGGAGCCTCCATATGGTGATATTTTGGGGTAGTCGCAATGACCCTAGGGAATTAAGCTGGTAAGCAACCCTGGGATGCCCCTTTAAAGTCCCAGTGGGAGGATTTGGAAAAGGTGTAATTTAAAGCTAGGGACCCTAGGACTGGGAGAACCCCCTAACATGCAGAACACAGGGAGTCCTCCTGAAAGACACAAATGAAAGGGGACCCATCAGCCAACACTCATACATTACCTAATACTATAATATATATATCCATATAGATACATCTATATACACAATATGTACAAAAAGGACAGCGCAGCCATAACAGGAAGAGAGGGGGCCCACAGGGCACTCACAAAACAGCGGAATCCGCAGCAGCAACAGGAACAAGATGGACACCGGAGCTCAGAACAGCCTTGCCTGGAGGGAGTGAAGAGAAGAAGAGGGGGGGGGGGGGGGTCAGCGCAGAACGCACGCTCGTTAGGCCACGCCCCCTCCCACAAGTACAGCAACGCGGATCCAGGCCGTGGGCTGAGCCTCAGCAATGCGCCAAAACGAGGGGGAGGTGCGGGCCATGGCCGCGCCGAGAGCCCGGCCCGCCCCCCCCCCCCCGACACGCAGCCTGAGGGGGAGAAGCTCCCTCTGCTAAACGCTGCACAGCATGGTGCAGACTTACAGCAAAGTGACAGTACACCGCAACATGCGCACACACACACACTGTAAGCACCCACACAATAAAGAAATGTGAGGGACAAGCCTGCCCAGCCCTCCTGCACACCCCCCCCCCCCTCTGGTGGACGGATACGGCAGAAGGGACAGGGCATCCCAAACCGGGGTCACCTACCCGGACACCGCCTACCCCTTGCAATGGGGTCTCACGGAGGAGCAATGCTCCTTAAACACCTACAAAGGTGTTGCCTACCCTCACCAGGACCTACAGCCAAAGCTGGGAGGCTCATACGGGACAATGGAATAAGGTCCAGGCAGAAATAGGGGCAAGAATGGCCGGGAGGAGCTTCTTTTTTGCATTCATCTCTGCAGAAGTTCGCCCTCTACTGGAGACTACCCAGATGTCATGAATGGTGGAAGCGGGGTGTATGACACACTTAGAATATCCACTTGTCTGTGACCTCCTGGGCCCAGACCTGGAAGAAGAGTCGCAGCCGTCCCCCCACCCGTAGGGGTGAGGGCGCCTCCTCATTGCTGAGCTGGCTTGGCAGCGGGCTTGGGCTTGGAACCCCAGGTATAGGCTGGACGGGCACGTCCTCTGCCTCTGTTCCAGAAATCACCTCTGAAGCTAGAGTAGGCAAGACTTCTGCCCACTTTGGCACCGCGAAAGGAAGGATTGAAGGAGCTTGCCCCCTGAAAGGAGCGACGCTGCTTCTTACACTGAGGTAGCTTTCCACCTTTCGCCACAGAATCCAATTTGTCTCCAAACAGCCGCGTACCCAGGAAGGGCAGAGCTGTAGGTGATTTCTTGGCCGCAACCAGCAGAGCCGAAGTTCTACTACACATGGTAATAGTGTCGTCCATAGCTGACAAAACAAAATTCATAAACAATTCACACCTCTTAAGGGCTGTGAATTCAACGCTGGACGGGTTGAGCTGGGACCCATTTAACATGTCCCTAATCTCAGACCTGGTAGCCACAGCCACGAGTGCCGATGCACAGACAGGCCACAAGGCTGAACCCACACTGGCAAAGGCATGACATGCCATCTGATCAATGCGCTTGTCCACGCCATCCTTAAGGGTAGTGGCGTCAGGAGTATGTACAACGGGCGTGTTGGACAATCCTAAAATGGGCGCATCAACCTCGGGAGGGGAAGCCCAGCGCTTCACCGCGTGAACCGGAAAGGAATACTTCCTATCCCGTCCCTGAGGAACACCGTGAAGCCGACTCGGCTTCTCCCATTCTCTAAGAATCATGCTGTCAAAATGATCCTGATTTGGGAACTCCAAGTGGGGCTTAGAGAACCCAAAGAATTCCCCCTTCTTCGGAGGGGCCTCCGCTGGTGGGGAAATATCCAGAACCTCTAAGAGATGGGCCAGGACCTTGGGAGTATCCACAGCATCCCCCAGCGCCTGCCCGGCATCAGAATCAAAGAACTGCAGTTCCTCAGTCTCAGATTCCTCAAACAATTCCCCCTCCTCAAGCGGGGAATAATCAGCCCAGCCAGGGGAGTCATCAAATCATCAAAATCAATTACCGGCGTATCTTTTCTTAGCAGGGGCCTTTCTGCCCACTGAGCTAGAAATAATTTTCTCGAGGTTGGCCAGCCTAGCACATACCTCCAAGTGCAACTCCCCACTAATGACAGTGGCACCTGGGGTACAGATAATGCGGGCTGGGGTGGGATATGAGACGGGCGGCATTGACCCAGACGCCTGGGATCCCGACTGCTGCGTTATGGCCTGTTGCGCACATGGTATGCAAATTAGTACATTTTCCCCCATAAGGGATACCCCACAACCCACACATAGCCAGGATTGTCCTGAAGGGAGCCCAAGCCCGGTATCCTGTGGAGCCTCCATATGGTGATTTTAAGGTAGTCGCAATGACCAGAGGGAATTACGCTGGTAAGCAACCCAAGATGCCCCTTTTGGTCCCGAGTGGGAGGATTTATAGGTGCCCCAAATTACTCTAGGGACCCTAGGACCGGGAGAACCCCCTTTTAAGCAGAGGAGCAGGGAGTCCTCCTGAAAGACACAAGGCAGTGGCCATAAGCACCTGCACACACATATGCATAGTACAATCAAACAAAAATTAACTTATAACACAGTGTGACCAGCGCTGCCCCCAGTCTGAATGGGGCACATGTAAAATACCATAACAGATGAAAAGGGGGCCCCAGGAGGGCACTCACGTGTCTCGCAAGATGGCAGCTAGCAGCACCACAGCACCGAGAAGCAAAGAGAGAGGGAGAAGAAGGGGCGGGCGAGCGCGGATCGCGCACCACGCCTGGCCCCGCCCCCCTTCCCTCACAACCAGCAGCGTGGTTCCCAGCAGCCGGCTGGGACCGCAAAAGGCGCCAAAGCAGGAGGGGGCGGGCCGCGGCAGCACGCGAACGCCCGGCCCCGCCCCCTCAAACACCGCAGCCTGAGGGGAAGAAGCTCCCCTCAGCGGACTGCAGAAAATGCAAGAAAAGGCGTACAGCCCTGTAAGGTGAGGTGAAGCACCCAATCACACCGCACACACACACACACACTCACATAAGGATGAAAGACAACGAAGAGGGAGAATACCCATCCCCCCCCCCACTGGAGGGTTAACAGAGGGACCCGGAAGGGGGGGAAACCCGCACCCTGGGTGTAAGGGATATATATATATATATATATATAATATATATATATATATATGGGACAGGGCATCCCAAACCGGGATCACCAACCCGGATACCGCCTACCCCCTTGTATGGGGTCTCACGGGGGAACATGGCTCCCTAAACACCTGCAAGAAAGAGCAGCATACATCTTCTGACTTGCTCGCCATCCTGCAGAGAAGGAACTGGGGAATGTGTGGGAGGTCCTAGGTATTTATGGACCGGGAGGGGCTTATTTTTTGCTTCCATCTCTGCAGAAGTTCGCCCTCTACTGGACCATAACCCATATGTCATGAATAGTGGAAGCGGGGTGTGTGACATACTTGGAATAGAGTCTAGGGGTTATAGTTGACCCCCTTTAAAACACCCAAAATGCCTAGCTGGATGCCCCATGAAATTTATACATGGTAAGCCCCAAACCAGCCCCACTAAGCAGATCTGAATATTCCAGATGATTATGTAAGCAGTCAAGCTGGATGACCACCACAGCACCATTTCCAGTTAGCCTTAAAGCAGAACAAAACTCCGTATTTGCACTATTCCATGTTTTGGTTCTTGCCCCAGGGATTTGGGATGCCCTGCTATGTCTAACCCGCTGAATCAACCATAAAAACTTGCCTTCTCCTGATCACATGGTGCTTTTGTCCAATGAGCGCGTATGCCGTGCATATTAATGATCGTCATACGGCTCTGTTTTAGACACAGAGCCCAGCCATAGGGAGAGGGAGTGGCCACATCCCCAGTTTCCCTATAGATGGGGGGAATCGCTCCTACCTCTAGCTTATATGAATGGCTCGGTGCGAGAGCACAGCCCAGAGATGCTGGGGATGCAGTCGCTATTATTGACAGCGCCGTGGGAGCCAGGGCAAAGGGAGGTTTTGTAGCGACCCGGGGAGGTTCACATAGCGTGGCATCTCATTTTGGGATGCCTTTGGGAAAGACAAGCAGCCGGCCCTGGAGTCTATTAGATTAGGCTTTAAACAGGTAGTCCAAGCTTTTTGCACCCCCCCCCCCAGCCACCCCTCCCTCCACCTGTGCCAAGACAGAGTTGAATGTTAAAATCATACAGCTTGCTTGATCACCGAAATCCTCCCCTGATGCCAGTGGGGCAGGGCTCTTCATGCCAGTCGTAGGCTTGAGTGACAGTTGGACTTGAGTGACAGACCAGTACAGCCACACTGACCTGCCACTCAAGGTAATAACTTCGGCTTTCATGCAGGTTGCCCCAGTGAGATGATTTTTTATGTTATTGTCCAATTTGGGCTTAGCACAGAGGGAGGGAAGGATGGTGCAGAGTTACAAAATGCTTTAACCAGGGGTTTACCCAGGAGCAGACATAGGATTGAACTCTCGGCATTGAGACTGACAGTTGTAGACCCAAACTTTTTGAGCAGTTAGGACAGGGACAGGGAGTCTAGAGAAGTAAAGCCGCCATCAGCAATGCTACATGGATGGGTGGATGCAGAGCTGTCAATTAGCAGCCGCTCACTGCACATAAGCCACCAACCACAGCCAATGGCAGCTCAATGCAGGGAACTTTTTTCTGCTGGACCAGCTGGATGACTACACTACCCCCCGCCCAGAATGGCAAAGCAGGAGTTCCTGAGCAGCACACACCCGCACAAGGGACTCGACATGACAACCACCAATCAGTTATCTGGCTGGAATATTATTTTCAAGGAAATAAAATACTGTATCTGGGGCCTCCACCAGATTTTGTGCCCAGGGCCTATTGATGATTCATATACCTCCAGCACAAAGAGACTCTTGGCCTTGCTTTCTGCATCTTCGGGCACTGCTGACTGCAGCGTTCTGTGCTGGCGATCTACGGTGGAAATCTGTATAGAAACAATGGCAAACAAGACAACTATGAGAATCGGTGTAAATGTGAAAAACATAAAAGACGGGCATGTGGCTAAAACGATGCAAATAAACACAACACTCACAAACACATCCTCCATAGGGAACATGAGCATATCTCGGTGCGGATCGCTGAAGATCTGAGCTTTCCTCTGGGAAATGACGGCTTCATAATCCAAAGGCTCCACCACTCTGGCCTTCTCCTGTGTGATAATCAGCATTTGTTGTAATAATACATTTGCATATAATGCATATGAAACAGAAAATTAAAACTTGTATAGCTGTTAGCACACTAAAAAGAAAAGGAAAAAATACAATTCTGTGAGTACTCACCTGTAGAATTGATTTAGTAGTATACAGCACGTCCTGTTTCACTAAATTCTTTACGCTTGAGATATCCACCACAAGGTGGCACAGTGGACTGCAGAAAAGACTTGTGGCACCTCCCGGTCCCATAAAAGGACAGGAACCTCCCACAAATTCCCAGTGTTACAAAGCAGTTAGACAAGAAGTGGGGAGAATAAAAATGAAGGAACCCCAACCAAACATCTGAAAGAAATCACCATACAGAGGTAACCAACAATAATGATAACAAGGGAGGGGTGAAACAGGACATGCTGTATAGTACAAAATCAATTCTACAGGTGAGTACTCACAGAATTGTATTTTTCCAAGTATACAGCACGTCCTGTTTCACAAAATTATTTACACTTGGGACGTCCAAAAAGCAGTGTCCGTAAAGTAGGGTGGGATCCCCAAAGAACAACGGCGGGCAGTTTAAACCACTGCCGCTTGAAGAACTTTGCGGCCAAAAGCAGCATCAGCTGAAGCCTTAACATCAACCTTGTAAAACTTGGAAAAAGTATGAACAGAAGACCAAGTTGCGGCCTTACAAACTTGTTCAACAGAAGCCTGGTGCTGAAAGGCCCAAGAGGCACCAATAGCACAAGTGGAATGAGCAGTAAGGCAGAAGGGAGGGTCCTTTCCCTTAGAAGAATAGGCTTGCACCACCGCCTGACGAATCCACTTGCTGATAGTGGACTTAGCCGGAGGCAAACCCTTCCTAGGACCAGCAGGAAGAACAAAAAGAGCATCAGTCTTCCTAAATGATTCAGTAGCTACGAAGTAAAACCCTGACCACATCTAAAGAATGCAGAGTCCTTTCCTTGGAATTAGAAGGATTAGGACACAAGGAAGGCAAGACAATGTCCTGATTGAGATTAAAAGCAGACACAACCTTAGGCAAGAAATCTGGCTTAAACCGAAACACCACCTTGTCCTGGTGTCGCTCAAAATAAGGTTTGATGGAAAGCGCCTGACAGAGGCTGATAGCCACCAAAAAGGCTACCTTAAACCGGACCTTCACCATGATTTAATGAAAAGCCCAAACTCTTAAAAAACGATTCCCCAGCATCTAAAATTAATATATTTAACATTTCTAGTCACTAACTTATTATTCTTTCCCCCACTGGGCTGCAACTCTGTTCAGGAATTTAGGATACGGGCGCCGCCATCTTGACTCAGAAGCATCACACTTACTGAGGAGAGGAGAGTGGGATAAGGTACAGCGGGCAGGTTATAGCTGTGCTTTGCTCAGACAGAGCAGAGCTGGGGTCAGGGAAAGGTCAGCAGTCCCAGAATGCAGAGCAGCACAGTCACTTCCTGTTTGCAGGCACTTCCTGTTTGCAGGCTGCCTGATAAAATGGCGGCTTCCATAAGCCGCCATCTTGGATGTTTAAAGGCTCATAACATGCAGTAGATGCAGGTAGGATGATTTTTAATGTGAGCAATCTGTATGTACAGTGTGGGGGAAACATATAAGATAGACTCTTATTCAGAGTGAAGGTCCGCTTTAAGAGTCAAAATGGATAAAGAGGCCTCACGGAAAGGCTCAAAGGGACGACCCTGCAAAGCAGATAATACCAGATTCAAATCCCAAACTGGTAACATAGGCTTACGTGACGCACGTGAAAAACCCCCTGGAAAAAAGTCTTAACCAAACGGTGACTGGCAAAAAATCTTTGGAAAAAAATTGCCAGAGCTGAAACATGACCCTTGAGGGTACTAAGTTGAAGGCCCAAATCCAAACCATGTTGCAAGAATTCCAGGATCCTGGGAACAGAAAACACCCGACAGGGAAGAGATTTAGACTCACACCAGGCAATGTAAGCATGCCAGACCCTGTAGTAGATAAAGGATGAGAACTTCTTCCTAGCCCTAATCATGGTATCAACAACAGGGGCAGGCAAACCCTTTTCCATCAAGATGAAGGTTTCAGCAGCCAAGCCGTCAAAGCCAGTGTTTGTAAATTGGGATGGCGTAGCTGCCCCTGAGTGAGCAGATCTGGATCCTTGGGCAGGACGTACTGATCTACTGCCAGCTGCACGATGTCTGCGAACCACACCTTTCTTGGCCAACAGAGGGCCCCTAGAATGGTTGACACCCCTTCCTGGGCTACCTTGCGCAGCACCCTGCCCAACAGAGGAAACAGGGGGAGCCGAAACCCCTTCCAAGGCATTGCCAGCGCATCCGGCCAGAGGATCCTGTGACAGAGAGACAAAGAATGGAAGTTTGTGATTGTGACGTGAAGCAAACAGGTCCACATCCGGCAGACCCCAGCGGTGACACAGGGAGTAAAACACCCTGTTGCTGAGGGACCACTCCCCCAGCCGGGACATCCCCCTGCTCAAGGAGTCCGCCTCCAGGTTCTCCACCCCCGGCATGTAAACTTCCGAGATGCAGGGGACATTCTCCTCCGCCCAGGACAGTATCAGGGACACTTCCTTGAAGACTCGCTTACTCCGAGTCCCTCCCTGATGATTGATGTAGGCAACCGCCGTCTGGTTGTCCGAGCGGATCTGAACAGCCCGACCCCGAAGGTGTGGGGTCAACTGGGAAAGGATCAACCGTATTGCCCGCAGTTCCAGAATGTTGATGGGGGCATGGGCCTCCTGAGGGCCCCACTGACCCTGGAACTTCAGAGACTTCCAAAAGCCCCCCCCAACCTGTCTGACTGGCATCTGTGGTGACAATCTCCCAGCACGGGGGCAGAAAGGTCCTGCCCACTAGAAGATTCCTTGAGTCCAGCCACCACGAGAGGGACTGACTGACTGACTGAACAAATTCCTGATTCAGGGACACAGGGTCCCGATCCCAAACCAACAACAGGTGCAACTGAAGAGGCCTCATGTGAAACTGAGCATAGGGGGCCGCCTCAAAGCATGACACCATCAGGCCCACCAATTGCATCTCCTGCCGAATAGAGGGATGAGGGCAAGAAAGTAGAGACCATGCCTGCATCTGCAGGCTCTCCACCTTCTGCTGAGGCAGAAGAACAGAATCTGCTGAGGCAGAAGATGTATCCAGAGTCATGCCCAGAAAGGACCTCACCAAGGACGGAGACAGCGAAGACTTGGGATGGTTGATCACCCAGCTGAAGGACTCGAGTGTGGAGACCACCATCTGGGTATCCAGCTCGGCTTGATGGAAGGACTGAGACGCAATCAGAATGTCGTCCAGATAAGGAAGGATGCGAATGCCCTGAGATCTCAACAGAGCCATCACCCCCGCCAGCACCTTGGTGAAGACCCGAGGGGCTGAGGTTAGACTGAACGGTAAGGCCACAAATTGGTAGTGCTGATCCTCCAGAGCGAACCTGAGAAATCTCTGATGACCTGGAAAGATAGGAACATGAAGGTAAGCATCTTTGATGTCCACAGAAGTCATGAAGTCGCCCGGGCGCAAGGTACAGACCGCCGAGTGCAGAGTCTCCATGCGAAAATGCTTGAACCTGACAAATTTGTTTAGGCGCTTCAAATCCAGGATGGGCCTCAGGGACCCATCCTTTTTGGGAACAGTGAACAGATTGGAATAGAAGCCTCTGCCCCTTTCCTGGAAGGGCACCAGGCAGATGACACCCAAATCCAAAAGGCTTTGGAGCGCAAGCCACAATCCCTGAGCTGACAAGGGGTGTGAGCCACCCGGTATCTGAGGAATCTTGGGGGTGGCCAGGCTGCAAACTCTATCTTGTACCCGGAGGACACCACCTCCTGAACCCACCGGTCTGAGACGCGCAGTCTCCAGACGTGAGCAAAGAGCCGCAACTGTCCCCCCACCCGGATGGGTGAGGGCGCCTCCTCATGCCTGAGGGGGCTTGGGGACAGATTTGGACTTGGGACCCCAGGAGAGACCGGGGCCTCTACCCTGGCCCCAAGGTTCTCTACGTGTTTCCGCAAATGGTGCACCCCGGCCAGTCCTGGGAGCACGGAAGGAGGGGAGGGAAGAACCAGCCCCCGAAAGGGCCGCGGCTGCCTCCTGCGCTGAGGCAGCCTACCATCCTTAGCAAACAGATCCAGGCGCTCACCAAAGAGCCGTAGCCCCGTAAAGGGAAACCCAGTGAGAGCCTTCTTAGCAGCATTATCAGCTGCCCACTGACGCAGCCAAACAGAATGGCGTATAGCCACCAAAAGGGCAGAAGTCTTACCACACATCCTGACCGCATCATCCATAGCAGAAAAAAACATAGCAAAGCAGGAGGGATCTATACTCCTCCCCCCTATTGGCATCCGAGGCATTATCCAAAAGGCACTTAAGCAGGCCTTTAATAGCAATAGCCGTGATAGCAGAAGCGTACACAGGGCGCAGCACCGTCCCCACACAAGCAAATGCATGACAGGCCAGCTGATCCACACGCCGGTCCTCACCATCCCTCAGAGTAGAAGTGTTAGGGGAATGCATGACAGAGATATTGGACAACCCAAGCACGGGAGCATCCACCTCGGGGGGACACGACCAGCGCTTAACCACATCAGCAGGGAAGGGATACCTCTTGTCCCAACTCTTGAGCACTGCGGGCAATCTGCTAGGATGTTCCCACTCCTTGAGCACCAAATTACTGAAGTGGATCTGCTCAGGGAACTCCAAGGGTTGTTTAACAGTGTGAAAAAGCTCCCCCTGCTGCATTATAGCCGGCACAGGAGTGGCAAAAGATAGCACTTCAAAAATGTGAGCCAACAGCCTATCAACAGCCAAAAGCAGTGTCCTTAAAGTAGGGTGGGATCCCCAAAGAACAACGGCGGGCAGTTTAAACCACTGCCGCTTGAAGAACTTTGCGGCCAAAAGCAGCATCAGCTGAAGCCCTAACATCAACCTTGTAAAACTTGGAAAAAGTATGAACAGAAGACCAAGTTGCGGCCTTACAAACTTGTTCAACAGAAGCCTGCTGAAAGGCCCAAGAGGCACCAATAGCACAAGTGGAATGAGCAGTAAGGCAGAAGGGAGGGTCCTTTCCCTTAGAAGAATAGGCTTGCACCACCGCCTGACGAATCCACTTGCTGATAGTGGACTTAGCCGGAGGCAAACCCTTTCTAGGACCAGAAGGAAGAAAAAAAAGAGCATCAGTCTTCCTGAATGATTCAGTAGCTACCAAGTAAAACTTCAGAACCCTGACCACATCTAAAGAATGCAGAGTCCTTTCCTTGGAATTAGCAGCATTAGGACACAAGGAAGGCAAGACAATGTCCTGATTGAGATGAAAAGCAGACACAACCTTAGGCAAGAAATCTGGCTTAAACCGAAACACCACCTTGTCCTGGTGTCGCTCAAAATAAGGAGGTTTGATGGAAAGCGCCACCAACTCAGAAACACGCCTGACAGAGGTGATAGCCACCAAAAAGGCTACCTTAAGAGTCAAAATGGGTAAAGAGGCCTCACGGAAAGGCTCAAAGGGACGACCCTGCAAAGCAGATAACACCAGATTCAAATCCCAAACTGGTAACATAGGCTTACGTGACGCACGTGAAAACCCCCCTGGAAAAAAAGTCTTAACCAAACGGTGACTGGCAAAAAATCTTTGGAAAAAAATTGCCAGAGCTGAAACATGACCCTTGAGGGTACTAATTTGAAGGCCCAAATCCAAACCATGTTGCAAGAATTCCAGGATCCTGGGAACAGAAAACACCCGACAGGGAAGAGATTTAGACTCACACCAGGCAATGTAAGCATGCCAGACCCTGTAGTAGATAAAGGACGAGGACTTCTTCCTAGCCATAATCATGGTATCAACAACAGGGGCAGGCAAACCCTTTTCCATCAAGATGAAGGTTTCAGCAGCCAAGCCGTCAAAGCCAGTGTTTGTAAATTGGGATGGCGTAGCTGCCCCTGAGTGAGCAGATCTGGATCCTTGGGCAGGACATACTGATCTACTGCCAGCTGCACGATGTCTGCGAACCACACCCTTCTTGGTTAACAGAGGGCCACCAGAATGGTTGGCACCCCTTCCTGGGCTACCTTGTGCAGCACCCTGCCCAACAGAGGAAACAGGGGGAACACAGAGAGAAGCCGAAACCCCTTCCAAGGCATTGCCAGCGCATCCGTGGCAAAGGCCAGAGGATCCTGTGACAGAGAGACAAAGAATGGAAGTTTGTGATTGTGAAGTGAAGCAAACAGGTCCACATCCGGCAGACCCCAGCGGTGACACAGGGAGTAAAACACCCTGTTGCTGAGGGACCACTCCCCCAGCCGGGACATCCCCCTCCTCCGCCCAGGACAGTATCAGGGACACTTCCTTGAAGACTCGCTTGCTCCGAGTCCCCCCCTGATGATTGATGTAGGCAACCGCCGTCTGGTTGTCCGAGCGGATCTGAACAGCCCGACCCCGAAGGTGTGGGGTCAACTGGGAAAGGACCAACCGTATCGCCCGCAGTTCCAGAATGTTGATGGGGGCATGGGCCTCCTGAGGGCCCCACTGACCCTGGAACTTCAGAGACTTCCAAAAGCCTCCCCCAACCTGTCTGACTGGCATCTGTGGTGACAATCTCCCAGCACGGGGACAGAAAGGTCCTGCCCACTAGAAGATTCCTTGAGTCCAGCCACCACGAGAGGGACTGACTGACTGAGCAAATTCCTGATCCAGGGACACAGGGTCCCGATCCCAAACCAACAACAGGTGCAACTGAAGAGGCCTCATGTGAAACTGAGCATAGGGGACCGCCTCAAAGCATGACACCATCAGGCCCACCAACTGCATCCCCTGCCGAATGGAGGGATGAGGGCAAGAAAGTAGAGACCATGCCTGCATCTGCAGGCTCTCCACCTTCTGCTGAGGCAGAAGAACAGAATCTGCTGGGGCAGAAGATGTATCCAGAGTCATGCCCAGAAAGGACCTCACCAAGGACGGAGACAGCGAAGACTTGGGATGGATGATCACCCAGCCGAAGGACTCGAGTGTGGAGACCACCATCTGGGTATCCAGCTCGGCTTGATGGAAGGACTGAGACGCAATCAGAATGTCGTCCAGATAAGGAATGATGCGAATGCCCTGAGATCTCAACAGAGCCATCACCCCCACCAGCACCTTGGTGGAGACCCGAGGGGCTGAGGTTAGACTGAACGGTAAGGCCACAAATTGGTAGTGCTGATCCTCCAGAGCGAACCTGAGAAATCTCTGATGACCTGGAAAGATAGGAACATGAAGGTAAGCATCTCTGATGTCCACAGAAGTCATGAAGTTGCCCGGGCGCAAGGTACAGACCGCCGAGCGCAGAGTCTCCATGTGAAAATGCTTGAACCTGACAAATTTGTTTAGGCGCTTCAAATCCAGGATGGGCTCAGGGACCCATCCTTTTTGGGAACAGTGAACAGATTGGAATAGAAGCCTCTGCCCCTTTCCTGGAAGGGCACTAGGCAGATGACACCCAAATCCAAAAGGCTTTGGACCGCAAGCCGCATTTCCTGAGCTGACAAGGGGTGTGAGCCATCCGGGATCTAAAGAATCTTGGGGGTGGCCAGGCTGCAAACTCTACCTTGTACCCGGAGGACACCACCTCCTGAATCCACCGGTCTGAGACGTGCAGTCTCCAGACGTGAGCAAAGAGCAGCAACTGTCCCCCCACCCGGATGGGTGAGGGCGCCTCCTCATGCCTGAGGGGGTTGGGGACAGATTTGGACTTGGGACCCCAGGAGAGACCGGGGCGGCCACGACCTATACCCTGGCCCCAAGGTTCTCTACGTGTTCCCGCAAATGGTGCAACCCGGCCAGTCCTGGGAGCACGGAAGGAGGGGAGGGAAGAACCAGCCCCCGAAAGGGCCGCGGCTGCCTCCTGCGCTGAGGCAGCCTACCATCCTTAACAAACAGATCCAGGCGCTTACCAAAAAGCCGTAGCCCCATAAAAGGGAAACCCAGTGAGAGCCTTCTTAGCAGCTTTATCAGCTGCCCACTGACGCAGCCAAACAGAACGGCGTATAGCCACCAAAAGGGCAGAAGTCTTACCCCCCTATTGGCATCCAAGGCATTATCCAAAAGGCACTTAAGCAGGCCTTTAATAGCAATAGTCGTGATAGCAGAAGCGTACACAGGGCGCAGCACAGTCCCCGCACAAGCAAATGCATGACAGGCCAGCTGATCCACACGCCGGTCCTCACCATCCCTCAGAGTAGAAGTGTCAGGGGAATGCATGACAGAGATATTGGACAACCCAAGCACGGGAGCATCCACCTCGGGGGGACATGACCAGCGCTTAACCACATCAGCAGGGAAGGGATACCTCTTGTCCCAACTCTTGAGCACCGCAGGCAATCTGCTAGGACGTTCCCACTCCTTGAGCACCAAATTATTGAAGTGGATCTGCTCAGGGAACTCCAAGCGTTGTTTAACAGTGTGAAAAAGCCCCCCCTGCTGCTTTTTAGCTGGCACAGGAGTGGCAATAGATAGCACTTCAAAAATGTGAGCCAACAGCCTATCAGTATCATCAGGCGACCATGGATTGTCACCAAAAGGAGACCCAGTACCGCCATAAATCTCCTGCTGTTCCTCAGAGGAATCCGAATCAGAGAAAAGCTCCCCCTCTTCTAGGGGGTAAAGGCCAGGGAAAGAATAATGTCCCTCATTTTCCCCAGGAAAAAGGGAAACAGCAGGAGTAGAATGCCGCTTCTTGCCAGAAGCCTTACAGGGGGCAGGCCCGGTAATATGCCTCTCCAGGCTGGCCACCCGCAAGGCCAGGTCATAATGTGATTCCCCGCTAGCAGGGCCCTCCCTAGGGGTCAAATGCAGGCACGGGGGGGGGGGGGGGTAGGTGATGTAGAAGGGGCGCAGAGCTGGGCAGAGTAGCAGGCAACCCAGACTGCAGTGCAAGTACCTTCTGGGCGCAGGGCACACATAACTAGACACCATCACTCACAGTGGATACCCCACACACGACACACAGCTTGTCCCGAAGGAACCCCAAGCACATTATCCCCGGAAGCCTCCATATGGTGATTAGAATGGGCACACTGGCCAATATAGGGTTAAGGCTAGCTAGGGAAGGTGGGAGATGAAAGGGGAGAGGGCGGGGAGAAACCACAGACACGTTTATCCCGCCTGAAAGACATAAGAAAAAAACACACATAACAATCCCATGATGTGGTGAAAATAGCAAAATACCACCCCGAAGGGTACTCACAGACCAATAAGCCGATCACACGAACCAGGCAGGCCAGCAACGCGCCGTGGTACCGTAGTACAGGAGGAAAAATCTCAGCCCGCACGCACGGAGCTTGAGGGGCGGGCCGCAGAGGAATGACACAAAAAACATCATCCGCGGGACCCCCCCCCGAAGAGTGCGGAACGCGCTCCACGTGACCCCCCAGCGCCAATGGCAGCGCAGTAGGATACGAGGAGAATGTCGCCGCCAGCCGCGGAGTGCCGTACAAAAGGTGCGGCGGCTAGCGCGCACAATAAAAGTAAAAGACAGACAAAAAAACTAATGCGGACACCACCGCCTACCCCCCCCCCCCCCACAAATAAGGCCACAAATAATAAGGCAGGAAGGGCCATCCCACATCCCACAACCGCCTATTGCGGTTGGAGCAGCGCTCCACAAGCACCTGACCCTGGTGCTGTCCTACCTTCACCCGAACCAGTCAGCCGAGACTGGGAGGCAGTGGGTCCAGAACGGGTGGGAATAGTCCTGCAGGGCCGCAGGCTGGTAAGCCCCGCTCGCCTGCGTAATATAGAGAGCCGTCTTCTATCTTCGCAGTCCAGACTGCAGAAGGAAACTGGGAATTTGTGGGAGGTTCCTGTCCTTTTATAGGCCCGGGAGGTGCCTCAAGTCTTTTCTGCAGTCCACTGCGCCACCTTGTGGCGGATATCCCAAGCGTAAAGAATTTAGTGAAACAGGACGTGCTGTATACTTGGAAAAATATATAACTCATCTCAACAAGATCAGCAGGAAGGGGACTGCAGAGGGAACGTAGGGGCAATGTGGAGGGGGGGTACACAACAAGGCACATGGAGGGTGGCAGCAAGGAAGTGGGCTGCAGGGAGTGCCACAAAACGTAGCAAGGGCGTGGGGCTAAGCACTCAGCAGGTTAATGGGGGAAGACAGCAAGGAACCTGGAGGGGGCAGCCAGAAGGCCCAGTAAACTACTGGGGGGGGGGGGGGGGGGGGCAGCAGCAACATAACACAGTACAAAAGGCCACATGATGCCCCAGGATAGAAACAACCCCTGGCAGGAAGTGGGGGGGTGCATCTTCTCCCTGTTCTCTGCTTCACTTTCCTTTTTGTTTGTGGCTGCCTCTGTTTTCACTTATAGTTGTACATAGAGGTACTTTAGGTGTGCTATAGGCACTGTTTTTTGTCTCAAATTGTATCCATTCATTTTTTAAGGAAGCCATTGGTTCACTACAAGATGTTTCTTTGATATAATCTAGTATTACTTTGCATGCATTTAATTACCTTAATAGCAACATAATACTATTTTGTTTCGTATTAAACCGGACCTTCAGCATCACATAATGAAAAGCCCAAACCCTTAAGAAACTATTCCCAAGCATCTAAAATGAATATATTTTAAGTTTTTAGTCACTTATTATTCTTTCACCTACTGGGCTGCAACTCTGTTCAGGACTCTAGGATATGGGCGTCGCCATCTTGCCTCAGAAGCATCACATACTGAGGAGAAGGGGGTGGGGTTATAGCTGTGCTTTGCACACACAGAGCAGAGCTGGGATCAGGAAAGGACAGCAATCCCAGAATTCAGAGCGGCACAGTCAGAATATGCTTCCTGTTTACAGGCTGCCTGATGCTCTGGATGAAGGCTCATAACATGCAGTAGATGCAGGTAGGAAGATTTTTAATGTGGACAATCTGTATGTACAGGGTGTGGGAAACATTTAAGATAGGCTCTTATTCAGGGTGAAGGTCCGCTTTAAAATTAGCAATTTAATTAGTGATTATGGGTAATATATCTGGTTCCCGTGTTTTTCCCCCCCAAGCAACTGTTATCTTAACTTATTGCTGTTAGTGTATTTATCTGTGCCTAATAAATGCATGTATTTTTTTCTTATATACCTATTTGGTGGTCCTCTTCACCCGTCTACTCAATTTTTTACATTCATACATTATGTGTAGCCCCTCAGGTCTGGCACACACGTTCCTTACTTTTTTTCTTGTGTGCATAAAGGTGGACAGAAAGGAGACAAGAGGGGAAGAGCACCTCATGGGTTCAATGGAGCACAGGGCAAGTTACTTGGGGATGGAGCAGCCAGGCACCTGGAGAGGGAAATGGGGCTGCAAGGACGGGAGCACCCAGCAGGTTCATGGGGAAAGGACAGCATGGATCCTAGGGGTTGTAGGGAGAACCCTGCAAGGTATTTGGGGAACATCAAGAAACCTGGGCACTCTGCTCACTGCTGCCCCCTTGGGTGCAGAGATTTCACTTGAAAGCAGCTTCTACCTCCGTGATCTTACTTCATTGGCCCAGGCTACTTTTGAGGAAGGTGCATGGCCCAGATCAGTAATGTTAAATAATTTCATATCAGAACTGCTGGTCTTATTCTTCTCATCCTGCTCATAGACTTGTTCTGCACTTTGCAGACATTGTGGCATACGGTACACAGCAAAATGCCACCAGAAAAAGTGGGCCCCAAACACGCTAAGCCAGTGTTCCCCAACACTATCCTGAGAGCCACCAACAGGCCATGTTTTGGCGTTATCCAAAAAAACATGACCTGTTGCTGGCCCTTGAGGAGTGGGTTAGGGAACACTGTTAGCAGCTGAAGGTAAGCCTTTCCTGTTTTTGACACCTACCCAACCTACCGTAATCTTAAACCCCTAAATCACTTTGACCGTTTCCAGTACAAAAGCAGATGCAGCTCAGCTCAGCCCTCAATGCTCAATAGCAGGTCAGTTCATCCAAAATACCTTCCAAAAAACCTTTACTATGGCAAGATCTGTTTTTAAGATGGTTTTCTATGTATTTGGCCTGTTTGATATAATAAAATCTCTGATAAATTGATTGTTTTTCTTCCTCTGGATGTACATTAGCCACATGTGATGAGCCATATCTTCACATTACAAAAGCAGCCTGTGTTTCCTGTAAAAAGGTCACATGAAGGTGAATCATCCCCTTCAATAATGAGACAAGAGGAAAGCAATGCTGTGCTGCAATAACGTCAGCTTCATCAGCTCAGCATAGCAAATGCACTCGGTCAGCAACAAAAACACCTTCCGAATGCTTTAGGTGCATCTGGAGGTGGGGTAAGCAGTGACCCCAAGCAGGGCCATATTTAGGATTCATGACACCCTAGGCACTGCACGCACCCCCTTTTGTTTAGTCTGGTAGCTCCTGGATAATAGTAAGAGACAGAAAGGGTGAGCATGTCAGCCATAGAGGGAGGGAGGATGAGCATGACAGCCAGACATAGAGGGAGGGTAAGCATAACAGTCAGACATAGAGGGAGGGTGAGCATGACAGCCATAGAGGGAGGTTGAGCATAACAGCCAGACATAGAGGGAGGGTGAGCATGGCAGCCAGACATAGAGAGAGGGTGAGCATGGCAGCCAGACATAGAGGGAGGGTGAGCATGGCAGCCAGACATAGAGGGAGGGTGAGCATGGCAGCCAAACATAGAGTTAGGGTAAGCATGACAGCCAGAATTAGAGGCAGGGTAAGCATGACAGACAGACATAATAGGAGGATGGGCATGACAGACAGAAATAGAGCGGGGATGAGCATAACAGCCAGACATAGAGGGAGGGTATGACAGACAGACATAAAGGGGGGATGGGCATTACAGACAGAATAGAGGAGGACAGACACAGAGGAAGAATAAGCATGAAAACCAGATAGATATAGGGAGGATGAACATGACAGCCAGACACCGAAATAGGAAAAATAAGTATTGCAGCCAGATAGTGAGACATAAAGGATAACATCCGCCGGCAAAACACAGCCCTGCAATTGGCCGTTGGCCGTATTTTGTTGACTGATCGAGGTTCAGGTAAGGATAGCAGGGGGCGCTCTGGCAATCTGGATGCCCCCCCCCCCCCCCAAGTGTCACAAGGCAACCCCCAAACCCAATATGTAGAAAATGGGCCTTAAAGTGAACCTGTGGAATAAAGAAGGCTGTCAATAAATGGACAATACAAAGTGCTTGTCCCTTCAGCATCTCCTGGATCATTCACTACAGTGCCACTGCCTGGCTGAGGTCATGTATGAAGTTGATGGCTGACCCCTCATCACAAAGGTCTCTCTCTACTGACTAGGTAGGTTTCACATGACTAGGAAGAGTTCGTGCCTCTACCCACTGAGCACCGCTATAACCGGGTTGCTGCTCCTGGAAACCATCATCCCTGTTAGGGAAGCTGTTCACTAAAAGCTCCAAAAGGTGAGGGAGTTCAAGTAGGACACCCGCCACTCTCGGGCTGTTGGGGCACTTCCCTGTATGGCAGCCAGGGCTGTGACTGGCAGCAACCAAAGTGTCTGCTGGCATGAATAACCCTATTGGTGACTGACAGTCACACAGACAGTGCGATTCTCAAAGCAGGGTAAAGTGTGAATAAAACTGCGCAATGTGCTTCATTTTCTGGAGGCGTTTAGCTTAGGAATGTGAGAATGTAGCGGCTATGAGAAGGCTGGCAAAGTTTTAAATGTGTGGGTTCCCCCATCAAGATAAGCCTAAACCCAATCCCAAGATTTCTAACTGACAAGAGCCACAAGATGGTAGACACACATACCTCAAGGGACACTAACTCCTATGCTTGACCAATCTATTTGTCATCCACATAAAATGCATTAATCTCTAGAACCTGTACATGGGCCTTTAATGGCCAATAAAACTACCCAAATGGCAAGGAGAACCCACCGAGAATCATTGGGCACAGCCTCAATAATAATGCAATACAAATATATTGGGGCGTGCTACCCTGACCCGTCCAACTACTGAAACATGCAGACCAAAACAAATTGACTAGGGTCTAAAAATGGGGCATGGCTCCAATAAGAAAAAATACAATTCTGTGATTACTCACCTGTAGAATTGGTATTATAAGTATACAGCACGTCCTGTTTCAGAAGATTCATTACACATGGGTTATACATCCACAAGATGGCGTTGGACTGCAGAAAACAGCTTGTGGCTCCTCCCGGCCCTATATAAGTCGGGGACCTCCCACAAATTCCCCAGTATTTACAAGTAGTAACACAAGAAGCCGGGAGAAAAATAACAAAAATCCCAAATGAACAATGAACAATCACCATACAGAGGTGACTAAGAATAATGCTAACAAGGGCGGGATGGAACAGGACGTGCTATATACTTATAATACCAATTCTACAGGTGAGTAATCACAGAATTGTATTATTCCAAGTATACAGCACGTCCTGTTCCAGAAGATTCATTACACATGGGACATCCAATAGCAGTGTCCGTAAGGTAGGGTGGGATCCCCAAAAGCAACAGCGGGCAGTTTAAACCACTGCCGCCTGCAGAACTTTGCGGCCAAAAGCAGCATCAACTAAGGCCCTAACATCAACCTTGTAAAACTTAGAAAAAGTATGAACAGAAGAACAAGTAGCCACCTTGCAAACTTGTTCAACAGAAGCTTGGTGCTGCAAAGCCCAAGAGGCACCAATAGCAGGAGTAGAATGAGCAGTAAGATGGAAAGGAGGCTCCTTCCCCTTAGCAGAATAGGCTTGAATCACAGCCTGACGGATCCACTTGCTGATGGTGGACATAGCTGGAACTAAACCCTTCTTAGGCCCAGAAGGGAGAACAAAAAGAGCATCAGTCTTCCTGGTTCAGTAGCCACCAATAGAACTTCAGGGTTCTAACCACATTCAGAGAATGTAATACCTGCTCCTTAGATACTAGTATTAAGGCACAGAGAAGGCAAGACTATGTCCTGATTGAGATGAAAAGCAGACACAACCTTAGGCAGAAAATCTGGCTAAAAACGAAACACCACCTTGTCCTAGTGTCTCTCAAAGTAAGGAGGTTTGATAGAAGGCGCCGCCAACTCAGAAACACACCTAACAGAAGTGATAGCCACCAAAAAGGTTTACCTTAAGTGTCAAAATAGACAAAGGGGCCACACGCAAGGGCTCAAAGGGAGACCCTTGCAAGGCCGATAATACCAAGTTCAAATCCCAGACTGGTAACATAGGCTTACGAGGAGGATGCACGTGAGTAACCCCCTTAAAAAAGGTCTTAACCAGACAATGGCTGGCAAAGTATCTTTAGAAGAAAATAGCCAAGGCTGAAACATGACCTTTGAGGGTACTAAGTTGAAGACCCAAATCCAAACCATGTTGCAGGAATTCCAGAATCCTGGGGATAGAAAACACCGACAGGGAAGCAACCTAGACTCACACCAGTCAATGTAAGTATGCCATACCCTATAGTAGCTAGATGACTTCTTCCTAGCCTGAATCATGGACTAACAACAGAGGCAGGCAGCCCCTTTTCCATCAAGATGGAGGTATCAGCAGCCAGGACTTTAAAGCCAGCATTTGTAAATTGGGATGGCATAGCTGTCCTTGAGTGAGCAGATCTGGAACCTTGGGTAGGGCATACTGATCTACTGCCAACTGCACGATGCCTGCGAACCACACTCTTCTAGGCCAAAGGAGGGCAACCAGAATGGTTGGCATCCTTTCCTGCGAGATCTTGCGCAGCACCCTGGCCAGCAGAGGAAATGGAGGAAACACATGAAAGCTCTTCCAAGACATTGCTAGCGCATCCATGGCCAAGGCCAGAGGATCCTGGGTCAGAGAGACAAAGACTGGAAGCTTGTGATTGTGATGGGACGCAAACAGGTCCACAGCGACGGCACCGGGACCAAAACACCCTGTTGCTAAGGGACCACTCCCCGAGCCTAGACATGCCCCTGCTCAAGGAGTCTGCCTCCAGGTTTTCCACTCCCGGGATGTAAACTGCCTATATGCAGGGGACACTCTCAAAATCAGGGACACTTCCTTGAGGGCCCTCTTGCTCCGGGTCCCTCCCTGATGATTGATGTAGGCAACTGCCGTCTGGTTGTCCAAGCGGATCTGAACTGCACGACCCCGAAGGTGTGGAATCAACTGGGCGAGAACTAGTTTTATCGCCCTCAGTTCCAGAATGTTGATAGAGGTATGGGCCTCCTGAGGCCCCACTGACCTGGTACTTCAGGGATTTCCAGAAGCCCCCCAACCTGTCAGACTGGCATCTGTGGTGACTGTCTTCCAGCAAAGGGTCAGAAAGGATCTGCCCATCAACAGGTTCCTTGAGTCCAGCCACCACGAAAGAGACCGCCTGGCCAGAGGGGACAGAACAAACACCTGATCCAGGGACACAGGGTCCCGATCCCAAACTGACAAGAGGTGAAGTTGAAGAGGTCTCATATGAAACTGAGCGTATGGAAACGCCTTGAAGCAAGACACCATCAGACCCACCAGCTGCATCCCCTGCTGGATGGAGGGATGGGGGCAAGACAAAAGAAGCCTTGCTAGAGCTCGAAGACTCTCTACCTTCTGCTGAGGGAGAAGAATCTTGACCTGAGATGTATCCAGAGACCTGATGCCCAGAAAGGACCTCACCAATGACGGGAACAGGGAAGACACCAGTGTGGACACCACCATCTGGGCATCCAGCTCTGCCTGCTGGAAGGACTGAGACGTGATGAGAATGTCGTCCAAGTAAGGGAGGATGCGAATGCCCTGAGATCTCAGCAGAGCCATTACGCCCGCCAACACCTTGGTGAAAACCCTGGGAGCCGAGGTGAAACCGAAAGGCAAGGCCACAAATTGGTAGTGCTGATCCTCCAGAGCGAGCCTGAGGAATCTCTGATGACCTGGAAAGATTAGTATATGAAGGTAGGCATCCTTGATGTCTACAGAGGTCATGAAGTCCCCCGGGCCTAGTGAATTTACAGCTGAGTGCCGAGTCTCCATGCGAAAGTGTTTGAATCTGACAAATTTGTTGAGGCGCATGAAATCCAGGATGGGTCTGATGGACCCGTCTTTTTTGGGAACAGTGAAAATAATACAATTCTGTGATTACTCACCTGTAGAATAGGTATGATGCGTATACAGTACGTCCTGCTCCAAATATAATACTTACAATCGGGTAATACTCCGCCAGATGGCGCTGGACTGCAGAGACATCGAAAATAGGCTCCTCCCGGCCCCTCAAATACCCGGGGACCTCCCACAAATCCCCAGCATTGAAAAGCAGTTAACGAGAAGCCGGGAGAATTAAACAACCCAACTATCAACTATAACAATGATAACAATCACCATACAGGGGATCCAAGATAATGCAAAACCAAGGGTGGGTTGGAGCAGGACGTACTGTATACTCATAATACCAATTCTACAGGTGAGTAATCACAGAATTGTATTATTCTTAGTATACAGTACGTCCTGCTCCAAATATAATACTTACAATCGGGACATCCAATAGCAGTGTCCATAAGGTAGAGTGGGATCCCCAAGAAGAAAGACAGCAGCAGGCAGTTTAAAGCACTGCTGCCTGCAGAACCTTTCGGCCAAAAACAGCATCAGCTGAGGCCCTAACATCAACCTTGTAAAACTTTGAAAAGGTATAAACAGAAGACCAAGTAGCGGCCTTGCAAACTTGTTCAACAGAGGCCTGGTGCTGAAAAGCCCAAGAGGCACCAATAGCACGAGTGGAGTGAGCAGTAAGGCGGAAGGGAGGATTCTTCCCCTTAGCAGAGTAGGCCTGAATCACAGCCTGACGAATCCACTTGCTGATAGTAGACTTGGCAGGAGCCAAACCCTTCCTAGGACCAGAAGGGACCACAAAAAGAGCATTAGTTTTCCTGAAAGGTGCAGTAGCCACCAGATAGTACTTCAGACACCTAACCACATCCAAAGAGTGCAAAACTCTCTCCTTAGCATTGCTAGGATTAGGGCACAAAGAAGGAAGAACAATATCCTGATTCAAATGAAAGGCAGACACTACCTTAGGCAGAAAATCAGGTCTGAAACGAAACACCACCTTGTCCTGGTGCCTCTAGTAGGGGGGCTGAATGGACAGCGCCGCCAACTCAGACACACGCCTGACAGAAGTGATAGCCACCAGAAACACAACCTTGAGCGTAAGAATGGCCAAGGCAGCATCCTGCACAGGTTCAAAGGGAGCACCCTGCAAGGCTGACAGAACCAAGTTCAAATCCCAAACAGGCACCATAGGTTTACGTGGGGGACGCACATGAGTGATCCCCTGGTAGTAAGTCCTGATCAGAGGGTGCTGAGCAAAGGACTTCTGGAAAAAAATAGCCAGGGCAGAAACCTGACCCTTCAGAGTACTGAGTTGGAGCCCCATCTCCAACCCATGCTGCAGGAACTCCAGAATCCTGGGAATAGAGAACACACGACAGGGAAGAGACCTAGACTCACACCAGTCAATGTAGGCACCCCAAACCCTGTAATGAATGGAAGAGCAAGACTTCTTCCTAGCTTTAATCAAAGTATCCACAACTGAGGAAGACAGCCCCTTCTCCATCAAGATGGAGGTTTCAGCAGCCAAGCCGTCAAAGCCAGAGTTTGTAAATTGGGATGGCGTAGTGAGCCCTGAGTGAGCAGATCTGGCACCAATCGCAGAGCGTATTGATCTACTGCCAGCTGTACCACGTCTGCGAACCACACTCTTCTTGGCCACCTGGGGGCCACCAGAATTGCTGGCACCCCCTCCAGAGCAATCTTGCGCAGAACCCTGCCCAGCAGGGGAATTGGGGGGAAGACATACAGGAACTGAAAGTCCTTCCATGACATTGCTAGCGCATCCAAGGTCAGGGCCAGAGGATCCCTGGACAGAGAGACAAAAGCTGGGAGCTTGTGATTGTGGCGGGACACAAACAGATCCACATCTGGTTGGCCCCAACGGTGACACAGAGATTGAAACACCCTGCTGCATAGGGACCATTCTCCCTGGCGAGAGGTCCCCCTGCTCAGAGAGTCCGCCAGGCGATTTTCCACCCCCGGGATGTACACAGCTGAAATGCAGGGGACATTGGCCTCCGCCTAAGTCAGGATCAGAAACGCTTCCTGGAGGGCCCCCTTGCTCCGGGTTCCTCCCTGATGACTGATGTAGGCAACTGCCGTCTGGTTGTCCGAGCGCACCTGAACAGGCAGGCCCCGAAGATGAGCAGTCAAGCGAGCCAGAACTAACCTGATCGCCCGCAGCTCCAAGACATTGATAGGTGTGTGGGCCTCTTGAGGGCCCCTCCTCCCCTGGAACCGCAGGGACTTCCAGAAACCCCCCCAACCTGACAGACTGGCATCCGTGGTGACCGTCACCCAGGAAGGGGCAAGAAAGGATCTGCCCCCCAACAGGTTCCTTGAGTCCATCCACCACAAGAGGGACCTCCTGACCAGGGGGAGAGCACACAGACCCTGTCCAGGGACGCTGGGTCCTTGTCCCATACTGACAATAGGTGAAGTTGCAGAGGCCTCAAGTGGAACTGAGCATAAGGGACCGCTTCGAAGCACGCCACCATCAGGAGCACCAGCTGCATCCCCTGCCTGATGGAGGGATGGGGACAAGCTAGGAGGGACTGAGCCTGCGCAATCAGACTGTCCACCTTCTGCTGAGGAAGGATGATCCTTGCCTGAACTGTATCCAGATTCATTCCTAGGAATGGAGTTACCAAGGAGGGGGACAGTAAGGACTTGGGGTGGTTGATCACCTATCCAAATGACTCCAGAGTGGACACCACCAGCTGAGTATCCAACTCTGCCTGATGTAGAGACTGGGAAGTGATGAGGATGTCGTCCAGATAGGGAAGCACGCGTACGCCCTGACATCTGAGCAGAGACATCACGCCAGCCAGCACCTTGGTGAACACCCTGGGAGCTGAAGTGAGGCCGAAGGGCAAGGCCACAATTGGTAGTGTTGATCCATCAGAGCGAACCTGAGGAACCTTTGATGACCTGGGAACACAGGAATATGAAGGTAAGCATCTTTGATGTCCACAGAAGTCATGAAATCCCCTTGGCGCAGGGAACTGATGGCAGAGCGCAGAGTCTCCATGCGAAAGCGCCTGCCCCTGACAAACTTGTTGAGAATCTTTAAAGTGGACCAACACCCTGAGGTGATCGGCCCGGGAATCTATAAGATTCCCGGGCCGATCACCTCACACACCGCGGGACATCCGAGATCGGGATGTCCCGCGGGGTGAACCCCCCCTGAACACCCCAAATCCACCTACCTGGTCTTCGGCGGCGGCCGGCCGCCGCCACCTCCCTTGCGCCCCTCTAGGCGTGCGCGTGCCCGCGCCGGCCGTCTCTGAATGGCCGGCGCGGGCGCGCACACGTCAAGAGTGACACGCGGGAGGCGCCGACGGGCAAGCTGCTTGTACGTTGCTGTCAATCAGCTTGTCCGTCGGCGCCGATTGGACGGCGCGGCCACGTGGGAGCGGGGAGAGGTGAGTTTTGGGGGCTTTCTGGGGGGTTTCACACAGCGGGGCACCCCCGATCGGGGTGCCCCGGGGAAGTGGACCAATACCCAGGATAGTCAAAATCCTGGGTGTTGGTCCACTTTAAGTCCAGGATGGGCCTGACAGAACCATCCTTTTTGGGTACTGTGAATAGGTTGGAATAAAAGCCCTTGCCTTTTTCTCTTAAAGGGACCTGGCAGATGACCCCCAGCTCCAGGAGGTCTTGCACTGCTTGCACTAGTTCCTGAGCTGACACAGGGTCCTGAGGAATCTGGGATCTGATGAATCTTGAAGGGGGATCGGCAGCAAACTCCAACTTGTAACCGGAGGACACTACCTCCTGAATCCACCGGTCTGAGACATGAAGCCTCCAGACGTGAGCGAAGTGCTGCAGCCGTCCCCCCACCCGGATGGGTGAGGGCTCACCATCATGCCTGAGGGGGCTTGGGAGAGGATTTAGCTTTGGTACCCCAGGAGGAGCCAGGACGTCCACGTCTTCTGCCTCTACCCCAGAAATCTCCCCGGGCCCCAGGGAAGGACACCCCCCTTCCCTGTCTTGCACCGCGGTAAAGGGAGGGGAAGGAGCCCTGAACCCGAAAGGGCTGAGGTTGCCACCTGAGCTGGGGTAACCTGCCTCCCTTAGCAAAAGGTCCAGGCGGTCTCCAAACAGACGCAGTCCTTTAAAGGAAAAAACAGTGAGGGCCTTCTTGGCAGCGTTGTCAGCAGCCCAGTGGTGCAGCCAAACCGAGCGGTGTATAGCCACCACAAGGGCAGAAGTTCTGGCACACATTCTGATGGTGTCATCCAATGCTGATAGGACAAAATTTACAAAAACATCACAACTGGAGAGTGCATTAAACACCTCACAAGGCAAATCATCAGGGGCACTATCGAGCATATTTCTGATAAGGGTTCTAGTGGCCACAGCAGTAATGGCAGAGGCACAGACCGGGTGCAGCGCCGTCCCCGCACATGCAAAGGCGTGGGATGCCAGCTGATCAACACGCCGGTCTTCGGCATCCCGCAGGGTAGTAGAATCAGGGGAATGCATGATGAATGCCCCTAGGATCGGGGCATCCACCTCGGGGGGGATAGCCAACATTTAACCACCTCAGCAGGAAAGGGATACTTCCTATCCCAAATCTTTGGAACCCCGGGAAATTTACTGGGGCGCTCCCATTCCTTGAGCACAAAGTTATGGAAATGTGCCTGCTCTGGAAATTCCAAACGTGATCTTGCTGTATGGAAAAGCTCCCCTCTTTGCCATGGAGCCTCAACAAGGAGAGAGATAGACAGAACCTCAAAATTCTGGGTCAATAATCTGTCAGTGTCATCCGGGCCCAGGGGTCAGGGCCAGAATCGTCATGACCCCTTGGTCCCTCATCAGATGAGCCTGAATCAGAAAAGAGCTCCCATGATAGCCACACAGATTCATAAACTCCTCAGTTCCCATAGGGAAAACAGTGACATTAGGCGTCAAGTGCCGCTTCTTAGCAGGGGCCTTATGCGCTAAAGACTTCGCAATAATTCAACAGTAGGCAGTCTAGAAGACACATCAGGCTGAGAATCCCCACTAGTATGCAACTCAGCAGGAGTGAGATTTAAGCTTGGGGGAGTAGGTGAAGTGAAACGAGGTGCAGCCCCTGGCAGGCCAGATTGCAATGCAAGCACCTGCTCAGCACAGGGTACACAGACCCGCGCCTTGTCAGCGGCAGCATGAGGCTGCCCACACGCTACACACAGCCGGTCTTGTCCCGAAGGGACCCCGGTAACATTATCCTGGGATGCCTCCATATGGTGATTATAGCGGCGCTATACGCTGATAGGGAATAACGCTATACAGCAACCCTGGATGCCCCAATAACCCACTAGGGACGTGGGAGTATAATTTTTACAAGGCCTACAAGTAATATACTAAAAACAGGGCCGGGAGAAGCCAAGAAGGGTTCGTCCCGCCTGAAAGACATAAGCAGACAAGACCTTAAGTACATCGTAACAAAAAGTGAAGCAGATAAAGTCGCCAGCAAGGGCACTTACGGACCGCGGTAGGTAGGCGTCCGTCGCGCATAGGCCAACCAAGTCAGAAAAGATGGCGTCGCTATACCTCGAGGGGCGGGCCAGTAATAGAAATGACACGGAACGCCCCCGAAGAGCGCAAAGCCAGAAGGCTAATAGTCAATGATGGCGCACCAGCGCCTGAGGTAATGCCGCTGCCAAGCGCGGAACAAAGTCAGCGCGCTGCGGCGGTAAATTTAAAAGCAATAAAGACAAGTCAGCGTGGCGGCTGACACAGGAATAAAGACATGTGAAAAGTGAAAGCAAAGACTGCATAACATACATATCTATACAGATACACACCCCCCCTCTTTTCCCCCGAAGACTACAAGGAGGATGAGGGAGGACGGCGGCCACTTAAATAGGGCCCACCGATAGGCAGGGTCAATAGTGCGGGAGGGGCATCCCATAGAGGCTTACCATAAGCCTGAACCGCCTACCCTTTGGCGGGGGATTGCGGTGGAGCAGCGCTCCTAAGCACCAACGCGGTGCTGCCTACCTTCACCCGACCAGCGCAGCCAAGGCTGGGAGGCATATTACTAGTGGAACGGGTGGGAATAGTCCTACAGGGCCGCAGGTTAATAACCCCGCTCACCTGCGAGTAGAGAGGCAATTTCTCGTCCTTCGCAGCCAGACTGCAGAGAAATTATGGGGATTTCTGTGAGGTCCCTGGGTATTTCAGGGGCCGGGAGGAGCCTATTTTCGATGTCTCTGCAGTCCAGCACCATCTGGCGGAGTATATCCCAACTGTAAGTATTAGATTTGGAGCAGGACGTACTGTATACTAAGAATATATATGTGAATAGGGTTTAACTGCACAGGATAACCTGGCAAAACCCAAGAGGGCAGTGGGGGCATCCCAAAAAGGCTCACCATTAGCCTAAACCGCCTACCCTGTTAGAGCAGGGACTGCGGTAGGAGCATAGCTCCTCAGCACCTTTTTTACTGGTGCTTACAAACCTACCTTCACCCGAACCTTGTCAGCCAAGGCTGGGAGGCAGTATATATTACAGAACGGGTGGGAATAGTCCTGCAGGACCGCAGGCCATAAGCCCCGCTCACCTGCGCCACAAGAGAGCTATCTTCTATCTTCTCAGCACAGACTGCAGAAATGAACTGGGGAATTTGTAGGAGGTACCCGACTTATATAGGGCAGGGAGGAGCCACAAGCTGTTTTCTGCAGTCCAGCGCTATCTTGTGGATGTATAACCCATGTGTAATGAATCTTCTGGAACAGGACGTGCTGTATACCTGGAATAAATAGTCAATTTATTAGCGTTGCAAAGTTAAAGTCAGAAAACACAACAACACAATTAAAACACAACCAACCCAGTACTGAAAATATCCTTGTGGACATTGATTTGTATGTGGTGCTTTGATTTATAGCCACCACCCCCCCCCCCCCCCCCCGCCACCCGGGACTGGTGGGTTCGTTTTTTTTTTTAATTGTGTTGTTGTGTTGTTTGTGTTTTTTAACTATATGCAACTCTAATAAATGGACTAATTTTTACTTATTGGAGCAGTGCCCCATCTTTAGACCCTAGTCAATTTGTTTCAGTCATCATGGCAAGGAGAGCAAGATTGACTTTGGCATCCAATCAAGAGAACCCATGGGCGATGAATTGAGGTGCAGGAGACTCTGAAACAAAGTTAGTACAGTCATTAAGAATGAATGTGTTTTTATGCAGCTTTCATTTAGTTACAGGTACAGTTAGCAGGGTGGGAAAGAGGGACACTTGTTAAATTAGGCCACACCCCCTCATTGAGGGATGGATAGGGGATAGGTTGTAGCAGTTAAAACAATAGAAACACTTTAAATAGGCAAATCATTTTACACCTCAAAGAGGGACAAATGAGAACAAAAAGGGACAGGGGGACATGGACTCAAAAGAGGGACAGTCCCTCCAAATCAGGGACACATGGGAGGTATGAGCTAGGCATATTCTTAATAGTCTGGCCCCCTGATACACTCACCTTCTCCGAGAGCCCTCGCCATGTCTCTGCGCTGCGGCAGCATGCCATGGCTAGAAGGTGAGAGGGGGTTGCGGCTGGCGGCTCACTGGGATCCCTTCGGCGCTGCTCAGCCGCTTAGCTGTCCAGACGGCACAGCCGCCAACGAAGCAGAGTGAAAGTGAGCGTGCTGATTAGCTGAGCAGCCAGTTAATGCACTCGCTGTTACCCCGAGTCTGCGCCGTGGGATCGAAACTAAGGTGAGTGTATGAGCCGACATGGGGGGGGGGGGCTATACACAGCGGGGCATCCCAATTCGTTATGCACCCCCCAGAGGAGCAACACGCGGGAAAGTGAAATTCCTGTGTGTTGTTTCTCTTTAAACCAGACCTTCAGCATCATTTAATGAAAAGCCCAAACCCTTAAAAAACTATTCCCCAGCATCTAAAGTTAATATATTTTATGTTCTAGTCACTTATTATTATTATTCTTTCCCTCACTGGGCTGCAACTCTAAGATACGGGCGCCGCCATCTTGCCTCAGAAGCATCACATACTGAGGAGAGGTTCTAGATGTGCTTCACACAGACAGAGCAGAACTGAGGTCAGGAAAGGTCAGTAATCCCAGAATGCAGAGCGGCATATCCAGAAGACACATCCTGCCTGCAGGCAGCCTAAAACTCCATGGGCCGCCATCTTGGATGTTAAAAGGTTAAAAGAACGCAACAGGTGCAGGTAGGATGTTTTTTAATGTGGACAATCTGTATGTAGCGGGGTGAGGGAAACATACAAAATAGACTTATTCAGGGTGAAGGTCCGCTTTAAGTGTATTGATAAAGGTCCATTTTACAAGGCCACTCCAGTTTTATACAATGCTGTTGAATGCAGTGAAGTGCAAAGTAGCGTGACCCAACAAAAGTACAGTTACAGCATTTCCTGAGAAAAGCAGAAGTGTCACGCTGATATATGAAACTGTCAGGAGACCGGGAGTGCAGTGCAACGTCACAGGCCTAAAGCTGGGAAAACATGGCAATTTATGACAGTTCAACACAAGGGGGAATTCCTTGGAAAGGCATAAAGAAAGTGAAAAACTCTAAATAGATATTTCCTAATGTATTTATTTCTGATCCAGTAAAAAAAAAAAACATACTCCTTAAAGTGAAACCTTCACCCTGAATAAGAGCCTATCTTATATGTTTCCCACACTCTGTACATCAGTTTGCTCACGTTAAAAATCATCCTTCCTCCATCTACTGCAAGTTATGAGCCTTTCAACATCCAAGGTGGTGGCTCATGAAGCATCTGACCCCAGCTCTGCTCTGTCTGTGCAAAGCACAGCTATAACCCCACCCCCTGTACTTTATCCCGCTCTCTTCAGTATGTGATGCTTCAAGAACTCAAGATGGTGGCACCCGCACCCTTATCCTAGAGTCCTGAACAGAGTTGCAGCCCAGTAGAGGAAAGTATAAAAAGTACGGTAAGTGACTAAAAACTTAAAATATATTAATTTTAGATGCTGGGGAATAGTTTTTTAAGGGTTTGGGCTTTTCATTAAATCATGCTGAAGGTCTGGTTTAAATCAGGCCCCCAAGGCCATTTTATCTACATCTTATACTGATTTGGGATAACTGTCCACTTGAATCTACATAGGAAGCCTTAACATCTTACAAAACCCCATGTCACATTCCCATGGTTGTGTCAGCCATGTCTGTGTGCATGTGCCATGTGTGGAGCTCCACATTCCGCCAGGAGAACTCTACCAGCCAACAGTAGTGATGTGGGATGTGCAGGCTGGTTTGGAGCTGGGTGTATTCCTGCCTGATTTTTATCTTTCTTAGAGCTGGTTGGCAACACAAATCAGGATGACTGGGTGGCCTGATAAGCAACAGCCCTGCTGCAGCAAGGAGAGTGGGACTCCTCCTGCCTCCACAAGCTCTGACTAGAGAGGCCTGCAGGGAGATGCATGATGGCCAAAAAAAGAAACAAGTAAATCAGTCCTCACTTGAACTTTGATTATTTACTGACAATCTTCTAATCTTGAAATGTCATCCTGTTCAATGAAGCCAGCCTTAGGATCCTAAATGTTTCAGCACATTGACATGAAAAAGGGAAACCTCTTCATTGTGCCACAGCTTGATGTTCCTAATGCCACCATTGCTTGCAACAGTTAGTAATGTCTGGAGAAGCAATCTTTTAATTTAGTTTTTTTAGTTTCCGTTTCTTCTAATGTACTTTTTTTAATTGCAGGCTGATTCATTACTAGTGCCAGGTAACAGCAGATGAGCGTCTGTACAGCAGCGCTAAGAGCGACCGCTAGTAGTCGCTCTGATCGGCCGTGAGTCGCTATTACAGAGCGCTGTAGTAACATTGCCGGCATTGATGAATTTGATGTGTGAGTCACTGTAACACCAGTACTGCACTATATGGGAGTGAAGGGTAGCGTCTGGTAAGTGTGAGTGACTCAAACCATATTCATCAAAAAAACAGCCTCACACAGCGTTGGTGCTCAAAATTGTGCAGAAGCTGTGTGATTAAAGTCCGTTGTGGAACACATATTCACTAGTAACAAAGCGAAAACATATGGAATTACATTGTTATTACATTGTGATATTAACACTTTAATACTAGACCTGTAATGACAATAATGCATAAAAATATAAAAAATCTAAAAAGTTTTCAAAAATGACTTTTAATAGGCCAGGAGAGGTCACACAAGGATTTGATAAAAAATGTATATATTTTAAAAGAAAACCCTGTTTAAAGAGAAATAAAGTAAGGTCCATTGAAATGTATGGGAGAGCGCCAGGTAGCGACAGGTAATACCAGGCGCTCTGAAAGCCAGAGCGTCGCCGGGATCCGCTGAGCCATCTGTGATGATGAATCGGTCGCTACGTGTCGCTTTAAGAGGCGCTCACCAGAATCGCCTTCATAAATGTGGTATTGCGTACAGCGCCCAGCGATCACCTGCCGCTACCTGTCGCTATCCCTTGATGAATAAAGCCCTTAGTGTTGTTAACATATGGCTCAGCACTCACCTTTTTCCGGGCTCTCACGCTGATGTAAACACCGGTGGCCGAATCCCCTGCATCTTTGGCCTGTGAAAGCTCTCCCACGCCCAAACATTCAGGAAAGCTGGGGCCGGGTGCATACGTGCTGCAGGGGATGCGGCTCTCGCTCCAATTGCCATAAACAAGAGCCATTTGTGAACATTAAATATGCACTGCAAACAGCTCTGATTTGACGAGAGCCTGCGCACGCACTGCAGGACCGGGAAGAGGCGAGTTGTTTAGCGCAATATGGGGGGGGGGGGGTCGCACCACAAGACATCCCAATTCAGGTCGCCCCCAAGACATGGAACAAAAATCCAGGGTTTTTTTTGTAGCTTTAAAGGTCACAACAAAACAAATCTGCAAAATGTTAAATTCCACTTAAACCCAAATATGAACATCAACACTGCCCATAGCATGAACCAACTATTTATGTGAGTGACTAGAAAATATGAATGAGAAAGAAACAAGACCCAAGAATTTGACCTTCCTGGGATTTGTTCTGTGCCCACCGGGGCATCTTGAAACAGGACACTGAGTGTAACCCCTCTGATCGCCCTGGAAAAAATACAATTCTGTGATTACTCACCTGTAGAATTGGTATTATGAGTATACAGTACGTCCTGCTCCAGATAGATTACTTACACTTGGGTATTACTCCTTCAGATGGCGCTGGACTGCAGAGACATCGAAAATAGGCTCCTCCCGGCCCCTCAAATACCCAGGGACCTCCCACAATCCCCAGCATTGAAAAGCAGTTAGCGAGAAGCTGGGAGAATGAAAACAAACCCAAACTGGTAACTATAACAATGATAACAATCACCACACATGGGATCCAAGATAATGCAAAACCAAGGGTGGGGTGGAGCAGGACGTACTGTATACTCATAATACTAATTCTACAGGTGAGTAATCACAGAATTGTATTATTCTTAGTATACAGTATGTCCTGCTCCAGATAGATTACTTACACTTGGGACATCCAATAGCAGTGTCCATAAAGTAGGGTGGGATCCCCCAAGGTAACAGCAGACAGGTCATACCACTGCCGCCTGCAGAACCTTACGGCCAAAAGTAGCATCAGCTGAGGCCCTAACATCAACCTTGTAAAACTTTGAAAAGTTATGAACAGAAGACCAAGTAGCGGCCTTGCAAACTTGTTCAACAGAAGCCTGGTGCTGAAAAGCCCAAGAGGCACCAATAGCACGAGTAGAATGAGCAGTAAGGCGGAAGGGAGGATTCTTCCCCTTAGCAGAGTAGGCCTGAATCACAGCCTGACGGATCCATTTGCTGATAGTAGACTTCGCAGGAGCCAAACCCTTCCTAGGACCAGAAGGGACCACAAAAAGAGCATCAGTTTTCCTGAAGGGTGCAGTAGCCACCAGATAGTACTTCAGACACCTAACCACATCCAAAGAATGCAAGACCCTCACCTTAGCATTACTAGGATTAGGGCACAAAGATGGAAGAACAATGTCCTGAATCAGATGAAAGGCAGACACTACCTTAGGCAGAAAACCTGGCTTGAAACGAAATACCACCTTGTTCTGGTGTCTCTCATAGTAGGGGGGCTGAATGGAAAGCGCCGCCAACTCAGACACACGCCTAACAGAGGCGATAGCCACCAGAAAGACAACCTTGAGCGTAAGAATGGCCAAGGCAGCATCCTGCAGAGGTTCAAAGGGAGCACCCTGCAAGGCTGACAAAACCAAGTTCAAATCCCAAACAGGCATCATAGGCTTACGTGGGGGATGCACATGAGTGACCCCCTGGAAAAAGGTCCTGATCAGAGGGTGCTGAGCAAAGGACTTCTGGGAGAAAACAGCCAGGGCAGAGACCTGCCCCTTCAGAGTACTTAGTTGGAGCACCATCTCCAACCCATGCTGCAGGAACTCCAGAATCCTGGGAATAGAGAACACACGACAGGGAAGAGACTTAGACTCACACCAGTCAATGTAGGCACGCCAAACCCTGTAATAAATGGAAGAAGAAGACTTCTTCCTAGCCTTTACTGATCTACTGCCAGCTGCACCACGTCTGCGAACCACACTCTTCTTGGCCACCTGGGGGCCACCAGAATTGCTGGCACCCCTTCCAGAGCAATCTTGCGCAAAACCCTGCCCAGGGGGAATGGAGGGAAGACATACAGAAACTGAAAGTCCTGCCATGACATTGCTAGAGCATCCGTGGTCAAGGCAAGAGGATCCTGGGACAGGGAGACAAAGCCTGGTAGCTTGTGATTGTGACGGGACGCAAACAGATCCACATCTGGTTGGCCCCAACGGCGACACAGAGATTGGAACACCCTGCTGCATAGGGACCATTCTCCCTGGTGAGAGGTCCCCCTGCTCAGAGAGTCTGCCAGGAGATTTTCCACTCCCGGGATGTACACAGCTGATATGCAGGGAACATTGGCCTCCGCCCGAGTCAGGATCAGAGGCGCTTCCTGGAGGGCCCACTTGCTCCGGGTCCCTCCCTGATGACTGATGTAGGCAACTGCCGTCTGGTTGTCCGAGCGCACCTGAACAGGCAGGCCCCGAAAGTGAGTAGTCAAGTGAGCCAGAACTAGCCTGATCGCCCGCAGTTCCAAGACATTGATAGGTGTGTGGGCCTCCAGAGGGCCCCACCTCCCCTGGAACCGCAGGGACTTCCAGAAACCCCCCCAACCTGACAGACTGGCATCCGTGGTGACCGTCTCCCAGGAAGGGGTAAGAAAGGATCTGCCCCCCAACAGGTTCCTTGAGTCCATCCACCACGAGAGGGACCGCCTGACCAGAGGGGATAGCACACAGACCCTGTCCAGGGACGCTGGATCCTTGTCCCACACTGACAATAGGTGATGTTGCAGAGGCCTCAAGTGGAACTGAGCATAAGGGACTGCCTCGAAGCATGCCACCATCAGGCCCACCAGCTGCATCCCCTGCCTGATGGAGGGATGAGGACAAGATAGCAGGAACTGAGCCTGTGCAATCAGACTGTCCACCTTCTGTTGAGGAAGGAAAATCCTTGCCTGAACTGTATCCAGATTCATTCCTAGGAATGGAGTTACCAAGGAGAGGGACAGAGAGGACTTGGGGTGGTTTATCACCAATCCAAATGACTCCAGAGTGGACACCACCAGCTGAGTATCCAATTCTGCCTGATGTAGAGATTGGGAGGTGATGAGAATGTCGTCCAGATAGGGGAGCACGCGGACGCCCTGACATCTGAGCAGAGACATCACGCCAGCCAGCACCTTGGTGAACACCCTGGGAGCTGAAGTGAGACCAAAGGGCAACGCCACAAACTGGTAGTGTTGATCCATCAGAGCGAACCTGAGGAACCTTTGATGACCTGGAAATACAGGAATATGAAGGTAAGCATCTTTGATGTCCACAGAAGTCATGAAGTCCTCTTGGCGCAGGGAACTGATGGCAGAGCGCAGAGTTTCCATGCGAAAGCGCCTGCCCCTGACAAACTTGTTGAGGATCTTCAAGTCCAGGATGGGCCTGACTGAACCATCTTTTTTGGGCACTGTGAATAGGTTGGAATAGAAGCTCTTGCCTTTTTCTCTTAAGGGGACCCTGCAGATGACCCCCAGCTCCAGGAGGCCTTGCACTGCTTGCATTAGCTCCTGAGCTGCCACAGGGTCCTGAGGGATCTGGGATCTGATGAATCTCGGGGGGGGGGGGGGGCAAGGCAGCAAACTCTATCTTGTAACCGGAGGACACTACCTCCTGAATCCACCGGTCTGAGACATGAAGCTTCCAGACGTGAGCAAAGTGCTGCAGCCGTCTTCCCACCCGGATGGGTGAGGGCGGCCCATCATGCCTGAGGGGGCTTGGGAGAGGACTTTGCTTTGGGACAGAACATCCACGTCCTCTGCCCCTACCCCAGAAATCTCCCCGGGCCCCAGGAAAGGAAACCCCCTCCCCTGTCTAGCACCACGGTAAGGGGAGGAGAAGGAACCCTGACCCCGAAAGGGCAGAGATTGCCGCCTGCGCTGGGGTAACCTGCCTCCCTTAGCAAAAAGGTCCAGGCGGTCCCCAAACAGGCGTAGTCCTTTGAAGGGGAACCCAGTGAGGGCCTTCTTGGCAGCGTTGTCAGCAGACCACTGTCACAGCCAAACCGAGCGGCGTATAGCCACCACAAGGGCAGATGTCCTGGCACACATTCTGATGGTATCATCCATGGCAGAGAGGACAAAATTTACAAAAACATCACAACTGGAGAGTGCATTGAACACCTCACAAGGCAAATCATCAGGGGCACTATCAAGTATATTTCTGATAAGGGTTCTAGTGGGCACAGCGGTGATGGCACAGACCGGGCACAGCGCCATCCCCGCACATGCAAAGATATGGGATGCCAGCTGGTCAATGCGCCGGTCCTCAGCATCCCGAGGGTAGTAGAGTCAGGGGAATGCATGACAGAGGTGTTAGGTAGCCCTAGGACCGGGGCATCCACCTCGGGAGGGGATGACCAACACTTTACCACATCAGCAGGAAAGGGATGCTTCCTATCCCAACTTTTAGGTACCCCTGGAAGTTTACTGGGGCGCTCCCATTCCTTGAGCACAAGGTTATGGAAATGTGCCTGCTCGGAAAATTCCAAACGTGATTTTGCTATATGAAAAAAGCTTCCCCCTTTGCCTGGGCGCAACAGGGGGAGAGATGGACAGGACCTCAAAAATCTGGGTCAGCAATCTGTCAGTGTCATCCGGGGCCCAGGGGTCAGAGCGAGAATCGTCATGACCCCTTGGCCTCTCATCAGATGAACCTGAGTCAGAGAAAAGCTCCCCTTCATCCGACGGGGTATAGCCACAAAGATTCCAAAACTCCTCAGTTTCCATAGGGAAAAGAGTGACAGGCGTTAAGTGCCGCTTTTTGCAGGGGCCTTACGTGCCAAGGTATTAGCAATTAACTTCTCAACAGTAGCCAGTCTAGAAGACACATCAGGCTGAGAATCCTCACTTGTATGCAACTCAGTAGGAGTGAGATTTAAGCTTGGGGGAGTAGGTGAAGTGAAACGAGGTGCAGGCCCAGCCACTGGAAGGCCAGATTGCAGTGCAAGCACCAGCTCAGCACAGGGTAGACATCCCCGCGCCTTGTCAGTGTCAGCATGAGGCTGCCCACACGCTACACACAGCCGGATTTGTCCCGAAGGAACCCCGGTCACATTATCCTGAGATGCCTCCATATGGTGATTATAGCGGCACTATAGGCTGATAGGGATTAACGCTATACAGCAACCCTGGATGCCCCAATAACCCGCTAGGGAAGTGGGAGTATTACACAAGGCCTAACAAGTTATAAACTAATAGAGGGCCGGGAGAAGCCAATGGATTCGCCCTGCCTGAAAGACATAATAGAAGGAAGCCGTAAGCACACTGTAATAAAAGATAGATAATAAAGCCGCCCGCAAGGGCACTTATGGACCGCGGTAGGTAGGGGTCCGTCGCGCATAAGCCAACCAAGCAGAACAAAGATGGCATCGGTATACCTCGAGGGGCGGGCCGGTATCAGCAACGCGCCATAGACGGACCCCGCCCCCCCCCCCCAAAGAGCGCGAAGCCAGGACATGACAAGCAGCCAATGACAGCGCACAAGCGCCTGAGGTAATGCCGCCGCCAAGCGCGAAACATAGTGACAAAAAAGGCGCGCAGCGGCAAGTTTAAAATGCAGCAAAAGAAAGGCAAGCCAGCGCGGCGGCTGACACAAGGCACAATGAATAAAGTATAAGGTTAAAACACATAATGCATAGCATACACACCTACACACACCCCCCCCTCTTTTCCCCCGAAGGCTACAAGGAGAATGAGGGAGGACAGCGGCCACTTAAATAGGGCCCACCGATAGGCAGGGGCAAGGGGCAATAGTGTGGGAGGGGAATCCCATAGAGGCTCACCATAAGCCTGAACCGCCTACCCTTCGGTGGGGGATTGCGGTGGAGCAGCGTTCCTAAGCGCCTAACAGCGGTGCTGCCTACCTTCACCCGACCAGCGCAGCCAAGGCTAATGGAACGGGTGGGAATAGTCCTACAGGGCCGCAGGCTAATAGCCCCGCTCACCTGCGAGTAGAGAGAGAGACATTTCTCGTCCTTCCCTGGGGATTTGTGGGAGGTCCCTGGGTATTTGAGGGGCCGGGAGGAGCCTATTTTCGATGTCTCTGCAGTCCAGCGCCATCTGGCGGAGTAATACCCACGTGTAAGTAATCTATCTGGAGCAGGATGTACTGTATACTAAGAATATCATCCTACCTGCACCTACTGCATTTTATGAGCCTTTAAATATCCAAGATGGTGGCCCAGGCTGCCTGCAGACAGGAAGTGTCTTCTGGCTGTGCCGCTCTGCATTCTGGGATTGCTGTCCTTTTCCTGACCCCAGCTCTGCTCTATCTGTGAAAGCACAGCTATAACCCCACCCCCTGCAGTTTCCCCCTCGCTCCTCAGTATGTGATGCTTCTGAGGCAAGAAGGAGGCACCCGTAAAGTAAGTAAAGGACTATAAACGTAAAATATATTAATTTTAGATGCTGGGGAATAGTTTTTTTAAGGGTTTGGGCTTTTCATTAAATTATGCAAAGGAGGGAGTGTGCCGAAAACTGACATCCCCTCCCCATCTATTGTAGTGAATGGAGAGGGCATGGTCGTGCCCCTGTGACTGATGGCAGGCCCCGTCCCCCAAGCATAAATAAATGGAGTTTTGACCCCGGGAGCCGCGCAATGTAGTGGCTGCAGTGCAGGCTCAGATCCATCTATCAGGTGAGTTACTGATCGCCTGACTGGCACCGTTCATCTGAGCGGGACAAGAGGTAAGTACCCTTTTGTTTTTATCTTTTCGTCTGCTGAATAACTTAATATGAATAATTTTTGGACAGGAGTCTCCTGTACTGAAAGTTTGCAAAATCCAGGACAGAAACAGATATTGATACACTGCATTTGTCTGCAATTATCTAAAAATGAACAACTAACATTAGACAGTTAATTAAAACAGCTGAATGTCACCTCAATTTTTTTACTCCAGGGTCGTCCAAAATGGTTTTATAGAAATAGTATTGGATGACCACAAAAGAAATAGTATAAGGATATAGTATTGGATGACCACAAAATCACAGTAGGTAAGCCCAATTTATTACTAGCGCCTCGTAGTGCCACTTGAGCGTCTGCCAAGAGACACTATTAGCTCCTCAGCCACAATGTCAGTCACAGGCAGACAGTGCTGCTGGTGTCCAGTGCTGAAGGCTAAGGGCCTTATTCATGAAGGGATAGCAACAGGTAGTGCCTGTTAAGCGACAGGTAGCAGCAGGTTTCGGCATGAGAACGCCGGCCACAGCACGCAATTACACATTTATGAAACCAAATCTGGTGAGCGACTGGAACAACTCCATGTAGCGTCCGATTCATCATTATCCCAGGCTCAGCGTACAGCGCCGGCGTTCAAACTTTCAGAGCGCCAAGTCTTACCTCTCGCTACCTGGCGCTCTCCCATACATTTCTATGGACGATCCTTAAATCCCTTTCCTGATCCCAATTTTTTTTCTTAAAAAAAATCTCAAAACTTTTGACATGTATCCTGGCCAAGAAAATGACATTTTTGAAAACTTGAAAACTTTTGGATTAATAATATTTTTATGCAGAATTGTCCTTAAACGTCTGGTATTAATGTTACAATGTTATAACAATGCAATTCCATATGTTTTCGCTTTGTTACTAGTGGATACATGTTCAAAGACAGACTTTAATCACACAGCCTCTGGCGCTATGGGCTACAACTACATGATTTTGAGCGCTGCCGATGTTTGAGGCTGTTTTTTTTTTTATGAATGTGGTGTGAGTCAGTGGCACTGAGCTGGCTCCCATACAGCGTAGTACTGCGACTCACACATCATATTCATCCATGCCGGACAGCGACTGAGGCGCTCTGAGACAATGATCCATGGCCAAGCACAGCGACTACTAGCGGTCGCTCTGAAATCCGCTCTACAGACGCTCATCTGTTGCTACCTGCCGTTAGTAATGAATCAGCCTGTAAGTGTTGCTGAACCTTTTTTTTAAATCATTTTTCAATGGAGATATCGGCAGGTAAAGCCGACCTTGCTCCGCCACTCCATGTCATATTTACCATGTAAAACCACAGCCCCAGCTCTGAAACCATGGCTCTCAGACATACAGCACCAAGTACAATGGCAAAAAAAAGCTTTTAAAAAGGATGGTAGCACAGAGACAAAGCAAAAACACGTGGGATGACATTGAGGACGCACAAATGACATGACACATCATTGGCAGGCATGAAAACACAAGTTTGCCGCAGATAAGCTAAGTACAATAAATGAAGAAGAAACATTCAGAGCAGGCCAGGGATCCCGTGTCCCTTAATTGAGCACAAAATAAATAAATAAATAAAAAGCTCTAACCAGAAGTCACTAAAAATAACATACCTGGAATGGCTAATTGAAATCTTTGGGAGAACGACACTGAGCGCCTGGTGTGATGTGGTGCTGTAGGGAACAAAGTGACGGCGCTAACAAAACACTAAGTGCCCTTGATACCTAGAACACTACATTTTTTGCATCATAAATATGGCTTGCTGCAGAAAATCACCTGCCAGGTGTTATCACTTCTTAAATAAGGCCCTAAGATTCCTAAATTACACCTCTCGGGTATTTCTGCCAGTCTAATATATCATAACATTTTTGGGATGATTTAATGCCTCCTGATGCAAGAGGTGTGGAAATACAACCAACTCACTGGCTGAAAAATGATGGTCATATATAAAGAAAATCCAGCGGCTGGGTTAAGAAGGAGGTTATATCTTAGCTTCGACAACGTTATTCAACAGAACTCCAGGATGGCAGGTGAGCAAACAGTAGATGTTCCTTTCTATTTCCTTTAGTGGGCCCGGGGTACTCCAGTCCCACATTGGGGGGAGGCAGTGGGCGGGGAAGACAGAATGATTTGCATAGTTAGGTAAATACCTAGCAAATTCGTACTACTCATATGAGTTGGGAATAGCTAATCACTGCAGAGGGTGACATCAACAGCAGCGCATAAAGTTCATTTCATAAAAAACTTATGAAACCACTTCCCCATCTTTAAAGTCACCATGGTAGCAACGGCTACAAAACAAGTCTACTTCCTGCTGCAAAAACCTTTTCATCTTGTAAAAGTGTAAACCACAATTTTCACTATCTTGGGTTTGGTTTATTCTACCTGGGGCATCTCAATTTGGGATGCCTCGCTATGTGTATCCCCGTTCACCTCTAGCATTCAGAAATGCCTAGGCTAAAAGTATATCAGGTATATAGCCCAGGGATGTGGCGTGGGATCACCGGAGAGGTGAGTAACCGGGTAATCCCCAGGGATACACACAATGGGGTATCCCAAATAAGTGGACCAAAACCCATGGCTACTTGATTCCCTCCCCCTGGGGCAGCATCCAGATTCCAGATGTCCTGCTGTGTGAAACCCCCCAGGTAGTCCAGTAAACTCACCTTCTCCCCCAAACCAGTGGCACATGCGTGAGCAGTGGCTGGCAACGTGGGCAGGATGCAGGCCCGTGCCAGGCATTTGTGAATGGCAGACGTGGGCACCCTCCCTGTTAGAGGGTAGCGGGGAGGCAGCCACCAGCGTGCTTGGCTCCATTCGGATAGACCCGGCTGGAGCTGAGTCTTAGACGGGTATTAGACGAGCTGACGTGAGCGGATCTCAGCGCGCTGATTGGATGAGAGGCCTCGCATGCACCTTAGGACTGGGAAAAGGCATGTTAGACTGGTCGACCTGGGGGTTTCACACAGCAGGGCATCCCTGATAGGAGGAAAGTATCAAAAGCCCGGATAGTCAAAATCCTGGGTTTTGGTCCACTTTAAAGGTTAACCTAAAAAAAAGATTATCCTGTGGTTTCCATGACCCAACTTTTTAATAACAGAAAGCTTTTACTTATTCTTTTACATACAGCATGTGAACATATCACTGATGATGGACAAACATTATACAATACACAAGAGGTATAACCGCCACTTAAACTGGACCATGGTTTAAAGCGGTCCTTCACTCTGAATAAGAGCATATCTTATATGTTTCCCACACTCTGTACATACAGATTGATCACATTAAAAATCATCCTACCTGCATCTACTGCATGTTATGAGCCTTTAAACATCCAAGATGGCGGCTTATGGAAGCCACCATCTTATCAGGCAGCCTGCAAACAGGAAGTGCCTCCTGACTGTGCTGCTCTGCATTCTGGGACTGCTGACCTTTACCTGACCCCAGCTCTGCTCTGTCTGAGCAAAGCACAGCTATAACCCGCCCCCCTGTACCTTATCCCACTCTCCTCTCCTCAGTAAGTGTGATGCTTCTGGGTCAAGATGGCGGCGCCCGTATCCTAAATTCCTGAACAGAGTTGCAGCCCGGTGGGGGACAGAATAATAAGTTAGTGACTAAAAACGTAAAATATATTAATTTTAGATGCTGGGGAACCATTTTTTAAGAGTTTGGGCTTTTCATTAAATCACGCTGAAGGTCCGGTTTAATGAAAAGCCCAAACCCTTAAAAAAACTATTCCCCAGCATCTAAAATTTTAAGTTTTTAGTTACTTGCTTATTATTATTTTCCCCACCGGGTTGCAACTTTGTTCAGGACTCTTCAGGACGCCATCTTGAGCATCACACATACTGAGGAGAGGAGAGTGGGATAAAGTGCAGGGGGTGGGGTTATAGTTGTGCTTTGCACAGACAGAGCAGAGTTGTGGTCAGGGAAAGGACAGCAATCCCAGAATGCAGAGCGACACAGTCAGAAGACACTTTGTCTGCCTGATGCTCCATAAGCCGCCATCTTGGATGTTTAAAGGCTCATAACATGCAGTATATGCAGGTAGGATTATTTATAATGTGGGCAATCTGTATGTACAGGGTGTGGGTAACGTATAAGATATGTGCTTATTCAGGGTGAGGGTCCGCTTTAATGCAAATGGGCCCTGGAGTGGGGCAGCAAACAATAGGGTCCCCTTCCCATGGACATCTGCAACCCCTGTAGTTACGACCTTGGAATGCACGTTTGATCTATGACACATAGCAAATAGGAGGTTTATAGAATATGGGCAGCTTTTGCAATGATGGATATCTTCAATCAGACTAAAAGGTCACTATCAATCTAAAATAAACCCCCCCCTCCCCCAACAGGTGTAATTTTTGATAGATAAATAAGTTTAGGGCAGGACGCAAAATCCCTACCAGTAGCGTCCTGTGGGAACACATCATTAGTGATCTCCCTCCAAGAGAGTGGGTAAACGCCCTCCACACGCTGCACACAGCGATTGTGGGTCGCTCATCTGAAAGTGCGAGCTACCCTCAATTGGCCTGGTGTGAAACCAGCCTAAAGTGCTGTAGGGCCTGAAAAATATATGTATGGATACAAATATTACACTGTGCTATATATAAAAAAGTGCATTTAAAGTGCACCAATGCCTGAAAACAAAGCAATACACAAAGCAAGATAAGATATAGCTAAAAAAAAGAGACTCTAGGAGGACGCGTGCTCACAAAGGTCACACAAAAGCTATACCATCACACACAGTCAAAAAAACAGATCTCCTTCTCAAAAGACATCACCCCACCAAGCATGGCCACACATTCTGTAGGGCACTTCATTTGGCAGCGCAAGTGATATACCGGCAGGTGGCTTGCCGATACCGTTGCATGGATACCCACAACCCCACTGCCAAGGGAGTTGAGGAAGAACCTGGTGCCTATTGGTATTGGCCTACCGATCCTGTGCCGAAGGGCACGGGGGTTGTTAATTTGGCAGGGCTGGAAGCTGAGTTAGTAATCTTGAGGGGAAGGAGGGCCACGCAAGGTTGCATTCTATGGTAAGACAAAAATAAGATTACTGATACCGCTCAAGTGTCCCTCATTTGGAGGGGCTGTCCCTTTTTTGAGCCCATGTTCCCCTGTCCCTGGTTATTCCCATTTGTCCCATTTTGAGGTGTAACATTCAGATCTGCATCAATAAATGGTTCATTTTAATGGTTCAATTTAAAAATTGTTCATTTTTCCCACCCTGAAAAGTTGGAAGGTACTGTTACTGTATGGGCAACTCCGAAGCCTAGACACAAGTTTATGGAGGTTTGTACTTAGTAACATGTATTGAAATTCTAAATAAAAAAATACCATTTTGTGAATACTCACTGAGTAAAATGTAAAATGGGTATTATAAGTATGTCACACACCCCACTTCAGACATTGATTATTACACTTGGGTATTACCTACCGCTAGGTGGCAGTGTTGCAGAGAATCTCCAAAAAAGCAACAGGCCCCTCCCGGTCCATACATACCTGGTACCTCCCAATAATCCCCCAGTATTAAAACAGCAGTAAGACAAGGTACCAGTAACAAACAAATGTAACCCTCAAACGTAAAGAACAAAACTTCACCATATAACGAGCCAGGATACCAAAAAGGGCGGGTGAAGTGGGGTGTGTGACATACTTATAATACCCATTTTACAGGTGAGTATTCACAAAATGGTATTATTCTAAGTATGTCACACACCCCACTTCAGACATTAATTATTACACTTGGGACATCCAACAGCAGTGTCCAGAAAAAAGGGTGGGTATCCAAACCAGGCAATAATGCAGAAAAACTCAAACCACTGCAGCCTGCAGAACCTTGCGGCCAAAAACAGCATCCGCTGAGGCCCGCACATCAACCTTATAAAACTTAGAAAAAGTGTGAACCGAAGACCAAGTCGCAGCCTTACAAACTTGTTCAACAGAAGCCTGGTGCTGAAAAGCCCAGGACGCTCCAACCGCGCGAGTAGAATGAGCAGTAACACGAAAAGGGGGGTCCTTCCCTTTGGCCGAATAGGCTCCAACAATCGCCTGGCGAATCCATTTGCTAATGGAAGACTTAGCCGGAGCCAAACCCTTCCTAGGCCCACAGGGCACAACGAAAAAGGCATCAGTCTTCCGAAAAGAAGACGTAGCACGTAGATAGTACCTGACACAACGTACAACATCCAAGCAGTGCAAAGCACTCTCCTTGACATTCTTAGGCTTAGGACACAAAGAAGGAAGAACAATGTCCTGGTTAAGATGAAAAGCAGAGACCACCTTAGGGAGAAAGTCTGACTTGAAGCGAAAAACCACTTTGTCCTGATGTTCCTCAAAATAAGGAGCCTGAATCGACAAGGCTGCCAACTCCGAAACACGCCGAACCGAAGTGATGGCCACCAGAAAGGCAACCTTCTGAGTCAAAGTGGACAGAGCAATATCCCGCAAAGGCTCAAAAGGAGGAGCCTGAAGAGCAGAGAGAACCAAATTCAAATCCCAAACAGGGAGCAACGGCTTCCTAGGAGGCCGCAGATGCGAAACCCCCTGGAAAAAAGTCTTGACCAAAGAATGGCTAGCAAAAGACCTCTGAAAAAAGATAGACAAAGCAGAAACCTGCCCCTTCAAAGTACTCAGCTGAAGACCGGAGTCCAGCCCTGATTGAAGAAATTCCCAAATCCTAGAAATAGAAAAGACCCGGCAAGGCAAAGACCTAGCCTCACACCAATCAATATAAGATCTCCAAGACCTATAATAGATGGAAGAAGAAGATCTCTTCCTGGCACTAATAAGAGTCTGAATGACCGAATCCGAAAGACCCTCCTCCCTCAAGATGGAGGTTTCAGCAGCCAAGCCGTCAAAGCCAGCGTTTGTAAACTGGGGTAACACAGTTGGCCCTGAGTGAGAAGATCCGGCCGAAGAGGCAGATCGAACTGATCCACTGCCAGACGAACGATGTCTGCGAACCACACCCGCCTTGGCCACCTTGGAGCCACGAGAATGGCGGGAACTCCTTCCAGAACCAACTTCCGCAGCACCCTGCCTAGCATGGGAATCGGAGGAAACAGATAAAGAAACCCCAGGTCCCTCCAGCTCAGGGCCATGGCATCCACCGCCAGAGCCAGAGGATCCTGGGACAGTGACATGAATGTCGGAAGCTTGTGATTGTGACGAGAGGCAAACAGATCCACCTCCGGCGTCCCCCATCGGAGACTAAGTGACCGAAACACCTGGGGATGGAGAGACCATTCCCCCCGGCGGGACGAACACCGGCTCAGAAAGTCCGCCTCTGTGTTTTCCACTCCTGGAATGTAAACTGCCGAGATGCAAGGGACATGAGTCTCTGCCCAAACTAGAATCAGAGACACCTCTCTGTGGGCACCCAGACTGCGAGTCCCTCCCTGGTGATTGATGTAAGCAACCGCCGTCTGATTGTCCGATCGAACCTGAACCGGCAGGCCCTGTAAATGATGCGTCAAGCGAGACAGAACCAACCTGATGGCTCGCAACTCCAGAACATTGATGGGCAAGTGGGCCTCCTGAGGGTCCCACTGCCCCTGAAACTGAAGATCCTTCCAGAAACCTCCCCATCCGGACAAACTGGCATCCGTGGTGACAGTTTCCCAAAGCGGGGTCAGAAACGACATGCCCTTCAGAAGGTTGTCCGAGACCAACCACCACAGAAGGGACTGCCGAACCCGAGGGGACATCCGGAAGGACCGATCCAACGACCTCGGACGCCGGTCCCAAGACGCCAAAAGATGAAGCTGAAGCGTCCTCGTATGAAACTGCGCAAAGGGAACTGCCTCGAACGAGGCCACCATCAACCCCACCAGTCTCATCCCTAGCCGAATGGACGGGCGAGGATGGGAGAGAAGAAGCTGAGCCAATTCCTGAATCAACAGAACCTTGGCCTGAGGGAGAAACACTCTGTGCTGACAGGAGTCCAACGACATCCCCAGAAAGGTCACCACCCTGGCCGGAACCAGAGAGGACTTGGGGTAATTGATCACCCAGCCGAACCTCTCCAGCATAGACACCACCATGCTGGTGTCCCCCTCTGCTTGACTGAAGGAAGGCGCCATGATGAGAAGATCGTCCAGGTAAGGCACAATGCGAATCCCCTGAGCTCTGAGCAGGGCCATCACCCCCGCCAACACCTTGGTGAACACTCTCGGAGCCGAGGTGAGGCCGAATGGAAGAGCCACAAACTGAAAATGACGATCCTCCACCACAAAACGAAGGAACCTCTGATGAGCTGGAAAAATAGGAATGTGAAGGTACGCATCCTTGATGTCTATGGACGTCATAAAGTCCCCCTGCCGAAGCGAACCGATCGCAGACCGCAGGGTTTCCATGCGGAACTTCCGGGGACGAATAAATCTGTTGAGAAACTTCAAATCCAGAATCGGACGGAAGGACCCGTCCTTTTTGGGGACAGTGAAGAGATTGGAATAATACCAGCGCCCTACCTCCGAAGGAGGAACCGGGCAGACGACTGCTAATTCCAGAAGATTCCTTACCGCCGCCAGGAGCCCCTGTGCGGCCAAAGGATCCGAAGATACCCGAGACCTGAAGAACCTTGGAGGAGGACGGGACTCGAACTCCAACTTGTAACCGGCCGACACCACCTCCCGGATCCACCTGTCCGAGACCTCCTGGTCCCATACCCGGGAGAAGAGTCGCAACCGCCCCCCCACCCGTACGGGTGAGGGCGCCCCCTCATTGCTGAGCGGGCTTGGCAGCTGGCTTGGGCTTGGCGCCCCAGACGTGAACGGGGCGGCCACGGCCTTTACCCCTATTCCAACTGGCGCCCCTGGAGGCCGAGAAGCCCGCACCCCTGCCGGCTCTGGCTCCCCGAAAGGACGGATTGAAGGGGGCCGTCCCCCGAAAGGAACGGCGAAATTTCTTGCGCTGAGGTAACTTACCTCCCTTGGCAACAGAATCCAGCCTCTCACCAAAAAGCCTCAAACCCAAAAAGGGAAGAGCCGTGAGCGATCTTTTAGAATTAAAATCAGCCGTCCACTGTCTCAACCACACACAACGACGGATAGCTACCAGCAGGGCAGTAGCGCTGCCTCACATCAACATGGCATCCTCCTGAGCGGCCAGAATAAACGACAAGAAGGAATCACAACGCTTAAGAGCGAGAGACTCATCACTGGTAGGCTCAAGATCCACACATAAGTCCCTGACAATAGACCTAACCGCCAATGTCAAAAGAGCCGAAGCACAAACAGGCCTCAACACCGAACCCGCACAGACAAAACCATGGCGGTCCAGCTGATCAATCCGGCGATCCTCGCCGTCCCTGAGAGAAGTCGTGTCAGGAGAATGTACAACCGCCGTGTTGGACAGTCCCAAGACCGGAGTATCTACCTCAGGAGGGACAGACCAACGCTTCATCAAGTCCGCCGGAAAAGGATACTTTCTATCCCAGCTAGGCGGTACCCCGACGAGACGCGTAGGTTGCTCCCATTGCTTAAGTACAACCTCTTCAAAATGCTGTTGACTGGGAAACTCCAAGCGCTGCTTGGACACCCCAAAAAGCTGACCCTTAGGCCGAGGAGCAACTTCCGGAGGATCCAAATCCAAAACCTCAAACATTTGAGCCAGAATATAGTAGGCGTATCAGGAGGGGGGCCTTCAGCCTGGTCCCCCTCAGCACCCAGCAACTGCTGAACCTCGGAATCCTCTTCCTCAACGAGCTCACCCTCTTCAAGGGGACAATCTGACCAATCCAGGTCCCCAATAACTTCCTCATCTGAATCCGGCGGAGGCGGAGACAGATGCTTCCGCTTAGCTGGAGCCTTCTGAGCGACCACTGCGGAAAACATTTTCTCGAGGCTGGCCAAACGGGCGCATACCTCAGATTGCGAATCCCCACCCATGACAACGTCACACGGGGTCCGGAACAAGCGAGGGGGAGAGGGAGATGGCGCGGCCGATGAAGTACTAGGCACCGGAGTGCCGGACTGTCGCTCAATGTTCCGCTGCGCACATGGAATACATAAAATGACATCATCCCCCTGGAGTGGAGCCCCACAACTCCCACACAACTTGGATTGTCCCGAAGGACCGTTTCCGGTATCTTTGGCAGCCTCCATATGGTGAAATTTATGGTATTCGCAGAACCCAGGGATTTACGCAGTAAGCGACCCGGGATGCCCCTTTAATATCTATATAATTCTTTAAAAATCCTGACCATGGGAATTTAGCATAAAAAATAACCCAATAAATGGAACAATGGCCTAGAAACAACCCCCACTAGCCAGGTATATAAGACCGGGAGAGCCCTGAAAGATGGGGGTCCCAGGATCTGAAAAACAAAACAAGAACAACAATCATTTCAGCACAACAGCACACATGTCAAAATACAGTGCTTATAAACAATAAGGCCGTCTCCCCCCCTTTAACCACAAGCCCTAGGATGCTGGATAAACAGTCACCCAAACAGCGGGATCGAGGCGAGGGGGAGGGGGTGGGGGGGATAGAGAGAGAGAGAGAGAGAGAGAGAAAACAGCCAAAATACTAATACAGTTAACATATGAGTGCAAAAAAAAAAAAAAAATAATAATAATAATAATAAACGCGGCGGTGCTACCGCAGGCCCAAATGTCAAGCAAAGAAAAATAGACAATGAGAGAAGGAGGGTACCTCAGATTTTCTACCAACCCGCGGGGCTACTTCAGGCCGAAATGGCGGCCCCAGCCAGTAAGAAACGCCAGCACCGTCCAGGAGAGGGGAGAAGAAAGGCGGGCCCATGGAAGCGCGGGAGTCGCGATAACCCCGCCCCTCCCCAAGCGGCCAATCACGGCGCGGGCCGCGCAAGACGCAGACCCGCCCCCCACTGTGCTGCAGAGCCGCGGGCGCCGGAAAAAAGATGGCGCCCGCTTCCCCCATGACCGGACCGGTGGAGCAACCGCCCGGTCCCCTATGAGCACCCAGAAGACACGCCGCAGCAAGCGCCGACCTCGGCGCTCCCCGTTCAGGCGGGCCCGCGGAGCAGAGCGCCGCCCGGCCCCGCCCGCCGAAACAAGCTGACAGGGGAACCGCGCCAACGGCGCCACCATGACACCCAGGGAGTCACACAAACGACGGGCCGGTAACACACGCCTGACCCGCCCGCAATAAAAGCAGAGGCCCAGCCAAGATGAATAAAGTATAGCAGCCCCTGCCACCCGTCCCAGCACACACACTACACAACACACAGCCACACTAAAGGGCCAGTAAGCTGGGAGGAAAGGGCATCACCTTATGTGCAGAACTGACAGGCTCGCTTGATGAGCCAGTACCTAACTGCTATGTAATTAGGGGCATCCCACGTCCGGATCACCACTCCGGAATCCCGTTATGCCCCATAATATGGGGTCGAACGGAGGAGCTAATCTCCTAGGCACTCAAGGTGCCATCTACCCTTGCCCAGCCTACAGCCTAAGCTGGGAGGCTGCCAGTTATACAGGGGGAGAAAACCAAAAGGAGCTGGGCAGAAATAGACCGTAGGGGGGGGGGGGGGGGGCGGGGTGATACCCCGGCTACCTGCAGGAGACTTCTTTCTTCTGTCTTGTCGCCACCTTGCAGAGAATAACACTGGGGGATTATTGGGAGGTACCAGGTATGTATGGACCGGGAGGGGCCTGTTGCTTTTTTGGAGATTCTCTGCAACACTGCCACCTAGCGGTAGGTAATACCCAAGTGTAATAATCAATGTCTGAAGTGGGGTGTGTGACATACTTAGAATATAGCCTATACAGTACATACAGTAACTCCCACCCAGAGATCTCTTCTGCTGTCAGCTCATTCTGGACCAGGAAATAAAAGCATTTTACATTATTTTAGTTTAAAATTCAGATCAGCTTTAGGCACAAATACCAGTAATTTAAAAAACACCTTTCTAGGAGGGCTTTAGCATCGCTATACATATATATAATTCATACTGGAGCAGTAAAATATACCAGTATGTGAGCTCTGTTATTCCAGATTTGTATTATTACAAATGCTTATTCCTTTGTGGTGCACTTTAATCTCCTCCTATGATCTTTTAACATGGAAAAAACACCCAGCACAATGTGCAGCTTGCAATGGAAGTGCTGCAGTACATCCCGCCAGCTCCAGTGATATGAGACCTATATGCCATGTTATGGCGGTGTGGTAATAACCATGTCCAATCAATACAGAAACAGATTATTAGCCACACATAGCTGCTGTCATGGTGGAATTTATATTTAGAGTACAAATACAGACTGCCCGGGGCCCCTCTGGAATCACATGTAATACACAGCCCCACATGACCTATTGATACTCTGCTAGACTTTTACATAGTCGTCCATAGCCTGCACTGTGTCCCCCATACACAGGATCAGACTGTGCCTGACCCAAATAGCTTCAGTGCAGATGGGTGTGTGTCGGAAGGCAGCCAGGATACTGTCAGCCATAATTGGAAGGAATGAAAACATACTGAACAATTATCTTGTGATCCACAGACACCAGACGATGGGAAGAACTATCAGGTGCTGCTTTCAGGGGAGCTAGTGGCCAGGCCTGCACCACACAGAAGGGCTCGGGGGACATGTCTTTGAGCGCACAAGGTTGGCTGGTACATTGTTAGTCCCTTATCTACAAACACCCTTAAAAATAAGGGGTGAAAATTAACAACCAGTAGACAGTTGAAAATTAATGTCAGTTTTCTCTCCTAAAAAAAGGGTGAGAATTCTCACCTGGCTCTGAATCGACCCCTCTAAAGGAGGACACAAACCACTACTCAGTACCCTGTCCAAATCTTCAGTACAAGAGATTCAGTCCTGGACTGCACGTTAAAGTGGATGGAAATTCCAAAATGGGTTTGATGCTTAAACCGGACCTTCAGCATCATTTAATGAAAAGCACAAACCCTTAAAAAACTATTTCCCATCATCTTAATATATTTTAAGATTTTAGTTGCTTACTTATTATTCTTTCCCCTGCTGGTCTGCAACTGTGTTCAGGACTCATAGCCTTCCGAGGGGGTCGAACATGAGTGACCCCCTGGAAAAAAGTCTTAACCAGCGGGTGCAAGGCAAAAGATCTTTGGAAGAAAACAGACAGAGCAGAGACCTGCCCTTTCAAGGTACTAAGCTGGAACCCAAGATCCAGACCGTGCTGAAGAAACTCCAAAATCCTAGGGATCGAAAACACCCTGCAAGGCAAGGCCCTAGCCTCACACCAGTCAATATAGGACCACCAAGTCCTATAGTAAATGCCAGAAGAGGACCGCTTCCTAGCTCTAATCAAGGTCTGAACAACAGCCTCAGACAAACCTTCCTCCTTCAGAATGAAGGTTTCAGCAGCCAAGCCGTCAAAGCCAGCGTTTGTAAATTGGGGTAACGTAGTTGACCCTGAGATAACAGATCCGGAAACATGGGAAGCCGGTACTGATCTACCGCCAGCCTTACAACGTCTGCGTACCAAACCCTTCTTGGCCACCTTGGAGCCACCGGAATTGCTGGTGCCCTTTCCAGAGCCAGTTTGCAAACTACCTTGCCCAGCATGGAGAAGGGAGGAAACAGGTACAGAAACCCCAGATCCTTCCAAGCAAGGGACAAGGCATCCACTGCCAGAGCTAGAGGATCCTGAGATAGAGACACAAAGGCCGGGAGTTTGTGATTGTGCCGTGAGGCAAAGAGATCCACCTCCGGAGTCCCCCACTTGCGACAAAGACCGAAAAACCCCGGGGTTGAGAGACCACTCTCCTTGGCGAGAGGACCCCCTGCTCAGGGAGTCCGCCTCCGTGTTCTCCACTCCCGGAATGTAGATTGACGAAATGCAAGGAACATTGCTCTCCGCCCAATGCAGGATCAGAGAGACTTCCCTGAGGGCACTCCTGCTGCGAGTCCCTCCTTGGTGATTGATGTAGGCTACCGCTGTCCGATTGTCTGATCGAATCTGAACCGGAAGACCCTGTAAGTGCGACGTCAGCCGCGACAGAACAAGCCGGATGGCTCTGAGCTCTAAGACATTGATGGGGTTGTGAGCCTCCTGAGGACCCCACACCCCGCTGAACTGATGACTTTTCCAGAAACCTCCCCAGCCCGACAGGCTGGCATCCGTGGTAACAGTCTCCCAGCGAGGAACCAGAAAGGATCTGCCCCTCAACAGGTTGCTCGACTCCAGCCACCACCGAAGGGACTGCCGAACCCTGGAAGACATCCTGAACGGTTGATCCAATGACAGCGGACACCTGTCCCAATGCGATGAAGTTGAAGAGATCTCATGTGAAACTGCGAAAACGGGACCGCCTCGAAGGAGGCCACCATCAATCCCACCAGTTTCATCCCCTGTCGGATAAAGGGGCAAGGATTGGCCAGAAGAAGGCGGATCAGATCTTGAATCCCCTGCACCTTGGTCTGGGGTAGAAACACTCTGGCCTGAATGGTATCCAGATTCATGCCCAGGAATGAAATCACCCGTGATGGCGAGAGAGAGGACTTGGGGCGGTTGATCACACACCCGAACCTCTCCAGGGTCGACACCACCTGGTGGGTGTCCAGCTCCGCCTGACGGAGGGAAGAAGCTGAAATCAATAGGTCGTCCAGATACGGCACAATGCGAATTCCCTGAGCTCTGAATAGGGCCATTATGCCCGCCAGAACCTTGGTGAAGACCCTCGGCGCTGAGGTCAACCCGAAGAGAAGGGCTACAAACTGAAAATGATGATCGTCCACCGCGAACCTGAGGAATCACTGATGCGCTGGAAAAATTGGAACATGCAAATACGCATCCTTGATGTCTATGGATGTCATGAAATCCCCTTGACGAAGGGAATTGATGGCCGAGCGCAGAGTCTCCATGCGGAACTTCTTGGTTCTGATGAATCTGTTGAGGACCTTGAGGTCCAGAATGGGTCTTAGAAACCCCTGCCTCTCTCCGACGGAGGCACCGGGCATACAACTCCCGTGTCCAGAAGGTTTTTCACTGCTAACAGGAGCCCCTGTGCAGCCTGAGGGTCCAAGGGCACCCGAGACCTTAAAAATCTTGGAGGAGACCAGTACACGAACTCCAGTTTGTACCCAGAGGAGACCACTTCCAAGATCCAATTGTCTGTGACCTCCCGGGCCCAGACCTGGAAGAAGAGCCGCAGCCGTCCCCCAACCCGTGCGGGTGAGGGCACCCCTTCATTGCTGAGCTGGTTTACCCACAGGCTTGGGCTTGGAACCCCAGGCAGAAGCAGGACGGGCCTGACCTTTGCCCCTGTTCCAGGAAGAGCCTCTGACACCCGAGAAGGCCAAACCTCTGCCAGCTCTGGCACCTCGAAAGGAAGGATTGAAAGAGCCTGCCCCCCAAAAGGAACGGCGCTGTTTCTTCCGCTGAGGTAACTTACCTCCCTTTGCCACAGCATCCAACTTATCTCCAAACAGCCGCGTACCCAAGAAGGGAAGAGCTGTGAGTGATTTCTTGGTCGCAAAGTCTGCCGTCCACTGACGGAGCCATACCGAGCGGCGCATGGCCACCAATAAGGCTGAAGTCCTACTACACATAACAATAGTGTCTTCCATAGCAGCCAAGACAAAATCCATGAACAATTCAAATCTTTTAAGCGTAGTGAACAGGCCGCAAGGCCGAGCCAACACTGGCAAAGGCATGGCATGCCATCTGATCAAGGCGCCTATCCTCATCATCCTTTAGGGAAGTGGCGTCTGGGGTGTGAAGCACGGAGAAGTTGGTCAACCCCAAAACTGGCGCATCGACCTCGGGAGGAGAAGCCCAGCGCTTAACCGCCTCCACCGGGAAAGGATACTTCTTATCCCATCCCTGAGGAAAACCCGGAAGCCGACTAGGTTTCTCCCATTCCCTAAGGATCAGTGCATCAAAATGACCCTGGGTAGGGAACTCTAAACGAATCTTGTGGGCCCCAAAAAATTCCCCCTTCTTGAGAGGGGGCGCCTCAGGCGGCGCAATATCCAAAACCTCCAAGAGATGTGACAAAACCGTGGCCGTGTCAACAGCATCCCCCAGCGCCTGCCCAACATCAGCCTCGCCAAACCGTACATCGTCAGCCTCTGACTCCTCATACAATTCCCCCTCCTCTAACGGGGAATAATCCGACATATCAAATGAATCATCATCAATATCCCAAGTCTCCTGGACCGACGACAAATGTCTCTTTTTAGCCTGGGCCTTCTTGCCCACCGCGCTAACCATAAATCTCTCGATGCGAGTCGGAATCTGACTCCCCGCTGGCACCAATGTCACTTGGGGTACGATTAAGGCGGGAAGGGGAAGGCGATGAAGCGGGGGGCGCCGACCCAGAAGGCTGGGCACCCGACTGCCGCGATATGGCCTTTTGTGCACATGGTATACAAATAAGCACATTCTCACCCGTAAGGGATGCCCCACAACCCACACATGGCCGGGCTTGTCCCAGAGGGAGCCCAAGCCCGGTATCCTGCGGAGCCTCCATATGGTGATTCTTGTGGTCAGTCGCAAGACAGCAGGGAATTTAAGCAATAAGCAACCTGGGATGCCCCTTAAAAGTCCCAGTGGGAAGATTTTAGGTGAGCAATCTAAGCCTAGGGACCCCAGGACCAGGAGGAACTCCTTAAAAAGCCCATACACGAAGCAATCTGAAACACACAAGCAATAATACAATCACACTGAAGAAATAACTAAAAAATACCAATATATTAATATTGATACACAATACAACCATATGCTCAGAATATTCTATAATTAAAAATATCTATATATCCATATGAAAGCACAAAAGCATGAAGAGGAGGCCCCCCGCTCAAGGAGGGCCCCCACAGAAGCTAAGGAAGTGGCCGCACAGGCGCTTACCGACCGAGGAGTTAATCAGAGCAGCAGCCAGAGCAATCACACGAGATGGCCCCCGGAGAGTCACACGAGCAGAGGAGAGGAAGAAGAGGGGAGGGCAAGCGCCGAACGCGCGCTAGTCAGGCCACGCCCCCTCCCAGCAACGCGGATCTCAGCCCTGGGCTGGCCCGCATAATCGCGCCAAATGAGGGGGCAGGGCTACCCCACCTAACACAGCCTGAGGGGGAGAAGCGCCCCAGGCTGAGTAAAGAAGGTAAAGAGTGAAGGAGACCACAATCAACCCCAGTCAGCACCAACACACACACACAAGTGAAAGACACACACACACTCCCACAGTGCTTCAGTAACAACCGTGGGTGAGGCCAGCGCCCCCCCCCCCCCCCGAGGGAAGGAAGGGACCCGGAAGGGGGGGGGGGGAATCCAAGCCGGAATCCGGTCATAGGGATTAAGGGACAGGGCATCCCATACCGGGATCACCAACCCGGACAACCGCCTACCCCTTGCAATGGGGTCTCACGGTGGAGCAAGGCTCCTACAACACCCATAAGGTGCTGCCTACCCTCGCCAGGACCTGCAGCCAAAGCTGGGAGGCTCAAATAGGGACAATTAAAAAAGGTCCTGGCAGCAATAGGGACAAAAATGGCCGGGCGCGAACCCGGCTTACCTGCAAGTAAGAGAAGTCTTCATCTTCTGTCTTGCTCGCCTTCCTGCAGAGAAGGAACTGGGAAATTGGTGGGAGGTCACAGGTATTTATGGACTGGGAGGAGCTCCTTTTTTTGCATTCATCTCTGCAGAAGTTCACCCTCTACTGGAGAATAACCCAAATGTCATGAAGAGTTGAAGCGGAGTGTATGTCACACTTGGAATATAAAAGAGTAAAATTAATAAAGGGGAAAGAAGAAGAAGGAAAACGGTAAAAGAGAATTATAAATAAATGTGAAAAAAGAAAAGAGAGAGATGGGGGGTTACAAAGAGTTCGGGATGGCACCCTGTGCTACCACACACAAACCAAAGGCCAGCCATACCAGCACACTTACACAACCAATATGAATAATATTATTAATAATAATAATATATAATAATATTATATGAGTGATATGTTACATGCAGAATTACAGGTATTTATTGTTGTACCTAAAGACACAGTTGCAGCTCTCTGAATGGAAATGTGCCAGCCCAAAAAATATTCCCCAAAGCTCATGCTGCATAACATAACAGTCTGTCATCTTTATTTGTTACATAAGGAAGTCAACCACTTCCTTGTGATCACAATACACAAATAAGAACACTAGCAGACTACAGTTGTGTGTGAAGCAATTCATGAACACCTACACACTAATTAGCTTACTAAGTGTGTATCCATGAACAGGCTTCCCTTGGGGACTCATTAAAAACCCTCCTACTGCCCCTCGGCGCCCTTTTTCCTGGAATTACCTGTTCCAGCATTGGTGTTCCATTGATGGTGGACAAGTAGCCTGAGCCTCCTGTGGAGTGTGGGCCCCCAGAGATATTTGCACAGGTTTCCACTCCCCTGTTGAAGAGGAGACATGGCATTGGATTGGGTAAGCCGAGCAAAAGGGCACCGAGGTGGCTGCAAGTTTTTTAGTGCCATATAAAAGTCAGTATAGGAGAGACAGCCCCATCAATGATGGTAGGCCCCTGAGACTGCAGGTCACCTCTCAGTTACAGTCTGGCCATTAGAGAGAAGCTTCTCCATAACTGCAAAAACACAATATAATAAACACTGAAACCTTGCTTCTGTGTTGAGCTTGGTAACAGTGTAATTCAGGGCCGGACTGACCATAGGGAGCTCAGGTAGAATTCCTGGTGAGCCTCACTGCTTTGGGGGGTGGCTGGGCATAGGCCTTAGAACGAAGTAAAGTCTACCCAGAGCCTGTGCCTGAATTCACTTGTTTCTTTTCTTATAAATCCCTGTCCTACCTACCGACCATGTCTCCCCATCACCCCTACCCCTGTACCTGGCCCCGGTGTAGCCCCAGCCAAGACACCTCAACCAGCCCCTGCAATATTATAATATCAGCATCATGGTACATTATCTTCTTCCACAAGGTTCCCAAAAGCCACCAATGGCCGGCCTGGAATTTAAAAGATTTCCATAGGGCATCCAGAAATAAGATGCCCCGCTGTGTGAAACCCCCCAGGGCACTGATAATACCTCGCCTTTCCCCGGTCCAACGGCACATGTGCGGGCTCTTACCTTCCGGCAAACGGCTCTGATTGTTTACAATGGGGATCCCGAACTGCCACATTCCCTGCATTTCCAGCAGTGCGCGCACGCTCCTTCCCCAACCATACTAGACTGGGGCAGGAGTGCGCACGCCACTGGGGACGCTCCCCATTGAAGGCATTCAGAGCCCTTTGTCGAAGCATGTAAACCCGGCAAAGGGCTCTGATTAGACGAGAGCATGCGCATACGCTGTCGGACCGAGGAGAGGTAAGTTTTACTGGGCTAATTGAGGGGTTTCACACAGCAGCGCATGCCCCGGGGGCACAGAACAAAACCCGGGAAAGTCATTTGCTCCATTCAGCTTTCCTTGAAGCTCTGAGTGACATGGGATCAGGATGCCCCAGGGAGAAGGAGGAAAGTTCAGGATAGTGTGTTCCTTTTTAAGAGTGGAAAAATCCATGGGGATTATTCATCAAGGGATAGCTGCAGGTAGCGCCTCGTAGCGGCAGGTAACATCTAGTGAACGCTGGGCGCTGTACGCAATACCACATTTATGAAGGCGATTCTGGTGAGCGACTCTAACAACGCCATGTAGCGTACAATACATCATTACAGGTGGCTCAGCATATAGCGCCAGAACTCTAAAACAGACTTTAATCACAAAGCGTCTGCTGCTCTATGCTCTAGCGACCAGATCCAGAGCGTCTACGCTCTGTGAGTCTGTTTTTTTGTTGAATATGGTGTGAGTCGCTGAGAGTCGGTCGCATTGACTGGTTAGGCTGCTGCTTCCATCACTCCCATGTAACCCCAGCCACCACCCCCAGCCTTCCTGTACTGGACCTCATTGTACCCCTGTAACAAAACAGCCAAAAAATTCCAACCCATGTTCTGCCCCTATAGCCTTAATATCATGGTTGGGGGGGGGGGGCAACCCACCCCCACCCAGTACATTGGGGTGCTCAGTGGGGATGTTGCAGGTTGTTGATGTGCTTGAGAGGTCAGTAGAATCCCAGGCCACAGTCTGCTACTGCAGGAGCCCCTGGGCTGTATGGATGGGTCTAACATGAAACCTTTTTCTAACTGACCCCCTCGCTCTTAAGCAATTAGATTAATGTTGTTGGTGACATCAATGCAAAAATCCTGTCAGCCCACTGTCAGGGGGGTTTGGGGCATTGCCTGTCCCTCATAGAGGAGGCGTGGGAAAGCCGGCAAGCTGCAAGCTGAGGTGAGCTGCACATGGCTAATTTCTCTAACCACAGGATATGAGACAGAAAGCCGCGCTTCTGCATTTGTTTGCTACAGAAAAAGGAGGGGAGGCGATGAAAGTCAATAGGTGCGCGAGATGGCCGCTGTCTTGTCACACAAAGCAAGCGCTCTGATACTCAGCGAAACGAGCCAAGCCATTATCCAGGACCCTTGGCAGGGAACATGCAAGCGCCTGCCAGAGGACCTCAGTTCATTTAGTACCATACTTATAGCTGCTGCTAGTCAGCCTGAAGCATCTGCAGGACAAGGACAGCATCAGCATTCATTTGTCAAAAAGCCAATTCATTTATTAGCTAAACTATACTTAAAGTGGACCAAAACCGCACGCACGACCATCATTACTTCCCTCACTTCTCGCCTGTGAACGGTTCCCCCACCGCTACTAAATGGCAGTGTGGGGCCTCGCACAGCAGAAGGGAGAAGGGACCATTCCCCGGTCTTACATTGCATGCGCAGGCTCCCGGCCAATCAGCACTATATACTATGCATTTTAATGATAGGGCAATACGACTCAATATAACAGAGCTCGGCAATTGGGAGCAAGAGGCCACAACCCCAGTGCCTCTTAGATTGGGGCGTGCTCTCGTCCCCAGTCTATATGAATTGCTGAGGATGCTGACACTATTGTTTACATCACAGAGGGAGAAAATAAGAGTTTTGCAGAGACCAGGGCAGGGGATTTCACACACCGGAACATCCCGTTTGGGATGGCCCAGGGGAAGGTCAGCAGTGAGCCCTGGAATCTTTTAGACTCGAAGGCCTGCATGCCAGGGTTCCACTTTAAAGGGGCTGTAATTCTGAGCCTGATCCCGAGTAAGCATTACACCATAGGAAGAGGCTGTGTCTTCCATATGACTAGAGAAGTTGTCCTTATTTGCTACCTTTTAGGTCTGATGTATAGATCTCCCTAAATAAATAATTCATTTACCAATCTTTTTTTTGTTTTGCTGTTACTGCTACATCTAATCTCTCATTAGTGAGCATTACATTGAAATGCTCTTCTAGAGGAAAGGTTGAGTCATTTCTGCATATGAACTATTTATGGCCCATGAGCTTTAAAGGGCAGATATGCTGTCTGATCCTCTTACCTACCTCAGAAAGCCAAGAGGTATGGGAGCCCTGACATCCAGCAAGCATATTTCAAGGCTGCTTTCCTAGGACTTCCATGGTGGTCTGGGTGAGCCATAGGGAAGATGACTTGAAAAGAAGGAAAATCGTAGAGATATCTGCCCTGTCACATGGAGGGGCGGACTGTTCATAGGGAGAATTCCCAGTGGGCTTTGAGGGCCGTATGGGTTGCTGCTACTAACACTCCCATCCAATTCCTGCCTCCTTAGTCTTAGGATTAGCCCCTCTCTACGAACCAAGAAACCCCACCTCATGTCCTGCCCCAATTCCATGGCCTCAATATCATGGCTGTAAGGGGCCTTACCCACCCCTGCCACATTATCTGCACCCATAATACTAAAACATCAGTACCATCAATTTAGAGGGATTACCACCCAAAAGTAAAAAACATTTGTCCCCCGCAACTGACCGATGTTGACTTCTGTTTCAGGCCTAAGCACATCCCCTTCATTGCAGTGAATGAAGAAGGCGGGGCTGCGCCACTGTGAATGACGGAGGTGGCGTGAGCCCCACATGAAAGCACCGGTGAATGGAGTTTGATCCCAGGCGGATTCTATCCAGTGGTCGAATGAGTTTCTGATCACCGGAGTCAGCTACGGAGGGAAAAAAGGTGAGTACCTGGGTGGTCAATTAATTGGAATAAAATCCACCAGCGGCTGGCCTGGAATCTAAAATATTCCATTCAGATAGGATATTCCATTCAGATAGATAGCTAATGATTCAGATAGGTTGGGGCGGGAGCCCCATTGAAGGCAATCAGAGCCCTTTGCAGAGGGATGTAAACACGGCAAAGAGCTCTGTCTGGACGAGAGCCTGTGCATGTTCTGTTGGACCGAGGAGAGGTGAGTTTTACTGGGTGAACTGGGGGGGGGGGGGTTCCCACAGCGGGGCACCCCAATTTGGGATGAGGTTTTGTTCCACTTTAAGAGTGGTCATATCCACCACCATGATCTGTCCCTGCAATGCCATGGCCTCACCTCAACCTTGAAACATACTAACTGGCTGGTAAACACATTGGGCTGCTCAGAAGGGAGAGCTGGCTGTGGGCCGGTAAAATCCAGGGCTGGATTTTGACCCCAGTCCACCACTAGTCACAGGTTGCTCTTGGAAATGTCCTTGCTCGATAATAAGTAGTTATGCAGTACAATAGGGTATAATCCAGGGTTGTACATAACATAGAGGCAGGGAAAGGAGGTGCTGCTGGGCCCATGGCAGAAGGGGGCACCATGCAAGCTGCCTCCCTCACCTTGTAGAACCTGTGACCATCTCTGGACTGGCCCACTGTTGGCATCTGGATCAGCTGTGATGGGGACCTGGAAGCCACATGGGTACGGGCAGGCACTATTTCTCTTTTTAAAAAAACGTGTCCCACAAGCATGGCATACTACCAAGCACCGATTAAGGCTGTGAACAGGGTGTAGTGGGGGACCCAGGCTGTATGTTCCACAGGCTGGATCTAGGAAGCTGTCAGCTTGTTTTCCAGTGCACAGGGGTCCGATGTCTGCGGAAGATGATGGAGTTCCTTTTCATTCCCTGGCTACCTGAAAGCTGCTAATGTGCTGGGGGGAGGGGGGTAATTAATTTATTTACTGCTGAGGGCTGTGCTCTATGTGTGTGGCGGGGGCATATCTACTTTATTCTGTGGGTTTGGGGGGTTATTTTAGTGATGCTAAGGAATCAGCTGCCAACAGATCCACATAACAATACTGTTAGATACATGTTACATACACCTCCTTCCCCAAGAGGAATAAATGGCAGAAACCAGCAGACGGCGAAGCATGTCGGCTTACTACGCTCTGTTTTCTAGAATCCTTCTCCTGAGTTGCCCAAGTTACAAAGACTCCAAGTTACAGGCAGCAGCTGTGGTCAAAAAGGACAGTGCTGGAAATGTCTGGGTCAGGTAAGTGAGCACATTTTTTTTTTTATCTGAGTAGTTAGAAGTCCATCAGCATACCAACGATCAACAGTTAAAACCTAACTATTACTGGTGCATTAAAATTAGTTGTCCAGAGAATCAGATGTGCTCCAGGTCCTGGTGACGTATTTCAGGGAAGGGAAGTTCCCCTTCTCCACCTGCCCAAGTTTACATTAAAGCGAAACAAAGCTAAAAGATTCCAGGGCCAAGCACTGACCACCCCCCCCCCCCAACTCCAGTTCGCCGCTGAACTCCAGGGCTCCCTTGCCAATTTAAATAATGTGGCCACATCCCCAGTACCTCTGGATAGTGACACACTCCTGTCCCCAGCCATTCAGATTGGGGACAGAAGCGTGCCCGCGACTGGGGATGCGGCCGATCCTGCTTCTGATTGCCGTGCACAGAGCCGTTTGCCGTGCATTAAACATGCATGACAAACGGCTCTGATAGAACAAGAGCCAGTGCATGCATCGTAAGACTGGAGAAAGGCGAGTTTTTATGGGTGATCTAGGGGTTTTCAAGATGCCAAATCAGGATGTCCCGGGGCAGGGAACAAAACCTGCAATATTCAAAATTCTGATTTCTGTTCCGCTTTAACCCCATGCAGAACAGTGACAATGCCCAGCCTTGGATACCATCCCCCTCCTCCAACTTTAACAGTGTGCTAGTCTGGTAGACAGTCCACAAGCCACACAGAAGTGGCTTCCGAGCTACAGGTTGGTATATGGGAACAGCATAGTATCCTGGCATGGTGTGGCCTCCATCACATGGCAACAACAAGGATGATGGGTGGCCACAAGAAGGACCATCATGACTCCCAGACAGCATCACATGCTAACCTGTTACTCTAGCTGTGAGGGAATTTCCTGGGCATCCCATGGCAGAGGAGCAGGTTGGGTATTGGGGTAAGCTGTACTCACCAGGATGAGGGAGTCCCGCACCGCCTCACAAACGCTCACTCTCACCTCGGCCGCAGTGCCCGGCTTGCTGAGCCCCTTAGTGAATCTCCTAACCTCAGCCATGCTGCCACCAACCCGTGCCCCAAATCTCTCCACTTCCTCTTGTCAGGGTGAGCAGAAACTGAAGAAGGGAGAAGAGCTGTGACACTCCAGAGAGATGAGCACACACCCCGCTCCTCCCCCTCCACCAACAACATCCGATCATGACTGCGCCATGCTATATGCTGCCGCTACTGCTCTGCTGCCCAAACGGGGCTGTGTGATGACCAGGCTCCTGTGCCAGTGACACCCACAACTTTTCTAGACAAATAAAACATTACGGAGATGGCATCTAAGCGCAGTTCCAGCTAAGAGCTTGAAACATACCGTGGCTGCATCCTTGCAAATGTGCACATTGCCTTGTCCAGCCATTCAGATAGGCTAGATGCGGGTGGCGTGCACACCGCAAGGAAACTGGGGGTGCGCCCCTCCCCAACCTCGCACTAGTAGGCCAGACATAAAGCACTGATTGGACAAGAGCCAGCGCATGCACCATGGAGCAGTAGAAAAGGTGAGTTGAGTGAGGGTTCTGGGGGTTTCACAAAGCGGGGCATCCCATATCAGAATGCCCCAGAGACAAGGACCAATCACCCTGATAGTGAAAATCTTGGTGATTGGTCCACTTTAAATATTTCATTTATATAGTTGTTGAACAATATACCAACTCTGATAAAGAGACCTTACTTTAAAGTGGACCAAAACCCACACTGATCGGGCAATCGATTCTCTCCCCCCGGGGAATCCAAAATTGGGATGCCTGGCTGTGTGAAACCCCCCAGGTCGCCCCATACATTTACCTCCTTTCCCGCTCCAATGGCGCATGTGCGAGCCACATCCCTGCTATCCTTCTAGCAGGGCGCGTGTCCGCGTCAGGCATTTGTGAATAGCCAGCATGGGTAAGCTCCCTTAGAGGGAAGCAGGGTGAGCTGCTGGCCTTAGACAGGGGCCTGGACGACGTGACGTCAGCGGATCCGAGCACACTGATTGGACAAGTGGCCGCACATGCGCCTTAGGACTGGGAAGAGGTCATTTGGTTTTGGCAAGCGGGGGGGGGGCTGGGGGTTCACACAAATCCTTGGTTTTGGTCAACTTTAAAGTCATTCCAGCCCTGGAGCAATAGTATGCATGGCATAAAGCACCTGTGCATGTGCCATGGGAGCAGCGGGATAGTATGTGGGTGATCTGGGGGCCTTCACACTGTGGGAAATCCAGAATTGGAGCTTTAAAGCGGATGGAAAGGCATTTTTTTTTTTTTTATCCCTGAAGCATTGCTCATTACCAGCCTGAAAAATCTCTAATCAGCTCCTTGTTCCACAAAGTTAGAAAAGCTCCCAAAACCTGGGGTGTAACTTGAGAGGGTGCGACTGCAGCAGGGCCCAGAAACTCAGGGGGCCCATCATTGTCGCTCCTCCAACTTTTTTTTATCATACTTGTGCTCATGAGGCATCATTCAGAGAAAGGAAGCAGCATGTGTCTCTGCTGTCATTAAATCATAGCCAAGTCCCTTGTGAATAACAACAGAAAATCCGTCTATCCCCCATCAACCTTGTTACTCTCTATAAAGGGCATCATTTATAACATAATAATTTACCAAATGCCACATTCCAAATATTTAAAAAAAAATTATTTTATTGACCCATTCCATTAAAATTCATGATTATATGCGTCAAAATCCATAGTAATTCATCTACTAAATGAATGCGTTTCGCTCTGACTTATCACTAATCTTGATCACCATAATGAATAATTTAGGTCCTCATTAGAGGCATATATTCCCATAGAATAACTATAAACAATGGAAGTGATGTCATTTTTCCACTTGGGATGCCCTCTAAAATGTATTCACAATGAATTTCATTGTTCAGTAATTAGTCTAGCTACATCCAACGGAGTTAAAGTGGACCAAACCTCAGGATTTTGACAATCCTGGGTTGTGCTCCTTGCCCCCAGGGCACCCGATTAGGGAACGCCCGCTGTTTGAAACCCCCAGGTAGCCCAAACGGAATCACCTTTCCCTGCTCCTGCAGCTCATGTGTGACCCCCCGTCTAATCAGCGAGCTGGACTGCGCTGACACGTTCTCGGCTTAGACCGTCTAAGGAACTGAATCTAGCGGAGAATGCCGCATCCCCGCCACCCTCCAACAGGGAGCGTGCCCACGCTGGCCATTTACAAATGCCTGGCGCAGGTACGCGCCCTGCTAAAGGGTTAGCGGGCATCCTGGTTCTGGATACCCTGGGGGGGAGGCAATCAAGCGGCCCAGGAATCCACTTTAAAAGAGAGAGAGAAGTTTACTGCACAAGCCTTGAAAGGGCCCCATTTCATGTTCGCACCAGGGCCCTGTCACATTTGGTTACGCCCAAAACCATAGCAGATGGCAATGTGATGCCCAGAAATACAATAGGACATGAGATGGCTGGACATGGGACAGGGTGAGGCACAGGGTCTGGGCCCATCACTGAATATTAGCGGCTTCTTTTTAGGGCTCATACACAGCAGCAGTGTGTGCACTAGGGAAGCCACAAGTAAGCTATACATAGAGCAGGAGGATGTGTGACTTATACACAGAACTGTGACAGTGCAGGGGCTCAATAGACAGAGCGCAGGGGCTCAATAGACAAAGCGCAGGGGCTCAATAGACAGAGCGCAGGGGCTCAATAGACAGAGAGAAGGGGCTCAATAGACAGAGCGCAGGGGCTCAATAGACAGAGCGCAGGGGCTCAATAGACAGAGCGCAGGGGCTCAATAGACAGAGCGCAGGGGCTCAATAGACAGAGCGCAGGGGCTCAATAGACAGAGCGCAGGGGCTCAATAGACAGAGCGCAGGGGCTCAATAGACAGAGCGCAGGGGCTCAATAGACAGAGCGCAGGGGCTCAATAGACAGAGCGCAGGGGCTCAATAGACAGAGCGCAGGGGCTCAATAGACAGAGCGCAGGGGCTCAATAGACAGAGCGCAGGGGCTCAATAGACAGAGCGCAGGGGCTCAATAGACAGAGCGCAGGGGCTCAATAGACAGAGCGCAGGGGCTCAATAGACAGAGCGCAGGGGCTCAATAGACAGAGCGCAGGGGCTCAATAGACAGAGCGCAGGGGCTCAATAGACAGAGCGCAGGGGCTCAATAGACAGAGCGCAGGGGCTCAATAGACAGAGCGCAGGGGCTCAATAGACAGTGTGCAGGGGCACAATAGACAGAGCGCAGGGGCTCAATAGACAGAGCGCAGGGGCTCAATAGACAGAGCGCAGGGGCTCAATAGACAGAGCGCAGGGGCTCAATAGACAGAGCGCAGGGGCTCAATAGACAGAGCGCAGGGGCTCAATAGACAGAGCGCAGGGGCACAATAGACAGAGCGCAGGGGCTCAATAGACAGAGCGCAGGGGCTCAATAGACAGAGCGCAGGGGCTCAATAGACAGAGTGCAGGGGCTCAATAGACAGAGCGCAGGGGCTCAATAGACAGAGCGCAGGGGCTCAATAGACAGAGCGCAGGGGCTCAATAGACAGAGCGCAGGGGCTCAATAGACAGTGTGCAGGGGCACAATAGACAGAGCGCAGGGGCTCAATAGACAGAGCGCAGGGGCTCAATAGACAGAGAGAAGGGGCTCAATAGACAGAGCGCAGGGGCTCAATAGACAGAGCGCAGGGGCACAATAGACAGAGCGCAGGGGCTCAATAGACAGAGCGCAGGGGCTCAATAGACAGAGCGCAGGGGCTCAATAGACAGAGCGCAGGGGCTCAATAGACAGAGCGCAGGGGCTCAATAGACAAAGCGCAGGGGCTCAATAGACAGAGCGCAGGGGCTCAATAGACAGAGCGCAGGGGCTCAATAGACAGAGCGCAGGGGCTCAATAGACAGAGCGCAGGGGCTCAATAGACAGTGTGCAGGGGCACAATAGACAGAGCGCAGGGGCTCAATAGACAGAGCGCAGGGGCTCAATAGACAGAGCACAGGGGCTCAATAGACAGAGCGCAGGGGCTCAATAGACAGAGCGCAGGGGCACAATAGACAGAGCGCAGGGGCTCAATAGACAGAGTGCAGGGGCACAATAGACAGAGCGCAGGGGCTCAATAGACAGAGCGCAGGGGCTCAATAGACAGAGAGCAGGGGCTCAATAGACAGAGCGCAGGGGCTCAATAGACAGAGCGCAGGGGCTCAATAGACAGAGCGCAGGGGCTCAATAGACAGTGTGCAGGGGCACAATAGACAGAGCACAGGGGCTCAATAGACAGAGCGCAGGGGCTCAATAGACAGAGCACAGGGGCTCAATAGACAGAGCGCAGGGGCACAATAGACAGAGAGCAGGGGCTCAATAGACAGTGTGCAGGGGCTCAATAGACAGAGCGCAGGGGCTCAATAGACAGAGCGCAGGGGCTCAATAGACAGAGCGCAGGGGCACAATAGACAGAGCGCAGGGGCTCAATAGACAGTGTGCAGGGGCACAATAGACAGAGCGCAGGGGCTCAATAGACAGAGCGCAGGGGCTCAATAGACAGAGAGCAGGGGCTCAATAGACAGAGCGCAGGGGCTCAATAGACAGAGTGCAGGGGCTGCACCATGCAAGCAGGGATGGCCTTAGGCTAAGTGTCACCCTGTGCAAGATATCAGCATGGCGCCCCCTAGAGCCACACAAAATGGAGAGCAAGTAACAGAGGAAACACAGAACAGAGGAAGAGAAGGGAGAGAATGAAGGAAAGAAAAAAGAGTGGGTAAGAGAAAGAGAGAATGAGAGAGAAAGAAAGAGAAAAAATTAAATCAAGAGAGACAATGAAAGAAAAAGAGAGAAAGAAAGAAGGAAAGAAAGAGAGAGAAAGAAAGAAAGAAAGAAAGAAAGAAAGAAAGAAAGAGGGAGGATGAAATAAGGCAAGACAATGAAAGAAAAAGAGAAAGAAAGAAAGAGGGAAAATGAAACAAATGAGACAATTGAAGACAGAGAGCTAGAAAGAGAGAAAGAAAGAAAGAAAGAAAGAAAGAAAGAAAGAAAGAAAGAAAGAAAGAAAGAAAGAAAGAAAGAAAGAAAAATAGATAGTAAATAAACCAAATAGAGACAATTGTAGAAAGAGAGCTAGAAAGAGAGAGAGGGGGAAAGTAAGAACGAAAGTATGAAATAATGAGAGACACTGAGATAATTAAAGAAAGAGAGAGAGAAGAGAGAGAGAGAGAGAGAGAGAGAAGGAAAGAAGGAAATAAAGCAAATGAAATAAAGAGAGACAATGGTAGAAAGACACAAGGAGAGAAAATGAAACAAAGAAACAACGAAGGAAAAAGAAAGAAAAAGGAGAATGAAATAAAGAGAGACAATAAATGAAAGAGAGAGAAAAAGAAAGAAAGAATTAAACTAGAAAAGAGAGATGGAGGGAAAGTAGAAAAAAGGAAGAAGCTAAAAAGAAAGGCAGAAATGTGCAGAAAAGAAAGGAGAGTGATGGGGGTATTTGGAAGAGATGCTGCTGTTCCAGTTGGAAGCTTGTGGTGCCCCCCTCCCATACATGAAGGTTGGGATGGCGCCCTGTGTGACCGCACAGCTTGCACATCCCAGAGGGGGCCATGGTGGAATTAGGAGCCTTTGGGGGATTCCCCTGTATCCTGTTGGACCAGTCCAAGCCTATAGCAATGGCATGAGGTCAGGGTGTGGCCTCCATCACACAACAACAAAGATGCTGCCTGACCACAGGGAGGAGAGAGAGAGGGGGCAGAGGACCACCAGCAACTTCCTGCAGCCCTGAGACAAGCATGAGGGAGCTTCCTGAGAACCATGTGCTATGGCAGAGGGACGCGTGAGGGGGGCATGGAGGCTATATGAGGGGGGCATGGAGGGTATATGAGGGGTATGTGAGGGGGGCATGGAGGGTGTATGAGGGGGGCATGGAGGGTGTATGAGGGGGGCATGGAGGGTATATGAGGGGGGCATGGAGGGTGTATGAGGGGGGCATGGAGGCTATATGAGGGGGGCATGGAGGCTATATGAGGGGTATGTGAGGGGCTTGGTGGGTGTATGAGGGGGGCATGGAGGGTATATGAGGGGGGCATGGAGGTTGTATGAGGGGGGCATGGAGGCTATATGAGGGGTATGTGAGGGGCTTGGAGGGTGTATGAGGGGAGCATGGAGGGTATATGAGGGGGGCATGGAGGGTGTATGAGGGGGGCATGGAGGCTGTATGAGGGGTGAGGGGCTTGGAGGGTGTATGAGGGGGCATGGAGGGTATGTGAGGGGTGTATGAGGGGGGCATGGAGGATATATGAGGGGTATGTGAGGGGGCATGGAGGGTATATGAGGGCTATGTGAGGAGGGCATATGAGGGCTATGTGAGGGGGGCATGGAGGGCATATGAGGGCTATGTGAGGGGGGCATGGAGGGCATATGAGGGCTATGTGAGGGGGGCATATGAGGGCTATGTGAGGGGGGCATGGAGGGCATATGGGTCAGGGCTGGGGTAAGCTGTACTCACCAGGATGATGGAGCTCCGCACGGCCTCGGACACACTTTGCCTCATCTCGGCGGCGGTGCCCGGTTTGCTGAGCCGCTTGGTGAATTTCCTCACCTCAGCCATGGCGCCGCCACTTGTCTCCCGCCGGTTGCCTGGCCCAACACTGAGGAGGACGGGGGAAGCGCCCTGACACTACGGAGCCCGGCACACACCCTGCTCCTCCCCCTCCCTCCCTCACTACTGCGCCACCCTATATGCAGCCGCCACTGGCCGCACTGTCCCTGGGTGCAGCCTAGAGCTCTTCTTTAAGAGGTATAGAAAATAACTGGCGGCGTAAACCCTAAATCCAGCCTCACCCGCTGCCAGAAACACTCCGGCTGCTCTAAAAACTTATGAGGAGCACAATGGAGGAGGGCGGCACTACATAGAACACGTTATTACACTAGAATATTTTATATATACAATACTGATATATATATATACTGAATGTATGTAGTAATTTATTATATATGTAAATCACTTTCACTATTCCAAATGTAAGTTTGCTTGGAGCTTAAAGTGGACCAAAACTCAGATGCTGGGGTAACCTTACACCCTCCTGCGAGGGCATCTCGCCCTGCTCTGTAAAACCCTCCAGGACGCCCAAAATACTTACCTCCCCCCCCCCCCCCAGCCCACCTGGCATCACTTGCCCCCCTTCTCGGCTGTGTGCGGCCACACCCACCGCAACTAAATGGTAGTGTATGGGGCTGCTGCACATGGCCGACAGGACCAGAGTGATGCTGCACACCAATCTCAAGTGCAGCTAGGACTCCATTTTGACTTCTCTAGCAGGACCGTGGGCTCAAAGAAAGTCAAGTCGGCGAATGGCCGGGTTTGACACTGCAGTGCCCCAGGGGGAAGGAGCAAATCCCGGCATAGTGAAAATTCTGGTTTTTTGTACATTTTAAAGTGGACCAAAACCCAGCTCCACTTGGGAATGGCTGGTGCAGGCATGCTCCCTGTAAGAGGGAAGCGGGGGATGCGTCAGAGCCAATGGCCTTAGATGCTGTGTTAGATGGCGGGGCGTCAGCAGCTCCAATCAAGCTGATTGGACGAGCGACTGTGCATGTGCTATAGGACCGGGAAGAGACGATTTAGATTGGGCGATCTGGGGGGTTTCACATCACGGGGCATCCGGGGTGTGCCCCCAGGGAAAGGACCAAAACCCAGGATAGTCAAAATCCTGGGTTTTGGTCCACTTTAAAGCAGAGCAATTGCTGGGCGCCTCCCACTGGTAATTTCCCTCTGCTGCACGCACCCACCGCCAGCCGTTCAGATACAGCGCTGGTGCACCCATCAGACAGAGGAGTGCTCAGGATGCTTCCGGAATCCCAAACATGCTCCAGCGATCCCGGAGGTTTCACACAGTGGGACATCCTAATTTGGAATCAAGCTGTAACCAGGCCATGGAGTCTTTTAGATCCTTGAGCTGGGTTACAAAAGTTTTGCTTTAAAAAGGATCATCGGAGGCCTTGAAATCTAAGACTCCAGGGCGGTCCGAGTTCCACTCCTTGGGGCATCCTGAATTGGGATGTCCCACTGTGTGACCCCCCGATCACCAGTTTCACTCACCTTTTCCTGGAGCCCTCGCCGCTTCTGTGCGCTCTGGGCATCTCTTATTGGGTGGCGTGGGTGTGCCACGGCTGCAAGGTGGGCGGGCGATGCAGCTGTTTAGCCATCAGCGGCCCTGAAGGGGGCCGAGTGACAGCAAGTCTGCTGATTGGCTAGGCCACTGCACTCACCTGAGTCTGTGCCATGGTATTGGGGTACACACAGTGGGGTATCCCATTTTGGGATGTCGCCACACAGAGGAATAACACAGGAAAGTGAAATTCCTGTGTTTTGTTCCTCTTTAAAGAGGAGACCCAGCCTACCCAAATTTTTATCTAGCATCCCCTGAATTTCTACCCTCATGAATAGTAACTTTTTCCTATTTTTACTGCTCCTGCCTCACTCTAATCCCAGATAATGGCGCCTGTTTTTAGCTGTAAAGCTCCGCCTCCTCCATTCATTGCAATGATGTCATTGCCACACTTATGCAATGTCTGATCACCTGCAATCCTACAGAGAGGGACAGCCAAAAAAAAAAAAAGACTAAAATACTGAAACAGGCTGTGACAAATGGGGCTTCATTTATCTACATTATGCCAAGTGGTGAGCACAAATATGATAATTAGGGTGAAGGAGCAACAATGATGGGGCCCCCCTTCTGGGCCCTGGTGCGGTGACACCTCCTGCACTCCCTAAAGTTACACCCCTGGTCTTGGGATTTGGCACACTTTAAATTGAACATTTCAAAAACACATTACAGTTAACCTACACCTAAAAAGAGACTGATACTCCTCCCTCGCAATCCTCAGTGCAGTTGTCCCACGCCACTCTGCAGCCAGGCAGAGGATTTGTATACTTATTTTAATGCCCAAATTGGGCCAAGCATGGGGGGGCAGGGGTCTGTGATTAGAAAAAGCTTGGAGTACCTCTTTAAAGAAAGAATTGCAGAACTGTGTGTCAAAAGACTATGGTTCAAGAGTTCAGGGTGTGAAACTCTAAACTATAAATCTGCAGCACCACCTAGTGGCCATTAACAAGAATAAGGGGATGGTTGCAACCTCTGTGTATCAGCATATGGCTATGTATACAACAGCTAAACATAAGCAATGTTGGCCACTAGTGCTCAGCTTTAGACATTAAAAAAAAGTCAGCATTATTGCGAGATTATACGGGAAGTAAAAAAACATTGAAATAACCTGGCCATTCAGCAGTCAGGTAGTCAGCTGACCTCATTCATTGGGCTGCAACTAGATCTGACCAGCAGCAACTGTGCATGCTTATCAAGGTCCTACGTCACCATATTGCTGCACCCGGAAGGTACAGGTATCCCACAATCCTCCAGGGTGCACTGGCCACATTGACTCACTAATGCTAAATTAGAAGAAATGCTTAAAGTGGACCAACACCCAGCATTTTGACTATCCTGGGTTTAGGTCCACTTCATCGGGGGTGCCCCGCTATGTGAAACCCCCCAGATCGCTAGTTACAACTCAGCTCCCGCGCTTCCCTCTAACAGGGAGCACGACCCCGCTGGCCAGTGAGAGCCTTCTTAGCAGCGTTATCAGTTACCCACTGACGCAGCCAGACAGAGTGGCGTATAGCTACCAGCAGAGCAGATGTCCTCCCACACATTCTGATGGTATCATCCATAGCAGACAGAACATATGCAACAAATTCATAGCAAACCAGGAGAGAACCGTACACTTCTCCTCCCGCGTCATCAGAGGCCCCATCTAAGAGACTCTTGAGCAGACCTTTAATAGCAACAACTGTAATGGCAGAAGCACAAACCGGGCACCGTGCGGTCCCCACACAGGCAAAAGCATGGCAAGCCAGTTGGACCATGCACCTGCCCTCACCATCCTTCAGAGTAGTAGTGTCAGGGGAATGCATGACGGAAGTATTGGACAGCCCCAGAACAGGTGCATCTACTTCGGGAGGACATGACCAACGCTTAACCACATCAGCAGGAAAGGGATACCTCTTATCCCAACTCTTTGGCACCCCAGGAAGCTTGCTAGGCCGTTCCCATTCTTTGAGCACCAGATTATTAAAGTGAGTTTGTTCAGGAAACTCCGAGCGTGGTCTAGGCATATGAAAAAGCTCACCCTGCTGCTGCGGAGCCACGGCAGGAGGGGAAATACAGAGCACCTCAAAAATATGAGCCAAAAGCCTGTCAGTTTCATCTGAGGACCATAGGTCAGCCCTAGACCCGGTATCACCATAAACCTTAGGCTGTTCCTCAGATGATTCTGAATCAGAAAATATTTCCCCCTCCTCCAGGGGAATATAACCAGGAAAGTCAAATATTTCCTCGGCCTCCATTGGAAAGAGAGAAACAGCGGGTGATAAATGCCGCTTCTTAGCAGAAGCCTTACGCGGGGCAGATACAGCAATATGCTTTTCAATGCTGGCCACCCGTGCAGCCAAATCAGGTTGAGACTCCCCACTGGTATGCACCTCACTAGGAGTCAGATGTAAGCATGGGGGGGTAGGCGAAGCCAGAGGGGGCACAGGCCCAGCCACAGGTAACCCAGACTGCAGCGCAGGGTACACACACCCTGACATCATCACTTATAGGGGATACCCCACACGCAATACACAGCCGGGGTTGTCCCGAAGGAACCCCAAGCACATTATCCTGAGAGGCCTCCATATGGTGATTAATGTGGCACAACAGGCCAATATGGGATTAACGCTAATTATAGCAACCCGGGATGCCCCAAGAGCCCGCTAGGGAAGTGGGAGATATATAAATACAATAGCCCTCCAATATAGGATTAACGCTAAACCAAGGGAAGAGGACCGGGAGAAACCACAAAAAGTTTGACCCGCCTGAAAGAGATAAGCAGAAAAAATCCCATAAACAAACACTGAAAATAAATCAGACCACCCCACAGGGGCACTTAAGGACCGCGTTAGGAAGAGAGCAGCCATTTTGTTGAAAAGAATGGGTGCTCCAGTTTACCCTTTACATGAACACAGTTAAGTATTATTATATTATCATAAGTCCACCATTGTGTTATAACAAAGTTCTGATGATATGTCCTTAGTAACACTTTAGGGGTTATTTAAGAAGCGATAACGCCAGGTAGTTCCATGTAGCGTCGGGTGAATGTTGGGTGCCAATCTGGTGAGTGCCTAACAGCGTCACATGTATCACTAGCTGCGGCTCAGCGTATAGCGCTGGCGCTCTAGGTTCAGCAGCACCACCTTTCGCTCAGTAGCGTTTTCCCATATATTTCAATAGGGTTTCATTTGGTTGTGTACTTGGCGGGTTGGCCAAGTAAACTAACATATTCTTAGTATACAGTACGTCCTGCTCCAGATAGCTTACACTTGGGTTATCCTCCACCAGATGGCGCTGCACTGCAGAGACATGTAAAACAGGCTCCTCCCGGACCCTCAAATACCCGGGGACCTCCCACAAATACCCAATTTCTCTGCAGTGCTTACTGCGAAGACATGAAATGATCACTGCCTCGCAGGGGAGCGGGGCTATTAGCCTGCGGCCCTGTTGAACTATTCCCACCCGTCCTTTCGTGTGATGTGCCTCCCAGCCTGGGCTGCGCTGGTCGGGTGAAGGTAGGCGGCCCTATGCGTGCTTATGGAGTGCTGCTCCACCGCAGTCCCCCACCAAAGGGTAGGCGGTATAGGCTGATGGTGAGCCTTTATGGAATGCCCCTCCCGCATTATTGCCCCATGCCCCGGTAGCGGTGGGCCCTGTACAAAGGGCCACCATCCTCCCTCATTCTCCCTGTAGCCTTCGGGGGGGAAAGAAAGGGGGGGGGGTGTGTGGGTGTCAGTGTATCGTGATTACGTGCATATGGCCTTTGGTAATGTCTTTTGGACTAGTATATGTGGTGTCAGCCGCCGCGCTGACTTGTACTTTTACTTGCAAATGCCGCCGCGCGAGCCTTTTCCTTCATTTGGATGTTCCGCGCCAGGCGGCAGCGTTACCTCAGACGCCTCTGCGTCCTCATTGGCTGCTTGTCGGTTGGACTTCGCGCTCTTCGGGGGGGCCTGGCCTGGCGCGCCCCGCGTCACGGCTCGCTCTGGCCCGCCCTTCGAAGTACTCGGCGCCATGTTGTCAGGTTGCACGCGCGTGTGACGTTCTTACTTACCGTGGTCCGTAAGTGCCCTCGCGGGCGGCTTTATACTCATTTTAGTGTGTTCGGTTCTGACACCCTTTCTTCTCATTGTGTCTTTCAGACGGGTGAATCCATTGGCTTCTCCCGGCCCGGTGTAATTGATAGTCAGGCCTTGTAAAATTACTCCCACTTCCCGGGTCATTGGGGCATCCAGGGTTGCTTTATAGCGTCAATCCCTACTGGCATATTGTGCCTAATAATCACCATATGAAGGCATCTCAGGATAATGTGACCGGGGTCCCTTTGGGACAAGACCGGCTGTGTATGGCGTGTGGACAACCTCATACTGACACTGACAAGGCATGGGTCTGCGTACCCTGTGCTGAACAAGTGCTGGCTTTGCAATCTGGCCTGCCAGTGGCTGCACCTCGTTTCATTACTCCCCCCAGCTTAAATCTCTCTCCTGTTGAGTAGCATACTCGTGGGGATTCTCAGCCTGATGTGTCTTCTAGACTGCCTAATGCTGAACAGATTATTGCGAGGTCTTTAGCGCGTAAGGGCCCTGGTAAGAAGCGGCACCTGACGCCTTATGTTACTGTTTTCCCTATGGGATCTCAGGAGTTTATGAATCTGTGTGGTTATACCATGTCTGATGAAGGAGAGCTCTTTTCTGTCTCATCTGATGAGAGACCAAGGGGTCATGATGATTCTGGCTCTGACCCCTGGGCCCCGGATGACACTGACAGATTATTGACCCAGATCTTTGAGGTTCTGTCTATCTCTCTCCCTGGTGAGGCTCCCAGGCAAAGAAGGGAGCGTTTCCTTACAGCAACATCACGTTTGGAATTTCTAGAGCAGGCACATTTCCATTCCCTTGTGCTCGAGGAATGGGAGTGCCCCAGTAAACTTCCCGGGGTTCCAAGGGATTGGAAAAATGTTAAATGTTGGTCATCCCCTCCGAGGTGGATGTCCCGCTCATAGGGCTATCTAACACCCCTGTCATGCATCCCCCTGATTCTACAGCCTGCGGGATGCTGAGGACCGGCGCATTGACCTGCTGCCTCCCACGCCTTTGCATGTGCGGGAACGGCGCTGCGCCCAGTCTGTGCCTCTGCCATTACTGCTGTGGCCACTAGAACCCTCATCAGAAATATGCTTGATAGTGCCCCTGATGATCTCCCTTGTGAGGTGTTTAATGCACTCTCCAGTTGTGATGTATTTGTAAATTTTGTCCAAGTAGCATTGGATGACACCATCAGAATGTGTGCAAGAACTTCTGCCCTCGTGGTGGCTATACGTCGCTTGGTCTGGCTGCGACAGTGGGGTGCTGACAATGCTGCGAAGAAGGCCCCTACTGGGCTTCCCTTTAAGGGGCTACGCCTGTTTGGGGCCCGTCTAGACCTGTTTGGTAAGAGAGGTAAGTTACCCCAGCGCAGACGGCTGTCTCGGCCCCCCTTCTACCCCCTACCATGGTGTTAAACAGGAACCAGGGGTGTCCTTCGCGGGGGCTCACGCAGATTCCTGTCCCAGGAGCAGAAGACAATACCCTGGCTCCTCCGGGGGGGCTAAGCCCAAATCCTCTCCCAAGTTCCCTCAAGCATGATGGGGCGCCCTCGCCCGTCAGGGTGAGGGGACAGCTGCAGCACCTTGCTCAAGTCTGGAGGCATCACGCCTCAGACCGGTGGATTCAGGAGGTAGTGTCCTCCGGCTACAAGATGGAGTTTGCTGTGTGGCCTCCCCTAAGATTAACAGGTCTCGGGTACTCCTGGTCCCTGCCTCTGCTCAGGTGTTGGCGCAGGCCGTGCAAGGCCTGCTGGGTCTGGGGGTCATTTGCAGATTTCCCTTAACAGACAGAGGCAAGGGACTCTACACCAACCTTTTCACAGTTCCCAAAAAAGATGGGTCAGTCAGGCCCATTCTGGATTTACAGGTCTTCAGCAAATTGTCAAGTACAGGCGCTTTCCGCATTGAAACTCTGCCATCGGCCATCTGCTCCTTGCGCCCCGGGGGCTTCATGCCGTCTGTGGATATCAAAGATGCTTACTTTCACATCCCTGTGTTTTCAGGACATCAAGGTTCCTCAGATTCGTGTTGGAAGATCAACACTGCCAATTTGTGGCCTTGCCATCTGGCCTCTCTTCAGCTCCCAGAGTGCTCACCAAGGTGCTGGCGGGGGTGATATCTCTGATGAGGCCAAGGGGCGTCCGCGTGCTGCCACTACCTGTGCGTCCTCATCACTTCCCAGTCTCTACATCAGGCAAAGTTGGATACTCAGCTGGTGGTGTCCATTCTGGAGTCATTTGCATCACTGTCCCCTTCCTTGGTAACTTCATTCCTAGGAATGAATCTGGACACAGTTCAGGCAAGGATATTCACTCCTCAGCAGAAGGTGGACAATCTGCTTGCACAAGCTCAGTCCCTCTTAACTGTCCCCGTCCCTCCACCAGGCAGGCGATGCAGCTGGTGGGCCTGATGGTGACGTGCTTCGAAGCGGCCCCTTATGCTCAGTCCCACTTGGGGCTTCTGCAACTTCTCCTATTGTCTGTATGGGACAAGGACCCAGCATCCCTGGACAGGGTCTGTGTGCTTTCCCCCCTGGTAAGGAGGTCCTTCTTGTAGTGGATGGACTCAAGGAACCTGTTGGGGGGCAGATCCTTCTTGCCCCTCCCTGGGAGACGGTCACCACGGATGCCAGTCTATCAGGCTGGGGGGGTTCTGGAAGTCCCTGCGGTTCCAGGGGAGGTGGGGCTCTTAGGAGGCCCATACACCTATCAATGTCTTGAAGCTGTGAGCGATCAGGTTAGTTCTGGCTCGCTTGACTACTCATCTTCAGGGCCTGCCTGTTCAGGGGCGCTCGGTCAATCGGACGGCGGTTGCCTACATCAATCATCAGGGAGGGACCCGGAGCAAGAGGGCCCTCCAGGAAGTGTCTCTGATCCTGATCTGGGTGGAGGCCAATGTTCCCTGCATATCAGCGGTATACATTCCAGGGGGGGGGGGGGTCCCTCTGCAACAGGGTGTTCCAATCTCTGTATCACCGTTGGGGCCAACCAGAAGTGGATCCGTTTGCGCTCCGTCACAATCACAAGCTCCCGGCCTTTGTCTCCCTGCCCCAGGATCCTCTGGCCATGACCACGGATGCCTTAGTAGTGTCATGGCAGGACATTCAGTTTTCTGTATGTCTTTCCTCCATTCCCCCTGCTAGGCAGGGTCCTGCGCAAGATTGCTCTGGAAGGGGTGCCAGTGATTCTGGTGGCCCCCAGTTGGCCAAGAAGAGTGTTCGCAGACGTGGTGCAGATGGCAGTAGATCAGTGCTTTCTGCCTGGAGTGCCAGATCTGCTCACTCAGGGCCCTTACGCCATCCCAATTACAAACTCTGGCCTTGACGGCCTGGCTGCTGAAACCTCCATCTTGATGGAGAAAGGCTTGTCTGTCTCGATGGTTGAGTCCATGGTGAAGGCTAGGAAGAAAACTTCTTCCATCTATTATAGGGTATGGCATACCTACACTGGGTGAGTCTAGGTCTCTTCCCTGTTGGGTGTTCTCAGTTCCCAGGGTTCTGGAGTTTTTACTGCATGGGTTGGAGTCGGGTCTGCAACTCAGTATTTTGAAGGGTCAGGTTTCTGCCCTGTCTGTCTTCTTTCAGAAGTCTTTTGTTCAGCATTCCTTGGTTAAGACTGCTTTTAGGGGGTTACTCATGTGTGGTCCCTGTTTGGGATATGTCTTGCCTGCCTTGCAGGGTGTTCCCTTTGATCCTATTCAGGATGCTGCTCTCGCTGTACTTACCCTCAAGGTTGTTTTTCTGGTGGCTATTACTTCGGTCAGGCGTGTGTCTGAGCTGGCGGCTCTGTCTATCCAGCCCCCATACTTTGGGAGACACCAGGATAAGGTGGTGTTCCGCTTTAAGCCAGATTTTCTGCCTAAGGTGGTGTCTGCTTTTCATTTGAATCAGGATATTGTTCTTCCTTTATTGTGCCCTAATCCTAGCAATGCTAAGGAAAGGGTTTTGCATTCCTTGGATGTGGTCCGGTGTCTGAAGTATTACCTAGCAGTATCTGCGTCCTTTAGGAAAACTGATGCTCTTTTTGTGGTCCCTTCTGGTCCTACGAAGGGTTTGGCTCCTTTCAAGTCTACTATCAGCAAATGGATCCGTCAGGCTGTGATTCAGGCCTATTCTGCTAAGGGGAAGAATCCTCCCTTCCACCTTATTGCTCATTCTACTCGTGCTATTGGTGCCCTTTGGGCCTTCCAGCACCAGGCTTCTGTTGAACAAGTTTGCAAGGCCGCTACTTGGTCTTCTGTTCATACCTTTTCAAAGGTTTTACAAGGTTGATGTTAAGGCCTCAGCTGATGCTGTTTTTGGCCGCAAGGTTTTGCAGGCGGCAGTAGTTCAAACTGTCTGCTTTTACCTTTTTTATGGGGGATCCCACCCTACTTTATGGACACTGCTATTGGATGTCTCAAGTGTAAGTAATCTATCTGGAGCAGGACGTACTGTATACTAAGAATACAATTCTGTGAAATACTCACCTGTAGATATTGGTATTATAAGTATACAGTACATCCTGCTCCACCCCACCCTGGTTTTTGCATTATTCTGGATCCCGTGTATGGTGATTGTTATCATTGTTATAAGTTCCCAGTTTTTGGGTGGTTACATTCTCCCGGCTTCTTGTTCACTGCTTTTCATTGCTGGGGATTTGTGGGAGGTCCCCGGGTATTTGAGGGGCCGGGAGGAGCCTGTTTTACATGTCTCTGCAGTGCAGCGCCATCTGGCGGAGGATAACCCAAGTGTAAGTAATCTATCTGGAGCAGGACGTACTGTATACTTATAATACCAATTCTACAGGTGAGTACTTCACAGAATTGTATTTTTTGGCTCAAAGCATTGTAGAATTGTATGTGCAGGTCGGCCATTGCAGTGTCATAGTCACAGTGTTATAACAATGTCATTCCATGTGTTTTCGCTATGGTGCTGGTGTATATGTGTTGAGAAACAGACTTTTATTACACAGCATCTGGCGCTCTATGCTACAGTGCCCAGTTTTAGAGCGCCGGTTCTGGTTGAGTGTAGTTTTTTTTCTTGAATATGGGCTTTAGCACCGAGTGCTGGACACACTTAACTGGTGTTACCTATCGCTCGCTGCAGCATTGTCCTCTTATTAGATGTAGGGTAGCCTTAGGCACTTTGACGTTGGAACACCACCTAGCGTTCGCAATTGGCTCTGCAGTGAATCAGGGAGAGCGCTTCTACAGCGCCCACCAGGCATCACATTCATCAATGCTGGACGGGATACTACAGCTCCACTTGTCCACCCGCTACGCCAGGTTTTATCGCCTGAGACCCGCTTGCAGCATCTACTAGAGGTCACTCTTAGCGCCACTACACAGACACTCACATGGCGATACATCTACATCTCAATAGAAGACAATAGGGTGACATGCCACAGGAATAAAAGTTACATAATAATTTGGAGTTTGGTGCTGGCACTTGTAGACACTATTGTTTTTAGCCGTCTGCATCCTCCAGTTCCATTCATATCTCTTGGTGGAGATCAAAATACAAAACAAAAACACAATCAGCAACTTCACACAAAAGCGTTTCTTTCTCCATGATCGGCTTCAAGAGGGGAAAATATTTTATTTTTGTGTTACACCGTCCACCATCAACAACTTTTCCAGGACAAGCCAGAAAGTTATTTCATTGGTATTTAGTGATGCTATTTACATACATTATTATTAACAAGGATATCTAAACAGAAAAAAAGCTTTCACTTTTACTACAATAGTTAAAAAATGTAAACAAGTTTTTTTTTTTTTTTTTTTGTCTTTTATACAGTGCAGGGGGAAGAATCACCAACACTAGAGCAGAAATGATAGGAAAAGCAAAGAAAGTAATTTAAACAGGATGTATACCTAGATCTGAACCTATCCAACTTCAGAGATCCTATACCACTTCCTCATTCACGTATGGCTGGCAATCATGTGACTGCCGGTTGACCAATCTGGATCTTCCAGTTTCCTTTGGTCTACTGATTAACTGTCAGTTGGGGAGACCCTGAATGAGGAAGTGGGGACTATGGTGCCTTTATACGAAGCACAGAACCTTTCCTTGGTGCACTGACCGAACCTCCTATTGGCAGTCTGACTCATCATTCACAACATAGGATAGGCCTATCAAAGCACCAAGGAAAGCCCATAAATACATGACACACCAATGCTTTAAAGGGAAAGTCCACTTTCAATGTATATTTGTGTGCCAAAATGATGCCCTCAAGGTGCTGAGCTGACTTACTAGTTCCATACACCAAGAACAGAGATGCGAGTCCTGTACACACAGAACACTGCTGCTCAGCATTGTTAAAATGGACCAAAACCCACTGAACTTTTGTGCTCCCGCCCATACTTCCTTCTTCGTGTTTAGAACTAGAATTAGATATTTTCGCTCTTAGACTCGTCCTGAAACGCTTTTTTTTTTTTTATGTCCCTCTCTGTAAGATGGCAGGGGATCAGTCATTGCATAGGTGTGGCAATTACATCATTGTCACACACAACAGTGGCAATGAATGGAGGAGGCGGAGCTTTACAGCTAAAACGCCATTATCTGGGATTTGGGTGATTCAGTAGCAGTGAAAATTGGCAAAAGGTGCTCTTTATGGGGGAAACAATTCAGGGGATCCTAGTTAAAATTGTGGGTTTTGGTCTGCTTTAAGTGAGCTCCCTCACCTCAGCAGCGGCTATAGCAGCAGTGCTCCGTGTGTATAGTCCAAAGAATCCCATCGGCTCTACCCTGGGGTGACACAGAGACCAGCTATGCTAGAGAGGAACTGAGTCCTCCATTCAACGTGTAAGAGTCAAAGCAATGGCCAGCATTTATTAAAAATCATATTTATTTAGTCCATATTAAAAATTGTCAGTGGTTCTCACCATCCAAATTAGGAGCAGGTCACATCTAGAAGCACTCCAGCCTCAACGCGTTTCTGTCTCACTTGCCCTTATTAATGATACAGTGACTTTAAAATCTCCAATCATCATACCTGTCCCTGACAGCGTCCACCCTGCATCACGCCTCCATGTGCCCTCCTCCTCCCTGGACCGTCCACCATAGGCCAGAAGTGGCATAGCCGGAAATGACGCAACCAGCATCTCCAGCACCATGGCAACCCACAACACAGGGAAGAGAAACTCACCGCATAGCAGGTCGCCATGGAAACAGATGCCAGCACAATGGCCCCAAGCAGAGAAAGCCGCTAACAAGCGGTAACAAAGGAGTGCACTGGGAATACTGCGAGGGTCATCACTAAATAAAGCACACGTTTCCTAACAAAAGGAAAAAATAAAAATACTAGATCAGCTCAGCATCTTGAGGACATCCTTTTAACACAAAAAATATACACAATTCACATGAGAGCGGACTTGCCCTTTAAGTTGAGAAAAGTACAGAGATGGGATGAAGAAGCACTTTCATCTCCCCTGATGAGTGACCATAAGGAATGAGATTCTCTCTACTGTTTACAGAGAGATCTTGTGCCCTAGTGTGCAAGTGATACAAATGATACAAATCAACCAAAATTCCACAACAGAAAGAAAGAGATGGCTAATGGCAGCATTTATATCCCGACTGTGCAGATTGCTTTTATACAATATATTAACTTAACAGAACAATATTTTATTTTAGAATAAAAGGACATATTAACAGAAACTAAGATTTGCAACCACAAATTTTCAAGCATTGGATTCCCAAAATGTGTCCACTTTCTATTAAACTTTTATATTAAATGGGAAGAAGCACGGAATTGGAGCACAAAGTACAGTAGTTTAGTTTTCTCTTTTTATTTTGCCTTGACCTGTTATAAAAGGGACAATCTGCCCAAAGCGAATATTTAGAGGTTTAAGGATGCAGCAGCTTGCACAAGATTTCCTACTTGTACCTTTTTTTCTCTCGCTCTCTCAGTTCAGTTCAGTTACTATTTCATCTTTAAAAGCTACAGAGCTAAAGGCACAATCAAGGCTGACATAATCCCAGTAGATGCGAGTGTTCATTCTTCATAGGGATTTTCTTGAAAGATTTGCTGATCATTACACAAGCTTATCAGCACATTTGCCAGCTTAAAGAGGACCAAAATCCAGGATTTTTACTATCCTGGGTTTTGATCCTTGCCTCCAAAGCACCCCAATGAAGGATGCCCAACTGTGTGACACCCCCCCAGGTTGTCCACTCCAACTCCTGGTCCTCGGGCACATGTGTGGCCTCTGGTCTCATCAGTGAGCTCAACTGCGCTGACACAAACTTCTTGGAGTCTAGCCAAGTGCAGCCAAGCATGCTGGCAGTCGCATCCCTGTTACTCTAACAGGAAGCGTGCTAGTCATTCACAAATGCCTGCCACAGGTGTGTGCCCTGCTAAAGGTACAACAGGGAGCAGATGCTCGATCGGGGGAGAAGATGAGCTTATTGGGCGACCAGGGGGGTTTCACACAGCCGGGCATCCCAAATCTGGATGCCCCAGAGTCATCAGGTCTTGGTTTTGGTCCAATCACACCCCCGACCCCCACGTCCAAAGAAAAACCAAACTTCTCTGTGATCCAAAAGCATGTGTGCAAGCCACGCTCGCCATAAACTATACCTTAAGCCAGACTAGTGCTTGCACCAGGCATTTGTGAATGCCCGGCCCAGGCACACTTCCTACTAGAGGATAGCGAGATATGGCCGCTGGCATGCTTGGCTGCTTTTGGCTAGAATCGACCATTAGCCGATTCCTAGCCGAAATTGACGCTCGCGCTGATTGGACAAGAGCCCACGCATGCACCACAGGACCAGGCAAAGTGGAGCTGTAGTGGGTGACCTGGAGGGTTTCACACTGTGGGGCATCCCAAATCAGGGTGCCCCAAGGGCAAGAACCAAAGCCCAGGTTTTTGATCGAGCTTTGGTCCGCCTTCAAAGCGCTCCTGACCCTGTCAGATATCAGTGATTGAGTCCTCTGTCTAAAAGTGAACCATGGGAGAGAAAAAAAAAAAAACTTTCTTATTATTTGCTGCAATTGTTAAATGCCGTTAAAATAATGTTTACTGGTTGACCCTGCGTTTGCCATAATAATGCTTAGCCAGCCACTGATCTGGACCAGATTGGCAGCGTGATTGTTCCGCAAAGATCCTCTCCTAGGGAGACATTTTAGGTGGGATTTGCAGTTCAGTCTGATAATTGCCCTAATGGCTCCCTCAGATATTGTGGATGGAAAAAAATATATAGCAGATGTTTCTGTGTTCGGAAGGGAAGGAGGAATAATATGGTCTGAGCCTTTAAAAGAAAAAAAAACCTCATTCAGCCGAGATAAAAACCTTAAAGCCCAACAAAACCCACTAGGGCTAGCCCTGGAATCTAAAAGATCTGGCCTGCCCCTGGGGTGTCCCAGCATGCCTCGCTGGGTGAACCCCCTCCTTCCAAGGGCGTGGGTAAACTCACCTTCTTCTCCCTCGCTGACGTAAACATCGGGCGGCCGCATCATCTGCATCTTTTGGCTGTGTGAGCTCCTGCTCGCAGCTATTTAGATAGGCAGGGGACAGGAGCACGATCTGCAGGGGATGTGCCCGCTTGAGCTCACGATGCCTAACCTAACTGCTCTGATTGGACGAAAGCCCAATATTGCGCAGACGAACTGGGGGAGGGGGGTTCACATAGTGGGGCATCCCAAATGTGGATGCACAGAGGGTAAGGAACAAAACCCGGGATAGTCCATGCATGTGGTTACAATTCAATATGCTGTACTTATGCTGTAGCCTTGGGTGTGAATGAAGTCATTAAAATCTATCCAAATTTCTATAGAATGTGGGAATACAAATATGTATGGCCGATCCCCCCCATCGGACCCTGCTTACTTTTTGAATGTCGCAGCCATCCAGGCTGGTGAAGTTTGGGGGAGTTTTTGACCTCCTCCGATGTTCCTCTTTTAAACAAGCATTAGATCATCTACAGTTTAAAGACTTGGACAGGCTAAACTGTGTGTCTCCCTCTACTGTGCTGACCACTTCAAACCCAGATCAGGAAACTAAACGGCTCTGGTGCTGACCACTTCAAATATGAAGAAGGACACCAAGCACTTCTGGGAAAGAGGTTGCAAGATTTAATACCAAACCTAGAAAATGGCTCTAAAAAAAAATCAGACTAGCTGCTATACCACCACTATCTGGCATTGCATTTCTTACACAGGGCTTATTGTATCTGAACAGTGTTAACCTATAGTTGAGCTGCAGACAGTCCTGCCATGAAGCCATGTAATGAATATGGTTAAACCTTATTTTAATAAGCAGGAAAATAAAAATATGAACAGGTATATTTAGCAGCACGAATATTCCAGTCACAGGATTACGAGTGCACTTTATAAGTGAATCAATGTTTGAGCTTAGGAGCACTGCCCGGTTGCAAGTTCATGTGAGACATGGATATTCGTCAGTGTGACTTATCCTGACTGGTGGCTGCTGATATTAGAACAGATCCTCCTACACAGGAAGGTTTAAGATGTTTTCCTCCTGTTAATGAACACTTTGATGGCGCCTGTAAAATCCGCAGACAGAAGGACCTCTGTGTGGTCAGACTTTAAAGCACCTGAAAAACAACAATTTGTCAAATTAGATTATTTTCTAACAGAGAAAAAAGGTTGAAATTGCACTGTAAGGCTTGTTTGGGCCTTGTGTATTGCCAACTGAAAAATATATGTGCAAGTTCGGATATAGTTTTATAGAAGTTGTGGTAAAGTGTATGGAAAAGTGGTGGATAGGGTCAATTTTCCCCATGAGTTTTTCAGGCAGGCACAATCCATGCCAGGATATCAGAGATCCAATCCACATCCTGGGTCCTCTACGGCAGTGGTCCTCAACCCTGTCCTCAAGGCCCACTAACATGTCATGTTTTTTGGATCTCCAAATAGCCAGCTCTATTGTTCTGCAGCTGCACTAATTACTCCACCTGTGCATCTTTGTGGAGATCTGCAAAACTTGGCCTGTTGGTGGGCCTTGAGGACAGGGTTGGGGACCCCTGCTCTACGGGTTTTTCCCCTACTCACAGGTCTTCCCAGGTGATGAGACTAATTGAAGGAAGCCCTATAAAAGGAGTTGCTGAGGCTTTCAGTGTGGAGATGGGAGAGGCTGGGATGAGGAGCCTGTGCCTTGCTGCTCCCAATACTGACAGTGCTGAATTGCAGCCGAAGGACTTTATGTGTTATCTGTTCTTGGAACCTGTGGATTAACAGCCTGGAGTTGTATGCCCTGAAAGAGGACCTGTGATATCAAGGACTTGCAATACGCTGTAATTATCATACACTGGACATTGCTAAAGTTGGTGAGGTAACCGCATCCTGTACTGCATTATACTCTGAAGTTGAGATTTTGCCTGTTGGACTTTGGTTTTCAATAAATCGCTTATTATTTGACTAAGAAGAGTTATTGCCCTTGGGCCAGATCCTGACAAAGCTTTATTAAACACAATCTGAATAGTAAGATTTTACTTTAATAATAAGGATTTCATTAGATAATAGGCACTTGACTGACTAATATGCAACTGGATAACAAGCAATAGGCGATTTGAGGTATATAAGTATACAGCTAAATATTTCAGTACTCTCACTTTTTCACAGTAGAACATCCCCATGAGCTGGCAAGCATCACCTGTCTATAGACAATCATACTGGAGACACTGTGGTGGAAGGCAGGGAGAGAATTCAATGGGAAAATACTCCAAAACAGCGAGACAGCATCCTGTCAAGCATATTAGGCGCCTGCCTTGCATTCTTGCTACCAGGTTACAAAACAAAAAAGTGGCCAACCTCCCCCTACTAGAACGTGCTAGAATAGAATATTACTAAGCTTAGATGGCTTAATGCCCTGTGATGATTCTGTCAGCATAGATTACAATGTACCGAACTACCAAAAACTGTGAAAAAAATGTTTTCAGCTTCTAGCAAATCCTTAAAAAAAAACAGGGTCAATTAACAGGGAAGATGGCTCCAGCAGTCAATTTGTATGCTTAAATTATGGTTCGTGGCCATGTTGTATGCTCAAAACTATGGTATTAGTTACCAATTTATATCACTAAACTAGTATATCCCCAATCTAGTCTCTGTTTGTACTACACCTTATGAAAGCTGCTTGTTAGTCTCCAAACAGGGCCTTTGTCTATATGGTTACTAGCAGAGGGAATATAATTTTGGACAAGTGCTGGGGAAAGACATGAATATATTTTTCAGCAATGGTAAACCCGTGGCTACCAGGTCCAGGTTGGTATAGGTTATTCTTTTTTAACTGTTTGAACAGGCTACAGTCAAGTAACAGCAAGCACGGCTGTCTCTTCAGAATTCATTCCGAGAGCAATGTAGAAGCTGACATTTGCAGAACTACAATGTCGCTAAGGCGAATGCAGTTTACTTATTCCAAAAACTTGCATCAAACTAATACCCACCAGAAGGTATGTGATCTACAGACTCTCCTTGCTCTCCCTTGTGGTAAGTGTCTTGTCTCTCAGACGATGCATCCGGGGGCACCATGAGGCTGGGATTTGGGGCAAAGATTGCTGATGTGACAACTGCATTGTGTGCTGGAAAAAAAGTTATAAATACCTTATTTAATTCATCACAAGCACCTGGGCATATTATTTTAGTTTATAGACTTTAGTAGTTACATTCAAGGTCTTCCGTTTTCAAAAAGCCCAGCCCCAGCCTATTTTGTTTTATCAGAGGGATAGACCCAATTTTTGTTGTATGTTGTCTGTGACCCAAGGCAGCATGTTTCAATTATTCATCATAGTAGTGACCACCACAAAATAGAGATTCCTAGGGAAACCCCTCCAGCATTGTGCAATGCTTTATGGATGCACCTATGCTGGCCTCATCTATTTTCTTACTTTACCACACAAAAAAGTACAAAAGAAAAGGTTTGTTCTAAATCCCCCCTCCCAAAAAGAAAAATAATCTCGCTGTGCAATGGGGCATTTCTACATGTGAGGTAAGTACATCATTTTTTCAATGAATTCAAGATGCTTTATTTAAAATTTGGAAAAATACAATTCTGTGAAATACTCACCTGTAGAATTGGTATTATAAGTATACAGTACGTCCTGCTCCAGATATAATACTTACACTTGGGTTATCCTCCGCCAGAGGGTGCTGTACTGCAGAAGCATGCGAAAACAGGCTCCTCCCGGCCCTTCATATACCCAGGGACCTCCCACAAATCCCCAGCATTGAAAAGCAGTGAACAAGAAGCCGGGAGAATTCAAAAACCACCCAGAACAACTGTTAACAATAACAAGATAACAATCACCATACAGGGGATCCAGAATAATGCAACAACAGGGTGGGGTGGAGCAGGACGTACTGTATACTTATAATACCAATTTTACAGGAGAGTATCTCAAAGAATTGTATTATTCTTAGTATACAGTACGTCCTGCCCCAGATATAATACTTACACTTGGGACATCCAATAGCAGTGTCCATAAAGTAGGGTGGGATCCCCCAACAACAAAAGGTGACAACAGGCAGTTCAAACTACTACCGCTTGCAAAACCTTACGGCCAAAAGCAGCATCAGCTGAGGCCCATCAACCTTGTAAAACTTCGAAAAGGTATGAACAGAAGACCAAGTAGCGGACTTGCAAACCTGTTCAACAGAAGCCTGGTGCTGGAAGGCCCAAGAGGCCCCGATAGCACGAGTAGAATGAGCAGTAAGGCGGAAGGGAGGACACTTCCCCTTAGCAGAATAGGCTTGAATCACAGCCTGACAAATCCATTTGCTAATAGTAGACTTGGCCGAGCTAAACCCTTCCTAGGACCAGAAGGGACCACAAAAAGAGCATCAGTCTTCCTGAAGGCCGCAGTGACAACCAGGTAATACTTCAGACACCTGACCACATCCAAGGAATGCAGAACCCTTTCCTTAGCGTTGCTAGGATTAGGACACAATGAAGGAAGCACAATATCCTGATTCAAGTGAAAGGCCGACACCACCTTCGGCAGAAAGTCTGGCTTAAAGCAGAACACCGCCTTGTCCTGGTGTCTCTCGTAGTATGGAGGCTGAATGGACAACGCCACCAGCTCCGAAACACGCCTGACCGAAGTGATAGCCACCAGAAAAACTACCTTGAGGGTAAGTACAGCCAAGGCAACATCCTGAATAGGCTCAAAGGGAGCACCCTGCAAGGCAGACAAAACCAGGTTCAAGTCCCAAACAGGAACCTTAGGCTTACGTGGGGGACGCATGTGGGTGACCCCCTGAAAGAAGGTCTTAACCAGGTGATGCTGAGCAAAAGATTTCTGAAAGAAAACAGACAGGGCAGAAACCTGACCCTTCAGAGTACTGAGCTTTAAGCCCAACTCTAATCCATGTTGTAAAAATTCCAGAATCCTAGGGATGAAGAACTCCCTGCAGGGAAGAGACCTGGACTCACACCAGTCTATGTAGGAACGCCATACCCTAGAATAGATGGCAGAAGAAGTTTTCTTCCTAGCCTGAACCATGGTATCCACCACTGAGGCAGACAAGCCTTTTTTCATCAAGATGGAGGTTTCAGCAGCCAAGCCGTCAAAACCAGAGTTTGTAAATTGGGATGGCGTAAGGAGCCCTGAGTGAGTAGATCTGGCGCCTCTGGCAGGACGTACTGATCTACTGCCATTTGTACCACGTCTGCGAACCACACCCTTCTTGGCCACCTTGGGGCCACTAGAATCACTGGCACCTTTTCTAGGGCAATCTTGCGCAGAACCCTGCCCAGCAGGGGAAACGGGGAAAAGCATACAGGAGGCGAAATTTCTTCCAAGACAACGACAGAGCGTCCGTGGCCACAGCCAGAGGATCCTGAGACAGGGAGACAAAGGCCGGGAGCTTGCGATTGTGATGGGATGCAAACAGATCCACATCCGGTAGATCCCAACGGTGACACAGGGACTGGAACACCCTGTTGCAGAGGGACCACTCCCCTTCCCGGGAAGTCCCCCTGCTCAGAGAGTCTGCTAGCAGATTTTCCACCCCCGGGATGTAAACAGCCGAAATGCATTGAACATTGGCCTCCGCCCATGTCAGAATCCGCAACACTTCCTGGAGGGCTCCGGGTCCCTCCCTGATGATTGATGTAGGCCACCGCCGTCCTGTTGTCTGAGCGTACCTGAACAGACAGTCCTTGCAGGTGATCGGTCAACTGTTCCAGAACCAACCTGACCGGCCGTAGTTCCAGAATGTTGATGGGTAAATGGGCCTCTTGAGGGCCCCACATGCCCTGGAACCTCAGGGACTTCCAGAATCCCCCCCAACCTGACAGACTGGCATCTGTGGTGACCGTCTCCCAGGAGGGGGCTAGAAAGGACCTGCCCTTTAGCAAATTCTTGTGGTCCAGCCACCACGAGAGGGACCTTATGACCAATGGGGGAAGTACACAAAACCTGTCCAGGGACCATCAGACCCACCAGCTGCATTCCCTGTCTGAGTGAAAGCTGGGGGCACGAGAGCAGGGACCGCACCTGCACAGTCAGGGCTTCCACCTTCTGTTGGGGAAGGAATATTCGTGACTGAACCGTATCCAGAATCATCCCCAGGAATGGGGTCACCGACGAAGGGGACAGAGAAGACTTGGGGTGATTGATCACCCAGCCGAACGACTCCAAGATGGACACCACCCACTGAGTGTCCAGCTCCGCCTGCTGTAGGGGCCACGATGCGATGAGGATGTCGTCCAGGTAGGGCAGCACTCGAATGCCCCCTGACCTTAACAAAGACATCACTCCCGCCAGTACTTTGGTGAACACTCTGGGAGCTGAAGTGAGGCCAAATGGTAGGGCCACAAACTGATAATGTTGATCCTTCAACACAAATCTGAGAAACATTTGATGTCCCGGAAACACAGGAATGTGAAGGTAAGCATCCTTGATGTCCTCAGTTGTCATAAAATCCCCTGGTCGCAGAGAGCCAATGGCCAAGCGCAGAGTTTCCATGCGAAAGCGCTTGAGCTTGACAAATTTGTTTAGGATCTTTAAATCCAGAATGGGCCTGACTGACCCATCTCTTTTGGGTACTGTGAACAGATTGGAGTAGAACCCTTCTCCCAATTCTCTCAAGGGAACCTGGCAAATAACTCCCAGATCCAGAAGGTCTTGCACTGCTTGCAGCAGGACCTGAGCCGATGCCGGGTCCTGGGGAATCCGGGACCTGACGAATCTTGAGGGGGGCCGTACAGCAAACTCTATTTTGTAGCCAGAGGTAACTACCTCCTGAATCCACCGGTCCGAGACTTGGTGCCTCCAGACATGCGCAAAGTGCTGTAGCCGTCCCCCCACCCTGGCGGGCGAGGGCGCCCCATCATGCCTGAGGGGTCTTGGGAGGGGCTTTGGGCTTGGTTCCCCAGGAGGAGCCGGGACGTCGCCCCTTGCTCCTATGCCAGGAGTCTGCACGAGCCCCCGCGAAGGACACCCCTTTCCCCTGCTTAGCACCTCTGTAGGGGGCTGAAAGGGGGCCCTGGATCCGAAAGGGCCGAGGCTGTCGCCTGCACTGTGGTAAATTACCTCCTTTAGCAAAGAGGTCTAGGCGGTCCCCAAACAGGCGCAGACCCTTAAAGGGAAGCCCCGTAAGGGCTTTCTTAGCGGCATTGTCTGCCGCCCACTGGCGCAGCCATACCGCGCGGCGTATAGCCATCGCCAAGGCGGAAGATCTGCCACACAGCCTAACAGCATCATCCGACGCTGACAGGATAAAGTTCACAAATGCATCACAATTAGATATTGCATTAACAGCATCAGTAGGCAGCTCGTCTGGGCCGTCAAGAACATTCCTGATCATGGCCCTGAGTGCCACAGCAGTAATGGCCAAGGCACAAACCGGGCGCAGCGCTGCCCCACCAAATGCAAAGGCATGACATGCCAATTGGTCAATGCGCTGGTCCTCAGAATCCCGAAGCGTAGTGGTATCGGGGGAGTGCATAATAGAGGTGTTAGACAGCCATAAAACCGGGGCATCGACCTCGGGGGGTGATGACCAGCACTTGACCATATCAGCAGGGAATGGATACTTCCTGTCCAAACCCTTGGGGATCCCGGGAAGTCTACTGGGATGTTCAGGAGGGAAGTAAATAAGGTTCAGGAGGGAAGTGTTTTTAAGAAGAAGCTGAATGATAGAACAAGGGGGCATAACCTGAAGCTAGTCGGGGGGAAGATCAGGAGCAATGTTAGAAAATATTATTTTACAGAAAGAGTAGTAGATGCTTGGAACAAACTTCCAGCAGAGGTAGTTGAAGAATCAACAGTAACTGAATTTAAACATGCCTGGGATAAGCACACATCTAAGATAAAGAGTACATACAGTATACACATAAGGGCAGACTAGATAGACCGTATGGTCTCCTTCTGCCGTCAACCTTCTATGTTTCTATGTTCCCATTCCTTCAACACTAGGTTATTGAAATGGGTTTGCTCAGGAAACTCCAATCGAGCCTTAGCAGTATGAAATAGCTCACCCCTTTGCCTGGGAGCCGCAACAGTGGGAGAGATGGACAAAACCTCAAAAACATGAAGCAGTAGTTTGTCAGTATCATCCGGGGTCCAGTGATCAGAACCAGAATCGTCATGACCCCTAGACTTCTCATCAGATGACTCTGAGTCAGAGAGCAGCTCCCGTTCGTCCGAAGGGGTATGGCCATAAAAATGTGAAAACTCCTCAGACTCCATAGGGAAGGGAGCCGAATCAGGGATTATGTGCCGCTTTTTAGCAGTGACCTTGCGCGCTAGAGAACTAGCGAGCAATTTTTCAACACTGGCCAGTCTAGTGGCCACATCAGGATGAGAATCCCCGCTTGTATTGGGGGTTAGACTCAGGCTTGGGGGAGTAGGTGAAGTCAGGCGAGGTGCAGGCCCAGCCACAGGAGGGGCGGGAAGTACCATTAGCGCCTGCTGTGCACAAGGGATGCAGACCCGTGCATTGTCACCGCTGATAGGTGAGACCCCACAAGCTACACACAGACGGGCTTGTCCCGAGGGAACCCCGTTCACAATATCCTGGGATGCCTCCATATGGTGATTAATAGGCACAATAGGCCACTAGGGATTGACGCTATAAGCTACCCTGGATGCCCCAATGACCCGCAGGGAAGTGGGAGTAATTTAATTATGTCCACTGGTAATTAAGCCGGGCCGGGAGAAGCCACTGGTGTTCGACCGTCCGAAAGACACAATGGGAATAGGGATGTCAGAGCCATGCGCAGTAGCAAGACAAATAAAAGATCGCCCGCGAGGGCACTTACAGATCGAGGGAGCAGGAGACCGTTACCACACGCGTGCGTGAAGAGCATCGAAATGGCGCCAAGCGGACCTCGAAGGGCGGGCTGTGACGCGGAGTGCGCCAAGTCAGGTCTCCGCCCACCCCCCCCCCCACCCCCGAAGAGCGCGAAGCTCTGAATCAAGTTCAGTTGTCAGAAGATCGAAGTGAATGACACACTTAGACAGATTTGCCGATGAAGACGTAGCAGCGTCTGAGGCGACATATACATAATAATAAAAAAAAAAATGTTAACAGCACGGCACTGACACCAGGATACCAGTAAAGGATAGTAATAAGGCCAAGCGTGTAAGCATACACTGACCACCACACACACACCCCCCCCCCCCCTTTCTTCCCCCCCGGACTATGGGGGGAACGAGGGAGGATGGCGACCCTTTGTAAAGGGCCCACCGCTACACGAGGCATGGGGAATAGCGCGGGAGGGGCATCCTCTAGAGGCTCACCATAAGCCTAAACCGCCTACCCTTTGGTGGGGGACTGCGGTGGAGCATGGCTCCATAAGCACACAAGGTGCTGCCTACCTTCACCCCACCGACGCAGCCCAAGCTGGGAGGCACATCACATGAAGGACGGTTGGGAGTAGTCCAACAGGGCCGCAGGCTTTTATAGCCCCGCTCACCTGCGAGAGAGTGATACTTCATGTCTTCGCAGTCAGCACTGCAGAGAAATCTGGGGATTTGTGGGAGGTCCCTGGGTATTTGAAGGGCCGGGAGGAGCCTGTTTTCGCATGCTTCTGCAGTACAGCGCCATCTGGCGGAGGATAAACCAAGTGTAAGTATTATATCTGGAGCAGGACGTACTGTATACTAAGAATAAATGTCCCCTTTTTTGGCATACCTCATACATAATTTTAAGAGCAGTTGATACATGTTTTTTTTTTTTTAAATGTAACCTTGTTGTTCCACTTTAAGTGAAGCTTATGCCTATTACTCTGTAGGTTGTCCTTACTAAACATTAAATACAAATGTTATTCAGCAGGGCGTTTCTACATACTTTTGGGCCTAGAGCAGATTTACAACCTGCAATGTGTGTAACTAGCATGAGAATAAATATAACTCATTAATGCATTTTTTGTACCCTCTTGCAATCAGGAACAAGGTAAATAGCTCATGCTATGGTATCCAAGGACAATGCTGTCTGTCCCCCACTTCTATTTTAAAAGTCAGCACAGCATTACAGCAAGTAAGTGCACTATTTTATTATGCTTCATTCTCAATTTATAAGCCCTATCCTTTAACTGTACTAAATCAGACCAAGCACCTATTCGTGGGTTTTGCAATATATGAAAAAATACTAAAATATTCACAATGTCTTCTATATAATGTCTTATATGTCTTATACCTTTAATACCCTCCCAGAAGTCGTTGCGGTCTCTTCTAACAGAGGTGAATTTGCTGAGGTCATGGTACGTGCTCCAAATATAAACATATTTATCTTCAGAGCCGCTAACAATGTACGTAAAATCATGGCTGTAAAGAAAGCAAATACATTGAGTAAAATAAAAAAAAAAGATCCAAGCAACAACTGATATGGGAAGCCCTGGGGTTAACCCATGGGGAGAGATAGAGGTACTCTTGTTCATGAAACTCTGTTCAGTGTACCAACTTAAAGCAGTCCCACACCTATTTCCTGCCTAATGGGCGTGGGGCCACATCGTTAACATTTTGGGGAGTGGGGGGGTTTACATACAGATTGCTTGAGCCCTGTGCAATGACCCCTGAAATCCTTACATTGACAACAGTCCTTGGCCGAAATGCCATCCGCGATTGCCTGCTGGCAGTCATGTGGGCTAGACCAGACGGTAAAGTGACCCGACCACGTGTTCGTCTGAGGTCAAGGAATGGATTCCAGGCGGTTGCGGGGGCTTCAGCAATCTAGATGCCCCCTGGAGATGGTCACGATGCAGCACCAGACCCATTAGGTAGGAAATGGGTGTGTGACCGCTCTTATGTTTAATTAAAACATACAGTGAATCAGCAGCAGCTCAGCTCTTGGCACATCCCAACGTGCTGGGTTTCCATAGGAAAAAAAAAATAAGCACAGTGACTATAAAGTCTAGACACCCCTGCTTAAAGTGGACCAACACCCAGGGGTGATCGGCTCGGGAATCTCGGATGCCCCGCTGAAGTGGACCAACACCCAGGATAGTGAAAACCCAGGATTTGAACTATCCTGGGTTTTGGTCCTTGCCCCCCAGGTAGCCGAAACCAACTCACCTCTTCCCAGTCCTACGGTGCATGCGCGGCCACTCGTCCAATCAGCGCGCTCAGAGCCGCTGACATCACGTAGTCTAAGCATTTGTCTAAGGGCAGCGGCTCCGAGCGCACTGGCGGCCGCATCCCCCGCTACCCTCGAACCCTTTTTTTGATTTTGTTTCATTCTAATCCCACATAATGGCACCTGTTTTAAACTTTTTATGAGCTTTATATACCTGGCCAGATTACCCTACCATAAGAGGGGAGTCCACTGTTACCACACATCAAGCTTGTAAGAGGACGTAAAGTCGCAAAAGCCTTTACTTTCAGTGATGACTTTCCAGATGATGACTTTTCAGACTAATGTGAAAAAATGGCCCAATGATAAAAATCCATATGCTGGATGGCAGGCGGAGGGGTCACTTATACACCCAGTATCAGGAAATATAAAGCCAGGTGTGTTTCTTTCTTTTAATAGAAGGAAGAGGAAATGGGGGGGGGGGGTCTGTCCCCCTGATACACTTAAACCTGTCACCCCTGGATGTAATTCCTACCAGAAGAAGAAAACCACAATCTTAGCAGGAGTTTTATTCAGTTTGGTGTATAAGTGACCCCTCCTCCCATTAGCCGACGTGTTTATATGGATTTTTAATATTACACAATTTTGCAATACAGCTCCTTTAATTAGCTGAACAATCCAGACTTGGAAACAGGTTTAGACAGGGACTGCATAATAGGTTACCTGAAGCTTGCTTTTATCTGGCTGCTACTGTTCACACATCCCTTGTACTTCATGGATAAGGACAAGTCTCTTAAATCGTAGAGCCGGATTCTTGAATCATTAGATGTGACCAAGATCTGTAGCAAAGACAAGCAGCCATCAAATCAGAAATCAGCTAAGGTCTATCACTGCACAGGCATGAGCCACTGAATGATAAAACATACAGTAAAAGGGTCACCTTGTTCTCTCCAGGCAAAGGTTCTATTCCAGTGATTTTGCGTCCAACCCTATTTCGCCCTCTAGTGGAACGGACATGTATTTGCGTGTGATATTTTAAGTGCTAAAAAAGAAAACCAGAGACATATTAAAATGTGCTAAAGCTCCACTGTTTTCATAAAACCAGTAACAGAGTTGAAGGGCCTTTCACATCTTGTCATGTGCTTCACATTCCCACTGCACGTCTATGGAAATGCTTGTCACAATGTATTTCTACACCAGACGTGCAGTGGGCAATACACATCATGAAAGGGCCCTTACAGTAATAAATACGTTTTGCAGTTAATTTTTAAAACTCCAAGGTAAGAATGATTAGATCAAGCTTAATTCAGGTTGGGACTGCTTGCAAGGCGCAGATAAGCATTTAAACCAGACCTTCTCCCTGAATAAGAGACTATCTTGTACATTTCCCCCACCCTTTACATACAGATTGCCCACATTAAAAATCATCCTACCTGCACCTATTGCGTTTTTGCTTTTAACATCCAAGATGGCAGCCCATGGAGTCTCAGGCTGCCTGCAAATAGGAAGTGTCTTCTGACTTCCGCTCTGATTCTGGGATTGCTGTCCTCTTCCTGAACCCAGCTCTGTGCAAAGCACAGCTATAACCCTGCCCCCTGTACTTTTCACCCCTCTCCTCAGTAGGCGATGCTTCTGAGGCAAGAGGGTGGCGCCCATATTCTAAAGATCTGACCGGACTTAAAGCGCCACAGGGAAAAGAATAATAAGTAAGCGACTAAAACGTAAAATATATTAATTTTAGATGCTGGGGAATAGTTTTTTTAAAGGTTTGGGCTTTTCATTAAATGATGCTGAAAGTCTGGTTTAATAGCCAAAGCAGGGCCACTGTAATCAGATGGGGTAGGAGTTGTATACATGTCAACATTAAAAAAAAAAAAAAAAAACGCCACACACCTTCAATTCTGTGAAGTCTTCAGCATGACAAGGACTCATTAACAAGATCATCATCACATACCTCTGTATCATAGAAGATGCAGCGGCCATCGTATGTGCCAATCACAGCGTGCTTCCCGTTCTGACAGAAGTTTGCAGCAGTAATGAGCTTTGTCTGCCCGTCTATTTCATTCCACAAGGCAACTTTTTTATCAGGAATGTTCCAGAGTCGAAGTTTCCCATCCAAAGAGCCGCTCAAGAAGTATCGGTCATCCTACAGAATATAGAAAAATTACATGTTTACATCATCATTGAATTGAATCAAGTCAGTATAAAACAAAGGTCATTTTTAGATGGGTTAGATGAACCAACATTGATGCTCATTAGACCTTTTAGAGGACCTCTGGATTTGGGGCAGTTTTCAGTTCTCCATCTTACACTCCCTCCTGCTCGGTGGCGTAACTAAATGTGATAAGGCTTGGTGTGAACATTAAATTGGGCTCTTTCAAGGGTCATACAGTAATTATTTTTCTGTCTTTTAAACCTAATTGGATGCAGCTAGAAAACGAAAGACTTAAACAGCAGATACAAATAGTGCTTCACTTCTAAATAACATATATGATAAGTAATGTAGGAGAACAGTGATGGGGCTCCCTTACCTCCTGGGCCCCAGTGCAGTTGCACCCCCTCCAGTTATGCCCCTGCTCCTGAAGCATCCCAGCCTTGCAGTCAGCAGACACTTATCTGTTTCCTATGTGGAAAAAGCAAGCATCTGCTCACTGAAGAGACTACTGCAAAGTAGTGGTGGGAAGGAGGTGGTGTGTTCCTGTGGGGAATGAATACAAGTTTGTTTTATCATCGGTCTGGAAAACATTTCCTCTCAATTCAGCCATAAATTCTCTTTGGAGCAGTTTATCAAGTAGACTACATCTTCACAAATTGAGATGTGAAAAAAAAAATGAAATCAAGTACAATCCGGACAGAAACATCATCATGATTCATAAGTAGAACAATGGTTCCAATTTAAAGTGGATCAACAGTTAAAAATGAATTACAGTAGACCAACAAAACCAACATTCCTCATGCATCCCTCTCCAGGGCAATTTAGATTGCAGCACACAAAATACCATTTTGTGAGTACTCACCTGAAAAATGGATATTGTTGGTGTGCCACACACCCCGCTTCACTTCAAAATATTCTTCACTTAATGGGTTAACTCGCTGCCAGGTGACGTAGTGCAGAGAGGAAGTCTTGTAACGAGCCCCCTTCCGGCCTATATATACCTGGTACCTCCCTTCAATCACCAGTATATTTAAAAAGCAGAAAGACAAGGTACCAGTATTCCACCGGTAACCTCAAAATCAATTTTGATATAAATAAAAAAGGCTTCACCATATAAAAGCTTCGGAATACCGAAAAGGGTGGGAGTGAAGCGGGGTGTGTGGCACACCAACAATATCCATTTTTCAGGTGAGTACTCACAAAATGGTATTATTCTTGGTGTGCCACACACCCCGCTTCACTTCTAAATATTCTTCACTTAATGGGACATCCAAAAGCAGTGTCCACAAGGGATGGGCATCTCAAGGCCAGGTGAAGCATAACTTAAATGACTGCAGTCTGCAGAACTTTGCGGCCAAAAACAGCATCCGCTGAAGCTCGCACATCAACTTTGTAAAACTTAGAAAAAGTGTGAACAAAAGACCAAGTGGCGGCCTTACAAACTTGTTCAACAGAAGCTTGGTGCTGAAAAGCCCAAGACGCCCCAACGACGCGAGTGGAATGAGCAGTGATACGAAAAGGGGGAACTCTTCCCTTAGCAGAATAGGCCGCAGTAACGGCCTGACGTATCCACTTGCTAATGGCAGATTTGGCTGGTGCCAAACCCTTCTTAGGCCCATGGGGCACAACAAAAAAGGAATCCGTCCTACGAAAAGGAGACGTGATAATCAAGTAGTACTTAACACAGCGTACTACATCCAAACAATGCAAAACCCTCTCTTTGTCATTCTTAGGATTAGGACACAAGGAGGGGAGAACAATATCTTGGTTCAAATGAAAAGCAGAAACAACCTTAGGAAGAAAGTCTGGCTTGAACCGAAAGACCATTTTATCCTGATGCCTCTCAAAGTAGGGCGCCTGGATAGACAAGGCCGCCAACTCCGAGACACGCCGGACCGAAGTGATCGCTACCAAGAAGACAATCTTCTGAGTCAGGGTAGACAAAGCAATATCTTGCAAAGGCTCAAAAGGAGGAGCCTGAAGAGCAGAAAGAACCAAATTCAAATCCCAAACAGGGAGTAATGGTTTCCTGGGAGGCCGCACATGCGTAACCCCCTGGAAAAAAGTTTTAACCAAAGGCTGAAGCGCAACACGCTTCTGAAAAAAGATAAGGCAGAGACCTGCCCTTTCAATGTACTTAGCTGGAGACCGGAGTCCAGCCCTGATTGTAAAAACTCCAGAATCCTGGAGACCAAAAAGACCCTACAAGGAAAAGATCTTATCTCACACCAAGCGATATAGGCTTTCCAAGTCCTATAGTAGGTGATGGAAGAAGACCTCTTCCGGGCACTGATCAGAGTCTTAATGACTGAATCAGAAAGACCCTCCTCCTTCAGGATGGAGGTTTCAGCAGCCAGGCCATCAAACCCAGCGCTGGTAAATTGGGGTAACACAATTGACCCTGAGTGAGCAGATCGGGCCGAAGAGGCAGAACAAACTGGTCCACTGCCAGCCGAACGATGTCTGCGAACCTCACTCGCCTTGGCCACCTTGGGGCCACGAGAACGGCGGACACCTATTCCAGAGCCAACTTCTGAAGCACCCTGCCCAGCATGGGCATCGGAGGAAACAGGTATAGAAATCCCAGAACTCCCCAGCTCAGGGACATGGCGTCCACTGCCAGAGCCAGAGGAACCTGGGAGAGCGACACGAAGTTCGGGAGCCTGTGATTGTGACGAGAGGCAAACAGGCCCACCTCCGGGGTCCCCCACCTGAGACACAGTGAGCGAAACACCTGAGGATGGAGAGCCTATTCTCCCAGACGGGGAGAGCCCCTGCTCAACCGGTCCGCTACCTGGTTCTTCACCTCTGGAATGTAAACCGCCGAGAGACAAGGAACACGGGACACCGCCCAGCTCAGGATCAGGGACACTGCTCTGAGAGCACTCAGACTGCGAGTCCTTCCCTGAAGACCGATATAAGCAACCGCTGTTTGATTGTCTGAACGTATCTGGACCGGAAGGCCCAGAACGAGCCGAGTCAGGAGAGCACGCACCTGACGGATGGTTCTCAGTTTCAGAATATTGATGGGTAAGTGGGGCCTTTGAGGTCCCCACTGCCCCTGAAACAGCAGCTCCTTCCAGAATCCGCCCCATCCCGACAGACTGGCGTCCGTGGTGACAATTTCCCAAAGGAGGGTCAGGAAGGACCTGCCCTACACAAGATTGGTCGAGACCAACCCCACAGGAGGGACTGCCGGACCCGGGAGGACAACTGGAAGGACTGATCCAGCGACCGAGGCTGCTGGTCCCAAGACGCTAACAGAAAAAGCTGAAGCGTTCTCGTGTGAACTTGGGCAAAAGGAAGAAACACTCTGTGTTGATGAGAGTCCAGGCCGGGACGAACCGACCCATCTCTCTCGGGGACTGCAAAAAGATTGGAGCAGAAAACGAGGCCCATCTCTAAGCGCGGCACCGGCCGGATGACCGCCATCTCTAACAGATTCCTTACCGACGGCAGGAGCCCCTGCGTGGCCAAAGGATCGATGGGCACCCGAGACCGAACAAACCGTGAAGGAGGGCGAGACCCGAATTCCGGGTCGCAACCGGCCGACACTACCTCCTGGATCCATCTGCCTGGAACCACTTGGTTCCAAACCTGGGAGAAGTGTCGCAATAGTCCCCCCACCCGCACGGGTGAGGGCAGCCCCTCATTGTTGAGTGGGCTTATCAGCAGGTTTGGGCTTGGAGCCCCAGGACTGAGCGGACCGGCCACGGCCCCTCCCCCGAGTCCAACCTGCACCTCTGGTAGCGGAAAAGGAAGCACCCCTGCCCGCTCTGAATCCTCGAAAGGAAGGCCTACCGGAACCTGCCCTCCTAAAGGGGACACGAGGCCTCTTGCGTTGTGGCATCTTACCACCCTTTGCGACTGAATCAATTTTCTCCCCAAACAGACGCAACCCCAAAAAGGGGAGAGCTGTGAGCACCCTTTTAGAAGCCGCGTCCGCTGACCACTGACGCAGCCATACTGACCTGCGAATAGCCACCAGCATAGCCGCTGCCTTGCTACTCATAGCCAGTGCATCGTCCTGAGCGGATAGGACATAAGACACGAAAGATTCACACTGCTTAAGCGCAGTAAACTGTTTACAAGCGGGATTGAGATCCTCATACAGCCCCTGAATTAAAGACTTAATCGCCAATAGCAGAAGGGCTGAAGCACATACCCGGCGCAACGCTGACCCGAGTAAATAAAGCCATGGCGCGCGTATTGGTCAATCCGACGATCCTCCCCATCTTTAGGGACAGTGGTCTCAGCAGACTGTACCATAGCCGTGCTGGAGAGCCCTAGCACAGGGGTATCGACGTCAGGAGGGACAGACCAAAGCTTTACCAACTCTGGCGGAAAAGGATAACGCTTTTCCCAACTGGAAGGGATTCCAGATAACCGCGTGGGATGTTCCCATTCCTTAAGAACCACCCTCTCAAAGTGGTGTTGTCTGGGAAAAACCCAACGCGGCTGAGGCTCCTTAAACAACTGACCCTTTGGCAGGGTGGCCGCCTCAGGTGGATCTAAATTCAAAATTTTAAACATTTGAGCCAGAATGGAGGGGGTGTCAAAGACAACCACCTCCGACCAATCGCCAATCACATCAGCCTCAAGCTGATCTGTAGGCTCATCTGACTCCAACGGGAATTCATCCTCGTCCGAGGACCCATCGGACCATTCCACAGGCTCACATAACTCGTCCTGTGGAGCCGAAGGTACCGGAGTCAGGTGCCTCCGTTTTGCAGCGGCCTTTAACGCTGCTTTAACGGGCACTACTTTCCGGGGGCTGGGCTGTGCCGCCACCTCGGAATGCGAATCCCCACTTTTGGCAGTGCCATGCGGGGTCCGGAACAGGGAGGGAGAGGTAGGAGATGATGAAGGATGCGATGGGCCCGCAGCCGAAGCAAGGACTGGCGCGCAGTAGTCTGCTTTGCACAAGGGATGCAGATAAAGACATCATCAGCTGGGAGTAGAGCCCCACAACTTACGCACCCCCCGAATGGCTCAGAAGAACCGTTTCCGGCAATTACGGAAGCCTCCATATGGTGATTTATGGTATTCGCAATACTTGGGTCTTTTAAGGCATAAGCCAACCCGGGATGCCCCTTTATTTGTAAATGTCCCGGAAGGGAGGATTTTTTTTTTTATTTTTTTAAATTAAGTTAAGGTCCCCTTTAATAAACTATATATATATATATATATATATATATATATATATATATATATATATTATATATACAAGCATTTATAATATATCCCAATTAAAAGCCAGGCAACATAGAGCCGGAGGGCCACCATAAACAGGGATCCCTGGATCTGTAAGCAAGAGAAATCACAATCAGATCCTCACATGTGTGCAACAATCATATAAACATGGCACCAAAGTGCCTTTAAAAAAAAAAAAAAAAGAGCACAACCATGCCCCCTAATAAGAAATGACTCCCCACCATATTCAATACAAGAGGATATGAAATTCCCACTTAACGGCCCCACCAAGTGGGGCCGCTTACCTGGCCAAGCGAGAGCAGCAGCCGGAGAGCGAGACAGCAGCCAGCAGCCTCAAACCGGGCAGAAATAGACCAAAAGGGGGGTGCCGGGGTAAAAACCCCGGCCTACCTGTAAGCAGGAGACTTCCATCTTCTGACTTGTCGTCAAGCAGAGAGAAAAATACTGGTGATTGAAGGGAGGTACCAGGTATATATAGGCCGGAAGGGGGCTCGTTACAAGACTTCCTCTCTGCACTACGTCACCTGGCGGCGAGTTAACCCATTAAGTGAAGAATATTTAGAAGTGAAGCGGGGTGTGTGGCACACCAAGAATAAGTGAATTTACCTTTTTCTACTACCTGCTGGGATATATTTTAAAAACAAGATGGAAGCTCATGGGCTTGCAGGCCACCAGCAAGTCATGCTGAGATTCCTTTTACTGTGCATTTCAGTTATGTCAGTTGGGAGAGGAAGCTCCGAATATGGCTGCTGCTTCTATTTTCCAACTGTGACAGGCTGTTGGTCTGATTTAAGCACAAAGGAAGTAGTACCAGAAGCCACTGGGTTGAGGTCAGTTTCCAAATCCCAATACTTCAATCAACTGTGGTTAAATAGGGTCATCTTCCTTCCACATCCACCACTGAGAGATGGCCGTGAGCCACATTCAAATTAAAGAGTTTGATGACACTAACATATTTAGGAGCCACCCCAGCCCTAAAACATATTTTCCCTGTTCAAGTAAATCTATTAGCTCCAAAGAAATGAAATTACAGGGTAGATTTGGGTAGATAGAGAAGCGTGGTGTCTGACATGTGTCTGCAGCTTCTGTCCTTCACATGGCGAGGTTGGGAACCCAAGTGGGATAAGTTGGCCACTTGCCCAACTCTTCAACAATCAGCCAGCACACGAGCCACAGAGAAGGAGAGGGAAAAAAAAACACTACTAGTATGAGCTTACAAATTGCCTGACCACACTCTGTTGCGCACCTGGCACTTTTAGCCTCTGCTGGCAGAGAGGGCTCTATACCTGGAAGCAAGCCAGAATGCAGTCTAAGCATGACCATCAAATAGGAAAGGTCAGGGGGAGAACATGGATATCAAATGTGCAAGGCTGGATATATTATCTGCTTTCCTAGTGATTCCCTGTAATGGATCCATAACTCAGCATGTGACCTCGCCATGATGCAGAAAAACCCAGTTAGTCTTACCGGTAAGGCCATTTCCAATAGTCCTCCAAGCCAGAATAGATGGGGTGGGTTGTAGGACGCCATCCTGGAGAACTATTGGAAATATTGTTACCGTTAAGACTTAACTGGGGTTTCTAAAGCTGGGGTTTTCCCCAAGCATACTCCAGAACGGCTAGCCACACAGCATCCTACCTCAGGGTGGGCAGACTACCTGAAGAGCCATCTCAGGAAGGTGTGTGGTGAAGACCAGGCGGTCTTACATATTTCCTCCAAAAATATGCCACCATTATACACCCAAGAAGATGACACTGTCCTAGTGAAATGGGTTTTAATACCCAAGCAATGGGTGCCCCTCCCCCCTTGATAGGCCAGAGCTATAGCATCTCTGATACATGTCGCTATGGTTGCCTGCAACTCCTTGCTCTTCCCTCCAAAGGAGAATGATAAATGATCCGACTTTTAATCTGTAAATACAGGAGAACCAGCTTTCTGACATCTAGGAGCTCTAAGGACCTGTCCTCCTGATCTGACTGAGCAATCAAGAGAACCCTGACTTGCTCTCATTTGATCTTTTTTAGGACTTAAAAACAGCCTCATCAGGGCAAATGCATAACAAAGGCTGAATTCTCCCCACTGATTGCTGAATGCATCCAGACCCCAAGCAAATCATAATCTGTAACATAGTAACATAGTATGTAAGGCTGAATAAAGACTTTAGTCCATCCGGTTCAGCCTGTTTAACTCCTTCCAGTGGTCTAGTAGCCATAGCCGGAAATGTTATTACATGCCAGGAAGGCATCAAGGCCACTTTTGAACATTTTTAATGTATCCCTCATTACTACCTCCTCTGGCAGCGAGTTCCATAGTCTCACTGCTCTTACAGAGAAGAATCCCCTCCTATGTCGGTGGAGAAAGCACCTTTCCTCTAACCTTAGTGGATGCCCCCGGGTTATGGTTACACTCCGGGGTATAAATAGATTGTGGGACAGATCCTTGTATTGACCCCGAATATATTTATACATAGTTATTAGATCACCCCTCAATCGTCTTTTTTCTAGACTAAATAAGCCTAACTTGGACAATCTTTCCGGGTACTCTAGCCCCCGCACTCCTTTTATTAACTTTGTTGCCCTTCTTTGAACGTGCTCCAGTTCTGATATGTCCTTCTTAAGCACAGGTGCCCAGAACTGTACACAGTATTCCATATGGGGTCTGACCAGTGACTTGTACAGGGGTAAAATGATGCTCTGGTCATGAGCACCCATGCCCCTCCTGATGCACCCCATGATCCTGTTTGCCTTGGCAGCAGCTGCCTGGCATTGATTACTACAGTTGAGCTTATTGTCAACTAAAACCCCTAGATCCTTTTCCATTGTTGTTTTACCAAGTGTTTCTTTATTTAGAGTGTAATCATGACACATATTTCTCCTTCCCATGTGCATAACCTTACATTTATCTGTGTTAAACTTCATTTGCCATTTAACTGCCCATGCTTCCAATTTATCTAAATCTGTTTGTAGTTGCCTGTTGTCCTCCTTTGTTTTAATTACTTTACGCAGCTTAGTATCATCTGCAAAGATTGAGACTTTACTGTTTAATCCATACCCAATGTCATTTATATATATATTGAAGAGAATTGGTCCCAGAACTGACCCTTGTGGTACTCCACTAGTAACAGTGACCCAATCTGAGTGTGTACCATTGATAACCACCCTCTGCTTCCGATCACTAAGCCAATTTCCCACCCATCTGCACACGTTTTCCCCCAGTCCAAGCATTCTCATCTTTTGTACCAGCCTTTTATGTGGCACAGTATCAAATGCTTTAGAAAAGTCAAGATATATGATATCCAATGACTCCCCCTGATCCAATCTTGAACTTACCTCCTCATAAAAGCCGATCAGGTTTGTCTGGCAGGAGCGATTCCTCATAAATCCATGCTGATATGGAGTAATAAGGTCATTTTCCCCAAGGTGCTCCAGGATAGTATCCCTTAAGAAACCTTCAAACAGCTTGCCCACCACAGATGTTAAGCTTACCGGTCTGTAGTTCCCGGGTTCCCCCCTAGATCCCTTTTTGAATATTGGCACCACATTTGCCAAGCGCCAATCCATCGGAACAAACCCTGTAGTTATGGAATCCACAAATATTAGAAATAACGGCTTGTCTATTACTGTACATAACTCCCTTAAAACACGAGGATGTATGTCATCTGGTCCCGGCGATTTATCGATTTTCATCTGCTTGAGACGGTGCTGGACTTCTTCCTTGGTTAGACCAGTGACATTTAATGGAGGGTTTCGGTTATTCCCCTGCATTTCACTGGGCATGTCAAATTCTTTTGTGAATATAGAAGCAAAGAAGTTGTTAAGCAAATTAGCTTTCTCCTCATTTCCCTCTATAGGGGTCCCATCCTTGCTTTTCAGGGGGCCCACACCCTCAGGTTTGTACCTTTTACGGTTTATGTAGCTAAAGAATAATTTGGGGTTAGTTTTACTCTCTTTCGCGACCAGTCTTTCTGTCTCCAGCTTAGCTGCCCTTATCTGTTGTTTACATTGTTTATTTTCTTCTTTATAGTTTTTTAACGCTTCCGCTGTCCCTTCCTGCTTTAAACGTTTAAATGCCTTTTTTTTGTTGTTTATTGCCCCCTTAACCTTTTTATTTAGCCACATCGGTTTACATGTGTGTCTAATAGTTTTATTCCTGTAAGGTATATATCTGTCACACTGAAAATTAAGTATTCCTTTGAAAGTATCCCATTTAGCGTCCATGCTTTTGTTCTTAAGGACATTTTCCCAGTCAATGCAGTGTAGGGCATCTCTAAGTTGGTCAAACTTTGCCTTTTTGAAGTCCCGCGTTTTTGTGACTCCTTGATAAGGCACCCTAGTGACTGCTAATTGGAAATTAATGATATTATGATCACTGCTTCCAAGGTGTCCCCCAACCTGTACCTTTATTACTTTGTCTGGTACATTGGTTAGTATTAGGTCCAATATGGCTTTCCCCCTTGTTGGAGCTTGTACTTGTTGGGAAAGGTAGCCATCTTTTGTTTTAGATAAAAACTATTACTTTTCTGCGAAACACATGTTTCAGCATCCCAGTCTATATCTGGGTAGTTAAAGTCCCCCATAATCACTACCTCATTTATTTTAGCGGCTATATCTATTTGCCTTAGCATCATATTTTCTATGGATTCGGATATATCTGGAGGTTTATAGCAAACCCCCATCAGTATTTTATTTTTGTTTCTCCCTCCATGTATTTCTACCCATACCGACTCCACATGGTCATTCCCCTCACATATATCCTCCCGCAGAGCAGGCTGTAGAGAGGATTTTACAATTAAGCAGACTCCACCCCCTTTGCGTTTGTTACGGTCCCTCCTAAACACACAGTATCCCTGTAAATTTACTGCCCAGTCATAGCTTTCATCCAGCCAGGTCTCTGTTACCCCCACTATATCATATTGTTCTTCTGTTATTATCAGTTCTAGTTCATCCATTTTATTAGTCAAGCTTCTAGCATTTGTAAGCATGCATTTCAAATGCTTATGACAATTTTGATAATTCTGTATATTGCCCTTATTCCTGCTAGATGTGCTAACCCCTCCCCCCTCTCCACCCCCAGTTTCATGTCTACACCCACTGTCACTTTCTTTCCTAACTTCCCCTTTGTAATAGCTTTTACCCTCCCCCCCAATGCTCAGTTTAAACACTCCTCTAACCTTTTAGCCATCCTCTCCCCCAGAACAGATGCACCCTCCCCATTGAGGTGCAACCCATCCCTGCCAAAGAACCTGTAGCCCACTGTGAAGTCGGCCCAGTTCTCTAAGAATCCAAACCCCTCCTTTTTACTCCAATTTTTGAGCCACCTGTTTACATCTCTAATCTCCCGCTGCCTCTCTGGTGTGGCTCTTGGTACTGGTAGTATTTCTGAGAATACTACAGTTGAGGTCCTTGCCTTAAGCTTACGGCCTAAGTCCCTGAAATCATTTTTTAGGACCTTCCACCTACTTCTTCCTATATCATTAGTGCCAATATGCACCATGACTGCTGGGTTCACGCCAGCCCCTCCCAACAATCTGTCAGCCCGCTCCGCTACATGCCGTACTCTTGCCCCAGGAAGGCAACACACTGTTCGGCAATCCCGGTCTTTGTGACAGATTGCCCTGTCTGTTCCCCTAATAATAGAGTCACCCACTACCAGCACCTGTCTTGCCTGCCCTGTTCTCCCATTTCCCCTCCCTTCCTTACTGGAGCCGACAGATGTGTCTTGCTGCAGCTCTGCCATCCCTGAGCTAACATCCTCCTCATCTGCCAACCGGGCAAACTTGTTTGGAGGTGCCTGTTCAGGGCTAGCCTCCCTGTAACTTTTACCCCTACCCCGCCTTCTAACTGTTATCCAGCTAGCTGCCTCATTTTCCTGCTTTTCCTCTCCCCCCATACTACCACCCTCCCCTGACCCTGAGCCATGTAGTGCCAGATCAGTGAGATCCAGACTCTTTTGCATGATAACAATTTCTCTCAGTGTTGCCAATCGCTTATTTAGATCGTGAATCACGGCTTCCAAATCAGAGATTCGCAGGCATCCGGGGCATATATATTCACCATTGACCGATTGATCAAGAAGTGCATACATAGCACAAGATGTACACTGAACAGCATTGTTAGGCATGGAACCCATTGTATGAATTTGTGGGAACACCAAGTGTAGAATTTACAACACTTAAAATAACAATATGAAATCAAGGCAGATACTTACAGCTTCCGAACTTCTGCTTGTAACTTCTTCTTTTAACTCCTGCTTTAACTCACCACTTCCAAGCAGCCACTTACAGAGACAGCCAAAAGAGCACACTGTGCGAGACACTATCTGGGCAAACGCCTGCTGATGTTGCACCCATTCTCCCTGGTCTATTCTTAATCTGCTCAAGAAGTCTGCCTCAACATTTAAGTCCCCTTTTATGTGGATCTCTTCGATGAACCCAACATTCCTCTCCAGGTTCTCCAACAGGGATTGGTCAATCTGTAAAGTTCCCGAGATCTTGTTCCTTCCTTGTGGTTTAGAAAGGCAACTATCGTAACGTTGTCTGAGGCAATCTAGTAATCTACCCACTACTTCCGACTCTAGTTCCCTCAGGGCTTCTTTTACTGCTAGGAGTTCCCTGAAGTTGGAGGACTTCTGGGCCGTGGCTCTTGTGCACCTCCCCTGAAAGTATTGTCTTTGGCAAAGAGCTCCCCAGCCTAAGGAACTTGCATCTGTCATTACCACTATGGGTTCTATCTGGTGCCAAGGCTTCCCGTCTGCCACATTCTCTGACAAGGTCCACACCCAACTTTCCCTTACCTGCTCTGGTAGGGCAACCAATCCAGGTAGGCTTGATCCTTGTCCCATGTGTCCAGAAAGGAGACCTGCAAGGGATGAAAAAAAAGAAGGTGGCACATGGAGCTGCTGGTATTGAAGAGGTCATTAGACCTAATATGGCCAGAATCTGCCTCATAGAGATTGACTGGCAGGAGAGAACTTGCTTCACATACCAACTTTTCCGTTTTGGCCCTGGGAAGGATATGCTGGGTCAGGGTATCCATCTTGTATCCAAAGTACGTGCATCTGCTTTAGGGGATGAGGCTGGATTTTTCAAGATTCAATATCAAACCTAACCCTTGGAGTCAAAGTAAGGCCTTCTGCAAGGCTGCTAGAAGGGAGGACCTGTCCCTCACAAAAAGAAGCAGGTCGTCCAAACAGGCTATGATGTTCATCTGATGAGATCTCAGGTGAGCCATTGCTTCTGATAGGATCTTTGTAAAGATTTTGCTTGCAGAAGAAAGACCAAATGGCACAGCCCCAAATTGCCAAAGCTTTACCTCAGAAACCTTCTGTGAGCAGGATGGATAGGAATGTGAAGGAAGGCTTATCTCTTGAAAGAAAATAGTCCTGGGGCCAACGAGAAAATTCCAGACGGTAAGCCGCCTTAATAGTTCTTAAAATAACGTTTTTGGGAAATCTCCTCCCAGGCAGGGGAAAAAAAATGGAGAAGTCTTCGCCACACTGGGATGTCAGGACTGAGTCTTGGGTACTTGAGAGGAGCTAAATGAAGGAGTTCCCCTTCCACTGGAGGTCTGCCAAGGTTTTCTGATTTCAGGCCCTTTGATCTCTCGCTGAGAACACCTTGGTTTCTGGTTACCCTGTAAGGGGCATCTGGAGTCTCTTTTAATCGGATACGTATTTCCTCTTTCCAAAGAAGGGAAAAGAATTGCATCTAACTCCGTGCCAAAAAGAAGATTACCTTCGAAAGGAAGCCCACAGAGGTGTGACTTAGATGCCTGGCCTCCCTGCCATGTTTTAAACCATAGAGCACGTCCGGCAATGTCGGAGCAAATGCGAAAAGCATGGCACCCTCTGATTGCTTCCACAGCTTTAGAGAAAAAAGGTGAAACATCTAAAATCTCCTCCCTGGGGGCTCCCCGAATAAGGTCACTCCCGAGACGTCAATCCACGTCTCTAAGACACGGCCCAGTCCGTGACAATTAAAGGCTTTAAGAGAAAGCCATCAGTGTCCCAGACTCTTAAGGAGAATATCTGCCCGTTTATCCATAGGGTCCTTTAAAGACCCCATGTCTTCAAAGGATAGGTCAGACCTTTTAGAAATCTGGGCTAGGGGAGCATACACTCTGGGAGCCTTTGCCCAAGCCACTATGTCCACTTCCTCAAAAGGGGAACCTGCATTTTAAAGATTTTGGGGAGAAAAACCTGGCTTCTGGGTTCCTGGGTTTGGAGTCGTGGACCAAAAACCTAGGTGTTTTAGGATCCTTAAAGCCCTGATATAAGAAATCCTTTAGAGACAAAGGTTGGGCTGGTGTTTCAATCTTTAGCGTGGTATAGATGGCCTGAATGAGATCAGGCGTATCTTCTACCGCAAACCTGAATCTAGAACTGCCAGCTGTCTCCATCTTAACGGATTGTTCTATGCGGCAGGAGTGGATAGATTCTTCTGAAGAAGCGAACTCATCCGATGCTCTGGCCTTGGGAGGAAATCCTGGGTTCACCACGGATGACCCACTTGCTTCTGGACCCCTGACCTGGGCAACCCCACTGTCCTCTGGGCAAGCTGGGATGGGAGTCTGGTGGGCAGGTAAAAAACTGATGCAGCTTGGATTTGTATGAACCAAATGTGCTATTGATATTAAGCTTAGGCGTAACCGCATCCTTGAGACAACGTGTACAAAACCGATTGTTCCAGTTGTTGGGTAGGGGCATCTGGCAATTTTGGCAGGGCTCTTCTTTAAATTCCGTAGAAGTCTTAGGCTCCTTAACACCCTTATTTCCCTTAGGATCTTTAGGCTTGGCGTGCTTCTCCTTTCCCTCCTTAGCCTGAAAGGGAATAACATCAGGTCATTTACTAGAGACCTAGGTTCCTCCCTCCCCTGCACCATCATCCACCCTCGGGTAAGGAACACTTACTGTGTCCTGTGAATCACCACTGCCCATTTTGCTTAATTGTGGTTGGTGCCCTTTAATACTGCCGCTAATCTTTTTAGCTCTGCTGTGTTTCTCCTTTGCATGCTTAGCACACAGCAGAGAAACCCTCAGGTGCTCTTTTCTCTGCGTTCTGGCGGCATTTTGGATGACTAAGGATGTGCATCCGGCACATGTCATGACAAGGCCGCCCCCCCTGACCCAGAAGTGACTTCACGCGCCTCACACCTCCAGCGCCGTCACAGACCAGAAGAGGAGCACCTCCAACTCACTGCCCTCCAACTGGCTGGAAGGAAGGCAGCAGGAAAGAAGAGATAGTGCCCACAATGTTCCCCCGCCCCATAGAGGTACAGAAAAAACCTAGAGCGCATACCCGAACCGCTGCGGTTCTGTAATAAAAAATAGGGGGGAAAACATGGGCATCAGAGGGATCCAGACCCTCAATCCACAAACATACTCCATCACATGTTTCCTGGGAGAAAAACAAAAACAATGAGGGCTGTGGGGAAGGGGTGCGGCTTTAATACTCGGTCAATTTGTGTTTCCTGTTTAGGGGGAGGGAGTGGCTAGCCATCCTGAAGGACGCCTGGGAAAACAATACTTTTGAGTAAACATTTAAAGGTAATGTGTAGCAATTATTTCAGCGTACAAAAATACGTTTCTCCAATAGGTGGTGCTGCACACAAAGAAACATACCAACCTCATCATCTGCTCACAGCCGGCTGATTAGTAATGTAGACTAAAAACAAGGGGCAGAGAGCTGCTGCCGTTATAGGTAATTTGCTTTTATTAAATTATCAATGAGAGAAACAAATTCTTCTGAAACTGCCCCCCCCCCCAATGCAGCACAATAAAAAAGCATCACTGTGGAGCAATTAACAGTGTAAGAGTAAAAACTAGACGTTCCCGACTTAAAAACCACAACAAAACTGTATTTTATGGCAATTACATGAATGTTCTCACATTAACAAGCTTTGTTTCTCAAAAGCAACATGGAGCACTAATAAACAGGGCTATAGAAAGAAACTCTTATGACAGCTGGAGACTATTCCCACTAATAATCACGCCATAGAACCAGTGACGCATATAGAGCTTCCTCCATGGAAGATGCATTACAGGAGACTCACCCGCCGGGAATGGAAAAAAAAAAAAACCTCTACATCATGCATATACTAGAGTATGATTAGGAGATTTTTAGTTCAGCTATAAAAAGTCGGGAAACTCTTAAAGGTCATAGATGAACATCACACCTACATTACATAAGGCATTGATTTGCTTGGGTGCTGGGCTTTGTTACAGTAAATGCTACAATGAAGGTATTGATTTGCAGATTTTGCAGGGGGGGAGAAATATTGGTGCATCTTATGGTGTGAATGTCCACTCACCCTACCTGCACTCTGCCAATTTTAGGGGATTTGGGGGATTCTGCCACATTGCCTGTTATAGGCGATTGAGGGGAATTCAGCCACACTGCCTGTTATAGGGGACTGGAGAGATTCTGTCTCACTGCCTGTTATAGGGGACTTATTATAGGGGGATTCTGTCAAACTGCCCAGTACAGGGTATTGGGGGGGTGGGTTTACTGCCACACTGCCTACTGTGGGAATGGAGGGGGGAAATCTGCGACTTTGGGTGGGGTGGAGGGAGATATTTAAGCACTGTATTTTGTTTAGAATTTGATTTCATATTTTTCTCCCCTAACTCTTGGTGTGTCTTATGAAGCAAAAGTACAGGTGGGTAGCAGGTAAAGGTTTGGTCTGCATAATATGCTTTATAGTAGAGACTTGATAAAATTACTGTAAGCCCTTTCACCAAATCTGACCCCCCCCCCCCCCCATGTGCAGGCCACTCAGAAAATTTGCAGCTCACATTCAATTGAGAATTTTCTTGGTTTTCAGAGGCACAAGAAAAGCTAAATGGAGCATGTGCTGCTGGTCAGTCCCCCATGCCAGCCATTCAGAAAAAGTGTGTGTGTGTGTGTGTGTGTGTGTGTGTGTGTGTGTGTGTGTTTCCCCAAAAGCTGTTAGACACTGCTCAGCAATTTCCATAGTGCAGAGAGGTAGACAAATTCGACCTTACCTTAAAGTGGACCAACACCCAGGATTTTGACTATCCTGGGTTTTGGTCCACTTCGGTGGGGCACCCCGATCGGGGGGGGCCCCGCTGTGTGAAACCCCCCAGAAAGCCCCGAAAACTCACCTCTCCCCGCTCCCACGTGACCGCTGCAGCCAATCCCCACCGGCGTACAAGCGAGAGGCAGCGCCAGACAAGCAGAGCGCGTCCGCCGCTGCCTCCCGCACGTCCCTCTTACAAGGAGCGCACCCGCGCCGGCCATTCACAAACGGCTGGCGCGGGAGCGCGCCCTGCTAGAGGGACGCGCGGGAGGCGGCGGACGCGCATGTGCCGCTGGAACGCGGAAAAGGTAGGATTGTGGGCTTCCTGGGGGGTTTCACCCCGCGGGACATCCCGATTTCGGATGCCCCGCGGGGAGGGATCTGATCGGCCCGGGAATCTTAAAGCTGCCTGTCATGGCGCAGCTTTATTATTGTTGAGCATGCCCTGCTGTGATCAGAGGCAGCTACAGGAATACTGTGGCTTACTGCGCTTGCTCCAAGGGACACAGTAGCTGTGTGTGTGGTCCTGGAGAAATAAAATTGAAAGGAGGGGCAACCTTTGGAGCCATGCATCTATCTCCAGCTCTGCAGGAAATGAAGGAAGAAGTACATGGGACAGGAATCGGGTCATCTGATTGCTGGCCGATTAAAGTCCAATTAGGGGTATTAATGTAATAGGACCATACTGTGGCACCAACCAGACGGAAGGCAGAGACTACAGTGCAATGCTCCTGGCATAGAGGAGGTAAGGGTATCAGGGGGAGAAGGTGAATTATTTTTCTTTGTGCCAATGAGAATTGGTTGGGGTAGCTTTCGCTTTTTCTGGTGGACATTAGGTCCGCTTTAATCACTAGTTATGTATCCATGGGGCTTTGCAAAGTTCTGACTAATAAAGGTTGTCTTACTTACCCTTGGATGGAAGGCTATTGCTGTAACAAAATCTATATGCTGGAAGCAGCACAGGCACTCCCTCCTGGATATGTGCCATAGGCGAACTGTCTTGTCCATAGATGATGAGAGCAAGAAGTAATTCTGTGAGGGGGAAATACGCAGAGATCATTGTAAGGTCATGAAGATAAACCAAGGGTCTATTCAGCAACAGGAACATTGTCTACTGAACTACCTGATTATGACCTGCAAGGGGATTATTACCTGCTAAGACCAGGCTAATGCATAGCTACAATTTTAGGCAGATCATTTGGACTGCTCACTATAATTGAGCAACAGAATTTACTTCACAGGATGAAACTAAAAAGGATCATTAAATTCAGTCCAAGACAAAAATAACGATCGCAGTCTAGTGTTATTCCGGCATCATATTGGATAAGCACAGTGTTATTCATGTACACCGTGAGCTGCTCAATTCTGCCTGATGTTTTCTTTTATTCCAAAACTCATCAGGCTCAGTAAAACAGGCTTATAATACAGGATAAGGTATTAAAAAGCATTCAAATGACCTAAAACAAATAAATACCTTATTAAAGGTATGAATGAACAGGTAACAAAATACTGTACACACACACAAAAGGAAAAATATATTTAGACTTTTGTTAGCCAGGTAACTTAAATTGTATATAAAATAGGATGAATTTATGATTAACAGCCAGCAAATAAAAAGCTAAGGCAGAGTTGGCTAAACCACAAGTAGGACAGGTAGAGATTGAACAGTTGCTAGTATAGGGCCATTGTGGGTAACACAAAAAAAACTCACCTTTTATCCCACATTTATCCTGCAGTAATTAAGTTCTCTAAATTCTCTCCTGTAGAATGGATTTCTCTGGTCTTACCTTCATGGTTGCTACATTTTAACACTTAGCCGAAGGCGGGGATGCAAGATAAAAAGGTGTGGCTCTTCCTGAAATAGCCTTCTGGCTGTACACTCCTACTACTCCAGTTATTAAAAAGCAGAAAGACAGCAGTCCAAAATATTACTGCATCAGTGGATATCAAACAGAATATGACAGACAGGGTGGGTGTGATGATCTGGCGTGGAAGACAAGAGAAATCAATTGTTCAGGTAAGAATGCACAGAATTGAAATTTTCTCTCATCCTCCACTAAGTACTTAGTTTCTAGGGCGGGTTCCCAAATATCAATAAACTGCGTTTCTTAGCTATGAGCAGCGAGTAAGACCTCTCTCGAGGAATGCACAGCTGCCTGCAATACAGAGGGCAGCATCTGCCAAAGCCCCTACATCAACTTAGTTCAGTAAAGGTATAAGACGAAGACCAGTTAACAGCCTTGAATAGCTGCTCTACCGATGCCCGATAAGGGGTCGCAGCTTGACATTTCACTTCCCGATCCTGTCTGATTTATTCTATATAGCAAAATGAGCTACAGAATAACCTTAACAGGTGGGTACTTTGCCCTGTAAATCGTCATCCTGATGCTTTTAAAAATGATCTTAGTAAGAACTGGTTCTACAATTTTTTAGACCATCCAGAGTAATGAACGAAAATCTCTCTAAATAAATATAAAAAAAAAAAAATTATAATATATATATATATATATATATATATATATATATATATGAATAATATAATTAGATAATATAAAATGTATATTATAATAATATATAATATGATATATAATAATATTATATATATATATATTCTAACTACATCAAGTCGATGCAGCAATATTTCCTAATCTTTTGAAGGATTTGTTTACATTGTAAATAATGAACAACTGCAGGGGATCTAGACCTGAGCTGGGATATATGGAAATGCTATTATCACAGACACCATGAACACAGAACATACATGCATTTTTATACGATTCTTTTCTCTACTGGGAGAAAGAAATAATCGCCTGCAAAATATCCAAAACTTGAGTTAGTAGGTTGTCCAGATAAGGAGTAATTTTGACTACTCTGTGTCTCAACATTGCCATAACTGTAGCTAGCATTTTGAAAACACCCATGGTGCTGTGGTCATACCAAAAGGTAGAGCTACAAATTGGAAAGGTTTCTCTTGAAAAGAGAAAAGGAGAAACCTTTGGTAAGCTAGACAGGTAGGGATAGGTAACTAAGTAACTAGCCGTGCTAAATTGCTTGTATCCCACCAATATAGGGAGTCCCAAACTCCCTTAATCCACACCCTATAGTGAATGGCACCACTCCGTTTTAATTAACAATTCATGTTGCTGTGTTCTGTGTTGGGAGGGATAGGGTTACAAAGGGGACTATGTTATATTAGCCCCAGGATATAGTCGAGTCCCAAGGATGGGGATATCTTTAGTAAATGGGAAATGGCATAGCTCAAAAAAGAATAGGATGTGCCCTTGTACACTAAAATAGATTGAGAAAAGTATATGGTGCCCAATTTACTGACTATTATACAAATATGATATGTTAGGCATGCATAAATGTGTCTCAAGAAATTGTATATGAAAAAGGTGTTAATTTACTATACACAGTAATGTACATACATTGGTGTTCAGTTTTGTGATAAGAATATGTTCCAATGTTATTTGTTAGTACCTTGAATACTCACCCAATGCAGCCTGTCATCTCCCGCAGACTGAGCCTGCGTCTTGCGTTTCATGGACACTGGAATACACACTTCCGGTGCCTGGAACGCAAGCTCTGTGACGCACGTCCGGCCGGCGTGCGTCACGTGAGCGGCCGCCGGGTGACGCGCTTCCGGCTGGCGCGCGTCTGCCCGGGACTGCATCGTATGGCCGGTGATTAGCGGGGGAACGGGCAGTGGTGAGTATTTAAGGGAGGACGGGATGAGGGCATTTGAACCTTGGCCTTGCCCTGGAGAAGTGACGCGAGACATCACGCAACGCGTCGGTTGGGAGAGGAGGGGGTTGTGTGGCTGGTTACTGGAACACCTAAGGTACTGTGTTATGTTATGTACGTGTCTGCTTTTCTCTCCCTACGGCTGTCCTTAGGATAGATATGGATAGTTTGTGATATACGGCACTCAGCACTTTATGTAAATATTATCTCATAAATTTTTTTGCACATTATTGTTATCAACAATCAATTGTTTTATGAATTAGTCACTTGTAGATAGGCAGCAAAGGGCATTTAGAATAGCAGCAGACAAATAGATATTAGTTATTAATTTAGCCATAAGGGCTTTTTCCATCTGGACACTCTGGTCAGTGTTGTCCTGCCCCCCCTCCGTACATTCTGGTTCTCCCTTTCCTCCTCCCCCCCCTTCCCCCTCCCCCCGTTTTTGGGGGATTGTGTGTAAATATATGTATTTTAACTAATGTTTTTTAATTAAATGTATGTACATAGTAGAAGTATTCGAATAAAGCAACATGAATTGTTAATTAAAACGGAGTGGTGCCATTCACTATAGGGTGTGGATTAAGGGAGTTTGGGACTCCCTATATAGGTGGGATATGCAGTAGTGCACATATGTGCCTCCACCCCTAGATTGTGCACACCCTACACAACAAATTAGTGGGTGCGGTCTCCCTCTTTTCTGGTTCATACTAAATTGCTTGTAAGTAACGTAGTGGTGCAAACACTGAAGATCTAAAAATAGGACTGATGAACCGCCCATTTTAGTAACAATGACACTGCTTCTATGGCTGCTGCTTAGGTACAGGAGCTCACTCAACCTTACACATGGCCAGCAGCAATGTTCTATATGTACAGAACCCACATCTTTCTTCTTGGTGTACGTTGCCAATGGCAACAGATTTCAGATAATGAAAACTGCTAAATCACACACACAGAAAAAAATAAAGCAGCTCAATTTTGTCACACAAAAATATAAACTTTTTGTTGTAGTGAAGCTGTGTACAGCAGTTATGTCGCACATCTTCACAGTCTCAGTCTAACTGCAAGAATAAACTGGAGTAGGAGTGCACAGCTGGAAGTACACGTAGGCCTGGGAAGAGCCACACCTTTTAAATTTCAGTCCTAGCTTCAGATGAGTGTTAACCTATGAGTATCAAAATGTGATAACCTGGAGTGAAAGATGAAAGAAACAGTTGTGTGTACAGATTTCATACCATTATATCCCTGCACACAATACCCCCGCTTTACGTACAGTGTGCAGGGTACTGCCCTAATGGATACCATGATTGATAGCCCAAAGCGTACTTTATATTGCCACAAGTATAAATCTAGGAGTAAAAAAAAAAAAAAAGTATGTTTCGGTCAGTGAGAATCAGTTGATACTGGAGCTCCCAGCTTGGCTCATAAAATGTTTTCCCCTAAACCTCCAGCACTGGTCTACTTAAAGAAGCATTATTGCGAAAAATGGTTCAATGATAAAAATCCATCAAAATTTGCTGGATGGCGAGGGGAGGGGTCACTTATACCCAGCATCTAGAAAAATCCAGCGCCAGGCTTGTTTTTATTTCTTTTGATGGAAGAAAAATACCATTTTGTGAGTACTCACCTGAAAAATGGATATTGTCAGTGTGCCACACACCCCGCTTCCCCTTTAATTCTTACGATCGGGTTACTCCACCAGCAGGTGGCGACGTTGCAGAGAAGTCTTGAAAACGAGCCCCTTCCAGCCTATATATACCTGGGACCTCCCACTTAACACCAGCGATTTAAAAAGCAGAAAGACAAGGTACCAGGAAATCCAACGGTAACCGCAAAATAAAGAAAAGCTTCACCATATAAAGGATCCAGGATACCAAAAAGGGCGGGTGAAGCGAGGTGTGTGGCACACTGACAATATCCATATTTCAGGTGAGTACTCACAAAATGGTATTATTCTCAGTGTGCCACACACCCCGCTTCCCCTTTAATTCTTACGATCGGGACATCCAAAAGCAGTGTCCACAAGGGATGGGTATCCGAAGGCAAAGTGAAGCATAACTTAAATGACTGCAGTCTGCAGAACTTTGCGGCCAAAAACAGCATCCGCTGAGGCTCGCACATCAACTTTGTAAAACTTAGAAAAAGTATGAACCGAAGACCAAGTGGCGGCCTTAAAAACTTGTTCAACAGAAGCTTGGTGCTGAAAAGCCCAAGACGCTCCAACGGCGCGAGTAGAATGAGCAGTGATACGAAAAGGGGGAACTTTCCCCTTAGCAGAATAGGCCGCAATAACGGCCTGACGTATCCATTTGCTAATGGCAGATTTGGCTGGTGCCAAACCCTTCTTAGGCCCACAGGGCACAACAAAAAAGGCATCCGTCTTACAAAAAGGAGACGTGATAATCAAGTAGTACTTAACACAGCGTACTACATCCAAACAATGCAAAACCCTCTCTTTGTCATTCTTAGGATTAGGACACAAGGAGGGAAGAACAATATCCTGATTCAAATGAAAAGCAGAAACAACCTTAGGAAGAAAGTCTGGCTTGAACCGAAAGACCACCTTTTCCTGATGCCTCTCAAAGTAGGGCGCCTGGATAGACAAGGCCGCCAACTCCGAGACACGCCGGACCGAAGTGATAGCTACCAAGAAGACAATCTTCTGAGTCAGGGTAGACAAAGCAATATCTTGCAGAGGCTCAAAAGGAGGAGCCTGCAGAGCAGAAAGAACCAAATTCAAATCCCAAACCAGGAGTAATGGTTTCCTGGGAGGCCGCACATGCGTAACCCCCTGGAAAAAAGTTTTAACTAAAGGATGAAGCGCAAAACGCTTCTGAAAAAAGATAGATAAGGCAGAAACTTGCCCTTTCAAAGTACTTAGCTGAAGACCAGAGTCCAGCCCTGATTGTAAAAACTCCAGAATCCTGGAGACCGAGAAGACCCTACAAGGAAAGGATCTAATTTCACACCAAGCGATATAGGCTTTCCAAGTCCTATAGTAGATGATAGAAGAAGTCCTCTTCCGGGCACTGATCAAAGTCTTAACGACTGAGTCAGAAAGACCCTCCTCCTTCAAGATGGAGGTTTCAGCAGCCAGGCTGTCAAACCCAGTGCTGGTAAATTGGGGTAACACAACCGACCCTGAGTGAGCAGATCGGGACGAAGAGGCAGAACGAACTGGTCCACTGCCAGCCGAACGATGTCTGCGAACCACACTCGCCTTGGCCACCTTGGGGCCACGAGAACGGCGGACACCCTTTCCAGAGCCAACTTCCGAACCACCCTGCCCAGCATGGGTATCGGAGGAAACAGGTATAGAAATCCCAGATCCCCCCAGCTCAGGGACATGGCGTCCACTGCCAGAGCCAGAGGATCCCGGGAGAGCGACACGAAGTTCGGGAGCCTGTGATTGTGACGAGAGGCAAACAGGTCCACCTCCGGTGTCCCCCATCGGAGACACAGTGAGCAAAAAACCTGAGGATGGAGAGCCCATTCTCCCAGACGGGGAGAGCCCCTGCTCAACCGGTCCGCTTCCTGGTTCTCCACTCCTGTAATGTATACCGCCGAGAGACAAGGAACATGGGCCTCTGCCCAGGTCAGGATCAGGGACACCTCTCTGAGAGCACTCAGACTGCGAGTCCCTCCCTGATGATTGATGTAAGCAACCGCTGTTCGATTGTCTGAACGCACCTGGACCGGAAGGCCCAGAACGTGATGAGTCAGGAGAGCAAGCACCCGATGGATGGCTCTCAGTTCCAGAACATTGATGGGTAAGTGGGCCTCTTGAGGTCCCCATTGCCCCTGGAACTGAAGCTCCTTCCAGAATCCGCCCCATCCCGAAAGACTGGCGTCCGTGGTGACAATTTCCCAAAGAGAGGTCAGGAAGGACCTGCCCCTCACGAGATTGGCCGAGACCAACCACCACTGGAGGGACTGCCGGACCCGGAAGGACAACTGGAAGGGCTGATCCAGCGACCGAGTCTGCCGGTCCCAGGACGCCAACAGATAAAGCTGAAGCGTCCTCGTGTGAAATTGAGCAAAAGGAACTGCCTCGAAAGAGGCGACCATCAACCCTACCAGCCTCATCCCCAGACGGATGGACGGCCGAGGATTGGAAAGAAGGACCCGAGCCAACTCCTGAATCAGATGAATTTTGGACTGGGGGAGAAACACTCTGTGTTGATGAGAGTCCAACTGCACCCCAGAAAGGACACCACCCTGGCCGGAGCGAGGGAGGACTTGGGGAAGTTGATCACCCAACCAAAGCTTTCCAGCGTGGAGACCACCATCCTGGTGTCTACCTCTAATTGATTGAGTGACGGAGCCATGATGAGAAGGTCGTCCAAATAAGGTACGACACGAATGCCACGAGATCTGAAAATGGCCATCACCCCTGCCAGCACCTTGGTAAACACTCTTGGAGCCGAGGTAAGGCCAAACGGAAGTGCCACGAATTGAAAATGCTGATCTTCCATCACGAATCGAAGAAAACGTTGATGAGCGTGGCAGATGGGAACATGAAGATAAGCATCCTTGATGTCTATGGACGTCATGAAGTCCCCCTGCCGAAGGGAACCGACAGCCGTACGTAAAGTTTCCATGCGAAACTTCCGAAAACGGATGAGCCTGTTGAGTAATTTCAGGTCCAGGACGGGACGAACCGACCCGTCCTTTTTGGGGACTGCGAAAAGATTGGAGTAGAAACAGAGGCCCATCTCTAAGCACGGTACCGGCCGGATGACCACCATTTCTAACAGATTCTTTACCGACGCCAGGAGCCCCTGTGCGGCCAAAGGATCGGAGGGCACCCGAGACTGAAAGAAACGTGAAGGGGGGCGAGACTCGAATTCCAGCTTGTAACCGGACGACACTACCTCCCGGATCCATCTGTCCGGAACCTCCTAGTCCCAAACCTGGGAGAAGTGTCGCAATCGTCCCCCCACCCGCACGGGTGAGGGCAGCCCCTCATTGCTGAGCGGGCTTACCAGCAGGCTTGGGCTTGGTGCCCCAGGACTGAGTGGGACGGCCACGGCCCCTCCCCCGAGTCCAACCTGCACCTCTGGTAGCGGGAAAGGAAGCCCCCCTACCCGCTCTGAATCCCCGAAAGGAAGGCCTACCAGAACTTGCCCCCCGAAAGGGACGACGAGGCCTCTTGCGTTGCGGCATTTTACCACCTTTTGCAACTGAATCAATTTTATCACCAAACAGTCGCAATCCCAAAAAGGGGAGAGCTGTGAGCACCTTTTTAGAAGCTACGTCCGCCGACCACTGGCGCAGCCATACTGCCCGACGAATAGCCACCGGCATTGCCGCTGTCCTGCTACTCATAGCCAGCGCATCGTCCTGAGCGGACAGAACATAGGAAACAAAAGACTCACACTGCCTGAGAGCAGTAAACTCCTTACAAGTAGGATCCAGATCCACACACAGATCCTGAATAACAGATCTAACCGCCAACAGAAGAAGCGCCGAAGCACACACCGGGCGCATCGTTGATCCGGCATTAATAAAACCATGGCGAGCGTACTGGTCAATCCGACGATCCTCACCATCCTTAAGGGCAGTGGTTTCAGAAGACTGCACCATAGCCGTGCTAGAGAGCCCTAGTGCAGGGGTATCGACGTCAGGAGGAACCGACCAAAGCTTCACCAATTCTGGCGGAAAAGGATAACGTTTCTCCCAACTGGAAGGAATTCCAGTTAACCGCGTGGGATGTTCCCATTCCTTAAGCACAACCCTCTCAAAGTGTTGTTGTCTGGGAAAAACCAAACGCGGCTGAGGCACATTAAACAACTGACCTTTTGGCAGGGTGACAGCCTCAGGCGGATCTAAATTCAAAATTTCAAACATTTGAGCCAGAATGGAGGGGGTGTCAAGGAAAACCCCCACAGACAAATCGCCAATAGCATCAACCTCAAGCTGATCTGCAGGCTCATCTGACTCCACCAGGAATTCTCCCTCCTCATCCAGGGAGCAATCGGACCAATCTACAGGCTCACATACTTCATCCTGTGAAGCCGGAGGTACAGGAGAAAGGTGCTTCCGTTTCGCAGTGGCCTTCAACCCTGCTTTAACGGAAATTATCTTCTCGAGGTTGGCTAACCGTGCAGACACCTCGGATTGCGAATCCCCACCTTTGACAATGTCACACGGGGTCCGGAACAGGGAGGGAGGGGTAGGGGATGATGGAATTTGCGAAGAGCCAGCAGCCGGAGCGACGGACTGACGCGCAATATTCTGCCTTGCACAAGGAATGCATAATATAACATCATCGCCTGGGAGCGGAGTCCCACAGCCTCCACACACCCTAGATGGCCCAGAAGAACCATTTCCGGTATTATCGGAAGCCTCCATATGGTGATTTATGGTATTCGCAAAATCCTGGGTTTAAGGCATAAGCCACCCGGGATGCCCCTTTTATGTATAAGTCCCGGGAGGGAGGATTTAATTTATAATAAAGATCCCCTTTAAAAATAATTAACGTAATAAATCATTATATCGTATATCTACAATTTAATTTTTTTTATATATATATATATATATATATATATATATATATATATATATATATATATATATATATATACACCTATAAATATGTCCCAATTTAGAGAAAAAAGGACTAGCCAGGCAAAATAGAACCGGGAGGCACTGTATTGAGGGAATCCCAGGATCTGTGGGGGAAGAAAAAACCAACAGTAAGACCCCCAGAAACAAATGGCAACATGCAATACAACATTCATGCAACAAGTACACATGATAATGCACAGCACCAGAGTGCTTTAGAGAGGCAAAAGAAAACTGGCTTCTGATCTTCCTCCTTTCCTTATTAAATATAAGTATTTCTCCTTTTTTTTTTTTTTTAAACAAACAGTCAGACATGATAAAAATAGACGGCCCCACGCAAGGTGAGGCCGCTTACCTGCCCAAGTAAGGCTAAAAAGCCCAGGCACCCGACCAGTAGAAATGGTAGAAAGACAGGCAGCAATGTTCAGCGATGTTCAGGAAATGCAAACAGCAGTAGCAGCAGAAGCAGCGAAGGCGGCAGTAGCGGAAGTAGCGGCGGAGCGGCCAGTAGCAGCAGCAGCCCCAACACACATATGCGGCTGAGAGCCCCGCACGTGTCCTCCTGATAACAGGAAGGAAGTGCGGCTGGGGCCGGGTAAGATGACGACGCCGCCGCCGGAACCACGCCCCCCACCCCTGACGTCATCCGGGCGCCGCCCCCCCCCCCCCCCGGCCGAATTTGAACAGTGCGGCCCGCCAGACGGCGGTGCCGAAACAACAAGAGGGCCAGTAACGCCCTCAGTAAAGGGAGAAGGGGGGAGGGGGAAACGAGAGTTCCTAGGCAGCCTGCGCTGCCCACCAAACAATGACACGCGGCCCGCCAAGCGGCGGCCGTTTTAAAAAAGGAGACAAGGGGAGAGGGGGGGAGGGGGAGGGGAGCTGTACAGCCTGGGAAAGGCGCAGGCAGCCTCAGGCAAGCCTGTCACAGCGCAGCCCGCCCCGGCCACCCTTAAAGCTGACCCAAAACTCTGGCCATACAGGCCAGCAGCAGCCCGCAGAAATAACAGAAACTGTCAGAGGATACGTGCCATGTAAGGAGGAATTTAGTCAGGCCAAACGCACCCTTGCTTGGGGTGCAGCCTGACAAATGTTGAATAAGTAAACACATGAAATAAACATACAGTAAAAACATACATACAAATACACATCCCTCTACCCCCCCCCCCCCATAGTGAAGGGAGAAGGGACCGTAACGGGAGAGCAAGGGGCCAAGGGGAACCTCGGGACAGGGGCATCCCAAATCCGGATCACCATGCCGGACAGCCGCATTGCCCCCAAAACAGGGGGTCGAGCGGAGGAGATAAGCTCCTAGGTACCAATAGTACCATCTACCAATTGCCCAGTGAGCAGCCAAGGCTGGGAGGCTTCCATTTAACCACAAAGGTAACAATCAAAACCGGGCAGAAATAGACCAAAGGGGGTGCCGGGGTAAGACCCCGGCTACCTGCAAGCAGGAGACTTCAATCTTCTGTCTTGTCGTCATGCAGAGAAAAACACTGGTGATAAATGGGAGGTACCAGGTATATATAGGCCGGAAGGGGGCTCGTTACAAGACTTCCTCTCTGCAACGGCGTCACCTGGCGGTGAGTAACCCAATCGTGAAGAATATTAAAGGTGAAGCGGGGTGTGTGGCACACCGAGAATATTATGATTAAATTGTTAGAAGTTAGCCACCAAACAAAATCACAAGGGCCGCTGGTATTAGAGGGGTCTGCTGGTGTTCCATTGCGGAGATTTAGCTCTACTTTGTGCCAATGGTGACACATCACTTTGCACAGGGCAAACAGCCAATGACAGGCTTTTTGTTAGGTGGAAGAACCATGAATTAGAGTGTTTCTTTAAATGGCAAACTAATCCGAAGCTGCCGTAAAAGTCTGCTCATCAGAAATGTAAACATGCTGTGCATACTAATTACGTAGCAACCCTGTATTTAAAAAAAAAAAAAAAAAAGTAAAAATATAGATTTTAAAAAGGAGTATAAACTTACTTTAGACCAAGAAAGATCAAGCAGATCAGCCGTGTGTCCTTTGTATTTACAGAACGGCACCTGCCGAAAAGGTGCAGATTTATCATCATCAACGTCCTCTGCCCCGCTGCATGTCTACAAATGTAAAATACAACGCATTAAACACAAGACTGGTTTAGTGTATGATACAGCAATACTAGTTAGTCAGATCCAGGATATCCTTCTACTTCCAGCTATGATGAAGTAAACTTCTTGCTAACTTATTGGAGGGCCCGATCTTATCCTGATGCTAATCTTTATGGTGATCAGTCTTGATAAGCAGGAGGCGACCAGGGATCATGAAGCGAGTATTTGGGCTGACAGGTAATGAAATACCAAGAAGGGGGGCCGAGACTGTAGTTGTTTAGATAAGTATAGCAGTTTTTATTTTCTGCCCAAAAATGCCCTTTAAATTAAAGTGCTACTGCAGGCAAAAGTAATTGTTACACCATTGTGTTGGGATACATTTGGCACTGTCTCAAACTGTTTAACATTTTTAAATTGAAGATGAAATGGACGAGATATTGAGGTTTACATTTTATGATTTATCTTCTGAAAAAAGTGGGCGTGGCCCTTGGATCTGCGATGCTGCATAATCTCTGATCAATCTGGAAAAGGAGGAGGGAGGAACCAGTAACTCCCATTCTGCTAAGCTAATTGGGGGATGGGATGAAAAAGAGAATGGCATTGGCTGAATCTGTAAACCCAGATATCTCTGCTATTTTGTGCTTTAATTTAAAAATTGAAACCAGTGCCAAATGTAGTCAGGCGCAATGGTATAACATTTATGCCTGCAGTAGCACTTTAACCCTTAACCCATCTAATAAACCTCCTTCTGCCATGATCTAATGATGTCCTGGGTCCCACCGCAATGCAGTCCAAGGTTGATGTGTGTCTCCAGCTTAAAGTGGAATAAAATCCACGTCCCGCGCCAGACATTTGGGAATGGCCATCATGGGCACGTACCCTGTTAGAGAGTAGCGGGGATGCAGTCGCCGGCACACTAAGCTAGAAGACTGGGGTGTCCTTTCAGTAGTAGTTTCCAAGTGCCGTGGGAGACAGGCCTGTAAATAGTGCTCGCCATTAGGTCAGTGACACCTATACATAATTTTTGTATACGAGGTGCACTTTACGCCACAGAAAAAAAAATGCTTAATGCAATAAAAATAAATGCAGTACAATATATCAATGACAGGTGTCCTTTCAAAAAAAGAATAAACAATCTACGCTAGATACAGAAGGCCTCCAAAGATCCTAAACGGCAAACATTAGGGTCTATAACCATTAGATTTAAACATTTGTGAGAGGTTTCTTGCTTGTATACACTTACAACTCCATCTGTATCCGATTTGGAAGAATTAAGACTTTCCTGAGATGGTGAGGGTGATACTCTCCCTGAAAGAAGAAAAAATACAATTCTGTGATTACTCACCTGTAGAATTGGTATTATGAGTATACAGTACGTCCTGCTCCAGATAGATTACTTGCTATCGGGTATTACTCCGCCAGATGGCGCTGGACTGCAGAGACATCGAAAATAGGCTCCTCTCGGCCCCTCAAATACCCAGGGACCTCCCACAATCCCCAGCATTGAAAAGCAGTTAACGAGAAGCCGGGAGAATTAAAACAAACCCAAACTGGGAACTATAACAATGATAACAATCACCATACAGGGGATCAAAGATAAAACAAACCCAAGGGTGTGGTGGATCAGGACGTACTGTATACTCATAATACCAATTCTACAGGTGAGTAATAACAGAATGTTATTATTCTTAGTATACAGTACGTCCTGCTCCAGATAGATTACTTACACTCGGGACATCCAATAGCAGTGTCCATAAAGTAGGGTGGGATCCCCAAAGTAACAGCAGACAGTTTAAACCACTGCTGCCTGCAGAACCTTGCGGCCAAAAGCAGCATCAGCTGAGGCCCCAACATCAACCTTGGAAAACTTTGAAAAGGTATGAACAGAAGACCAAGTAGCGGCCTTGCAAACTTGTTCAACAGAAGTCTGGTGCTGAAAAGCCCAAGAGGCACCAATAGCATGAGTAGAATGAGCAGTAAGGCAGAAGGGAGGTTTCTTCCCCTTAGCAGAGTAGGCCTGAATCACAGCCTGACGGATCCATTTGCTGATAGTAGACTTGGCAGGAGCCAAACCCTTCCTAGGACCAGAAGGGACCACAAAAAGAGCATCAGTTTTTCTGAAAGGTGTAGTAGCCACCAGATAGTACTTACCACATCCAAAGAATGCAAGACCCCCCTCTCCTTAGCATTACTAGGATTAGGGCACAATGACGGAAGAACAATGTCCTGATTCAAATGAAAGGCAGACACAACCTTAGGCAGAAAGTCTGGCTTGAAACAAAACACCACCTTGTCCTGGTGTCTCTCATAGTAGGGAGGCTGGATGGAGAGTGCCAACCAGACGGCAGTTGCCTACTCCGCCAACTCAGACACACGCCTAACAGTGGTGATAGCCACCAAAAAGACAACTTTGCGAGTAAGAATGGCCAGGGCAGCATCCTGCACAGGTTCAAAGGGAGCAACCTGCAAGACTGACAAAACCAGCCCCATCTCCAACCCATGCTGCAGGAACTCCAGAATCCTGGGAATAGAGAACACACGACAGGGGAGAGACCTAGACTCACACCAGTCAATGTAGGCACGCCAAACCCTGTAATAAATGGAAGAAGACGACTTCTAGCCTTTATCATGGTATCAACAACCGAGGTAGACAGCCGCTTCTCCATCAAGATGTAGGTTTCAGCAGCCAGGCCGTCAAAGCCAGAGTTTGTAAATTGGGATGGCGTAAGGGACCCTGAGTGAGCAGGTCTGGCACCACGTCTGCGAACCACACTCTTCTTGGCCACCAGGGGGCCACCAGAATTGCTGGCACCCCTTCCAGAGCAATCTTGCGCAGAACCCTGCCCAGCAGGGGGAATGGAGGAAAGACATACAGGAGCTGAAAGTCCTGCCATGACATTGCTAGGGCATCCGTGGCCAAGGCCAGAGGATCCTGGGACAGGGAGACAAAGGCCGGAAGCTTGTGATTGTGACGGGACGCAAACAGATCCACATCTGGTTGGCCCCAATGGTGACACAGAGCTTGAAACACCCTGTTGCAGAGGGACCATTCTCCCTGGCGAGAGGTCCCCCTGCTCAAAGAGTCTGCCAGCAGATTTTACACCCCCGGGATGTACACCGCTAATATGCAGGAAATATAGGCCTCCGCCCAGGTCAGGATCAGAGACACCTCCTGGAGGGCCCACCTGCTCCGGGTCCCTCCCTGATGATTGATGTAGGCAACTGCCGTCTGGTTGTCCGAGCGCACCTTAACAGGCAGGCCCCAAAGGTGATGAGTCAACTGAGCCAGAACCAACCTGATCGCCCGCAGTTCCAAGACGTTGATAGGTGTGTGGGCCTCCTGAGGGCCCCACCTCCCTTGGAACTGCAGGGACTTCCAGAAACCCCCCCAACCTTACAGACTGGCATCCGTGGTGACCATCTCCCAGGAGGGAGTCAGAAAGGATCTGCCCTCCAACAGGTTCCTGGAGTCCAGCCACCACAAGAGGGACCGCCTAACCAGGGGGGAAAGCACAAAGACCCGGTCCAGGGACGCAGGGTCCTTGTCCAATACTGACAAGAGGTGGAGTTGCAGAGGCTTCAAGTGGAACTGAGCATAAGGGACCGCCTCGAAGCACGCCACCATCAGGCCCACCAGCTGCATTCCCTGCCTGATGGAGGAATGATGACAAGATAGCAGGAACTGGACCTGCACAATCAGACTGTCCACCTTCTGCTTAGGAAGAAAAATCCTTGCCTGAACTGTATCCAGATTCATTCCCAGGAATGAAGTCATCAAGGAGGGAGACAGAGAAGACTTGGGATGGTTGATCACCCAGGAAAATGACTTCAGGGTGGACACTACCAGCTGAGTATCCAACTCTACCTGATGTAGAGACTGGGAAGTGATGAGAATGTCGTCCTGGTAGGGCAGCACGCGGATGAAATCCCCTGGGCGCAGGAAACTGATGGCAGAGCGCAGAGTTTCCATGCGAAAGCGCCTGCACCTGACAAATTTGTTGAGGATCTTCAAGTCCAGGATGGGCCTGACTGACCCATCTTTTTTGGGCACTGTAAAGAGGTTGGAATAGAAGCCCTTGCCCCTTTCTCTTAAAGGGACCTTGCAGATGACCCCAGCTCCAGAAGGCTTTGCACCGCCAGCACTAGATCCTGAGCTGACACAGGGTCCTGAGAAATCCGGGATCTGATGAACCTTGGGGGAGGGCAGGCAGCAAACTATCTTGTAACTGGAGGACACTACCTCCTGAATCCACCGGTCTGAGACATGAAGCCTCCAGACGCGAGCAAAGTGCTGAAGCCGTCCCCCCACCCGGATGGGTGAGGGCGCCCCTTCACGCCTGAGGGGGCTTGGAAGAGGACTTAAGCTTGGAGTCCCAGGAGGAGCCAGGGCGTCCCCGTCCTCTGCCCCTACCCCAGAAGTCTCCTCTGGCCCCAGTAAAGGAAACCCCCCTCCCTTGTCTAGCACCACGATAGGGGGAGGAAAAGGAGCCCTGACCCCAAAAGGGCCGAGACTGCCGCCTGCGCTGGGGTAACCTGCCTCCCTTAGCAAACAGGTCCAGGCGGTCCCCAAACAGGCGTAGTCCTTTGAAGGGAAAACCAGTGAGGGCTTTCTTGGCAGCGTTGTCAACAGCCGACTGGCGCAGCCAAACCGAGCGGCAACACATTCTAATGGTGTCATCCAGGGCCGAGAGGACTTAGGTCACAAAAATACAGTTTTGTGATTACTCACCTTTAAAACGGATATTATAAGTGTGACATACACTCCGCTTCAATACTCCTTGACAGTTGGGTTATTCTCTAGTAGAGGGCGAACTTCTGCAGAGATGAATGCAAAAAAATAAGCCCTTCCCGGTCCATAACTACCTGGGACCTCCCACCAATTTCCCAGTGTAAGATAGCAGTTAAGGGACCAGGAAGAACCAAATATAACAATACTAACAAAAAACAACGGTTCACCATATAAAGGATCCAGAATACCAAACAGGGTGGGTGAAGCGGAGTGTATGTCACACTTATAATATCCGTTTTAAAGGTGAGTAATCACAAAACGGTATTATTCCAAGTGTGACATACACTCCGCTTCAATACTTCCTGACAGTTGGGACATCCAATAGCAGTGTCCGTCAAGGGTGGGAACCATAAACAGTAAAGAATGCACCAACTCAAACCACTGCAGCTTGCAGTACCTTGCGGCCAAAAACAGCATCCGCTGAAGCCCGCACATCAACCTTGTAAAACTTGGAAAAAGTATGAACAGAAGACCAAGTAGCAGCCTTACAAACTTGATCAACAGAAGCCTGGTGCTGAAAAGCCCAGGATGCACCCACAGCACGAGTAGAGTGCGCAGTGACCCTAAAAGGGGGAGTCCACCCCTTAGCAGAATAGGCCCCAACAATGGCCTGACGAATCCATTTGCTAATCGTAGACTTAGCAGGTGCCAAACCTTTCCGGGGCCCGCAGGGCACCAGGAAAAAAGCGTCCGTCTTGCGGGAGGAAGAAGTAGTCACCAAATAGTACTTCACACAGCGAACAACGTCCAAATTATGCAGAACCCTCTCCTTGTCAATGTTAGGCTTAGGACACAAGGAAGGGAGAACAATATCCTGATTGAGGTGGAAAGCAGACACCAACTTAGGAAGGAAATCCGGCTTAAAACGAAAAACCACCTTATCCTGGTGTCTCTCAAAGTAAGGGGCTGAAACGACAGAGCCGCCAACTCAGAGACACGCCGAACCGAGGTAATAGCCACCAAGAAGGCAACCTTCTGAGTGAGAACCGAAAAAGCAATATCATGTAGCGGCTCAAAAGGAGGACCCTGCACACATGCGCACATGCGCCACCCCTTGGAAAAAAGTCTTAACCAGCGGGTGTAAAGCAAAAGACCTCTGGAAGAAACCGACAGAGCAGAAACCTGTCCTTTCAAAGTACTAAGCTGGAACCCAAGGTCCAGATTATGCTGAAGAAACTCCAAAACCCTGGGTACAGAAAAAACCCTGCAAGGCAAGGCCCTAGCCTCACACCAATCAATATAGGACCTCCAAGTCCTATAGTAAATGCCAGAAGAGGACCGCTTCCTAGCCCTAATCAGGGTCTGAACGACAGCCTCAGACAAACCTTCCTCTTTCAAGAGGAAGGTTTCAGCAGCCAGGCCGTCAAAGCCAGCGTTTGTAAATTGGGGTAAAGTAGATGACCCTGGGATAGAAGGTCCGGCATCAAGGGAAGCCGGCACTGGTCTACGGCCATTCTTACGACGTCTGCGTACCAAACCCTTCTTGGCCACCTTGGAGCCACCAGAATTGCTGGTGCCTCTTCTAGAACCAGTTTGCGAACTACCCTGCCCAGCATGGAGACAGGTGGAAACAGGTACAGAAAACCCAGGTCCTTCCATGCCAAAGACAAGGCATCCACTGCCAAGGCCAGGGGATCCTGAGAAAGACACAAATGCCGGAAGTTTGTGATTGTGCCCCACTTGCGGCAAAGATCCAGAAAGACCTCGTGGTGGAGAGACCACTCTCCGTGGCGAGAGGACCCCCTGCTCAGGGAATCCGCCTCCGTATTCTCCACCCCCGGAATGTAGACTGCCGAAAGGCAAGGAACATTGCTCTCCGCCCAGCGCAGGATCAGAGACTTCCCTGAGGGCACTCCTGCTGCGAGTCCCTCCTTGGTGATTTATGTAGGCCACTGCCGTTCTGTGGGGTCAACCGAGCCAGAACCAGAAGAATGGCTCGGAGCTCCAATACATTGATGGGGGTGTGAGCCTCCTGGGGACCCCACACCCCGCTGAACTGATGACTCTTCCAATAACCTCCCCAGCCCGACAGGCTTGCATCCGTGGTAACCGTCTCCCAACAAGGGACCAGAAAGGATCTGCCCTTCACCAGATTGCTCGAGTCCAGCTACCACCGAAAGGACTGCCGAACCCTGGGAGACATCTTGAAAGGTTGATCCAATGACTGTGGGCTCCTGTCCCAATACGTCAATATGAGAAGTTGAAGAGATCTCATGTGAAATTGTGCAAACGGCACCGCCTCGAAGGAGGACACCATCAGACCCACCAGTTTCATCCCCTGTCGGATAGAGGGACAAGGACTGGCCAGAAGAAGACGGATCAGGTCATGAATCCCCTGTACCTTGGTCTGGGGCAGAAACACTCTGGCCTGACTGGTATCCAGATTCATGCCCAAAAATGAAATCACTCGAGACGGGGAGAGAGAAGACTTGGTGCGGTTGATCACCCACCCGAACCTCTCCAGGGTCGACACCACCTGGTGGGTGTCCAGTTCTGCCTGCTGAAGGGAAGAAGCTGAAATCAACAGGTCGTCCAGATAAGGCACAATGCGAATGCCCTGAGATCTGAGCAGAACCATTACGCCCGCCAAAACCTTGGTGAAGACCCTCGGTGCCAAGGTAAGACCGAAGGGAAGAGCTACGAATTGATAATGTTGATCCCCTACCGCAAACCGGAGGAATCTCTGATGTGCCTGAAAAATTGGAACATGCACATACGCATCCCGGGCCCAGACCCGGAAGAAGAGCCGCAGCCGCCCCCCCACCCTTACGGGTGAGGGCGCCCCTTCATTGCTGAGCCAGTTTAACGGCAGGCTTGGGCTTGGAACCCCAGGCAGCTGCGGGACGTGCCCGACCTCTGCCTCCGTTTCAGGACGAGCCCCTGACCCCCGAGAAGGCCAGACCCCTAGACGCTCTGGCCCCTCGAAAGGAAGGAGTGAACGAGCCCGCCCCCCGAAAGGAACGGCGCTGCTTCCTCCGCTGAGGTAACTTACCGCCTTTAGCAACAGCATCCAATTTATCTCCAAACAGCCGCGCACCCAAGAAGGGGAGAGCTGTGAGCGACTTCTTGGCTCCAACGTCCGCTGTCCACTGACAGAGCCAGACCAGTCTGCGCATGGCCACCAGTAAGGCTGACGTCCTACTACACGACAATGGAGTCTTCCATCGCAGCCATGACAAAATCCATGAACAATTGGCACTTCTTAAGTATAGCGAACTCAGCGCCAGCTGGATCCAGCTGAGCGTTATTCAGCCAGTCCCTGATAAGAGACCTGGTAGCAAGCGACACCAGGGCAGATGCACTAACCGGCCGCAGGTTCGAGCCCACGTTGGCAAATGCGTGGCACGCCATCTGATCAAGGCGCTTGTCCTCGCCATCCTTAAGGGAGGAGGCGTCAGGGGTGTTCAGTACAGAAGAGTTGGTCAAACCTAACACAGGCGCGTCGACCTCGGGAGGAGAAGACCAGCGCTTGACCACCTCCACCGGAAAGGGATACTTCTTATCCCATCCCTGAGGCACACCAGGAAGCCAGACGGGGCTTGTAGGCCCCCAAAAATTCCCCCCGTCTTAAGAGGGGGCGCCTCAGGTGGATCAATATCCAACACCTCCAATAAATGTGACAAAACAGTGGCCGTATCAACGGCATCCCCCAGCGCCTGTCTGACATTGATATTCCCAGGCTGCCCATAGTCAGCCTCTGAATCCTGATACAATTCCCCCTCCTCTAGCGGGGAATAATCGGACAATTCAGCGGACTCATCGTCAGTGTCCCACAAGGGCTGGGCTGACGACAACTGTCTCTTTTTAGCCTGGGGCTTCTTGCCCACCGTGCTAGCAATCATTTTCTCTATGCGGGCCAACCTAGCCCAAACATGAGAAAACGACTCCCCACTAGTACCAATGTCACTTGGGGTACCGATCAGGTGGGGAGGGGAAGGCGATGAAGCGGGAGGAGCCGACCCAGAAGGCTGAGTACCCGACTGCCGCGTTATGGCCTTTTGTGCGCATGGTATACAGATCAGCACATTCTCCCCCATAAGGGATACCCCACACCCCACACATGGCCCGGATTTCCCGAAGGGATCCTGGGCCTGGTATCCTGCAGAGCCTCCATATGGTGAATTTTTGTGGTCAGTCACAAGACCGTAGGGGATTACGCATAAGCAACCCGGGATGCCCCTTTAAAGTCCCGGTGGGAGGATTTTTGGGTGGACAACTTTTATATCTAGGGACCCCAGGACCAGGAGGGACCCCTTAAAATGCACGTATACAGGGACACCTGAGCAGAGCAAAGTAAAAATACAATTCTGTGAAAAAAAAAGTATACAGTACGTCCTGCTCCAGATAGATTACTTACACTTGGGTTATCCTCCGCCAGATGGCGCTGCACTGCAGAGACATGTAAAACAGGCTCCTCCCAGCCCCTCAAATACCCGGGGACCTCCCACAAATCCCCAGCATTGAAAAGCAGTGAACAAGAAACCGGGAGAATTTAACCACCCAAAACAAAACTGGTAACTATAACAACTGCAGGATGCTCGGCTGCATAGCTCAAGGCATCACCAGTAGGAAAAGGGAGGTTGTGATGCCGCTGTATAGAGCCCTGGTAAGGCCACAGCTAGAATACTGTGTGCAGTTATGGAGACCTTACCTGCAAAAAGACATTATTCAAATAGAACGTGTCCAAAGGCGGGCAACGAAAATGGTGGAAGGACTTAAACTTAAAACTTATCAGGAGAGACTTAAAGAACTTAATTTGTTTAGTCTGGAGGAAAGAAGGGAGAGGGGGGACATGATTGAGACCTTTAAATATGTGAAAGTACTGAATAAGGTTCAAGAGGGAAGTGTTTTTAAGAAGAAGCTTAATGATAGAACAAGGGGGCACAACCTGAAGCTAGTCGGGGGGAAGATCAGGAGCAATGTTAGAAAATATTATTTTACAGAAAGAGTAGTAGATGCTTGGAACAAACTTCCAGCAGAGGTAGTTGAAAAATCAACAGTCACTGAATTTAAACATGCCTGGGATAAGCACACATCTATCCTAAGATAAAGAGTACAAACAGTATACACATAAGGGCAGACTAGATGGACCATATGGTCTCCTTCTGCCGTCAACCTTCTATGTTTCTATAACAATGATGATAATCACCATACAGGGGATCCAGAATAATGCAACAACAGGGTGGGGTGGAGCAGGACGTACTGTATACTTATAATACCAATTCTACAGGTGAGTATTTCACAGAATTGTATTATTCTTAGTATACAGTACGTCCTGCTCCAGATAGATTACTTACACTTGGGACATCCAATAGCAGTGTCCATAAAGTAGGGTGGGATCCCCAATAAAAAAAGGTAACAGCAGACAGTTTAAACCACTGCCGCCTGTAAAACCTTGCGGCCAAAAACAGCATCAGCTGAGGCCTTAACGTCAACCTTGTAAAACTTTGAAAAGGTATGAACAGAAGACCAAGTAGCGGCCTTGCAAACTGGTTCTTCCCCTTAGCAGAGTAGGCCTGAATCACAGCCCAACGAATCCACTTGCTGATAGAAGACTTGGCAAGAGCCAAACCCTTCCTAGGACCAGAAGGGTCCTAAAGAAAAGTTGGAGGACTCCCATCGCCCAAACAGAGACCTGAACCCTCAGATTAAAGATCTGATGCTCTACAGACTGAGCTATCCGGGCTCTTCAGTGTTCCTGAAAGGTGCAGAAGCCGCCAGATAGTACTTCAGAAACCTAACCACAACCAAAGAGTGCAAAACTCTCTCCTTAACATAGCTAGGGTTAGGGCACAAGGAAGGAAGAACAATATCCTGACTCAAATGAAAGGCAGACACTACCTTTAGGCAGAAATTCAGGTTTGAACGAAACACCTTGTCCTGGTGCCTCTCAAAGTAGGGGGGCTGAATGGACAGCACCGCCAACTCAGACACACGCCTGACAGAAGTGATAGCTACCAGAAATACAACCTTGAGCGTAAGAATGGCCAAGGCAGCATCCTGCACAGGTTCAAAGGGAGCATCCTGCAAAGCAGGCAAGACCAATACCAAATCCCAAAAACAGGGACCATATGTTGTCGTGGGGAACGCACATGAGCAACCCCCTAAAAGCAGTCTTAATCAAGGAATGCTGAACAAAAGACTTCTGAAAGAAGACAGACAGGGCAGAAACCTGACCCTTCAAAGTACTGAGTTAGAGACCGACTCCAACCCATGCAGTAAAACTCCAGATCCCTGGGAACTGAGAACACCCAACAGGGAAGAGATTTAGACTCAACCAGTCAATGTAGGTACGCCATACCATATAACAGATGGAAGAAGAAGTCATCTTCCTAGCCTTCACCATGGACTCAACCAACGAGGTAGACAAACCTTTCTCCATCAAGATGGAGGTTTCAGCAGTCAGGCCGTCAAGGCCAGAGTTTGTAAATGGGATGGCGTAAGTGGTCCTAAGTGAGCAGATCTGGCACTTCAGGCAGAAAGCACTGATCTACTGCCATCTGCACCACGTCTGCGAACCACACTCTTCTTGGCCACCTGAGGCCACCAGAACCACTGGCACCCCTTCCAGAGCAATCTTGCGCAGAACCCTGCCTAGCAGGGGGAATGTAGAAGACATATAGAAACTGAATGTCCTGCCATGACATTACTAAAGCATCCATGGGCATGGCCAGAGGATCCTGGGACAGGGAGACAAAGGCCAGGAGCTTGTGATTGTGACGGAACGCAAACAGATCCACATCAGGTTGGCCCCAACGGTGATACAGAGATTGGAACACCCTGTTACAGAGGGACCCCCCCGGAATGTATACCGCTGAAATGCAAGGAACATTGGCCTCCACCCAGATCAGAATCAGAGACACTTCCTGGAGGACCCTCTTGCTCCGGGTCCCTCCCTGATGATTGATGTAGACAACTGCCATCAGAGTGACCATGCGCCCCTGAGCAGGCAGGTCCTGAAATGAGTAGTAAAACGAGTCAGAACTAACCTGATCGCCCACAACTTCAAGACATTGATAGGTGAATAGGCCTCCTAAGGGCCCCCACCTCCCCTGGAACCGCAGGGACCTCCAGGAGAAACCCCCCCAACCTGATAGACTGGCATCCGTGGTGACCGTCTCCCAGGAAGGAGCAAGAAGGTTCCGCCCCCCAATAGGTTCCTTGAGTCCATCCACTACAAGAGGGACCTCCTCACCAGGGGGGGCGACACCCAGACCCTGTCCAGGGACGCTGGGTCCTTGTCCCATACAGACAATAGGAGAAGTTGCAGAAGCCCCAAGAGGGACTGAGCACAAGAGGCCGCTTCGAAGCACGCCACCATCAGGCCCACCAGCTGCATCCCCTGCCTGGTGAAGGGACGGGGAACAGCTAGGAAGAACTGAACTTGTGCAAGCAGATTGTCCACCTTCTGCTGAGGAAGGAATATCCTTGCCTGAACTGTGTCCAGATTCATTCCTAGGAAGGAAATTACCAAGGAAGGGGACAGTGAGGACTTGGGGTGGCTGATCACCCATCCAGATGACTCCAGGATGGACACCACCAGCTGAGTATCCAACTTTGCCAGATGTAGAGGCTGGGGAGTGATGAGGACGTCCAGGTAGTGCAGCACGCGGATGCCCCTTGGCCTCATCAGAGACATCACCCCCGCCAGCACCTTGCTGAGCACTCTGGGAGCTGAAGAGAGGCCAGATGGCAAGGCCACAAATTGGCAGTGTTGATCTTCCAACGTGGATCCATCTTTTTTGGGAACTGTGAAAATACAACTCTGTGAAGTACTCACCTGTAGAGTTGGTATTATATGCAGACAGCACGTCCTGCTCCAGACATAGTCCTTACATGTGGGTATACCTCCACCTTCAGCGCAGTGCACTGCAGAACATGAAGAAAACAAGCTCCTCCCGGCCCTACATATACCGGAGGACCTCCCACAAATCCCCAGCATTGAAAAGCAGTGAGAAAGAGAGGCCAGGAGAAACAACCACCCAAAACTGGCAAAAAAATATCAAGGATAACAATCACCAAACAGGGGATCCAGAACAAAGTGAAACCAGGGTGGGGTGGAGCAGGACGTGCTGTCTGCATATAATACCAACTCTACAGGTGAGTACTTCACAGAGTTGTATTATTCTAATCAGACAGCACGTCCTGCTCCAGACATAGTCCTTACATGTGGGACATCCAATAGCAGTGTCCGTAAAGAAGGGTGGGATCCCCAACAGAAGGCAACAGCAAGCAGTTTAAACTACTACGGCCTGCAAAACCTTGCGGCCAAACACAGTGTCAGCTGAGGCCCGAACATCAACCTTGTAAAACTTTGTAAAGGTATGTACAGAACACAAAGTAGCGGCCTTGCAAACTTGCTCCACAGATGCCTGGTGCTGAAAAGCCCAAGAAGCCCCAACAGCTCTAGTAGAATGAGCAGTAAGACGAAAGGGGGGAGTCTTCCCCTTAGTAGTATAGGCTTGAACCACAGCCTGACGAATCCATTTACTGATGGTAGACTTGGCGGGAGCCAAACCTTTCCTAGGCCCGTGAGGCACAACGAAGAGGGCATCTGTCTTCCTAAAGGCCTGAGTGGTAACCAGGTAAGACTTGACACACCTAACCACATCCGGAGAATGCAAAACCCTCTCCTTAGGGTTACTAGGATTAGGGCACAAGGAAGGAAGTACAATATCTTGATTCAAATGAAATGCAGACACAACCTTAGGCAGAAAGTCTGGCTTGAAGCGAACCACCACCTTATCCCGGTGTCTCTCAAAGTAGAGAGGCTAAATAGACAAGGCAGCCAACTCAGACACACGTCTAACCGAGGTAATGGCTACCAGAAAGACCACCTTGAGCGTGAGAACAGCAAGAGCTGCTTCGTGAATAGGTTCAAAAGGAGGACCCTGCAGGGCCGCCAAAACCAAATTCAGATCCCAAACAGGAACCATAGGTTTCCGAGGGGGGCGCACATGAGTGACCCCCTGAAAGAAAGTCTTGATAAGAGTGCTGGGCAAAGGTCTTCTGAAAGAAGATAGACAGGGCCGAAACCTGGCCCTTCAAAGTACTAGGCTTCAGACCTAAGTCTAGACCATGTTGTAAAAACTCCAGCACCCTGGAGACTAAGAATTCCCGGCAGGGAAGAGACCTGGATTCACACCAGTCAATGTAGGCACGCCATACCCTATAATATATAGCAGAAGAGGTCTTCTTCCTGGTTTGGACCATGGTAGCCACTACAGAAGCAGACAACCTTTAAAATGGTGGTCTCAATAGCCAAGCCGTCAAAGCCAGAGTTAGTAAATTGGGATGGCGTAGAGACCCCTGAGTTAGAAGGTCTGGAATCCTTGGTAGATCGTACTGATCTACTGCCATTTGAACCACGTCTGCGAACCACACTCTTCTTGGCCACCTTGGGGCCACCAGAATCCTGCGTACCCCTTCCAGAGCGATCTTGCGTAGCACTCTGCCCAGAAGGGGAATTGGTGGAAACGCATACAGGAGCCGAAACTCCCTCCAAGACATTGACAGACCATCCGAGGCCAGAGCCAGAGGATCCTGAGATAGGGATACAAAGCTCGGGAGCTTGTGATTGTGACGGGACGCAAACAGATCCACGTCTGGGACACCCCAACGGTGACACAGGGACTGAAATACCGAGTTGGAGAGGGACCACTCCCCCTGATGGGACGACCCCCTGCTCAGGGCATCTGCTAGCAGATTTTCCGCCCCCGGAATGTAAACCGCCAAGATGCATTAAACATTGGTCTCTGCCCATGTTAGAATCAGAGACACCTCCTGGAGAGCACCCTTCCTCCGGGTTCCTCCCTGATGATTGATGTAGGCCACCGCCGTCCTGTTGTCTGAGCGTACCTGAATCGCCAGACCCTTCAGGTGCTGGGTCAATTGTCCCGGCACCAACCTGACCGCCCTGAGTTCCAGGACATTGATGGGTAGATGGGCCTCCTGAGGGCCCCACCTCCCCTGGAAACGCAGGGACTTCCAGAATCCCCCCCCCCCCCCAGTCCGAGAGACTGGCATCCGTTGTGACCGTCTCCCAGGAGGGAGCCAGGAAGGATCTGCCCCTTGTCAAGTTCCCGTGGTCCAGCCACCACGCCAGGGATTGTCTGACCGAGGGGGGAAGCACCCAGATCTCGTCCAAGGACGCTGGGTCCTTGTTCCAAACTGACAGAAGGTGAAGCTGCAGAGTTCTCAAATGGAATTGTGCAAAGGGCACCGCCTCGAAGCTTGCCACCATCAAGCCCACCAACTGCATTCCCTGCCTGATGGAGGGATGAGGGCTTGAGAGCAGGAACCACACCTGCGTTGTCAGAGCTTCCACCTTCTGTGGAGGAAGGAATATCCTTGACTGAACTGAATCCAGAATGATCCCCAGAAACGGGGTTACTGAGGAGGGGGACAGAGAGGACTTTGGGTAATTGATCACCCAGCCGAAGGACTCCAGGGTGGTCACCACCGACCGCGTGTCCAGCTCTGCCTGCTGCAGAGACTGAGATGAGATGAGTATATCGTCCAGGTAGGGCAACACTCGTATGCCTTTTAGTCTCAACAGAGACATTACTCCTGCCAGCACCTTGGTGAATACCCTGGGGGCCGACGTAAGACCGAATGGCAGAGCCACAAACTGGTAATGCTGGTCCAGCAGCGCAAATCTGAGAAACTTTTGATGCACTGGGAACACCGGAACGTGTAGGTAAGCGTCCTTGATGTCCACAGATGTCATGAAGTCCCCTGGGCGCAACGAGGCAATGGCCGAGTGCAGAGTTTCCATACGAAAATGTCTGTTTCTCACAAATCTGTTTAAGATTTTTAAATCCAGAATGGGTCTGACTGACCCGTCCTTTTTGGGCACCGTGAACAGGTTGGAATAAAACCCCACGCCGCTGTCTTTTGAGGGGACCTTGCAAATGACCCCGTGGACTAGAAGGTCCTGCACCGCTAGCATCAAGACTCGCGCTGAGGCAGGGTCCTGTGGGATTCGGGACCCAACGAACCTGGGAGGGGGCAGTACAGCAAACTATCTTGTAACCGGAGGACACTACCTCCTGAATCCACCGGTCTGGGACGTGGCGTCTCCAGACATGCTGAAAATGCTGTAGACGTCCCCCCACCCTGACGGGCGAGGGCACCCCTTCAATCCTGGGGGGTCTTGGGAGGGGCTTTGGCCGCCAGGAAGAGCTGGGGCGGCGTCCTCTGTTCTTGTTCCAGGAATCTGTGCAAGCTCCGGCGAAGGACACCCCTCTTCCCTGTTTAGCCCCACGATAGGGGGTCGAGTGGGAGCTTGGGCCACGAAAGGGCCGAATCTGACGCTTGCGCTGGGGCAGCTTGCCCCCCTTTAGCAAAGATATCTAACCTTTCTCCAAACAGGCGCAGCCCTTTGAAAGGAAGCCACGTAAGAGCCTTCTTGGCGACATTGTCAGCTGCCCACTGGCGTAACCAGACCGCACGGCGTATGGCTACCACCAGAGCAGAGGATCTAGCACTCAGCTTAATAGCATCGTCCGATGCATACAGGATATAATTGATAAAAGTCTCACAGGTAACCAAAGCATTGGCGGCATCAGATGGCAAGTCATCCGCCCCTTCAAGAGCAGTCTTAACCACAGTCCTGAGCGCCACCGCCGTGATGGCTAAGGCGCAAACCGGGCAGAGCGAGGCTCCCCCAAATGCAAAGGCATGACATGCCAGTTGATCAACCCGCCGATCCTCCAGATCCCGCAGCGTAGTAGTGTCAGGGGAGTGCATAATCGAGGTATTGGACAGACCAAGGATCGGGGCATCGACTTCGGGCGACGAAGTCCAACACTTGATCAGGTCAGCAGGGAATGGATACTTCTTATCCACAGTCTTAGGAACTCCCTGGAGTTTGCTGGGATGTTCCCACTCCTTCAAGATGAGATTATTAAAATGAGTTTGTTCAGGAAACTCCAACCGCACTCTAGCGGTATGGAACAGGTCACCTCTTTGCCGAGGAGCCGCAGGCAGGGGAGAGAGGGATAACACATCAAAGATCTGGGCCAGCAATCTATCAACGTCATCCTGGGACCAAAGATCAGAACCAGATTCATCCTGACTCCTGGACTCATCGTCGTAGGACCCCCGAGTCAGAAAACAGTTCCCCTTCCTCTGAGGGGGAGTGTGCATAAGACAAATGTAACTCATCAGATTCTACAGGAAGAATAGTGGCTTCAGGATTCAAGTGGCGCTTTTTAGCGGTAGCCTTGCGCGCCAAGGAGCCAGCGACTAAAATCAGAATGATAGTCCCCGCTAGTATTGGGGGTTAGACTCAGGCTTGGGGGAGTAGGAGAAACAAGGCAAGGCGCGGGCCCAGCCTCGGAAGAGGTGGGTAGGCCAGCTAGCGCCTGCTGGGCACAAGGAACGCAGACCTGTGCATTGTCACCACTGCTAGGTGTGACCCCACAAGCTACACACAGACGGGCTTGTCCCGAAGGAACCCTGTTCACGATATCCTGAGATGCCTCCATATGGTGATTATTATATTCAATATGCCAGTAGGGATTGACGCTGTAAAGCAACCCTGGATGCCCCAAACACCCGCTGGGAAGTGGGAGTGATTTGTTAAAAGGTTCTGGACCGGACTCTACGCCGGGCCGGGGGAAGCCACCGAAGACCGCGGTCTGAAAGACACAAGGGGAACAGGGATGTCAGAGCCAAGCGCGAATAAGTCAATGCTAGGAAAAGGATCGCCGTGAGGGCACTTACAGAACAGCGAGGGGAGGACCGTCTTCACCACGCGCATGTGAGAAGGAAATGGTGCCAGGCGAACCTCGAAGGGCGGGCCAGAGCGGACGATGACGCGAAGCGCGCCAAACGGAACCACGCCCCCCCCCCCCCCCCTCCGGAGAGCGCGAAGCTCGAAGGCGCGCAGCCAATCAGAAGCGACAGATATTTTCAGGGAGACATCACCTCAGAGAGATCTGACAGGGTGAATACAGTGAGACATCACCTCAGAGAGATCTGACAGGGTGAATACAGTGATAGAACGCCAAGCGTCAATTGAATAAAGCTGAAGCACGCGCCGAGTAATACATGAAAGTGCAGTAGGAAAGCAAAAGGCTGAGAGTGAAGCGCAGCTCTGACTCCAAGGACCAATAAGACAATGGTTGACTAGTGTGATTAGGGCAAGGATTAGCCGTCGTACACACGACCCCCCCCCCCCCCCCAGGGAGGAAGGTGATCCAATATACTGGGTTCACCGCTACACCGGGCGAGGGGCACTAGTGTCGGAGGGGCATCCACTAGAAGGCTCACCATACGCCTTAACCGCCTACCCTATAGAGGGGGATTGCGGTGGAGTCTAGCTCCATAAGCACACTAGGTGCTGCCTACCTTCACCCGACCCAACGCAGGCTGGGAGGCATTAGTTCAAAACGAGGACGGGTGGAAATAGTCCCGCAGGGCCTCGGGCTGTAAAGCCCCGCTCGCCTGCGAGAGCGTGATACTTCATGTCTTCGCAGTTCAGGCACTGCAGAGAAATCTGGGGATTTGTGGGAGGTCCTCCGGTATATGTAGGGCCGGGAGGAGCTTGTTTTCTTCATGTTCTTCAGTGCACGGCGCTGAAGGCGGAGGTATACCCACATGTAAGGACTATGTCTGGAGCAGGACGTGCTGTCTGCTTAGAATACAAGTCAGCACGGCGGCTGACACCAAGCATAATGTAGTGAAGCACAAAAGCCAATACACATATATACACACCCCCCCCCTCCCCCAAAGGCTACAAGGAGAGTGCGGGAGGACAGCCGCCACTTAACAGGACCCACCGATAGACAGGGGCAAGGGGCAATAGTGCGGGAGGGGCATCCCATAGAGGCTCACCATATGCCTATACTGCCTACCCTTTGGTGGGGGATTGCGGAGGAGCAGCGCTTCTAAGCACCTAACAGCGGTGCTGCCTACCATCACCCGACCAGCGCAGCCAAGGCTGGGAGGCAATTACTGATGGAACAGGTGGGAATAGTCCTACAGGGCCGCAGGCTAATAGCCCCGCTCACCTGCGAGTAGAGAGCCATCTTGTCCTTCGCAGTCCAGACTGCAGAGAAGATCTGGGGATTGTGGGAGGTCCCTGGGTATTTGAGGGGGCGGGAGGAGCCTATTTTCGATGTCTCTGCAGTCCAGCGCCATCTGGCGGAGTAATACCCGAGTGTAATCTATCTGGAGCAGGACGTACTGTATACTAAGAATATAGTTACTGCAGCTCATACACAACACAATTAAAGAGTGTTACATGACTTCTAGCCCATACTTTCATATATGATACATTATAGCTTAATTTTTATTTTTGCCCAGGCAGTTACTTGAACAGACAAATGGCAGCATACCTTCTGTGTTGTACTTGATCCTCATGTTATTGAAATAATCAAAAGCATTTTTGAGAACCCAAATTCTGACAACATTGTCCTGCCCTGCTGTAGCAAGTAATCGTCCACAGTGGGAGAACTTCATGGTCCAAACAGCCCCCTACACACACAAAAAAAAAAAAAATGAATGCAATTTTTGTACAGTAACCGAAGAGGGAAGTCCAGTTTGTTTGATTGAGATAGATATATTAGACATTGCTACCCAGATATAATGCGGTCTGATATAAGGCGGATTCTGATATAACACATTCCAGCCTTGGACCCAAACATTTAGAAATGCAATGACTTTGGACAGTACGGTCTCCTGCCATCAACCTTCTATGTTTCTACCTTTGAGAAAGTGGCTTTTTTTTACCACGGAACGCGTGGGTGAAGGATACCAGTGAGCACAGCAGGGATACCAGATTTCTCATTTGTTCCTTGTAGTTATCCTTTGTTTATTTTCACAAATTTTTGGCATTTTTTGCACTTTATAACACTATTTGCACTTTATTAGGATACAGTCTTTTGATTGATTACCTCAATTTATTTTGGGGAGTATATGTCTGGTTATTATGGGATCTGGTGTTATTTTGGTATAATTGGGATGCCCCTGCTGTGGGCCTATGTGTCGTTTTAATTGTATGTTGTCTGAGGCTTTTAATTTAATATTAATAAATGAAATAATTTTGAAATAATTTATTTAACTTAAAGATTGGTGTTTGGGGTGACTGGTGCCGCTTTGGGATTTTGTCTGTGCTGTGGGGGCTGGGACCGCAGAAACTTTTTGGGTAATTTTAGAATTATAATGCATTTATCCTCTCTTTATGATGCCTTTGTTTAATATAACAAAATACAATTCTGTGAAGTACTCACCTGTAGAATTGATATTATTTGTATACAGTACGTCCTGCACCAGATATAATACTTACACTTGGGTTATCCTCTGCCAGATGGCGCTGCACTGCAGAGACATGCAAAAGCAGGCTCCTCCCGGCCCTCAAATACCCGGGGACCTTCCACAAATCCCCAGCATTGAAAAGCAGTGAACAAGAAGCCGGGAGAATTAACCACCAACTGGTAACTATAACAATGGTAACAATCACCATACAGGGGATCCAGAATAATGCAAAAAACCAGGGTGGGGTGGAGCAGGACGTACTTTATACAAATAATATCAATTCTACAGGTGAGTACTTCACAGAATTGTATTATTCTTAGTATACAGTACGTCCTGCTCCAGATATAATACTTACACTTGGGACATCCAAAAGCAGTGTCCATAAAGTAGGGTGGGATCCCCAACAAAAAAACGACAACAGCAGACAGTTTAAAACCACTGTCACCTGCATAACCATACGGCCAAGACAGCATGAGCTGAGGCCCTAACATCAACCTTGTAAAAACTTGCAAAGGTATGAGCAGAAGGCCAAGGTAGTGGCCTAGCCAACCAGTTCAACAGAAGCCCGGTGCTGAAAAGCCCAAGAGGCATCAAGCACGAGTAGAAAAATAATCAAGGCGACAAGGAAGATTCTTCCCCTTGCTGGGATAGGGCTGAGTAACAGCCTGACGAATCCAATCGCTACAGTAGACCTGGCAGAAGCCAAGACCCAACCAAGTACCAGAAGGAACATCCATTAAGGTAATAACCAGGGCCAAAGCCACCCAACTCCCGAGAGCAGACGAGAATGGGCACATTCAGGATGTAATGACCACAGGCCCCAAGGAACATCAGTTCCCCTAAAGGACACAGTAACTACCAAGGAAAAACGTCCAACACCTGTTTAAGGAATGCAGAACCATTTCCTCAGTGTTGCTAGGAAAAAGGCACAGCCGTGGATAACAACCATCTCGCATCAATGAACATAAGACACCTCCTGATGCAGAGAGTCAGGCTTCAGGCGGAACCCCACCTTATCCTGGTGTATCTCAAGGAATGGGGGCTAGGTAGACAGAGCCGCCCGCTAACACACGCCTGACCAAGGTAACAGTCACCAGAAGGACAACCTTGAGGGTAAGAACAGCCAGACAGCATCCTGAATAGGACCAAGGGACAAAATCCTGCAAGCAGACAGAATGAAATTCAATATCAATCCCAACAGGGACCATAGGATTACATGGGGGATGCACATGAGTACCCCCTGAAGGAAGTCTTACCCAAGGGAGGCTGAACCAGGGACTACTAAGGCAAGGGGGACCTGACCCATCAGAGTACTGAGTTGGAGAACCAACTCCAAATCATGCTGAAAACAACACTAGAACCCTGGGAACCGAGAACGCCCAACAGGTAAGAGAGCTAGACTCACCCCAATCAATATGGGTATGCCATACCCTATAACAGATAGAAAAAAAAACGAGGAAGAAGCTTACTCCTAGCCTTCCCATGGTCTCAAACACTGAGACAGATAAGCCTGTCTCCATCAAGATGTATGTTTCAGCAGTCAGGCCGACTAGGCCAGCGACTGTAGATTGGAGTAACGTAAAGGGGGCCCTGAGTGATCAGAGCTGGCACTCCTGGCAAAGGTACAGAAAACAACTGTCCACGGTACCATGTCTGCAAACCACACTCTACTAGGGCACCTGGGGGCCACCAGAATCACTGGTCCCTTTACCAGAGCAATCTTGCGTAGAACCCTGCTAGCAGGGGGAATGGAGAAAGGACATACAGAACCGAACGTCCTGTCATGACGTTACTAAAGGCATCCGGACCACTAACAGGGGATCCTGGGACAGGGAAACAAAGGCCAATAGCCTGTGAAGGTGACGGACCACAACAGATCCACGACTGGTTGGACTCCATAGTGACACAGGGATTAGCACATCCTGTCGCAGAGGGGCTAATATCACTGATATGCAGGGAGCATTGTCTCCACCCAGAAAAGGAACATAGACACTTCCTGGAGGGTCCGCCAGCTCCAGGCCCCTTCCAATGATTAATGTAGGACATCTGTCGTCAGACAGACCGAGTGCCCCCAAACTGGCAAGCCCAGAAGGGAAGTGGTCAAGCGAGAACCAACTGAAAAACGCTGTTTAGAACATCAATTGGCGTAAGGACCTTCTAAGGGCCCCACCACCCCCAGAATCGCAGGGAGTCTCAGAAGAAAACCTCCCCCTTCAACCTGATAGGTTGGCATCCATGGTGACCGTTTCCAGGAAGGAGCAAGAAGGACCTGCCCCCAGACAGGTCCCTTGAGTTCATCCACTTCAAAGAGAAAACCTTCTTACAGGTGGGAAGGCCCACAGACCCTGCTCCAGGGCCGCTGGATCCCTGTCCTGTATTACCGATAGAAGTCGCAGAAGGGCCCAAGGGGAACTGAGCATAAGGGACCTCTTCCGAGCAAGCTACCAACGGGCCCACCAGCTGCATCCCTGCCTGGTGAAGAGACCGGGACAGCAATGAGGGACTGAGCCCATGTGATCAGATTGCCCACCTTATTGCTGTGAAGGGAAGAATCTGGTTTGAACCTAATCCAGAATCATTCCTAGTAATGGAGTTACCACTTAAGGGGACAGTGAGGACTGGGGTGATTGATCACCCATCCAAATGACTCCCAATGGACACCACCAGCCAGGTATCCAACTTAGCCTGACGCAGAGACTGGGAAGTGAGAAAGGACGTCTCATCAGAGACATCACCATCGTCAGCACCTGAGTGAACACTCTGGGAGTTGAAGAGAGGCCAGATAAACAAGGCCACAATTAACAGTGTTGGACTACCAACACGAATCTAAAGAGCCTCAGAGACCTGAGGGCACAGGGATGTAAACATAAGCATTTTAGAGTTCCCCAGACGGCAAGAAGCCCACTGGGTGCAAGGTGCTGATGGCCCAACTCAGAGTTTCCATGCAGGAAACTGCCTGTAATTTGAGAATTGTTGTGAATCCAGAATGGGCCAGCCCGACCCATCCTTTTGGGGGACTGTGGAAAGGTTGGTATAGCGGCCCCTGCCTCTGCCTATTACGGGCAATCTGCAAGAGACCCTCAGACCTTGCAGGCCTAGCATGGCCTGTGCCAGCAACTGAACAGCGGCAGGGACCAGGAGTACCTGGGACCTGATAAAACTAGGGAAGGCCATGCAGCAAACTCTATCCTGTATCTGGAGGACACAACCTCCTGAATCCCCCAGAATGAGGCGAGATGCCTCCTGATAAGAACAAGGTGCTGCAGCCATCCCCTCACCCAGACGGGCAAGGGCGCCCCATCATGCTTGAGGGGGTTTGGTGGAAGATTTGGTCTTAGCCCCGCCGGAGGGCCCAGGGCGCTGTCTACTGCTCGTGGGGCAGGAGACTGCACGAAAAACCCGGAAGGACACCCCTGGTTCCTGTTTAACACTAAGGTAGGGGGAGGAGGGGTGCCCCTGCCCCGAGGAGGCCGAGAGGGCCATCTGCGTAGGGGGTGATTTGCCCTTTTTACCGAACAGGTCTGGACGGGCCCCAAATAGGCGTTGCCCTCTAAAGGGAAGCCCAGTAAGAGTCTTTTTAGTAGCATCGTCAGCACCCCACTGTCGCAGCCAGACCAAACGACGTATAGCCACCGCAAGTGCAGAAGTTCTTGCACACATTCTAATAGCGTCATCCAGCGCTAATAGAATAAATTTTACAAATACATCACAATTGGAGAGTGCATTAAACACCTCCCAGGGGAGATCATTCCTTGAGCACAAGGGCATGGAAATGAGCCTGCTCTAGAAATTCCAAACGTGCAGTCGCAGTATGGAAACGCTCCCCTCTAGGCTTGGGGACCTAACTGGGGAGAGAGATAGACAGTGCCTTAAAGACCTTAATCAACAAGTCGTCAGTGTCACACTGGCCCCAGTATTCAGGGCCAGAATCGTCATGACTCCTCGGCCTCTCATCAGATGAGCCTAAATCAGAGAACAACCCCCCTTCATCAGAAGGGGTATAGTCACACGGAGTAGTAAACTCCTCGGTTCTCATAGAAAAAACAGAAACATGAGGTGACAGGTGCCGCTTCCTACCAGGGCCCATGCGCTCTGACAACCTAGCAATAATCTGTTCAGCCGTAGGCAGTCTGGAAGGCCCAGCAGGCTGCAATTCCCCACTTGTAGACGACTCAGCAGGAGAGAGATTTAAGCCTGGGGAGATAGGTGAATTGAAGCTAGGTGTAGCCACTGGCCGACCTGATTGCAGGGCCAGTGCTTGCTCAGCACAGGGTACGCAGACCCGTGCCCTGTCAGCATCAGCATGGGGTTATCCACACGCTATACACAGCCGGTCTTGTCCCAGAGGGACCCCGGTCACATAATTCTGAGATGCCTCCATATGGTGATTATTCAAGGCACAATATGCCAGTAGGGATTTACACTATAAGTAACCCTGGATGCCCAAAAGACCCGCTAGGGAAGTGGGAGAATATTACAAGGCCCGCTATAATTTTACACCGGGCCGGGAGAAGCCAATGGTGTTCACCAGTCTGAAAGACATAAAGGGAATAAAGGGTGTCAGAACCATGCGCAGTAATCAAGGATCATGAAAATCGCCCGCGAGGGCACTTACAGACCAAGGGAGGAGGAGGACTGCTACCACGCGTGCGTGCGACCAGCATCAAGATGGCGCCAAGCGAACCTCGAAGGGCGGACCAGAGCGGACTGTGACGCAGAGTGCGCCAAACCAGGTCCCCGCCCCCCCGAAGAGCGCAAAGCTCTGAGATAGTTTCAACGTTGTCATGAGGAGCGGAGTGTATGACACACTTAGAAAAAATGATTTGCCAATGAAGACGCGGCAGCGTCTGAGGCAGCACATCCAGTAAAGGAAAGAGGTGCGCGCGGCGGCAACAGATACACAGTAAAAATGCAAACAGCGCGGCTCTGACACCAGGAATACCAGTCAAGGGCAATACTAAGGCCATAAGCGTGTAAACGTACACTGAGACCACCACACCACACCCCCCTTCTTTCCCCCCGGGCACGGGGGGAACGAGGGAGGATGGCGACCCTTTGTACAGGGCCCACCGCTACACGGGGCAATAGTGCGGGAGGGGCATCCCCTAGAGGCTCACCATCAGCCTAACCGCCTACCCTTTGGTGGGGGACTGCGGTGGAGCACGGCTCCATAAGCACGCATGGTGCTGCCTACCTTCACCCGACCAGCGCAGCCCAGGCTGGGAGGCACATCACAAGGACGACGGGTGGGAATAGTCAACAGGGCCGCAGGCTTTGATAGCCCCGCTCACCTGCGAGAGAGTGATACTTCATGTCTTCGCAGTCAGCACTGCAGAGAAATCTGGGGATTTGTGGGAGGTCCCCAGCTATTTGAGGGCCGGGAGGAGCCCGTTTTTGCATGTCTGAAGTGCAGCGCCATCTGGTGGAGGAAAACCCAAGTGTAAGTATTATATCTGGAGCAGGACGTACTGTATACTAAGAATAGTTTCCGCTATAATGTCGTCGCCTTTGTTGGCACTAAACAACAGCAATATATGGAGGTAGAGATATTTATAGATATATAGCCCCCCTGAAATTTTTCAAGAGAGTGAAGTATTTCTCACAGAAAAGGATTGCAGTAACACATGTTTTGCTATACACATGTTTATTCCCTTTCTGTGTATTGGAACTAAACCAAAAAAAGGGAGGAAAAAAAAGTTGGACATGTCGTCACAAACTCCAAAAAATGGGCTGGACAAAAATATTTGGTTGCACACCCTTTGGAAAAAAATAACTGAAATCAGTCGCTTTCTATAACCATGAATAAGCTTCTTACACCTCTCAGCCGGAATGTTGGACCATCTTCCTTTGCAAAGGACTGCTCCGGGTATATCTTATTAGAGGGCTACTTTTCCCAACAGCAATTTTAAGATCTCTATACAGGTGTTCAATTGGATTTAGATCTGGACTTCTTGCTGGCCACTTCAGAATTCTCCAGCGAATGGTTACCATCCATTTCTGGGTGCTTTTTGACGTATGTTTGGGGTCATTGTCCTGCTGAAAGATCCAAGATCTCGGATGCAAACCCAGCTTTCTGACACTGGGCTCTATAGTGCGACCCAAAATCTATTGGTAATCCTTAGATTTCATGATGACTTGCACACATTCAAAAGCACCCAGTGCCAGAGGCAGCAAAACAACCCCAAAACATAATTGAACCTCCACCATATTTCACTGTAGGTACTGTGTTCTTTTCTTTGTGGGCCTCAATCCGTTGTCGGAAAACAGAAAAATGATGTGCTTTACCAAAAATCTCTATCTTGGTCTCATCTGACGTTATCCCAAAAGAATTTTGGCTTACTCAAGTGCATTTTTGGCAAAATGTAGTATTGCTTTTTCATGTCTCTCTCCTGGGTCTCCTACCATAGCATTTCATTTCATCTAAATGTCGCCGGATATTTTGTGGTGACACTGATGCTCCCTGAGCCTGCAGGAGCTTGAACTTGTTTGGGGCTGCTTATCCACCATCCGGACTATCCAGCGTTGACAACTTTCATTTTTTCTCTTCTGTCCACACCCAGGGAGATTAGCTACAGCTACAGTGCCATGGGTTTCAAACTTCTTGATAATGTTGCACACTGTGGACAAAGGCAAATCTAAATCTCTGGGGTTGGACTTGTAACCTTGCGATATATTGCCCACACCTGTTACTTGCTTGAAACAATCTTATTTATCCACCAATGTGGATGGGTGCCAATAATTGTGTTAAAGCCCTTTTTAGAGTTTTGTGTGACATTATACAATTTGCTTTTTTTCCTCCCTTTTCTATTTAGTTCCAATACACACAAGGGGAATAAACGATAAATGTGTGTATAGAAAAACGTGTTACTGCAATCCTTTTCTGTTAGGAATACTTCATTTTCTTGAAAAAACTCAGGGGTGCCAACATTTACGGCCATGAATAATATTATATATATCTTTATTCACTGCAGAAAGGACATGCTTTCGCCCCCAGGGATACAGGGGAAAAAAAAAAAAGTTTGTAGCAAGCAGTGCTCCAAATGACCACAGAATTCTGCCAGTTCATCGCCAATTCTGTTGAAATTATAAAAAAGGTCAAGGTTCAAGCAGTTACATAAGATCCCAGCATTACCATATGTTCTCCACTGAGATCCTGCACCACTTTGATTTGCTCAAAGTCATAGGGACCTTTGAAACCATGAGCGGCTTTAAATTTAACCGGCCTAGTGTATGGCATTCCTTCATCATCACTGGAAGATGGATCATCTGGGTCCGTGTGAAAAACTGAGGGGACAAAAATAAGCATTTTTGAGGGTTATACATGTAAAGCTGTATTAGTTTGAACATTTTAAAGATTTAAAAACCTGCCTTTTACCTTGCAAACATTAATAACATTAAGGTAACCAGTCCACAGCACCCCTTTTTAATCCACCTCCACTGTTTAGGGTTAAACTAGTGGCTGGTAGGCACATTCCTTTTGTGCTACCAGTCATATTTCAAACCAGGAGGCGCTGCCTTTTGATTACTTATTCAGGAAAATAAAGTGTCACACATTAAACAAAATAGCTTATGTCTACAACAGGAAAAAATGTTAGAATGATCTACTGCCCAAAACCTTCTTGTTTGTGAACATCCATCAGTGCCAGGTGCTCTGTGAACACAAGGGAAGTTTGCTAAAGGCATCATGTATCAGTTTAATTAAGACAAAGCTTAATACTAACCTTCATCTCGGACACTCTTCACTTTATTAACTGCTCGCTCGCCATACTCTTCTGCCAGATGTTTTGCCCTTTTAACCTTCTTTCCCAAAAACTTCTTTAGCTGAGTCCTTTAAATTGAAAAACTAAAGTAAGATTGCATTAATTGTTCAGCATTTTCTTTAGTTAACCTTTCTTATAAATGTTTTACTTTTGCAGTGATTGTTGGTGTGAAGAAGTCAATTGCAAAATCTGTCAAACTACGATCTAATATTTTATTCTCTGCAGACAAGCACCCAGCTTTAAAGTGGCCCAAAACTCTCTAGGGCTGACCCTGGAGTCTCCTGATCCAGTGCACTTGCATACTCCCTGCGGCACCACGATTTAGGATGTCCCGCTGTGGTCCCGCTGTGCCGGTATAAAATAGAGATTAATAAAAAAGGCATGCATCCCCCAGCCACCTCCACAGATTCTTTTTAGCTGAGGCCCCCTCTAGCACATGATGTGGGGTTGGGGGGAGGGGGTTTAGAGGGTTTTGATCCTCATTAATTTGTGTAAGGAGCATAATGGAGATTATTGAATAGCTGCAGTCCCTCTAGATCTGATCTGCTGGCAGTTCAGGGCTGGTGATGCAACTGAGTGGAAACTAAGCATGGAGATCCAATGGCAGCTGTATTTAGCTGGTGACAGTTGTGCCGGTTGGTGTTGGAAAGCTAAAGATGCTGCAAGCCAAACTAATGAGGTGCTTGCCCATATACCTCATAAATAAGTAAAATGCTATAATACAAACTATAACAGATGATCCTGACACATTAGGGGAAGATAACACCAACTCATGTGCCTCTATATCCTCCCTATACAAAAATTATACTACTAATACTACTATTTTATTCAAAATTAAAGCCATTTATCCCAGTACTCCCCCAAAGGAACAGACAGGTAACACAGATCAGTGGTTTTACCCTGTAAAACAGGAATAATATGTTAAAAAGCAAAGGGCTCTTTAAAGATTAGTGACATAATCTACATTGCTATGAGAATCCTTGGTGGCTTTTAGAGAAAGCCCACTTCCCTGATGAATGAACAGATTCCCTGATCTATGACTGGGTCATGTGATTGTGTTTAAGGATGAACTGAATAAGTTCCTAACTATTTTAATAAAAGATATATTTGTAAAAAAACCTTCAGACTGGAGCACTTTTAGTTCTTTCTTCTGACCCTTACTTGTTTTGCACCACATTAGGCACAAAAATAAATATCTTTAAACATACAGAGAAGCTTGCAAGTCTAGCTCAAGGCTTTTCCAGGTCTATACTCAGGAGGCAGTTCTTTCTTCCCTGGATTCGGTGTGACAGCATTCCACCTGTGGAGCCATAGTATGTCACTATGCAGCATGTTACAAGGTCATTTTTAGGTTTAAAACAAAAAGGAGCCAGGAAAATGCAAAGAGAAAAAAAACTTGACTGGGTCAGGACATTCACGCCTTCATATGCTAGGAGAGGGTGGTACTGGTGGTCTGACGAATGTTATGCCACACTGAAAGATTCATAAAAATACAGTTTTGTGAGTACTCACAAGTACCCACCTCACGGATATTATGAGTGTGACATACACTCCGCTTCAACTCTTCATGACATTTGGGTTATTCTCCAGTAGAGGGCGAACTTCTGCAGAGATGAATGCAAAAAAAGGAGCTCCTCCCAGTCCATAAATACCTGGGACCTCCCACCAATTCCCCAGTGTAAGAAAGCAGTAAGGGGAACAGGAAGAACCAAATATAACAATACTAACAACCAAGAAACAATGGTTCACCATATAAAGGATCCAAAATACCAAAAGGGTGGGGTGAAGCGGAGTGTATGTCACACTTATAATATCCGTTTTAAATGGGAGTACTCACAAAATGGTATTATTCCAAGTGTGACATACACTCCGCTTCAACTCTTCATGACATTTGGGACATCCAATAGCAGTGTCCGTCATGGGTGGGAACCATAAACAGTAAAGAATGCCCCAACTTAAACCACTTCAGCTTGCAGAACCTTGCGGCCAAAAACGGCATCCGCTGAAGCCCGCACATCAACCTTGTAAAACTTGGAAAAGGTATGAACAGAAGACCAAGTAGCAGCCTTACAAACTTGTTCAACAGAAGCCTGGTGCTGAAAAGCCCAGGATGCACTAACAGCACGAGTAGAATGCGCAGTGACCCTAAAAGGGGGATTCCTCCCCTTAGCAGAATAGGCCCCAACAATGGCCTGACGAATCCATTTGCTAACGGTAGACTTGGCGGGCGCCAAACCTTTCCTGGGCCCGCAAGGCACCACGAAAAAGGCATCCGTCTTGCGGAAAGAAGGAGTAGTCACCAAATAGTACTTAACACAGCGAACCACATCCAAATTGTGCAAAACCCCAGCCCGACAGGCTGGCATCCATGGTAACCGTCTCCCAGCGAGGAACCAGAAAGGATCTGCCCCTCAACAGGTTGCTCGACTCCAGCCACCACCGAAGGGACTGCCGAACCCTGGGAGACAACCTGAACGGTTGATCCAATGACAGGGGACACCTGTCCCAATGCGTCAATAGATGAAGTTGAAGAGATCTCATGTGAAACTGCGCAAACGGGACCGCCTCGAAGGAGGCCACCATCAATCCCACCCCGGATAGAGGGGCAAGGATTGGCCAGAAGAAGGCGGATCAGATCCTGAATCCCCTGCACCTTGGTCTGGGGTAGAAACACTCTGGCCTGAATGGTATCCAGATTCATGCCCAGGAATGAAATCACCCGTGAGGGCGAGAGAGAGGACTTGGGGCGGTTGATCACCCACCCGAACCTCTCCAAGGTTGACACCACCTGGTGGGTGTCCAGCTCTGCCTGACGGAGGGAAGAAGCTGAAATCAATAGGTCGTCCAGATACGGCACAATGCGAATTCCCTGAGCTCTGATAAGGGCCATTATGCCCGCCAGAACCTTGGCAAAGACCCTCGGCACTGAGGTCAACCCGAAGGGAAGGGCTACAAACTGAAAATGTTGATCGTCCACAGCGAACCTGAGGAATCTCTGATGCGCTGGAAAAATAGGAAAATGCAAATACACATCCTTGATGTCTATGGATGTCATGAAATCCCCTTGACGAAGGGAACTGATGGCCGAGCGCAGAGTCTCCATGCGGAACTTCTTTGTTCTGATGAATCTGTTGAGGACCTTGAGGTCCAGAATGGGTCTTACAGAACCTTCTTTTTTGGGGACCGTGAAAAGATTGGAATAGAAACCCCTGACTCTCTCCGACGAAGGCACCGGGCATACAACTCCCGTGTCCAGAAGGTTTTTCACTGCTAACAGGAGCCCCTGTGCAGCCTGAGGGTCCAAGGGCACCCGAGACCTTAAAAATCTTGGAGGAGGCCAGAACTCGAACTCCAGTTTGTACCCGGAGGAGACCACTTCCAAGATCCAATTGTCTGTGACCTCCCGGGCCCAGACCTGGAAGAAGAGCCGCAGCCGTCCCCCCACCCGTGCGGGTGAGGGCGCCCCTTCATTGCTGAGCTGGTTTACCCGCAGGCTTGTGCTTGGAACCCCAGGCAGAAGTGGGACGGGCCCGACCTCTGCCCCTGTTCCAGGAAGAGCCTCTGACACCTGAGAAGGCCAAACCTCTGCCAGCTCTGGCACCTCGAAAGGAAGGATTGAAAGGGACGGCGCTGTTTCTTCCGCTGAGGTAACTTACCTCCCCTTGCCACAGCATCCAACTAATCTCCAAACAGCCGCGTACCCAAGAAGGGAAGAGCGGTGAGCGATTTCTTGGCCGCAAAGTCTGCCGTCCACTGACTGAGCCATACCGAGCGGTGCATGGCCACCAATAAGGCTGAAGTCCTAGTACACATAACAATAGTGTCTTCCATAGCAGCCAAGACAAAAATCCATGAACAATTCAAATCTTTTAAGCGTAGTGAACTCAGCGCTGGCCGGATCAAGGTGAGCGTCATTTAACCAGTCCCTAATCAGAGACCTAGCAGCCACAGACACCAGCGAAGAGGCACAAACAGGCCGCAAGGCCGAGCCAACACTGGCAAAGGCATGGCATGCCATCTGATCAAGGCGCCTATCCTCACCATCCTTTAGGGAAGTGGCGTCTGGGGTGTGAACCACGGAGGAGTTGGTCAACCCCAAAACTGGCGCATCGACCTTGGGAGGAGAAGCCCAGCGCTTAACCGGGAAAGGATACTTCTTATCCCATCCCTGAGGAACACCCGGAAGCCGACTAGGTTTCTCCCATTCCTTGAGGATCAGTGCATCAAAGTGACCCTGGGCAGGAAACTCCAAACGAGGCTTGTGGACCCCAAAAAATTCCCCCTTCTTGAGAGGGGGCGCCTCAGGCGGCGCAATATCCAAAACCTCCAAGAGATGTGACAAAACCGTGGCCATGTCAACAGCATCCCCCAGCGCCTGCCCAACATCAGCCTCGCCAAACCGTACATCGTCAGCCTCTGACTCCTCATACAATTCCCCCTCCTCTAACGGGGAATAATCCGACATATCAAATGAATCATCATCAATATCCAAAGTCGCTTGGACCGACGGCAAATGTCTCTTTATAGCCTGGGCCTTCTTGCCCAACGCGAAAACCATCAATTTCTCGATGCCGGCCAACCTAGCACAAACATCAGAATGCGACTCCCCGCTGGCACCAACGTCACTTGGGGTACGGATAAGGCGGGGAGGGGAAGGCGATGAAGCGGGGGGTGCCGACCCAGAAGGCTGGGCACCCGACTGCCGCGATATGGCCTTTTGTGAACATGGTATACAAATAAGCACATTCTCACCCGTAAGGGATGCCCCACAACCCACACATGGCCGGGCTTGTCCCAGAGGGAGCCCGAGCCCGGTATCCTGCGGAGCCTCCATATGGTGATTCCAGTAGTCAGTCGCAAGACCGCAGGGAATTTAAGCAATAAGCAACCCGGGATGCCCCTTAAAAGTCCCAGTGGGAGGATTTTTGGGTGAGCAAACTAAGCCTAGGGACCCCAGGACCAAGAGGAACCCCTTAAAAAGCCCATACACGAAGCAATCTGAAACACACAAGCAATAATACAATCACACTGAATAACTAAAAAATACCAATATATTAATTTTGATACACAATACAACCATATGCTCAGAATATTCTATAATTAAAAATATCTATATATCCATATGAAAGCACAAAAGCATGAAGAGGAGGCCCCCTGCTCAAGGAGGGCCCCCGCAGAAGCTAAGGAAGTGGCCGCACAGGCGCTTACCGACCGAGGAGTTAGAGCAGCAGCCAGAGCAATCACACAAGATGGCCCCCGGAGAGTCACACGAGCAGAGGAGAGGAAGAAGGGGGACGGGCCAACGCGTGCTTGTCAGGCCACGCCCCCCTCCCAGCAACGCGGATCCCAGCCCTGGCCCGCATAATCGCGCCAAACGAGGGGGCGGGCTACCGCGGCCGCGCCGATGGCCCGGTCCCGCCCCCCCACCTAACACAGCCTGAGGGAGAGAAGCTCCCCAGCGTAGTAAAGAAGGTAAAGAGTGAAGGAGACCACAATCAACCCCAGTCAGCACCAACACACACACACAAGTGAAAGACACACACACACTCACACAGTGTTTCAGTAATTAAACAACCGTGGGTGAGGCCAGCCCCCCCCCCCCCCCCCCCCCCCGGAGGGAAAGGAAGGGACCCGGAAGGGGGGGGGGGAATCCAAGTCGGAATCTGGTCATGGGGATTAAGGGACAGGGCATCCCATACCGGGATCACCAACCCGGACAACCGCCTACCCCTTGCAATGGGGTCTCACTGTGGAGCCAGGCTCCTACAACACCCATAAGGTGCTGCCTACCCTCACCAGGACCTGCAGCCAAGGCTGGGAGGCTCAAATAGGGACAATTTAGAAAAGGTCCTGGCAGCAATAGGGACAAAAATGGCCGGGGCGCGAGCCTGGCTTACCTGCAAGTAAGAGAAGTCTTCATCTTCTGTCTTGCTCGCCTTCCTGCAGAGACGGAACTGGGGAATTGGTGGGAGGTCCCAGGTATTTATGGACAGGGAGGAGCTCCTTTTTTTGCATTCATCTCTGCAGAAGTTCGCCCTCTACTGGAGAATAACCCAAATGTCATGAAGAGTTGAAGCGGAGTGTATGTCACACTTGGAATTTAAAGATTGCCAGCTCCCTTTGCATTTGCTTAGCTAGGACATTCCAGATTTGTTAGATGGAAGACAAGTACCATGTTGAGGCCCACGCAGGCTGCACACGGTAGCACAAGCAATATGTGGCCTGGTGTTGTCCTGTTGAAAAAGAGAACCTGGGACACGTTGGAGAAATGTCTGGACCACTGTCTAGGGGCAGCCAACTATGCGTTTTGTTCCACTTTAAGAATGATCAAATAAAATTCACCTGCAGAATATACCTAGCAAATAGCCTGGGTTCCTTATATATTCATTATATCATTCTAATATGCGGGCAAAAAAAAATACCATTTTGTGAGATACTCACCTGTAAAATGGTTATTACGAGTATGTCACACCCCACACTTCCCGATATTCATGACACTTGGGAACCCGCCCTGTAGAGGGTGATCTTGCAGAGATGACATAGAAAAAAGGAGCACCTCCTGGTCCATAAGTACTGGGTTCCTCCCACTATTCCTCAGTCTTTTTAAACAGCAGTGAAGAACCAGGAAGAGCCAATTATATTCAATAATTGTAAAATTATATGAGAATAATAATACCAAATAAAGGATCCCTTAGAACAAAAAGAGCCAATTATATTCAATAATTGTAAAATTATTTGAAATAATAATACCAAATAAAGGATCTCTTAGAGCAAAAAAGGGCGGGGGAAGTGGGGGGTGTGACATACTCGTAATAACCATTTTACAGGTGAGTATCTTACAAAATGGTATTATTCCTAGTATGTCACACCCCCCACTTCCCGATATTCATGACACTTGGGACATCCAATAGCAGTGTCTATAATGGGTGGGGCTCCCAAAGGAATAATGCATAACTTAAATTACTGCAGCTTGCAGAACTTTGCGGCCAAAAACAGCATCCGCTGAGGCCCGCACATCAACGTTGTAAAACTTAGAAAAAGTATGCACAGAAGACCAAGTCGCAGCCTTGCAGACTTTTTCAACAGAAGCTTGGTGCTGAAAAGGCCAAGAGGCTCCAATAGCACGAGTAGAATGAGCGGTGATATGAAAAGGGAGAACCTTCCCCTTCGCCATATAGGCCCCAATGATGACCTGACGTATCCACTTACTAAGGGAAGATTTGGCAGGAGCAAAACCCTTCTTGGGCCCAGAAGGCACAACAAAAAAGGCATCCGTCTTGTGGCCGAGGTAGTAACTAAATAATACTTAACACAACGAACTACATCCAAAGAATGTAAGACCCTTTCCTTGTCGTTAGTAGTTTTAGGACACAAGGAAGGAAGAACTATATCCTGATTTAGGTGGAAAGCAGACACCACCTTAGGAAGGAAATCCGGTTTAAAACGGAAAACAACCTTATCTTGATGCCTCTCAAAATAAGGGGCTTGAATAGACAAAGCCGCCAGTTCAGAAACGCGGCGGACACAAGTAATAGCAACCAACAAGGCAACCTTCTGAGTAAGAATAGGAAGAGGAATATTCTGCAATGGATCAAATGGAGTAAAGGCTTTCTGGGAGGCCGCACATGCGCGACTCCTTGGAAAAAGGTCTTAACCAAAGGACGAAGAGCAAACGATCTTTGAAAGAAAATTGCCAAGGCAGAGACTTGCCCTTTCAAAGTACTAATCTGTAATCCCATATCCAGACCTCGTTGCAGATATTCCAGAATTCTAGGAATAGAAAATACTCTACAGGGCAAAGCCCTGGATTCACACCAATCAATATAGGACCTCCAAGTCCTGTAATAAATGACAGAGGAAGACTTCTTCCTAGCTCTAATAAGAGTCTGAATAACCACATCAGAAAGACCTTCTTCTTTCAAGATGGAGACTTCAGCAGCCATGCCGTCAAAGCCAGCGTTTGTAAATTGGGGTAACAAAGTTGACCCTGAGTGATGAGATCTGGAAGAAGAGGCAGATGGACACGATCCACTGCCAGCCTTACGGTGTCTGCGTACCACAGACGTCTTGGCAACCTTGGCGCCACCAGAATTGTTGGCACCTCCTCCAGTGCTAGCTTGCGCACCACCTTGCTGATCATGGAGAATGGGGGAAACAGATATAGGAACCCCAGATCCTTCCAGGCCAGAGACATGGCATCCGCTGCCACTGCCAGAGGATCCTGGGATAGAGACACAAAAGCTGGCAGCTTGTGATTGTGATGAGAAGCAAACAGGTCCAACCGTGGAGTCCGCCACTTGTGACAGAGGAACTAAAAGACCCTTGGATTGAGAGACCATTCTCCCTGGCGAGAACATCCCCTGCTCAGGGAGTCTGCCTCCACATTCTCTATCCCCGGAATGTAAACTGCTGATATGCAGGGAACATTGATCTCTGCCCACTGAAGGATCAGAGACACTTCCCGGAGGGCACCCCAACTGTGAGTCCCTCCCTGGTGATTGATGTATGCAACAGCTGTTCGGTTGTCTGACCGAATCTGAACTGGCAGACCCTGTAAGAAATGGGTCAGTCGAAGCAGAACCATCCTGGTGTCCAACTCTGATTGTTCGAGGGAGGAGGCCGCGATAAGAAGATCGTCCAGAAAAGGCACAATGCGGATGCCCTGGACCCTGAATATAGCCATCACTCCTGCCAGCATCTTGGTAAAGACTCTTGGGGCCGAGGTAAGGCCGAATGGCAGGGCCACAAATTGATAATGCTGGTCTTCTATAGAGAACCTGAGAAATCTCTGGTGACCCGGAAAATAGGAATGTGCAAATAAGCATCCTTGATGTCTATGGATGTCATGAAGTCCCCCTGACGGAGAGCATCGATCGTTGATCGCAGAGACTCCATGCGGAATTTTCCGAAACGGATAAATTGATTGAGTCTCCTTAGGTCTATGATAGGCCGAACAGAGCCGTCCTTTTTGGGTATCGTGAATAGGTTGGAGTAAAATCCCAAACCCCTTTCCGCTGGAGGCACTAGGCCGATAACAGCCATGTTTAACAGATAAGCTACTGCTGCCCGCAGTCCGTGCGCTATTGCCGGATCTGACGGCATCCGGGACATGAAAAATCTGGGAGGAGGCCGGGACTCAAATTCCAGTTAGTAAACGGAAGAGACTACTTCCAGAACCCAATTGTCTGATACCTCCTGAACCCAGACCTGGAAGAAGAACCGCAGCCGTCCCCCCACCCATAAGGGTGAGGGCGTCCCCTCATTGTTGAGCAGGCTTAGTGGCAGATTTGGTTTTGGACCCCCAATTCTGACTTGGACGGCCACGTCCCTTTCCTCTATTCCACGAAAGGAACAACATTTCTTACGCTGAGGTAATTTACCTCCTTTAGTGACAGAATCCAATTCTTTCTCCAAAAAGGCGCAATCCCACAAAAGGGAGATTTCTTAGCTACAATATCAGCTGCCCACTGCAGCAACCATACTGACCGCCGGATGGCGACTAACAAGGCAGAGGTTCTGCTGCACATGAGCAGAGTATCATCTAAAGCAGAAAGTACAAAAGATGCAAACATCTCACATCGCTTAAAAGCGGCGTACTCATCAGAGGCCGGATCAAGCCCTGAGTAATTCATTAGGTCTCTCACAACAGACCTAATAGCCACTGTCATGAGTGCCGAAGCACCAACAGGCAGCAAGGCCGAGCCCACACTGGAAAAAGCGTGGCACGCCATTTGATCAATACGCTTATCCTTTCCATCTTTAAGTGTAGTGGAGTCAGGAGAATGAAACACAGAAGAATTGGATAAATTAAGCACAGGGGCATCCACCCATGAGCAGAGTATCTTTTAAAAATCCAGTCTCTCTGTAAATTAATTAGATATTAATGCATAGATGGCCATTGTATACTTGCACACACATAGGAATTTGTCCTCCGCATTTAACCCATCCGTGCAGTGAGTGTACACATGCCCAGAGCGGTGGGCACAGGTGGTGATGACCATCGCTTAACAGTATCAGCTGGGAAGGGATATTTCTTGTCCCAGCCCAAGGGAATGCCAGGAAGCCATGCAGGCTTCTCCCATTCTTTAAGAATAATTTCATCAAAATGCTTTTGATTTGGAAATTCTAAACGAGGTTTAGAGACTCCAAAGAATTCCCCTTTTTGAGGAGGGACTACTTCAGGAGGAGTAATAACCAAAACCTCAAATAACTGAGCAAGAGCTTTTGGGGTATCCACAACACTTGCTTCACCCTGCTCAATCTCAGTACCAACAAATTGCTGTTCATCAGAAACATCTGATTCCTCATAATAATTCTCCTTCTTCTAACAGAGGGATCAGACCAATCAAGCAATTCACAATTGTCTGACTCCCTTGCCGGAGTGGCATGAGTCAAGTGCTTTCTTTTAGCCGAGGCCTTCTTAGGCACAGAGGTAGACATTAATCTTTCATGATGAGCCAATCTGACACATAAATCAGCATGCGACTCACCACCCATGACAATATCATTGGGGGTACGGACAAGACATGGCGGAGTAGGAGATGAGGCATTAGCCGCAGGCCCTGAAGCCTGGGCCTCAGTTTGCTGCACAATAGTTAATTGTGCACAAGGGACGCAAAGAATTGCGTTATCCCCAACAAGGGATGCCCCACATCCAAAACATTGCCGAGGGAATTTGTATTGTGCAGAGGGAATTGCATGTCCGTTATCCTGGGATGCCTCCATATGGTGTTTAGTATTATACTATAATTGATTATAGTCGCCAAGTATATATGGGATTTACGCAATTGCTACCCGGGATGCCCCTTTAAATAGTCCCAAGTGGGAGGATTGAAACACAAATGGACCCCCAAATAAGGCTTAAGGGCTTTTTTTTTTTTTTTTTTTATATAAGGACCAGGAGAAAACCCTTTTTAAATAAGATGTTTCTACCTACAGAGAAAACAAAAAAACAGTCACCAAATGCACACAATATAAATAAATGACAGAAAGAAACTCCCTTCAGCCAAGCTGAAGGGTACTCACAGCCCATGCAATAAGCTCACAACATGAGGTAAGGTCACATGGAAGTAGGAAGTCAAACAGAGCATACAGGTGCTCTCTGAATAAAAGCATGCCTAAGCCCCGCCCACTTCCAGGATCGCATGGCCAAAAACGGAGGGAAAATTCAAATCTGAACACAGCCAGAAAACAAAGAGCTTTAATAGGTAAGCAAAAATGCTGCCTAGACAGAGATAGGAAAATCTAAATAAAACATTTCCTATTAAATAGTATAGTAAAACATACATAATAAAAATAAGAAATAAAGACTTATTTTATATAGCTTTTTTTTTTTTTTTGTGCATGGTGACAAGCCCAGATAACGCCCCCCTTCCCCCCTCCTTTTTACCCAGCAGGGTTAAAGGAGACTAAGGGGAGAGGATAGAAATGCACCCATAAGGCACAAGGGGATTATAAAGGGACAGGGGCATCCCATGCCGGGATCACCAACCCGGAAGCCACCTACCCACATTTGGGTCTCACGGGGGAGTAATACTCCTATATACACCAGAAGGTGTATGTATCTACCTTTGCCTGAACCACAGAGCCAGGGCTGGGAGGCATACAATATAACCAAACAGGTTTAAAGAGTTTCAGACAGAAATAGAGAAAAGGAGAGTCATCTTCTGAATGCTTCGCCAACTGCAGAGATGAAAAGACTGAGGAATAGTGGGAGGAACCCAGTACTTATGGACCAGGAGGGGCTCCTTTTTTCCATGTCAAACATTCCCTTCCAATAAGGTAAACTTTTTAAATGGGCTCCACATTTTGTTTTGTTTTTTAAGTTGTACAACCAAGCTGTTGCAATCATTATGCTGGCAGGTATTTTGTAATCATAGATATCAAGAAGCACAATCATATGTTTCGGTTCTAGGTTTTAATAAAAATCACAAGAGAAGGCCATTACGTTTTCTGTTTCAGTTTTCCTCCATCTGTGTCTGTTTGATGAGGCTGGAGTTTTTCTTCATCGTCAGACTGTGCAGCATCATTACTAGAGGGGGAAAAAAGGAAATGAGTTATCCTGACAGTTACACGGTTCCACACTAGGTAATGTGTTCTCGTGATGATCACATGCAGCTCAGTGTCACAGTTCATGCCAGGACAAATTGCATAAAAAGGGAAATAAAAGATTTACATTTATTACAGTCAACACTCATTTATACAGAACCACCATATTTTCAGATGTTCTGCCAAGAAAAAAAACAATGGATCCTGTGAGTAGAAGAAGCCCTAATAAATTAGTTCAGCACAAAAGGAAACCAGTAGCATGTGGAAGGCCGTCGTAGAGACTAGAGAGGATAAAACAAGAGCCCCAAGTGACACCTCATTCCAGTATTATCACAAATGCCCCAGCCCCATTTACTGGTGCTAACTAGGAATAATTTTTAACAGAGATCACCACATGACTAAAGTGGAGGAAGGGGGGGGGGGCAGCAGGGGAACTTGGGAAGGATGGCAGCCGCTCAGACCATTTTATAAATAACCTGGGAGGTGCACGTAAGCAGGGCAATTAGGATACAAAGGTCTTAAAGGAGTCACAGCACTCATCCTGTTAGCTTGCAGACAACCTAAAATTTGTCTCTAAATCTGGTTAAAAACAGTGTTTTGAATGAGTGGTTTATACACATTATCTAAAGGTGTTACTGCTTCTGTGACTTTTGAGGAAAATTATGTATGGAGTAAGAGCCTGTGAAGCCTGTGAAGATTTAAATTAAAAGAACCACTTCCACCTCTCCCACTTGGCCATGCATGGAGTTTGGAGCTACACAAAAAAAAAATATATAGCAAAAATATCTTTTGGGGTTTTATTCAGATAAAAGAAAAGTGCAGAATTTTCCATTGAAGCAGGGGTTTTGACCTTTTTATATTTTATTTTAGGAACACAATGAAAAAACTATATAACATTTGTATTAAACCAGAATAAGACCAATTTTTCGTTTGTGTTGTTACAAGCGCAGGGAGGCATCCCAGTTGCAGACGCCCCCAATGTGTTAAAGGTACAAATTGGGAGAAATCTTACCTTTCTCCTTGATACCCTGGAGAAATTCAGCACCGATTGGCCAGTGCAGTCACCTGACCATAACAGAACAATGCAAAAATACCATTTTGTGATTACTCACCTTTAAAATGGGTATTATAAGTATGTCACACACCCCGCTTCCACTATTCATGACATATGGGTTATGGTCCAGAAGAGGGCGAACTTCTGCAGAAATGAAAGCAAAAAAGAAGCCCCTCCCGGTCCATAAATACCTGGGACCTCCCACACATTCCCCAGTATATGACAACAGTAAGGGGACCAGGAAGAGCTAATAAAACGTTCTTAACCATAAAAAGGTTCACCATATAAAGGATCCAGAATACAAAAGGGCGGGATGAAGCGTGTGACATACTTATAATACCCATTTTAAAGGTGAGTAATCACAAAATGGTATTATTCCAAGTATGTCACACACCCCGCTTCCACTATTCATGACGTATGGGACATCCAATAGCAGTGTCCGTCATGGGTGGGGATCCAAATACAGCAAAAAAATACAACTCTGAAGTACTCACCTGTAGAGTTGGTATTATATGCAGACAGCACGTCCTGCTCCAGACATAGTCCTTACGTGTGGGTATACCTCCGCCTTCAGCGCCGTGCACTGCAGAACATGAAGAAAACAAGCTCCTCCCGGCCCTACATATACCGGAGGACCTCCCACAAATCCCCAGCATTGAAAAGCAGTGAGAAGGAGAGGCCAGGAGAAACAACCACCCAAAACTGGCAAAACAGAATATCAAGTATAAAAATCGCCAAACAGGGGATCCAGAACAAAGTGAAACCAGGGTGGGGTGGAGCAGGACGTGCTGTCTGCATATAATACCAACTCTACAGGTGAGTACTTCACAGAGTTGTATTATTCTAAGCAGACAGCACGTCCTGCTCCAGACATAGTCCTTACATGTGGGACATCCAATAGCAGTGTCCATAAAGAAGGGTGGGATCCGAAACAGAAGGCAACAGCAAGCAGTTTAAACTACTACGGCCTGCAGAACCTTGCGGCCAAACGCAGCGTCAGCTGAGGCCTTAACATCAACCTTGTAAAACTTTGTAAAGGTATGAACGGAAGACCAAGTAGCGGCCTTGCAAACTTGCTCCACAGAGGCCTGGTGCTGAAAAGCCCAAGAAGCCCCAACAGCTCTAGTAGAATGAGCAGTAAGACGAAAGGGGGGAGCCTTCCCCTTAGTAGTATAGGCTTGAACCACAGCCTGACAAATCCATTTACTGATGGTAGACTTGGCGGGAGCCAAACCTTTCCTAGGCCCGTGAGGCACGACGAAGAGAGCATCCGTCCTTCTAAATGCCTGAGTGGTAACCAGGTAAGACTTGACACACCTAACCACATCCAGGGAATGTAAAACCCTCTCTTTAGGGTTATTAAGATTAGGGAACAAGGAAGGAAGAACAATATCTTGATGCAAATGAAACGCAGACACAACCTTAGGCAGGAAGTCTGGCTTGAAGCGAAACACCACCTTATCCCGGTGTCTCTCAAAGTAAGGAGGCTGAATAGACAAGGCAGCCAAATCAGACACACGTCTCACCGAGGTAATGGCTACCAGAAAGACCACCTTGAGCGTGAGAACAGCGAGAGCTGCTTCATGAATAGGCTCAAAAGGAGGACCCTGCAGGGCCGACAAAACCAAATTCAGATCCCAAACAGGAACCATAGGTTTCCGAGGGGGGCGCACATGAGTCACCCCCTGAAAGAAGGTCTTGATAAGAGAGTGCTGGGCAAAGGTCTTCTGAAAGAAGATAGACAGGGCCGAAACCTGGCCCTTCAAAGTACTAGGCTTCAGACCTAAGTCTAGACCATGTTGTAAAAACTCCAGCACCCTGGAGACTAAGAATTCCCGGCAGGGAAGAGACCTGGATTCACACCAGTCAATGTAGGCACGCCATACCCTATAATATATAGCAGAAGAGGTCTTCTTCCTGGCTTGGACCATGGTAGCCACTACAAAGGCGGACAAACCTTTTTCCTTTAAAATGGTGGTCTCAATAGCCAAGCCGTCAAAGCCAGAGTTAGTAAATTGGGATGGCGTAGAGACCCCTGAGTTAGGAGGTCTGGAATCCTTGGTAGATCGTACTGATCTACTGCCATTTGAACCACGTCTGCGAACCACACTCTTCTTGGCCACCTTGGGGCAACCAGAATAGTGGGTACCCCTTCCAGAGCGATCTTGCGTAGCACTCTGCCCAGAAGGGGAAGTGGTGGAAACGCATACAGGAGCCGAAACTCCTTCCAAGACATTGCCAGAGCATCCGTGGCCAGAGCCAGAGGATCCTGAGACAGAGATACAAAGCTCGGGAGCTTGTGATTGTGACGGGACGCAAACAGATCCACGTCTGGGACACCCCAATGGTGACACAGGGATTGAAATACCGAGTTGGAGAGGGACCACTCCCCCTGACGGGACGACCCCCTGCTCAGGGCATCTGCTAGCAGATTTTCCGTCCCCGGAATGTAAACAGCCGAGATGCATTGAACATTGGTCTCTGCCCATGTTAAAATCAGAGAGACCTCCTGGAGAGCACCCCTGCTCCGGGTTCCTCCCTGATGATTGATGTAGGCCACCGCCGTCCTGTTGTCTGAGCGTACCTGAATCGCCAGACCCTTCAGGTGCTGTGTCAATTGTTCCAGCACCAACCTGACCGCCCTGAGTTCCAGGACATTGATGGGTAGATGGGCCTCCTGAGGACCCCACCTCCCCTGGAAACGCAGGGACTTCCAGAATCCCCCCCAGCCCGAGAGACTGGCATCCGTTGTGACCGTCTCCCAGGAGGGAGCCAGGAAGGATCTGCCCCTTGTCAAGTTCCCGTGGTCCAGCCACCACGCCAGAGATTGTCTGACCGAGGGGGGAAGCACCCAGATCTCGTCCAAGGACGCTGGGTCCCTGTTCCAAACTGACAGAAGGTGAAGCTGCAGAGTTCTCAAATGGAATTGGGCAAATGGCACCGCCTCGAAGCTTGCCACCATCGAACCCACCAACTGCATTCCCTGCCTGATAGAGGGATGAGGGTTCGAGAGCAGGGACCTGACCTGCGTCAGAGCTTCCACCTTCTGTGGGGGAAGGAATATCCTTGACTGAACTGAATCCAGAATCATCCCCAGAAACGGTTTAACTGGGGAAGGGGACAGAGAGGACTTTGGGTAATTGATCACCCAGCCGAAGGACTCTTTAGCAAAGATATCTAACCTTTGTCCGAACAGGCGCAGCCCTTTGAAAGGAAGCCCCGTAAGGGCCTTCTTGGCGACCTTGTCAGCTGCCCACTGGCGTAACCAGACCGCTCGGCGTATGGCTACCACCAGAGCAGAGGATCTAGCACTCAGCTTGATAGCATCGTCCGATGCAGACAGTATATAATTGATAAAAGTCTCACAGGTAACCAAAGCATTGGCGGCATCGGATGGCAAGTCATCCGCCCCTTCAAGAGCAGTCTTAACCACAGTCCTGAGCGTCACCGCCGTGATGGCTAAGGCGCAAACCGGGCGGAGCGAGGCTCCCCCAAATGCAAAGGCCTGACATGCTAATTGATCAACCCGTCGATCCTCCAGATCCCGCAGCGTAGTAGTGTCAGGGGAGTGCATAATCGAGGTATTGGACAGACCCAGGATCGGGGCATCGACTTCGGGCGGCGAAGTCCAACACTTGATCAGGGCAGCATGGAATGGATACTTCTTATCCACAGTCTTAGGAACCCCCTGGAGTTTGCTGGGATGTTCCCACTCCTTTAAGACTAGATTATTAAAATGAGTTTGTTCGGGGAATTCCAATCGCACCTTAGCGGTATGGAACAGGTCACCTCTTTGCCGAGGAGCCGCAGGCGGGGGAGAGAGGGATAACACATCAAAGATCTGGGCCAGCAATCTATCAACGGTCAGAACCAGATTCATCCTGACTCCTGGACTCATCGTCGTAGGACCCCGAGTCAGAAAACAGTTCCCCATCCTCTGAGGGGGAGTGTGCGTAGGACAAATGTAAATCATCCAAATCTACAGGAATGATAGTGGCTTCATGAGGCGCCTTTTAGCGGTAGCCTTGCGCGCCAAGGAGCCAGCGACTAAACTTTCCACGCTAGCCAGTCTAGCGGCAAAGTCAGCATGGTAGTCCCCGCCAGGGTTGGGGGTTAGACTCAGGCTTGGGGGAGTAGGAGAAACAAGGCAAGGTGCGGGCCCAGCCTCGGAAGAGGTGGGTAGGCCAGCTAGCGCCTGCTGGGCACAAGGGACGCAGACCCGTGCATTGTCACCACTGCTAGGTAAGACCCCACAAGCTACACACAGACGGGCTTGTCCCGAAGGAACCCCGTTCACGATATCCTGAGATGCCTCTATATGGTGATTATTATATTTAATATGCCAGTAGGGATTGACGCTGTTAAGCAACCCTGGATGCCCCAAACACCCACTGGGAAGTGGGAGTGATTAGATTAAAAGGTTCAGGGCCGGACTTTACAACGGCCCGGGAGAAGCCACCGAAGTCCGCGGTCTGAAAGACACAAGGGGAAAGGGACGTCAGAGCCAAGCGCAAAGAAGACAAGTTAGGAAAGGGATCGCCCATGAGGTCACTTACAGAACAGCGAGGGGAGGACCGTCTTCACCACGCGCATGTGAGAAGGAAATGGCGGCAAGCGAACCTCGAAGGGCGGGCCAGAGCGGGCGATGACGCGAAGCGCGCCAAACCGCACCACGCCCCCCCACCCCCGGAGAGCGTGAAGCTCGAAGGCGCGCAGCCTATCAGAAGCGACAGATATTGCCAGGGAGACAACACTCAGAAAGATCTGACAGGGTGAAAACGGTGATAGGACGCAAGCGCTATAGAATAAAACTGAAGTATGCGCCGAGTAATACATGAAGGCGCAGTAGGAAAGCAAAAGGCTGAGAGAGAAGCGCAGCTCTGACTCCAAGGGCCAAAAAAAGGACAATGGCCGACTAGTGTGATTAGGGCAAGGATTATCCGTCGTACACACGACCCCCCCCCCCCCTCTTTTTTCCCCACTAACGGGGAAATCTAGGGAGGAAGGTGATCCAGAATACTGGGTTCACCGCTACACCGGGCGAGGGGCACTAGTGCGGGAGGGGCATCCAATAGAAGGCTCACCATACGCCTTAACCGCCTACCCTGTGGAAGGGAATTGCGGTGGAATCTAGCTCCGTAAGCACACTAGGTGCTGCCTACCTTCACCCGACCCAACGCAGCCCAGGCTGGGAGGCATTAATTCACAGTGAGGACGGGTTACTTCATGTCTTCGCAGTTCCAGCACTGCAGAGAAAACTGGGGAGTTGTGGGAGGTCCTCCGGTATATGTAGGGCCGGGAGGAGCTTGTTTTCTTCATGTTCTGCAGTGCACGGCGCTGAAGGCGGAGGTATACTCACATGTAAGGACTATGTCTGGAGCAGGACGTGCTGTCTGCTTAGAATAATGCGCCAATTTAAACCACTGCAGCTTGCAGAACCTTGCGGCCAAAAACGGCATCCGCTGAGGCCCGCACATCAACCTTATAAAACTTTGAAAAAGTATGAACGGAAGACCAAATAGCAGCCTTACAAACTTGTTCAACAGAAGCCTGGTGCTGAAAAGCCCAGGAAACCCCAACAGCACGAGTAGAATGAGCAGTGATCTTAAAAGGAGGAACAGCCTTAGCAGAATAGGCCCCAACAATGGCCTGGCGTATCCATTTACTAATGGTAGACTTGGCGGGCGCCAAACCTTTTCTGGGCCCAGAAGGCACCACGAACAAGGTGTCCGTCTTACAAAAAGGAGAAGCAGCAACCAAATAGTACTTCACACAACGAACCACATCTAAAGAGTGCAAAACCCTCTCCTTTTCATTGCTAGGCTTAGGACACAAGGAAGGGAGAACTATATCCTGATTGAGATGGAAAGCAGAAACCAACTAAGGAAGGAAATCTGGTTTAAAGCGAAAAAACACCTTATCCTGGTGTCTCTTAAAGTAAGGGGCCTGAAAAGACAGAGCCGCCAACTCAGAGACACGCCGAACAGAGGTAATAGCCACCAAAAAGGCAACCTTTTGAGCAAGCACAGAAAGAGCCACATCCTGCATCGGTTCAAAAGGAGGCCCCTGGAGGGCCGAAAGAACCAAATTTAGGTCCCAAACGGGAACCAAAGGCTTTCTAGGGGGCCGAACATGAGTGACCCCTTTGAAAAAAGTCTTGACCAGATGATGCAAAGCAAAAGACCTTTGAAAAAAGACAGCCAGGGCAGAAACCTGACCCTTCAAAATACTGAGCTGGAACCCCAGATCCAGACCGTGTTGTAGAAACTCCAAAATCCTAGGAATCGAAAACACCCTGCAAGGTAAGGCCCTAGCCTCACACCAGTCAATATAGGACCGCCAAGTCCTATAGTAAATGGTAGAGGAAGACCTCTTCCTAGCTCTAATCAAGGTTTGAATAACCGCCTCAGACAAACCTTCCTCCCTCAGGATGAAGGTTTCAGCAGCCACGCCGTCAAAGCAAGCGTTTGTAAATTGGGGTAACGTAGTTGACCCTGAGAGATCAGATCCGGAGACAGGGGCAGCCTGTACTCTGTACTGATCTACCACCAATCTTACGACGTCTGCGAACCAAACCTGTCTTGGCCACCTTGGGGCCACCAGATTTGCACACTACCTTGCCCACCATGGAGAAGGGGGGAAACAGGTACAGAAACCCCAGATCCATCAAGGCAAGGGACAAGGCATGCACTGCCAGGGCCAGAGGATCCTGAGACAGAGATACAAAGGTTGGGAGCTTGTGATTGTGCCGAGAGGCAAAAAGATCCACCTCCGGAGGCCCCCCACTTGTGACACAGGGCCCGAAACACCCTGTGGTTGAGAGACCATTCCCCTCGGCGAGAGAATCCCCTGCTCAGGGAGTCTGCCTCCGTGTTCTCTACTCCCGGAATGTATACTGCCGAGATGCAAGGAACATTGCTCTCCGCCCATGTCAGAATCAGAGAGACTTCCCTGAGGGCACTCCTGCTGGGAGTCCCTCCTTGGTGATTGATGTAAGCTACCGCAGTAAGATTGTCTGATCGAACCTGAACCGGTAAACCCTGTAGGTGAAGAGTCAGATGCGACAGAACTAAGCGCATAGCTCTGAGCTCCAAGACATTTATGGGGTTGTGAGCCTCCTGAGGACCCCACAACCCCTGGAACTGATGATCTTTCCAGAAACCTCCCCAGCCCAACAGGCTGGCATCCGTGGTAACCGTCTCCCAACGAGGGGCCAGGAACGATCTGCCCCTCAGATTGCTTGATTCCAGCCACCACTGAAGGGACTGCCGAACCCTGGGAGACATCAGAAATGACTGATCCAAGGACTGTGGACATCTGTCCCGTTTCAGCAATAGATGGAGTTGTAGCGACCTCATGTGGAATTGAGCAAAGGGGACTGCCTCGAAGGAGGCCACCATCAAACCCACCAGAGTCATCCCTAGCCGAATGGAAGGGTGAGGGTTGGTCAGGAGAACACGTATAAGATCCTGAACCCTCTGCACCTTTGGCCGAGGTAGGAACACTCTGGCCTGACTGGTATCCAGATTCATGCCCAGAAAGGAGATCTCCCTTGATGGGAAGAGAGAAGACTTGGGGTGGTTGATCACCCATCAGAACCTTTCCAGCGTCGCCACCACCGTCCTGGTGTCCAACTCCGCCTGGCACAGGGAAGAAGCTGTAATGAGTAGGTCGTCCAAATACGGCACAATGCAAATACCCTGGGCTCTGAGCAGGGCGATTATGCGCGCCAGAACCTTGGTAAACACCCTCAGTGCCGGGGTCAGCCCGAACGGGAGGGCCACAAACTGAAAATGCTGATCTCCCACCACGAACCTGAGAAATCTCTGGTGTGCTGGGAAAATTGGTACATGAAGGTAAGCATCCTTGATGTCTATGGACGTCATGAAATCCCCCTGACGAAGGGAACCGATGGCTGAACGCAGAGTCTCCAGAGTCTCCATGCGGAACTTCTTGGTTCTGATGAACCTGTTGAGAAGCTTCAAATCCAGAATGGGTCTTATGGAGCCATCCTTTTTGGGAACCGTGAAGAGGTTGGAATAATAGCCCCGGCACCGGGCATATGACCGACATGTCCAGGAGATAGTTAATTGTCAGTTGCTGAGATAGTCGGCCTGGTGGTATAGTGCACAGCAGTATGTAGGCCCAGCTACTTAATATGAGTTGTTACACATTTTGGAAGTCAAGTTATTAGTAGCTATAGATAAATGTGATATGTTTCATTTTTATTTTTATTTGGGGTGGCTGCCTTTTGCCTGCCCCGCCGGCGCACTCGCTCTGTGCTGCCGTTTGACGGCCTCTGTCTGCAGAGGGCGGGCCTCCTGCTGGTAGGAGGACCGCCACCTTCTGCCCTACTGTGGGGTTTTCCCTTGGTGTCAGGGGGACTCCCGCGGCGTTGGGGGCGGAGGGCGGGGACACGTCACTCGGCGAGCACCGCCTGTCAGTGGCTGGGGTCACGTGCTCCGGCTCTGGCGTGACGTCGCCGCGTCCCGACGTTACGCACGTCCTGTGTGGTGGGCACGCGCCTGGACGGCGAGCGGCATGGCGGGAGCGTCGGCGGGGCAGGAGATGGGCAGGTACCTATATAAATGAGAGCTAGACATTGTTAGACTGTACCTTCACCCTTCTGAAGCCGCACGGGGGCGGCGGGCGCGGGTGGCCGGGTTTTTTGTGCGGTCCCTCTTGAATGATGTCTGCTGACATGCTCCTGGCTTCACATGAATAACGTTGGGCACTGGTTGTATACATTTTGTTCCCTTGTGCTGACATTTTATCTGTGCCGTTGTGCTCTTTGTGTATCCCATATCACCTGACATATTACATTCGGCAATTTAATGTATGACTGTTGATTTATATGGTTTCACTGAGTTTACCACTTTGTTTCACACAAGTATTTATTACTTAGGCATTAGACTAGCTATAGGTTTGGTTTATATAGATGTAGTAGAGTTATATAGGATGATACTATGAGTACTTTTAGATAGCACTTAGCACTTTAGGTTTTACGGTATTGCACTTAGCACTTTATTTAGAGATATTGCACAGCATTTTTGTTTAAATATACTTTTATTATTTACATATTTTTAATACATTTGAATTGTATATTGGGGATAGGATTGTGGAAGTCAACTGAGACCCGAGATTTGGTCTTTAGGGTGCCGGCACGGATACCGGGATAAGTGGGTGTAGAGGTATCTCACCTCTGCATGCACAGACCCCGGTATCATATATATAGGGACTTCCATTGCCCATGATTCAATATATATATTGGAGTTTTGTTTGCAGCACAATACATGCTATATGAAGATTCCCCAGGATTGGGGCTTGTGGATAGTTCTAGATAATAAGATGAATTGGGACCCAACTATTGGTTTTTAACTGTCTTGTGTTATGTGTTTTTGAGTGTGTGTACTTTTTATGAATTTATATGCTACAATAAATTTTGAATATTGAGATTTGGTATATCCTTGGTGCTCCTCATAGGGAGGGAGGTGTGTGGTTCTCATGGCCACTCCCATTGGAATTGTTGGTATTGTTTAGAGTGAGCACAACATTTATAGTGATAAGTGGTGCACCCCTCAGTAGAGGTTGGAATTCCCCTTCCTCAAGCGGGGAATAATCAGCCCAATCAGGTGAGTCATAATCATCAAAATCAATTACCGGCATAGCCGGTGACAGATGCCTTTTCTTAGCAGTGGCCTTTCTGCCCACTGAGCTAGAAGTAATTTTCTCGAGGTTGGCCAGCCTGGCACATACATCCGAGTGCGACTCCCCACTAATGACAGTGTCACTTGGGGTACGGATGATGCGAGGTGGGGTAGGAGAGGCGGGCGGCACTGACCCAGACGCCTGGGGTCCCGACTGCCGCGTTATGGCCTGTTGCGCACATGGTATGCAAATAAGCACATTCTCCCCCATAAGGGATACCCCACAACCCACACATAGCCGGGATTGTCCCAAGGGGAGCCCGAGCCCGTTATCCTGTGGAGCCCCATATGGTGATTTTAAGGTAGTCGCAATGACCCGAGGGAATTACACTGGTAAGCCACCCGGGATGCCCCTTAAGTCCCAAGTGGGAGGATTTTTAAGTGCCCCAAATTTCTGCTAGGGACCTAGGACCGGGAGAACCCCCTTTTAAGCAAGGCACAGGGAGTCCTCCTGAAAGACACAAAGGAATGGCCATAAGCACATGCACACACACACATTATATATGTGACGAGAGGTCCCCCTGCTCAGAGCATCCGCCCCCGGAATGTAAACAACCGAAATGCATTGTACATTGGCCTCCGCCCACGTCAGAATGTGAAACACCTCCCGGAGGGCACCCTTGCTCCGAGTCCCTCCCTGATGGTTGATGTAGGCAACCGCCGTCTTGTTGTCTGAGCATACCTGGACCGACAGCCCCCTCAGGTGTTGGGTCAACCGCTCCAGTACCAACCGGACTGCCCGCAGTTCCAGAATGTTGATGGGTAAATGGGCCTCCCGAGGACCCCACGTCCCCTGGAAGCGCAGGGACTTCCAGAATCCCCCCCAACCTGACAGACTGGCATCCGTTGTGACTGTCTCCCAGGAAGGGGTCAGAAAAGACCTGCCCCCAATCAAGTTCACGAGGTCCAGCCACCACACAAGGGACCGTCTGACCGAGGGGGGGGAAGCACACAGACCCCGTCCAAGGACGCTGGGTTCTTGTCCCATACTGACAGAAGGTGAAGCTGCAGAAGTCTCAAATGGAACTGAGCAAAGGGCACCGCCTCGAAGCTCACCACCATCAGGCCCACCCAGCTGCATTCCCTGCCTGATGGAGGGCTGTGGGCACGAGAGCAGGAACCTGGCCTGCGTAGTCAGAGCGTCCAGCTTCTGTTGAGGAAAGAATATCCGTGACTGAACCGTATCCAGAATCATTCCCAGGAACGGGGTCACCGAGGATGGGGACAGAGAGGACTTGGGGTAATTGATCACCCAACCGAAGGACTCCAGGGTGGACACTACCAGTTGGGTGTCCAACTCTGCCTGCCGCAGAGACAGAGAGGTGATGAGGATGTTGTCCAGGTAAGGCAGCACGCGTATGCCCCTTAGCCTTATCAGGGACATCACCCCTGCCAGCACCTTGGTGAACACCCTGGGAGCCGACGTGAGGCCGAATGGCAGGGCCACAAATTGGTAATGCTGATCTTTCAGTGCAAATCTGAGAAACCTTTGGTGTCCTGGAAACACCGGGACGTGAAGGTAAGCATCCTTGATGTCTACTGACGTCATGAAGTCCCCTGGGATTTTTAAATCCAGAATGGGCCTGACTGACCCATCCTTCTTGGGTACTGTGAAAAGGTTGGAGTAGAACCCCGTGCCCCTGTCTCCAAAGGGGACCTTGCAAATGACCCCTAGATCCAGGAGACCCTGTACGGCCAGCAACAAGACCTGGGCTGAGGCAGGGTCTTGAGGGATTCGGGACCCAATGAATCTGGTGGGGGGCCGTACAGCAAATTCTATCTTGTAGCCGGAGGACACTACCTCCTGGATCCCCTGGTCTGAGACATGGCGCCGCCAGACGTGCTCGAAGTGCTGTAGACGTCCCCCCACCCTGACGGGTGAGGGCGCCCCCTCATGCCTGAGGAGTCTTGGGAGGGGCTTTGGGCTTGGGCCCCCAGGAGGAACCGGGGCGGCGTCCTCTATTCCTGTGCCAGGAATCTGCACGGGGCCCCGCGAAGGACACCCCTTTTCCCTGTTTAGCCCCGCGGTAGGGGATTGAAAGGGTGCCCTGGCCTCGAAAAGGCAGAATCTGCCACCTGTGCTGGGGCAACTTGCCTCCTATTACTTGCCTGGAGCGATATTACCGGCCATTACACAATGGGCTTGATTCAACAAAGGTAGAAAAAATATTGTTTGGCTCAGAAAATTGTATCACATGCATGAATTTTTAACTTTTTCGTGTGATTCAGCAAAGGGGTTGAATTATATACTTGAGCTCGAATGTGTTCGAAAATGTGCTCGCAAAATTTCGAAGCACTCGTAAAAAGGATGTAGCAAACGAAAACTATTGGAAAATGTGCTCAAATTTTCCCATAAGCACTGTGTGTACATCTCTGGGGCAGAGAATTGTTTCTCTGTCTGTTGCATGTTTTTAGCCTTTTCATAGGTTATTTTTGCATACATTCATTGTCCAACTTTTTTATTTGCCCGTTTACCTTATATTTACATGGTTAATATCGGGGCTACATTTAAGCAATAGGCAAGATATGCTGTAGTGTAAGCACTAATGAAACTACATTTTTTTTTTTTTATAGAGGTCGGCATTTTTTTTTATATGTCGGCATTTTTGGGGAAGGGGTTTGGATTGGCAGCCAGCTGATTGTAGACATTGGGCTTGATTCAAACTTAGAAAAAAACGTTTTGGTTGGAAAATTGGAGTCTTTACCCCAAATAGTGCATTTGTTTTCTACATTTCACACAGCTTCAGAATGATCAGACAATGTCCCCATGTGATATATCTCAGGTGACAATTGTTTTTTAATGCACTAGTGCAACTAGTCACTTTATTATGAATAATCACATTCATCCATGTAATGCTAGTTATGCATTTAGTAATAGATAAAGGCAACTGGACCTGCTGTTTTCTTTTGCCTCCCACTATTAGTAAAGGCAGCTGGATGACTTGTGAAATGTGTTTAAGTAAAAAAAAAAAAAAAAAAAAAAAAAACCTTGCAGTTGCATAGATATATTCCTACAGATAAGCTGGGGTTAACTTTATTTTTTTATTTTGTAACCGTTTCAAATGAAATGAAAGAAGAATCATGGTCTTCCTTTAGATTACCAGACTACCAGGCACCGCCATTATGACTACGACTGCTCCTGCTGCCGAAAGTGTGTTCCATGCCCTGTGTGAGCTTCCGCCTGTCCGTTCACTTGCAGGTAACGGATTGGGTTTGGTGAGGAAGCAATCTTGTGATTGTCGGGTTGCAGGTTCTATCATGGCTATGGGACATGACTGAAGTGCTCTTGTGCAAGGCACTTAGCCTAACGCTCTGCGCATGTGTACACTCCCTGCACAGATATATTAAATGAAGAAAAATTCCCATGCATGCGCAAGCATACAATGCCCATTTATGCCCCCCAAATCCTTGGACATGCAATTTGAAAAATGTCAGTTCTGGTTAGTGCACATGCTGTATTCTTCTACATTTGGAGGGGGGGGGGGGGGGGCGAGTCCAGGAAATCATGCCTTTTAGTCTAAATGTCTGGACAAAGAAAAGATGATGCAGATAAGGCACATAATTAAGTTTATTGATTATAATGAGCGATATTGTCTTTTCTATGTTCAAAGTACAAGCAGAGCTGGGTGGATTCCATTTACTGTTACTGTCAGTTATGCAGGGAAAAAAAAACACATGGCTGAACACATGCTCTCATTTCATTTCCCAGTTACTGTAAACTGCAAGTAATAATGCAAAGTCTTCTAACAACAGTAATTTGGGGGGAGGGGGGTGGACCATATATATTTACTATGTAGAGGGCTGACCATTCCTTTGACGTACAGCATAATAAGCAGCTGTTACTAGTTCCTGTGGTTCTGTAAGCAAGAGAGATCCAAAAAAGCTAAAGTGAAGCCCATCAACATGACAGGAAGCTAATGCAATTTTCTACTTGCAGACTTAAAGTGGACCAACACCCAGGATTTTGACTATCCTGGGTTTTGGTCCACTTCGGGGGTGCCCCGCTGTGTGAAACCCCCCAGAAAGCCCCGAAAACTCACCTCTCCCCGCTCCCACGTGACTGCTGCAGCCAATCCCCGCCGGCGGACAACAGCGGGAGCGCGCCCTGCTAGAGGGAAGCGCGGGAGGCGGCAGCGGCGGACCCGCATGCGCCGCTGGAACGTGGAAAAGGTAGGATTGTGGGATTCCTGGGGGGTTTCACCCCGCAGGACATCCCGATTTCGGATGCCCCACGGGGAGGGATCTGATCGGCCCGGGAATCTTATAGATTCCCAGGCCGATCCCCCCTGGGTACTGGTCCACTTTAAAGGGTAATTCCACTTTCAATTATCTGTTATTTTTTTCCTTTTTTTGCAATTCTGTGTTATACAAGAAAACCATTTTTCCTAGCAATGTACATCAACTGATGTGTTAAAGGTACAGATCACAAAACGTCCTCACTGTGGTTTGCTAATAATATGGCTAAGACACAGGCAACCGATTTAACCCCCTCTGTTGTAATTCAACTTATTCAGATGGGTAGGATTACAATCTTGTCTTTCAATAGCTTAATGGTTACAAACAGCCTTCTCAGCTGGAAGAGTCAAAGCTGCTGAAAAGTTCACATGTTATAGTGCAAGCATTCTGGGATATGTAGTCAGTAGGGTTTACTCAAGGCCAGAAAAAACGCTCCCATCTTAGGATCACAGACCCAAAGGAATTTAGGAAACTTGGAAACTGCATGCAGATAAGCAAATCACATGGATGGGAGCAGAATCCTAACACAATATTCCATTCCAAAAGTGGAAAACAAACAATCGAGACAAAATCACTCACCGGTCACTGAAGCAATTAGGCAACAACAATAAATAAACCTTGCAAAATCCAGACCAATAGAGGTACAGGACACATGTGCAGATGGTACAGCTCTATTTGTGAAGGCCATTATTAGAAAGAAGCAACAGTCAGCTGTTGGAGAAGTAGTATAAGGTCCCTATGGGGCATCCCAATTTGTAATGCCCCCCCCCCCCCCCCAGTGTGTACCACTAAATCCAAAGTTTGGGCTACATACTTGTCTAGTTCTGGGTCCCTCAGCAGCTAAATACAGCAGAGGAGAGAGCGAGATCTCTGCTTATCTCGGGCGCACAGAGCAGGAATGCTGCTCAAAGTCACGTTTAAAAGGAACATTCCAGGCAAAGGGTTAATTTAGCTTGCCAAAATGGATAAAGGGTCCGCACTCCTAAAAATTCTAAATTGTTTAAAATCACCTCCAAAGGTAATAATGCAGCCATAAAATCAATTACGAGACCCAGGCAGATAATATGTTAGAGTCCTCTGATGCGTTTTGGACGCTTAGGGGTCCTTAATCATAGATACAGCTAAGCGTCCGAAATGTGTCAGCTGCAACTTTCACTCAGCCTGCTTTATATTTTCTAACAAGCCCAACTGAACTCTCTTCCATGTACCTCACATGCTAGGCTTAGTCACCAGCTCTGCATTTATCTTTATAGGGGACTGTGAATTCAAACATGGGACCCCGGGGATTGAGTCAGCAGAATTCACACAGCGGGGCATCCTGATTCGGGACCAGCCTGGGGGAGGGAATCAGACCATGGGATTTGGTCGACTTCAAAAAGGAGGCGAATGCAATTCTTTAAGGGCCATCCCAAAAACAGAACCCCTGCACTGGAATGGTAGGACGGTAGCCCTGAGAATAGGGTCCCAGTCATGCGGTAATATATGCCAACTTGTGTTTATGCATACGCACAGCCAAAAAGGTTTTAAGGGGTGCTGGCCGGTAGGGGACTATCTAGAAATATATATACACAGTAGGTTGCTGTAGTCAGTTGCTGTAGGAGGATCCTGGCTCCATATTTACTGGTGATGTAAACCCTTTCAATTAACTTGGTTTGTAGCAGGGTGGATAAAAATCAATGTTTTTTTTAAAAAAAATCAAAAAAATCGGATTTTTTTGATTTAAATCGGATTTTTTTGATTTAAATCGGATTTTTTTGATTTAAATCGGATTTTTTTGATTTAAATCGGATTTTTTTGATTTAAATCGGATTTTTTTTCAATAAACTGCTTTTTGAGGAAAATATTTTAGCATCCAAAGGTTCTTCCATCATGAGATAAAGCTGAGTTGTTTAACTCAGTAGAATAAAGGCTGTATATGTATAACATTCACAATGCCATGCCCTTCCAGAGGTTTCTGTAGGATTAGTGGGCAGTTTCTCTCCTATATTATCACAGACGCTCGCTTTACTTACGCAGTTCTCAAAACTGAATTTGACTCCGCAGAGGTCCCAGCCTCTTCTTCACAGCAAAAATGTTACAACATGAACAGAGTTGAGAAAAAGACCTTAATCCTATTGTTCTACAAACCTATGACTAGTGAGCTACAGAGGACAGCAGGGACAGTAGTATTTAAGTTTTTCATGTGTCTGCTGGGCTGACAGTCTAAGTTTCTTAAAATATATATATATTTTGTTTAGCCAAATTAGTTAACAAAACATGGATGTTTGTTTAAGCAAATAACTTATGCTGTAATGTTGTTATTGTTTCAGTTGAATAAATCTATTTAAATTGTTATTAAAGTGGACCAACACCCAGGGGGGATCGGCCCAGAAATCTATAAGATTCCCGGACCGATCAGATCCCTCCCCGCGGGGCATCCGAAATCGGGATGTCCTGCGGGGAGGAACCCCCCAGGAGGCCCACAATCCTCACCTTAAAGTGGACCAACACGCGATCCAACGGCGCATGCGCGAGACGCGGCCGCGTCTCTCGCTTCCCTCTAGCAGGGCGCGCTCCCGCGCCGGCCGTTTTGTGAATGGCCGGCGCAGGCGTGCTCCCTGTTAGAGGGAAGCGAGAGACGCAGCCAATGACAGCGCTCTGGTATGCGCGTCCAAGCGGCTTTGGACACGCATACCAGAGCTGCTCTGAGCGCTGTCATTGGCCGGACGAGGTCACGTGGGAGCGGGGAGAGGTGAGTTTTTGCGGCGATCGGGGGGGTTTCAGACAGCGGGGCACCCCCGATCGGGGTGCCCCACCTAAGTGGACCAACACCCAGGATAGTCAAAATCCTGGGTGTTGGTCCACTTTAAGGTCAGGATTATTTTTCTCCTTCCTAAGTACAACAGAACAGTGGTGTCCAAATATGAATGATTAACCCATTAAACTGGGGAGAAAAAAGTAATATAAAAAGTGATTCTAAAAATCTTCATCTACTTGCATGTTAAAATAGCAAGAACTAGTTTAGGTAGAAACTTTGATTTAAATCACTGATTTAAATCAAGCCTTACTGACTAGTGATTTAAATCGTGATTTAAATCAGTTAGATTTAAATCAAATCCACCCTGGTTTGTAGTGACACTATGGCTTAACAGGCCATCCCACTATTTAGGGCACTCTCAACACTTTAAAACTAATTCATTTGATATTATAATATAGCACTGTTTTTTGCACTTGCACTTTCCGCATAAACTTTTGTTTTCACATATTTATCCATATGTTTACACTATTATATATCACAATTAGTCTTTCTATTTTTGCACATAACTTACAGCCTAGTTCGCCTATATTTAATTACTTTCCTATGTACTAAGTTGATAAATATCCATTGAGGTTAGGGCGACATACAAGGATTCCCCATAGCTTTTGTTTGTATGTATTTTTAAACCTGTCTTAAATTTGTCTAGTGCTTTTATGGATCATTATGATTTTTTGACATAGAATGGATTTACCAATATATTTTAATTTTGGAAGTGCGGTTATTTGCTTGGGGCTCATTTGGGGTATTTCTAGAACCTCAAAAACTGTATATATACTGCGGTAATAAATAGCTACTGTACTCCAGCACTGTAGGGAGGCGCAACACATGCGTTCTCTGTGACCACCAAAATCAACATTCATGGTCACATTACAAAGGAGAAAGATCAGCCTGGGCTTCTCGGCAGCACTGGAGTAGGTAGATATATTAAGTACAGTATTTTTCCTTGTCCCCATATCAGGATGGCCCCCAAGGCTGGGACTTCAAAGTCCTTTGGTTTAGTGGACGTATGTTCCACTGACAAGTCTGCACCAAACTGTAAAGTAACTCTTCCACTCAGCCACTGGCCAACTTGCTAGCAATTTCTTCTCCTTCGTTTATGCAGCATTTAGCAGGCCAAGATCTGCTGCTACAGGCACAATAATCAGATTGGTGGCCCTTGAGCTGGAGAGAACAGTTCAACAACAGCGGGTCTGGTCAGTGGAGCTGAACAAAAGGGGGAGTATAGCTTTTTTTTTTTTTTTTAACCCTTTTTTTTGTCACCCCATCACCTAGACATCTAGGTGCAGTTACAGTTCTCAGTCCTGATCAACCAAGAGCCCTGAAACAGAAGCGCATTGTAATGCAGCCGGCACCCCCCACATTCAAAGTACTGTGCTGTATCCAGACAACACAGTGGTGGGTCCCACCCCATCCATGTACTCCCCAGTCCCCCAAAAAGTCTTAAACAGGTGACTTTTTACACCAGTTCACACTGAGCCACCAATGCATTTAAAGCAAAACAAAAGCCACCAGCAGCCAGCTTGGAATCTAAAAGATTCCAGGTCCAGCTGCTGGTTTTCTCCTGGGGCATTGAAAATTGGGATGCCCTGCTGTGTGAAACCCCCCAGAATGCCGCCATTCACTCTACCTTGCTCTTACAGTGCATGCCCGGGCTCCTGTCCAATGAGAGCAGTATGCTGTGACTATGCCATTTGCCAAATTACAGTCACTGACTGACTTATTGGACAAGAGCCTACATATGCACCATAGGAATGAGGAACAGGTGAGCGAATAGCGTTGTCTTGGGGGGGGGGGGGGACTAGAATGATACTTCAAGGCATCTCAATTTGGAATGCTCCAGGGGAACAGAACAAAACCCGGGAAAGTCATAATCCCAGGATTTGTTCCACTTTAATGTTATCATAATAAAAAGGGATTGTTGTTTGTTAGGGAAATCATATTAGTCCTTTGAGAATTATCTCTTAAAACTTGTGAAACTTCTTTAGTCATTGTACTGTAAGGCTTGGTGTCACCAATATATGTGCTGCATTGGGCCCAGTCCAACATAAGGGCCCCATTAAACTTCTAGCTGGTGACCCAGGACCAAATCTGGCACCAAGTTGCCAAAGAGGCTTTAGGTCAGTTTCTCTCTATTCACCCCTCCCCAAACTATATTTACATCAGGCATATTAGTACTGGAAAAACATTAGACAGGTCTTGGCGAGGCGCCCATTAAAACGATTAGTCATGCCTCAAATAGTGACAGAATAGCCACAAGGCAAAGCTATACAGAGCAAATAGTTAAATCATAGTAAGCAATGTCAGAAACCTTACCTGACATACTCCTTGGTTCTCCTCATTATATGCAGTGTAAGGGGATTAATGCCCGTTGGTAGCTTTTCTTCTGCCAAACTCAGTGGAATCTCCTCTCCCGTATCCAGGTTCTTGATCATGACACTGGCCAGAATTTCCTAGAGAAAACAACCCATGATAAAGGTTTCAACTCTAGAAACAAATCCACTACTATACTGAACCACATTAAGGAGCACAGGATCATGAGCGCTTAGAATATCTCTCGCTGTTGACATCCACCTACATTATTCATTAGGATCTAAGCAAGTTAGTAAGCTCCATCATTAAACTATCATAACACAATCATAGGTCTCAGTCATGTGCCTGGAATATCCGGTGGCACAGTCACAGCCATGTTTGTGTCAGAAAATGACAGACACACAGGTCAAGCTTGTGATCTGTGTGCCTGAAGACACAGCACTGGGCCTTAAATCTCTGTGAGCAGACATACGGTCCTCCTCCTGTCAGGCTGCTCAGCCCCGACATCGCTGACGTGGCACCTTGTTCAAATAAGTAGGGAAAAGTACAGGGGAAGATTTCAATATATTGGTCAAATATCTTTTTCTATATTTTTCGAACATTATGGTACAAAAGACCGCATAAAACTATCATCATCAAGTCTCCCCTGCTAAAATAGCCCTGTGCTGTTCTGGGAATGCTAGATTGATGACGGCTTAGTTTTATGGGAGGGGCGATAGATTATCTTCGAATGAATTTTACATTTTTTTTTTATTCTATATTTTTCAAGAAATTCTCAACAATACACAACATACCACCTTACCAGAATGCAAACAGTTACAAGAGTATATAGACTAGAATTACATGGCGCCAGAAGGACATTCAGATATCGAAGTATATGCATACATCATATAACACTTCGTGCCAGCGGGAGTGACTCGAACGCCAACGTCATCACAACTCTCCCAAGAGGCTAAAGTGGGTGCTGCTCCAGCCTGGGGGGATTCGATCTTGACCCTCAAGAATGCATAGTGAAAGCCACCAGACTCGCCCCTTCTACCAGGTCCACCCGCTCCTCCGAACTCCTGTCGATACCTTAAAACCCAGTCTATTTCACCTTTCATCTGCCCGGCGCCCCTTCTCCAGAACCAGAAAACAAAAGAAAAAAGGGCGGGGGATAAGAGAAAGATGGGAGGGAGCATGGGGAGCGAGCTCCGGGAACACCCAAGTGGGGATCTGGGCCACCTTTCGCGCCCCTGAGACTACAATGCCCACCAGTTTTCCCGGGCCAGATAAAGAAACTGCTCGAACGGAGTAAGCTCCCTGAGCATTGCAGTTTTAGGGCCTACCTCCATAATGAAGCAGCAACCCTTTAATTGTTGTTTAGGATAATATAATGAATATATATGAAGCTCAGCTGTGAAAGAGGTAGCGGCTTTAATGTATTGTTTAAAATAGTAATATTAAAAAACAATGAGAGCCGTATGCAGAATGACAGTCACAGCAGATGGCTCTCATTGGACGAGAGTTCCGCTTTAAGGCAAGGGAAGTACAGCAACCCTGATCCTGCTGTTGAAATAAGATTTGTTTCCAGGCTGTGGTGTTGAAACAGCGATTAAAGAAATAAAATGGGGCAGAGGGACCGTGAAATCACAAGTTCATGCTAGGTCACATCTCCCACTTTCCTTGTCCCCTCCCTAATTTTAATCCAAAGGATGCAGCTTTCCTGGTGATTTCCTTGTTTGTCCTACTAAGGACAAACAAGGGCTGTTTAGTATGAACATGTCTGGAATCCTCAAAGGCCATCTCAAGTGCCTCTTAACCCTTTAACTGCCAGCCTACCTGGAGTTTTTGTTACGCTTTGTTGCCAGACCATTTTTCACTATTTTGCACTATGCATGTTCAACTGTGATTTTTGAAGGGATTTCCAGGGATTTCCCAGGAAAATTATATATTGTTTTTTTCAGTAGAGTCGGGGCTTTAACATACAATGTCTTGTTTGTCATTTGTCAAGTGTATTCTTAATATTTTGGGGTGAAATATGTGCAAAAAATTTTTTTTACAATTTATAGTGTTTTTTGTAATAAAAAATGTAAGTTTGTCAATAAAATCTTATTCCGTGTGAAATCCCAATTTCTCCCGGTTACAACGGTACCACATATGTATTGGTAGACACCCTTTCCTGCCCAGGAGACTCCCCCAAACTGAAACAGCACTTTAAGAGATTTTTAGATCAAATACAGCTATGCTAAGCGCTATGTGCACCTTGCAGTTTTTTAATAAAAACAACCCTTTATATTTGAAATACCCCCAACAAACTATATATTCTGTGGAAATACACACTTCAAGCTTTCTAGGCGTACCAGGCTTGTTGATGTTGCCACAGTTTTCTGGAAGTTCTCCCTCAATGTATTCTTTGGTTACACAGAGCTTCCCTAAAAAAGGATTAAAAAAAAAGCAGGATCAAAGCCACATTTTCCTAAAAAAAAAAACTATATGCAAACAAGAAAAAACAAGTTATTGTTTTTCCGGGGGGGGTTTCACAGAGCGGGGCATCCCCGATCAGGATGCCCCGGGGGAAAGGACCAATACACAGGATAGTCAAAATCCTGGGTGTTGGTCCACTTTAAATGTAAAAAAAACACAAACACACCACACCACAAAATGCTGGAATCATTTTATACCTGCTGTGCAACAGGACATAAGCGGTTAATTAAATTTTTTTTTACATAGGGTCTCCCCTCCCGGGGGGGACCCCATTTTTTTTGGAATTTTAAGGGTTAAAAACCCTTAAAAATCCCCCCCAAAAAATGACGTAGGGTCCCCCCTACCCAGCGTTACCTACCCGGGCCAGCTATGGGGGCTTGTAGAACAGGGCACAGGGGCCAGCGTTGGTGGCCCCTGGCTCTGCAGGCTACTAGCCCACATAGCCACTAAGTGGCCCGGGCCCTTCTGCCCCCCCCCCCCCCGGCCGTTGGGGAGGCAGGTAATGGGGGTGCTGGGGGTTAATGGCAAGTTACCCACTAGCCGCAGGTGACTTGCCAGACCCAGAGCCTTGTGAGCTGGTATAGGGGTCTATGAGACCCCTTACCAGCTCACAAAGGGTTAACTGTTCAAAAAAAGACACACAAAAGTATTTTATTAAAAAAAAAAAAAATTTTACTGTACTTACCTCCGATTGTCAGCTCCTTTGTCCCTCGCCACTCTGATGACAGATGGCGGTGATCGGCATCCAGAGATGGGGGAGGCAGGAGATCAGAGGATCTCCTGCCACCTCCTTCCCCGGGCACCGATCACCGGCATCTGACAGCGCTGAAGCCGGTGATCGGGGCCGGGATAACGCCATTAGCCCCGCCCCCAAAGCAGTGGGGCTTAGCGGAAAGATGGTGGCCGCCGTCGGAGGAGCAGAGGGGAGAGAGCCTCCCGGGCTCTCTCCTGAAGATCGGTTAGTCCTGGGGGGGGGGGGATCGGAGGCCCCCCAGGTGAAGAGGAGGGACAGCGGGAGCCAGCGCACACGGAGGAAGTGAATGTTTTTTTTTTTCTACAGGAAAAGCCGGAGGCAGCTGAAACGGGGGGGGGCACCCTATTACGGGCCCTCCCCTGCAGCCGGAGGAGGTCCGACCGACGATCGGAGCCCACCATCTTGAAGAGGAGACCCAGCTGAACCAAACAAGGGGTCAGGTGAGTGTCTTTTTTTTTTTTTTGCCACCTAGCGGGGGGAAAGCCAGGTACATAAAATTTACGTAGCTGGCGTTTAAGAACAGGAGAGGCAGCTACGTGAATTTTACGTAGCTGGCAGTAAGAGGGTTAAATGTATATGGGACATAACCACAAATACCTCCATGAGACTCCTGAAAACCTGACTGCTGTGGTGACCCTAAATATCAGCTGCTTCCAGTCAGGCAAAATTAAAAGTATCACATACAGGTGCATTGCAAAAAATTAGAATAACAAAAATGTGTATATTTTTAGTAATTCAGCTGAAAAACTGAAACTCCTATTATATTGATTTTTATGTTAATGTTGATTATGGCTTACAGCCAAGGAAAACCCAAAATTCATTACTTCAGAAAATTAGATTGCATAAGCCCAACTGTAAAAAAAAAAAAAAAAAAAAAAAAATGTAACTCAGAAATGTTGGCCAAATGAAAGTATGTCCAGTAACTTCACTCAATACTTAGTTGGGGGCGCCTTTTGCATGAATGACTGCAACAATGCGGCGTGGCTTGGAGGCGATCAGTCTGTGGCACTGCAGAGGTGTTATGGAAGCCCAGGTTGCTTTGATAGCAGCCTTTAGCTAGTCTGCATTGCTGGGTCTGGTGTCTCTCATCTTCCTCTTCACAATACCCTATAGATTCTCTATGGGGTTAAGGTCAGGCGAGTTTGCTGACCAATCAAGAACAGTGATACAGTGGTTATTAAACCATATCTTGGTGCATTTGGCAGTATAGACAGGTGCCAAGTCCTACTGGAAAATGAAAAATCCATCTTCAAAAAGCTTGTCGGTGGACCGACACTAGCAGATGACAGGGCTCCCAAACTATCACTGAAACTTCACACTAGATCTCAAGCAGCTTGGATTGTGCCTCTTCACTCTTCCACCAGACTCTAGGACCTTGATTTCCAAATTAAATGCTAAATTTATTTTAATTTGAAAGAAATACCTTTGACCAGTGAGCAACAGTCCAGTTCTTTCTATCCTTGGCCCAGGTAAGATACTTCTGGTGTTGTCCATTGGTCATGAGTGGCTTGACACATGTAGCCCATGTCCTGAATACGTGTGTGTGTGTGTGGTGGCTCTTGAAGCACCGACTCCAGCAGTAGACCACTCCTTGTGAATCTCCCCCAAATTTTAAAATGGCCTTTTTCTTAACAATCCCATCAAGCCTGTGGTTATCCCAGTTGGTTGTGCACCTTTTTCTACCACACCTTTTTCCTTCCACTAAACTCTCCATTAATATGCTTTGATACAGCACTCTGTGACCAGCCAGCTTCTAAACAATGACCTTTTGTGGCTTACCCTCCCTTTGAAGAGAGTCAGTGATGCCTTCTGGATATCAAGTCAGCAGACTTCCCCATGATTGTGTCACCTACTGAAGTAACCTTTTTAAACGCTTAGGAAGCCTTTGCAGCTGTTTTGGGTTAATTATTCTAATTTTAATGAATGAGAATGATTTGGGGGTTTTCTTTCCTTGGCTGTATGCCATAATCATCAATATTAAAAAACATTTGAAAAAGTTAACTCTGTATTGACTCTATATAAGTTTCAGTTTTTCATTTGAAATACTAAAAATAATACAATTCTGTGAAACTCACCTGTAAAATTGTTTTTGAATATATCCAGTCCAGGTCATCCCAGAAGTAATGAGTTGGGTAATCCACCGCTAGGTGGCGCCTGACTGCAGGATCAGAAGCTGTAGCTCCTCCAGGCCCCCTATAAAAACAGGTGTCTCTCTCGGATTCCCCAGTGGTTAAACAGCAGTAAGAAAAGAGACAGGCCGGGAGGCCAAGAAAACATGTTATTTCACATAGCTTCAGCATGTACTCTTTCCATCAAAACTAAGCACTACTGTCCAATACAAAAAGGCAATCGCCATAACAGGCAATCCAGATATAATGAATAAGGGAGGGGTGGGACGGCCTGGACTGGATATATTCAAAAACAAACAAATCCAAAAGCAGTGTCCATTAGAGCGGGATCCCCAGTGCGAAACAGCATGTAGTTCATTTCACTACTGCCTGAAGCACTTTTCGGCCAAAGACAGCATCAGCTGAGCCCCAACATCGACCTTGTAAAACTTTGTAAAGGTATGAACAGAAGACCAAGTGGCAGCCTTACAAACTTATTCAACAGAGGCCTGGTGCTGAAAAGCCCAGGAAGCACCAATAGCTCTAGTAGAATGAGCTGTAACACGAAAAGGGGGTTCCATCCCCTTGGCAGAATATGCTTGCGCCACCGCCTGTCTGATCCACTTACTGAGAGTGGACTTGGCCGGAGGCAAGCCCTTCCTAGACCCCTAGGAGAGGACAAAAAGACAATCTGACTTCCTGAAGGACTCAGTCAAAACCAGGTAGTACTTAATGGCTCTGACCACATTCAAGGAATGGAAGGTCCTTTCCTTAGAGTTAGTCGGAGCTGGCCACAAGGAAGGCAAGACAACTTCCTCATTTAGGTGAAAAGGAGACACGACCTTAAGCAAAAAATCAGGTTTAAGCGAAACTACACCATATCCCTATGCCGTCCAAGTAAGGAGGCTTCACACAAATCGCGGACAGCTCTGACACGCGACGCACCGAGGTGATAGTTACCAAAAATACCACCTTTAGGGCAAAATAGACAATGCAGCATCACACAAGGGGTCAAAGGGGGGACCCCAGAGAGCAGAAAGCACCAGATTCAAGTCCTACACTGGTAATACAGGCTTACGCGGTGTGCGTACATGGGTAACCCCTTGGAAAAGGTATTGATCAGTCTATGATTGGCAATGGATCTCTGGAAGAATATGGCTAAGGCCGAGACCTGGCCCTTGAGGGTGCTCAGCTGGAGACTCAAGTCTAAGCCGTGTTGTAAAAAACTCCAAAATCCTAGAGATAGGGAAAGTGCAACAAGGAAGGCTCTTGGATTCACACCAAGCAATATAGGCGTGCCAAACTCTGTAGTATATCATGGAAGAAACTTCTTCCGCGTCTGAATCATGGTCTGAACAACCGTGGCTGACAGCCCCTTGTCCATCAGGATTGAGGTTTCAATAGCCAGGCCGTCAAGCCAGTGTCTTTAAATTAGGGTGCCACAGCGACCCCTGCGTGAGAAGCCCTGGATTGTCGGGCAAGACTTAGCGAACGACTGACATCTGAATTATGTCTGCGAACCAACTCCGCCTCGGCCAGCGAGGAGCCACCAGGATGGTTGGTACCCCTTCCTGGGCTATCTTGCACAGCACTCGGCCCAGGAGTGGAAACGGAGGGAACGCATAAAGGAGCCTGAACTCCATCCAAGGAATCGCCAGAGCGTCTGTGGCAAAGGCCAGAGGATCTCTCGACAGGGAGACGAATCTCGGGAGCTTGTAATTGTGTCTGGACGCAAATAGGTCCACGCCCGGCCGACCCCAGCGGAGACACAGAGCGTGAAAAATCTTGTTGCTGAGAGACCATTCCCCCAGGCGTGAGGCACTCCTGCTCAGAGAGTCTGCCTCCTGGGTCTCTATCCCAGAAATGTAAACCGCCGAGATGCAGGGAAATTTTCCTCTGCCCAAGTCAGAATCTGGGTCACCTCCTTGAGGGCTCGCTTGCTCAGAGTTCCGCCTTGGTGATTTATGTAGGCGACCGCCGTCTGATTGTCCGAGCTAACCTGAATCGCATGACCCCTTAGATGGGGAGTCAAGTGAAAAAACACCAACTGGATCGCTCTCAACTCCAAGATATTTATAGGCAAGTGGGCCTCCTGTGGCCCCCACTGACCCTAGATCTTCTGAGTCAGCCAAAAGCCTCCCCAGCCGGTTAGGCTGGCATCCGTGGTGACAATCTCCCCGATCCCAACCTGTCAACAGATTCAACTGAAGAGGTCGCATGTGGCACTGAGCAAAGGGCACTGCCTCAAAGCACGACACCATCAGGCCCACAATTTCATCCCCAGACGGACAGATGGTTGCTGACAAGACAGCAAGGCCTGCACCTGCGTCTGAAGACCCACCACCTTCTGCTGTGGTAGGAATATCCTGGCCAGAGAGGTGTCCAACATCATGCCAAGAAAAGACCTCACCATTGAGGGAGTAATTGAAGATTTGGGATAGTTGACTACCCAACCGAAATCCTCGAGAGTGGACAACACCTCCGAGTGTCGCTCTCGGCCTGAAGAAGAGACTGAGCCGCAATCAGTAAATCGTTCAGATAAGGCAGCACGCGAATGCCCTGGATACTCAGGATAGCCATGACACCCGCCAGCACCTTGGTGAACACACGGGGGGGCCCGAGGATATACCGAATGGCAACGCAACAAACTGGTAGTGCTGATCCTCCAGCGCAAATCTCAGGAACTTCTGATGCCCCTGGAATATAGGGATGTGCAGATAAGCATCCTTGATGTCCACCGTGGTCAAGAAGTCACCAGGTCGAAGCGAGCTCACTGCAGACCGTAAGGTCTCCATGCGGAAATGTCTGACGCTGACAAACCTGTTGAGACCCTTCAGGTCCAGGATGGGTCTCAGCGTTCCGTCCTTCTTAAGCACCGTGAACAGATTGGAGTAAAAGCCCTGACCCTGTTCCTGCGGAGGGACGGGACAAATCACATCTGACAGCAGAAGGTGTTGGACGGCCGTCCGCAGGCCTTGTGACGTCAATGGGTTCTGGGAAATCCATGACTGAAGAAATCTTGAGGGCGGCCAGACTGCCAGCTCTATTCTGTAACTGGAGGAAACCACCTCCTGAATCCACCGATCCGAGACATGAGCAAATAGCAGAAGCCGCCCCCCCACCTGGATGGGTGAGGGTGCCCCCTCATGCCTGAGGGGCCTTGGTAGGGGGCTAGGTCCTGGATCCCCAGGAGGGATTGGGTCGGCCGCGGGACCTACCTCATCCCCAGGAGTCTCTGCGAGTACCTGAAAATGAAGAGCCTCTTCCTCCTCGAAGGAGCAATAGGCAGATAAACCCTGAAAGGGCCGCGCAGACTTTCGTCGCTGAGGGAGTCTTCCGTTCATTACCAGGAGGTCCAGACGCTCCCCAAAACGCCTGTGACCCACAAAGGGGATACTAGTGAGTGCCTTCTTGGCCGCAGCATCAGCCGACCACTGTCGCAACCAGAGCGAACAGCGAAGCGCGACAAGCAGGGCAGAGACCCTGGCACCGAGCCGGGCACTATCGTCCATGACAACAAAGGCAATAAACTCCACGCAAGCCTTGAGGTCCTTGTACTCCACAGCCCGCTTGCGAGACTTGGCAATGTCTCACCTTCTTTCTAATGGCCAGGGAGACAATAGCCGCGGCACACACAGGGCGGAACCAAGCACCAGCAAGGTGAAGGCATGACAGACTAACTGACCCATGCGCTTGTCAGCTGGATCATGTAGGGAAGCAGCATGGGGTGAAGTCATAACCGTAGTGTTGGACAGACCCGACACGGGGACATCCACCTTGGGAGGACGGGACCATAGCCAGACCAGCTCCTCGGGAAAGGGATACCGCCTGTCCAGGCCCTTGGGCACCGAAGGGAACTTGTTAGGCCTTTCCCTTCCTTAAAAATCATGCGTGAAAAAATACAATTCTGAGAAATACTCACCTGTAGAATTGGTATCATACGTATACAGTACGTCCTGCTCCAGATATAATACTTACACTTGGGTATTCTCCGCCAGATGGCGCTGTGCACTGCAGACATGCAAAAACCGGCTCCTCCCGGCCCTTCAAATACCCAGGGACCTCCCACAAATCCCCAGCATTGAAAAGCAGTGAAAAAAAAAAGCCGGGAGAAACTAACCACCAAAAACTGGTAATAACAACAATGATAGCAATCACCATACAGGGGATCCAGAATAATGCAAAAACCAGGGTGGGGTGGAGCAGGACGTACTGTATACGTATAATACCAATTCTACAGGGGTGTATTTCACAGAATTGTATTATTCTAAGTCTACAGTACGTCCTGCTCCAGATATAATACTTACACTTGGGACATCCAATAGCAGTGTCCATAAAGTAGGGTGGGATCCCCAACAAAAAGGCACAGCAGACAGATAAAAGCGCTGTCACCTGCAAACCTTGCTACCAAGAGTGACATGAGCAAGGCTCTAACGTCAAACTCATAAAAACCTTTGAAAAGGTATGAACAGAGAACAAGTAGCGGTCTAGCAGACTTGTTCCACAGAAACCTGGTGCCAAAAGGCCCAAAGATACCGAAGCACAAGTAGAATCAGAAATAAGGCGAGAAGAAGATTCTTCCCCTTAAAAGAACAGGCCTGAGTAACAGCCTGACAAATCCAAAAGCTAACAGCAGCCTTGGCAGAAGCCGAAACCTTTTTCTAGGACCAGAAGGGAGAACCCATCCAAGTAAAGACCAGGCCAAAGGCCGCATAATCCCTGGAATCAGACGAAATCCGGCACATACAGGATGGAGACGCCCGCAAACCCCAAGGGGCAACAGTCCCCTTAAGGGACGAGAGACAATCCAGGAAAACACTTCCAACACCTGTAGAGGGAATGTAGACCCCCTTTTCTCAGCGATACTAGGAATAAGCCCCAGAAGAAAGACAAAGTCTTGAATACATGAGCACAAGACACCACCTTAGGCAGAAGGTCCGGCCACCACCTCATCTTGGTGTATATATCTATGAACGAGGGCTAGCTAAACAGAGCCGCCCGCTCAGGCACACGGCTGACTGAAGTAACAGTCCCTAGAAGGACAACTTGAGGGTAAGAACAGTCAGACAGCATTCGGAATAGGTCCAAAGGGAACACCCCGCAAGGCAAGCAGAATAAATTTGAATCCCAACAGGGAAAATTAAAAAATCGGTGGGGGACGCGCATGAGTAACCCCCTGAAAGAAGCCTTAACCAAGGAAACTTGAGCAAAAGACTTCTACAGGAAGTCGGACAGGGCAGAACCTGACCCTTCTGAGTACTGAGTTGGAGAATTCCAACTCCAAGCCATGCTGTAATAACTCTAGAACCCTGGGAACAGAGAACGACCACAGGGAAGAGACCTAGACTCACACCAATCAATATGGGTACGCATACCCTATAATAGATGGAAGAAGAAGAAGAAGCTTGCTCCTAGTCTTCCCATAGTCTCAATCACCAAGACAGATAAGTCTGTCTCCATCAAGATGGATGGTTCAGCAGTCAGGCCGTCTAGGCCAGAGTCTGTAGATCGGGGTGATGTAAAGGGGCCCTGAGTGAGCAGAGCTGGCACTCCTGGCAGAACCCACAGATCTACTGTCCTCAGTACCACGTCTGCGAACCACACTCCACTAGGCCACCCGGGGGCCACCAGAACCACTGGTCCCCCCTTCCAGAGCAACTTTACGCAGAACCCTGCCTAGCAGGAGGCATGGAGAAAGACATACAGAACAGAATGTCCTGTCATAACATTACTAAATCATCATGACCACGGCCAGAGAATCCTGGGACAGGGAAACAAGGGCCGAGAGCTTGTGATAGTGACGGGGCACACACAGATCCACACTCGTTGGACGTCATAGTGACACAAGGATTAGCACATCCTGTTGCAGAGGGACTTCAACTGGAGCGAATACCACTGATATGCAGGGAACATTGTCCACCACCCAGATCAGGATCGGAGACACTTCCCGGAGGACCCTCCTGCACCGGGTCCCTCCCTGAATATTCAATGTAGGCCAAGGCAGTCAGCTAGGCCTAGCTCCCCCGAACAGGCAGGCCCTGAAGAGGAGTAGGCAAGCGAGTTAGAACAAACTTGAACGCTCAGAGATTCAAACATTGATAGCCGTATAGGCCTCCTAAGGGCCCTACCTCCCCTGGAACCGTAGGGACTTCCAGAAGACTCCCCTCAACCTGATAGATTGGCATCCATGGTGACTGTCTAACCAGAAAAGGGCAAGAAGGGACTGCCCTCAGGCAGGTTCCTTGAGTTCATCCACTACAAGAGGGACCTCCTCACCAGGGAGGAAGGCACACACACCCTGCTCCAGGGATGCTGGGTCCTTGTCCCGTAGAACAAATAGGAGAAGTTGCAGAAAGCCCCAGGGGGGACTGAGCATAAGGGGCCTCTTCGGAGTACGCCACCAGCGGGCCCACCAGCTACATCCCCTGCCTGGTGGAGGGACGGGGACAGCTAAGAGGGACTGAGCCCATACAACCAGATTGTCCACTTTATTGCTGAGGAAGGAAGATCCTTGCTTGAACTGTTGTATAAAAATCATTCATAGGAATGGAGTTACCAATGAAGGGGACAATAAGGACTTGGGGTGTTTGATCACCCCATCCAAATAACTCCCAAATAGACACCCTCCAGCCGAGTATCCAACATAGCCAGAGGTAGAGACTGGGAAGTGATGAGGACGTCCAGGTAGGTCATCGCGCGGACGCCCCTTGGTCTCATGAGAAACCATACCACCGTCAGCACCCTGGTGAGCACTCTGGGAGCTGAAGAGAGGCCAGATGACAAGGTCACGATTATCAGTGTTGGTCAACCAACACGAATCTGAAGAACCTCGGTGTCAAGAAGACACTGGGAAGTAAAAATAAGCAGCATTGTGCTCCACAGACGGCAAGAAGCCCCCGACGCGCAAGGAGCCGATGGCCGAGCGCAGTGTTTCCATTGCAGAAACCGCCTGTAATTGACGAATTGCTGAAAATCTGTGAGACCAGATTGGGCCAGACTGACCCATCCTTTTTTGGGGAACTGCGGAAAGGTTAGTGTATCGGCCCCTGCCTCTGCCTATTAAGGGCAATCTGCAAGAGACCCCCAGACCCCGCAGGCCTTGCATGGCCTGCACCAGCACCTGAAGAGAGGCAGGGACCAGGAGCACCCGGGACCCAATAATCTTGGGGGAGGCCGCACAGCAAACTCTATCTTGTATCCGGCGGGCACTACCTCCTGAATCCACCAGTCTGAGGCGTGATACCTCCTGGCATGAGCAAGGTGCCGCAGCCGTCCCCTCACCCAGACGGGCAAGGGCGCCCCGACATGCTTGAGGGGATGTTGGTGGAAGACTTAGGCTTAGCCCCGGCAGAGGGGCCAGAGCATCATATGCCGCTCCTGGGGCAGGAGTCTGCACGAGCCCCCAGGAAGGACATCCCTGGTTCTTGTTTTACACTATGGTAGGGAGGGGGAGGGGTTACCCTGCCCCGAGGGGCCGGGACAGTCGCCTGCGTTGGGGTGAATTGCCCTTATTTACCAAACAGGTCCAGACGGCCCCAAACAGGCGTTGCCCTCTAAAGGGAAGCCCAGTAAGAGTCTTCTTAGCATCATCGTCAGTACCCCACTGTCGCAGCCAAACCAAGCGATGTATAGCCACCACAAGGGCAGGAGTCCTTGCACACATTCTAATGGTGTCATCCAGTGCAAATAGGATAAATTTTACAAATACACCACAACTGGAGAGTGCATTAAGCGCATCCCAGGGGAGATACTCAGGGTGATGATCAAGCATCTTTCTGATGAGGGTTCTAGCGGCCACTATAGAGATGACCGCGGCACAGACCGGGCGCAGCGCCGTCCCTGTACAAGAAAAAGCGTGGGAGGCCACAGGCAATGCGCCGGTCCTCAGCAGCCTGAAGGGTACTATAAGCAGGGGCTGTAATAAAGGGGGGGGGGGATTAGAAACCCCTACGATCTGCGCATCCACCACGGGGGTGATGACTAACAATTGACCACCTCAGGGGGAAAAGGGGTATTTCCTATCCCAGTCCCCTGGAATTTACTGGGGAAATCCCATTCCTTGAGTACAAGAGCATGGAAACGAGCCTGCTCTAGAAATTCCAAGCGCGCTGTCGGTGTATGGAAATGCTCCCCTCTCGGCTTGGAGGCCTCACCAGGGAGAGAAATAGACAGGACCTTAAAGACCTTAATCAACAAATCTCACACTGGCCCCAGTATTCAGGGCCAGAATCGCCATGACTCCTTGGCCTCTCATCAGATGAGCCTGAGTCAGAGACCAGCTCTCCATCAGAAGGGGTATAGTCACACGGAGTAGTCAACTCCTCAGTTCCCATAGGACAACAGAAAATGGGAGGCGTCAAGGGCCACTTCTTACCAGGGCCCCTGCGCCCTGACAACCTATACATAATCTGATCAGCCGTAGGCAGGCTGGATGACACAGCAGGCTGCAAATCCCCACTTGTATGCGACTCAGCAGGAGTGAGAATTAAGCATGGGGAAATAAGTGTATTGAAACGAGGTGCAGCCACTGGTAAGCCTGATTGCAGGGCCAGTGCTTGCTCGGCACATGGTGCGCAGACCCGTGCCCTGTCAGCATCAGCATGGGGTTGACAACACGCTATACACAGCCGGTCTTGTCCCAGAGGGACCCCGGTCACATAATTCTGAGATGCCTCCATATGGTGATTATCTAGGCACAATATGCCAGCAGGGATTTACTCAATAGGCAACCCTGGATGCCCCAAAGACCCGCTAGGAAGGTGGGAGAATATTCTAAGTATACAGTACGTCCTGCTCCAGATATAATACTTACACTTGGGTTATCCTCCGCCAGAGGGCGCTGTGGCACTGCAGACATGCAAAAACAGGCTCCTCCCAGCCCTTCATATACCCAGGGTCCTGACTTGGTGCGCCCCGCGTCACGTTTTAGCGCTCCGCGTCACCTTCATCTCTGGCCCGCCCTTCGAGGATCGTTTGGCGCCATTCCTTTTTCGCGCGCGCTGTCTGTAAGTGCCCTCGCGGGCGACCATTTTTTATCCTTATAATATATCTTATAGTTACTCCTTGCGCTTGGCTCTGACATTCCTGTCCCTCTTATGTCTTTCAGACCGTGGATTCCGGTGGCTTCTCCCGGCCCGGTGTATCGCCCGGTTGAGACTATTAAAAATGACTCCCACTTCCCAGCGGGTTATTGGGGCATCCAGGGTAGCTTATAGCGTCAATCCCTACGGGCCTATGGTGCCGATACAATCACCATATGGAGGCGTCTCAGGATATTGTGAACGGGGTTCCTTCGGGACAAGCCCGGTTGTGTGTAGCTTGTTGGGTCTTACCTAGCAGCGGTGACAATGCATGGGTCTGTGTTCCTTGTGCACAGCAGGCGCTATCGGCTCTTCCCACCTCTTCCGTGGCCGAGCCTACACCTCGCCACACTTCACCTACTCCCCCAAGCCCGAGTCTAACCCCCAATACAAGTGGGGATTCTCATCCTGATATGGCTACTAGACTGGCCAGTGTTGAAAAATTGCTTGCTAGCTCGCTAGCGCGTAATGCCACCGCCACTCTGGGTCATAGGACGAGGAGTCCAGGGGTCATGACGAATCTGGTTCCGAGCACTGGACCTCGGATGATATTGACAGACTGCTGGCTCAGATATTTGAAGTTATTTCTATCTCTTCCCCTGTTGCTGCTCCCAGACAAAGGGGCGAGCTCTTTCATACTGCTAAGGCTCGTCTTGAATTTCCAGAGCAGACTCATTTCAATAGCCTCGTGCTTAAGGAATGGGAACAACCCAGCAGACTGCTTGGGATCCCTAAGAGTGTGGATAGAAAGTATCCCTTCCCGGCTGACTTGGTTAAGTGCTGATCATCGCCTCCCGAGGTCGATGCTCCTATTCTAGGGTTGTCCAACACCTCTATTATGCACTCCCCTGACGCTACGGGACTCTGAGGACCGGCGTCTTGATCAATTGGCATGCCATGCCTTTGCTTTTGGTGGAGTGATCTTGCGCCGGTTTGCGCCTTAGCCATTACAGCAGTAGCGCTCAGGGCCATGGTCAGGAATGCACTCGACGCCACAGATGAGTTGCCCGCTGATACTGTCAATAATCTGTCTAACTGACGTGTTCATAAACTTTATCCTGACTGCATCGGACGATGCTATAAAGATGTGTGCCAGATCTTCTGCCTTGGCGGTAGCTATTCGCCGCGCTGTTTGGTTGCGACAGTGGGCGGCTGACAACGCCGCTAAGAAAGCCCTTACTGGGCTTCCATTTAAAAGGCTACGTCTGTTTGGAGACCGTCTAGACCTCTTCGCCAAAGGAGGCAAGTTGCCCCAGTGCAGGCGGCAGTTTCGGCCTTTGAGGCCAGGCCACCCTTTCAATCCCCTACCGCGGGGCTAAACAGGGAAAAGGGGTGTCCTTCGCGGGGCCCCGCGAAGATTTCTGGCACAGCAATAGAGGACGCCATCCCGGTTCCTCCTGGGGGCCCAAGCCCAAAGCCCCTCCCAAGACCCCTCAGGCATGAGGGGGCGCCCTCACCCGTCAGGGTGGGGGGACGTCTACAGCACTTCGAGCACGTCTGGCGGCGCCACGTCTCGGCCACGACCGGTGGATTCAGGAGGTAGTCTCTTCCGGCTACAAGATAGAATTTGCTGTATGGCCCCCCACCAGATTAATTGGGTCCCCAATCCCTCAGGACCCCGCCTCAGCCCAGGTCTTGCTGCTGGCCGTGCAGGGTCTCCTGGATCTAGGGGTCATTTGCAAGGTCCCCTTTGGAGACAGGGGCACGGGGTTCTACTCCAATCTCTTCACAGTACCCAAGAAGGATGGGTCAGTCAGGCCCATTCTGGATTTAAAAATCCTCAACAAATTTGTCAAGAACAGGCATTTCCGCATGGAAACTCTGCGCTCGGCCATTGGCTCATTGCGCCCAGGGGACTTCATGACGTCAGTAGACATCAAGGATGCTTACCTTCACGTTCCGGTGTTTGCAGGACACCAAAGGTTTCTCAGATTTGCACTGAAAGATCAGCATTACCAATTTGTGGCTCTGCCATTCGGCCTCACGTCGGCTCCCAGGGTGTTCACCAAGGTGCTGGCAGGGGTGATGTCACTGATAAGGCTAAAGGGCATACGCGTGCTGCCTTACCTGGACGACATCCTCATCACCTCTCGGTCTCTGCGGCAGGCAGAGTTGGACACCCAACTGGTAGTGTCCACCCTGGAGTCCTTTGGTTGGGTGATCAATTACCCCAAGTCCTCTCTGTCCCCATCCTCGGTGACCCCGTTCCTGGGAATGATTCTGGATACGGTTCAGTCACGGATATTCCTTCCTCAACAGAAGGTGGAAGCTCTGACTACGCAGGCTAGGTTCCTGCTCTCGTGCCCACAGCCCTCCATCAGGCAGGGAATGCAGCTGGTGGGCCTGATGGTGGCGAGCTTCGAGGCGGTGCCCTTTGCTCAGTTCCATTTGAGACCTCTGCAGCTTCACCTTCTGTCAGTATGGGACAAGAACCCAGCGTCCTTGGACGGGGTCTGTGTGCTTCCCCCCTCGGTCAGACGGTCCCTTGCGTGGTGGTTGGACCTCGAGAACTTGACAGGGGGCAGGTCCTTTCTGGCTCCTTCCTGGGAGACGGTCACAACGGATGCCAGTCTGTCAGGTTGGGGGGGATTCTGGAAGTCCCTGCGCTTCCAGGGGACGTGGGGTCCGCGGGAGGCCCACTTACCCATCAACATTCTGGAACTGCGGGCAGTTCGGTTGGTACTGGAGTGGTTGACCCAACACCTGAGGGGTCTGTCGGTCCAGGTACGCTCAGACAACAAGACGGCGGTTGCATACATCAACCATCAGGGAGGGACTCGGAGCAAGAGTGCCCTCCGGGAGGTGTCTCAGGTTCTGACATGGGCGGAGGCCAATGTACAATGCATTTTGGCTGTTTACATACCGGGGGCGGAGAACCTGCTTGCAGATGCTCTGAGCAGGGGGACGTCCCGTCAGGGAGAATGGTCCCTCTGCAACAGGGTATGCCAGTCCTTGTGTCACCGTTGGGGTCTACCGGATGTGGACCTGTTTGCGTCCCGCCACAACCACAAGCTCCCAGCCTTCGTGTCCCTGTCTCAGGACCCTCTGACCTTGGCCACGGATGCCCTGTCCATGTCATGGAAGGAGTTTCGGCTCCTGTATGTGTTTACACCATTCCCCCGGCTGAGCAGGGTTCTGCGCAAGATTGCTCTGGAAGGGGTGCCTGTGATTCTAGCGGCCCCCCGGTGGCCAAGAAGAGTGTGGTTCGCAGACGTGGTTCAAATGGCAGTAGACCAGTACGATCTGCCAGGGGTGCCAGACCTGCTAACTCAGGGCTCCCTACGCCATTCCAATCTACAAACGCTGGCATTGACGGCCTGGCTGCTGAGACCTCCATCTTGATGGAGAAGGGTTTGTCTGCCTCTGTGGTGGGCACTATGGTGCAGGCTAGGGAGAAGACTTCTGCTGCTATCTATTACAGAGTATGGCGTACCTACATTGACTGGTGCGAGTCTAGGTCTCTTCCCTGTAGGGAGTTCTGTCCCCAGGGTTCTGGAGTTCTTACAGCAGGGTTTGGAGTTGGGTCTAAAACTCAGTACTCTGAAGGGTCAGGTTTCTGCCCTGTCCGTCTTCTTTCAGAGGACCTTTGCTCATCATCATTTGGTTAAGACCTTCTTTCAGGGGGTTACTCATGCGCGTCGCCCTCGTAAACCTGTGGTTCCCATTTGGGATTTAAACTTGGTTTTACCTGCCTTGCAGGGTGCTCCCTTTGAGCCTATTCAAGATGCTGCTCTGGCTGTTCTTACTCTCAAGGTTGTCTTTTTGGTGGCCATAACTTCGGTTAGGCGTGTGTCTGAGCTGGCTGCTCTATCCATTCAGTCTCCATACTATGAGAGACACCAGGACAAGGTGGTGTTCCGCTTTAAGCCGGATTTTCTGCCTAAGGTTGCTTTTCATTTGAATCAGGACATTGTTCTTCCTTCCTTGTGCCCCAATCCTAGTAATGACAAGGAAAGGGTTCTGCACTCCTTGGTTGTGGTCAAGTGCTTGAAGTACTACCTGGTTGTCACTGCGGCTTTCAGGAAGACTGATGCTCTCTTCGTTGTGGCTCCTGGGCCTAGGAAGGGCTTGGCTCCTGCCAAGTCTACTATCAGCAAGTGGCTCCGTCAGGCTGTGGTTCAAGCCTATTCTGCTAAGGGGAAGACTCCTCCCTTCCGTCTTACTGCTCATTCCACTCGTGCTATTGGTGCCTATTGGGCTTTTCAGCACCAGGCCTCTGTTGAACAAGTTTGCAAGGCCGCTACTTGGTCTTCTGTTCACACCTTTTCAGAGTTTTACAAGGTTGATGTTTGGGCCTCAGCTGATGCTGCTTTTGGCTGCAAGGTTTTGCAGGCAGTTGTAGTTTAAGCTACGTGCTGTTGCCTTTTTGTTGGGGGATCCCACCCTACTGTTATGGACACTGCTATTGGATGTCCCAAGTGTAAGTATTATATCTGGAGCAGGACGTACTGTATACTTAGAATAATACAATTCTGTGAAGTACTCACCTGTAGAATTGGTATTATATGTATACAGTACGTCCTGCTCCGCCCCACCCTGGTTTTTGCATTATTCTGGATGCCCTGTATGGTGATTGTTGTTATTGTTATCATTACCAGTTGTTTTGGTGGTTGGTTTCTCCCGGCTTCTGGTTCACTGCTTTTCAATGCTGGGGATTTGTGGGAGGTCCCTGTGTATATGAAGGGCCGGGAGGAGCCTGTTTTTGCATGTCTGCAGTGCCACAGCGCCCTCTGGCGGAGGAATACCCAAGTATTATATCTGGAGCAGGACGTACTGTATACGTATAATACCAATTCTACAGGTGAGTACTTCACAGAATTGTATTTTTACAAGGCCCGCTATAATTTAACCCAGGCCGGGGAAGCCACTGGATTCAACTGTCTGAAAGACATAATGGGAATAAAGGGGTGTCAGAGCCATGCGCAGTAATAGGAATCATGAAAATCGGCCGTGAGGGCTCTTACAGACCAAGGTAGGAGGAGGGCCGTTACCACGTGCGCGCAACTAGCATCAAAATGGTGCCAAGTGAACCTCGAAGGGCGGGCCAGAGCGCGCCAAACCAGGCCCCCGCCCCCCCGAAGAGCGAGAAGCTCTAAGGCAGTAGAAAATATTGTAAAAAGAAGCAGAGTGTATGACACACATAGCATAAATGATTTTTGCCAATGGAGACGCCGCAGCGTCTGGGGTCAATATTGTAAAGAGAAGCAGAGTGTATGACACACATAGCATAGATGATTTTTGCCAATGGAGACGCCGCAGTGTCTGGGGTGACGCCGCCGCCCGGCGCAGCACATCCAATAAGGAAAGAGACGAGCAGCGGGCGGCGGCAGATAACAATAAAAAAGCAAACAGCGCGGCCCTGACACCAAGTTACAAGTCAAGGACAATACTAAGGCCATAATCGTGTAATCGCAGTACACTTGAGACCGCCACACACACCACCCCCCCTTTCTTTCCCCCCAAGCTACGGGGGGAAACAAGGGAGGATGGCGACCCCTTGGATAGGGCCCCCCGCTACACGGGGCAATAATGCGGGAGGGGCATCCACTATGAGGCTCACCATCAGCCTAACCGCCTACCCTATGGTGGGGGACTGCGGTAGAGCATGGCTCCGTTAAGCACACATGGTGCTGCCTACCTTCACCCGACCAGCGCAGCCCAGGCTGGGAGGCACATCACAAGAGGACGGGTGGGAATAGTCCAACAGCGCCGCAGGCTGTAATAGCCCCGCTCACCTGCGAGAGAGTGATACTTCATGTCTTCGCAGTCAGCACTGCAGAAAAATCTGGGGATTTGTGGGAGGTCCCTGGGTACTTGAAGGGCCGGAAGGAGCCCGTTTTTGCATGTCTGCAGTGCACAGCGCCATCTGGCGGAGAATACCCAAGTGTAAGTATTATATCTGGAGCAGGACGTACTGTATACTTCGAATAAAGGGCCTGTTCAGGAAAAGACTCGTCTCTGTCTCTCAGGCCGAAACAATCCACCCTGCTTCCGCTTAGCCACTCTAGGAGGGACAATGTGCAGCGTCTCAAAGATTGCAGTCAGCAACCGCTCCGTATCATCATGGAGCCATGTATCCTCATCCGAGGAAGAACTGGGCCCACTATCAAGGCCAACACCTCCAAAGAGATCATCATCATCATCTCCATCATTATCAGAATAGACCGGCTCAATATGCCGCCTCTTACTTGTGGCCTTCTTAGGAGCCGAGCGAGAGATCTGTCTCTCCAAGGCTGGCCACTCGATACGCCAAATCAGATTGGGACCCCCTACTGGCTTCCCCCTCGCTGGGGGCTGAGAGCAAGCACGGGGGTTCTGGAGAGGCCGCAGGCAATAACGGGCTAGGGGCAGATACACCCTACCCGGATCAAATGAGGGGTCAGGTGAGTGTTTTTTTTTTACTTTTCTTTTACTAAAATCAGAATCGATACTAGAACGAAAGAATAGTCTAGTACCGTCAAATGAACTATCGCAATACTTGACAGAATCGATTTTTTCTGACACTCCTAGTGGCACAGGCTGCTCTGCATTCTGAGATTGCTGTCCTTTTCCTGACCCCAGCTCTACTTTGACAGTGCAAAGCACAGCTATAACCCCCCCCTGCACTGCCCACTCCTCTCCTCAGTATGTGATGCTTCTGAGGCAAGATGGCGGCGCCTGAACAGAGTTGCAGCCCAGAAGGGGAAAGAGTAAAATGTAAGCTACTAAAAATTTTTTTTTTGTGGGTGCCAATGCTGAAGGTCCAGTTTAATGATTGTGCCAACCCATAGACTTAGATTGATTGTACAGAACCTATTTTCTGGTGTAAAGTGAATAATTCACACCTAACCTGATCATAGATGCTGTAGGGTGAGCAAGAGTCATTACATTACAGCAGAACAGACATGCTGTGTACAGTAAGAGACCGAATCTGTGTAGATTGCCTGAGCCCAGCTTGCACGAGGAGAGGATTGTTGAAGTTTAATCTCACCGCTGTGAGTGCTCACCAGCAGATTTTCTCGTTCTAATAGCTCAAATTAAATTTAGCCCTAATTACATTTAGTCTATTTGTGACAGGGACCAGGAGGAGATCAATGACTAAGCAAGCTGATATTTTTGTGCTGAGTAATAAAGTGGCCATGACAATTCCCAACTTTAAAACACCTGCCTGGAATTGAGCAAGTAGAGAGCAAAGGCTGGGTGATGCCTGTATGAGGCACAGATCCCAAGAATGGGCGAGAATAAAATGAGGATCGGGCCTGTCAGCAAAAGCGGTATATTTCTTAGCTCATATTAGCTCACTTGTATTAGGACAATATTGGAAGCGCTGAGTGATTGGGAGCTCCACTCTACAAAACAGGAAAGGAGTGGGAACACTTTGGAGTCCTGCTACATCTACTGTGCTCTGCAGACAATGAATGAGAGGCACAAGATATAGACGTCAAATGTGGTCCACACAGCATCATACAAGCCATCATGCACCCACTGTATATAAAGTGCATGTAAACCAAAATAAGGTCAATCTACAACATCTAGCGCACATTACCTCATCAGTGAGCTCTCTTCCTGAGTTAGATCGCGGCCTCTGAGGACCAACGTTCTCTGCTGGTAAACTGGAAAGCTGACCATCAGCTGCTTTTCCATTCTCCTAGATGATTAACAAGGAGGCCATTAGAATGCATTATATTATCAACATCCCCAAATTAAATGCACATCACCATTTCTCAATTCATTTTTCATATTTATAGAGCAGACATTGCTGTACAGATCTCACAGAAGCATTGACATCCACTTAGGCCTGTTTCTACAGTATGTTGTATTCTCCCTATTGGCTAAAATCCCCCTATGGAAAAACAGTTGCTTGAGCTGGAAGCCTGTCAAAAATGACTGGACATTCTCTTAAAGCAGAAAAATAAAAATACAATTCTGTGAAACTCACCTGTAGAATTGTTTTTGTATCCATCCAGTCCAGGCCGTCCCAATATCTTCACGATTGGGTGTTCGCCTTTAGAGGGCGCTTGACTGCAAGATCAAATATGTAGCTCCTCTAGGTCCCTATAAAGGCAGCTGCCCCTCTATCATTCCCCAGTGGTTTAAAAGCAGTATACAAAAGAGGGCAGGCCGGGAGGCCTAAGAAACCATGTTACTTCACATAGCTTCAGCTTGTACTCTCTCTAAGCAAAAAACTAGAAAAACTAGTGTCCTATGAACAAAAAATGGTTGATCACCATAACAGGCATACAGGACATAATGAACACAAGGGCGTGGGTGGGACAGCAAGGACAGGATGGATACAAAAACAATTCTACAGGTGAGTTTCACAGAATTGTATTTTTCTCTTCCATCCAGACTCTTGAGGGAGCTCAGCTGGAGACCAAAGTCTAAGCCGTGTTGTAAAAACTCCAGAATCCTAAAAATAGCAAATTTTCAGCAAGGAAGGCTCTTGGCCTCACACCAAGTGATGTAGGCCCACCAAACTCTGTAGTATATCATGGAAGAAGATTTCTTCCGTGCCTGAATCATAGTATGCACAACCGTGGCCGATAACCCCTTCTCCGTCAAGATGGAGGTTTCAATAGCCAGGCCGTCAAAGCCAGCGTCCGTAAATTGGGGTACCGCAGCGACCCCTTTGTGAGAAGCCCTGGGTCGTCGAGCATGATGTAGCGATCCACTGACATCTGGACTATGTCTGCAAACCAACTCCTTCTCGGCCAGCAAGGAGCCACCAGGATGGTTGGTACCCCTTCCTGGGCTATCTTGCGCAGCACTCTGCCCAGGAGCGGAAACCAAAGGAATGCATACAGAAATTTGAACTCCGTCCAAGGAATCGCCAGAGCGTCTGTTGCAATAGCCAGAGGATCTCGAGAGGGAGACGAACCTTGTGATTGTGTCTGGACGCAAACAGATCCACGTCCGGCTGACCCCAGCAGAGACACAGAGCCTGAAAGGTCTCGCTGCTGAGGGACCATCCCTCCAGGCGCAAGGAGCTCCTGCTCAGGGAGTCTGCCTCCTGGTTTTCCACCCCGGGGATGTAGACCGCCGAGATGCAGGGAACATTCTCCTCTGGCCAAGTCAGAATCTGAGTTACCTCCTTGAGGGATCTCTTACTCCAAGTCCCGCCCTGGTGGTTGATGTAGGCGACAGCAGTCTGATTGTCCGAGCGAACCTGGATCGCACGGCCTCTTAAATGGGTCAAGCATAGAAGAACCAACCGGATTGCTCGCAGCTCCAAGAGATTTATGGGTAAACCTTTATCCTGCGGACCCCACTGACCCTGGATCTTCTGGGTCTGCCAAACGCCCCCCCGGCCTGTCAGACTGGCATCCGTGGTAACTATCTCCCAATGGGGAGTCAGAAAGGACTTGCCCACCAGCAGGTTCCGGGAGTCCAACCACCACAATAGGGACTGCCTGGGGGGGGGGGGGGGGATAGGGAAAAACCTTGTTTCAGAGATTCCTGCGTCCAATTCCAGCCGGTCAGCAGGTTCAATTGTAGAGGTCTCATGTGAAATTGGGCAAAGGGTACTGCCTCGAAGCATGACACCATTAGGCCCACCAATCTCATCCCCAGACGTACCGATGGCTGCTGACAAGACAGCAAGGCCTGCACTTGCATCTGGAGACTCAAAACCTTCTGCAGTGGCAGAAAATACAATTCTGTGATTACTTACCTGTAGAATTGGTATTATACGTATACAGCACGTCCTGTTCCACTTGAATCCTTACTCCTGGACTGCAGAGACAGAAAAGTGGCTCCTCCCGGCCCATATATACCAGGGACCTCCTACAAATTCCCCAGTATTGAAAAGCAGTTAAAATGAAGCCGGGAGAACTATAACCATTATCAAATATTGAATATAAGAACAATCACCATAAAGAGGTAACTAAAAATAATGATAACAAGGACGGGGTGGAACAGGGCGTGCTGTATACGTATAAAACCAATTCTACAGGTGAGTAATCACAGAATTGTATTATTCTAAGTATACAGCACGTCCTGTTCCACTTGAATCCTTACTCCTGGGACATCCAATAGCAATGTCCGTAAGGTAGGGTGGGATCCCCAAAAAGTTAGAGCAGACAGTTTAAACCACTGCCGCCTGCAGAACTTTGCGGCTAAAAGCAGCATCAGCTGAAGCCTGAGCATCAACTTTGTAAAACTTAGAAAAGGTATGAACAGAAGACCAAGTAGCGGCCTTGCAAACTTGTTCAACAGAAGCCTGGTGCTGAAAAGCCCAAGAGGCACCAATAGCACAAGTGGAATGAGCAGTAAGGCGGAAGGGAGGATTCTTCCCCTCACAGCCTGATTAATCCACTTGCTGATAGTAGATTTAGCTGGAGCCAGACCCTTCTTAGGTCCAGACGGGAGCACAAAAAGAGCATCAGTCTTCCTGAAGGATTCAGTAGCCACCAAATAGAACTTCAAATTCCTGACCACATCCAGAGTGTAAAACCCTCTCCTTAGAGTTACTAGGATTAGGACACAGAGAAGGCAAAACAATGTCCTGATTGAGATGAAAAGCAGAAACAATCTTAGGCAGCCTTGTCCTGGTGTCTCTCAAAGTAAGGGGGTTTGATGGAAAGCGCCGCCAACTCAGAAACACGCCTAACAGAAGTAATAGCCAACAAAAAGACTACCTTAAGCGTAAGAACGGACAAAGGGGCCCCCTGCAAGGGCTCAAAGGGAGACCCCTGCAAGGCAGATAAGACCGAGTTCAAGTCCCAGACTGGTAACATAGGCTTACGTGGGGGACGCACGTGAGTAACTTCCTGGAAGAAGGTCTTGACCAGGGGAAGCTGAGCAAAAGATCTTTGGAAGAAAATGGCCAAGGCAGAAACATGACCTTTCAGAGTACTGAGCTAAAGACCCAGATCCAAACCATGTTGCAGAAACCCCAGAATCCTAGGAATAGAAAACACACGGCAGGAAAGCGACTTAGACTCGCACCAGTCAATGTAAGTACGCCAAACCCTATAGTAGATGGAAGAAGAGGAACTTTTCTTAGCCCTGATCATGGTATTAAGAACCGAGGCAGGCAGCCCTTTCTCCATCAAGATGGAGGTTTCAGCAGCCAGGCCATCAAAGCCAGCATTTGTAAATTGGGGTGGCGTAGGTGCCCCTGAGTGAGCAGATCTGGAACCTGGGGCAGGGCGTACTGATCTACTGCCAGCTGCACGATGTCTGCGAACCAGACTCCTCTTGGCCAACAGGACCAGTATGGCTGGCACCCCTTCCTGAGCTATCTTGCGCAGCACCCTGCCCAGCAGGGGAAACACATACAGAAGCTGAAAACTTGTCCAAGACATTGCTAAGGCATCCATGGCTAAGGCCAGAGGATCCTGGGACAGAGAGAAAAAGACTGGACGCTTGCGATTGTGATGGGACACAAACAGATCCACATCCGGCTGACCCCCAGCAGTGGCACAGGGAGCGAAACACCCTGCTGCTGAGGGACCATTCTCCCAGACGAGAGGTCCCCCTGCTCAGAGAGTCTGTTTCCAGATTCTCCACCCCCGGAATGTACACAACCGAGATGCAGGGAACATCGTCCTCCGCCCAGGACAGAATCTTAGGCACATCCCCGAGGGCCCTCCTGCTCCGGGTCCCTCCCTGATGATAGATGTAGGCAACCGCCGTCTGGTTGTCCGAGCGGACCTGAACAGCCCGACCCCGAAGGTGTGGGGTTAAGTGGGCGAGAACCAACCTGATCGCCCTCAACTCCAGAATGTTGATAGGGGTGTGGGCTTCCTGAGGGCCCCACTGACTCTGGAATTTCAGGGATTTCCAAAAGCCCCCCCAACCTGTCAGACTCACATCCGTGGTGACAGTCTCCCAGCAAGGGGCCAGAAAGGATCTGCCCCCCAGCAGGTTCCTTGAGTCCAGCCACCACGATAGAGGAGACCACCTAGCCAGAGGGGACAGAACAAACACCTGATCCAAGGACACGGGGTCCCGATCCCATACTGACAAGAGGTGAAGCTGAATATGTCTCATGTGAAACTAAGCATATGGAACCGCCTCGAAGCAGGACACCATCAGGCCCACCAGCTGCATTCCCTGCCTGATGGACGGATGAGGACAAGACAGAAGGAGCTGTACTTGCTCTTGAAGACTCTCCACCTTCTGCTGAGGAAGAAAGATCTTGGGGTGGTTGATCACCCAGCCGAATGACTCCAGTGTGGACACCACCGGCTGGGTATCCAGCTCTGCCTGTTGGAAGGACTGAGAAGTGATAAGAATGTCGTCCCAAGTCGGGAAGAATGCGAATGCCCTGAGATCTCAGCAGAGCCATCAATCGTGCCAGCACCTTGGTGAATACCCTGGGAGCCGAGGTGAGACCGAAGGGCAAGGCCACAAATTGGTAGTGCTGATCCTCCAGAGCGAACCTGAGGAATCTCTGATGACAGAGGTCATAAAGTCCCCTGGACGTAGAGAATTCACAGCGGAGTGCAGAGTCTCCATGCGAAAGTGTCTGAATCTGACAATTTTGTTGAGGCGCTTTAAATCCAGGATGGGTCTGATGGACCCGTCTTTTTTGGGAACAGTGAAAAGATTGGAATAGTAGCCTTTGCCCCTTTCCCTTAAAGTGGACCAACACCCAGGATTTTCACTATCCTGGGTTTTGGTCCACTTCTGCGGGGCACCCCGATCTGCTGTGTGAAACCCCCCAGAACGCCCCAAAAAAACTCACCTCACCCCGCTCCTACGCGAGCGCTCGTCCAATCAGAGCACTCAGAGCCGCTGTGGTATGGACGGACAACCACAGTGGCTCTGAGCGCGCTGGAGGCCACCTCTCGTGCTTCCTACTAACAGGGAGCGCACCCGCGGCGGCCATTCACAAACGGCCGGCGCGGGTGCGCGCCCTGCTAGAGGGAAGCGCGAGAGGCGGCCGCGGCCCGCGCATGCGCTGTTGGAGCGGGGAGAAGGTAAGGTTTGTGGGCGTCCTGGGGTGTTTCACACAGCGTGGCAGCCCGATTTCGGATGCCCCGTGGGGAAGGAGCTGATCGGCCCGGGAATCCTATAGATTCCCGGGCCGATCAGCCATGGGTGCTGGTCCACTTTAAGGGTACTCGGCAGATGACTCCCAATTCCAGAAGGCTTTGGACCGCAAGGGACAGACCCTGAGCTGACGGGGTTTTGAGCTAACCAGGATCTGATGAATCTTGGGGGCGGCCAGGCTGCAAACTCTATCTTGTAACCGGAGGACACTACTTCCTGAATCCACCGGTCTGAGACATGACGCCTCCAGACGTGAGCAAAGAGCCGAAGCCGTCCCCCCACCCGGATGGGTGAGGGCGCCCCATCATGCCTGAGGGGGCTTGGGGGAGGACTTAGGCTTGGGACCCCAGGAGGGTCCAGGGTGGCCACAGCCTCTGCCCCTACCCCAAAAATCTCCGCGGGCCCCAGCAAAGGAAGCTCCCCGTCCAATTATGGAACCACGGAAGGAAGGAAGAAAGGCACCTGATCCCCGAAAGGACCGGGGTTGCCTTCTACACTGAGGTAACTTGCCTCCCTTAGCAAACAAGTCCAGACATTCACCAAAGAGGCACAACCCCCTTGAAGGGAAAACCAGTGAGAGCTTTCTTAGCAGCGTTGTCAACTGCCCACTGGCGCAGCCAGACCAAGCGGCGTATCGTCACCAACAAGGCAGGTGACCTGCCACACATTCTAATGGTATCATCAAAGGCAGAGAGAACATATGCAACAAATTCCTCACAACACAGAAGAGCTCTATACTCTTCACTACCTGCATCATCAGGGGCCCCATCTAAGAGACTCTTGAGCAGGCTTTTAATAGCAACAGCCATAATGGCAGAGGCATAGACCGGATGCAGCGCGGTCCCCACACAGGCAAAGGCATGGCAAGCCAGCTGATCTATGTGCCTGTCCTCCCCATCCCTCAGGGTAGTAGAGTCAGGGGAATGCATGACGGATGTGTTAGACAACCCCAGAACTGGTGCATCCACTTCGGGAGGACATGACCAACGATTAACCATCTCAGCGGGAAAGGGATACCTCTTATCCCAACACTTTGGTACCCCGGGAAGCCGGCTAGGCCGTTCCCACTCTTTGAGCACCAGATTATTAAAGTGAGTTTGTTCAGGAAACTCCAAGCGTGGTTTAACAGTATGAAACAGCTCCCCCTGAGGAGAGATACAGAGTACTTCGAAAATGTGAGCTAAAAGCCTGTCCGTATCATCTGAAGCCCATGGGTCAGACCCAGAATCGGCACCATAAACCTTAGGCTGTTCCACAGATGATTCTGAATCAGAAAATAATTCCCCCTCTTCCAGGCGGGTATAACCGGTAATGTCAAAAAACTCCTCAGCCTCCATAGGAAAGAGTAACACCAGGTGATAAATGCCGCTTCTTAGCAGAAGCCTTACGTGGGCCAGACCAGCAATATGTCTTTCAATGCTGGCCACCCGTGCAGCCAAATTAGGTTGAGACTCCCCACTGGTATGCACCTCACTAGGAGTCAGATGTAAGTGTGGGGGGGTAAGCAAAGCCAGAGAGGGCGCAGGCCCAGCCACCGGTAACCCAGACTGCAGCGCAAGCGTCTGCTGGGCGCAGGGTACACACACCCTGACATCGTCACTTATAGGGGATACCCCACACGCCATACACAGCTGTGCATGTCCCGAAGGAACCCCAAGCACATTATCCTGAGAAGCCTCCATATGGTGATTATTGTGGTACAACAGGCCAATTGGGATTGACGCTAATAAAGCTACCCAGGATGCCCCAATAGCCCGCTAGGGAAGTGGGAGACAATGGATCACAATAGTCCTCCAATAAGGAGTTAACGCTAAATAGAGGGGATAGGACCGGGAGAAACCACAAAAAAAGTTTGACCCGCCTGCAAGACATAAAGCAAAGATCCCGTAAGCATAATGCAATGAAATACAAAGAAAAGCCAGCCCGCAGAGGCACCAACGGTCCGCGATAGTGAGACGCCAGACACGCAGCACAGGAGCTCCAAAATGGCGCCCGCATATACCTCGAGGGGCGGGCAGCGGAGAAGTGATGCGGATAACGTCATCCGCAAGCCCCCCCCCCCGAAGAGTGCGAAAAACGCGCCCACGTGACAAGACCAGCCAATGACGGCTCGGGAACGCCTGAGGCGATGTCGCCGCCGTCCACGGAGCGAAGTACAAGCGCGCGGCGATAAGAAAAACCCAGTGCAACCAAATCAAAGCGGGATCACAACATGGATAAACGCATAGTTAATACATACACCACTCCTCTCCCCCCCCCCCCCCCCCCCCCCGGAGATCTACCCAGGGAGCGCGAAGGGGAAGCAGCGGCCGGCCTAAGAGGAGCCTAACTGAGGGGACAGGGGGCGAAGGGCAAACGGCCGCGGGAGGGACATCCCATAAGGCTCACCACGGGCCTGTACCACCTACCCTTTGGTGGGGGACTGCGGTTGGAGCAGCGCTCCTTAGCACCTGACAGCGGTGCTGCCTACCATCACCCGACCAGCGCAGCCTAAGCTGGGAGGCACTGAAAAGGAATGGGTGGGAATAGTCCTACAGGGCCGCAGGCTAATAAGCCCCGCTCACCTGCGAGTAGAAAGAGCCATCTTCTAGTCATTGCAGCCCAGACTGCAGAGAAGAACTGGGGAATTTGTGGGAGGTCCCTGGTATATATGGGGCCGGGAGGAGCCACTTTTCTGTCTCTGCAGTCCAGCGCCATCTTGTGGATGTAATACCCAGGAGTAAGGTTGCAAGTGGAACAGGACGTGCTGTATACTTAGAATAAACCTTGACCTGAGCGGTGTCTATCGTAATTCCCAGGAAGGATCTCACTGTTGAGGGAATGATAAACGACTTGGGGTAATTGATTACCCAACCGAAGGCTTCCAGGGTTGACAGCACCGTCCGAGTATCGCTCTCGGCCTGCTGAAGGGACCGAGCCGAAATCAGAAAATCATCCAGATAGGGTAACACACGAATACCCTGACTCCTCAGGATAGCCATGATGCCCGCCAGCACCTGGGTGAACACACGGGGGGCTGAGGATATCCCGAATGGGAGTGCTACAAACTGGTAATGTTGATCCTCCAACGCAAACCTCAGGAACTTGGGATGTCCCTGGAAAATCAGGATGTGCAGATAGGCGTCCCTGATGTCCACCGTGGTCATGAAGTCGCCAGGCCGAAGCGATCTCACCACCCACCGCAACGTTTCCATGCGGAAACGTCTAACTCTTACAAACCTGTTCAGACCCTTCAGGTCAGGATCGGCCGTAGAGTTCACTCTTTCTTGGGGACCGTGAACAGGTTGGAGTAGAATCCCTGACCCTGTTCCTCCGGGGTACAGGGCAAATCACACCTATCCGCAGGAGGTGTTGAACAGCCATTCTCAAAGCTTGATCTTTTAGCGGGTTTTGAGATATCCTTTAACGGAGGAATTTTGTGGGTGGCCTGGCCAGAAAGCCTTATATTGTAACCGGAGGACACAACCTTCTGTATCCACCGATCTGAGACGTGATGCCTCCAGATCTGAGCAAACAGCAGAAGCGTCCCCCCACCCGGATGGGTGAGGGCACCCCCTCATGCTTGAGTGGGCTTGGCAGGGGGTTTGGACTTAGCTCCCCAGGAGGAGTTGGATCGGCTGCGGGACCTACCTCTGCCCCAGGTATCTCTGCGGCCACCTGGAAACTAAGATCCTCTTCCTCCTCGAAAGGACCGATAAGAAGAGGGGTCCTGAAAGGACCGAGCAGGTTTCCTTCTCTGAGGGAGTCTACCATCCTTGATCAGAAGGTCCAGGCGCTCCCCAAACAGCCGGCTTCCCACAAAAGGAAGACTTGTGAGGGACTTCTTGGCAGCCGCATCGGCCGAACCACTGCTTCAACCAGAGCGAGCGGCGTAGAGCAACGAGCAAGGCCGCAATTCTGGTGCCCCCTCGCCAGGCGACGGCCGTAGCGTGCACTCCCCCCCCCCCCCCCCGTCTCTCATCACAGACAGCGCCACACACGGCGGTGCGGAGGAGGCCCGCGGGCTGCGACTGCTGCGAGAGGCTCGTGCCCCAGGCACACCGACGGGGGAACGCAGTGAGGTGAGTAAGGAGGTCAGAGACCACTCCTCACTGCCTGTCAGTGAGGAGCTCAATGTGAAAGTCGCACCAAGAATGCAGCACACACACAATAATAAAGCTGTGGGCAGGGAGGGACATATATATAGAAAAACATATTAGTGGTTCCCCTCAGGCACACCATAAGCCTGTGGCCAGCTACCTTTTAGAATAAGGTCTGCGGCCCAGAGCATGTGCTCTGCCGAACGCCACAGACCCCGGCGTTCACCCTACCGTCACGGATCCCTGTAGCAGCCAAAGGCTGGGAGGCCGGAATGGGTCAGAAGAGATCCATGGAAATAAGAGTTCGCAGCGGCCGACGGGCTAGGTGGCCCCGCTCTGCTGCCAATATCTGAGAGAGAGTGCCAACGATCTTATGCAGTCAAACTGCAAGATGAACAACTGGGGAATGATACAGGGGCAGCTGCCTTTATAGGGGGCCTGTTTTTGGGGGGGAGGGGGGAGAATGAATACCGGGCTGGACACTGAAGGAGGGTCGCTGTGACCAGAAAAGTCCTTGGCCTTTAACCCCAGTCCAGGATATTGAATCTGTATACACTGAAAATATTTTCAGTGAAAAAAGAAAACTGGGTCTTGGGCCTGAGATTAGCAGGGCAACATAATAGACTGTGATATCATATATTGATCACTATTGTTTGGCGTCTATGGTTTGTATTTACTTTGTATATATTGATCTCCCCCTTGGTGGCGTATGTCTGTCTGTCTATGCACATTTATTACCTGTTACTAATACTTCTCGTGCTTTGTGCGCATACATTTTCATACAAGTTCTAATTCGTTGGATATTTTGGCATCTTTTGTTGCGCTGTCCGGTTTGGCTTAGGTCTGTTTTTGTAGTTTGCGTCTTCCTAATAAGGACCTCTGCTGTTCCAACGCATGGGCCTTGATTTACAAAAAGTTTAAAAAAACTCTCATTGTAGTAAAAAATACAATTCATGAGAAAAAAGCTTGAGAATTTCACTGTTAGATCTATGACACTTTTTACTACAAAGGGGTAAAATGTTCAATACTTTTTTCAGGAGTAGTGCCTTGACTTTCATTGTCTTTCTATCTGGTGATTCACTAACTGTGAAATCCTCAGGCTTTTTTTCTCATGAATTGAATATTTTACTATGATGAGAATTTTTTTCAACGCTTATTGAATCAAGGCCATTGATTTAGAGTCAGGGGAGAATTCTCACTCATTTTTTTCAGGAGAGAAAAATACAATTCTGTGAGATACTCACCTGTAGAATTGGTATTATACGCATACAGCACGTCCTGCTCCATCTATAATACTTACACATGGGTAATCCTCCGCCAGAGGGCGCTGTTCATTGCAGACATGCAAAAACAGGCTCCTCCGGCCCTTCATATACCCAGGGACCTCCCACAAATCCCCAGCATTGAAAAGCAGTGAGAAAAGAAGCCGGGAGAAACCAACCACCAACTGGTAACAAAAGTAATGATAATCACCATACAGGGGATCCAGAAAAATGTAAAACCAGGGTGGGGTGGAGCAGGACGTGCTGTATGCGTATAATACCAATTCTACAGGTGAGTATCTCACAGAATTGTACTATTCTAAGCATACAGCACGTCCTGCTCCATCTATAATACATAAAGTAGGGTGGGATCCCCCAAAAACAAGGCACAGCAGACAGTAAAGGAGCTGTCACCTGCAAAACTTTGCAACCATGTACAACATGAGCAGAAGCTCTAACGTCAATCTCATAACAAAACCTTTGAAAAGGTATGAACAGAGACAAGTGTGGTAAGGTGGTGCAAGGGGCCGTCATTGACGGCAGGTATGTAGCACCAATGTACCTGGCATTGGTGCAGTAAAGTCGTGTAGTCTGATTTCCAGCATCAGCTGCTGGTGGCAGTTTGCTGCTGTTGCTTTAGAATAGCCGAAAGGCTAACCTGGGACGGCTTTACTGGGATGGAGTAGAGCAGGGTGGGACTCCATCCCACTACCCAGGTCCGGGTTTTGCGGGCTGTTTAAATAGCCTGGGGAATCAGCTGTGGCCTGTCCTTTGTCTGGAGCTCACATGGGAGTGAGACTCTGTGAGCCTGGCTGAAATCTCCTGTGGAGGCTGTTCATGCGGACCTGAGGCCTATTTGACTGTAAACAGGACCTTTGCTCAAGGACTAAAAGCTGTTTGCCTGACTGTATCATTTATGCTGCGGTTTCCTGAAAAGGTGATGTAACCTGTATGGAGATATGCTTTTGTGGATTTTTGTGTGAAATAAACACAGACTTTACTTTGAACTGTTTGCCTCCGCCTCTATACTGCCGACACCCGGTCGCCTACCAGAGCTAATCTCCACATTTGGTGTCGGATGCGGGCACAGCAGTGAGGCCTTTGCTAGGAGCAACCGACGAAAAAGTTTTTGTTTTGTGCATGTCCTATATTAAACCTGCCAGGCTGCTACCTGGGACTGCAGACAAAATGGAGGCGGTCGTGAAAGCGCTCTTGGAGGCCAACAAGCAGCAGCAGGAGACCAACCAGCTGTTTTTGCAACATATGATGGCGCAGCAAGCTGCAGGTGCGCCCAAAAGTATTCCTGATGCCCGGAAAGCTGTCCACTCGGCGCTCACAAAAATGACCCCTTCAGATGACGTTGAGACTTACCTGGCGGTGTTTGAAAAGGTGGCTGCAAGGGAGAAGTTGCCACATGACCAGTGGGCTGATGTCATCGCTCCATTTCTGGCGTCTGGACCCCAGCAGGTGTTGTTTGATCTCCCAGAGGACCAAGCCGCTGACTACCCGACTCTGAAGGGTGAGATACTGGCCAGACTGGGGGTGAATGTGTGGGTTCGGGCTCAGCGGGTGCATCAGTGGAGCTACCAGTCGGCAGAGCCCGCCCGACCCCAGTATTATAAACTGCTGCACCTGCTGCAAAAATGGCTGCAGCCGGAGTTGTTAAGCCCCACTGCCATGTTGGACCGCTTGCTGGCGGACATTTTCTGGAGGGCTTTACCGCACCCTCTTCAGCACTGGGTTGGCCAGGTATCCCCTGACAACGCACTAGGGATGGTGGACCTAGTGGAGCGATATGAGGCCACCAGGAACGTGCAAGGCGGCTCCATAAGGAGGGATTCAGGGAAACCCCGGAGATCCCCACCCCAGCTCAGGCGAGTGGCGTCCCCTAAACCCCCTCAGGACCTACCCCCCAAAGTCCCTGCCCAAGTGTTGTGTTGGGGATGTAAGGAGCCGGGACATATCAGAGCCAATTGTCCCCACCAGGGGGAGCCCATGGACGTGAACTTTGGTTACCGCCCTTCCATGTATGCCAGGAGGCTGTGTGCTGCCGGTGTCCCTGAGCTTGTGGGGCAAAGTCACCTCTGTCAGGTGAAAGTGGGAGACACCCTGGCTGTGGCCCTTTTGGACTCGGGGAGTATGGTTACCCTGGCAAGACCCGCCTTAGTACTGCCCGATGAGTACACTGGGCGGAAAACCGGGGTTTTGTGCATTCATGGGGACTTGAGAGACTATGCCACAGCACAAGTGTCTCTCACCACCGTCTCCGGCAGCTGGAAACATGAAGTCGCTGTCGCCGCTAAACTCCCGTATGAACGGATTATTGGGAGAGACTTTCCAGGGTTCAGGTCACTGTGGGCCAAGTTGGCAGTTCCGGAAACCCGCGAGGCGGGTATAGACTGGCCCTACTCAGGGGAGACCCCGGTGCCCTGGGAACCGGAATCAGGAGGCACCGTGGAAGAGGTGCCCGCCCCTAAAATGGATGAGGGGGAGTGAACCCCACTAAATGTTATGGTTGGAGATGTGGAAGAGTTGGCAACAGGTCCAGAGTTGGCAGATCTCCATGTCTCCACAATTAACTTTGGTACCGCTCAACACCAGGACCCGACACTGTCTCGGGCCTGGGAGAATGTTCTTGAGGTGGAAGGTGAACCACAACAGCCAGGGGCGGAGTTACAGTTTCCTCGCTTTGTGGTTCACCAGGAAATGTTGTACCGAGTAAACAAGGTACGTGAAGAAGTGGTGGAACAATTGGTGGTACCCAATCCATATCGCAAGTTGGTGTTGGATTTGGCCCACCAACATGTTCTGGGTGGACACCTAGGCCAGCAGAAAACACTGGACCGCATTTTACAACGATTCTACTGGCCCAGTGTGTACAAGGAGGTGGAGAGATATTGTGAGTCCTGCCTAACATGTCAGATGACCAGCCCTCAGCCTCATTACCGTGGTCCCTTAGTTCCTCTCCCAATTATTGAGGTACCCTTTGAGCGGATTGCCATGGATCTAGTGGGTCCAGTGCCAAAATCCGCTAGAGGGCACCAACATATTCTGGTGATCTTGGACTATGCCACGCGGTACCCTGAGGCAGTGCCCCTGCGTCACACCTCTGGCAAGCTCATTGCTAAGGAGCTTATGGAAATGTTTTCCAGAGTAGGTCGAAAGTAATGAAAGAGCTCTGTAAACGGCTGCAGGTGAAACAGTTGCGGACATCCGTTTACCACCCGCAAACAGACGGCCTAGTAGAACGGTTTAATCAAACTTTAAAGACCATGTTAAAAAGGGTGGTCGCCAAGGATGGGAAGAATTGGGACTTGCTGCTGCCCTATCTGATGTTCGCAGTGCGAGAGGTGCCCCAGGCCTCTACGGGGTTCTCGCCCTTCGAACTCTTATACGGTCGACATCCACGGGGCCTGTTGGATATAGCCAAGGAGGCCTGGGAACAGCAACCCACACCCCACAAAAGTGTGGTAGAGTAAGTTACTCACCTACAGGAACGGATAGAGACCGTCTTGCCTCTTGTCAGAGAACATATGGAGGCAGCGCAGCGGGCCCAAAGCAGGATTTATAATCGGCAAGCCAGGGTACGGAACTTTAACCCAGGTGACAGAGTTGTGGTTCTGGTACCCACGGTGGACAGTAAATTTCTAGCTAGGTGGCAGGGTCCCTATGAGGTCATTGAAAAAGTTGGGGAAGTGACTTACAAGGTACATCAGCCTGGGCAGAGGAAGCCAGAGCAGGTGTACCATGTAAACCTGCTGAAACTGTGGAAAGACAGGGAGACCCCTGGGGGTGACAGTCCCCGACCAGGTATGGTGGGGGTGGAGCTTCCCATTCCTCGGTCTGTTATTAGAGAAGCAGTAGTCGAGGTGAAAACTGGCGACAACCTCTCCTCTAAACAGACTCAGGAAGCCAGGGAGTTTATTAGCAGAAACACAGACGTGTTTTCAGAACTCCCTGGGCGCACTTCGGTCATCCAACATGATGTTGTCACGGAACCTCAGATCAAGATCCGGTTGAGGCCTTACCGGGTACCTGAGTCCCGGCGACAAGCTATCGCGGAAGAAGTGCAGCAAATGCTCCGGTTAGATGTGATTGAAGAATCAAAGAGTGAGTGGGCCAGCCCCATAGTCTTGATTCCCAAGTCCGATGGTACGTTGCGGTTCTGTAACGATTTCCGCAAACTTAATGAAGTTTCCAAGTTTGATGCCTACCCTATGCCCCGGGTAGATGAACTCATTGAGAAGCTAGGCCAAGCCAGGTACTTTTCGGTTTTGGACCTCACAAAAGGGTACTGGCAGGTGCCCTTGACTGAGGCTGCCAAGGAGAAAACAGCCTTTATTACACCAGAGGGACTGTTCCAATACAAGGTATTACCCTTTGGGTTACACGGCGCTCCCGCTACGTTCCAAAGGTTAATGGATATTGTCCTCAGGTCACACCGTCGGTATGCTTCGGCATATCTGGACGATATAATTATCCATAGCACGGATTGGGAAAGTCACCTACCCAAAGTCCAGGCCGTAGTGAATTCCCTCAGGAAGGCTGGGTTGATGGCAAACCCGAAAAAATGTGCTTTAGGCCTAGAAAAAACAAAATACATGGGCTATGTGATTGGACAAGGAGTGATCAAGCCCCAGGTGAACAAACTAGAAGCCATCCGTAACTGGCCACGGCCTAACACCACCCGCCAGGTAAAGTCATTTCTGGGGTTGGTGGGTTATTATATGCGGTTCATTCCCAATTTTGCCACCCTAGCGGCACCATTGACAGACCTGTTAAAGGGACGCAAGTCTGTCATGGTGAAGTGGAATGAACAGGCCGAAAAAGCGTTCTCCGCTTTGAAGTCTGCCCTGTGTGGGTCTCCGGTGTTGGTGACACCCGACTTTAAGAGGGAGTTCATAGTGCAGACCGATGCCTCCGAGGTAGGTCTCGGTGCTGTACTGTCTCAGGAAGTCAACGGGGAGGAGCACCCCGTTGTCTACATGAGTCGCAAATTAACACCCGCGGAGACCCGGTATAGTATAGTGGAGAGGGAGTGTTTGGCCATTAAATGGGCCCTGGAGTCTCTTCGCTACTACTTGCTGGGGAGAAGGTTCCGGCTGATTACGGACCACTCTCCCCTCAAGTGGATGTGCCAGGCGAAGGACAGGAATGCCAGGGTCACCCGATGGTTCTTGTCACTACAAAACTTCAAGTTCACAGTTGAGCACAGAGCGGGACAATTATTGGGTAATGCGGATGCCCTGTCCCGAGCACATTGTTTGGCATGTGTCCACCCCCTCAGGGTTGAACAAAGGGGGGGGGGTATGTGGTAAGGTGGTGCAAGGGGCCGTCATTGACGGCAGGTATGTAGCACCAATGTACCTGGCATTGGTGCAGTAAAGTCGTGTAGTCCGATTTCCAGCATCAGCTGCTGGTGGCAGTTTGCTGCTGTTGCTTTAGAATAGCCGAAAGGATAACCTGGGACGGCTTTACTGGGATGGAGTAGAGCAGGGTGGGACTCCATCCCACTACCCAGGTCCGGGTTTTGCGGGCTGTTTAAATAGCCTGGGGAATCAGCTGTGGCCTGTCCTTTGTCTGGAGCTCACATGGGAGTGAGACTCTGTGAGCCTGGCTGAAATCTCCTGTGGAGGCTGTTCATGCGGACCTGAGGCCTATTTGACTGTAAACAGGACCTTTGCTCAAGGACTAAAAGCTGTTTGCCTGACTGTATCATTTATGCTGCGGTTTCCTGAAAAGGTGATGTAACCTGTATGGACATATGCTTTTGTGGATTTTGTGTGAAATAAACACAGACTTTACTTTGAACTGTTTGCCTCCGCCTCTATACTGCTGACACCCGGTCGCCTACCAGAGCTAATCTCCACACAAGCAACAGTCTAGTAACTTATTCAACAGAAAAAAACTGGTGCTGAAGGGCCAATGGTACCCAAACACCAATATAACGGAATAAAATGAAAAAGGGAGAATCTTCCCCCTTAAAGGAATAGGCCAGTGTAACGGCCCAACCAGCCCACAGGCAACAGAAGCCTCGTGGAAAACTTAGAACTCTCCCTAAGGGGAATGAGAACTGGTCTCCCGTTAGACAGGCGGGAATACTGACCCCTTCATTAGCAAGAAGCCGAAACCTTTACTCAGGACCAGGAAGGCATCTAAGTAAGATCAATCCAAAGGGCGCAGTGGCCCTGGACGCAAGCGATATCAGGCACATACATAAGGAGGCGCCCGCAGACCCCAAGGGCATCAGTCCCCCTAAGGGACAAGAAACCACCAGGAAAAATTGCAACACCTGTTGAGGGAATGTAGACCCTTTACTTCAGCATTATTAAGAATAAGGTCCGTAGTTAGACTAAAAGGACTTAACAATGATCATAAAACGCCACTTGGGCAAAGAGGTCCGGCGTAAGACGGAATACCACCACGTCATGGTGTTATATATATATATATATCGAGCCAAGGCTAAGTAATCAGATCCACCTTCTCAGGCACACGTCTGACTGAAGCAGGAGCCCCCAGAGAAGCGACTTGGACTACAAAGCAGCTCAGACAGCATCCAGCATAAGCCCCAGGGGGAACAATCCGCAGGGCAAACAGAATGAAAATGGATCCCATTGGAACCACAGAACTACTTGGGAGATGCCCATGAGCAAACCCCAAGAGAGCTCCTCACAAGGAAAACTGAACCAGACTTCTACAGGAAGACAGACACGACAGAACCTGGATCTTCAGAGTACCTAGATGGGGAGCCAACCCCAACCTATGCTGTAACGACTCTAGAACCCTGGTAACCGAGAACATCTAAAAGGGAAGAGACCAAGACTCATGCCAATCAATATGGGTACACAATGACCCACAATAGACGGAGGGAGAGGAAGCCAAGGAAGCTTGCTCCTAGCCCCCCATATACCAGGTCACCCAGAAGATAAGCCTGTCTCCAAGGGGTGAATGAATCAGCTGTCAAGCCCCGGACTAGAGTCTGTAGATTGGGACGACAAAGAAGGGCCTGACAAGGGCAGAACCGCACTCCTGAGAGAGCAAATAGGTCAGCTGACCATAGCAGAAGCATCTGCGAACCACAGTTCACTAGGTCACCCGGGGTTCGATGAACTCACAGGTCTCGTAATCGGCACAACCGTGCGCAGAACCCCACGCAGTAAGGTGAATGAAGGCATATAAGATAGAAAATCCATGCATAATTTGACTAAACCCCCATGACCAGAGTCAGAATATTCTGAGACCGTAAACACAAGGGCAGAGCCCCTGTGGTATAAGCGAGACCCAACAGAGCCACCCTAGTTGGCTGTCAGAGTGACACCAGGATAGCAAAACTTGTCACTGAGAAACATCCATTGGAGCGAATATCGTTGAGGAGCAGGGGGCGTAGACCAGGATCAGGAACCCTCCAGAGGGATCATCCTGCTTCAGGCTCCAGACCATTAATAAAACAGGCCATTGTCTTCCAAGAGGCCAAGATTCCCCAAATAGACAGGTCCTAAAATAGGAGAAGTCCAGCCATATAGAGTCAACGGAAGGCTCATGTTTTAACAAACCAGTAGGTAAGATGGGCCCTCTAAGGGACCCTACCCAGGAGCCACAGGGGGTTTTTGGAAGAAATCCCCCCCCCCCCCCCCCCGCAAGACTTGGTACCCAAGGCGACCATTCACAGGAAGATGCAAGCAAGGAAGGGGGTGCCCCCTGACAGGGACCTTGGATATAATCAGCTCAAGAGGAACCACCGTACCAAGGGGGAATGAGCACAGACCTAGTTCCAGGGGTGCTGGAACCCCAAGTAGGATCAGTAACCTACTGTGAAAAAGAGCCCAAGGGCTCTGTATATAAGGGACATCATCTGATACGCCACCAACGGGCCCACCAGCTGCAATTCTGCCTGGTGAAAGTAAGATGTCAGTAAAGGGGGGACAGAGCCCCCGTGACCAGGAGTCCACTTGAGCCAAGGGAGAAGGCGCAAGCCTGAACCGAATCCAAGGAATGGAGATAGAGGATAAGGGACCATGAGGGATTGAGGTGACTGAGCACCCATCCAGTAACTCCCAGGGGACACCGCCTGCCAACTAATCCACTCGGCCTGACGTAGAGGTTGGGGAGCAAGGAAAGACGACCCGGTAGGTCCTAGTGCGGACGCCCCCCAGGCATGTCCGAGACATCACCCCCCTTTGCGCCATGGCGAGCAGCTTGGGAGCTAAAGAGAGGCCAAAAACAAAGCCTCCATCCGTGGGGTTGGTCCTGCAACACCGACTAGTAACGGTCTTGGTGTCCAGCCAGGGGGAGCTAATAAGATCTAGAACTGCACAGGAGGCCGGAGGCCCCCCTTGCACAGGGCGCCTGTGTCCCAAGACAGAGATGTCATATAGGGACTACCTGCGAGAGTAGAATTGCCAGGCCTACCATAGGCCAGCACGGTCCAGACTGACTCATACTGATGGGGAAAGGAGGACTGGTCAATATAGAGGCCATAGCCCCATTCTGTTAAGGGCAACCTGTAAGTAAGCCCAAACTCCGTAGGCCTAGCACGGCCTGCACCAAATCCTGAGGGGAAAACAGGGGCTAGAGGCACCCTGACAACATCTGAGAAGGACCGCCCAGCAAATGCTATCCTGTGTCCAGGGGAACTACCACCTGGAACCGCCAGAAGGAGAAGGTACATTCCCAGATAGGAGACAGCTGCTGCAGCAGTACCCTCGCCCAGAAGGGTGAGGGCGTCCCTTCATGCTTGGGAGGTCTTGGCAGATTTGGACTTAGTCCTGCCAGAGGGCCCAGGGTGTTGCCTGCCCACCCCATGGTGGAAATCCACCCCGAACAGTTGGAAGCAAACCTCAGGTTCGCGTTTGACACTAACGTAGGGAGGTGGAGGGGTGGCCCTGCCCCGGGGAGGCCGGCCTTCTGCGTAGGGGTGCCTTACCCTTTTTTTTCCAAAAAGGTCCAAACGGGCCCCAAATAGTCGCCGTCCTCTGAAGGGAAGGCCAGTGAGAGCCTTTTTCGTAGCATCGTCAGCACCCCACTGTCGCAGCCAGACCATGCGGCGAATAGCTACCACAAGGGCAGAGGTTCTAGCACACATCTTAATGGTGTCATCCAGCGCTGAGAGGATGAACCGCACAAACACATCACAGTCTGATAGCGCATTAAACACCCCCCAGGTGAGGTCCTCAGTTCAGTGGTAAAGTACTTTTCTAACAAGAGTCCTGGCAGCCACCGCAGTGATGGCCGCGGCACAGACCGGGCGCAGAGCCGTCCCTGCACACGAAAAGGCGTGGGAAGCCAGTCTGTCAATGCGCCGGTCCTCAGCATCCCGAAGTGTACGGTAATAAGGAGCCGTCATGAAGGGGGGGTTAGTAACCCCTATAATCGGTGCATCCACCACCAGGGTCCAAAAGTTAACCACATCAGGAGGGAAAGGGTACTTCCAATCCGAGACCCCCGGGACCCCTTTAAGTTAAAAGGCGATTCCCATTCTTGGGATATAAGATTCTGGAAATGATCCTGTTCTAGGAACTCCAAGCGCGGCGGCGCTGTATGGAAACTCTCCTTCTTAGGCTTGGGGGTCTCCCCAGGGGGGGAGATTGACAAAACCTCAAAGATCTTAATAAGAATTTCATCTGTGTCACACAGGCCCCAAGAACCGGGCCCAGAATCATCACGGCTCCCAGGCATCTCATCCGAGGAGCCCGAATCTGAGAATAGCTCACCTTCCTCAGAAGGATCAAGGTCCTGCATATCAGCAGAGTCATTGGTATCGTTAGGAACTGGAGAGCCAGGAGGCGTCAGGGACCGCTTCTTTCCAGGGCCCATACGCTCCACCTAACCAGACAGCACCTGCTCTGCCGTAGGCAGCCTGCACGGCACGGCTTGCTGGTCATCCCCGCTCGAGTGAGACTCATCAGGAGTGAGGTTTAGGTCCGGTGAGACGGGTGTATTGAAGGGAGGTGCAGCCACTGGCAAACCTGATTGCAGGGTCAGTGCCTCTTCAGCACACGGTCCGCAGACCCGTGCTCTGTCAGCATCAGCATGGGGTTGACTACACACCGCACACAGCCGGTCATGTCCCAGAGGGACCCCGGGTACATAATTCTGAGATGCCTCCATATGGTGATTATCTGAGCAGTATGCCCGCAGGGATTTACGCAATAGGCAACCCTGGATGCCCCAAGACCCGCTAGGAAGTGGGAGAATTTGTTATGTGGACCCGCTGTAATATATGTTAGGCCGGGAGAAGCCACCGAAGTCCTGGCGTCTGAAAGACATAATGGGACAAGAGGGGGGGGTGTCAGTGGCAAGCGCAGCCAAATAAAACACATAGAAACAAATACCGCCCCGGAGGGCACTTACATGACCAAGGGAGGAGGCGGATCGCACCACGCGCGCGCGAAGATAGTCAAAATGGTGCCAAGCGAACCTCGAGGGGCGGGCCTGATCTGGCTGTGATGCGGAGCGCGTCATGCCGAGTCCCCGCCTCCCCCAAAGAGCGCGAAGCTCTAACCAACGAAAAGAAAGACAGTAGTGGATAGTACGCACATACATAATGTTGCTGTCAAGCTAGAAAATGATGCTGCCGTCTGGGCAGTACACTAATGTTAATGAAAGGACAAACAGGCTCGCAACCATGAACTTATGTGGAGCAAGGAGCGTGACACTGACACCCAAGTACAATAAAAGATCAAAGGCCTTATACGTGTTACAATGCACTAGGACTGCCACACATACACCCCCCCCCCTTTCTTTTCCCCCGAGCTACGGGAGGAAGCGAGGGAGAAGCGGACCTGTGTCCAGGGACTAAATCTGTGAGGGGCACGGGCAACAATGCGGGAGGGGCATCCACTAGAGGCTCACCATCAGCCTAACCGCCTACCCTATGGTGGGGGATTGCGGTGGAGCATGGCTCCGTTAAGCACACAAGGTGCTGCCTACCTTCACCCGACCAACGCAGCCCAGGCTGGGAGGCATATTAGTCATAAAGAGGACGGGTGGAAATAGTCCCGCAGGGCCTCGGGCTGTAAAGCCCCGCTCGCCTGCGAGAGCGTGATACTTCATGTCTTCGCAGTTCCAGCACTGCAGAGAAATCTGGGGATTTGTGGGAGGTCCCTGGGTATATGAAGGGCCGGGAGGAGCCTGTTTTTGCATGTCTGCAGTGAACAGCGCCCTCTGGCGGAGGATTACCCATGTGTAAGTATTATAGATGGAGCAGGACGTGCTGTATGCTTAGAATACTGCCATTGAATTTTAATGTCTACCCTGGGGCTGATTCAAAAAATTACACCCACTAGACAATAAGGTTGATTCAGAGCCCCTTTCTCAATATTTTTATGCTTGAAAATTTCCATTCTTGTCCATTTTTCCCCCTCGTCTGATTCAGCTGGGCCTTTTTTTCTGTGAGAATATTTATGTGAAATGTTTTCATTTATGCATGATTTTTCGTTTGGTACCAAGACCTCCTAAAAAACAGCAACAAAGGGGCTCTGAATCAACCCTAATGAAAGTCAATGGCAGTTTTCTCTCCTAAAAAAAGCAGTCAGAATTCTCACCGGGCTCTAAAATGAGCCCGTTGTGTCAGCCGTTGTAAAAAAGAAACTGACCTGCGCAGTCACCACCTTATCGCCGCTGGTTGCACTTGCTAGATCCAGTGAGGGTTGAGAATCTCTGCCTAGTCCCTCGGCCACAGCATTCGGAGGCAGGAGTTCACCAGCGAGAAAGACATCCTTTGTAACTTCACAGGAAAAGACAAGGTCAGACATTAGTATTTAGGGTAACATTAATAATGCAGACACAAATACAAGAGTCATAAAAGTCTTGCTTGTTTTCTTATAGTAGTAGTATAGTATTATAGTATAATGATAGTATATGTCAAGCAGACAAAAAAAAAAAAAAATCAAGCAGCACAGACTGATGGTTGAAATGTCTCACGTAAATTAGACCAAAACTGGCCCTGCAGTCTGAGACTCCAGGGCCGGCCGATTCACACTCCCGGTGGCAGCCAGAACTGTGATTCCCAGCTGCTTGAAACCCCCCTAGTTACCCCTCAATTCTTAATTTTCCACTAAGCCCATGACGGATGCGCAGCCAGAGACGGCATCACTGTCATTGGCTGTGCATTGGCCACACCCGTCACAACTGAATGACTGTGCTTGGCCACACACAGCCAAAGGATGTGAGTGATGCCGTGGCTGGGGATTTAATTCAGCTTCTCCAGCCGCACACACGCGTGGCCCATGAATCTGACTGGACGAGAGGCCACAGGTGAACCACAGGACCAAGGGGAGGAGAGTTTGCTTGGTGAATGGCAGTGGTTTCACATGGCAGACCAAAGCGGGGTTCCCCAGGGGGACAGACCAAAACCCAGGAAAGTGAAAATCATGGGGTTTGGTCCACTTAAACGCTTCAAGCAGAACAAAATAAGGGAATTTGAATTTCCTGGGTTTGTTCCTTTCCTCCATAGCATCTTACATTGAGATGCTCCGCTGTGTGAAGCCATCCCCTGTTTGCCCATAAAAACTCACCTTTCCATGCTCCAACGGCGCAGGCGTGGGTCTAATGAGATGCGCTTGCTGGGCTACATCGTTCAGCAGACGGCTCTCATTGACTTGAATGGGGAGCCCCAGTGTGGCATATCTGAACGTGCACAATGCAAGGGATGTGGCAGCATGCGCACCCAAAACAATGAAAGCGTCTGCTGAATGACGTATCCCCAGCGGACAGCTCTCATTGGACGAGGGCATGCACATGAGCCGTTGGAGCGTGGCAAGATGAGTTTTTATGGACAAACTGCAGGGTTTCACCTGGCCCCTGGGGGTTTTGTTCCACTTTAAGAGTTGACCTTTAGCCTAGTAACCTGCAGTGGTACTTGCTGCCCCCTCCCCCAAGCCTCCCAATTTGAGATGCCTGCTGAATAACTGACATTTCCTTGCAGAGCTTTGTCCAACAGGCACACAGCCAATAGCTGCAAACAAGTGGCACAGCCACCACCAATGAGAGGTGCGTTTGGCACTGTAGTGTGAAGCAGAGTCTGGTGTTTAACACCCAGGGAAAGAGGTAAGTATTCTACATACTGTGGATGTATTCGTCGGCGGTGGGTTAAAGGAAAAGGTCTCTTGAGAGCTGATCGTGCAAGAGGCGTTCAATAAGCAAATAGAAAGGGTACTTACCTTTTGTGCCCTGCCATTGATATGTGCTAGTCCAATGATCAGCAACTCACCTGATTGCTGGATCCAAGCCCCCGCTGCTACCGCCAAATAGCATGCCGTCCGGGGCCAGAACATGGAGAAAGGATTGAGGATGGGTCAAAGGCGCACTGCCACTCCCTCTCCAATCATTGCAATGCACAGAGTTTGTCGAGCCCTACCATGTCACCCCCCCCCCCTTTAGGAAAGGAGGGGGCTTGGATCCAGTGATCAGGAGAGCTGCTGATCGCTGGACAAGCACCAATCAGCTGCAGAGAACGATAGGCAAGTGCCTTTAGGTTTTATTTTTGCACCTGCTGAATGACTAACTTTGCCTTGTCCCGTGATGGTGAGCAACCCCGGGTGCCACACTTCCAAGGAATCCCATGACAAAAGCGGGTGACTTGTTCTGGCCTGGTACATTGGATGCGCTCGCCTACCAGGGATCCTGCATTTGGTTTGTTATTTTCTAATACAAAGCTTTTGGTTGGCACTATCCATAAAGTATTAAAAATAGATTATTTTGTAAACCTAAAATCATCTGTCTTTCAAAAGGGGAGTGGGGGGTGTTATTTGAGATGCTTCCCCGGGCGCCTTGACGTGGCGTGGGGTTTAATAAATGCGACTGCAATTGTATGCAACCAAGGCCCCTAGTTCCTGTACAGGATTCATATCCCCATTTGCTGAATATTATACAGTCATGATAGGGTTAAACTGGGCAGTGAATTGGTTCCCAGGCCCTGAAAGATCATGTGTATAAATAATAGTAATGGAGCAACTTCCTCCCCCTTTACTCAATTTGAACTGCCATGAACACACACAGGGAGAGATTCAGTCAATATGGATCTCTCCCTGTGGAGTGTTCTAAAGGGAGGCTGGCAGCTTCCCAGGTGAGTAGTTCTGAAATATTTGCTTGCACTGCATGGCCCAACTTTGGGCACTCAAAAATAGGAGGCCTCCCCCCCCCCGACATGGCATTTAATACATGCGATTGCAATTGTATGCAAACCAAGGCCTCTAGTTTCTGCACAGGATTCATATATTCGGGGGGGGGGGGGGGCAGTAGCATATTAAAAACATTTCTGGCCTTACTAGCATAGCTGGAAGGGTATCAAAAGTCCAGATGCCTTCGGTGGGGGGGGTTAAACCGATCCTATGAATTAAAAAGTTAACCAAGAACGGACCTCCCAGGCCACCGATCCCACAGCACATATGTGGCCGCATCTCCTAATCCATCCGTCTCGTCTGTGTGTGGCTGTATCTGCTGTAAGTGAATAGACTGGACAGCTGTAGAGGGGTGTAGGAGGTGCTGCATGAAAGCAGCTATACTCCCTTTCAGTGTTTTTAGCCACTTATTTTCCTGCGTAGGAAGAAAAAAATACAATTCTGTGATTACTCACCTGTAGAATTGGTATTATGAGTATACAGTACGTCCTGCTTCAGATATAGTACTTACTATCGGGTATTACTCCGCCAGATGGCACTGGACTGCAGAGACATCGAAAATAGGCTCCTCCCGGCCCCTCAAATACCCAGGGACCTCCCACAAATCCCCAGCATTGAAAAGCAGTTAACGAGAAGCCGGGAGAATTAAAACAAACCTAAACTGGTAACTATAACAATGATAACAATCACCATACAGGGGATCCAAGATAATGCAAAACCAAGGGTGGGGTGGAGCAGGACGTACTGTATACTCATAATACCAATTCTACAGGTGAGTAATCACAGAATTGTATTATTCTTAGTATACAGTACGTCCTGCTCCAGATATAGTACTTACCAGATATAGTACCAGATATAGTACTTACTATCGGGACATCCAATAGCAGTGTCCATAAAGTAGGGCGGGATCCCCAAGTTAACAGCAGACAGTTTAAGCCACTGCCGCCTACAGAACCTTTCGCCCAAAAGTAGCATCAGCTGAGGCCCTAACATCAACCTTGTAAAACTTTGAAAAGGTATGAACAGAAGACCAAGTAGCGGCCTTGCAAACTTGTTCAACAGAAGCCTGGTGCTGAAAAGCCCAAGAGGCACCAACAGCACGAGTAGAATGAGCAGTAAGGCGGAAGGGAGGATTCTTCCCCTTAGCAGAGTAGGCCTGAATAACAGCCTGACGGATCCATTTGCTGATAGTAGACTTGGCAGGAGCCAAACCCTTCCTAGGACCAGAAGGGACCACAAAAATACAATTCTGTGAGAATCTCACCTGTAGAATTGGTATTATATGCATACAGCACGTCCTGCTCCAGAACATATTCATAACGTATGGGTATACCTCCACCTTCAGCGCCGTGCACTGCAGATCACGATCCTCCCGGCCCTACATATACCGGAGGACCTCCCACAATCCCCAGTATTGAAAAGCAGTGATAAGAGAAGCCAGGAGAAACAAAACCACCCAAAATTTCTGGTAATAACACCAAGTGAGTACAATCACCATACAGGGGATCCAGAACAAAGTGAAACCAGGGTGGGGTGGAGCAGGACGTGCTGTATGCATATAATACCAATTCTACAGGTGAGATTATCACAGAATTGTATTAATTTAAGCATACAGCACGTCCTGCTCCAGAACATATTCATAACGTATGGGACATCCAATAGCAGTGTCCAAAATAGGGTGGGATCCCCATGAGAAGGCACAGCCAACAGTAAAGCGCTGTCACCCTTATCCATGTAATCAACAACGAGAACAATGCTCAAACCTTAACCTTTAAACCTTGTAAAGGGAGAATAGAACTCAAGCAGCGGACTGGCCGGCTTGATCGCCAGAACATAGTGCTACCAGGCAAGCCCAGCACCAATAGTACAAGAGCCAAGAATACTAGGGAGGAAGAACCTTCCTCTAAAGGAGATAGGCCAAAATAACTGTCTAACCATGCCGCTACAAGAGGGGGTAACCATGGTAACTAAAAAACTTTTTCCCCCCGGGGAATACCTGTTCCGGTCACAGGCGAGACCAACAGAAGAGCTAACAACAATATTTGGCAGAGCCAACAGAGTCCAACAAGACCAGAAGGACGAGCAACCAACAGGACCAGGCCAGAAGGCCCTAATCCGTGGCCACAATCAACCCGGTACATCCAGAAGGGGGCACCGGAAGACCCCAAAATAAGATCCCATCAGAGACGAGACAGCTCCGGCAAATCTCTTACCCCAGTAAAGGGGCACAGGTCCCTTATCTCATAGTAATTGGACCATAGTCCCGAGACCAGAGGATCCGTCCAAGGCAGAAGGGACGAAGTGACTCCTGAATCCCAATTAGTGTGAGGCGGGTACCCTCACCTCATGGCAAAGCTCTATACCAAGCAATGCATATATATATAAAAGGTATATAATTACTAGGACCGCCAATAGTGCTGTTCCTTATGGCACACCGCTTCCTGGGGTAACCTCCCCAGAAGAGCAACCTAATGGAAGGAGCGGGTCAGACAAGGGCCTGACTAAGAACTGTGGGAGCCCAAGGTAGGGCTTCAGAATAGGTCCTCCCCAAAGGGGGAATTAGGGATCCCCCAGGAATGCACCTGGGCAGACCCTGAGGAATGCAAACAAAAAAATTGGATCATGTCTCGTAATAGGAGAACAGATCAGGCCCCAACTATAGACAGAGTCAATAGTGAGCCCATACCAAACCCTGCTTGTAGGACCCAAATCCCGGGAGCAGGGCCATCCCGCCAGGGAAAGGGCTTAGACCCAGCGCATAGCATAGGGACAACATAATCTAAACCAGCGTGGCCGAATGAAGAGAATAAGGAGGAAGACAAGGTCCAGAACCTCCAGGGGACAAGACACCTCGAGATCAGCCATCTCGGACAGGGTAAGCCCCAGATCCTGTCAACGCTAAAGCATGTCTAAGGTAAAGGCACCCTCTTATGGTAAAAAAATTGTCCTAAAGAGGAAACATACCATCTAGCTGTACTCAGTGGAACTCCCTGAGAACACACACCCCGCTGGGCCTCCCAGGCCCCAAGCATAAGGTGCTGCTTGTCATCAGGGACCAGCGCAAACTCTCCCCGCGCCCGGTAGGACAGGTTATAACCTCTTTAAGAAAACTACCCAGCCAGAACCACTAGCCCCAACCAGGGCAGACCAGTCTGGCCGATAACAGGGGTAGACCCCTGTAATAGAGGCGGGGTCCCGCAGGACCCTGCCCATATGAGCCCAGCGGCACAACAGAGAACCTCCAAGGGAGGGATACTTCAGGAAAGACAAGTAATGTCAAGTCCCCTAAGAAATCAGGGCTCCCCTGTAAGGATCCAGGCCCAAGAATTCCGCAGTAGCGTGATTTAATGAAAAGCCCAAACTCTTAAAAAACGGTTCCCCAGCATCTAAAATTAATATATTTTACGTTTTTAGTCACTAACTTATTATTCTTTCCCCCACTGGGTTGCAACTCTGTTCAGGAATTTAGGATACGGGCGCCGCCATCTTGAATCAGAAGCATCACACTTACTGAGGAGAGGAGAGTGGGATAAGGTACAGGGGGGAGGGTTATAGCTGTGCTTTGCTCAGACAGAGCAGATCTGGGGTCAGGTAAAGGTCAGCAGTCCCAGAATGCAGAGTAGCACAGTCAGGAGGCACTTCCTGTTTGCAGGCTGCCTGATAAGATGGCGGCTTCCATAAGCCGCCATCTTGGATGTTTAAAGGCTCATAACATGCAGTAGATGCAGGTAGGAGGATTTTTAATGTGGCAAATCTCTATGTACAGGGTGTGGGAAACATAAGATAGACTCTTATTCAGAGTGAAGGTCCGCTTTAAATGGCAATCAATTAGAAAAATACACACGGGCAGTCGAAAGAAAAAATCAGTGTGGCCCTGACATCTCTGATGTTAGTGAAGGCAGAATATAAGCCACGAGCGTGACATACCGGTACACTAAGACCGCCACACGCGTACCCTCGAAGACGGAGAAAAGAGGGAGAATGGCGACCCTAATAGGGCTCAGGACTACACGGGGTACCGGACAACAATGCGGGAGGGGCATCCCTTAGAGGCTCACCATCAGCCTAAACCGCCTACCTTATGGTTGGGGAATTGCGGTGGAGTCTAGCTCCATAAGCACACTAGGTGCTGCCTACCTTCACCCGACCCGCGCAGCCCAGGCTGGGAGGCATATATTTCACAATGAGGACGGGTGGAAATAGTCCCGCAGGGCCTCAGGCTGTCAAGCCCCGCTCGCCTGCGAGAGCGTGATACTTCATGTCTTCGCAGTTCCAGCACTGCAGAGAAATCTGGGGATTGTGGGAGGTCCTCCGGTATATGTAGGGCCGGGAGGAGCTTGTTTTCTTCGTGATCTGCAGTGCACGGCGCTGAAGGCGGAGGTATACCCATACGTTATGAATATGTTCTGGAGCAGGACGTGCTGTATGCTTAGAATAAGAGCATCAGTTTTTCTGAAAGGTGCAGTAACCACCAGATAGTACTTCAGACACCTAACCACATCCAAAGAATTCAAAACCCTCTCCTTAGCATTACTAGGATTAGGGCACAATGAAGGGAGAATAAAGAACTAATTTATAAATGCACACCGTAACACCGGGGGGGGTCTGATGCAAAAAAATAACACATTTATTGTGGTACAATATATCAATCACACTGTGGTGGTTTAGGTACGCATGTGAGATTATAATCCATTAGGTATGGGGCACACACATTTATCAAAGACATGCAGATATATACAATATTTACAAAAAGTGAAGTTACATATGTGCGGTGCTGAATACTGTGGAAGCTTTTGGCTATTCAAGTTCTGGTGCGGGCACAGTATTCTGTTAGTTAATAGTAAAGAAATGATGGCAATTGTAGTCTCAAAAGAGTGATGGAGTACCTGGAAGGTAGTGCAGGAGGCACCTTTAGCTGCGAGCTCAGATACTGCTTAGTGCCGAGTCCATAAGAAGTCCATACAGGATTAGTGGATATCAGGCAAGGCTTTGTTGTAGCGTATTGTTGGTCCGGTCTGTCACCCGTTATGCTGCTGACACGTGTTTCGGTTTTATTGTTAACCTTCGTCGGAGCTGGTGCGGAGATGCAAGTATGCGAGGATGCGGTGCCTGTCAGCTGTGCCGCGGTCAGCTGTTTTTAAAGCGCTTGGGAGTGTGCAAATCCCCCCCGGGCTGGCCCTCGTGACGCGGTGTTCGCGTCATCCCGAGTCACTTCCGGTGGCGCACGTCCCGACCTCGCGGCAGTCATCCAGCGGCCGGCATATTTGCCAGCCGCATGATGGCGGCGCGCAGGCGCACGGGGCGTGTGCCACAGTGGAGACAGCAGAACGATGCTGGGTGAGTATAAATACTCGTGGGGGGAAAGGTTGCAAAGGTTGCCTCCCCCCCTAGAAGTATGTCTCACACCCTGCTTCGGAAAGATTAATTACACGTGGGTTATGGTCCAGTAGAGGGCGAACTTCTGCAGAGAGGACTACAAAAAGAAGCCCCTCCCGTCCCATAAATACCTGGGACCTCCCACACATTCCCCAGTATAAGAAAGCAGTAAGAGCCAATAAAAACTTTGAGAAAAAAGTTTCACCAGGAAGAGCCAATAAAAACTATGAGAAAAAAGTTTCACAATATAGAGGATCCAAGATACAACTCAGGGTGGGACGAAGCAGGGTGTGAGACACTTATAATACCCATTTTACAGGTGAGTAATCACAAAATGGTATTATTCCAAGTATGTCTCACACCCTGCTTCGGAAATATTAATTACACGTGGGACATCCAATAGCACTGTCCAAAAAGGGTGAGGATCCCAACAGGCAATAGTGCACAAATTAAACCACTGCAGCTTGCAGAACTTTGCGGCCAAAAATAGCATCCGCTGAGGCCCGCACATCAACCATATAAAACTTGGAAAAAGTATGAACAGAAGACCAAGTAGCAGCCTTACAAACTTGTTCAACAGAGGCCTGGTGCTGAAAGGCTAGGGAAGCCCCAACAGCACGAGTAGAATGAGCAGTGATCTGGAAAGGGGGATCCCTCCCCTTAGCAGAGTAGGCCCTAACAATGGCCTGACGAATCCATTTACTAATGGTAGACTTAACGGGCGCCAAACCCTTCTTGGGCCCAGAGGGCACCACAAAAAAGGCGTCCGTCTTCTGGAATGGTGAAGTAGCCACCAGATAGTACTTTACACACCTAACGACGTCCAGAGAGTGCAAGGCCCTCTCCTTGTCATTGCTAGGTTTAGGACACAATGAAGGAAGCACAATGTCCTGATTGAGGTGAAAGGCAGAGACCACCTTTGGCAAGAAGTCTGGTTTAAAGCGGAAAACCACCTTGTCCTGATGCCTCTCAAAGTAGGGGGCCTGTACGGACAGAGCCGCCAACTCAGAAACACGTCGAACAGAGGTGATAGCCACCAAAAAGGCAACTTTTAAGGTGAAAATGGATAATGCAGAATCCTGCACTGGTTCAAAAGGAGGACCCTGAAGGGCAGACAAAAATCCCAAACAGGTAACATGGGTTTGCGAGGAGGACGCACGTGAGTGACACCCTGAAAAAAGGTCTTAACCAAAGGAGCGAAAGCTCTCTGGAAGAAAACCACCAAGGCGGACACATGCCCTTTAAGAGTGCTAAGTTGAAAACCCATATCCAGACCATGCTGAAGAAACTCCAAAATCCGAGGAATGGAAAACACCCAATCAATGTAGGTCCGCCAGGTCCTGTAGTAGATATTAGAGGAAAATTTCTTCCTAGCCCTGACAAGAGTCTGGACAACGGCTTCAGACAAACCCTTTTCCTTTAAGATGAAGGTTTCAGCAGCCACGCCGTCAAAGCCAGCGTTTGTAAATTGGGGTAACAAAGCTGACCTTGTGTGATCAACCATCAATGCGACCGCCAGCCAGACGACGTCTGCGAACCACACCTGTCTTGGCCACCTTGGGGCCACCAGGATTGCCGGCACACCCTCTTGAGCCAGCTTGCGTACCACCTTGCCAACCATGCGAAAGGGAGGAAACAGATACAGGAGACCGAGCTCCCGCCAGGACAGAGACATGGCATCCACTGCCAGAGCCAGAGGGTCCTGGGACAGAGACACAAATGCCGGAAGCTTGTGATTGTGACGAGAGGCAAACAGATCCACCTCCGGACTCCCCCACCTGCGACAGAGGGAAATACCTTGTTGCCGTGGGACCATTCCCCCCGGCGAGAGGTCCCTCTGCTCAGAGCATCCGCTTCCAGGTTTTCCACCCCTGGAATGTAGACTGCCGAGATGCATGGAACATTGCTCTCGGCCCAAGCAACCTGAGGAATCTGGGAGGAGGCCGGCATGCAAACTCCAGCTTGTACCCGGAGAAAATTACCTCCCGGATCCAGACAACTGTGACCTCTAGGTTCCAGACCTGAGCAAAGAGGTGAGGGCGCCCCTTCATTGCTGAGCGGGCTTGGCACCGGATTTGGGTTTAGTACCCCAGGAAGTCCCGGGTCGGGCACGTCCTCTGCCCCTACCCCAGGCATCTCCTCGGAATGCAGTGAAATACGTTCCCCCTGCTTGACCGAGAGCCACAAAAGGAAGGGTTGAATGAGCCCGAACCCCAAAAGGGCTGGCGCTGCTTCTTGAGTTGAGGTAACTTACCCCCTCTGGCAACAGAGTCTAAATGATCACCAAACAGGTGCAGACCCACAAAAGGGAAGACCTGTGAGCGCCTACTTAGCAGCGTTATCGGCCGCCCACTGGCGCAACCAGACCGACCGGCGTATAGCAACCTGCAATGCAGAGGTCCTGCTACACATACGGATATTATCATCCTAGGCTGATAAGACAAAAGCAATGAACATTTCACAATGAGTCAAGGCTGTAAACTCCTCACTGCAAGGATCCAATTGGGAACCATCCAAAAGGCCCCTAATTAGAGCTCTAGTAGCCACGGCCGTGTTCGCAGAAGCACAAACCGGGCGCAAATCCCAACCCACACAAGCGAATGCACGCAAAGCCAATTGATCAAGACGTCGGTCCTCACCATCCTTCAAGGTAGAGGAATCCGGGGTATGCACGACTGAAGAATTGGACAATCCCAGGACGGGCGCGTCGACCTCTGGGGGTGTCGACCAACGTTTAGCCACCTCAACAGGAAAGGGATACTTCCTATACCACCTGTGAGGGATACCAGGGAGCCGACTAGGCTCTTCCCATTCCTTACGGATCAGATTGTTAAAGTGCTTCTGATCCGGGAACTCCAAACGAGGTTTGGCGGTCCCCAAAAATTCCCCCCGTTGCGGAGGGGCCTCCGCAGGAGGGGAAATGGCAAGTACCTCAAAAATTTGAGTAAGGAGCCTATGTTTGTCGACAGTATCCCCTCGCTCTGAGCTGGCATCAGCGCCAGGGTACTGCCGATCCTCAGATGAGTCAGAGTCTGGGAAAAGTTCCCCTTCCTCGAGTGGGGAACAATCAGACCAATCAAATGGCTCAATATCAGCATAACCTAACGCCGGCGCAGTGGGCACCAAGTGCCGTCTCTTAGCTGGGGCCTTCCTGGCCGCAGAGCTAGCAATCAATCTCTCAATGTTGGCCAGCCTGGCGCATACATCAGCTTGCGACTCCCCACTGGTGACAACGTCACTTGGGGTCATAACCAGGCGTGGGGGTGTAGGTGATGAGGCCAGCGGGGCTGAACCGCCAGCACGGGGCCCGGCTTGCAGCACAATCGCCGGCTGTGCACATGGTATACAAATTTGCACATTATCTACCAAAAGGGATGCCCCACATATCACACACAACCAGGGTTGTCCCAAAGGGACCCCCGAGTCCAGTATCCTGGGGAGCCTCCATATAGTTATTTTTTGATAGCCGCAATGATCAATAGGAATTACGCTATGAAGCTACCCGGGATGCCCCTTAATGTCCGTAAGTGGGAGGATTTATAATCACACAGGGACCCCCAATTTGAACAAGGGACTAAGACCGGGAGAAACCCTTTTAATATGGAAAAAATCCCACCTGAAATACATAATCAGGGTACCCCTTAAATTGACAGGCACACAGAATAATGCAATTAACACAGAGTAATCCTTAATACACCTAAGTATATGCAGGCATAAAGGCACTATATACACACACACACATATACATACTATATATATATATATATATATATATATATATATATATATATATACACACACACACACACACACACACACACACATTACATACATATACATACGTACACATACATATATATATATTCCCATAAATAAGTCTAAATATATGCACGCGGAAGACAGAGGCCACCGGGCGCCGGCATAACAGCGCAAATCCAATATACTCCACTAATACCAAATCAAAGGGGCCCCGAGGGGCACTCACAGCAATTCAGCCGGCAGCTTGAAATGGCAGCGCAGTGCCTATGAGAAAAGGAGGAAGAAGGGCGGGCCAACACGGATCGCGTGCCGCACATGGCCCCGCCCCCTCCCGACCCGGGAACTGCAAGGAAAGCTCCCAGCCAATAGGGCTGAGAGTCCGCTAAATGCGCCAAAGGAGGGGGCGGGCCGTAAACGGCACGCAAAGCGCCAGGCCCTGCCCCCTCCCCTGACTGAAGACAGAGAGCCGCGCTCCCCAGCCAAGGGCTGCGGAGCCGGCCATGAAACAACCGGCCCGCCGCCACTCCATAGCAAGCGTGCAGGCCGCCAGAAAGAAAGTGAAACACACATCCCATTCACGCAATAATAAAGAGTAAATTACATGGGGAGTACAAGGAGGGACAGCCCCCCCCTCCCCCCAAGGTATTCGCAATCAACTTCTCAACAGTAGCCAGTCTAGAAGACACATCAGGCTGAGAATCCCCACTTGTATGCAACTCAGTAGGAGTGAGATTTAAGCTTGGGGGTAGGTGAAGCGAGACGAGGTGCAGGCCTAGCCACTGGAAGGCCAGATTGCAGCACAAGCACCTGCTCAGCACAGGGTACACAGACCCGCGCCTTGTCAGCGTCAACATGAGGCTGCCCACACAATACAAACAGCCGGGCTTGTCCCGAAGGAACCCCGGTCAAATTCTCCTGAGATGCCTCCATATGGTGATTATAGCGGCACTATAGGCCGATAGGGATTAACGCTATACAGCAACTCTGGATGCCCCAATAACCTGCTAGGGAAGTGGGAGTAATTACACTAGGCCTCACAAGTTAACCAATAATAGAGGGCGGGAGAAGCCAATGGATTCGCCCGCCTGAAAGACATAATAAAGGGGGCCGTAAGCAGACAGTGATAGGTTATAATAAAAGCCGCCCGCGAGGGCACTTACGGACCACGGTAGCAGCCAAAAATGGAGTCGGTATACCTCGAGTGGCGGGCCGGCACCAGCAATGACGCGGAACACGCCATAGATGGGCCTCGCCATCCCCCGAAGAGCATGAAGCCAACACGTGACAAGCAGCCAATGATGGCGCGCCGGCGCCTGAGGTAATGCCGCCGCCAAGCGCGGAACATAGCGACAAAAAAGGCACGCGGCGGCAATTTTAAACACAGAGAAAGTAAAGCAAGTCAGCGCGGCGGCTGACACAAAGCAGAGTGAAATAAAGCATAAGGCTAATACACGTAAATACACCGACACCCCCCCTCTCCCCCCCCCCCCCCCCCCCAAGGCTACGAGGAGAAAGAGGGAGGACGGCAGCCACTTAAAATAGGACCCACCTATAGGCAGGGGCAAGGGGCAATAGTGCGGGAGGGGCATCCCATAGAGGCTCACCATAAGCCTGAACCGCCTACCCTTTGGTGGGGGATTGCGGTGGAGCAGCGCTCCTAAGCACCTAACAGCGGTGCTGCCTACCCTCACCCGACCAGCGCAGCCAAGGCTGGGAGGCATATTACAAATGGAACGGGTGGGAATAGTCCTACAGGGCCGCAGGCTAATAGCCCCGCTCACCTGCGAGTAGAGAGCCATTTCTCGTCCTTCGCAGTCCAGACTGCAGAGAAAATCTGGGGATTTGTGGGAGGTCCCTGGGTATTTGAGGGGCCAGGAGGAGCCTATTTTCTATGTCTCTGCAGTCCAGCGCCATCTGGCGGAGTAATACCCGATAGGAAGTACTATATCTGGAGCAGGACGTACTGTATACTAAGAATAAAGCTGATTGGAGGAAAGCCGCGCCTTTTTGGTGGAATTACTGACGAGATATGTATAAAAATACAATTCTGTGAAACTCACCTGTAGAATTGTTTTTGAATATATCCAGTCCAGGTCGTCCCAGAAGTGATGACAATTAGGTAGAGGGAAGCGCGAGATGCGGCCTCCAGCGTGCTCGGAGCCGCTGTGGTTGTCCATTGCTTGTCCGTACATACCACAGCGGCTCTGAGCGATCTGATTGGACGAGCGCTCGCGTAGGAGCGGGGAGAGGTTAGTTTGTTAGGGCGATCTGGGGGTTTTCACGCAGCGGGGCCCCCGATCGGACCCCCGCGGAAGTGGACCAAAACCCAGGATAGTGAAAATCCTGGGTGATGGTCCACTTTAAGGACAACGCTCCAATATAAAAATGGTAATCACCATAACAGGCAAACAAGAGATAATGAACACAAGGGCGGGGTGGGACTACCTGGACTGGATATATTCAAAAACAATTCTACAGGTGAGTTTCACAGAATTGTATTTTTCACTATATCCAATCCAGGTCGTCCCAGAAGTGATGACAGTTGGGACATCCAAAAGCAGTGTCCATTAGGGCGGGATCCCCAGTGCGGAACAGCATGTAGTTCATTTCACTACCGCCTGAAGCACCTTTCGGCCAAGACAGCGTCAGCTGAGGCCCTAACATCAACCTTGTAACATTTTGTAAAGGTATGAACTGAAGACCAAGTGGCGGCCTTACAAACTTGTTTAACAGAGGCCTGGTTCTGAAAAGCCCAGGAAGCACCAAAAGCTCTAGTAGAATGAGCTGTAACACGAAAAGGGGGTTCCTTCCCCTTGGCAGAATATGCTTGCACCACCGCCTGTCTGATCCACTTACTGAGAGTGGACTTGGCCAGTGGTAAGCCCTTCCCAGGACCCTCTGAGGACAAAGAGCGAATCCGATTTCCTGAAGGATTCAGTTGTAACCAGGTAGTACTTAATGGCTCTGACCACATCCAGGGCATGGAGGGTCCTTTCCTTAGGATTAGTCGGTGCTGGACACAGGGAAGGCAAGACAACTTCCTCATTAGAGGGAGAAGTGACCTTAGGCAAAAAATCAGGTTTAAAGCGAAACACCACCTTATCCTTATGCCGCTCAACGTAAGGAGGCTTCATACATCGCACGGGCATCTCCGACACGCGACGCACCGAGGTGATAGCTACCAAAAAGACCACCTTTAGGGTCAAAAATAGACAATGCAGCATCGCTCAAAGGGAGGACCCTGTGGAGAAGAAAGCACCAAATTCAAATCCCACACCGGCCATACAGGCTTACGCGGTGGACATACATGGGTAACTCCTTGGAAAAAGGTCCTGATCAGTCTATGATTGGCAAAGGATCCTTGGAAAAAGATGGCCAAGGCAGAGACCTGGCCCTTGAGGGTGCTCAGCTGGAGACCCAAGTCGTGTTGCAAAAACTCCAGAATCCAAATCAGGATTGAGGTTTCAATAGCCAGGCCGTCAAAGCCAGCGTCTGTAAATTGGGGTGCCGCAGCGACCCCTGAGTGAGAAGCCCCGGGTCGACGGGCATGATGTAGCTATCGACTGACATCTGAATTATGTCTGCGAACCAACTCCGTCTCAGCCACCAGGATGGTTGGTACCCCCTCCTGGGCTATCTTGCGCAGCACCAGGCCCAGGAGTGGGAACGAAGGGAATGCATAAAGAAGCATGAAGAGGATCTCTTGACAGGGAGACGAAACTTGGGAGCTTGTGATTGTGTCTGGACGCAAACAGGTCCACATCCGGCTGACCCCAGCGGAGACACAGGGCACAAAAGATCTCGTTGCTGAGAGACCATTCCCCCGGGCGAGAGGCACTCCTGCTCAGGGAATCTGCCTCCTGGTTCTCTATCCCAGGGATGTAAACTGCCGAGATGCAGGGAACATTCTCCTCTGCCCAAGTCAGAATCTGGGTCACCTCCTTGAGGGCTTGCTTGCTCCGAGTCCCGCCCTGGTGATTGATGTAGGCGACTGCCGTCTGATTGTCCGAGCGAACCTGGATCGCACGACCCCTTAAATGGAGAGTCAGGTGAAGAAGCACCAACCAGATCGCTCTCAGCTCCAAGAGATTAATGGGCAAGTTAGCCTCCTGCGGCCCCCACTGACCCTGGATCTTCTGCGTTTGCATATTGTCAAACGCCTTCCCAGCCGGTCAGACTGGCGTCCGTGGTAACAATCTCCCACCGGGGAGTCAGAAAAAACTTGCCTACCAGTAGGTACCTGGAGTCCAGCCACCACAAGAGGGACTGCCTGGCCAGGGGAGACAGTGAAAACTCCTGTTCCAGCGATTCCTGCGTCTGGTCCCAACCGGTCAACAGATTCAATTGAAGAGGTCTCCCGTGGAACTGGGCAAAGGGCACTGCCTCGAAACATGACACCATAAGGCTCACCAGTTTCATCCCCAGACGGAACGATGGTCGCTGACAAGACAGCAAGGCCTGCACCTGCGTCTGGAGGCCCACCACCTTCTGCTGTGGCAGGAATACCTTGACCTGAGAGGTGTCCAACGTCATGCCCAGAAAGGACCTCACCATGGAGGGAGTGATAGAAGACTTGGGGTAATTGACTACCCATCCGAAATCCTCAGGAGTGGATAACACCGTCCGGGTGTCGCTCTCGGCCTGCTGAAGGGACTGAGCCACAATCGTCCAGATAAGGCAGCATGTGAATGCCCTGGTTCCTCAGGATAGCCATGACGCCCGCCAGCACCTTGGTGAACACACGGGGGGCTGAGGATATCCCAAACGGTAGCGCCACAAACTGGTAATGCTGATCCTCCAGGGCAAACCTCAGAAACTTCTGATGCCCCTGGAATATCGGAATGTGCAGATAAGCATCCCTGATGTCCACCATGGTCATGAAGTCGCCGGGATGAAGCGAGCTCACCACGGACCGTAAGGTCTCCAAGCGGAAATGTCTGACTCTGAAAAACCTGTTGAGACCCTTCAGGTCCAGGATAGGTCTCAGCGTTCCGTCCGTCTTGGGCACCATAATACCATTTTGTGAGTACTCACCTGAAAAACGGATGTGCCACACACCCCGCTTCACCTTTAATATTCTTCACGATTGGGTTACTCACCGCCAGGTGACGCTGTTGCAGAGAGGAAGTCTTGTAACGAGCCCCCTTCCGGCCTATATATACCTGGTACCTCCCATTTAACACCAGTGATTTAAAAAGCAGAAAGACAAGGTACCAGTAATTTAACAGTAACCTCAAAATAAATAAAAGCTTCACCATATAAAGGATTCGGAATACCGAAAAGGGTGGGAGTGAAGCGGGGTGTGTGGCACACTGACAATATCCATTTTTCAGGTGAGTACTCACAAAATGGTATTATTCTCAGTGTGCCACACACCCCGCTTCACCTTTAATATTCTTCACGATTGGGACATCCAAAAACAGTGTCCACAAGGGATGGGCATCCCAAGGCAAAGTGAAGCATAACTTAAATGACTACAGTCTGCAGAACTTTGCGGCCAAAAACAGCATCCGCTGAGGCCCGCACATCAACTTTGTAAAACTTAGAAAAAGTATGAACAGAAGACCAAGTGGTGGCCTTACAAACTTGTTCAACAGAAGCTTGGTGCTGATAAGCCCAAGACGCTCCAACGGCGCGAGTAGAATGAGCAGTGATACGAAAAGGGGGAACTTTCCCCTTAGCAGAATAGGCCGCAATAACGGCCTGACGTATCCATTTGCTAATGGCAGATTTGGCTGGTGCCAAACCCTTCTTAGGCCCACAGGGCACAACAAAAAAGGCATCCGTCTTACGAAAAGGAGACGTGATAATCAAGTAGTACTTAACACAGCGTACTACATCCAAACAATGCAAAAACCTCTCTTTGTCATTCTTAGGATTAGGACACAAGGAGGGAAGAACAATATCCTGATTCAAATGAAAAGCAGAAACAACCTTAGGAAGAAAGTCTGGCTTGAACCGAAAGACCACCTTATCCTGATGCCTCTCAAAGTAGGGCGCCTGGATAGACAAGGCCGCCAACTCTGAGACACGCCGGACCGAAGTGATAGCTACCAAGAAGACAATCTTCTGAGTCAGGGTAGACAAAGCAATATCTTGCACAGGCTCAAAAGGAGGAGCCTGCAGAGCAGAAAGAACCAAATTCAAATCCCAAACCGGGAGTAATGGTTTCCTGGGAGGCCGCACATGCGTAACCCCCTGGAAAAAAGTTTTAACTAAAGGATGAAGCGCAAAACGCTTCTGAAAAAAGATAGATAAGGCAGAAACTTGCCCTTTCAAAGTACTTAGCTGAAGACCAGAGTCCAGCCCAGATTGTAAAAACTCCAGAATCCTGGAGACCGAGAAGACCCTACAAGGAAAGGATCTAATTTCACACCAAGCGATATAGGCTTTCCAAGTCCTATAGTAGATGATAGAAGAAGTCCTCTTCCGGGCACTGATCAGAGTCTTAACAACTGAGTCAGAAAGACCCTCCTCCTTCAAAATGGAGGTTTCAGCAGCCAGGCCGTCAAACCCAGCGCTGGTAAATTGGGGTAACACAACCGACCCTGAGTGAGCAGTAACTAACTGGTCCACTGCCAGCCGAACGATGTCTGCGAACCACACTCGCCTTGGCCACCTTGGGGCCACGAAAACGGCAGACACCCTTTCCAGAGCCAACTTCCGAACCACCCTGCCCAGCATGGGTATCGGAGGAAACAGGTATAGAAATCCCAGATCCCTCCAGCTCAGGGACATGGCGTCCACTGCCAGAGCCAGAGGATCCCGGGAGAGCGACACGAAGTTCGGGAGCCTGTGATTGTGACGAGAGGCAAATAGGTCCACCTCCGGTGTCCCCCATCGGAGACACAGTGAGCGAAAAACCTGAGGATGGAGAGCCCATTCTCCGAGACGGGGAGAGCCCCTGCTCAACCGGTCCGCTTCCTGGTTCTCCACTCCTGGAATGTATACCGCCGAGAGACAAGGAACATGGGCCTCTGCCCAGGTCAGGATCAGGGACACCTCTCTGAGAGCACTCAGACTGAGTCCCTCCCTGATGATTGATGTAAGCAACCGCTGTTCGATTGTCTGAACGCACCTGGACCGGAAGGCCCAGAACGTGATGAGTCAGGAGAGCAAGCACCCGACGGACGGCTCTCAGTTCCAGCACATTGATGGGTAAGTGGGCCTCTTGAGGTCCCCATTGCCCCTGGAACTGAAGCTCCTTCCAGAAACCGCCCCATCCCGAAAGACTGGCGTCCGTGGTGACAATTTCCCAAAGAGGGGTCAGGAAGGACCTGCCCCTCACGAGATTGGCCGAGACCAACCACCACTGGAGGGACTGCCGGACCCGGAAGGACAACTGGAAGGGCTGATCCAGCAACCGAGGCTGCCGGCCCCAGGACGCCAACAGATAAAGCTGAAGCGTCCTCGTGTGAAAATGAGCAAAAGGAACTGCCTCAAAGAGGCGACCATCAACCCTACCAGCCTCATCCCCAGACGGATGGATGGCCGAGGATTGGAAAGAAGGACCCGAGCCAACTCCTGAATCAGATGAATTTTGGACTGGGGGAGAAACACTCTGTGTTGATGAGAGTCCAACTGCATCCCCAGAAAGGACACCACCCTGGCCGGAGCGAGGGAGGACTTGGGGAAGTTGATCACCCAAAGAAAGCTTTCCAGCGTGGAGACCACCAACCTGGTGTCTGTCTCCGATTGATTGAGTGACGGAGCCATGATGAGAAGGTCATCCAAATAAGGTACGACACGAATGCCCCGAGATCTGAAAATGGCCATCACCCCTGCCAGCACCTTGGTGAACACTCTTGGAGCCGAGGTAAGGCCAAACGGAAGTGCCACGAATTGAAAATGCTGATCTTCCATCACGAACCGAAGAAAACGTTGATGAGCGTGGCAGATGGGAACATGAAGATAAGCATCCTTGATGTCTATGGACGTCATGAAGTCCCCCTGCCGAAGGGAACCGACAGCCGTACGTAAAGTTTCCATGCGAAACTTCCGAAAACGGATGAACTTGTTGAGTAATTTCAGGTCCAGGACGGGACGAACCGACCCGTCCTTTTTGGGGACTGTGAAAAGATTGGAGTAGAAACCGAGGCCCATCTCTAAGCGCGGTACCGGCCGGATGACCGCCATTTCTAACAGATTCTTTACCGACGCCAGGAGCCCCTGTGCGGCCAAAGGATCGGAGGGCACCCGAGACCGAAAGAACCGTGAAGGGGGGCGAGACTCGAATTTCAGCTTGTAACCGGACGACACTACCTCCCGGATCCATCTGTCCGGAACCTCCTAGTCCCAAACCTGGGAGAAGTGTCGCAATCGTCCCCCCACCCGCACGGGTGAGGGCAGCCCCTCATTGCTGAGCGGGCTTACCAGCAGGCTTGGGCTTGGTGCCCCAGGACTGAGTGGGACGGCCACGGCCCCTCCCCCGAGTCCAACCTGCACCTCTGGTAGCGGGAAAGGAAGCCCCCCTACCCGCTCTGAATCCCCAAAAGGAAGGCCTACCAGAACTTGCCCCCCGAAAGGGATGACGAGGCCTCTTGCGTTGCGGCATTTTACCACCTTTTGCAACTGAATCAATTTTATCACCAAACAGTCGCAATCCCAAAAAGGGGAGAGCTGTGAGCACCTTTTTAGAAGCTACGTCCGCCGACCACAGGCGCAGCCACACTGACCGACGAATAGCCACCAGCATTGCCGCTGTCCTGCTACTCATAGCCAGCGCATCGTCCTGAGCGGACAGAACATAGGAAACAAAAGACTCACACTGCTTGAGAGCAGTAAACTCCTTACAAGTGGGATCAAGATCCACACACAGATCCTGAATAACAGATCTAACCGCCAATAGAAGAAGCGCCGAAGCACACACCGGGCGCATCGTTGATCCGGCACTAATAAAACCATGGCGAGCGTACTGGTCAATCCGACGATCCTCACCATCCTTAAGGGCAGTGGTTTCAGAAGACTGCACCATAGCCGTGCTAGAGAGCCCTAGCACAGGGGTATCAACGTCAGGAGGAACCGACCAAAGCTTCACCAATTCTGGCGGAAAAGGATAACGTTTCTCCCAACTGGAAGGAATTCCAGTTAACCGCGTGGGATGTTCCCATTCCTTAAGCACAACCCTCTCAAAGTGTTGTTGTCTGGGAAAAACCAAACGCGGCTGAGGCACATTAAACAACTGACCCTTTGGCAGGGTGACAGCCTCAGGCGGATCTAAATTCAAAATTTCAAACATTTGAGCCAGAATGGAGGGGGTGTCAAGGGAAACCCCCGCAGACAAATCGCCAATAGCATCAACCTCAAGCTGATCTGCAGGCTCATCTGACTCCACCAGGAATTCTCCCTCCTCGTCCAGGGAGCAATCGGACCAATCCACAGGCTCACATACTTCATCCTGTGAAGCCGGAGGTACAGGAGAAAGGTGCTTCCGTTTCGCAGTGGCCTTCAACCCTGCTTTAACGGAAATTATCTTCTCGAGGTTGGATAACCGTGCAGACACCTCGGATTGCGAATCCCCACCTTTGACGATGTCACACGGGGTCCGGAACAGGGAGGCAGGGGTAGGGGATGATGGAAGTTGCGAAGAGCCAGCAGCCGGAGCGACGGACTGACGCGCAATATTCTGCCTTGCACAAGGAATGCATAATATAACATCATCGCCTGGGAGCGGAGTCCCACAGTCTCCACACACCCTAGATGGCCCAGAAGAACCATTTCCGGTATTATCGGAAGCCTCCATATGGTGATTTATGGTATTCGCAAAACCCTGGGTTTAAGGCATAAGCCACCCGGGATGCCCCTTTTATGTTAATGTCCCGGGAGGGAGGATTTAATTTATAATAAAGATCCCCTTTAAAAATAATTAATTTAATAAATCATTATATCATATATATCTATATATATATATATATATCTATATATATATATCTATATATATATATATCTATATATATATATATATATATATATATATATCATATAAATATGTCCCAATTTAGAGAAAAAGGACTAGCCAGGTAAAATAGAACCGGGGGGCCACTGTATTGAGGGAATCCCAGGATCTGTGGGGGAAGAAAAACCAACAGTAAGACCCCCAGAAACAAATGGCAACATGCAATACAACATTCATGCAACAAGTAACACATGATAATGCACAGCACCAGAGTGCTTTAAAGAGGCAAAAGAAACTGGCCTCTGTTTTTCCTCCTTTTCTTATTATATATAAGTATTTCTCCTTTTTTTTTTTTTTTTTTTTTTTTAAATAAAAGTCAGACATGATAAAAAATAGATGGCCCCACGCAAGGTGAGGTCGCTTACCTGCCCAAGTAAGGCTGTAAAGCCCAGGCACCCGACCAGTAGAAACGGTAGAAAAGGCAGCAATGTTCAGCAAATGCAAACAGTAGCAACAGTAGCAGCAGTAGCAGCAGTAGCGGCACAACACATATGCGGCTGAGAGCCCCGCACGTGTCGTCCTAATAACAGGAAGGAAGTGCGGCTGGGGCCGGGTAAAATGACGCTGCCGCCGGAACCACGCCCCCACCCCTGACGTCATCCGGGCCCCGCCCTCCTGCCGATTTTGAACAGTGCGGCCCGCCAGACGGCGGTGCCGAAACAACAAGAGGGCCAGCAACGCCCTCAGTAAAGGGAGGAGGGGGGAGGGGGAAGCGAGAGCTTCTAGGCAGCCTGCGCTGCCCACCAATAATGCTGACACGCGGCCCGCCAAATTGCGGCCGTTTAAAAGAGGGGACAAGGGGAGAGGGGGGAGGGGAGCTGTAACAACCTGGGAAAGGCGCAGGCAGCCTCAGGCAAGCCTGCCACAGCGCGGCCCGCCACGGCCACCCTTAAAGCTGACCCAAAACTCTGGCCATGCAGGCCAGCAGCAGCCCGCAGAAAAAAAAAAAAAAAATAACAGAAACTGCCAGAGGACAACGTGCCATGTAAGGAGGAATTTAGTCAGGTCAAATGCACCCTAGCTTGCGGTGCAGCCTGACAAATGTTGAATAAGTAAACACATATGAAATAAACATACAGTAAAAACATACATACAAATACACATCCCTCTACCCCCCCATCCCCATAGTGAAGGGAGAAGGGACCGTAACGGGAGAGCAAGGGGCCAAGGGGAACCTCGGGACAGGGGCATCCCAAATCCGGTTCACCATGCCGGACAGCCGCATTGCCCCCAAAACAGCGGAGGGGAGGAGATAAGCTCCTAGGCACCTATAGTGCCATCTACCAATTGGCCAGTGAGCAGCCTAGGCTGGGAGGCTTCCATTTAACCACAAAGGTAACAAACAATCAAAACCGGGCAGAAATAGACCAAAGGGGGTGCCGGGGTAAGACCCCGGCTACCTGCAAGCAGGAGACTTCAATCTTCTGTCTTGTCGTCATGCAGAGAGAAAAACACTGGTGTTAAATGGGAGGTACCAGGTATATATAGGCCGGAAGGGGGCTCGTTACAAGACTTCCTCTCTGCAACAGCGTCACCTGGCGGTGAGTAACCCAATCGTGAAGAATATTAAAGGTGAAGCGGGGTGTGTGGCACACTGAGAATAAACAGATTGGAGTAAAAGCCTTGACCTTGTTCCTGACGAGGTACAGGACAAATCACACCTAACCGCAGAAGGTGTTGGACGGCCATCCGTAGGCCCTGTGCCTTCAATGGGTTCTGGGATATCCGCGACTGAAGAAATCTTGAGGGCGGACAAACTGCCAGCTCTTTATTTTAACCGGAGGACACCACCTCCTGAATCCACCGATCCGAGACGCGCTGTCTCCAGATATGAGCAAATAGCAGAAGCCGTCCCCCCACCCGGATGGGTGTGGGCGCCTCCTCATGCGTGAGGGGACTTGGCAGGGGGCTTGGACTTGGATCCCCAAGAGGGATTGGGTCGGCCGCGGGACCTACCTCATCCCCAGGAATCTCTGCGAGTACCTGAAAATGAAGAGCCTCTTCCGCCTCAAAAGGAGCGATAGGCAGATGAGCCCCGAAAGAGCAGCACAGGCTTCAGTCCCTGAGGGTGTCTTCCGTCCTTGGCCAGGAGGTCCAGACGCTGGCCAGGAGGTCCAGACGCTCCCCGAACAATCTGTGGCCCACAAAGGGGATACTAGTGAGCGACTTTTTGGCCGCGGCATGAGCCGACCATTGCCGCAACCAGAGCGAGAGACAAGCACAACAAGCAGGGCCGAGACCATGGCACCGAGCCGGACACCATAATCCATGGCAGAAACCACGATGGCCATAAACTCCACACAAGCCTTGAGGTCCTTATACTCCTTCGCCCACTTGCGAGACTTAGCAATATCCACAAGACGTCTCACCTTCTTTCTGATGGCCAGGGAGACAGTAGCCGCGGCACACGCAGGGCGGAACCAAGCACCAGCAAAGGTGAAGGCATGACAGACCAACTGATCTATGCGCTTGTCAGCTGGATCACGTAGGGAAGCAGTATCGAGTGAAGGCATAACCGTAGTGTCAAACCCGACACGGGGGCATCCACCTCAGGAGGACGGGACCATAGCCGGACCAGCTCCTTGGGAAAGGGGTACCGTCTGTCCAGGCACTTGGGCACTGACGGTGACTTGTTAGGCCTTTCCCACGCCTTGAAAATCATGTTAGAAAAAAGGGCCTGCTCAGGAAAGACCCATCTCTGTCTCAATGTGTAGCGTCTCAAAGACTGCAGCCAGCAACTTCTCCGTATCATCAGGAAGCCATGTGTCCTCGTCCGAGGAAGAACCAGGCTCGCTGTCATAGCCGGCAGTGGAGATGGAGTCCTCATGCAACTCACCCTCCTCCACGGAGCCCACACCTCCAAAAAGATCATCATCATTGCCATCATTATCCGAATAAACAGGCTCAACATGTCGCCTCTTACTCGTGGCCTTCTTAGGAGCCGTGCGAATGATCTGTCTCTCAAGGCTGGCCATCCGGTATGCCAAATCAGCTTGGGACCACCTGCTGGCTTCCCCCTCGCTGGGGACTGAGCGCAGCAGCGGGGGGGGGGGGGGGGGGGCTGGGGGTTCTGGAGAGGCCTCAGGCAATAAGGGGCTAGGGGCAGCAACGCCCAGCCGATCATGCTCCAAAAGAACGCTCCTGGCGCAAGTGACACAAACAGTGCTGAGTCCGCCCAGAGGGCTAGCACCGCACATGGAGCAGAGCTTCACCCGCCCAGTAGGGGCCCCTAGCTCACTATCCCCAGAAGCCTCCATTATGGTGATTGAATGATATGCAGGTTACAAGGCACTGATGGCCCAAACCTAATAAGCCCCTGAAGTAGTCCCTCTTTTGTGATCCCTCTTAATAGGGAGAGGGCGCGGAGGGGGGGCAGTGACCGGGAGGAACCACAAACCTTAATCTATCAAGGGGGCCCACCTAGAAGACAAGCGAGAAAAGGCCATAAGTATCCCACAGCACATGCGTAATATAACACAATCATAAGCAGTTTAAAGGAGCACTATCGCGAAATTGTGTAATATTAAAAATCCATAAACACTTTAGCTAATAAGGGGAGGGGTCACTTATACCCCCGAACTTAATAAAACTCCCGCCGAACTTGTGGTTTTCTTCCCCTGGTAGGAATAAAATCCAGGCGTTACAGGTTTAGTTTATTGGGGGGGGGGGTGAAAGAGTCTGTCACCCGAAATGTTCTCTTCCTTCCATTAAAATAAAAAAAAAACAAGCCTGGCTGGATATTTCTCGATACCGGGTGTATAAGTGACCCCTCCTCCCTCCATCCAGCATATTTATATGGATTTTTATCATTGGGCCATTTTTTCACGATAGTGCTCCTTTAACAAGAGGGACTCACGACACTGACAGCGATGGCAGTGCGGAGGGCGACCAGACAGCGTGCAGGGAACAAGGCAGAGCAAGATGGCGCAGAGCAAGCTGCACCATGCATTCCTCGAGTGGCGGGCCGCACAGCACTGACGCGAAGAGCATCATCGCGAGGCCCCACCCCCCACCGACGGCGCGAGAACAGCGCCCACCCCCAAGATGGCTCCTCCACCTGGGAGAAGCCCAGAGCTATCAAGGGGGCCCAGGAAACACAGGGCAGCCCATGGAGGCCGCCACACTGGCCACGCGGCGCGCACCAACGCAACAGAGGCCGCGGCCTCAGAACAGCAACAGCACCTCCGCCGAGCAGAGCCGCCCCCCCCCCCCTCACAGCGCGGCGGCCAAGATGGAGGGGAGAGAGGAGTAGGATCGCAGAGGGAGCGAGGGAGGTAAGTAGCAAAGAAACAACAACAGTGCATAACCAGCTCAATAAGGGACTCCACAGAGTCACAAGATGTCAGTACAGTAAAAGAAAGTCACCAAGCACAACACATAATAAAGCTTGTGGGGCAGGGAGGGCATGAAACCCCATGGGCAGAGTGGTCCCCCCCCCCCATAGGCTCACCATCAGCCTATGGCCGGCTACCCTTTTAGGCAGGGTCTGCGGCTCAGAGCAGAGCGCTGTCAACGCCTGACCCCGGTGTTCATCCTACCTTCACCGACCCGATCAGCCAAGGCTGGAAGGCAGTAGTGGGTCCACGGGAACAGTGGGAATAAGGGAGCAGCGGCCGACGGGCTAGGAGGCCCCGCTCAGCTGCAGTATCCAGGAGAGAGTATCCAAACGATCTTCAGCAGCAGACTGCAAGATGAACACTGGGGAATCATAGTGAGACACCTGCTTTTAGAGGGGGGCCGGGAGGAGCGACAGCTTTTGATCTTGCAGTCGAGCGCCACCTGGCGGTGGATTACCCAATTGTCATCACTTCTGGGACGACCTGGACTGGATATAGTGAAAATGCGCAATAAACGGGGTTTCACTCAGTGAGGCATCCCAAATCAGGATGCCCCCGGGGTTACGGACTAAAACCTGGAATACTGAATATCCCAGATTTTGGTCGACTATACCTGGTGATCGGTCCTTGCCCCTGATTTGGGATGCCCTGCAATGTAAAACTCTCCAGATCACATCTCACCTTTTCGCTGGTCCCAAGGCGCATGCGTGGGGTCTCGTCCAATCAGAATTTTATGCTGAGCATACTTATACACAACATAAAGTGCCATTTTAGCGAGAACTCCATAGTCTCCCTGTGATCTCAGCCACAGGAAGGCTGGGCCTGCAGCCACAGCATGTGGCGAGGGAGTGCTGGAAAGGTAAGTGAGTGTGGGCATGTGCGGGGGAGGAGTTCACAAAGCAGGGCAACCTAAATCAGGATGCCCCTGGGTGGCTTAGGAGGCCGGCCTTGGAGTTTTTAGAATCCAGGGCAGGCTATTCACCCAATAGGACCACTTTAAGCAACACATCATGACTTGGATTACGAGCACCTAAAAATAATAAATAACCCACAATAATAACAATGCATCTCTTCCATAGTCATGTTTTCCTGCCCCATTTCATGGTACCCCCTTAAAAACAGGAAGGGCCCCAATATATCCTATACCAATAATTTAATTTTCGTTGCCTATGATCCTGCCTCAATTCTGGTCTTCCGTGGCCTAACAGGGAGTTCACCTGGCAAAAAAGCCAAGGGTGTAACAAGGATCATATTCGGGGGGGGGGGGGGACCTTGTATTTTGTACTGGTCTCCACTGGTTGTTCCTGACAACAAACATGTATTTTCTGTTAAATTAAGGTAGAAGTTCGCTTTAAAAATCAGTGTTGTAAGCATGCAAGGAAACATCAAAGTTTAAAATCTTACACTCCAGGCCTGAAGATCTTGGACTCTCATAATCGCCATCATTTTTCTTTTTACGTGGGGGTGGCGCTGGTCGTGCAGGGGGTGGTGGTCTGGGTGGAGGAGCATTTACTGGGGGTGGAGGACGGGAAGGTCCAGCCTTCTTCGTACTAGCTACTATATCAGGCTCAACAATAATCTGCCGGGGAGGCTTTGCAGGTGGCAGTGGCTCAGTAACCTCCGAGGTGATATTCTCATTGGAAACAGATTCCTCCGGCTCATGCAGTAGTAATTTATGGTCTTTAACGTCTTCGGACTCTAATGACTTTCCTTGGAGTTCTTCCTTTTCTATGATCTTAAGATCTTCCGTTAGTTCTATAATATCCACAATTTTAGAGGTTTTCACCAAATGTTCAATAAGTGGGATGGAGATGTCCGGCGTTTCGTTTGGTTTTGGATCAATATAATCTTCAGGCTCTTTAATGCAAAGGATTTGTGCGTCATCATTAAACACTGTCTCTGTAACCACCAGTGCAGGGATGTGGTCCAAAGCTGCTGAATCAGTCTGTACAGAGGAACCAGTATCTATCGTTACTGCTTTCACAGGGGTGTCAGGGTGGCCTGTAGCACTAGACTTTTGACTTTCTTCAATAATGCTCTCAATTATCTAGAAAGACAGAAGAAATCTATTGGCACAGATGTTTTCATGGTGGTTTGTCTATTTATTTGCCTATACTTTAGAATACTGGATTCAACCTTATATCAAGCTCAAAAACATATTGCCCAGGCCAAGTGAATAATTATAGCAAGGTTTCCCTACCTGCCACGAAGCCCAAAAAATTATGCAACTAAAAGGAATATAGAGACGTGGGCCTTGATTCACAAAGATTTGAAAAAACAACTTTCATGGTTGTAAAAAATTAAATTAATGAGAAAAAAGCCTGAGAATTTCACTGTTAGTGAAAAAGTGAAAAAATACCATTTTGTGAATACTCACCTGTAAAATGGGTATTACAAGTCACACACCCCGCTTCAAGACATTCATTAGACTTGGGGTATACTGACCTGTAGATGGAGATCTTGCAGAGATGATATCAAAAAAATGTAAGACCCTCCCGGCCCATAAATACCTGGGACCTCCCACTCATTACCCAGTATAAAGATAGCAGTAAGATCAAGGGACCAGGAAAGCCAATTACAACTAACAAAAGGTTCACCATATAAAGGATCCAGAATACAAAAGGGCAGGGTGAAGCGGGGTGTGTGACATACTTATAATACCCATTTTACAGGTGAGTATTCACAAAATGGTATTATTCTAAGTATGTCACACACCCCGCTTCAAGACATTCATTACACTTGGGACATCCAATAGCAGTGTCCATAAAGGGCAGGGTTCCAAAAAACAAGGCACAAATTTAAACCACTGCAGCTTGCAGAACTTTGCGGCCAAAAACAGCATCCGCTGTCCGCAAAGCGTGAACCGAAGACCAAGTAGCAGCCTTACAAACCTGCTCAACAGAAGCCTGGTGCTGCCCCAACAGCATGAGTAGAATGAGCAGTAACACGAAAAGGGGGAACCTTCCCCTTGGCAGAATAGGCCCAAACAATGGCCTGGCGAATGCATTTACTAATGGAAGACTTGGCAGGAGCCAAACCCTTCCTAGGCCCAGAGGGCACCACAAAAAGGGCGTCAGTCCTACGAAAAGGAGAAGTAGCCACCAAATAGTACTTCACACAGCGAACCACATCCAAAGAATGCAAAACCCTCTCCTTGTCATTGCTGGGCTTAAAACACAAGGAGGGAAGAACAATATCCTGATTCAGATGAAAAGCAGAGACCACCTTAGGAAGGAAATCTGGCTTAAAGCGAAAAACAACCTTGTCCTGATGCCTCTCAAAGTAAGGGGCCTGAATGGACAAAGCCGCCAACTCCGAAACACGCCGAACGGAAGTGATGGCAACCAGAAAAACAACCTTCTGAGTAAGCGTAGAAAGTGCAATATCCTGCAAAGGTTCAAAAGGCGAACCCTGCAAGGCAGACAAAACCAAATTCAAATCCCAAACCGGGAGCAAAGGCTTCCTAAGGCCGCACATGCGTAACCCCCTGGAAAAAAGTCTTAACCAGAGGATGAAGAGCAAAAGACCTTTGAAAGAAAACCGCCAGGGCAGAAACCTGCCCTTTCAGCGTACTAAGCTGCAAACCTTGCTCCAGACCATGTTGCAGAAATTCCAAGACCCTAGGGATAGAAAACACCCTGCAAGGCAAGGCCCTAACCTCACACAAATCAATATAAGACCTCCAAGTCCTATAATAAATGACGGAGGAGGACTGCTTTCTAGCCCTAACCAGAGTCTGAATGACAGCATCAGAAAGACCTTCCTCCCTCAAGATGGAGGTTTCAGCAACCACGCCGTCAAAGCCAGCGTTGGTAAATTGGGGTAGAGCAGTGGACCCTGAGTGAGCAGATCCGGCAGAAGGGGCAGAACTAACTGATCCTCTGCCAAACTTACCATGGCTGCGAACCAAACCTGTCTTGGCCACCTTGGAGCCACCAGGATTGCCGACGCGCCCTCTAGGACCAGCTTGCGCACCACTTTGCCCACCATGGGAAACGGAGGGAACAGGTACAGAAACCCCAGATCCCTCCAGTTCAGAGACATGGCATCCGCTGCCAGAGACAGCGGATCCCGCGAGAGAGACACAAATGCCGGAAGCTTGTGATTGTGACGAGAGGCTAAGAGGTCCACCTCCGGAGTCCCCCACCGGTGGCAAAGCGACCGAAACACCTTGGGGCTCAGCGACCATTCCCCCCGGCGAGATGACCCCCTGCTCAGGGAGTCCGCCTCCGTGTTCTCCACTCCCGGAGATGCATGGAACATTGCCCTCTGCCCAATCCAGTATCAAAGACACCTCCCTGAGGGCCCGCCTGCTGCGAGTCCCTTTCTGGTGATTGATGTAGGCGACCGCCGTCCGATTGTCCGACCGAACCTGAACCGGTAGTCCCCGTAACTGATGAGTCAAGTGAGCCAGAACCAACCTGATGGCTCTCAGCTCCAGAACATTGATGGGGACGTGAGCCTCCTGAGGCCCTCACAGCCCCTGAAACTGAAGATCCTTCCAAAATCCCCCCCAACCTGACAGGCTTGCATCCGTGGTGACCGTCTCCCAACAAGGGGTCATGAAGGACCTGCCCCTTGTCAGATTGCTCGGATTCAGCCACCACCGAAGGGAACACCGCACCCGGAGGGACATCAGAAAGGACTGATCCAATGACAGCGGGGAACCGTCCCAGGCCACCAAGAGATGGAGCTGGAGCGTCCTTGTGTGAAACTGGGCAAAGGGAACCGCCTCGAACGACGCCACCATCAATCCCACCAGTCGCATCCCTAGCCGGATGGACGGGCGGGGGATGGATAGGAGACGCTGAGTCAATTCCTGAATCAGAAGATCCTTGGCTCGGGGGAGAAACACCCTGGCCTGAGAAGTATCCAGAGACATTCCCAGGAACTCCACCACCCTGGAGGGAGTGAGGCAAGACTTGGGATAGTTGATCACCCAACCGAAACTCTCCAGAGTGGACACCACGGTCCTGGTATCCAGCTGCGCCTGACTGAGGGAAGACGCCATGATGAGAAGATCGTCCAGATAGGGCACGATGCGGATACCCCTGGCTCTGAGGATGGCCATCACTCCTGCCAACACCTTGGTAAACACCCTTGGAGCCGAGGTAAGGCCAAACGGAAGAGCCACAAACTGAAAATGCCGATTGTCCACGACAAACCTGAGGAATCTCTGGTGTGGTAGAAATATTGGAATATGCAGGTAAGCGTCCTTGAGGTCTATAGACGTCATGAAGTCCCCCTGACGAAGTGAATGGATGGCTGAACGCAGAGTTTCCATACGGAACTTCCGGGGACGGACGAACCTGTTGAGCAACTTCAGATCCAGAATGGGACGAACGGATCCATCCTTCTTGGGCACCGTGAACAAATTGGAATAGAAGCCCAGGCCCCGGTCTGAGCGAGGCACCGGACAGATGACAGCCATGTCCAAGAGACTTGCTACTGCCGCCCGAAGCCCCTGGGCGGCCTGAGGATCTGACGGCACCCGAGAACTGAAGAATCTGGGAGGGGGCCGGAACTCGAACTCCAGCTTGTAACCAGAAGACACCACTTCCTGAATCCACCTGTCCGAGACACCTTGGACCCAGACCCCGGGAGAAGAGTTGCAGCCATCCCCCCACCCGCAAGGGTGAGGGCGCCCCCTCATTGCTGAGCAGGCTTGGCAGCGGCTCTAGTCTTGGAGCCCCAACTGTGTCCTGGACGGGCCCAACCCCTGCCCCTGGTCCAGGAATCACCTCTGGACGAAGGGAAGGCCGAACCCCTGCCAACTCTAGCCCCACCTAAGGACTGAGAGAAGGAAGCCACCCCCCGAAAGGGACGACGCTGCTTCTTACGCTGAGGTAACTTTTGCCACCGAATCCAATTTTTCTCCAAAGAGCCGCAACCCCACAAAGGGAAGGGCCGCGAGCAACTTTTTGGACACAAAATCAGCCGCCCACTGGCGTAACCAAACCGACCGCCGGATAGCCACAAGCAGGGCCGCAGCTCTGCTACACATCACCAATGTGTCATCCAGGGCGGACAGCACAAAGGACAAAAATAACTCACAGCGCTTAAGGTCGGCAAACTCCTCACTAGCCAGGTCAAGCCCGGAAGAGGTCAACAATCCTCTAATAACCGACCTGGCAGCTACCAATACAAGCGCATAAGCACAAACCGGCCGCAAGGCCGATCCAACACTGGCAAAACCATGACAAGCCATCTGGTCAATGGGTTTATCCTCACCATCCTTGAGAGTAGTGCACTCCGGAGAATGGAGGACTGAGGAACTGGACAACCCCAAAACAGGAGCATCCACCTCGGAGGGAGACGACCAGTGCTTCACCGCGTCCGCCGGAAAGGGATATTTCTTGTCCCAACCCGGTGGTACACCCGGAAGCCGCGTCGGCCTCTCCCATTCCTTGAGAATGATACCATCAAAATGCTTTTGATAAGGAAATTCAAAGCGCGGCTTGGTCATTTCAAAGAACTCCCCCTTCAGCGGAGGAGCCGCCTCGGGGGGAGAAATAGCCAGGACCTCAAACATATGAGCCAGGACCCTAGAGGTATCCGAGGAATCCCCCTGGCCCTGCTCGGTATCAGCGCCCACAAACTGCTGATCCTCGGAGTCATCAGACTCCTCATACAGCTCCCCTTCCTCACGCGGGGAACAATCAGACCAATCCAGGGAGTCAAAATCCTCCCTATCAAAGGCCTGTGCAGCCGAATACAAATGTTTTCTCTTTGCCGTGGCCTTTTTTGCAACGGCACTGGAAAACAATTTTTCAAGATTGGCCAATCTGGCACACACCTCAGATTGCGACTCCTCGCCAATGACCACATCACACGTACGTGTCAAGCGAGGGGGAGACGGAGAGGAGACTGGCGGAGCAGAACCGGACGCCTGAGATCCGGTCTGCCGCGTAATAGGCCGCTGTGCTCAGGGTACACATAGAAATACATCATCCCCAAAAGGGATACCCCACACCCCAAACACAGCCTGGATTGCCCCGAGGGGGGCACAAGCCCAGTATCCGGGGAAGCCTCCATATGGTGATTTTTTATAATAATATATGTACAAATATGTGTGTACAATGCTCTTTTTGGGAATTACGCAATAATGCAACCCGGGATGCCCCTTTAAGTCCCGAGTGGGAGGATTTTAAGCCAGCTAAAATTTTAACCAGGGACCCTGGACCGGGAGAACCCCCCTTTAATATGCTCAATGGTCCACCTGAAACACAAAAGACAAGCACAAGCTCAGACCATGCCAGTATAAAGGGTTAAAAGACAGATGAAACTGATGGCCATCAGGCCACTCACCAGACCTACAGTACCGCACGCCAGCACAATGAAGACACGCAATGTGCAGTAGGAGGAGGGAGGGCGGGCCAGCGCGGTTCGCGCGAGCGCCCACCCAGAGGAGTAGAAGACGACCTCATGGGCTCACCGCCACCATTAGCAGCACGCCACGGGACGGCTCCTAAACACGAGGGGTGCCAACTACCTTTGCCCGGACCAGCAGCCTATGCTGGGAGGCAAGTAACTTAAGAGAAGGGATCCAGGCAGAAATAGAAGAATAGAAGGCCGGGAGTCATCCTGGCTACCTGCAAGGAGGAGACATCATCTTCTGACTTGCTCGCCACTGCAGAGATGGAAGACTGGGTAATGAGTGGGAGGTCCCAGGAATTTATGGGCCGGGAGGGTCTTACATTTTTTTGATATCATCTCTGCAAGATCGCCATCTACAGGTCAGTATACCCCAAGTGTAATGAATGTCTTGAAGCGGGGTGTGTGACATACTTAGAATAAAAGCAATTCTGTGAGTACTCACCTGTAGCATTGTTTTTGTTCTTGCATGGCACTGCCTGCTTCGGTATTCTTAACAGTTGGATTATTCCGCCCCAAGGTGGTGCAGTGCTACTGCAGAAAGCTGTGGCATCTCCCGGCCCCCTATAAAAACGGGATCAACCATAGAATTCCCAGCGTAGACAAGCAGTGAGACAAGAAGCCGGGAGAGAATGTAAAAAATGTAAAAAAGGGTAAAAAACCCCAATTAACTTGGAACAATCACCATACAGAGGCAACCAAGAATAACGATAAGGGTGGGTCGAAGCAGGCCGTGCCATGCAAGAACAAAAACAATTCTACAGGTGAGTACTCACAGAATTGCTTTTTTCTTTATTGCATGGCACGGCCTGCTTCGGTATTCAGAACAGTTGGGACATCCAAAAGCAGTGTCCAAAAGTAGGGTGAGATCCCCAATGAGTAACGGCCAGTAGTTCAAGTCACTACCGCCTGAAGCACCTTGCGGCCTAAAGCAGCATCCGCTGTGGCCTTAACATCAACCTTGTAAAACTTGGAAAAAGTATGAACAGAGGAAAGTAGCGGCCTTGCAAACTTGTTCAACAGAAGCTTGGTGCTGAAAAGCCCAAGAAGCACCAATAGCACGAGTGGAATGAGCAGTAATTCTAAAGGGAGGTTCCTTCCCCTTAGAAGAATAGGCTTGAACCACCGCCTGACAGATCTACTGGCTGATAGTGGATTTAGCAGGAGGCAAACCCTTCCTAGGTCCAGAAGTGAGAACAAAAAGAGCATCAGATTTCCTGAAAGGCTCAGTAGCGACCAAATAAAACTTCAGAGCCCTGACCACATCCAGAGAATGCAGCGTCCACTCCTTGGAATTAGCAGGATTAGGACACAATGAAGGCAAGACAATGTCCTGATTAAGATGAAAGGCAGACACCACCTTAGGCAAGAAATCCGGCTTAAGCCGAAACACCACCTTATCATGATGCCTCTCAAAATAAGGAGGTTTGATGGAAAGCGCCGCCAGCTCAGAAACTCGCCTTACAGAAGTGATAGCCACCAAAAAGGCTGCCTTAAGAGTCAGAATGGGCAAAGCAGCCCCACGGATAGGCTCAAAGGGAGGACCCTGCGGAGCAGACAACACCAGATTCAAGTCCCAGACTGGTAGCATAGGCTTACAAAGTGGACGCACATGAGTAACACCCTGGAAAAAAGTTTTAACCAACCGGTGGTTGGCAAAGGATCTTTGGAAAAAAATTGCCAGAGCTGAAACATGGTCCTTGAGGGTACTTAGTTGAAGGCCAGAATCCAAACCATGTTGCAAAAATTCCAGAATTACACCAGGCAATGTAAGCATGCCAGACCCTGTAATAGAAGGACGAAGACTTCCTAGCCCGAATCATGGTATCCACAACAGAGGCAGGCAATCCCTTCTCTGTCAAGATGTAGGTTTCAGCAGCCAAGCCTTTAAAGCCAGCGTTTGTAAATTGGGATGGCGTAGCTGTCCCTGAGTGGGAAGATCTGGATCCCTGGGCAAGACGTACTGGTCTACTGCCAACTGCACGACATCTGCGAACCACACCCTTCTTAGCCAACAGGGGGCCACCAGGATGACGCCCCCTCCTGGGCAATCTTGCGCATGACCCTGCCCAGTAGAGGGAACGGAGGGAACACATAGGGAAGCCGAAACTCCGTCCAAGGCATTGCCAGTGCATCCGTGGCGAAGGCCAGAGGATCCTGTGACAAGGAGACAAACCTGGGAAGTTTGTGATTGTGACGGGACGCAAACAGGTCCACATCAGGCTGACCCCAGCGGTGACACAGGGAGAGAAACACCTGGTAGTTGAGGGACCATTCCCCCAGACGAGACGTCCCCCTGCTCAGGGAGTCCGCCACCTGGTTCTCCACCCCTGGAATGTATACCGCTGAGATGCAGGGGACATTCTGTTCCGCCCAAGACAGTATCAGAGACACTTCCTTGAAGGCGCGCTTGCTCCGGGTCCGTCCCTGAAGGTTGATGTAAGCAACCGCCGTCTGGTTGTCTGAGCGGATCTGAACAGCCCGACCCTGAAGGTGAGTGGTTAGGCGAGAAAGAACCAACTTGATCGCCCTCAGTTCCAGGACGTTGATGGAAGCATGGGCCTCTTGTGCGCCCCACCGACCCTGGAACTTCAGGGGTTTCCAGAAGCCTCCCCAACCGGTCAGACTGGCATCTGTGGTGACCGTCTCCCAGCACGGGGGCAGGAAGGTCCTTCCCCCCAGAAGGTTTCTTGAGTCCAGCCACCACGAGAGTGACTGTCTGGCCAGAGGAGACAGAGCAAATTCCTGATCCAGGGACACAGGGTCCCGATCCCAAACTGACAAGAGGTGCAACTGAAGAGATCTCATGTGAAACTGAGCAAAGGGGACTGCCTCGAAACAGGACACCATCAGGCCCACCAACTGCATCCCCTGACGGATGGAGGGATGAGGACAAAAGAGCAGAGCCCGAGCCTGCATCTGAAGATCCCCCACCTTCTGCTGAGGAAGGAACACCTTGACCTGAGAGGTATCCAGAGTCATGCCCAGAAAGGACCTCACCAAGGACGGGGACAGAGAAGACTTGGGATAGTTGATCACCCAGCCGAAGGACTCTAGATACGCGTCATCCCCCGGGCCGCAAGCTTAGTTGCCTTGCTCACCTGCGCAAGAGAGCCATCTTCTAACTTTGCAGTTCCACTTCAGAGAAAACACTGGGAACTCTATGGTTGATCCCGTTTTTCTAGGGGGCCGGGAGATGCCACAGCTTTCTGCAGTACCACTGCGCCACCTTGTGGCAGAATAACCCAACTGTTATGAATACTGAAGCAGGCCGTGCCATGCAATAAAGAAAATATACTTACCTGAGGCTTGAGCTCGCTGTCTCTGCTCTGGCTCCACAGCGTGCGCTGATAGCTGATTGTCAGAGCACTGAACGAGGTGCAATGGCAGAGCCAGGAGCCAGAGTGGGGATGCTGTCTGTGCTCGCTCTGGTTTCCGCTCTCTCCACTGCCTCTTGGGTGCGCGCTGAAAGCCGAGTGTTTGTTTGTGCCAGTGCGCTGAACGACATGCGGTGGAGGGAGCGGGGACAGACAGCGTCCCTGCTCTGGATTCTGGCTCCGCCATTGAATCTTGTTCAGTGCGCTGACACTCAGCTGTCAGCATGCACCGGCGCAGGACGTGAGAGCGTGGACGGGGGTCATTTAAGTATACTATTTTTTTTTTCTTTTTCTGGGGAGTTGGGGGGAATGTCACACTGATTAAGGGTATGGGGGGATGCCACACTGCCTATATGGGGAACGGGAGGAGGGCATGCCACATTGCCTATGGGAATACCACACTGCCTAAATGAGGACTAGGATTAAGTAAAAGTATGCAGGGTGAAAGCACACCCAAAGTGGACCTTGAATCACCAAATAATGACCCCCATTTACGCATTTTGACTCATTTGAAATAATTCAAAACTGACAAGTGTTATTGCTTGTACAATACTGCATACTGTGTGATTTCCCCAGACGTTCCAGTATGATAATCTACCTTCTGTATTGTTGGGTTTATGTTGGTTGCTTCTATTCAGGCATACATTTTATTCTTGTTTACTTTATATAAAACTGAACAAACCTCTTTTGGGTCATCATGCTTTGGATCAGTGGTTCCAGTTTCTGCTCCGGAGCTTTCTGGTTCAGAGGCTTCTTTCTGCGAAAATTAATTACAATGAATTCAAACACAAACCAATGTTTAACACATTTGCAAGAGCAAAGCAGCTGCTGCAAAGTCCAAAAAATAAAATCTGGATCAGTCTTCGCAGCTGCGTTTTCTTCTTGCTTCAATGGTCAATGATAGGTCAGCATTTTTAAGGGGTAGTCAAGATCAGGCAGAGAAGGTCTCAAAACAGCTCTGTAGGATTAACCCTTTCATTGCCAGTCTACCGAGAGTTCTGGTCCCCCTCTGTTGCCAGAGCATTTTTCACCATTTTGTACTACACATGTTCAACTGTGATTTTCAAAGGGATTTCCTAAGAAAATGATGTATATTGGGGGGGGGGGGGGGGGGGTTAGCATATTCTTAATATTTTGGGGTGAAATGTCTGCCAAATTTGTAGTGTTTTTTAATACAAAGTTTTTCAATAAAATCTTATTGCAAGTAAAAGCCCAATTTCTCCCGGTTACAACTGTACCACATATGTATTGGTAGACACCCTTTCCTGCCCAGGAGACTCCCCCAAACTGAAATAATGCAATCAAAAAACAAGTTAAATCTGAAAAAGCAAGGTCCCCCAACAGAACAATACCCAACATGCACAGGTACTGTCACCTCAAAGTAAAGCATGCGCCTCAAGGTAGTTATACTTGAAAAATTGCAAGGTGCGCACTTAGCTTGCAGAGCTGAAATTTTCAGCAAAAACAACCCTTTACATTTTTAATACCCCCACAAATTCTATTCCCTGAAAGTACATGTTAAGCTTTATAGGTGTACCCAGCTTGTTGTAATGGGCTCACATTTCTGAAAGTAATCCTTTGAAGAATTCCTTGGTTGCACAGGGTTTCCTTAAAAAAAATGTCTAAAAAAGTAGAATCCAAAACACATTTTCCTAAAATAGCAATATGCGAACCAGAAAAAACAAGCTATATCTAGAAGCACAAGGTCCCCCGAGCAGAATACTCAACATGCATAGGTACTTTTAACTGCCAGCCTACTTGAGATTTTGTCACTATTTGTTGACAGGTCTTTTTTCACCATGTTGCATTATGTTTAACAGTGATTTTTGCAGGAATTTCTAGGAAAATTACATTTTTTTGTGGCAGAGGCCTCCCTGATTATTCAGATATGGCCATTGTATTTGCATTGTCTGTTCTGATTTGTATGCGAAGACCCTTCGGGTGGGGAAAGAAGGCTAGCAATGCCTCCTTCACAGCTATCAATTCTCTGAGATTTGATGAGGGTAGGCTCAGTAGGGGTGTCAGAAAAAAATCGATTTGGTCACGTATACTATATACGAATACAATATTTCTCCTTAGTACCGATTCTGACCCCCCACCCCCCTTTGGGGGCGGGGCAGATGTCATATCCTCATACTTGTATCGCGATACGTATTGTATCACCAGATTCTTGCCAATTCACACCCCTAAAGCTTCTGGACCATTTCCCTTTAGTGATCAGGGATCCGCATTTTGCCCCCCAACCCCATGAAGAGGCGTCTGTCATCACTACCATGTCCTTGGGGTCCAACCAAGATAGGCAACTGACAAACCTGTGCTTGTCTTGTCACCAACTCAGCGATTCCTTCACTAAATCTGGGACTTCCATTATGTCTACAAAAAAAGGAGTAGTAGGCCCTGAGGATCTTCTATAATCTCCCACGTAAAAATAGCACCCAGCCGCCCATAAAACTGCAAGAGCATACCCAGAATTAAAAAAAAAAAAGGACTTATCGGAGCAGAGCTGGACCCAATCTACCTAGACTGTGCGGACGACAGAGGAACTTGAAATCAGATGAAATTGGGTCAATCCGGTTGATCTGCAGCGGAGCACAGAAGATGATAGAGGGGCAGGGACCTGCGAGGATTCCCTTGTCTAATCCACCATTCTCAAGTCTTGTGTCTAGTAAATGCTCCCAACCCCAAGGCTCATTAAATAAGCGAGCAGAGAGGTTCCTAATTGCTAAATTTTTGACCCTCTGAACGAGAGGGTGGCCAGAAAAAAACACCAAGTCTAAAAGCAGCTTAATACTTCACGTGCATCAGATGGGGCCTCCGGTAGTACCTTGTGCTGACGTCATGAGGTACCACCAGATGAAATTGCCCCCTGCAGCTCAGATGTCCCCCCCTTTCCTCATGCCAGGTTTAAAAAGCGGAAGAGGAGCGCGTGCATACTGCAGGAGACCCAGCGAGCTCCCCCTCGGCCAGGGAAGTGGCCTTGGGAGCAGACCTCTTTAAACATTAAAGCGGCGGCGGGTTCAGAAACCTGTGCTCCATCGGTCCCTCTAAGTGACAGCTGGCGCTGCCTAGGTACTGGAGAAGGGAGACGGTGGTGGGAAGGGAGGGGGGACATGGCAAGCCCCCTGACAATTCCATATTGCTTCAGACTAACTGGTCTGAGGCCAGCACTGACCCCCGCTCACTCTGAGGAACATCGAAGGCCCTGGCGTCTAAGACTTCCGAATTCCACTCCTAGGGCATCCTGAATTAGGATGCCCCACTGCATAAAACCCCCCAGAAGCCCCGTTTCACTCACCACATCCCGGCTCATCTCTAACCGTGAATGCAACTGTGTTCAGCCTTTCTGAATGGGAGGTGCGGGCACGCGATGGCTAGGAGGTGAACAGGGATGCGGTCGGCGGCGCCAAAAAGCACAGTGAATGAGCGCACGCCAACTGGTTGAACGGGTCGCTCAGCCAATCAGCGAGCTCTTTCTCACCCGAGTCTGCACCGTGGGAGCGTCAGGAAGACAAGTGACTCATACACACAGCGAGGAACTGAGAGGAACACCACCCCGAAAAGTGGGAGCGTCAGGAAGGCAAGTGACTCATACACACAGCGAGGAACTGAGAGGAACACCACCCCGAAAAGTGGGAGCGTCAGGAAGGCAAGTGACTCATACACACAGCGAGGAACTGAGAGGAACACCCCCCCCCCCCCCAGAGTTCCAGGCAGGCTGCCTCTGGAGCCAGGGAATGGGTCTGCCCAATCAGGCCCACAGCAACCCGGTCATACTTACCTAAACTAATGGTTCAGGAGCTGGTGGTGTGGCTCCTGCCCCAGGAATGCTTAGAGAACAGGGGTCTGGGGTGGAGCCATAATACCAAGTGATATGCAGTCCTAAGGATGCTTTGAGAAAAAGAATTCCTCAGTCACGGTCATCCCTTTCTGAGGACTACTGTCACTACTGCCAACTCACAGGTCCTAGCACCACAGCTGCCAGGAACACTGCTGGACCTTTGAGGTGATCAGAGGAAGATTGTGGTGTCCAGAAGAGCATTCATTTTACTCGCTGGGTATTGGCAGCTTTATAGACTCTTGCCGCCCTTGTGGATCGAGCAGCAACCCAAATAAGAAAATTCTAGCCACAGTGGACTTGATCCATTGGCAGAAAAAGATATCATAAAAAGGACCAGGCTCTTCATAACACATCCAAGAGAGTTAAATTAAAATCCTAAGCCATTATCTCACAAAAAGACCATCAATCCCTTTCTGAATATGCAGGTACTCAAGCACTGCAAGAGCGCAGCAGGTCATAGAGCGAGAGTGAACCTATAAAGCAGCTTGAGGTGACACTTTAGCCAGAACACAATAGCCATGTCCAGCCTTGTGTCCAAGAATCCCAGAAGAGGCAGAGAGCTTGAAGGTTGATGCAGGGTAGGTTTTATTTACTTCGCGAAAAGGCTCACCCAGGATGAGTGTATTAGGCGAGACACTTGTTGTCCTAACAGGGCTACTTCCTGAAAGCACAGAAGGAAGACCTTCCTCCAGAGCCACTTTTGTGGCAGAAAAAGCTTATTGCCTCTAGTCCCCTGAATCAGGTCCTTTGATCCAATGTCACCAGATTAGGAAAGTTCAGCTACAGCTAGCTCCTGCCATTAGATGGTTTTAGATAAAAGAATCTTGAACAGCAAGATGAAGTCTACTATCTCTTGTGAAGCGTGTTCTCTCAGTACAGTGGTCAGTCACACAATGTTTAAGAAAAGGGGGCAAACGGTAAAAGAGCCAGAGAGTACCATATTCTAGTGACAAAAGGCAAAACACAACCCATTAATAAGCAACCAAAATCATGCCAGAGCATTCCCTTGGGCACCTTCGAGAGAGAATCCAGCAAGAAACACACATTGAACAAAGAGGAGAATGCTAGGAAGAGGCAATGCAATTAGCTCAGGTTATACCTGTTATGCCGAGCCAGAAAATGGCTACCTAACTAGAGCCCTGGAGCAGACTGCACAGGAATGTGGAAGAACGCTCACTGCCTTCATTCAGAGTGAAGCTCAGCCAAAAAAAAAAAAAAAAAAAAACCTTTAAAACGGATATTATAAGTGTGACATACACTCCGCTTCAACTCTTTATGACATTTGGGTTATTCTCCAGTAGAGGGCGAACTTCTGCAAAGATGAAAGCAAAAAAGGAGCTCCTCCCAGTCCATAAATACCTGGGACCTCCCACCAATTCCCCAGTGTAAGATAGCAGTAAGGGGACCAGGAAGAACCAAATATAACAATACTAACAACCAAGAAACAATGGTTCACCATATAAAGGATCCGGAATACCAAAAAGGGTGGGTGAAGCGGAGTGTATGTCACACTCATAATATCCATTTTAAAGGTGAGTACTCACAAAACGGTATTATTCTAAGTGTGACATACACTCCGCTTCAACTCTTCATGACATTTGGGACATCCAATAGCAGTGTCCGTCATGGGTAGGAGCCATAAACAGTAAAGAATGCACCAACTAAACCACTGCAGCTTGCAGAACCTTGAGGCCAAAAATGGCATCCGCTGAAGCCCGCACATCAACCTTGTAAAACTTGGAAAAAGTATGAACGGAAGACCAAGTAGCAGCCTTACAAACTTGTTCAACAGAAGCCTGGTGCTGAAAAGCCCAGGACGCACCAACAGCACGAGTAGAATGCGCAGTGACCCTAAAATGGGGGGAGTCCTCCCCTTAGCAGAATAGGCCCCAACAATGGCCTGACGAATCCATTTGCTAATGGTAGACTTGGCAGGAGCCAAACCTTTCCTGGGCCCGCAGGGCACCACGAAAAAGGCATCCCGTCTTGCGGAAAGAAGAAGTAGTCAACAAATAGGAAGGAAGGAAGAACAATATCCTGATTGAGATGGAAAGCAGAAACCACCTTAGGAAGGAAATCTGGCTTAAAGCGAAAGACCACCTTGTTCTGGTGTCTCTCAAAGTAAGGGGCCTGAATCGACAGAGCCGCCAACTCAGAGACACGCCGAACAGAGGTAATAGCCACCAAGAAGGCAACCTTCTGAGTGAAAACAGAAAGAGCAATATCCTGTAGCGGCTCAAAAGGAGGACCCTGGAGAGCCGAAAGAACTAAATTCAAATCCCAAACAGGAACCACAGCCTTCCGAGGGGGTCGAACATGAGTGACCCCCTGGAAAAAAGTCTTACCCAGCGGGTGTAAGGCAAAAGATCTTTGGAAGAAAACAGACAGAGCAGAGACCTGCCCTTTCGAGGTACTAAGCTGGAACCCAAGATCCAGACCGTGCTGAACAAACTCCAAAATCCTAGGGATCGAAAACATGCTGCAAGGCCAGGCCCTAGCCTCACACCAGTCAATATAGGACCGTCAAGTCCTATAGTAAATGCCAGAAGAGGACCGCTTCCTAGCTCTAATCAAGGTCTGAATAACAGCCTCAGACAAACCTTCCTCCTTCAGAATGAAGGTTTCAGCAGCCAAACCATCAAAGCCAGCATTTGTAAATTGGGTTAAAGTAGTTGACCCTGAGATATCAAATCCAGAAACATGGGCAGCCGGTACTGAACTACCGCCAGCCGTACGACGTCGGCGTACCAAACCCGTCCTGGCCACCTTGGGGCCACCAGAATTGCTGGTGCACCTTCCAGAATCAGCTTGCGAACTACCTTGCCCACCCTGGAAAGAAAGGAAACAGGTACAGGAACCCCAGATCCTTCCAGGCAAGGGACAAGGCATCCACTGCCAGGGCTAGAGGATCCTGAGATAAAGACACAAAGAATGGGAGTTTGTGATTGTGCCGTGAGGCAAAGAGATTCACCTCCAGAGTCCCCCACTTGTGACAAAGGGACCGAACAAAACTCAGAGATTGAGAGACCACTCCCCTCGGTGAGAGAACCCCCTGCTCAGGGAATCCGCCTCAGTGTTCTTCACTCCCGGAATGTAGACTGCCGAAATGCAAGGAACATTGCTCTCCGCCCAAGTCAGGATAAGAGAGACTTTCCTGAGGGCACTCCTGCTGCGAGACCATCCTTGGTGATTAATGTAGGCTACCGCTGTCCGATTGTGTGATCGAACCTGAACCGGTAGGCCCTGTAGGTGCGACGTCAGCCATGCCAGGACAAGCCGGATGGCTCTGAGCTCTAAGACATGGATGGGGTCGTGAGCCTCCTGAGTACCCCACAACCCACTGAACTGATGACTTTTCCAGAAACCTCCCCAGCCCGAAAGGCTGGCATCTGTGGTAACCGTCTCCCAACAAGGGGCCAGAAAGGATCTGCCCCTCATCAGGTTGCTCGACTCCAGCCACCACCGAAGTGACTGCTGAACCCTGGTAGACATCCTGAAAAGTTGATCCAAGGACTACGGACATCTGTCCCAATGCGTCAATAGGTGAAGTTGGAGAGATCTCATGTGAAACCGAGCAAACGGGACTGCCTCGAAGGAAGCAACCATCAATCCCACCAGTTTCATCCCCAGAAGGATAGAGGTGCAAGGATCGGGCAGAAGAAGGCGGATCAGATCCTGAACCCCCTGCGAAACACTCTGGGAGAGAGGGAGAGAGAGGGAGAGGGAGAGGGAGAGGGAGAGGGAGAGAGAGAGAGAGAGAGAGAGAGAAAATGAATGAATTTGAGGCAGTTGATCACCCATCCGAACCTCTCCAGAGTCGACACCACCTTGTGGGTGCCCAGCTCCGCCTGACGGAGGGAAGAAGCTGAAATCAGTAGGCCGTCCAGATACGGCACAATGCGAATGCCCTGAGCTCTGAGCAGGGCCATTATGCCCGCCACAACCTTGGTGAAGACCCTCTGTGCCGAGGTCAACCCGAAGGGAAGGGCTACAAAACTGAAAAAAATTGATCGTACACCGCGAGGAATCTGATGCGCTGGAAAAATTGAAACATGCCGATACGCATCCTTGATGTCTATGGACGTCATAAAGTCCCCTTGACGAAGGGAATTGATGGCCGAGCCCAGAGACTCCATGCGGAACATCTTGGTTCTGATGAACCCGTTGAGGATCTTCAGGACCAGAATGGGTCTTATGAAACCATGCTTTTTGGGAACCGTGAAAATATTGGAATAGTAACCCATGCCTCTCTCTGAGGGAGGCACCGGGCATATGACTCCCATGTCCAGAAGGTTTTTCACTGCTAACAGGAGCCCCTGTACAGCCTGAGGGTCCGAGGGCACCCGAGACCTTAAAAATCTTGGAGGAGGCCAGGACTCGAACTCCAGTTTGTACCCGGACAAGACCACTTCCAGAATCCATCTGTCTGTGACCTCCCGGGCCCAGACCTGGAAGAAGAGCCGCAGCCGTCCCCCCACCCTTATGGGTGAGGGTTCCCCTTCATTGTTGAGCTGGTTTAACAGCGGACTTGAGCTTGGAACCCCAGGGCAGAAGCGGGACGGGCCCGACCTCTGCCTTTGTTCCAGGAAGAACCTCTGCCCTGGAGTAGGCAACATCTCTGACCGCTCTGGCACCACGAAAGGAAGGGTTGAAGGAGCTCGCCCCACGAAAGGATCGACGCTGCTTCTAACTTTGAGGTAACTTACCTCCCTTAGCAACCGCATCCAACTTATCTCCAAACAGCCGCGTACCCAAGAAGGGAAGGGCTGTGAGCGATTTCTTGGCCGCAAAGCCGGCTGCCCACTGGCGAAGCCAGACCGAACAGCGCTTGGCTACCAAGAATGCCGAAGTTCTCCTACACATGACAATAGTGTCCTCCATAGCGGTCAATACAAATTCCATGAATAATTTGCACCTCTTAAGGTTAGTGAACTCGGCGCTGGCCAGGTCAAATTGGGCGTCAAGTAACAAGTCCCTAACCAAAGCCATCTAATCAAGGCGCTTAACCTCGCCATCCGTAAGGGAAGTGGCGTCTGGGGTGTGGACTACAGAGTTGTTGGACAATCCCAAAAACTGGCTCATCGACCTCGGAAGGAGACGACCAGTGCTTAACCGCTTCCACCGGAAAAGGATACTTCTTATCCCATCCCTGAGGAACACCCGGAAGCCGGCTCTGTTTCTCCCATTCCCTAAGGATCAATGCCTCAAAATGACCTTGGGTAAGAAACTCCAAGCATGGCTTGGAGGACCCTAAAAATTCCCCTTTTTTGACAGGGGGTGCCTCTGGCGGGGCAATATACAAAAATATAAAAATATACAGATGTGCCAAAACCCTGGAAGTGTCAACGGCATCCCCAAGCGCCTACCCAACATCAGTATCACAAAAAATGCACCTCATCAGCATCTGATACCTTAAACAATTCCCCTCTCTAACAGGGAATAATCCGACCAATCAAGGGAATCATCATCAAAATCCAAAGCCGCCTGGGCCGGCGACAAATGACTCTTTTTAGCCAGGGCCATCTTGCCCACCGCGCTAGCAATAAATCTCTCGATGCTGGCCAAATTAGTACAAACATCAGATTGCGACTCCCCGCTAGCGACCATGTCACTTGGGGTACGGATAAAGCAGAGAGGGGGAGGCGATGAAGCGGGAGGTGCCGACCCAGACGCCTGGTGGCCCAACTGCCGCGTTATTGCCTTTTGTGCACATGGTATAAAGATCAGCACAATATCAACCGTAAGGGATATCCCCCAACCCGCACATGGCCGGGATTGTCCCAAAGGGAGCCCGAGCCCAATAGCCTGTGGAGCCTCCATATGGTGATTTTTTGGATAATCGCAAGACCTAGGTAATTATGCTAGTAAGCAACCCCGGGATGTCCCTTTAAAGTCCCTGTGGGAGGATTTTGAAAAAGAAGTGTAAACTTTTAATGCTAGGGATTCCTAAGAAAGACATGAATGAAGAGGACCCCATAAGCACAAGTACACACACACACACACACACACACACACACACACACACACAATTAAACACATGTGGCAGGAACAATGTCATAAAATGAATATATTAAAACATATATATATATTGAAATATATAAAGGTATGCATAGGAACACCAAGGCAGGCAGCGCTGCCAAAACAACAAGGCATTATAACAACCAGTAAGGAACACAGGTGGGCCCCAATGGGGGACTCACGTGGAAAGAAGATGGCGCCCGGCAAGCAGAAGCAACGCATCGGCTGAGGGAGAAGAGGGGAGAAGAAGGGGGGCGGCCCGCATGGATCGCGCGCGGCCCCGCCCCTCTCCCTCCGGCGATAGAGAACGCCGGTTGTAGAGGCCGGGTCAGACAAGGCGGCAATAGCGGGGGGCGGGCCGCGGCATCGTGCGAGCGCCCGGCCCCCTCACCGGAGCACTGAGGGGGGAGAAGCTCCCCAGAGGCCGCGGTGCCGGAGGCCGGCAGACACAGCCCCAAGAGAGTCCTCCATAAGGAGGCATGAAGCAAAACACCAACACAGACACTCGAAATGGAAAATAAAAAAAAAACACAACCTGCATACAATGGAACCCCCCCCCCCCCCCCGACGGGTAATAGAGGGACCTGGAAGGGGGGAGATCCCGCACCGTACGGTGCACAAGGGAAGAAGGGATAGGGCATCCCCAACCGGGATCACGAACCCGGATTCCGCCTACCCCATAATGAGGTCTCACGGGGGGGCATAGGCTCCCTATCACACCTAAAGAGGTGTATCCTACCCTCACCAGGACCTGCAGCCAAGGCTGGGAGGCTCATACAGTACTAGGAAACAAAGGTCCGGCAGAAATAGGTAAAAAATGGGGCTTACCTGCAAGGAATAGAAGTCTTCATCTTCTTTCTTGCTCGCCTTCCTGCAGAGAAGAAACTGGGGAATTGGTGGGAGGTCCCAGGTATTTATGGACTGGGAGGAGCTCCTTTTTTGCATTCATCTCTGCAGAAGTTCGCCCTCTACTGGAGAATAACCCAAATGTCATGAAGAGTTGAAGCGGAGTGTATGTCACACTTGGAATAAATCAATAAACCAAAATGTTGTCTTAGGGATCCTTAATTGGAAAGGCAAGCCAATTTGAGATGCAACTCTTAAAAACTTTGATTTTTTCAGGTCTGCTTTAAGCAACCTTGTCTTGGTGCTCCTTTAAAATAAATGTGAGCATAACAGTCACCACTGAAATATGCAGCTTACGATTATCTACTGGTGACACATCACTAAAGCAAATATTTTTTGGGACACATTCTGTAGCTCCCAACCCCCCTGCTTATTTATTGGCTCAATTAAAAAGGCAAAAATATAATTTAAACCTGCCCTGCTGGAGATAAATATTAACACTAGCCAAAAGGGTAAAGTAAGGCTGATAAAATAATTACTAACCAAGGTTGTCTGGAGGAGCATTTACTTAGCATTAGTCACTATATAATGGTCAGGAAAGACAAAACTGCTGCAATGAAAACGGAATCAGTAACATCTGCAACACATAAGGAGAAAGTTTCCAGAAGTTGCCTGAAATTTGCTCCTAAAGTGCCTTCCAGTTCTGGTTAATACATTTTAGGATATTTTTTCCTTACAACGTAGCTGCAAAAACTAAAATGTATACACTGTCAAGCCCCATTATGATGACCACCCAGGAATAACCAGATTAACTACCGTTTGCAGCACAGATATCAGCTTGATGGGCTGGGAGGGAGCCAATAAGGTCCTGGTAGGTTGTCACTGGTAACCAGAGCCATGTTGACTGCAGAGCATCCTACATCTTCTAGAAGGTGCATGGAGGAGAATCCATAGAGCAAACAGGACTATTGAGGTGGCCCCACAGATGCTCAGTTGGGTTCAGGACCGGGAAATTAAGTGGTCAGGTAATACTGGAAGCAATTCGGGTGCTCAGGAGAATTCAAGCGAAGTCAGACGTCAAGCCAGGGGTCACAACGGGAGGTCAGAGAGCTGCGCAGTACAAAGGGATGAGACGAAGACGTGGTCGAGATTCAAGCAGATGGTCAATAACGATATAAACAGGCAATCACAGGAACAATAACAAGCCAGCTAAACGCCATCACAGGCACTGACACTGAAGAGGTAATCCCTTTATAGGACTGAACCCGGCTGGATTGGACAGGGAGGCAGTGACTGATTGGTGCCCTTAGAGAGCTCTGGGCTGATTGCCCCAGCTGAACTCCAAAGGCATACTGCCCAGAACTGCACCTCCTAGGTTTAGCTCTTTTAAACAGCCTCCAGTGGCCACTCTGTGTATAGCACCACAGAAGGACATAAGCCGACTGAACTCGCGCGCAAGCACAAGTAGAATGACAGTGGACGAGGGAGGAGGGCGCGCTCGGCGACACACGCGCCGCTGGAGCTGGCATCTGAGGCAGAAGCGGCTGCTGGGCAGGAGAAACCCTGGCCAGTTGACACCACGGGCTGAAGGCAAGTCATTCATGACAGTACCCTCCCCTTCACGAGGGGCCTCAGGACCCTCACCAGACTTAACAGGATTATCACCCTGAATAGTTCTGGCGGACTTCAATAAAGATACATGAGGTACCCTCATGGATGGAGAGGCAGACGGACAAATAAGCTCTGAGACTTGGGTTGCTCCAACAGTGATACTAGAGCAATGTTCTGCACAGTGTGGGCTCCATCCTGTCAATTCCCCAGTTTCCCAATTGAAGGTAGGGTTGTGCACCTTTAACCAGGGGAACCCTAGAACAACCGGGGCCTCAGGGCAGTCTAAGACAAAAAACTCAAGGTTCTAAGAATGGGAAGGTCCCACAACTAGGTTAATTAAAGGGGTTTTGGAGGTGACAATTCATGCACGAACAGGAGTATAATTTACTGCCAAAATCTGAAGGGGCTTCCCAAGGGAATGCCTAAGGCGGCTACTATGGATTTATCCAAGAAGTTGCCAACTGCTCCGCTATCGACAAAAGCGGAGACGGATTTCCTGGACAACTCCCAACCCACAGTAGCAGGTAACAACATTTTACTTCTATGAAGGGAAGTTACCTGAATGTCCTGACAAACTTTCTCTATCTTGTCAGGACGTTGCAATCCCACCAAAGGTCTTCTATAGGGGCAGGTCCTAACCAGGTTACCTGAAACCCCGCAGTACATGCATAGGCCTAAGGTGTGACGTCTACCCTTTTCAGCCGGGGAAAGGTGAGTAGCACCAAGTTGCATAGGCTCTTCTGTGGGCGAAGATGAGACAACACCCATAGAGGATGACTCCTGGTGGGAAGATTCCCAGAAGTGAGAGTGATTCTTCTCTATATGTCGCTCCCGTAGCCGTCTGTCAATTTTAATGGCCATAAGCATGAGTTCATCCAGGCTTTTAGGGTAAGGAAAATTTGTTAGAACATCCTTAACACCCTCTGAAAGACCAATTCTATACTGACTACAGAGGGCAGGATCATTCCAACGGGATTCAATCGCCCAGCGGCGGAATTTGGCACTATATTCCTCTTCTGAGCGTTTCCCCTGTTTCAGGCTTCGAAGCCTGGCATCGGTGGTCGAAGTCCTGTCAGGGTCCGAATATAGGATCTCCATAGCGGAGAAAAGGGCTGAGACAGATTGGCTTAGCGCCCACAGATGAGGCCTTGCAAACGCCCAGGACTGTGGATCACCCTGGAGCAGAGAGATAACCAGGCCCACCCTCTGCATTTCTGTGCCCGAAGAGTAGGGCCGTAATCTGAAATAAAGTTCACAGGAGTTCTTGAAGTTGGAGAATCTTGTACGATCCCCATCAAATTTCTCAGGAAGGGGAACCTTCGGCTCAACAGGAGGTGAGGATACAGGTGGTGCAGGCAGCTGGCGATTTTCTTGATCAGCCACCCTTTGGGCCAGCTGGTTAATGGTGGTAGCCATGGCCTGCGCTTGTTGTACAAGTTCTTCCATGTCAGTTTTTCGGGCCTGTGATAATGTCAGGCCCGTGGGACAATCGCCTTCAGAGTAAGCCCACAACCCCCAATCTCCGCTGCTAGCTTCAGCTTTAGACAAGCCCCCATTTGCCAGGACGCTTTATACGCCTCACCGGACACGGTTGCCCCCAGGACTTAATAGCACAAAGGATGTGAGCTTACAGGGGTTGAAGGCGGATGAACCAGAGGCCAGAATGGGCAATGTCGGGTAAGTACTGGAAACAGTTCAGGTGCTTCTGAAACAGGTAATACTGGAAGCAATTCGGGTGCTCAGGAGAATTCAAGCGAAGTCGGACGTCAAGCCAGAGGTCATAACGGGAGGTCAGAGAGCTGCGCAGGACAAAAGGATGAGACGAAGACGTGGTCAAGATTCAAGCAGATGGTCAATAATGATATAAACAGGCAATCACAGGAACAATAACAAGCCAGCTAAACGCTATCACAGGCACCGACACAAATCCTTCTTCCCCACAGATAAGGTAGAGGAGGAAGGTATCCCCCCGGGTTCTTTAGCTGCGTCCCCAAATGAAAGGAGCATCTTAAAGAAGGAGCTCCAATGAGAATTCTCTTCAACAGATCAGGTGGAAAAATACCTACACTTATTGGCGTATTCACAAATCCACCCAAAAAGTAATATTCCCAAAAGAATATTGCACAAGGCTCACTCTGACCTAGAATTCTCCGTCCAGGATCTCAGAGAATGCTGTGAACTGAATATGTAAAAGCCATGTTTTCTTGTTCCCCAAAAAAATCTCATGGCATTTGTCACTAACCGCCAAAGCTGAAGGAAGGATATAACAAAACCCCCGGACAAGTCCTATTCAACAGACAGTCCTTATATTGTAGAAGCAGAAGGTAAACTTCCCACCACACAATGAACGCCCATAGGTCTAAAATATTAAGATTTCACTTGCCAAACCAGTTAAGGTAGTGAATCAATATGCCTATTTAGGAGATAGCAAAAAGGCTAATCCTGCCCCCTAAAGAATTTGGCACAAGGATCTCCAATTTAGGGCAATTTCCCCTGCCCATGACCCAAATATTGACCGGGCCCGATACTGCCATAATCTGAACAGATGAGAGCAGCCGCACCAAGGGTGTCGTGAACATAGATTAAGCAAAAATGCTTCCGGAATAAGAAAGGGAATGAACGAGAAGAGTCAATAGCCAAATCAGAATAAAGCCCAACCTAATTACACTTTGGGTCTGAATCCTTTATCTCAAGTGTCGAAACATAAGAAAAGGAAGGGTAAATGTTCCAGAGGGAATAGTACCTTCCTATGTTTAAAGCCATTAAACCGGTCAGGTCACCCCGGCCTCTTCCTAGAACTCATCCTCAGTTAGAGGGCAACATAACACTTACCCCCCTTTGAAATAATCAAAGAATGGGGTTTGGCCAATAACCCCATAGGGTATCCCGGGCCCCAGGCAGAAGGATTGCCTTCGGGACCGAGAAATGGACCCCCTGCTCAGGCACATAGTACTAGAATAAACTTACCTGAACCATCAGTCCAGGAGCTAGTGGTCACGTTCCTCTTCCTGGAGGAACACGGAAACAACTGGGGAATAGGAGGAGGAGTCAAGATTTTATTCTGTCTGGTGGTCAGGTGTTCCAGATTGGTAGGAGGAGCCCTGAGGTCTCAGGCGTATGCTGCCCGAAGGATATTTTGAGAAAAATCAAAAACGTTTTCAAAAATGTATTTAAATAGGCCAGGAGAGGTCACACAATGATTTGATACAAAACAAAAAAAAAAATTAACAGAAAACCCTCTTTAAAGAGAAGAAAAGTAACGTCCATTGAAATGTATGGGAGAGCGACAGGTAATACCAGAAAGCCAGAGCGCCGCCGGGATTCGCTGAGCCGTCTGTGATGATGAATCGGTCGCTACGTGTCGCTGCAAGAGGCTCTCACCAGAATCGCCTTCATAAATGTGGTATTGTGTGCCATGCCCAGCGTTCACCTGACGCTACCTGCCGCTTACAAGGCACTACCTACCTCTATCCCTTGATGAATAAAGTCCTTAGTCTTTGCATTGTGTGTCTGTGTGTGCCACACTAAGCATGGACAACAGAAAGAGGGGAAGATAACTGTCTGAGGACTTGAGAACCAAAATTGTGGACAAATATCAACAATCTCAAGGTTACAAGTCCATCACCAGAGATCTAGATTTGCCTTTGACCACAGTGTGCAACGTTATCAAGAAGTTTGCAACCCATGGCACTGTAGCTAATCTCCCTGGGCTTGGACGGTAGAGAAAAATTGATAAAAAGTCAATGCAGGATAGTGTGGATGGTGCATTAGCAGCCCCAAACAAGTTCCAAAGATATTCAAGCTGTCCTGCAGGCTCAGGGAGCATCAGTGTCAGCATGAACTACCTGTTGACATTTAAATGAAATAAAACACTATGGTAGGAGTCCCAGGAGGATCCCACACTTGACACAGAGACATAACAGAGACTACATTTTGCCAAACTGCACTGCAGAGACATGGAAAACAGGCTCCTCCCGGCCCTTCAAATACCCAGGGACCTCCCACAAATCCCCAGCATTGAAAAGCAGTGAACAAGAAGCCGGGAGAATTAAACCACCCAGAACAACTGGTAATGATAATCACCATACAGGGGATCCAGAATAATGCAAAAACCAGGGTGGGGTGGAGCAGAACGTACTGTATACAAATAATATCAATTCTACAGGTGGGTATTTCACAGAATTGTATTATTCTTAGTATACAGTACGTCCTGCTCCAGATATAATACTTACACTTGGGACATCCAATAGCAGTGTCCATAAAGTAGGGTGGGATCCCCCAACAAAAGGTGACATCAGGCAGTTTAAACAGCATCAGCTGAGGCCCTAACATCAACCTTGTAAAACTTCGAAAAGGTATGAACAGAAGACCAAGTAGCGGCCTTGCAAACTTGTTCAACAGAAGCCTGGTGCTGGAAGGCCCAAGAGGCACCAATAGCACGAGTAGAATGAGCAGTAAGACGGAAGGGGGGACTCTTCCCCTTAGCAGAGTAGTTCTGAAACACAGCCTGACGAATCCATTTGCTAATAGTAGACTTGGCAGGAGCCAAACCCTTCCTAGGACCAGAAGGGACCACAAAAAGAGCATCAGTCTTCCTGAAAGCCGCAGTGAATACCAGGTAATACTTCAGACACCTGACCACATCCAATGAATGCAAAACCCTTTCCTTAGCGTTGCTAGGATTAGGACACAATGAAGGAAGAACAATATCCTGATTCAAATGAAAAGCAGACACCACCTCTGGCTTAAAGCGGAACACCACCTTGTCCTGATGTCTCTCGTAGTATGGGGGCTGAATAGACAGAGCTGCCAGCTCAGACACACGCCTGACCGAAGTAATAGCCACCAGAAAAACAACTTTGAGGGTAAGTACAGCCAGAGCAGCATCCTGAATAGGCTCAAAGGGAGCACCCTGCAAGGCAGACAAAACCAGGTTCAAGTCCCAAACAGGGACCGTAGGCTTACGTGGGGGACGCACGTGAGTGACCCCCTGAAAGAAGGTCTTAACCAAGGGATGCTGAGCAAAAGACTTCTGAAAGAAGACAGACAGGGCAGAAACCTGACCCTTCAGAGTACTGAGTTTTAAACCCAACTCCAATCCATGTTGTAAAAACTCCAGAATCCTAGGGATTAAGAACTCCCTGCAGGGAAGAGACCTAGACTCACACCAGTCAATGTAGGAACGCCATACCCTATAATAGATGGCAGAATAAGTTTTCTTCCTAGCCTGTACCATGGTATCCACCACTGAGGCAGACAAGCCTTTCTCCATCAAGATGGAGGTTTCAGCAGCCAGGCCGTCAAAGCCAGAGTTTGTAAATTGGGATGGCGTAAGGAGCCCTGAGTGAGTAGATCTGGCGCCTCTGGCAGGACGTACTGGTCTACTGCCATTTGTACCACGTCTGCGAACCACACTCTTCTTGGCCACCTTGGGGCCACCAGAATCACTGGCACCCTTTCCAGGGCAATCTTGCGCAGAACCCTGCCCAGCAGGGGGAACGACATACAGGAGCCGAAATTTCTTCCATGACATTGACAGAGCGTCCGTGGCCAAGGCCAGAGGATCCTGAGACAGGGAGACAAAGGCCGGGAGCTTGTGATTGACGGGATGCAAACAGATCCACATCCAGTAGGCCCCACCGGAAACACAGCGACTAGAATACCCTGTTGCAGAGGGACCACTCCCCCTGACGGTAAGTCCCCCTGCTCAGAGAGTCTGCTAGAAGATTCTCTACCCCCGGGATATAAACAGCCGAAATGCATTGAACATTGGCCTCCGCCCATGTCAGAATCCGCAACACTTCCTGGAGGGCACCCTTGCTCCGGGTCCCTCCCTGATGGTTGATGTAGGCAACTGCCGTCCTGTTGTCTGAGCGTACCTGAACAGACAGTCCCTACAGGTGATCGGTCAACTGCTCCAGAACCAACCTGACCGCCCGTAGTTCCAGAATGTTGATGGGTAAATGGGCCTCCTGAGGGCCCCACCTCCCCTGGAACCTCAGGGACTTCCAGAATCCCCCCCCAACCTGACAGACTGGCATCCGTGGTGACCGTCTCCCAGGAGGGGGCTAGAAAGGACCTGCCCCTTTAGCAAGTTCTTGTGGTCTAGGCACCACGAGAGGGACCTTCTGACCAATGGGGGAAGCACACAAACCCCGTCCAAGGACGCGGGGTCCTTGTCCCATACTGATAGGAGGTGAAGCTGCAGAGGCCTCGAATGGAACTGAGCAAAGGGCACCGCCTCGAAGCTCGCCACCATCAGGCCCACCAGCTGCATTCCCTGTCTGAGGGAGAGCTGGGGGCACGAGAGCAGGGACCGCACCTTCTGTTGGGGAAGGAATATTCGTGACTGAACCGTATCCAGAATCATCCCCAGGAATGGGGTCACCGGCGAAGGGGACAGAGAGGACTTGGGATGATTGATCACCTAGCCGAAGGACTCCAAGGTGGACACCACCAGGTGGGTGTCCAACTCTGCCTGCCGCAGAGACCGAGAGGTGATGAGGATGTCGTCCAGGTAAGGCAGCACGCGTATGCCCTTTAGCTTTATCAGCGACATCACCCCTGCCAGCACCTTGGTGAACACTCTGGGAGCTGAAGTGAGGCCAAACGGTAGAGCCACAAATTGGTAATGTTGATCTTTCAACGCGAATCTGAGAAACCTTTGATGTCCCGGGAACACGGGGATGTGAAGGTAAGCATCTTTGATGTCCACAGACGTCATAAAATCTCCTGGGCGCAGAGAGCCAACGGCCAAGCGCAGAGTTTCCATGCGAAAGCGCTTGTTCTTGACAAATTTGTTGAGGATCTTTAAATCCAGAATGGGCCTGACTGACCCATCTCTTTTGGGTACTGTGAAAAGGTTGGAGTAGAACCCTTCTCTCAATTCTCTCAAGGGAACCTTGCAAATAACTCCCAAATCCAGAAGTCCTAGCACTGCCTGCATCAGGACCTGAGCTGATACCGGGTCCTGGGGGATCCAGGACCTAATGAATCTTGAGGGGGGCCGCACAGCAAACTCTATCTTGTAGCCAGAGGTAACTACCTCCTGAATCCACCGGTCTGAGACTTGGCGCCTCCAGACGTGCGCGAAGTGCTGTAGCCGTCCCCCCACCCTGGCGGGCGAGGGCGCCCCATCATGCCTGAGGGGCGACGTCCTGGCTCCTCCTGGGGGGCTTTGGGTTTGGTCCCCCAGGAGGAGCCAGGACGTCGCCCCCTGCTCCTATGCCAGGAGTCTGCGCGAGCCCCCGCGAAGGACACCCTTTTTCCCTGCTTAGCGCCTCTGTAGGGGGCTGAAAGGGGGCCCTGGCTGCGAAAGGGCCGAGGCTGCCGCCTGCGCTGTGGTAACTTACCTCCTTTAGCAAAGAGGTCAGTGCATTAATAGTATCAGTAGGCAACTCGTCTGGGCCGTCAAGTGCATTCCTGACCATGGCCCTGAGCGCCACAGCAGTAATGGCCAAGGCGCAGACCGTGCGCAGCGCCACCCCTCCAAACGCAAAGGCATGACACGCCAATTGGTCAATGCGCCGGTCCTCAGAATCCCGCAGCGTAGTAGTGTCGGGGGAGTGCATAATAGAGGTGTTAGACAGCCCTAGAATAGGAGCATCGACCTCGGGGGGCGATGACCAGCACTTGACCATATCAGCAGGAAATGGATACTTCCTGTCCAGACTCTTAGGGATCCCGGGAAGTCTACTGGGATGTTCCCACTCCTTAAGCACCAGGTTATTGAAATGGGTTTGCTCAGGAAATTCCAATCAAGCCTTAGCAGTATGAAATAGCTCACCCCTTTGCCTGGGAGCCGCAACAGGGGGAGAGATGGACAAAACCTCAAAAATCGGAACCAGCAGTTTGTCAGTATCATCTGGGGTCCAGTGATCAGAACCAGAATCGTCATGACCCCTAGACTTCTCATCAGATGACTGAGTCAGAGAGCAGCTCCCCTTCGTCCGAAAGGGCATGGTCATATAGATGCGAAAACTCATCAGACTCCATAGGGAAAGGAGCAGAGTCAGGGATTATGTGCCGCTTTTTCGCGGTGGCCTTGCGTGCTAGAGTACTAGCAAGCAATTTTTCAACACTGGCCAGTCTAGTAGCCACATCAGGATGAGAATCCCTGCTTGTATTGGGGGTTAGACTTAGGCTTGGGGGGGTAGGTGAAGTGAGGCGAGGTACAGGCCCAGCCACAGGAGGGGCGGGAAGTACCATTATGCACCCGTGCATTGTCACCGCTGATAGGCGAGACCCCACAAGCTACACACAGCCGGGCTTGTCCCGAGGGAACCCCGTTCACAATATCCTGGGATGCCTCCATATGGTGATTAATAGGCACAATAGGCCAGTAGGGATTGACGCTATAAGCTACCCTGGATGCCTCAAAGACCCGCAGGGAAGTGGGAGTAATTATACTAGGTCCAACTGGCAATTACACCGGGCCGGGAGAAGCCACTGGATTCGACCGTCTGAAAGACATAATGGGAATAGGGATGTCAGAGCCATGCGCAGTAAGCAAGAATGATGAAAATCGCCCGTGAGGGCACTTACAGACCGGGGGAGGAGGAGGACCGTTACCACGCGCGACGAGCATCTAAATGGCGCCAAGCGAACCTCGAAGGGCGGGCCAGAGCGGGTCCCCGCCCCCCCGAAGAGCGCGAAGCTCTGAGGCAGTAGTCAACGCAGACAACAAACACTCGAGTGTATGACACACTTAGAAAAAAACGGGGATTACTTCCAGATGCGCCCGACAACGTTTGCCAATGAAGACGCCTGTTCGCATGCCCATCCAATAAGGGCAAGAGACTCGCGCAGCGGCGGCCGATAGACAATGAAAGGCAAACAGCGCGGCTCTGACACCAGGTGTATAAGTCAAGGACAATACTAAGGCCATAACTCAATACACTAAGACCACCACACACACACACACACACACACACACACACCCCCAATGAGGGAGGATGGCGACCCTTTGAACAGGTTCCACCGCTACACGGGGTATGGGGCAATAATGCGGGAGGGGCATCCACTAGAGGCTCACCATCAGCCTAAACCGCCTACCCTTTGGTGGGGGACTGCGGTGGACCATGGCTCCATGAGCACGTGTGGTGCTGCCTACCTTCACCCGACCAGCGCAGCCCAGGCTGGGAGGCACATCACGAAGAGGACAGGTGGGAGTAGTCCAACAGGGCCGCAGGCTTTAATAGCCCCGCTCACCTGCGAGAGAGTGACACTTCATGTCTTCGCAGTCAGCACTGCAGAGAAATCTGGGGATTTGTGGGAGGTCACTGGGTATTTGAAGGGCCGGGAGGAGCCTGTTTTCCATGTCTCTGCAGTGCAGCGCCATCTGGCGGAGGATAACCCCAAGTGTAAGTATTATATCTGGAGCAGGACGTACTGTATACTAAGAATAAAGAACACAGTACCTACAGTAAAATATGGTGGAGGTTTAATTATGTTTTTGGGTTGTGTCGCTGCTTCAGGCACTTGGTGCCTTGAATGTGTGCAGGGCATCATGAAATCTGAGGATTACCAACGGATTTTGGGTCACACTGTACAGGCCAGTGCCAGAAAGCCGGGTTTGCGTCTGAGATCTCAGGTCTTCCAGCTGGACAATGATCCCAAACATACATCAAAAAACACCCAGAAATGGATGGCAACCACGTGCTGGAAAGTTCTGAAGTGGCCAGCTATGAGTCCAGATCTAAAGCTCATCAAACACCTGTGGAGAGATCTTAAAATTGTGCCCTTCCAATAAGAGACCTGGAGCAGTTTGCAAAGGAAGAGTGGTACAACATTTCGGCTGAGAGGTGCAAGAAGCTTATTGAGGATTAGAGGAAGCAAATGATTTCAGTTATATTTTCCGAAGGGTGTGCAACCAAATATTAAGTTAAGGGTGCCAATAATTTTGTCCAGCTCACTTTTGGAGTTTGGTGTGACATTATGTCCAATTTGCTTTTTTCCTACCTTTTTTGGTTTATTCCCTTTTTGTGTATTGGAACTAAACATGTGTCTAGCAAAACATGTGTTACTGCAGACCTATCATGTTGGTGCACCCCCCAAAAAAAAAAAAAATCAATGCATACCCCTTCAAGCTGTTGCATGTGCCCTCTGGGGTACGTGTACCGCAGGTTGAGAAACAGTTCTCTAGACTGTCCTTCCCATGTCATGAGAGAGGTAAGACCTAACAACCTGTTCAGCTAACCTAAATATTGGGGCGTTTGAATCCTGGGGCCTATAAGGTGGAACTTATACACCGATTTCAGTACTGGACCACCTTAAAAGGGGGTCCAACACAATAACAAATTGTAGGGCCAGATTCACTGGGGGAAATCACCTCAGATAAGGAGTGCAGCATGCAGGCCCATAGCACCAGGGACAGGCAGGACATAGGGTTGTATGCTGCATCAGTTAGATACTTGGGCAAGCGCACTCCATTCACTGCAATTGCAGGGGAGTGGTCTGTCACCAGAGAGTCAAGGGGCTCCAACCCAGAGAGTGAAAGAGCCGATACAGAAGAAGAGGAAAAGACCATAACTAAGCCACAGACAGGAAAAGTGCTGATCATAGAGTATTCACAGTACAGGATGCTAACAGCTTTGTTAGACAGGGAGGAAAGTTACACTGTGAAGCTAGAGCTTAGATGAGCAGGAATTTATTCAGTTTTTTCCATCTTTAGTTTATGCCACTGCATTGCACCTGCTACAGCTGAGAAAAGTGTTTCTGTTTGAATGGTTTCAATAAAAGCGCAGAAAGGAGCCAAGGGGGGCAATCCTAACCTCTCTGCTGTCTGAGGCAACATATAATAAATACCAATCCCCCCAGGACTTACTGTTACAATCCTCAATGAAATAGTAGAGTTGTGTGCAGCTTTATCTGGCTCCTTCCCATCATTATGCAGCGAGTCAGGGGCAGGACCAGAGCCACTGAGCCACCTTTGACTGTAAAACATGACAACATTCAGCAGAGCCCCTTCCATCTCCGTTTAACCACTAATGGTAGAATAAAAACCAGTCAAGCCCAGCAACTGCCCCCCCCCCCCCCCACACAGTGTCTGATGCGGCTGTCTCACATGGCCTCATTACAGGGACATCCATGGTTGAACCACCACAATACTAACTAGAAGTATCTTGCTATAGCATCAGTGACCAGAGGCACCCTGTGATGTCCCTCAGTGTCTCATGGGCACCCGCAACACTGTGCATGTCCATCACGCTGGAACTGCCGCTCTCATCAAGAAGAGTCTCTATAAGCGGCATCAGCATCATTCCCTTATTAGTATAGGACAGCTTTAAGAGCAAACCAAAACCCACCCTGGAGTCAACGAGACTCCAGGGCAGACTTACTCTCTACCCCGGGACATCCTGAACTGGGTAGTCCCAAGAAGATAGACAGCTCAGAAATCCCCTGAGATATTTCACCTGGGAGCACGGACAGACCTCTGTAAGTCCCAATTGTAGTAATGTGCTGCAGGTCCAGCTCACCAAGTGTGATAAAACATAACATTTAATGTAACATTTTAAAATATAGCATGACCTGTGTGGAGTGAATATCCTGGGCTCCCCATTCAAAGGTAACGCGTTTCGGGGTTACCTCACCCCTTAATCCTACCTTAAAAAGCCTGAACTGGGTGCCCTGCTGTGTGCTGTGAGAAACCCCACAGGACACAAAATTCTTACCCCCCCTCCCGAGCCCACGGCACATACAAGGCTGGCGCAGGCATCAATCGTCTCAACTGAATGCCTGGCCGCACATAGCCAAAAGAGAGGAAGTGACGCTTGTAAGCGCGGATAGGGATTCCATTCAGCTTCTCTAGCCGCACATTAATATGCAAATCTGCACCAGGAACTCGAGGAGAAATGAGTGATGCCTTCTGGGGGGTTTCACACAGCGGGGCACCCCAAACCAGGGGAGGGGACCGAAAATGTCGGGTTTTGGTCACTTTAAGATAGGGTCAATAGTCTAGCCAACCAACCCGATTTAACCCCGTACACTTTGCGTGTGTTCCAAAGATGTATTGCACATATCCCGCATATAAACAGACCACAGAGGATAAAAGCTTTCACACTAGTCCTGACTTTCCACAGCACTTTCCACAGCAATATCTGGACCTTGCAGTCTGGGGGTGGATGCCGGGCAGAAGCTAACACTTATCTAGTACATCTCAGTGGGAAATTGCAAAACGCCACATGAAAAGCACACAGCTATACAAATGACTTATTATTAATATACCGACCTACTAAAAAAATGGCACAGGGTGTGCAGAGGCTTTTTCTGAAATGCACAAGGACACACACCTGACACGCACCTGCCCCACAACATTACTTTATTTTAAGACGCTCTACACACACAGTTTTAGCCATCATGTTCACTTAGAGGACATCTGTGGCATCCAAAAATAAGCCACCAATTTACCTAGACCCCCCCCACCCAAACATGATCTAGCAGTTCTCTGCCAGCACCTTTTTTTTAAACCTGCCTTCTAACACAAAGTACTTCAGCTACCTCCACCTTGAGAACTGTTTCAACGGAGCTGCTGAGAACAGCATGGCCGGATTTGGATAGGAAACTACAGAAGCCCATACAAAGCCTGAAGGGTCCACTTTCAATTGAATTTTTGAAAGTGTGTATTTTTGTGTGGTAGAATGATGCTGAGCTGATCTTGCATTTTTTCTAATGTTAGCAGATGTGTGTTTTATGGAAGTAGTTTTCCAGTGCAGACTTGGTGTACGATGCCAATAGCAACATACTGTAGATGGTTACGCCAAACACAGCTGCAGGGCATGTGTAAGGTTGAGTGAGCTCTGTCACCTCAGCAGTGACCATAGCAAATGTTGTGTGTACAGGACTCGCTCTTCTTTTTTTGGTGTCCAGACTTTGTGCATGTTGGCGATAGCAACCGAATGCAGGTAATGAAAACTGCTCCCATAAAACACGCATCCGCTAACATAGGAAGAGAAAAAAAAGAAAAAAAAAATAGATCCATTTAGCACCCTGAGCACATCCTTTTGGCACCAAAAATATACACTTTCAAAAATGTCATTAATAGTGGACCAAAACCCATGATTCTGACTATCCTGGGCTTTGGTACTTTCCCCCGGGGCACCCCAATCGGGGGTGCCCCCACTGTGTGAAACCCCCCAGATCCCCGAAGTCAACTCATCTCCTCCCGGTCCTACGGCGCATGCAGGGCCGCTTGTCCAATCTGCACGATCAGAGGCGCTGGCCTTAGATGAAGCCTTAGACGGCATGATGTCAGCGGCTCCAAGCGAGCTGGTGGCCGCATTCTCCACTACCCTCTACCAAGGAGCATGCCCGCGCCAGCTAGAGGGATAGCAATATGTGGCCGCAACACGCACGGAGCCACTGGCCTTAGATGAAGCTGTTGGACCGGGAAGCAAGGTAAATGTATAGGGCGACTTGGGGGGTTTCACACGACAAGGGAAGCGACCGGCCTGGGAATAAGGCCCTTTAAAGTGGACCAACACCCAGGATTTTGACTATCCTGGGTGTTGGTCCACTTAGGTGGGGCACCCCGATCGGGGGTGCCCCGCTGTGTGAAACCCCCCCGATCGCCGCAAAAACTCCCCGCTCCCACGTGACCTCATCCGGCCAATGACAGCGCTCAGAGCCGCTCTGGTATGCGCGTCCAAAGCCTAATGCATAATGGAAACCTGACCATTCAAATCTATCATTGCAGAATTGGCTGCGTCTCTCGCTTCCCTCTAACAGGGAGCGCGCCTGCGCCGGCCATTCACAAAACGGCCGGCGCGGGAGCGCGCCCTGCTAGAGGGAAGTGAGAGACGCGGCCGCGTCTCGCGCATGCGCCGTTGGATCGCCGGTAAGGTGAGGATTGTGGGCCTCCTGGGGGGTTCCTCCCCGCGGGGCATCCGAAATCGGGATGGGATCTCATCGGTCCAGGAATCTTATAGATTCCCGGGCCGATCCCCCCTGGGTGTTGGTCCACTTTAAGGGTCGTTCGTGGTGGGTTTTGATCCACTTTAAATACCACCAAGAGAAGATGACAGCAGCCAGAGACGGTTGGATCAAGCAGACACATGGGAATGCTTCTGCACTAGTATAAGATAATAAGAACAAATATTAAGTCTTGATTTTTTGAGAGCAGTAAAGCACCGCCTGAGGAATACAATAGTATTGCTCTAAATGCCCTCTACCCAGAGATTTTAAATTAAAATTTGCATTTCACCCTCCTCCCCAGTGGTTTCTGGGAGCTCTTGGAATAGCTTTAGAGATACAAATTATCTCTTTACATGGCCCTTCCTACAACGGCTTCTGTGAGAAATTCTGCTACCCTTGGTTTGTATGCAGCATGTATATGTTCTGTTTTAGGAAAGCATTCTCTGCCTTGTACCTTTAATTAGAGAGCATTTTGATATCTTAAATCCCTCTATATCACTTGTGTCAAACTCAAGGCCCGGGGGCCGGATGCGGCCCTCCAAGCCTTTTTATGCAGCCCAGCTGGCAGGTGGCTGCAAAGCCCCTTCTAGCCAGGCACTTCAAGGCTACCAACACCTGTCTTTGCATGTGTGTGTGTGGCTTTGCTAAGCAGGCTTGGACTGAGCCAAACTATGTATAGCTTATTTGTGGCATCCCATTTGCACATACACAGACAATACACTTTGGCATAATGTTTATGTGCATGGACCCTGGGAGAGAGCTGGTAATACCTGCATCTAAATGTGGGGTGGGGCCTCCAGAGTCAGATCTACCTGTGAGCCCCAGGCTTCTCAGTCTAACACTCCTGATAATTGATGTGCCAGTGGCCAGTACACTGTGGAGGGTATATTCTTGGGGAGAAGCGAGTAGTGTCTGAAACAGTTTTGTGTCTCTGTGCAAACAGCTCTAACCACGCAAGGGGCCTATCCAATCCACCCAACAAACTGCCACAGCAAAGGGGGCAACAGGGCTTATTTCTAGCCACTGCCAGGTGGGCTGGGGAAAAATGATTGTAGGGCAACATAATTCTGCAATGATACATTTGAATGGTCAGGTTTCCATTTTATCTTGTGTTTGATATTAACATGGACCTTCTGTATCTATTTGATGGGCAGTAGCTATGTATGCAGATAAGATTACTATTGGAATGCTTTGAAAGCATTTTATTTATGTGGTGGTCTTTATTTTGAACTTTGATTACAATTGATATATTTTTTCTTGTATTCATCTTTTCAGGTAGAATATAATTCTTAGAGATCGATTACTGTATGTATACATATCATTTTGGAGCGCATATATTAATTTCGCACTGTTGGCACTTTATAATTTCAGAATAGATTGATTGCGCACTATTGGCACTTCACTATTGCACATATTTATATGTAATAGATTTATTTGATCTAATCTTTGTGAGCACTGTCCTAAAAAAAAAAAAAAAAAAAAAGGGGGGGTTCTATTGAGGGTCAGCTTACGTCATACCCATTGTATAGTGGACAGCCGCCCAACGTTTTTGATAATACCATTTTGTGAATACTCGCCTGTAAAATGGGTATTATAAGTATGTCACACACCCCACTTCAAACAATTATTACACTTGGGTTATACCACCAGCAGGTGGCGACGTTGCAGAGAAGTCATGAAAAACGAGCCCCTCCTGGTCTATACATACCTGGTACCTCCCACTCATTCCCCAGTATTCAAAACAGCAGTAAAGACAAGGTACCAGGAAAAAACCCATTGGTAACCCTCAAACTGTAAACGAAACTCCACCTATAAAAAATCCGGGATACCAAAAAAGGGCGGGTGAAGTGGGGTGTGTGACATACTTATAATACACATTTTACAGGTGAGTATTCACAAAATGGTATTATTCTAAGTATGTCACACACCCAACTTCAAACATTAATTATTACACTTGGGACATCCAAAAGCAGTGTCCAGAAAAGGGCGGGTATCCAACAAGGCCATAATGCAAAACTCAAACCACTGCAGCTTGCAGAACCTTGCGGCCAACACAGCATCAGCTGAAGCTCACACATCAACCTTGTAAAAACTTGGAAAAGGTGTAAACAGAAGACCAAGTAGCAGCCTTACAAACTTGTTCAACCGAAACCTGGTGCTGAAAAGCCCCACAGCACGAGTAGAATGAGCAGGGATACGAAAAAGGGAAAACCTTCCCCTTGGTAGAATAGGCCCCAGCAACAGCCTAAAGAAACCATTTGCTAATGGAAGACTTAGCGGAAGCCAAACCCTTCCTAGGCCCAACAGGGCACCACGAAAACAGTACTTCACACAGCGTACCACATCCAAACAGTGTAAACCTTTTCCTTGTCATTCCTATGCTTAGGACACAAGGAAGGAAGAACAATGTCCTGGGAAAGGTGAAAAGCAGAGACCACCTATGGAAAAAAAGTCCGGTTTGAAACGGAAAACCACTTTGTCCTGATGTCACTCAAGGTGAGTAGCCTGAACCGAAAAGGCTGCCAACTCCGAAACACGCCGAACTGAAGCGATGGCCACCAAAAGGACAAGCTTCTGAGTCAGAGTAGAAATAACAATAACCTGCAAAGGCCCAAAGGAGGAGCCTGAAGAGCAGAGATAACCAAAATCAAATCCCAAACAGGGAGAAAAGCCACACAACAATGCGAGACCCCCTGGAAGAAAGTCTTGACCAAAGGAGGAAACGCAAAAGACTTTTGAAAAACAGACAGACAAGGCAACAACCTGCCCCATTAAGATACTCAGCTGAAGACCAGAGTCCAGCCACTATTGAAAAAATTCCAAAATCCTGACAAGGCAAAGAACTAGCCTCACTCCAATCAATATAAGATCTCCAAATCCTATAAAAGATGGTAGAAGAGGACCTCTTCCTGGCACTAGTAAAAGGCTGAATACCCAATCCGAAGACCTTCCTCCCCTAAGACGGAGGTTTCAGCAGCCAGGCCGTCACAGCCAGCGTTGATGAATTGGGGCAACGCAGTTGACCCTGTATGATAAGATCCAGCCAAAGAAGCAGAACGCACTGATCCACTGCCAGACAAACGAAGTCTGCGAAACACACCCTCCTAGGTCACCTTGGAGCCATGAGAGAGGCTTAAACCCTTGCCTAGCATGGAGATCGGAGAAAACAGATAAGTAACCCCAGGTCCCCCCAGCTCAGGGACATGGCAACCACCGCAAGAGCCAGAGGATCCTGAGATAGCGACACGAAGGTCGGAAGCATGTAAAAGTGACGAGGAGCAAACAGATCCACCTCCAGACCAGAGACAAAACGACCGAAAAACCTGAAGGTGGAAAGAGCATTCCCCCCGGCGGAAGGAGCAACCACTCAGGAAGTCCGCCTCCGTGTTTTCCAATCCTGAAATGTACACTGCCGAAATGCAAGGAACATGAGTCCCCCTCAAGCTAGAATCAGAGACACCTCTCTGAGGGCACGCAGACTGCGAGTCCCTCCCAAGCGATCGATTGTAAGCAACCGCCGACCAATCGACCGACCGAACCAGAAACCAGCAAACCCTGTAAATGCTGCGTCAATTGAGACAGAACCAACCTGATGACTCTCAACTCCAGAACGTAGATGGGCAAGTGGGCCTCCCGAGGACCTGCCCCTCAAGAGAATGTCCGAGACCATCCACCACTGGAGAGACTGCCGAACCCGGGAGAACATCCGGAAAGACCGATCCAACGACCGCGGTCGCCGGTCCAAGACGCCAACAGATGAAACTGAAACATCCTCGTGAGAAAACTGAACAAAGGGAACTGCCTCAAAGGAAGCTACCATCAACCCCACCAGTCTCACCCCTAGCCGGATGGACGGGCAAGGATTGGAAGAAGAAGCTGCGCCAATCCATGAACCAAGAAAACTTTGGCCAGAGGCCGAACAACTCTGTGTTAGCAATAATCCAAGGTCATCCCCAAAAAGGGCACCACCCTGGCCAAACCTTTCCAAAGTGGATACCACAGTTCCGGTGTCCACCTTCGCTTGACTGAAAGAAGAAGCCATGAAAAGAAGCTCGACCAGAAAGGGCACCATGAGAATCCCCTGAGCTCTCAGAAGGGCTATCATGCCCACCAACACCTTGGTGAACACTCTTGGAGCCGAGGAAAGGTAGAACGGAAGAGCCACAACTTGAAAATGCCGATCTTACACCACGAAACGAAGAAACCTTTGGTGAGCCGGAAGACATGAATATGAAAATAGGCACCTTGATGTCTATGAACGTCATGAAATCCCCCTGCCATAGAGAATTGAGGGCAGAACGCAGAGGTTCCATGCGAAACCTCCGGGGAAGAATAAACACATTGAGGAACTTCAGATCCAGGATGGGACGAACCAACCCGTCCAACTCGGGCACGGAGAAGAGATTGGAATAATACCCGCGGCCCACCTCCAAAGGGGGGACCGGGCAGATGACTACCATATCCAGAAGATTCCACACCGCCGCCAGGAGCCCCTGCGCGACCAAAGGATCTGAGAGCACACGAGACCTGAAAATCTTAGGAGGAGATCGGGACTCGAACTCCAGCTTGTAAACCGGCCGACACCACCTCCTGGATCCACCTGTCCAAGACCGCCAGGTCCCATACCCGGGAGAAGAATCGCAACAGTCCCCCCACCCGCAAGGGTGAGGGCGTCCCCTCATTGCTGAGCGGACTATGCAGCTGATTTGGAATTGGCGCCCCAGGCGTGAACGGGACTGCCACAGCCTCTACCCCTGTTCCAGCTAGCACCCCTGGGGGCCAAGGAGCCCACGCCTTCGTCAGTTCTGGCTCCCCGAAAGAAGGCTTGAAAAAGGTCGCCCCTCGAAAGGAACGACAAATCTTACTTGTGCTGAGGTAACATACCTCCCTTGCAACCAAATCTAAACTCTCACCAAACAGGCACAAACCCAAAAGGGGAAGAGCCGTAAGCGACCTATTGGAATTAAAACCAGCAGTCCATTGCCACAACCACACAGACCGCCGGACAGCTACCAACAGAGCCGTAGCCCTGCCACACATCAACATAGCGTCATCCTGAGCGGCCATGACAAACGAACGAAGGACTCGCAACGCTTGAGGGCGAGATCAAGAACCGCACATAAATCAGACAATGGCCTCACCGCCAACAACAAAAGTGCCGAAGCACAAACAGGTCTCAAACCGAAACCGCACAGACAAAACCATGGCGGGTCAGCTGGCCAATCCGGCAATCCACGCCATCCATAATAGTCGTGAAAAGAAAAAGCAATACTGCCATATTGGATAGCCCCAAATACGGAGCCTCAACCTCGGGAGGGGCAGACCAGCGCTTCACCAAGTCACAGACAAGGATACTTCCTATCCCAACTAGGCGGAACACCAACGAAACGCGTAGGTTGCTCACATTCCTTAAGGACGACAGTAACAAAATGTCGTTGACTGGGAAGCTCCAAGCGCAGCTTGGGCACCTCAAACAACTAGCCCCTTTGGCGGAGGAACCGCCTCAAGAGGATCCAAATCCAAAAACCTCAAACATTTGAGCCAATATGGAATGGGTGTCCAAACAGACCCCAAGGCCTGGTCACCCTCAGCACCAAACAGCTGCTGAACCTCAGGATCGTCCAAATCCTCAAATAGCTCCCCAACTTCCAATTCCTCAACATCTGAGTCCGGCGGAGGCGGGCACAAGTGTTTGCGCTTAGCCGGAGCCCACTGAGCAACCACAGCGGAAAACATCTTCTCGAGGCTAGCCAATCGGGCGCATACCTCGGACTGCAAATCCCCACCCATGACAACGTCACACGGGGTCCGGAACAGGCGAGGAGGAGCCGGAGACAGCACGGCGGTGAAGAGCCCGACACCGGGGTGCCGGACTGGTGCTCAATGTTCCGCTGCGCACATGGAATGCATATAGTAACATCCCCTGGGGGCGGAGCCCCACAACCACCGTACAGCCTGGACTGCCCCAAAGGGCCGTGTCCGGTATCCTTGGTAGCCTCCATATGGTGAATTTATGGCCTTCGCAATGACCCAGGGATTTACGCATTAGCGACCCGGGATGCCCCTTAACATTTTTTTTTTTTTTTTTTTAAATGGCCCAAAAGTGGGAGAATTTGCAATATAACCAATATAGGAACAAAATTGAATGGACAACCCCACTAGACAGGCAGCTAAGACCGGGAGAGCCCTGCAGCGTGGGATCCCAGGATCTGAAACAGAAAAGACGACAGTCACTCCAAGCACAAATGGACCAGCACATGTCAAATATAACACAATATGTCAGACATGAACCCGCACAGGGAACAGTATACAGAATACATACAATGCACATAACTATGTAAATAAAATAAATATATGAAGGATATATAACTATATATAAATATATATATATACATGAATGTGGAAGGCTAGGGATGCACAGCAAAAGAGCCCAGCAAACAATGCAACATAATGCCAGGCCGACAAGAACCGGGGCACAATCCACAGCAAGGGAATCTGTCCCAAAACTGTCCCAGGCGCCCCCAGCCAAGAACCACCTTAAAACGAAAAAACCCCCGGCCTACCTTAAAAAACCGCAGCCGAAATGGCGGCCGCACACACACACACACGAGGAGGCAGAGGGAGAAGAAAGGCGGGCCCAGCAGAGCGCACAGACGCTCCGACCCCGCCCCTCCCTCCAATCAGAGCACAGTGCGGGCCGCGCAGGCCGCGACCCCGCCCCCCTTTCCACCTCCAGAGAACCGGAGACGACAGCGGGCGCCAAACACGCCGCCCGGCCCCGCTCCACACCATCCAACAACAGTAAAACACATGCACACAGTCAGTAGCAAAGCATACCCAGGCACACAGACAAGCCCCCCCCAACTAGCGCAGGGAGAAGGGACCAAGCGGGGTAAGGACACCTGATAGGGACTAAAGGGCGGGGGCATCCCAAATCCAGATCACCAAAACCGGATAACCGCATTGCCCCATAATATGGGGTCTAGCGGAGGAGCTAATCTCCTAGGCACCTTAAGTGCCATCTACCCTTGCCCGGCCTACAGCCTAAGCTGGGAGGCTACATATATAATAAGGGGGATAATAAACATAAGGCCGGGCAGAAATAGACCAGAAAGGGGGGGTCCGGGGTGATACCCCGGCTACCTGCAAGCAGGAGACTTCTTTCTTCTGTCTTGTCGCCATCTTGCAGAGAAGAAACACTGGGGAATGAGTGGGAGGTACCAGGTATGTATAGACCAGGAGGGGCTCGTTTTTCATGACTTCTCTGCAACGTCGCCACCTGCTGGTGGTATAACCCAAGTGTAATAATTAATGTTTGAAGTGGGGTGTGTGACATACTTAGAATAGCTAATTTTTGATGCATTATCATGGTCCAAGTAAAGCAGTATTTTTAACTCTTGTCCTGTCTTGCTGTGTAGTATTGTCTTTTATGGAATGGTGGCTAAAAATAAAATTGTTTATATTTTTTAAAGATCCATCATGGACCATCTATCTTGGATATAGTTCCCATTTTCTAGTCCCACTGGACTTCTTTGCTATTGATATTAACCAGCACTTTGAAGGCAATCAGAATGCCGATGTGGCCCTCGGTGAAAAACGAGTCAAGACATACCTGCTCTATATGGCCTAACATGGGTCTCTCCCTAGCCTGGCTACTGACTAAATTTAATTTGAAAATTGTGGGCATACAGTAAAGAAACCTCCTTTAAATCTGAAGACAAGTCTCTAGGTTATTGTCCCATGACTGGACTTCCGCTTTAAGACCTTTTCTGATGTTCCTCTCTAAACACTGCATTTTGGATGTCGGCGCCAACATCCACCAGTATTCCTGGCCCCTTTCCACCCCCCTTTAGCCGTAGCTGAGTGATTGCAGCAGGCTTAGCTGTCCTTACCTCTAGCCGCTCCTCAAATGCGTACTGCATGACGGCTGACGGAGGGATGACAGACGCGATGCGACCGGACAGGTAAGTCAAAGGTTGCATAAAGTGAAACCGGAGGACCAAAGAGGGAGGCAAGCAAAACAGGTTTGGGGAGTTTTTATTAACACCCCAATGCCTGAAAGCTTCTTTTTTAAAATTTTCGAATGTAACCACTCCAGCATCCAGGGCTATTATAGTATATTTTCCACTTTAAAAAGGACAGCAGTGTATTGCAAATATGAGAACATGAACATAAACTATAGGTTTGTGGGCACCTTTGTCCATTACTCATCCTATCCATGTTACTGCATCATGGCAGCAGCAGCCTGCTTGATCACTTCTCTGTCGGTGATGAAGGGTTTGCTAGACAGGCATGAATGTGTCCCGTACACACCCACCTGGCAAACCCCATTTGTCACTGTAAGTCATGTGGGCCAAGATAAAGTGGCCCTCACTGACATTAGGCTCGATTCAGAGAGACAAAAAAATACTTTCGTTTTAGTGCCGATCTTTTTTTTTTTTTTTTTTTTAAATGTTTCCGTTCTCGTATGAGTGTGCGAGCGATTCTATGCATGCATTGCAATCCTTCTGTAAAGTTTCCGTCCGTTTGTACGGCAGATTACGAATACGAGGATGTCATTTTCCAGCGTGACTTTTCCGTTTCATTTTCACATGTTACAACGTAGGCTTTCGTTTTTGCCCTTTTCCCATTGTATCCTCCAACGAATCCTTTACTTTTCCCATTAGTTTCTGTTTCCCTTTTTCAATAAATAATCGTCCAGACGGAAATCCGTTCTTGCGCCTGCGCACTACAAACTTAACTCATTAAAGTGCTCGCCTACATATTTGCCACCCTCACTTCTACTACAATGTTTAGCTAAATCACTTAGCACTATCCTCAATCTTCCCTTTTGGACCCTTAAAGCTCACCCAAACCACTTAGCACTATCCTCCATCTTCCCTTTTGGACCCTTAAAGCTCACCCAAACCACTTCGCGGTTAGGTTCTTCTTCCATTTTAGCCCCCTAAAACTTACCCAAATCACTTCTCGGTCATGTGAATATTCATCTTTAAATATTTCTGGGCCCATTAGGTTTGTGTTAATGTATTTTGTAAATGAAATGACAAACTTTTTTTTTTTATTCCATCATAAAATATCAAATCTTAACAAAATTTGAAAACTTCACATTTTTACAACTATAAAAAACAAGATACATAGCAATGGCAGGCCACAGAACATTATTCTTCATCTGTGGTCCCCAACGAGTCGCGCAGCTCCTGCATCCCGCCCACCAACTGAAGGACCCTGACACTCAGTTGTGCCACTCTGGCACGAGTGGTCCCTGTAAAAAAACGTAAATTAAAATATTGGTATAACCTTGTTGGGGTCATACTGCAGTGCGCCCCCCCGTATGGTCCAAACACCTAAATCTGGACTTCAAAAGCCAGAGGGCCCTAGTCACCACAGCCCGGGTTTTGCATAGTGCCCGATTAGAGAACCCCTGGTCTGCATCCTGCAGGCAAAGAAAGGGCATCAGGATCAAGGGCAGGAGTGGATATCCAGAATCCCCTGAAAGAATTTAAAAAATACTAACATAAAATACACATTCTAAGCTTCAATATTGTTTAACATGTCATCAAGGGCTAAAAACAGCCATAGGTTAAGACATGAGTCATCAACTATATTCATTGCCATACAGTGAAAATGGATTGATGGAATGTGAGCAAACTTACCCAGGAGCCATCCACCATATAATTCTCCTGACTCAAACGGACGAAATAAGCCGGAGCTCTGCAATATATAAGCATCATGGGATGACCCTGGATGCCTTGCAAGAACACTGAGGAATCACTGGACCAAACACTGCTTGTATGTTGTGCGAGTGGCACATCTTGCGGTTCCTGCAACCAAATATAAAATAATTACACAAAGCAAAGGTAACCAACTAAAACAAGAACTCCTACAACAAATTAAGATTCAAGTTCAACAATCCAAATATAATTCACAAAGGACATAAGTCTAAAAAAATATAGCAATTGTATGGATGTGTGGGAAAATAAAGGTTTACATGCTAAGGACTAATTAAGGTCAGCATTAAAATGCTTTGATAAGGCATACATGAAATGTATTGATTTAGGTATGCATTGCTATACAATTTACGGCCTCGGCCATGCCGATACATGCAATGCCTTGGAGCTAAAGGCGCGCAGACTCCTCCACATAGCCGCAAAACATGTTCAACAATAGCAATCAGAGCCCTCAAAGGTCCGGTAAGTGGATCAGAAAAGGAAACGGGTTTATAGGGTGGTGGTCCGTCGGAAATCAGCTCTCTGAATCAGACAGAAACCCATCCCAACAACGGAAGTTATCTGAACGAACGAAACATATCAGATTTTGTTTGGAAAATGATCCGAACTAACGCAAATGTTCTGATTTGCTTTCGTTCATCGAAAGCACATATACACATTTTCCCGAACGTTCGTACAAATGAAAAATGAACGAAAAAAAAGCAAAAAAATGACAAACACCCACTAAAACTTTCACAGACAGCTACGGAAGTCCAGACGAATGTGTCTCTGAATTGAGCCTACTGTCCTGAGTCCAAAGTCCTGAAGAATCCGGACATTGAATCCTGTTGCAGCACTTGTGCAGGTGTACATGTGTCCGATTGAAAGTTTAAAGAGATGGACCAGACAAAAAAGCCTATACTCTCCTTTAGTCCTCCAGCAGCTCCTCTGTGCAGGGCTGTCATTTTCATACTTACCGAGAGGGGGGTTCCAGCGATTCCGTATCCCAGTGCCAGCAGCAACACAGTGGTGTCCAGGGAACCTTGTTTTTGTCCCCAAAGGCCTATTCCATTAATTTCATGGTCGGCCTTGGCATACTCCCTCCATTACAATGAATGCAGTGGGTGCGTGGGGGGCGTGAAACTAGCCTGATGGACCGCACCATGCCTGCCTGACGCTGGACAATGCTCATTCGCCCTCATTGATAAGTATGAAGATGGTGGCGCACCACGGAGGCGCTATGGGCAACACAAGGCGAATTTCATTTTTAAAGCGGACCAAAATTCACTGAACTTGTAAAATAAACTTGGCCAATACTCCTTCTTAGGGTGCGGAAATAGGATCACGCTGGAACACTGATTTTGTTGCTGTCCCTCTCTGTAAGATGATCAATCATTGCATAGAAGTGGCAGTGGCATCATTGCCACGCACAACAGTGGCATTGAATAGAGGATCTGGAGTTTTACAGCTAAAACAGGCGCCATTATCGGAGATTATAGTGAAGCTGGAGCAGTAAAAATTGGCAAGAGGTTCTCCTCATGGAGGGAGCAATTCAGGGGATGCTAGTTAAAAATGTGGGTTTTGGTCCGCTTTAATTCAATGCCTGGACAGGGACTTGAAAGAAAAGCAAAACAGCAATAGTTTGCGAAGTGCAAAGTCACGACTGCATGCAAGGGCAGTTCACCTTTGGGGGGACGCTACAGCGCACACAGTGAAAACTGCTAAAGTGTGAATTTAGAACCACAGGTGGTGAATCACGCCAGGCAAAAAGTATTTTTCTAGTAGCAGCCTCCATATTTCTTAATGAAACCACGTGGAATAGCACAGCAAAGCATGATCGATAAATACATCAGACAAGAACATAGGTACCTCCAAATTGAATGTTGCCGGTTTTGTTGGCGATCTGTAAAAAGAAAAAAAATAGCTTTAATTGGACTTTAAAAACAAAATGTTTTACCTTTAAAGTGATACAAAACCCTTTCAACACCCCCGCCCCCAGCAGCATTATTCACATGCCCTGTGGGAGCTGCCGGTACAGGAAAGTTTACTGGTGACCTTGGGGGTTTCACACACTGGGGCATCCCGATGGTAGATGCCCCAGGGACAAGCTTGAGCGCAGCACCAGAGTATTTTAGACATCTGTCTCCCTCCAAGAAAAGCAACCCCCCCCCCCACTAAAGGTTGCAGAGCTTGAAGTTGACCTGCAGTCAAAAATGGTGGACCTTCAGCATCCTTTAATGAAAAGCCCAAACCCTTAAACTATTCCCCAGCATCTAAAATTAATATATCTAATGTTTTTAGTCACTTAATTTTTATTCTTTCCCCCACTGGCCTGCAACTCTGTTCAGCACTCTAGGATATGGGTGCTGCCATCTTGGCTCAGTAGCATCACATACTGAGGAGATGAGAGGGGTCAAAAGTGCAGGGGGCAGGGTTATAGCTGTGCTTTGCATAGACAGAGCAGAGCTGGGGTCAGGAAAAGGACAGCAATCCCAGAATGCAGAGCGCCACAGTCAGAAGACACTTCCTGTTTGCAGGCTGCCTGATGCTCCATGAGCCGCCATTTTGGATGTTTAAAGGCTCATAACATGCAGGAGATGCAGGTAGGATGATTTTTAATGTGAGCAATCTGTATGTAAAGTGTGTGGTAAACATATAACATATGCTCTTATTCACGGTAAAGGCCTGCTTTAATAAAACCAGAAGGATTACAATTCTTCACTACTCCACTTGCTTCCCTTCCTTTGCAACCCCAAACAGAAATCCCATAAATTCTGCAATAAAGAATTTGTATGCTCCATCTTTTTTTTCTCCTTTCACTTGACCAAATATGACAATGTTAAGATCAATATTTCAGATGACTGCCATGTGGTCACCTCAATACTGTTGAGACCCCAAATGAGGATGGGGTCAGAAATCCCTGCATCTGGGCATCTGATCCAGTGTGATCATATTCAGATCTAAAAATACATTATGATATTTATCTTTCAGCCCATTATCCTGTTTCTGATCCCGGCACAGTAAAATAAAACTCTTCATTTGTTAGCAGAGATGCTAAATTATTCATTGATGCCACCGACTTTCCCTTTACACAATGCATTAACCCTTTGTGTGTCTTATGGAAAGTTTGTGGGTGGAAAGGGCAACAATAAGGACAAAGAAGCCATGACCTGGGACTGGCTCGAGCCGAAGGGAGCCAAGTGAAAGAGTGTGCGCTGCCGTGGGAGCATCTGGAAGGTGAGTGGATCAGGCGACCTGAGGGGGATACACATAGCAGAGCATGAGGACCAACATCCCAAAAAGCGGAAAACCACATGTGTTAGTTCCCTTTAGAGGAACAGCCACAAACTAGAAGTGTTGGTCTTCCAACCAATCACCTCAGAATTCATCCCGACATGCTAAATGCACAGAAGACCCTTTACACAGTTGGGACTCAAGCATCAGGAGAGTAAGGAGCAAGTGACATACTATAAGAATGCAGAACTGTCAGATGCTTTAAAGCGGAACCAAACCCAGGATTTTGACTTTTCCGGGTTTTGTCCCCTGGTCAGGATGTCCCACTGTGTGAAATTCCCATGATTTGCCTTTCAAACTCGCCACTTCCCAGTCCAACTGTACATGTGCGGGCTCCCGTCTAATGAGAGCTGTTCACCGTGCATATTAATTGCTGTTTACACGCAGAGCCTGGCAATAGGAGCAAGAGCGGCCACATCCTCTGCAGTGCACATGCTTCCGTCTCCATCCTGTCTCAAAGATGATATAGTGCCATTTTTTTTTTAAATCAAATGTTATTTAAAATGACATAGGGTCCCCCCCTCCCTGGTGGGGGGAGCCCCATTTTTTAAGCTTTGGTGGCCCCTGCAGGCTACAAGCCAGCACAGCCTAATGGCCACGGGCTCTTCTACCCCTCCCGGCCTTTGGGGAGGCAGGTAATGGGGGGGGGGGCCCAGGGTTAATGGCAACTCACCCGCTAGCCACAGGTGACTTGCCAGACCCAGAGCCTTGTGAACTGGTATAGGGGTCACATAGATCCCTTATCAGTTCACAAAGGGTTAACAGTAAAAAATACTATTTTGGGATTACTCACCTGTAAAATGGGTATTATAAGAATGTCACACACCCCGCTTCAGAATAGTCATTACACTTGGGTTATGTCCAGTAGAGGGCGAACTTCTGCAGAGATGACTAGAAAAAAAGAAGCCCCTCCCAGTCCATAAATACCTGGGACCTCCCACACACTCCCCAGTATAGGAAAGCAGTAAGGGGACCAGGAAGAATAAAAACCTATTAACCAAAACAAGGTACACCCTATAGAGGATCCAGAATAAAATAAGGGCGGGATGAAGCGGGGCGTGTGACATAATACCCATTTTACAGGTGAGTAATCACAAAATGGTATTATTCTAAGAATGTCACACACCCCGCTTCAGAATAGTCATTACACTTGGGACATCCAATAGCAGTGTTCATAAAGGGCGGGGATCCAAAACAAGGCAATAATGCACAAACTTAAACCACTGCAGCTTGCAGAACTTTGCGGCCAAAAACAGCATCCGCTGAGGCCCGCACATCAACTTTATAACACCTGAAAAAAGTATGAACAGAAGACCAAATAACAGCCTTACAAACTTGTTCAACAGAAGCCTGGAGCTGAAAAGCTCAGGAAGCCCCAAACAGCATGAGCGGAATGAGCAGTGATCTGAAAAGAGGGAACCCTCCCCTCGGCAGTATAGGCCCCAACAATAGCCTGACATATCCAATTACTAATGGTAGACTTGGCGGGCGCCAACCCCTTCCTGGGCCCAAAGGGCACCACGAACAAGGCGTCCGTCCTACGAAAGGGAGAAGTAGCCACCAAACAGAACTTCACACAACGAACCACATCCAAAGAGTGCAGGACCCTCTCCTTGTCATTGCTAGGCTTAGGACACAAGGAAGGAAGAACCACCTCCGCGGGTTTGGACAAAAGAAGGCGGATCAGGTCCAGAACATCTGCACCCTTGACGGAGGCAAGAACACCCTGGTCTAAATGGTATCCGGATTCATGGCCAGAAATGAAAACTCCCTTGAAGGGGAGAGAAAGGGCTTGGGGTGGGCGACCACCCATCCAAACCTCTCCAGCATAGTCACCACCGTCCTGGTGTCTAGCTCCGCCTATCTGAGAGAGAGATGCCGTAATGAGAAGGTCGTCCAGAACCGGCACAATACGAATGCCCTGGGCTCTGAGAAGGGCCATTACACCCGCCAGCACCTTGGTGCCGAAGTCAGCCCGAACGGGAGGGCCACAGACTGACAATGCTGATCTCCCACCACCAACCTAAGAAATCTCTGGTGTGCTGGAAAGACCGGTACTTGAAGGTAAGAATCCTTGATGTCTATGGACGTCATGAAGACCCCCTGACTAAGAGAATCGATGGCTGAGCACAAAGTCTCCATGCGGAACTTCTTAGTTCTGATGAACCTGTTGAGAAGCTTCAAAACCAGAATGGGTCTTATGGACCCATCCTTTTGGGGCACCGCGAAAAAGGTTGGAAAAATAGCCCCGGTCTCCCACAGAGAGGCACCGGGCATATGACTTCCATGTCCAGAAGATTTGCACTGCCAACCGAAGCCCCTGCGCAGCCCGGGGGACCGAGGGGACCCGAGATCTGGGGAATCTAGGAGGAGGCCGGAACCCGAACTCCAGTTTGTACCCGGAAGAGACCACTTCCAAGGCCCAGTTGTCTGTGACCTCCCAGGCCCAGACCTGGGTGAAGTGCTGCAGCCGTCCCCCCATCCACAAGAGTGAGGGCGCCCCCTCATCGCTGAGCTGGCTTGGCCACGGGCTTGGGTTTGGAACCCCAGGCAGGTCCAGGACGGGCGCGTCCTCTGCCTCTGTCCCAAGAGTCACCACTAAAAGTAGAGCAGGCAGCTCCACTGCCTGTTCTGGCACCATGAAAGGAAAGATTAAAAAGGAGCCTGCCCCCTGAAAGGAGCGACGCTGCCTCTTGCGTTGTGGTAGCTTTCCTCCTTTTGCCACCAAATCCAATTTATCTCCAAACAGCCGCATACCCAGGAAGGGTTGCCGTGTAAAGGACTTCTTAACCGCAACGTCAGCCGCCCACACGGCCAGACCGATCGGTGAATAGCCACCAGCAACGCAGAGGTTCTGCCACACATACCTATTATGTCGTCCAAGGCCATGAACAATTCACACCGCGTAAGCGCTGCCAATTCATCACTGGCCGGGTTAAACTGGGAACCACTCACCAGGCCCGTAATCACAAACCTGGTAGCCACAGCAAAGAGCGCCGCAGCCAAACAGGATGCAAGACCGAACCTATGCTGGCAAAGGCATGACATGCCATTGATCAATACGTCGGCCCTCACCATCCTTTAGCGTGGTGGAATCCGGAGAGTACACAACAGATGTGTTGGACAATCCAAAGACGGGTTCTTCGGGAGGAGACGACCAGCGCTTGACCGCGTCCACCGGAAAGGGATACCTTCTATCCCATCCCCGAGGAACACCGGGAAGCCGGCTAGGCCTTTCCCATTCTATAAGAACCAGATTGTCAAAGTGCTTCTGATTTGGGAGCTCCAATCAAAGCTTAGGAGGTCCCAAAAAAATGTCCCTCTTCTGCGGAGGGGCTCCGCCGGAGGAGAAATAGCCAGCACCTCAAATAAATGGGCCAGAATCCGGGGGTATCCACAGCATCCCCATGCTTCTGCCCAGCATCAGCATCCAAAAACTGCTGATCCTCAGAGCCATCAGACTCGGCACACAATTCCCCCTCCTCAAGAAGGGAATAATCATAATCCTCAAGGCCCAGAACCGGCGCGGCCGGTGACAAAGGTCTCCTCTTAGCCGGGGCCTTTCCAGCCGCAGAGCTGAAATCAATTTCTCTATGTTGGCCAAACAAGCACATACATCAGATTGCGACTCCCCGCTAATAACAGTGTCACTTGGGGTACGGATCAGGCGGGGTGGAGTAGGTGGTGAGACCGGCGGCACTGACCCAGACGCCTGGGACCCATACTGCCGCGTTATGGCCTGCTGAGCACAGTACATTACATCCCGCAAGGGATACCCCACAACCCACACACTGCCGGGATTGCCCCGAAGAGAGCCCGAGCCCAGTATCCTGGGAAGCCTCCATATGGTTATTTTATGGTAGTCGCAATGACCAACGAGAATTACGCTATTAAGCTGCCCGGGATGCCCCTTAAGTCCACTAGTGGGAGGATATTGTAAAAACCCAATTTATCCAAGGGACCCTAGGACCGGGAGAACCCCCTTTTTTAATGTGAACAGGGAGTCCTCCTGAAAGACACAACAAGAAAAAAGAAGGGCCCCATAAGAAAAACACAGGTCAAACACAAAGTCACACACAACACACAAGCTAATAAGACTTGCTATTTAACAAATTATATATATCCATGTAATATATATACACACATCATGCATGCTTATTAGATAACAATGCGTTGAACAATAGCCCCTGGTGCTATAATGGGGTACAGGGCATAATTAAAGGCACGAAAACCCCACAGGGCACTCACAAACCAGGAAATGGCGACGGCACACCGAGGCAGAAAGACGGGAGGAGGAAGAAGGGCGGGCCTGGCTTTGCCCCCCTCCCAATCAGCCTAAGCAACGCGGACCCCAGCCAATAGCTGGGCGCCGAAATAGGCGCCATAGATAGGGGGGCGGGCCGGCCGCGCCGATCGCCTGGCTCTGCCCCCTGCCCCTCAGAAGAGAGGGGGAGAAGCTCTCCCCGCCGCAACGGCGTCCCACAAGCGGCCAACGACGCATCCTGGGCAGCCTCCGCAGTATAAGCACACACACGCTAATAAAGAAAATAAAAGACATAGACAAACAGAAAAATGGGACCGACCCCCCCCCCCCACCCAAGGGGGAACAGGGAGACACGGAAAAAGGGGGGGGATCCCATACCAACCAGAAGTGAAGGGATAATGGGACGGGGCATCCCAAACCAGGGTCACCAACCTGGTAAACCGCCTATCCCTTGATATGGGGCCTCACGGTGGAGCATGGCTCCTAAAGTACACCAGCTCGGGTGCAGCCTACCCTTACCCGGACCTGCAGCCAAGGCTGGGAGGCATAGGGGGTTTAAAATTCAATCCGGTCCAGGAAGAAATAGGGCAATAAAGCGCCGGGTGTGACCCCGGCTTACCTGTAAGGAAGGAGACAGCCATCTTCTGACTTGCTCGCCGTCTGCAGAGACAATTACTGGGGAGTGTGTGTGAGGTCCCAGGTATTTATGGACCGGGAGAGGCTTCTTTTTTTACTAGTCATCTCTGCAGAAGTTCGCCCTCTGCTGGACATAACCCAAGTGTAATGACTATTCTGAAGCGGGGTGTGTGACCTACTTAGAATAAATACAATTCTGCGATTACTCACCTGTAGAATTGGTATTATGAGTATACAGTACGTCCTGCTCCAGATTAGATTACTTACACTTGGGAATTACTCCGCCAGATGGCGCTGGACTGCAGAGATCGGGGGTGCCCCGCTGCCTGAAACCCCCCCCAAACACCCCGAAAACTCACCTCTTCACGCTCCCACGTGACTGCGCTGTCCAATTCCGCCCGTGACGTCCGTCGACGGACAAGGGATCGCGCCCGCCGCCGCCTCCCGCGCGTCACTTTTGACGTGTGTGCGCTCGCGCCGGCCATTCAGAGACGGCCGGCGCGGGCACGTCTAGAGGAGCGCGAGTGAGGCGGCGGCGGCGGAAGCAGCGGCAGGAGAGGTAAGGTTTTTCGGGGGTTTTGGGGGGGGGGGGGGGGTTACACCCCGCGGGACATCCCGATCTCGGATGTCCCGCGGTGTGTGAGGTGATCGGCCCGGGAATCTTATAGATTCCCGGGCCGATCACCCCTGGGTGTTGGCCCACTTTAAACAGAACCAAACTAGTAACTATAACAACGATAACAATCGCCATACAGGGGATCCAGGATAATGCAAAACCAAGGGTGGGGTGGAGCAGGACGCACTGTATACTCATAATACCAATTCTACAGGTGAGTAATCACAGAATTGTATTATTCTTAGTATACAGTACGTCCTGCTCCAGATTAGATTACTTACACTTGGGACATCCAATAGCAGTGTCCATAATGTAGGGTGGGATCCCCAAAGGTAACAGCAGACAGGTCATACCACTGCCGTCTGCAGAACCTTACGGCCAAAAGCCGCATCAGCTCAGGCCCTAACATCAACCTTGTAAAACTTTGAAAAGGTATGAACAGAAGACCAAGTAGCGGCCTTGCAAACTTGTTCAACAGAAGCCTGGTGCTGAAAAGCCCAAGAGGCACCAATAGCACGAGTAGAATGAGCAGTAAGGCGGAAGGGAGGATTCTTCCCCTTAGCAGAATAAGCCTGAATCACAGCCTGATGGATCCATTTGCTGATAGTAGACTTGGCAGGTGCCAAACCCTTCCTAGGACCAGAAGGGACCACAAAAAGAGCATCAGTTTTTCTGAAAGGTGCAATAACCACCAGATTGTACTTCAGGCACCAAACCACATCCAAAGAATGCAAGACCCTCTCCTTAGCATTACTAGGATTAGGGCACAAGGAAGGAAGAACAATGTCCTGATTCAAATGAAAGGCAGACACTACCTTAGGCAGAAAGTCTGGCTTGAATCGAAACACCACCTTATCCTGGTGCCTCTCAAAGTAGGGGGGCTGGATGCACCCAGCAAGGCTGACAAGACCAAGTTCAAATCCCAAACAGGCAGCATGGGCTTACGTGGGGGATGCATATGAGTAACCCCCAGGAAAAAAGTCCTGATCAGAGAATGCTGAGCAAAGGACTTCTGGAAGAAAACAGCCAGGGCAGAAACATGACCCTTCAGAGTACTGAATTGGAGCCCCATCTCCAACCCATGCTGCAGGAACTCCAGAATCCTGGGAATAGAAAACACACGACAGGGAAGTGACTTAGACTCACACCAGTCAATGTACGCACGCCAAACCCTATAATAAATGGAAGAAGAAGACTTCTTAACCTTTATCATGGTATCAACAACCGAGGTAGACCGCCCATCAAGATGGAGGTTTCAGCAGCCAGGCCGTCAAAGCCAGAGTTTGTAAATTGGGATGGCGTAGGTGACTGAGTGAGCAGGTCTGGCACCCTGTGCAGAGCATACTGATCTACTGCCAGCAGAAAGTCAGGTTTGAAACGTAACACCACCTTGTCCTGGTGTCTCTCATAGTAGGGGGGCTGAATGGACAGCGCCGCCAACTCAGACACACGCCTGACAGAAGTAATAGCCACCAGAAACACAACCTTGAGCGTAAGAATGGCCAAGGCAGCATCCTGCACATGTTCAAAGGGAGCACCCTGCAAGGCTGACAGAACCAAGTTCAGATCCCAAACAGGCACCATAGGTTTACGTGGGGGACGTACATGAGTGACCCCCTGGAAAAAAGTCCTGATCAGAGGGTGTTGAGCAAAGGACTTCTGGAAGAAAATAGCCAGGGCAGAAACCTGACCCTTCAGAGTACTGAGTTGGAGCCCCATCTCCAACCCATGCTGCAGGAACTCCAGAATCCTGGGACACACGACAGGGAAGAGACCTAGACTCACACCAGTCAATGTAGGCACGCCAAACCCTGAAATAAATGGAAGAGGAAGACTTCTTCCTAGCTTTAATCAAAGTATCCTCAACTGAGGAAGACAGCCCCTTCTCCATCAAGATGGAGGTTTCAGCAGCCAAGTCGTCAAAGCCAGAGTTTGTAAATTGGGATGGCGTAGTGAGCCCTGAGTGAGCAGATCTGGCACCAAGGGCAGAGCGTATTGATCTGCCAGCTGTACCATGTCTGCAAACCACACTCTTCTTGGCCACCTGGAGAGCAACCAGAATTGCTGGCACCCCTTCCAGAGCAATCTTGCGCAGAACCCTGCCCAGCAGGGGAATTGGAAGGAAGACATACAGCGCATCCAAGGTCAGGGCCAGAGGATCCCTGGACAGAGAGACAAAAGCTGGGAGCTTGTGATCCACATCTGGTTGGCCCCAACGGTGACACAGAGATTGAAACACCCTGCTGCATAGAAACTATTCTCCCTGGCGAGAGCTCCCCCTGCTCAGAGTCCGCCAGGCGATTTTCCACCCCGGGATATACACAGCTGAAATGCAGGGGACATTGGCCTCCGCCCAAGTCAGGATCAGAGACGCTTCCTGGAGGGCCCCCTTGCTCGGGGTCCCTCCCTGATGATTGATGTAGGCAACTGCCGTCTGGTTGTCTGAGCGCACCTGAACAGGCAGGCCCCAAAGAGGAGTAGTCAAGCGAGCCAGAACTAACCTGATCGCCCGCAGCTCCAAGACATTGATAGGTGTGTGGGCCTCCTGAGGAACCGCAGGGACTTCTAGAAACCCCCCCCCCCCCAACCTGACAGACTGGCATCCGTGGTGACCGTCTCCCAGGAAGGGGCAAGAAAGGATCTGCCCCCCAACAGGTTCCTTGAGTCCATCCACCACAAGAGGGACCTCCTGACCAGGGGGGAGAGCACACAGACCCTGTCCGGGGACGCCGGGTCCTTGTCCCATACTGACAATAGTCGCAGAGGCCTCAAGTGGAACTGAGCATAAGGGACCGCTTCGAAGCACGCCACCATCAGGCCCACCAGCTGCATCCCCTGCCTGATGGAGGGATGGGGACAAGCTAGGAGGGACTGAGCCTGTGCAATCAGACTGTCAACCTTCTGCTGAGGAAAGAAGATCCTTGTCTGAACTGTATCCAGATTCATTCCTAGGAATGGAGTTACCAAGGAAGGGGACAGTGAGGACTTGGGGTGGTTGATCACCCATCCAAATGACTCCAGAGCGGACACCGCCAGCTGAGTATCCAACTCTGCCTGATGTTGAGACTGGGAAGTGATGAGGATGTCGTCCAGAAGCACGCGGACGCCCTGACATCTGAGCAGAGACATCACGCCAGCCAGCACCTTGGTGAACACCCTGGGAGCTGAAGTGAGGCTGAAGGGCAAGGCCACAAATTGGTAGTGTTGATCCATCAGAGCGAACCTGAGGAACCTTTGATGACCTGGAAATACAGGAATATGAAGGTAAGCATCTTTGATGTCCACAAAAGTCATGAAATCCCCTTGGCGCAGGGCACTGATGGCAGAGCGCAGAGTCTCCATGCAAAAGCGCCTGCCCCTGACAAACTTGTTGAGAATCTTTAAGTCCAGGATGGGCCTGACAGAACCATCCATTTTGGGTACTGTGAATAGGTTGGAATAAAAGCCCTTGCCTTTTTCTCTTAAAGGGACCTGGCAGATGACCCCCAGCTCCAGGAGGCCTTGCACTGCTTGCACTAGCTCCTGAGCTGACACAGGGTCCTGAGGAATCCGGGATCTGATGGATCTTGAAGGGGGATCGGCAGCAAACTCCAACTTGTAACCGGAGGACACTACCTCCTGAATCCACCAGTCTGAGACATGAAGCCTCCAGACGTGAGCGAAGTGCTGCAGCCATCCCCCCACCCGGATGGGTGAGGGCGCCCCATCATGCCTGAGGGGGCTTGGGAGAGGATTTAGCTTTGGGACCCCAGGAGGAGCCAGGACGTCCACGTCCTCTGCCTCTACCCCAGAAATCTCCCCAGGCCCCAGGGAAGTACACCCCCCTTCCCTGTCTTGCACCACGGTAAGGGGAGGAGAAGGAACCCTGACCCCGAAAGGGCCGAGATTGCCGCCTGCGCTGGGGTAACCTGCCTCCCTTAGCAAACAGGTCCAGGCGGTCCCCAAACAGGCGTAGTCCTTTGAAGGGAAAACCAGTGAGGGCTTTCTTGGCAGCTTTGTCAGCCACCCACTGGCGCAGCCAAACCGAGCGGCGTATAGCCACCACCAGGGCAGAGGTTCTGCCACACATTCTAATGGTATCATCCAAGGCAGAGAGGACATAGGTCACAAAAACATCACAACGAGAGAGTGCATTAAACTCCTCACTAGACACATCATCTTGGGCACCATCAAGGATACTTCTGAGCAGGATCCTGATAGTCACAGCCGTAATGGCAGAGGCACAGACCGGCGCAGCGCCGTCCCCACACATGTAAAGGCATGGGACGCCAGCTGATCAATGCGCCGGTCCTCAGCATCCCACAGCGTAGTAGAGTCAGGGGAGTGCATGACAGAGGTGTTAGATAACCCTTGGACCGGGGCATCCACTTCAGGAGGGGATGACTAACACTTCACCACAGCAGGAAAGGGATACCTCTTATCCCAACTCTTAGGTACACCGGGAAGTCTGCTGGGGCACTCCTATTCCTTGAGCACAAGATTATTAAAATGGGCTTGCTCAGGAAATTCCAAACGTGGCTTAGCAGTATGAAACAATTAGAGAAATAGAGAAGAGGAGAAATAGACAGAACCTCAAAAATCTGAGCCAACAGTCTATCAGTATCATCTGGGGCCCAGGGGTCAGAGACAGAATCGTCATGACCCCTGGGCCTCTCATTAGATGACCCTGAGTCGGAGAATAACTCCCCTTCTTCCAAAGGGGTATAGCCAGACCGTTTCAAAAACTCCTCAGCTTCCATAGGGAAAAGAGTGACATCAGGCGTTAAGTGCCGCTTTTTTGCAGAGGCCTTACGCGCCAAGGTAGTAGCAAGCAACTTCTCAACACTAGCCAGTCTGGAAGACACATCAGGCTGAGAATCCCCACTAGTATGCAACTCAATGGGAGTGGGATTTAAGCTTCGGGGGGTAGGTGAAGCCATACGAGGCGCAGGCCCAGCCACTGGTAAACCAGGCTGCAGTGCAAGCACCTGCTGGGCACAAGGTACACAGACCAGCACATTGTCAGCACTAGTAGGGGACACCCCACAAGCTACACACAGCCAGGCTTGTCCCGAAGGAACCCCGAGCACATTACCCTGAGACGCCTCCATATGGTGATTATAGCGGCACAATAGGCCAATAGGGATTGACGCTATAAAAGCAACCTGGGATGCCCCAATAGCCCGCTAGGGAAGTGGGAGTAAATTATACACTAGGCCTCACAAGTTAAATAACTAAATAGAGGGAGTAGGGCCAGGAGAAGCCAAAAGGGTTCGCCCGTCTGAAAGACATAAGCAAAGGGGAACCGTAAGGGACATGTGAATGACAAATGGTAAATAAGGCCGCCCGCGAGGGCACTCACGGACCGCGGTAGGTAGATGCCAGACACGTAGCAGCCGGATCCAAGAGAAAATGGCGCCGGATATACCTCAAGGGGCGTGCCGCGGGGACAGTGACGCGGAAAGCGCCAACCGCAGGCCCCGCCCCCGAAGAGCGCGAAGCCGTACACGTGACAAGCAGCCAATAACGGCGCAGCAGCGCCTGAGGTAACGCCGCCCCCAAGCGCGAAACACTGTGGAAGCGCGAGCGGCGGCAAGTTTAAAAAGGCAACCAGTGCAACCAAGTCAGCACGGCGACTGACACCAACCATAAGTACATAATACAGTGAAGCACCAAGGCAAATTCACCCCCCCCCCCCCCCCCCCCGAGAGCTACAAGGGAGAGCGAGGGAGGACAGCGGCCACTTAACAGGACCCACCGATAGACAGGGGTAAGGGGCAATAGGGCGGGAGGGGCATCCCATAGAGGCTCACCATATGCCTATACCGCCTACCCTTTGGTGGGGGATTGCGGTGGAGCAGCGCTCCTAAGCACCTGACAGAGGTGCTGCCTACCATCACCCGACAAGCGCAGCCAAGGCTGGGAGGCACATTAATAATGGAACGGGTGGGAATAGTCCTACAGGGCCGCAGGCTAATAGCCCCGCTCACCTGCGAGAAAAGAGAGCCATCTTCTTGTCCAGACTGCAGAGAAGATCTGGGGATTTTGTGGGAGGTCCCTGGTATTTGAGGGGCCGGGAGGAGCCTGTTTTCGATGTCTCTGCAGTCCAGTGCCATCTGGCGGACTATATCCCAAGTGTAAGTAATCTAATCTGGAGCAGAACGTACTGTATACTAAGAATAAATACACTTCACAGAGAATCAGAGGAACTCCTGCCCCCTGCTCCTCTGGCCAGCGATCATTGCATCTGACCTCAGAGCCGGGATGACGTCATCCACCCCACCCCCAAAGGGGCGGCGCTACTCGTGAAGATGGCAGCGACCGTTGTGAAGGCAGGGAGAGAGGGCCTGTCGGGCTCTCCTGAAGACTAAAGAGCCCCGAGGGGAATCGGAGGCCCCCGGGTGAAGAGAGCCAGCAGGATCAAACGGGGGGTCGAGTGTTTTTTTTACTTTTCTTTCACTGTAGCGGGGGGGGGGGGGGGGGAATCAAATATTTCAATACTTGACAATCGTTTTTTTCCTGACACCCCTACTGATCAGGGATTTCCAGCTTTTGTACTATGAGACCCACTTTTAAACAGAAAGATATTTGGGGCCACTTTAGCACACTTGACGTTAAAGCAGGTCAATGTGTGGGCCAAGGCCCCCCTCCCAAGCAGCCAGGCTCTGCTGTTGCCTCGGCTTTCTTTGAAATAACGGGCATTTCCACAGCTGAAGCCACGTCCCCTGGCAATTTTGAGAGAGCCGGTGGCTTTTTCAAGGTTGCCACTGTAACGAGGTGCAGCCCGCCGGCTGCATCCCGGAACGCTGTTCGGCCGCACACCAGCCAGTCAGAATGGCTAGGAGGGGGGAGCACAAAAGGCGATGACAGGGATTGCGTTGTGGGTAAGATCACCGGCACCCCAAGGGGGTTTCACACAGCAGGGCATCTGGTGTAGGATGCCCCAGGGGTTGGATAGAGGCCGGGCCTGGAAGCTTTTAGATTCCAGTCTGCGAGCCACACACTAAGAGTTGGTCAGCCACATGTGGCTCCTGAGCTACAGGTTGGAAAGCCCTACTGTAAACAAAAGAGTAACTGGTATAACACAAACATAGCTTCCACCTCCTGGGTCCTGATAACAGCTATCAATATATTCTCCTCTAACAGAAAAATAATGCATTTTACAATAAAAGGTGCCAGCGGCAGAGAGTTAATTACGCAGCAGTGTCAAGCAATGGACGCTCCCAATTCAAAAATAGCTCAGGGAAGGTATAAAGAAAATGACAATGCCAGGAAGGAGGCTTGGGACAAAGTGACAGTCTGCAGCCTTCGGAGCAGTCTAATGATTAAGAAGCTATAACTACATACAAGCAGCCCGAGTTCTTGGCATGGTATCAATTACAGAACATGTTCAGCAATTAAATTCCAATTGCCTTTCACCAGCAGGGGCGGACTGGGACCAAAAAAACAGCCCTGGACTTTTTGGTCAGACTGGCCCTTCTGTACTGTGCTCGGCCCGGTAAAGTGAGTCAATGCCACATTAATATAATTAAAAAAAAAAAAAAAAAAAAAATTAATATAAATATATATATATATATATATATATATATATATCTCCAAGTGGGATCGGCCCGAGACCTCGCCCGGGCATCCAAAATCGGGATGCCCCACTGTGTGAAACCCCCCAGGTTACCTGCTACACTTACCTTACTTCCCGTTCCATTTGTGAATGGCCGGCGCGGGCACGTTCTCCGTTAGAGGGTAGCTGGGGATGCGGCTCACGCATGCGCTGCTGCACTTAGGACACTGGCTTAGGATAGTCAAAATCCTGGGTTTTGGTCCTTTTCTGTGGGGCATCCTGATTTGGAATGCCCCATTTTGTGCAACTCCCTCAGATCACCAATAAAACTTACCTGACCAGCGATCCACTGGCTCACGCATGGGTTCTCCTCGCTAAGGGCTGGATGGAGCTGAGCAGGCTGCCAGCCATATCCCGCCAGCCTCTAGCTGGTGCAGACACATGTTTGAACCACGCATGTGCCGTTTGATTAGCGGTCAGGTATTTTTACTGGGAATTTGACATAATGGGGCATCCCAAATCAGGACGCCCCACAGAAAAGGACCAAAACTCTTTCAAGTAGACCAAAACAGTTTGGGATGCCCCAGGGATAGGGAACCTGGTCACCAATCAAGCCAAACTCCAGGCAATTTAGAAATTTACAACCCCCCCCATAAAAAAATAAAAAATTAAATAAATGATAAGCAGCTAGCAGCTTACCACTCCAAAGCAGAGCACAGGCAGGGAAATACAGCACAGCATGCCAATCTGCCCAGAATCTGGGCTGTCCATAAGTGTAACAGAGCTGAGGGGGAAACTGCAGCAAGGTTTGATAGTTCCGCCTCACTGTCAGATGAAGGCAGAAGCAGACGGCCGGAACTAATGAGTAACTACTTGTATTGCAGCCGAGACATCAAAGGCTACTGCAAAGAGCGCTCGGAGCTGACGGAAAGCCTGGCCTCTCCTAAGGGCCGTATTTAGGATTCATGCTGCCCTAGGCACCTTTGGCCAACACGCCCCCCCCATTGTTAAAGAGGACCAAAACCCATGGCCCACAGCCTTGGAATCTATAAGATTCCAGGGCCACTTGATCCCCCAAGGGACATCCAGATTCGGGATGCTCTGTTTTGTAAAACCCCCACAGGTTACCATGAAACTCACCTTTTTCCCCGGGTCAACGAGGCATGCATGAGCAGCAGTCGCATCCCCACTATCCCTTTAGCAGGGAAGTGGCCACGGCAGGCATTTGTGAATGGCTGGGCATGCTCCCTGTTAGCGGGCAGCGGAGGATGTGGCCCCCAGGTGGGAGCAGACCCGGGCACACTGACTGGATGAGAGGCCACGTGTACACAGTAGGACTGGGGTAAGGTGAGTTAGATTGGGCGACCTGGGGGGTTTCACACAGTGGGGTATTCCAGATTGGGGCAAGGACCAAATTCTGACTATCCTGGGTTTTGATCCACTTTTAATGGGATCTCTAGCCATACAGACCCTGAGGTCCGTCTGTCTTCTAAGCACTGTCCTGGTGCACATCCTCCTGCCAGTCTGCCTTGCACTACCTGTTAGATGCTATTCCCTGCTGTTCACATAACCACCAGCATTCTAACAGGTTCACCTAGTGGCCTTGAACACTGATTGGCTGTTGGTTGACATGTGAATGACAGATATAGGTAAAAATGTGCAAGTGGTAGGTATTGGAGCTGTTGGGTCTGGGGTTGCCAGGGAAAGGGGGCAACAGAAGGTGGCAGAAGGAAAAAAAAGTTGGTTTCAAGAAGAAATAGCAGTTGGCAGAAGAACACAGTGGGCACAGATCAGGGAGGGATAGTAGCAGAAAGGATAAAAAGACACAGCAGAGGGGGCAGAAATTAGAAAGCGGGCACAGTGCCCATCAGGAGGCACAGAGTAGAAGGAACGTTATTAACATGAAAGGGAAAAGGGGGGGATACAGGTAGCAGCAATGTGGGAACAGCTGGCTGCATAAAAATGGCCGGGGATAGAAAGGAGGGTATTGGGCAGCCAGAAGCAGGCACAGTGAGCAGGAAGTTGGAGGGTAATTGACTAGAATGAAAAAGACAGAAGTTATGAAAAAATGGCACATGAAGGAGGCTGAAAGGAGGACTTGCAGGAAGATAGTAGATATCAGGAGAGTGGGCAGCCAGAAGAGAGCACAGCAGGCAGCAAAATGTCTACAATAATGACACAAGCAGACACAGGCTCCATCACACTATTGAACAGACTTACTGAGCAGCAATGAGAAGCTCCATCCCCTGCGCTGCCTTCCTGATATTTCAAAGCCCGGGAGACACAGGAGATGATGACGTCATGCTGATAATGACGTGGGAGGGGAGGGTTACTCCAGCTAGACACATGCAAATTAGGCAGAAACGGGTGAGAAAAGGCAGAATCTCCTCTGATCAGTCGGCACATCAGCCTGCTGTCACCCACGTTCAGAGCAGCCTCCAATCACTGAAGGTTCTTCTGCTGGTGTCCCTAGAGAAGTGCTGCAGCCTGGATGGCCAGTGTCATCTTTAGTTCTAATCTTTGTAGTTGTGCTGTGTGGAGGAGAAGCAGCCCGGGAGGTCAGCCATGTTCCTGCATAGGCTGAGTCAGGGAGGGGGCCATGTAAAGAAGCTTCCATCTGTCTATACAGTACATCAGTCAAGTTCCACTGTGTGTCCTCAATAGATACTGGGTCATACCATGTGCGGGCGGGGGGGGGGGGGTACTCAGGGAAAAGAAAATCAACAACAAACTGTAAAAATTGTACAAAAAAACACACAAAAACAGCAGTGTCCGTGTCATGCTGCTGGGGCCCCATACCAATACTAGTGCAATGCAAATGCTGAAAGCAAACTTTTTTAATGCCCCTGCTGCCCCCCCCCCCCCCCCCCTGCACATTCTGGCCACCCGAGGCCTAATGTTAAATATGGATTTGCCTCTCCTGCTATCACCCGGCCGGCTGCGGAACTAGGAAGCCGACCAGAGCAGCCAGAAGGTAAATGGGGAGGCAGAAATGCAGGACAAGCCGCGGCCTACCGGGATTTGTCCCGGTATGCCCTGCGGCCAGCCCGCCCCTGCCTTTCACCATTTGGTATCTAGATTTTATCTTGGTCAGCTCAGCGGTACTAAAAACCTGAGGCATGTCTCCAATTTATTATTTGATTCTAGGTTCCTGGTTACACAAACAAGGAATTGTGGGACAGAATGTTATAAAGCAATAACATGCTCGGCAAAACCAGTAATCCAAGGTAAAAAACGTAGCACAGGGTGCTTGCAGAAAAACAAACAATAGCAGAGCCCGGTTTTAAACCGGATGGTATAGCATTTTGTATAGCACAACTTAAACCGGGCCAACAGCCTGGCACAGTTGGAAAAGAAAGGCTGTGGCCATTTTGGAGCTTCCTCTCCCAGCACCGCAGCCATGCTGCTGCCTGGATTCAACTGACAATACACAGTAACAGGAAGCCCAGCAGCACTTCCTGCTTGCAGGTGCCCTGCAAATGCACAAGCCGCCATTTTGTTTTTAAAATTTGCCACAGCAAGAGTTGGAAAAAGGTAAATTAATGTTTATGTGCAGCAATATAAATTGAACTAGGGAAGGAAGCATATGAGCACTGTTTGTTGTGTTGGTCTGGTTTAAGTCATTTCTGACTGTTGGTCCACTTTAAATTGGACCTTCACCCTGAATAAGAGCATATCTTATATGTTTCCCCCCTGCTATACATACAGATTGCTCACATTAAAAATCATCCTACCTGCATCTACTGCATTTTTTGAGCCTTTAAACATCCAAAATGGCGGCATAGTCTCAGGCTGCCTGTATCAGGAAGTGTCTTCTGACTGTGCCGCTCTGCCAACCTGTGTCTTCTGTCAACCTTCTCCTGACCCCAGCTCTGCTCCGTCTGTGCACAGCTAAAACCCCGCCCCCTGCACTTTAGACCCATCTCCTCTCCTTAAAATGTAATGCTACTCAGCCAAGATGGCGGCGCTCATATCCTGAACAGAGTTGCAGGCCAATGGGGAAAAAGAATAAAAAGTCATTAAAAATGTTAAATATTAATTTTAGATGCTGGGAATAGTTTTTTTTTAAGTGTTAGGGCTTTTCATTAATTGATGCTGAAGGTCCGCTTTAAGCATTTGATTTTCCGATTGCTGAAAATCATTCTTTCGTGAAGCAAAACAGAGTAGCTCGGATATATCAAGACCTGAGCCATAAAACAAATATCAGAAAACAAAGCCCAGGCTAATTTTTGGATTTTTGAGCAGCTGCTCAAACTTCTGTCACTTCCAGTTGAACAGAGCTGTCCTGTCCTACTCACTAAACCCCATAAGACATTGCTTGGACACCATATCACACCCTCAAATGTATCATTCAGAGTTGTAGGTTGATGCTTTAGTAACAATCTACAGCATAAACCAAAGAGAAGAGAATTGAATTGAATTACACACTTGGCATCCCTGTGGGCACAGCACAGTCTACACCTACTTTTGCTTCTGGGTGTTCTTGATCCCATGCTGCAAATTATATTTAGTTCTCCTGTTTACGTCTTCTCCTCTCTGACACAAGGGCACCGTCACAAGCATAGGCAAACTGCTGCGCGGAAAAGGATATTGTTCCATGAGCTATTTATTAATTCCCAAACAGGCTAAATAGGAAGCATTGCCTTTATATCAGGGGGCCCCCCAACCAACTCCTCAAGGCCCACCAACAGGTCTCACAGATGCATAGGTTAGGTAAATAATGCCCAGACAGAGCCTGAGCCGGCTATGTGCAGATCCACAACACATGAGCTGTTGGTGGGCCTCAAGGAGGGGGTTGGGGGAGAGAGCTTTTTAGACACAGGTATTTACACCTAATGGTGTAACCAGGTATTGGTCTTGCCTGTACTCCGTACATAGGGGAAAATACCATCTGCCGGATCCCACACAGCCCCCCTTTTTCTATCTTTAAATTATTCCAAAACCTGTGATTTTCATCTCTGGTTTTGGTCTGACCCCCTGGGGTATCCCCAATTGGGATGCATCGCTGTGCGACACACCCCACAGTTAACAGCAAATCGGCATACCTTGCCACGCCGTAGATGCAGTTTTCCTCCAATCAGCTTCTTTGGCCATGCATAATAATGTGCAGCCAAAGAAGCTGAATAACAGCTTAGCCAAACTAGCGAACAGCATACAACACCAATTATTCAGTTACAGGCACAAAAGATGCGAGGGCTGATTGTCGAGGTAAAAATATTGGGTGACTGGTGGGGTTTCACATAGCAGGGCATCCCAAATTGTGATACCCCAGGGTCAATTTCTGCCTGACCTGGCGTCTTAGAGATGCTCTGTCCAGATTTGTTCCGCTTTAATACATTTCTCTGTGTTCCCCAGAGAAAAAACACCATTTTGTGATTACTCACCTTTAAAATGGGTATTATAAGTATGTCACACACTCCGCTTCCACTATTCATGACATATGGGTTATGGTCCAGTAGAGGGCGAACATCTGCAGAGATGAAAGCAAAAAAGAAGCCCCTCCCGGTCCATAAATACCTGGGACCTCCAGGTAGCTAATAAAACATTCTTAACCATAAAAGGTTCACCATATAAAGGATCCAGAATACAAAAGAGTGGGATGAAGTGGGGTGTGTGACATACTTATAATACCCATTTTAAAGATGAGTAATCACAAAATGGTATTATTCCAAGTATGTCACACACCCCGCTTCCACTATTCATGACATATGGGACATCCAATAGCAGTGTCCGTCATGGGTGGGGATCCAAATACAGCAAAACAATGCACCAATTTAAACCACTGCAGCTTGCAGAACCTTGCAGTCAAAAACAGCATCCGCTGAGGTCCGCACATTAACCTTATAAAACTTTGAAAAAGTATGAACGGAAGACCAGTTAGCAGCCTTACAAACTTGTTCAACAGAAGCCTGGTGCTGAAAAGCCCAGGAAGCCCCAACAGCACGAGTAGAATGAGCAGTGATCTTAAAAGGAGGAACCCTCCCCTTAGCAGAATAGGCCCCAACAATGGCCTGGCGTATCCATTTACTAATGGTAGACTTGGCGGGCGCCAAACCTTTTCTGGGCCCAGAAGGCACCACGAACAAGGCGTCCATCTTACGAAAAGGAGAAGTAGCAACCAAATAGTACTTCACACAACGAACCACATCCAAAGAGTGCAAAACCCTCTCCTTGTCATTGCTAGGCTTAGGACACAAGGAAGGGAGAACTACATCCTGATTGAGATGGAAGGCAGAAACCACCTTAGGAAGGAAATCTGGTTTAAAATGAAAAACCACCTTGTCCTGGTGTCTCTCAAAGTAAGGGGCCTGAATAGACAGAGCCGCCAACTCAGAGACACGCCGAACAGAGGTAATAGCCACCAAAAAGGCAACCTTTTGAGTGAGCACAGAAAGAGCCACATCCTGCATCGGTTCAAAGGGAGGTCCCTGGAGGGCTGAAAGAACCAAATTTAGGTCCCAAACGGGAACCAAAAGGCTTTCTAGGGGGCCGAACATGAGTGACCCCTTGGAAAAAAGTCTTGACCAGATGATGCAAAGCAAAAGACCTTTGAAAAAAAGACAGCCAGGGCAGAAACCTGACCCTTCAAAAGTACTGAGTTGGAACCCCAGATCCAGACCGTGTTGTAGAAACTCCAAAATCCTAGGAATCGAAAACACCCTGCAAGGTAAGGCCCTAGCCTCACACCAGTCAATATAGGACCGCCAAGTCCTATAGTAAATGGTAGAGGAAGACCTCTTCCTAGCTCTAATCAAGGTTTGAATAACCGCCTCAGACAAACCTTCCTCCCTCAGGATGAAGGTTTCAGCAGCCACGCCGTCAAAGCAAGCGTTTGTAAATTGGGGTAACGTAGTTGACCCTGAGAGATCAGATCCGGAGACGGGCAGCCTGTACTCTGTACTGATCTACCACCAATCTTACGACGTCTGCGAACCAAACCTGTCTTGGCCACCTTGGGGCCACCAGAATTGCTGGTGCCCCCTCTAGAGCCAGCTTGCACACTACCTTGCCCACCATGGAGAAGGGGGGAACAGGTACAGAAAGCCCAGATCCCTCCAGGCAAGGGACAGGGCATCCACTGCCAGGGCCAGAGGATCCTGAGACAGAGATACAAAGGTTGGGAGCTTGTGATTGTGCCGAGAGGCAAAGAGATCCACCTCCGGAGTCCCCCACTTGTGACACAGGGCCCGCAACACCCTGTGGTTGAGAGACCATTCCCCTCAGCGAGAGAATCCCCTGCTCAGGGAGTCCGCCTCTGTGTTCTCCACTCCCGGAATGTATACTGCCGAGATGCAAGGAACATTGCTCTCCGCCCATGTCAGAATCAGAGAGACTTCCCTGAGGGCACTCCTGCTGAGAGTCCCTCCTTGGTGATTGATGTAAGCTACCGCAGTACGATTGTCTGATCGAACCTGAACCGGTAAACCATGTAGGTGAAGTGTCAGACGCGACAGAACCAAGCGGATAGCTCTGAGCTCCAAGACATTGATGGGGGTGTGAGCCTCCTGAGGACCCCACAACCCCTGGAACTGATGATCTTTCCAGAAACCTCCCCAGCCCGACAGGCTGGCATCCGTGGTAACCGTCTCCCAACGAGGGGCCAGTAACGATCTGCCCCTCATCAGATTGCTTGATTCCAGCCACCACTGAAGGGACTGCCGAACCCTGGGAGACATCAGAAATGACTGATCCAAGGACTGTGGACATCTGTCCCATTTCAGCAATAGATGGAGTTGTAGCGAACTCATGTGGAATTGAGCAAAGGGGACTGCCTCGAAGGAGGCCACCATCAAACCTACCAGAGTCATCCCTAGCCGAATGGAAGGGCGAGGGTTGGTCAGAAGAACACGTATCAGATCCTGAACCCTCTGCACCTTTGGCTGAGATAGGAACACTCTGGCCTGACTGGTATCCAGATTCATGCCCAGAAAGGAAATCTCCCTTGATGGGGAGAGAGAAGACTTGGGGTGGTTGATCACCCATCCAAACCTCTCCAGCGTCGTCACCACCGTCCTGGTGTCCAGCTCCGCCTGGCAGAGGGAGGAAGCTGTAATGAGCAGGTCGTCCAGATAAGACACAATGCGAATGCCCTGGGCTCTGAGCAGGGCCATAATGCCCGCCAGAGCCTTGGAAAATACCCTCGGTGCCAAGGTCAGCCCGAACGGGAGGGCCACAAACTGAAAATGCTGATCTCCGACCACAAACCTGAGAAATCTCTGGTGTGCTGGGAAAATTGGTACATGAAGGTAAGCATCCTCGATGTCTATGGACGTCGTGAAATCCCCCTGACGAAGGGAACCGATGGCTGAGCGCAGAGTCTCCATGCGGAATCTTTTGGTTCTGATGAACCTGTTGAGAAGCTTCAAATCCAGAATGGGTCTTATGGAGTCATCCCTTTTGGGAACTGTGAAAAGGTTGGAATAATAGCCTTGGCCTCTCTCTGAAAGAGGAACCGGGCATATGACCGCCATGTCCAGGAGGTTATTTACAGCCGACAGGAGCCCCTGCGCCGCCCGAGGATCCGAAGGCACCCGAGACCTTAGGAATCTGGGAGGATGAAAGTACTCGAACTCCAGTTTGTACCCAGACGAGACCACTTCCAATATCCACTTGTCCGTAACCTCCCGGGCCCAGACCTGAAAGAAGAGCTGCAGCCGTCCCCCCACCCGTAAGGGTGAGGGCGCCTCCTCATTGCTGAGCTGGCTTGGCAGCGGGCTTGGAACCCCAGGTAGAGGCTGGACGGGCACGTCCTCTACCTCTGTTCCAGGAACCCCCTCTGAAGCCAGAGTAGGCAAGACCTCTGCCCCCTCTGGCGCAGTGAAAGGAAGGACTAAAGGAGCTTTCCCCCCCGAAAGGAGCGACGCTGCTTCTTACGCTGAGGTAGCTTTCCACCTTTCGCCACAGAATCCAATTTGTCTTCAAACAGCCGCGTTCCCGGGAAGGGCAGAGCTGTAAGTAATTTCTTTGCCGCAATGTCAGCCGCCCACTGGTGCAGCCAGACCGATCGGCGCATGGCCACCAACAGAGCCGAAATTCATGAACAATTCACACCTCTTAAGGGCTGTGAATTCAACGCTGTCCGGGTTGAGCTGGGACCCATTTAACATGTCCCTGATCTCCGACCTGGTAGCCACAGCCACGAGTGCCGATGCACAGACAGGCCGCAAGGCTGAACCCACACTGGCAAAGGCATGGCAAGCCATCTGATCAATGCGCTTGTCCTCGCCATCCTTAAGGGTAGTGGCGTCAGGAGTATGTACAACGGAGGTGTTGGACAGTCCTAAGATGGGCGCATCAACCTCGGGCGGGGAAGACCAGCACTTCACCGTGTCCATCAGAAAGGGATACTTTCTATCCCATCCCTGAGGAACACCATGAAGGGCGACTCGGCTTCTCCCATTCTTTAAGAATCATGCTGTTAAAATGATCCCGATTTGGAAACTCCAAGCGGGGCTTAGAGAACCCAAAGAATTCCCCCTTCTTCGGAGGGGCCTCCGCTGGTGGGGAAATACCCAGAACCTCTGAGAGATGGGTCAGGACCCTAGGAGTATCCACAGCATCCCCCAGCGCCTGCCCGGCATCCGAATCAAAGAACTGCAGTTCCTCAGTCTCGGATTCCTCAAATAATTCCCCCTCCTCGAGCGGGGCATAATCAGCCCAGTCAGGGGAGTCATACTCATCAAAATCAATTACCGGCATAGCCGGTGACAGATGCCTTTTCTTAGCAGGGGCCTTTCTGCCCACTGAGCTAGAAATAATTTTCTCGAGGTTGGCCAGCCTAGCACATACATCCGATTGCGACTCCCCACTGATGACAGTGTCACTTGGGGTACGGATGATGCGGGGAGGGGTAGGAGATGAGGCGGGAGGCACGGACCCAGACGCCTGGCATCCCGACTGCCGCGTTATGGCCTGTTGCGCACATGGTATGCAAATTAGTACATTCTCCCCCGTAAGGGGTACCCCACAACCCACACATAGCCGGGATTGCCCCAAAGGGAGCCCAAGCCCGGTATCCTGTGGAGCCTCCATATGGTGATTTTAAGGTAGGCGCAATGACCAGAGGGAATTATGCTGGTAAGCAACCCGGGATGCCCCTTTAAGTCCCGAGTGGAAGGATTTATAAGCCCCAAATTACAGCTAGGGACCCTAGCACCGGGAGAACCCCCTTTTAAGCAAGGCACAGGGAGTCCTCCTGAAAGACACAAAATATGTGGCCATAAACACATGCACACACACAGTGAAATAATACATGTCATCAGAAACAACAATAGCAGAGAGGCAAGGGCTGCCCCAAGCGGCGACTGATGCATAATGGCCAAGTATAGCAGGAAGAGGGGGGGAGCCCAGCAGGGCTCTCACCCACCGCAGAAATGTCGTCCTATTCAGCCAGCAGCGCCCGAGAGGGAGAGAGGAAGGGAGAAGAAGGGGCGGGCCAGCGCGGATCGCGCGCCGCGCCTGGCCCCGCCCCCTTTCCTCCCAGTCCTGTAATGCGGTTCCCAGCAATGGGATGGGTCCTCAATGGCGCCAACAGAAGGGGGCGGGCCGCGGCAACGCGCAAGCGCCCAGCCCCGCCCCCTCACAGAATCAGCCTGAGGGGAAGAAGCTCCCCAGACTGCAGGCAGAGCGCACAGCGCAAAGTGAATCAAGCGCACAAGCAGAAGAATAATGCCATCCCCCCCCCCCCCCCCGCTGGAGGGTAACAGAGGGGACCCGGAAGGGGGAGAATCCCTCACCAAAAGGGTGTAAGGGAATAAAATGGGGACATGGCATCCCAAACCGGGATCACCAACCCGGATGCCGCCTACCCCCTTGTATGGGGTCTCACGGGGGGAGCATGGATCCCTAAACACTATTAAGGTGAAGGCTACCATCACCCGGACCTGCAGCCAAGGCTGGGAGGCTAGAAATGGCTTAATGCATAAAGGTCCGGGCAGAAATAATACAATTCTGTGATTACTCACCTGTAGAATTGGTATTATGAGTATACAGTACGTCCTGCTCCAAATATAATACTTACAGTTGGGATATACTCCGCCAGATGGCGCTGGACTGCAGAGACATCGAAAATAGGCTCCTCCCGGCCCCTCAAATACCCAGGGACCTCCCACAAATCCCCAGCATTGAAAAGCAGTTAAGGAGAAGCCGGGAGAATTAAACAATCCAAACTATCAACAATAACAATGATAACAATCACCATACAGGGGATCCAAGAAAATGCAAACCAAGGGTGGGTTGGAGCAGGACGTACTGTATACTCATAATACCAATTCTACAGGTGAGTAATCACAGAATTGTATTATTTCTGCCCGGACCTTTATGCATTAAGCCATTTCTAGCCTCCCAGCCTTGGTTGCAGGTCCGGGTGATGGTAGCCTTCACCTTAATAGGTGTTTAGGGAGCCATGCTCCCCCGTGAGATACAGTACGTCCTGCTCCAAATCTAATACTTACAGTTGGAACATCCAATAGCAGTGTCCATAAAGTAGGGTGGGATCCCCAAGAAAAATCAGCAGCAGGCAGTTTAAACCACTGCCGCCTGCAGAACCTTTCGGCCAAAAACAGCATCAGCTGAGGCTCTAATATCAACCTTGTAAAACTTTGAAAAGATATGAACAGAAGACCAAGTAGCGGCTTTGCAACCTTGTTCAACAGAAGCCTGGTGCTGAAAAGCCCAAGCGGCACCAATAGCACGAGTGGAATGAGCAGTAATGAGCCTCTCATAGTAGGGGGGCTGAATGGACAGCGCCGCCAACTCAGACACACGCCTGACAGAAGTGATAGCCACCAGAAACACAACCTTAAGTGTAAGAATGGCCAAGGCAGCATCCTGCACAGGTTCAAAGGGAGCACCCTGCAAGGCTGACAGAACCAAGTTCAAATCCCAAACAGGCACCATAGGTTTACGTGGGGGACGCACATGAGTGACCCCCTGGTAGTAAGTCCTGATCAGAGGGTGCTGAGCAAAGGACTTCTGGAAAAAAATAGCCAGGGCAGAAACCTGACCCTTCAGAGTACTGAGTTGGAGCCCCATCTCCAACCCATGCTGCAGGAACTCCAGAATCCTGGGAATAGAGAACACACGACAGGCAAGAGACCTAGACTCACACCAGTCAATGTAAGCACCCCAAACCCTGTAATAAATGGAAGAGGAAGACTTCTTCCTAGCTTTAATCAAAGTATCCACAACTGAGGAAGACAGCCCCTTCTCCATCAAGATGGAGGTTTCAGCAGCCAAGCCGTCAAAGCCAGAGTTTGTAAATTGGGATGGCGTAGTGAGCCCTGAGTGAGCAGATCTGGCACCAAGGGCAGAGCGTATTGATCTACTGCCAGCTGTACCACGTCTGCGAACCACACTCTTCTTGGCCACCTGGGGGCCACCAGAATTGCTGGCACCCCTTCCAGAGCAATCTTGTGCAGAACCCTGCCCAGCAGGGGAATTGGGGGGGGGGGGGGGGGGAAGACATACAGGAACTGAAAGTCCTTCCATGACATTGCTAGCGCATCCGAGGTCAGGGCCAGAGGATCCCTGGACAGAGAGTGGCGGGACGTAAACTGATCCACATCTGGTTGGCCCCAACGGTGACACAGAGATTGAAACACCCTGCTGCATAGAAACTATTCTCCCTGGCGAGAGCTCCCCCTGCTCAGAGAGTCCGCCAGGTGATTTTCCACCCCCGGGATGTACACAGCTGAAATGCAGGGGACATTGGCCTCCGCCCAAGTCAGGATCAGAGACGCTTCCTGGAGGGCCCCCTTGCTCCGGGTCCCTCCCTGATGATTGATGTAGGCAACTGCCCTCTGGTTGTCCGAGCGCACCTGAACAGGCACGCCCTGAAGATGAGTAGTCAAGCGAGCCAGAACTAACCTGATCGCTCGCAGCTCCAAGACATTGATAGGTGTGTGGGCCTCCTGAGGGCCCCACCTCCCCTGGAACCGCAGGGACTTCCAGAAACCCCCCCAACCTGACAGACTGGCATCCATGGTGACCGTCTCCCAGGAAGGGGCAAGAAAGGATCTGCCCCCCAACAGGTTCCTTGAGTCCATCCACCACAAGAGGGACCTCCTGACCAGGGGGGAGAGCACACAGACCCTGTCCAGGGACGCTGGGTCCTTGTCCCATACAGACAATAGGTGAAGTTGCAGAGGCCTCAAGTGGAACTGAGCATAAGGGCACGAAGCACGCCACCATCAGGCCCACCAGCTGCATCCCCTGCCTGATGGAGGGATGGGGACAAGCTAGGAGGGACTGAGCCTGTGCAATCAGACTGTCCACCTTCTGCTGAGAAAAGAAGATCCTTGCCTGAACTGCATCCAGATTCATTCCTAGGAATGGAGTTACCAAGGAAGGGGACATTGAGGACTTGGGGTGGTTGATCACCCATCCAAATGACTCCAGAGTGGACACCGCCAGATGAGTGTCCAACTCTGCCTGATGTAGAGACTGGGAAGAGAAGAGGATGTCGTCCAGATTGGGAAGCACGCGGACGCCCTGACATCTGAGCAGAGACATCACGCCAGCCAGCACCTTGGTGAACACCCTGGGAGCTGAAGTGAGGCCGAAGGGCAAGGCCACAAATTGGTAGTGTTGATCCATCAGAGCGAACCTGAGGAGCCTTTGATGACAGAAGTCATGAAATCCCCTTGGCGCAGGAAACTGATGGCAGAGCGCAGTGTCTCCATACGAAAGCGCCTGCCCCTGATAAACTTGTTGAGGATCTTTAAGTCCAGGATGGGCCTGACAGAACCATCCTTTTTGGGTACTGTGAATAGGTTGGAATAAAAGCCCTTGCCTTTTTCTCTTAAAGGGACCTGGCAGATGACCCCCAGTTCCAGGAGGCCTTGCACTGCTTGCACTAGCTCCTGAGCTGACACAGGGTCCTGAGGAATCCGGGATCTGATGAATCTTGGAGGGGGATCGGCAGCAAACTACAACTTGTAACCGGAGGACACTACCTCCTGAATCCACCGGTCTGAGACATGAAGCCTCCAGACGTGAGCAAAGTGCTGCAGCCGTCCCCCCGCCCGGATGGGTGAGGGCGCCCCATCGTGCCTGAGGGGGCTTGGGAGAGGATTTAGCTTTGGGACCCCAGGAGGAACCAGGACGTCCACGTCCTCTGCCTCTACCCCAGAAATCTCCCCGGGCCCCAGGGAAGGTAACCCCCCTTCCCTGTCTTGCACCGCGGTAAGGGGAGGAGAAGAAACCCTGACCCCGAAAGGGCAGAGGTTGGAGCCTGCGCTCGGGTAACCTGCCTCCCTTAGCAAAAAGGTCCAGGCGGTCTCCAAGCAGACGCAGTCCTTTAAAGGGAAACCAGTGAGGGCCTTCTTGGCAGAGTTGTCAGCAGCCCACTGGCGCAGCCAAACTGAGCGGCGTATAGCCACCACGAGGGCAGAAGTTCTGGCACACAATCTGATGGTGTCATCCAATGCTTATAGGACAAAATTTACAAAAACATCACAACTGGAGAGTGCATTAAACACCTCACAAGGCAAATCATCAGGGGCACTATTGAGCATATTTCTGATAAGGGTTCTTTCTAGTGGCCACAGCTGTAATGGCAGAGGCACAGACCGGGCGCAGCGCCGTCCCCGCACATGCAAAGGTGTGGGATGCCAGCTGATCAATACGCTGGTCTTCGGCATCCCGCAGGGTAGTAGAATCAGGGGAATGCATGACAGAGGTGTTAGATAGCCCTAGGATCGGGGCATCCACCTTGGGGGGGGGGGGGGGGGGAAGACCAACATTTAACCACCTCAGCAGGAAAGGGGTACTTCCTATTCCAACTCTTTGGAACCCCGGGAAGTTTACTGGGGCGCTCCCATTCCGTGAACACATGGAAATGTGCCTGCTCTGGAAATTCCAAACGTGATCTTGCTGTATGGAAAAGCTCCCCTCTTTGCATGGGAGCCTCAACAGGGAGAGAGATAGACAGAACCTCAAAAATCTGGGTCAATAATCTGTCAGTGTCATCCGGGGCCCCAGGGGTCAGAGCCAGAATCGTCATGACCCCTTGGTCTCTCATCAGATGAGCCTGAATCAGAAAAGAGCTCCCCTTCATCAGACGGGGTATAGCCACACAGATTCCAAAACTCCTCAGTTCCCATAGGGAAAACAGTAACATTAGGCGTCATGTGCGGCTTCTTAGCAGGGGCCTTACGCGTTAAAGACTTTGCAATAATCTGTTCAACAGTAGCCAGTCTAGAAGACACATCAGGCTGAGAATCCCCACTAGTATGCAACTCAGCAGGAGTGAGATTTAAAGTGGACCAACACCCAGGGGGGATCGGCCCGGAAATCTATAAGATTCCCGGACCGATCAGATCCCTCCCCGCGGGGCATCCGAAATCGGGATGTCCCGCGGGGAGGAACCCCCCAGGAGGCCCACAATCCTCACCTTACCGGCGATCCAACGGCGCATGCGCGAGACGCGGCCGCGTCTCTCGCTTCCCTCTAGCAGGGCGCGCTCCCGCGCCGGCCGTTTTGTGAATGGCCGGCGCAGGAGCGCTCCCTGTTAGAGGGAAGCGAGAGACGCGGCCAATGACAGCGCTCTGGTATGCGCGTCCAAGCAGCTTTGGACGCGCATACCAGAGCTGCTCTGAGCGCTGTCATTGGCCGGACGAGGTCACGTGGGAGCGGGGAGAGGTGAGTTTTTGCGGCGATCGGGGGGGTTTCAGACAGCGGGGCACCCCCGATCGGGGTGCCCCACCTAAGTGGACCAACACCCAGGATAGTCAAAATCCTGGGTGTTGGTCCACTTTAAGCTTGGGGGAGAAGGTGAAGTGAAACGAGGTGCAGCCACTGGCAAGCCAGATTGCAATGCAAGCACCTGCTCAGCGCAGGGTACACAGACCCGCGCCTTGTCAGCGTCAGCATGAGGCTGCCCACACGCTACACACAGCCGGTCTTGTCCCGAAGGGACCCCGGTAACATTATCCTGGAATGCCTCCATATGGTGATTATAGCGGCGCTATACGCCGATAGGGAATAACACTATATAGCAACCCTGGATGCCCCAATAACCTGCTCGGGACATGGGAGTATAATTTTTACAAGGCCTACAAGTAATATACTAAAACAGGGCCGGGAGAAGCCAAGAAGGGTTAGTCCCGCCTGAAAGACATAAGCAGACAAGACCTTAAGTACATCGTAACAAAAGTGAAGCAGATAAAGTCGCCCGCAAGGGCGCTTACGGACCGCGGTAGGTAGGAGTACGTCACGCATAGGCCAACCAAGTCATCAAAGATGGCGTCGGTATACCTCGAGGGGCGGGCCTGTAATAGCGATGACGCGGAAGGCACCAAAGACGGGCCCCGCCCCCCCCCCCCCCGACGAGCGCGAAGCCAGAAGCCAATAGCCAATGATGGCGCACTAGCGCCTGAGGTAATGCCGCCAAGCGCGGAACGAAGTCAGCGCCCCCCCCCCCCCCCGACGAGCGCAAAGCCAGAAGCCAACAGCCAATGATGGCGCACCAGCGCCTGAGGTAATGCCGAAACGAAGTCAGCGCGCGGCGGTGGTAAATTTAAAAGCCGTAAAGACAAGTCAGCGCGGCGGCTGACACAAGAATAAAGACATGTGAAAGTGAAAGCAAAGACTGCAGAACATACATATCTATACACATACACCCCCCCTCCTCTTTTCCCCCGAAGACTACAAGGAGGATGAGGGAGTGAGGGAGGACAGTGTCCACTTAAATAGGGCCCACCGATAGGCAGGGGCAAGGGGCAATAGTGTGGGAGGGGCATCCCATAGAGGCTCACCATAAGCCTGAACCGCCTACCCTTTGGTGGGGGGATTGCAGTGGAGCAGCGCTCCTAAGCACCAACGGCAGTGCTGCCTACCTTCACCCGACCAGCGCAGCCAAGGCTGGGAGGCATATTACTAGTGGAACGGGTGGGAATAGTCCTACAGGGCCGCAGGTTAATAACCCTGCTCACTTGCAAGTAGAGAGCCAATTTCTCGTCCTTCGCAGCCAGACTGCAGAGAAATTCTGGGGATTTGTGGGAGGTCCCTGGGTATTTGAGGGTCCGGGAGGAGCCTATTTTCGATGTCTCTGCAGTCCAGCACCATCTGGCGGAGTATATCCCAACTGTAAGTATTAGATTTGGAGCAGGACGTACTGTATACTAAGAATAGAGCACAACATGGCGGGGTGTAAACCCGGCTTACCTGCCTGCAAGGAAGAGCAGCATACATCTTCTGACTTGCTCGTCGTCCTGCAGAGAAGGAACTGGGGAATGTGTGGGAGGTCCCAGGTATTTATGGACCGGGAGGGGCTTCTTTTTTGCTTTTATCTCTGCAGAAGTTCGCCCTCTACTGGACCATAACCCATATGTCATGAATAGTGGAAGCGGGGTGTGTGACATACTTGGAATACAAGCCCCACAATGGTACATAGTCCTCGCTGAGTAGATTTTCAGAAGGAGGGCGACGATAATATACATACACACACACGCAGACACTCAGACTCTCTGAGGTCACATCAATGCCTATGATATGGACATAATATAGGTGTATGCAAGCAGGATTAACACATCCAAAAAGCTTGACATCTTCAAATCTGGCCGTACAGTCTAGAGCTACCCACAATACAACCATGCCCACCCAATGTACAATTTCGCCCCAGAATTTAGCGCTGCACTGCTTGTCCATAATACAATATGCTTGTGGAATCTAGAACTGCAAAGGCATCCTCTAATAATAGGAGGATTTAGGGAAAATATCTGGCTAAAAAAAAAAAAAAAAAAAAAAAAAAAAAAAAAAAAAATGTTGGGGGGGTTTAAAGTGGACCATCACCCTCCGGTGATCGGCCCGGGAATCTATAAGATTCCCGGGCCGATCACCTCCCTCCCCGCGGGACATCCGAGATCGGGATGTCCCGCGGGGTGAAACCCCCCGAAACACCCCAAATCCCCTTACCTTGTCTCCGCGCCTGTCAAATCTCTTGTCCGTCGGAGCTGGGAGCGGGGAGAGGTGAGTTTTTGGGGTGATCAGGGGGGTTTCACACAGCGGGGCACCCCGATCGGGGGTGCCTCCCTCGCGCCCCTCTAGACGTGCGCGCGCCCGCGCCGGCCGTCTGTGAATGGCCGGCGCGGGCGCGTCAAGAGTGACGCGCGGGAGGCGGCGGCGGGGGAGCCGCTTGTCCGCGCCTGTCAAATCTCTTGTCCGTCGGAGCTGGGAGCGGGGAGAGGTGAGTTTTTGGGGTGATCAGGGGGGTTTCACACAGCGGGGCACCCCGATCGGGGGTGCCCCACCGAAGTGGACCAAGACCCAGGATAGTCAAAATCCTGGGTGTTGGTCCACTTTAAACAGCTCCAAAATCAGGAATCCCAGGGGAGGAATCTTGCCGGACTGGAGTCTCTAGGGCTCAGGCGAGTGCCTTTTGGGCCACTTTAACATTGTACGACTATATATTGTTCATTTCAAAGCGCAACAAAACCCACCAGCTGTCGGCTTGGAATCTAAAATATTCCAGGGCCGGCCACTGGCTTTCACCCGGGACATCCCAAATTGGGATGGCCTGCTGTGTGATAACCCCCCAGGGCACAGTTAATAACTCACCTTCCCTGGTCAAATGGTGCATGCCCAGGGCTCTAGTCCAATCAGATTTTTTTCAATGAGTAGCGCACGCTGCCACATCCCCTGCATCCCCAACGGCGTGTGTTACCATTAAAGGCAATCAGATTCATTTGGCGAAGGACATAAACACGGCAACGGGTACTGATTGGACGAGAGCCCACGCTTGTGCTGTTGGACCACACAAACACACACACGTCCTGTTCTACAGCCACATCTGTCATTTTTCTCAATCTACAATAAATTAACAGCATAGAATGTTTGGGCAGCTCCCTCTGCTCTGCACCCCAAAACCTCAGGCTATTCAGATATGTTGAGCAGATGGAGGTATGACTCCAGCTGCACCGTAGGATCGGGGTATGAGCTAAATTTACCCACTGGATTTAATCCCCTGGATTTCACGCACAGGATCATCCCAAATCAGGCTGCCCCTGGAGAAGGGCTTTCATCTCACAGAAATTCCAAGCTCTCTTTCTACATATTGCCTAGTGTTTAATATACATTAAGCGATTTTAAAATAAAGGATGATACACATACACCACCATAGAATTTCACCAACTTGGGTATACTACTCTCCTGACAAGTATGGGCATTACTACATTGACAAAGGGGGACCAGCATGATTGGATCCAGTTAAGACATGATGGCTTTGGATATTGTGAAATACAAAACAAACATTATAAATCACATTCAATCATGAAAAGTTGGATACAAAAACATAACCTGTTTTTAATGTGACTGCACCCTGGAGAAGCAAATAAATGGATTCAGGCTTTCCTACGGCTTTTTTAGGTAATATTTCTGGCTAGAGCTATACCACCGTTCTTACGCTCACCAGAACATGGGATCAAGTCCTTGGCACGGCCATATCATTGTAATGAATGAATTGGGAACGCTAGAGTCACTGTCACCAGCTTGTCAAGGCCCAATGACTGGAGAATCCCTAAGTGGAGTGCCCAACAGCGCCTCCCTCTAGCTAACCCTATGCCCACATAATTACCTCCTTCAGGATGGGGTGAGGACATCTTCCAAAGCAAAGCATAGATTTGCTTAGCCCCAAGAATACCATCAGGATTGGATGAGCGTACAAAGCAGGCATGCCACAACAATACCATTTTGTGAATACTGACCTGTAAAATGGGTATTGTAAGTATGTCACACACCCCGCTTCAAGACATTCATTACATGTGGGTATACTGACCTGTAGATGGCGATCTTCCAGAGATGTCAATAAAAAAAGGTAAGACCCTCCCGGCCCATAAATACCTGGGACCTCCCACTCATTCCCCAGTATAAAGATAGCAGTAAGGTACAGGGACCAGGAAAGCCAATAAAAAACTAACAAAGGTTCACCATATAAAGGATCCAGAATACAAAAGGGCAGGGTGAAGCGGGGTGTGTGACTTACTTATAATACCCATTGTACAGGCGAGCATTCACAAAATGGTATTATTCTAAGTATGTCACACAACCCGCTTCAAGACATTCATTACATGTGGGACATCCAATAGCAGTGTCCATAAAGGGCAGGGTTCCAAAAAACAAGGCAACAAGGCACAAACATAAACCACTGCAGCTTGCAGAACTTTGCGGCCAAAAACAGCATCCGCTGAGGCCCGAACATCAACCTTGTAAAACTTGGAAAAAGTGTGAACCGAAGACCAAGTAGCGGCCTTACAAACCTGCTCAACAGAAGCCTGGTGCTGGAAGGCCCAGGAAGCCCCAACCGCACGAGTAGAATGAGCAGTAACACGAAAAGGGGGAACCTTCCCCTTAGCAGAATAGGCCCCAACAATGGCCTGGCGAATCCATTTACTAATGGAAGACTTGGCGGGAGCCAAACCTTTCCTAGGCCCAGAGGGCACCACAAAAAGAGCGTCAGTCCTACGAAAAGGGGAAGTAGCCACCAAATAGTACTTCACACAGCGAACCACATCCAAAGAATGCAAGACCCTCTCCTTGTCATTGCTAGGCTTAGGACACAAGGAGGGTAGAACAATATCCTGATTAAGATGAAAAGCAGAGACCACCTTAGGAAGGAAATCTGGCTTGAAGCGGAAAACAACCTTGTCCTGATGCCTCTCAAAGTAAGGGGCCTTAACCCTTTCAGTGCCAAGCATGTAGATTCTACGTGCTTGCTTCTACTCCACTTAAGTGCCAAGCACGTAGAATCTACGTGCTTGACTTTCCCCCATGCTAGTAAAAAAAATAAAAATCACAAATACTCCAGGAGAGCCCCGGAATAGCCCCCCCCCCCCCCCCCCGCAGCAGCTGCTAACTGTAAAAAAAATAAAAAAATAAAAATGACATTTACTTACCTGCAGTCGCTCTGCCTCCCTCCGGGTCTCCTCTTCACTGGGGGGGGCCTCCGATGGCCCCCCCCCCAGCCTCTTCAGCTTCAGGGGAGAGCCTGAAAGGGCTCTCCCCCCCCTCTCCCGATGGGCGCCGCCATCTTGCTGTTAAGCCCCGCCCCTTTGGGGGGGGCTTATGACGTCACTCCCGGGCCTCTCGCTGCCTCTCCTCGGCTCAGCTGTCAGATGCCCTGGTGATCACTGGGCAGAGCAGTGGAGGGGCAGGGGATGCTCTGATCCCCTGCCCCCCCTCCTCTGGCAAGCGATCACCAAGGCATCTGACAGCTGATCAACACAGGAGCTGACAATCGGGTGAGGTGAGTAAAGTAAAAAAAAACTTTTTTTTTTAATAAATGACATTTTTGTGTGTGTGTTTTTTTTTTATGTTAACCCTTTGTGAACTGGTAAGGGGTCCATGAGACCCCTTATACCAGTTCACAAGGCTGGGGTCTGGCAAGCCCCCTGCAACTAGCGGGTGGCTTGCCATTAACCCCCGCACCCCCAATTACCTGCCTCCCCAAAGCCCAGGGGGGGGGCAGAAGAGCCCGGGCCCACACAGGCTATGTGGGCTCGTAGGCTGCAGGGTGGGGGGCCACAAAAGCTGGCCCCTCCACTCTGTTCCTACAAGCCCCCATAGCTGGTCCCGGGCTGGTTATGACGGGTAAGGGGGACCCTACGTCATTTTTTTTTAAAATTTTAAGGGTTAGGGTTAGCCTAACCCTAAAAATTAAAAAAAAAAAATGGGTCCCCCCCCCCCCCGGAGGGGGGACCTTACGTCATTTTTATTTAATTTTTAAGGGTTAGGGTTAGCTTAACCCTAACCCTTAAAATTAAAAAAAAATGGGTTCCCCTCTACGTCATTTTTTTTTATTTTTAAGGGTTTTTAAGGGTTTTGGGGGGAATTTTTATTTTTGTATATTTTTTTATTTTTAAGGGTTAGCCTAACCCTAACCCTTAAAATTCCCCAAAAAAAGGGGAGACCCTATGTCATTTTTTGGGGGATTTTTGAGGGTTAGGGTTAGCCTAACCCTAAACCCTTAAAATTACCCCAAAAAATGACCCTATGTCATTTTTTTTTAAATTATCCCCTTATGTTTATAGTGTGGATAGTAGTTGTATTTTATTTGTAAATGTAATAAAGTGCTCTTTTCAGTTTGGGGGATCTCCAGGGCAAGAATGGGGGGGCTACCGATACATATGTGGTACCGTTGTAATCGGGAGAAATGGGGCTATCACATGCAATATGGTTTTCATTAAAAAAAAAAAAGGTTTTATTTAAAATAAAGGAAACAGTTGTTTAAAATATATATATTTTTTGTTTTTTTAAGCAGAAATATTCAAAAAACAGTAGAAAAATTACAAACAAGACATTTCATGTTAAAGCCTAAACTCTGCTGCAAAAAATGTATATGTAATGTATATAATTTTTCTGGAAATTCCAGCAAAAATCACGGTTAATCATGCCGCAAAATGGGGAAAAATGACCTGTCAACAGAGGGTGACAAAACTTCAAGTAGGCTGACAATTAAAAGGGTTAATAGTACCTATGCATGTTGGGTATTGTTCTGCTCGGGGGACCTTGCGCTTTCAGATTTAGCTTGTTTTTTCTTGTTTGCATATTGATATTTTAGGAAAACATGGTTTTTATTCTGCTTTTTTATAATTGTTTTTAGGGAAACCCTGTGCAACCTAAGAATTCTTCAATGGATTACTTCCAGAAAGATGAGCCCACTACAACAAGCTCAGTACTCTTAGAAAGCTTAACATGTGTACTTTCAGGGAATATATGGTTTGTGGGGATATTCTAAATTTAAAGGGTTGTTTTGGTTGAAAAATCGCAAGGTGCGCACTTTGTCTGCAGAGCTGAAATTTTTAAGTAAAATTACCGTTATGCACATGCTTTACTTTGGGGTGTTTGGCAACTCTTCCCTTGACAGTACCTATGCATGTTGGGTATTGTTCTGTTCGGGGGTTGTTGCTTTTTCAGATTTTACTTGTTGTTTTCTGTTTGCATATAGTTTTTTTTTGGAAAATGTGGCTTTGATTCTTCTTTTTTAAAATTGCGCCCATGTCAACAAACCTCGTACGCCTAGAAAGCCTGAGGTGTATACTTCCAGAGAATATATAGTTTTTGGGTGGTATTTCAAATTTAAAGGGTTCTTTTTCTGGAAAGACCGCAAGGTGCGCTTAGCGCGGTGCATAGTTTTATTTTATCTGAAAATCTCCTAAAGCGCTGTTTAAGTTTGGGGGAGTCTCCTGGGCAGGAAAGGGTGTCTACCTATACATATGTGGTAACGCTGTGACCGGGATTAATTGGGGTTTCACATGCAATAAGATTTTATTGACAAACTTACATTTTTTATTACAAAAAAACACTACAAATTGCAAAAAATAGATTTTTTTTTAATTTTTTTGCACATATTTCACCCAAAAGTATTGAGAATACACCTAAAAAATTACAAACAAGACATTTCATGTTAAAGCCCAGACTCTGCTGAAAAAAACAATATATCATTTTCCTGGGAAATCCCTTCAAAAATCACATTTGAACATGGGGAGCGCAAAATAGTGCAAAATGGTCTGGCACCAAGCGTGACAAAAACTCCAGGTAGGCTGGCAGCGAAAGGGTTATAGCGGACCTTCACTCTGAATAAGAGTCTATCTTATATGTTTCCCACACCCTGTACATACAGATTGCCCACATTAAAAATCATCCTACCTGCATCTACTGCATGTTATGAGCCTTTAAACATCCAAGATGGCGGCTTATGGAAGCCGCCATCTTATCAGGCAGCCTGCAAACAGGAAGTGCCTCCTGACTGTGCTGCTCTGCATTCTGGGACTGCTGACCTTTTCCTGACCCCAGCTCTGCTCTGTCTGAGCAAAGCACAGCTAAAACCCACCCCCTATACTTTATCCCACTCTCCTCTCCTCAGTAAATGTGATGCTTCTGAGTCAAGATGGCGGCGCCCGTATCCTAAATTCCTGAACAGAGTTGCAGCCCAGTGGGGGAAAGAATAATAAGTTAGTGACTAAAAACATAAAATATATTAATTTTAGATGCTGGGGAATCATTTTTTACGAGTTTGGGCTTTTCATTAAATCACGCTGAAGGTCCGGTTTAATGGACAAGTCCGCCAACTACGAAACACGCCGAACAGAAGTTATGGCAACCAGAAAAACAACCTTCTGAGTAAGCGCAGAAATCGCAATATCCTGCAAAGGTTCCTGTAAGGCAGAAAGAACCAAGTTCAAATCCCAAACTGGGAGCAAAGGCTTCCTAGGAGGCCGCACATGCGTAACCCCCTGGAAAAAGGTCTTAACCAGAGGATGAAGAGCAAAAGACCTTTGAAAGAAAACCGCCAGGGCAGAAACATGCCCTTTCAGCGTACTAAGCTGCAAACCTAGGTCCAGACCATGTTGCAGAAATTCCAAGACCCTAGGGATAGAAAACGCCCTGCAAGGCAAGGCCCTGACCTCACACCAATCAATATAAGACCTCCAAATCCTATAGTAGATGGCAGAGGAAGACTTCTTTCTAGCCCTAACCAGAGTCTGAATGACAGCATCAGAAAGACCTTCCTCCTTCAAGATGGAGGTTTCAGCAGCCACGCCGTCAAAGCCAGCGTTGGTAAATTGGGGTAGAGCAGTGGACCCTGAGTGAGTAGGTCCGGCAGAAGGGGCAGAACTAACTGTACCTCTGCCAACCTTACCACATCTGCGTACCAAACCTGTCTTGGCCACCTTGGAGCCACCAGGATTGCTGACGCGCCCTCTAGGGCCAGCTTGCGCACCACTTTGCCCACCATGGGAAACGGAGGGAACAGGTATAGAAACCCCAGATCCCTCCAGTTCAGAGACATGGCATCCGCTGCCAGAGCCAGCGAATCCCGCGAGAGACACAAATGGCGGAAGCTTGCGATTGTGACGAGAGGCAAAGCGGTCCACCTCCGGAGTCCCCTACCGGTAGCCTGGCGACCGAAACACCTTGGGGCAGAGCGACCATTCCCCCCGGCAAGATGACCCCCTGCTCAGGGAGTCCGCCTCAGTGTTTTCCACTCCCGGAATGTACACTGCCGAGATGCATGGGACATTGCCCTCTGCCCAATCCAGGATCAAAGACACTTCCCTTAGGGCACGCCTGCTGCGAGTCCCTCCCTGGTGATTGATGTAGGCGACCGCCGTCCGATTGTCCGACTTAACTTGAACCGGTAGGCCGTAACTGATGAGTCAAGTGAGCCAGAACCAATCTGATGGCTCTCAACTCCAGAACATTGATGGGATCGTGAGCCTCCTGAGGCCCCCACAGTCCCTGAAACTGAAGATCCTTCCAAAAGCCCCCCCCAACCTGACAGGCTGGCATCCGTGGTGACCGTCTCCCAACGAGGGGTCCGAAAAGACCTGCCCCTCGTCAGATTGCGTGGCTTCAGCCACCACCGAAGGGAACCCCGCACCCAAGGGGACATCAGAGAGGACTGATCCAATGACAGCGGGGACCCGTCCCAGGCCGCCAAGAGATGGAGCTGGAGCGCCCTCGTGTGAAACTGGGCAAAGGGAACCGCCTCGAACAATGCCACCATCAATCCCACCAGTCGCATCCCTAGCCGGATGGACGGGCGGGGGATGGATAGGAGACGCTGAATCAATTCCTGAATCAGAAGAACCTTGGCTCGGGGGAGGAACACCCTGGCCTGAGAAGTATCCAGAGACATTCCCAGGAACTCCACCACCCTGGAGGGAGAGAGGCAGGACTTGGGATAGTTGATCACCCAACCGAAACTCTCCAGAGTGGACACCACGGTCCTGGTATCCAGCTGCGCCTGACTGAGGGAAGACGCCATGA